>CM038679.1:319780187-321154918 GCA_021605205.1 Aegilops longissima | reverse complement strand
GGAGCCGAAGTTTTTGGCTTTGGGCACCGCTAGCATAGTGCCCTCTTTCCACAAAGTGAGCAAGTAACACACTGGAAGGTATGTAAAATCCTTGTCCTTGCATGAAAATGATTTATCGAGCGTGATATTGGTTGTGGACTTGTTTGCTCCACTCTTCTGAAAGTCGGCCTTGCTTTCGTTGTTGCGAGCTTGAGTAGTTTGGTCCTCTTGCGCTATAAAATCTTCCAAACTGCGCGCCATTTTCCGTGGTAATGGCCTTGTCCACAAGTGTTTTGAAGTTCTGAAAGGTGTGTAAGACCAGCTGACATTTGAGTGCTGGTGCAAGACCTGCTGTGTCAAAACCGCGGATCTCGGTAGGGGGGTCCTAAACGAACTGCAAGGCCTAGGCGGATGGTAACAGGAGACAAGGGACACGATGTTTTACCGTGTTCAGGCCCTCTCGATGGAGGCAAAACCCTACTCCTGCTTGATTAATATTGATGATATGGGTAGTACAAGAGTGGATCTACCACGTTAGATCAAAGAGGCTAAACCCAGAAGCTAGTCTTGATGGTATGATTGTTGTTCGCCTTACGGATTCAAAACCCTCCGGCTTATATAGACACCGGATAGGTTAGGGTTACACAGTCGGTTACAATGGTAGGAGATCTACATATCCGTATCGCCAAGCTTGCCTTCCACGCCAAGGAAAGTCCCATCCGCATACAGGACTAAGTCTTTAATCTTGTATCTTCATAGTCCAGAGTCCGCCAACGGTGATAGTTCGCTATCCGGACACCCCCTAATCCAGACTCCTCAAAGAGTCTCCCGAACCAGGCTTCAATGACGACGAGTCCGGGCGCGTGATATTGTCTTCGCATTGCAAGGCGGTCCTCCTCCTAATACTTCATAGAAGATTTTGAACACAAGGATAGTGTCCGGCTCGCAGACAAGTTCCACATACCACCGAGAGAGAATAACTTTTGCACAGTATCTCGCAGACGTATTCGCGCGCGTGACATCACACCACGCCAGGCCTTTATACTTAATCGCTTTTACCGCTCCACCTCAAAGACATTTAGCGAGGCGGTTTCTTGGCACGCCTTTATCAAAGCGGAGATCGTGCCCCTTATTCCGGGATTCTCATCAATACAGATGTGGGTAACCCAACTGCGCCATTGATTACGCCGCTTGGGGAGATAAGCTAAGTTTTACCAAGGATTCGCCTTCAACCACGACTCACCACAGCCTAGTTCGAGAGCTCAAGAACTCTCTCAAATACACCCACCAAAGCAGGACTAGGTTTTACACATCCTCGCCTCCAACCTGGGTAAACGCCTCCTCGCAAGCTACCGATCCCGCTCTTCTTGCAACCCGAGGGAGTCCCGGATTAGGTGTACGGATAGCCGGACTATAGCCTTTGGCCGACTCGGACTATGAAGATACAAGATTGAAGACTTCATCCCGTGTCCGCATGGGACTTGGCGTGAAGGCAAGCTTACGATACGGATATGTAGATCTCCTACCATTGTAACAGACTTATGTAACCCTAACCCTATTCGTGCCTATATAAACCGGAGGGTTTTAGTCCGAGGATCTAACAACAATCATACCATAGGCTAGCTTCTAGGGTTTAGCCTCTCCGATCCGTGGTAGATCTACTCTGTACTACCCATATCATCAATATTAATCAAGCAGTGAGTAGGGTTTTACCTCCATCGAGAGGGCCCAACTCCGGGAAAAACATCCGTCCTTGTCTCCGTTACCATCCGCCTAGACGCACAGCTCGGGACCCCTACCCGAGATCCGCCGGTTTTGACACCACATTGGTGCTTTCATTGAGAGCTCCTCCATCATCAACAACGATGTGCTCCAGGTGAGAATTTTCCCACACAGATCTTCAGATTCGGCGGTTTTGCATCGCGCCAATTCGCTTGGCCATCCGAGCAGATTGAAAGCTACCCCGCCACCAGTGTCAGATTTGAAGTTCGAACTGCACGGCCGACATCGGGAGACTTGATCTTCTACGGTTTGAGCCACGCCAAGCGTGCAAGATCAGCACACGAGGGGCATGATCTAGCTCGTCACGAACAAAGGTCCCGAGGTCGAGATTAGTGTCCGCCCGACCTTTTAGGTCGGAGCAGATCGCACGATCGAGGACAGGTGGCTGGACACCGCCTCGGCTGCGATCTCTACGGCGATTGAGCCATACACCCACCCCTGGCCCTTGCGGCTCAGGACTCCAAGGTGTCGAACTCCTCGCCGACTCCAAGCCTTCCGCGCCTCGCCAATAGAATCTGATTGCGCCGATCATGGAATTCACTGTCATGACATCTTTCAAGACTCGCCTTTGGCGATATCCTGAATTCACTAAAGTCTCTCTTTATCGGAGAGCCCTGCCGGATTATGGTCGAAGGTTGGGATGCGGACAACTAAGAAATTCAAAGCCCACCCACCACCCACTTCAGAGCCACCGCCGATGATTTAACCGACATGCCCGACTTTGAGTCCGAAGACATCGACGGTATGGACGACGATGTAGGGGAGGAACATGAACCAGCACCTATAGCGCACTTGAGAACCACCTCATCTCACGATGTATACATGGTGGACACACCTAAAGGAAGCGACGATGAGGAACAACGGGATGCTACGAAGGATCATTCCCTTGAAAAGCAGTCAAAACGGCAACGTAAGCGCCGGCCAAAGTCCCTGCCGACAAAGACCCAGCCATAGAGCAGGGCTTAACCAAAGGATCTATTTAACATGCTATCAAAAATGCGAAGCTTTGAAGCTCAAAACAGCTGAAGATGCACTCAGAATCAGATGGAGAAAAGTACTCAACACCAAGAGATAAATACGGGCGATAATCGCCGAACGAAGAGCTACCCAAAGCGAAAACTATTGCTCGAATTTCATGAGGAGGCCAGAGAGCCCCGCAATCAAAAACAAAGAGGCCACCCGGTCGGATGGACGAACCCCATGGCAAACAGAGAGGGCAAACGGCGCCGCACACAAGCCAAGCACGCGATCCGCACAGGATTCGCTTAAAAAGATGGCCCAGCTTAGATCTATCTATGGGCCAAGAAAGCAAGCTCTAGTAAGCAATGCAACACATCAAGTATCCGAACATCACGGCACACCTAAATATAGGGGTGCCGACACCCCTATGTTTCACCGATGAGGTGCCGGATTATGAATTTCCAGCGGGATTCAAGCCCGTAAACATAGAGGCATACGATGGAACAATAGACCCTGGAGTCTGGATTGACGATTACATCCTCCACATACACATGGCTAGAGGAGATGATCTCCACGCCATAAAATACTTACCCTCAAGCTCAAAGGGCCAGCCCGCATTGGCTTAAAAGCCTTCCCGAAAACACCATTGGAAGTTGGGAGGAGCTCGAGGATGCTTTTCGCAAATTTTCAAGGGACCTATGTCCGACCTCCTGATGCCGACGATTTAAGTCACATAACTCAACAACCCGGAGAGTCAGCCCGAAATTTTGGAATAGATTCTTACTAAAAGAACCAAATAGTCGATCGTCCGGACGCCAAGCCTTAGCAGCTTTAAACACAACGTCTGAGACGAATGGCTCGCTGCACACCTCGCCAAGAAAAGCCAAGAACAATGGCCGCATTAACAAGCCTCATGACCCGCTTTTGGCAGAGAGGATAGCTGGCTGGCAAGATGCAGCACCACCGACCCAAGTACATCCAAGTCAGGATGGAACGGAAACCACGACGCAGCAAGGACCAGCGCCGACCAAGGAAACAACCCAAGAGCACGGCAGCCAACGCCGGATTCAAAAGATCTCAGAGAATCATAAAAGCTGCCCCTTAAGGATAACAGGATGAGCTATCCAACTTAAACAAAATCTTGGACAAGATATGCCAAATCCACAAGATTCTGGAAGCCCGCAAACCATACCCACAGAGATTGTTGTCTTCAAGCAGTCCGCAAACTCAACGCTGAACACAAGGGGCTCGACACACCAAGCGAGGACGATGACGAACCCCAAAAGCAGAGCACTGGAAAACAAAAGAATTTTCCACAAGAAATCAAAACAGTAAACTCACTTCATGTGACAAAAGGGAAAATAGAGCGCGCCTATAGAGGTAGCGCCATACGGCCTATCCTGAGGAGTCCCGCCATCGGTTGTTAAACCAATCACCTTCACCATCGGGATTACTCTAGAAGTATACGGAATGCAGGTTGACTGCCTTGATATTAGATCCTATAATTGGCGGACTCCAATTTTCACAAGTCCTAATGGACGGCGGCAGTGATCTAAACCTGCTATATCAGGACACAATCCGCAAAATGGGATAGACCCAACCAAATTTCGCCATAGCAACACTTCCTTTCAAGGGTAATGCCAGCCCATATGCCCATTGTACGGGTTTCATCGCTAGAAGTTGTGTTCGCTCACCCGACAACTTCCGCCAAAAGTTAACCTTCCACCTCGCCCCATTTACAAGTAGCTATCAAGCACTATTGGGACGCCAAGCTTTCACCCGCTTTAACGCAATACCGCATTATGCATCTCTTACACTTAAAATGCCCGTCCACGGGCATCATCTCATTAAAGGAAACATCGAGGGTTCCTCGAGTCCGAAATCGCAAGGTTGCCTTGACAGCCACACAATAAACCGCTTCACCAATAAAAGCACTTAGACAAGTCGTTCATGCCCCGGACACGGCTGGACGAGTCCGCGAAACATATAAGGGCTTACTAGACGATACCCTCGCATAAGGCTCCATGATGCACAACAAGAGACAATAAAGCTCAATTTTATTCATTTTTGAATTGTACTTCGCTTATTTAATATAACGTACATTTTCGCACGACCTTTTCAACTAAGTTCTCTCTTTACAGATGAACACCGTGCTACACCCGCCCCAGATACGCACAACGGAGACACAGCGCAGACGCAAGAGGGACCCGCTGCAAGGATTCTTTTCAGATTAAGACCCTGCGTAAACCTTTTTTACTGTCTCTTGTTGATACACATCCCCGGTTTTTTGCTATAACCGAGGAGGAGGTCAAGGCGCTTTGGCATAGGCCACGCCATAATTTCACGCTGCACTGACACCAGGGCTTATTACCAAGGGCGCATTGTTCGACCTGCTTTCATAAAGACCAATACCTTAGGGAGTGTTCGCGCCTCGAAGTTAGGCCTTATATGCATCAGCTCCAATCATGTCTTTGGTCAAATGTTGGGTTTGCCCGCCCTGTGTTTTGCTGCCTTACGCCCGCTTCTATCGCTAATGCGGCACCAGTGAGAACTACTACGATTGTGCCCTGTTCGCCAAAGTAGCACCTCAAGAGAGAAAGCCAAAACTGACCGTCATGATATAGCGTGAGACTGGTCAACCACTGATGACCCACCGGAATCTTTAGAATTCTCCACATTGACGAAGGGTCGCTTCTGCCAGGCACATACGCCGCCTGAATTCGGGTGAGCGGTGCCCTAGGGGCTATATAGTAGCCCCACCGTCGAACTCCTATGGCTAAGTGAAAGTGATAAAGCATTATAGTCCGGTTGCCTAGTTTGCTGCGCTATCACCTCCTTTGTAGGACCAAGACGTTGATCAAGTGTGAAAAGGCGTCAAGAAAACACCCCGCATTATATGCGGGGGGCTGGAAGCCAAAGACTGCCATCTTTCAAGTTATATACACATATACATTAACGGCCGCACAAGAGGTATTTTAATTCTTGAAGGCACAAGTATAAAAGCTTTTTATATTCCATCAAACATTGTTTCACAATAATACATGTTATTCGAACATAATATCCTTCGAGCATCGCGATCTCTATTAAACAAGCGCTCAAGAACTTCCTCAAAATAGTGCTTGACAGTACTCGGCTTCCGTCTCAATCTTGGGATGCAACATCGGTGGCCTTCATCTCCGCCAAGATGTCTTGACACGGCAAGAGCCATCCGCACCTCTATGCATGCCGACCGCCTCATTGCTTTGATATGCGGCACCGCATCAAGGAACTGCTGCAACAAGCCAAAATAACTCTTCGGCTCGGGCCTTTTCGCCACAAATGAGTCACGACATTCTTCATGGCAAGTCCGACAACCTATTCAGCTCCGCCCATTAGCCAAACGATCGGTTAATGGAAGTGGACGCCCGACTACGGAATCTGCACCAAAAAGCTCTTCCATCTCGTGATCCTTTTGATCTCCGGCGTTCGGTCGCGTTCACGCTGCACTCGCCAACAAGTCCAGATAAGCATCCTCACTACTCCACACCGGTCCAACCGAGCATATGTAGGATCCGTGAACTTCCTCCGCAGCGTAAAGGGCTTTCCAGCCAGATATCTCCGCCCGACGAGCTCCTCCTTCATAGCTCTCATTGCAGAGCGAGCATCCTTTGCCTCTGGTGGCCTTCTTCAGTCCTCTTGTTCGCCGACCTTCTTTTTTCAAGAAGCTCGCAGCTGCCGGTAGCATTCTTCAACTTCACGGCCATCTCGGCCATTTCCTTCTTGCTTCGGCAAAGGAGCAGCCTGTTCGCTTTTTAGCTCTTCTACCGCCTTTTAAGGCAGCCACATCACTTCTTCCGCATGTTCCTTGGCTCGGCAAGCTCTGCCCGGTTCTCCATGGCAGCGACACCATCTGCATCAAGCATACATGTTGTAAGGCACGGCATCAAGCTCCCTTACCGGTGTCCGCGGAGAAACCGTGATACCTTGTGACTCGCTGCCGCTTATTTACAAGCGCTGGCGTCGGCATCCGCCACGCCAAGTTGCCGCTTAGTTCGCAATTCATCAGCTCGCTAGCCACCGGATGTCCCGCCACCTACGTAGGAAGGGCGACATATTATATTCGATTATGATCCTCGCACGCTGTCATTTTTGACAACGCACCGAGTCTCGTGGGCTACTATCTACACAGTATGCGATCTTATATATGCGAACCGCCAAAAGGTACACCATTGCATCGCATTCTAAAAACCGCCAAGAAACTCTCGCGCCTCGCATAACCCTCTTCCGTGGATTTTTTTTCAATCACCGCATCCATCAATGCACGGTGATCCTCTCGATAGACACTCACCCGAGCAGATTCTTCAATCCTCCGACCTGCACCGGAGGTGCCGGACTCGTCTGATGGCCTTTTTCAAGGTCGACACGGAGGGCTCCAGGGGGCCCTACGACCGCACTCCATCCCTGCCGGATTCGGGAAGCCTCCGCGACGACACCTCAGGATCGCCCGCCTCGCTAGGCGGCACGGGCAAGGAGGCGCCCGCCTCCATCATCTCCCATCGAAGATCCTCGACGATTAGCTCACGAGAAGGGCTGAGATCCCAACTACAAGGTAAAATTTCGGTCATCTTCGAAATAAAACAGGGATGTCTTTTATTTTATAAACTCCCTCTCTACTTACGGCTCGCCGGAGGGCTGATCTCCTTGGGGAAATAATGCGGTCGGGCATCTTCCCGCAGGATCCTCCCAAGGTTTCTTCCCGCTTTGAGGCCTTGGTGTCCTGGATCTTCAGAGGCGGTCCTCTTCTCCCTTGGATGGAGGGATTCTCGATCCTCCTCTCTTGATAACATCCTTCATGGAGGCAGTAGCTTCCTTGTTCCCCTTCGCTTCTTCTAAAGGCGCAGCCTCCAAAGATCTTGGTTAACACGGGATCCGGACGTGGTCTCCTGGAGGGGGCCGACACCGATCAAGAGTGCTTTCGCTATCCACTTCGCTTAAGGGACAACTCTTTAAGGGAAAGTTTATGATAAATATACGGATAGCGTGTCCGGCACGGACTACTTACTTGAGCATCCGGTGATTGCAGTGTTAGACTCAAGGCCCTCGGTCAAGTCCGACACATTGCTTGTGATCCAAGAACAGTTTGTACATCTCCACCTGCATTGCGCCCATTAAATGTTGAGAGCTCGTGGTCCCTCCGGATTGAACTCCCATAGGCGGAGGGGCGACGCTTGCAGGGGCAGGATGATATTTAATCAGCATGACCTGCGCTTACTACGACCAGATTGATCTCTCTAGGAGGTCTCGAACACGCCCTCGCAACAACGGTACGCCCTGGACGGCCCCCTACCAAGCCCTTTATTGACCCATGACGCCACCGCAGTGGAGGACCCGAAGGAAGGCAGGTGGCACCATCCATTTGGTGCCCCGAGCTGTGATATAAAACCACTCTTGTTGCCATAGACCGAGCTCCTCTTGAAAAGAGCCTCGGGCCATGGAGCGCCAACATTCTTGCTTATAACAACCCTCCGCACTCGCCCTCGCTGCCCTTGATCATCTTTTGGCTCTACCTTGAAGGTTTTGAGCCACAATCCAAAGTGTGAGGTAATGCGGAGGAAGGCTTCGCGATACGACGATGAACGATTTAGATGTGGAGGATGGACTCGATCCAAGTCGTGAAATTCCAGCCCGTAATAAAACATGAGCCCCTCACGAAGGGGTTCGCGGGAAACTTAGCCCCAAGGAAGTGAGACGTGAACACCACGCTTTCACCGGGCTGGGAGAAGGAATAACCTGCCCTTGGCAGCAGCCTATGCGAGATTTCGCCGCTAGATACCGGCATCTCTTAGCTTTAGGACGCCTTCTTCCGTGACGGACGAAGGCATCCACCGCCTTGAAGGTCGGAGCCGGACATCATCGGTTCGGTTACTCAATCTGGAGCTTTGGGTGTTGAGACTTGAAGCAAGGGGCAGATTCGATTGAGATTGAGCAAAAGAGCGGTCCTGGTCTCTTTATAAAGAGGTTGAATACCGTGAGCCCTCCCTGCGGACCGCTCGGGACTCGCCGACAGAGGAGAGGCGGCCAACGGCACGATTGGGTTACCCACGCCTGTATTGATGAGAATCCTTGAATAAGGGACACGATCTCGCTTGACAAGACGTGCTAAGGAAACCGCCGCTAAACGCTACCGAGGTGGGATAGTAAAATGATTCAATAAAGGCTTGGCCGTGGTGTGATGTCACGCCATGAATTCTTCAACAGATTGAACTTTTGTAAATATTATTCTCTACGGTGGTATGTGAAACTTATTTTGCAGAGCCGGACACTATCCTTGTGTTCAAATCTTCTATGGAGTATTCGAGGAGGAACCCGCTTTGCAATGTCAAGACAATATGCCACGGACCTGCGTCATTGAAGCCTCGGTTCAGGGCTACCGAGGGAGCATCGATTAGGGGTGTCCGGATAACCGACTATAGATTTTGGCCGACCATCGGACTAGGAAGATACAAGATTGAATACTTCGCCCCGTGTCCGGATGTGACTTTCCTTGGCGTGGAAGGCAAGCTTGGCGATACGGATATGTAGATCTCCTACCATTGTAACCGACTCAGGTAACCCTAACCCTATTCGGTGCCTATATAAACCGGAGGGTTTTAGTCCAGAGGATCTAACGACAATCATACCATAGGCTAGCTTCTAGGTTTAGCCTCCGATCTCGTGGTAGATCTACTCTTGTACTACCCATATCATCAATATTAATCAAGCAGAGTAGGGTTTACCTCCACCGAGAGGGCCCTAACTCTGGTAAAAACATCGGTCCCTTGTCTCCCGTTACCATCCGCCTAGACGCATAGCTCGGGACCACTCTACCCAAGATCCGCCGGTTTTGACAATCGACATTGGTGCTTTCATTGAGAGTTCCTCCGTTGTCATCCTTAGGACCGATGGCTCCTCCGATCATCAACAACGATGTGCTCCAGGTGAGACTTTTCTCCCGGACAGATCTTCAGATTCGCAGCTTTGCACTCGCAGCCAATTCGCTGGCCATATGGAGTGATTGAAAGTTACGCCGCCACCAGTGTCGATTTGAAGTTTGAATTACACGGCCGACGTCAGGAGACTTGATCTTCAACGGTTCGAGCCACAGCCTGCCGCCGCCGCCCCTGTCACGAGGGGCATGATCTAGCTCGCCATCGGTCAAAGGCCCCGAGGCCGCATCAGCTGTCCGCCTCCGACCTTTAGTTCAGAGTCGACCAGCACCGACGAGGACGGTGGATGGACACCACCTGGGCTGCGATCTCTACGGTGATTGAGCCATACACCTACCCCTGCCCTTGGCGGCTCAGGACTCCAAGGTGCCGGACTCCTCCGACTCGAGCCTTCATACCGCCAATCGAAATCCGACACCGATCATGGAATTCACCGCGACATATTTCAGCACTCGCCTTTGGCGACATTCTCAATTCACTAAAGTCTCTTTATCAGAGAGCTCTGCAGGATTATGGTTAGGAAGGTTGGGATGCGGATGACGAAGAAATTCAAAGCCCACCCACCACCCACTTCATACCCATCAGATGATTTAACCGACATGCTCGACTTCAACTCAAGACATCGACGGATTGACGACGATGCAGGAGACGATTAAGAACCAGCGCCATAGGGCACCGGAAGGCCACCTCACATACAACATATACATGGTGGACATCCCAAAAGATGGGAATGGCGATGGAACAGCGGAGGATGACCTCCAAGAAACAGCCTAAGCGCCAAGGCCGGGCGCCGCCTAAATCCCGCCATCGCAAAAACGGTGATTCCGCACGGGAGACAATAACACCAATGGACAAGGTGAAGATAACCCCCCAAAGATGATTCGGCGCAGGAGGATGGAGAATCCAGCCTCATGAGAGAGCGGCAGAAGAGAGGTAGAGGACGATAATTACATGCCTCCTCCAAGATGAGGCAAGCCTCGACGACGATTTAATCTGCTGTGCCCGAGGATCCCGCCAACAAGAGCTGCTTCAAACGCATGCTCATGACCACAGAAGCAGCCTCAAGAAAAGCAGCAACAACTTAGAGCTGACCAAGACTTACACTCCGACAGATGGATCAAGTCCTATGTCAAGAGTATGAACTCGAGCGCCTCCAAGAGCTACCCAAAATGCAGGCTGCTACCCTGCTAGTGGAGGAAGCACCCAAACCTACATCACCAACAAGATGATATGGTTGACAGCCACCTTGTGGTCATGACATAGAGGCCTCTCGCCCTCAACTCAAGCCGCACTCCGGCGCCGCCAAAAAATACCAAGGTAAAGGGAAATGCGCTGCACTCCACGAGATATATTGAGGACAAGGCAAGGCAAACAAGATCGATCTATGGATCATGCGGGCGCCCCACGACACGTGACGATAACCGTCACGCCGGATATGGCAACTCTGGCCGGGCCGAACACAGTAGACAAAGCTCATTTGAGTTGCGTCGTGATATAGCCCAATACAGAGGCGCCGCACACCCACTATGCTTCACAGATGAAGTGACGGATCATCAAATCCCTGAGGGTTTCAAACCTGTAAACATTGAATCATACGATGGCACAACAGATCTTGCGGTTTGGATCGAGGACTATCTCCTTCACATCCACATGGCCCGCGGCGATGATCTACACGCCATCAAATACCTCCCACTCAAGCTTAAAGGACCAGCCCGACATTGGCTTAACAACTTGCCAGCAGAGTCTATTGGTTGTTGGGAAGACATGGAAGCCGCATTCCTCGACAATTTCCAGTACATATGTGCTACCACCGTGACGCCGATGACCTAAGCCACATAATTCAGCAGCCAGAGGAATCGCCAGCACCGACATGGTTCCCACCAAGAAAAATCAAATCGCCGATTGTCCGGATGCAGAGGCCCTTGCAGCCTTCAACACAACATCCGCGACGAGTGGCTCGCCCGCACCTAGGATAGGAAAAGCCGAATCCATGGCATCCTCACAACACTCATGACCCGCTTATGCTGGAGAGGACAGCTGGCTAGCTCGTAGTAACAACATGACCAAGAGCCTTGGTAATTGGATACCAAGGACAGCAATGGCACGTCATACGCAATAAGCACAAGCGCCAGATTAACGGTGATAATGCCGAGGATACGGCCAATGCTGGATTCAGAGGCTCTAAACCCGTCAGCGTAAAAGCCATTTAAAAGAAATACTCAGGCCCGGCCCAATTTGGACCGAATACTGATCGCTGCGCTGTATACACGGCACTTCTAAAGTTAGCCAATCACACCAACAGGGATTGTTGGGTGTTCAAGCAGGCAGGCAAGTTAAATGCCGAAAACAATGACAAGGGGCTGTATAGCGATGACGAGGAGGTTCCCGTCGCCAACAAGAGAGGAAAGAAGGGCTTCTCTCAAGCAAGCGGACGGTGAACATGATATACGCAACCCACATACCCAAAAGGGAGCGGAAGCGCACTAAGGGACGATATGCGATGGAGCCAGCCGCCTAAAGATCAACCCGTGGTCTTCCTGCCCGATCACGCTTGATCAAGGGACCACCCCACTAGCATCCGCCATGGCGGATTCGCCGCATTGGTTCTAGACCCAATCATTGACGACTTTCACCTCACTAGAGTCCTAATGGACTACGGCAAAGAGCCCGAACCTCGCTTTATCAGACACAAAGGCACAAATGGGCATAGACCCATCAAGGATTAAACCCACAAAGATGACCTTAAAAGGCGCCATACCAGGTGTAGAGGCCAACTATACAGTGCTCGCCACACTTGAAGCGGTCTTCGATCCCCTGATAACTTCCGGCGAGGAGTTAATCTTCGACATAGTCCCATTCCGCAGCGGCTATCACGCATTGCTCGGACGAACCGTGACGGTAAAGTTCAACGCCAGCCGCACCACGATATCTCAAGCTCAAGATGCCAGTCCTCGAGGAGTCATTACGGTCAATGGAAACACCGAACGCCTTCTCCGGACGGAGGAGCATACACGGCGCCTCGCGGAAGTACAAAGCAGCCTCTTAAGGCAATTCTTGAGTTCAAGATTAAACGCCCGACACCGCTGCCGCTACCGAGTAACCTACAACAAGACCGCCTCGCACGCTCCAAGCATGCATAGCAATGCGCCCAAGCCCCAGCCGCGAAATTGCGAACCAGTACTACGCTACATATAATTACGCCTGAAATACCATGGGCATATGGTGAGGGCACGACCACGACATGCCCGTAATGTGGCTCAACCGCACTGTGGCCCCGATTGTGCCATTCTTTTCTTCTTTCTTTTTACTTTCAGACTCCGCTCACGAAGCCTTGTCCGCAAAGAGAATCGCCAACACACGATGCAACAGCCAGGAAGCATAAAGTTGCCGAGTGTCCAGTGGTCTCTATTACGAGAAGTATACCTGTTTTACACACTATCCCGTAGCTTACCCCTCGAGGGGGACATGTCAAAAGTCCCGCCCCTTGCTTATCAAGACTATTTGTATCGCTCGCTCTTACCGCAGCCCTTTGAATAAACAATACATAGCTTCGCCTTTATTGAATTGAATTTTCTATATATATATATATATATATATATATATATATATATATATATATATATATATATATATATATATATATATATATATATATATATATATATATATATGTTCATTTATGATATTGTGCAACCGCACACTTTGGTACGGGTAATACACTGTGGGCTTAAGTACCCTACAATATGGTGTGATAAGTCCAACACTTTCATAAGTGCGGCACCTCAACTTATAGCATTATATGCATCGGTTCAATCATGTCTTGGGTCAATAGTTGGGTTGCCTGCCCCATGTTTTGGTACCTTATGTTCCGTTATATCGCTAAGGTAGCGCTGGAGAACCACTACGACAGTGCTCTTGCTGAGCTGGCTTAAGCACCTCTCAGGAGAAAGCTAAACTGACCGTCATGATAGGGCGAGAGCCGGTCGCTGTTCGAGAGGTTTTGAGTCCCTAAATACTTATGCCGCTTAGAGCGAGGAGTCGGCATTGTCCGCCTAGGCGTGATAGCGCCTCGAACTCGGTCTTCCAGATACTAGGTCTTCACCAAATTTAAAATTATAGAATTCTATGGCTAAGTGAGAGTGTTCAAGCATTATAGTCCGTTGCCTTGTTCAAGTGCTGAGCGCCTCCTCAAGGACCCAAGAATGGGAACAAGAGCGCCAAGTTTATCCCTAACACCCCAAAGACTCGAGGCATGGGGCTGAAGTTTACGACTCACTGCCTCTCAAATTTAATACACGGCCACAGAGAAGGTAATATTTTAAATTCAAAAGTGTTGCTTAGCGATATGAACAAGTTTTCAGCAGACAGATAACAAATGCGAGTCTACTAAAAATTACATCTTTGGAGCATTCACCCACTATAAGTCGGGCACCTTCAGACGCCTCATAATACATTTCCAGTGCTTGCGATGCTCCTTTTTTGGTGGTGGTCCGTCCGTCACATGCTTCTCAGCCCATCTTGCCCTCAAAGGCACCTTAGAAAGGGCAAGGTCCCACGGGCACCTTCGATGCAGACGGAGCGCTTTGATGACTTCAACCCATGGACAAAGGCCCACCAGCCGCCTCGCCACCAAGTAGCTCCTGACATGGCTTCCTTAGGCCACACCAACTATGAGGTTCTTCATGGCCTGTTCGCCACCTAATGGAGCTCGACCAGCTGCTTCAACTGGTCGCTTAAGGGCACCGTTGTCCGCGCCAAGATATCGAGACCGAACACCTTCTCCATCGAGCTTCCTCCTCGACTCGAGAATGCGGCAGATCGATACATCACAAGGGCAGATTCGCGAACGCTCTTGGAGAGCTCCGGATTCGGGTAAGTAATAGATAATTCACTTTCACATGCTTGCTTTGCATATAGAATGCCTTACCAGCCGCTATCTTCTTCATTGCCTCAATTTCCTGGAGGGCTTTTTGGGCTTCAGCCTTAGCGGCCTTGGCGCTCTCAAGGGCCGAGGCGAGCTCGGACTATCGAGTCTTTGAGTCACGCTCCAAACTCTTGTGTTTTTCCACGAGAGCATGTAGCTCTTGCCACACCTCCGCCACCCGCGCCTCCTTCTTCTCTCGCTCGGTGCGCTCCGCGGCTGCATTGCTTTCGGCCTTGGACAAGAGAAGCCCAAGAGCTTTCCGGCTGGTACGCCGAAAATGCGTTTTTCAGGGTTGAGCTTGATGTCATATGTTCGGAGATTATTGAATGTGAGCCTCAAGTCGTCTACTGGAGTTTCGACATGCTTGCTTTTGATGACCACATCGCTCACGATGCCTCCACCGCTTTTGCCGATCCGGTTTGCCGACATGTCCGAATCATGCACCGATATGTTATACCATGCGTTTTGAGCCCAAGGGCATTGTGTTGAAGCAGAATGGGCCGATGGAGGATGAATGCCGCTATGCTTGGTCAGGCTCTGCCATCTTAATTTGGTGGTAGCCGAGTATGCGCCGAGGAAACACAATGAATTGTGCCCTCATGTAGCGCCGATGATTTGATCGATGCGGGGAGGGGAAGGATCCTTTGGGCAAGCCTTGTTGAGGTCTTGAAATCGACGATAGGCGCCAAGATTTGTCCTTCTTGGTACCATCACCAGGTTTGCTAGCCACCGATGTTTTATATCTCCGATGAATCCGCCTCCAATAGTTTGGCTAGCTCCTCTCCCATGGCTTGTCTCTTGGGTTCTGAGAAACAATCAAGAGCCTGTTTGATCTGCTTGAACCCTTTTAGGATGTTTAGGCTGTGCTCGCCAGTCCAAGCGTGGTATTCCCGGCATGTCTCAAGGGTGCCGTGCAAAATGTCCCAATTTTCACGTGAGGAATTCTCTTAGTGCGCGCCTACATCAGATTTAATTGTGCCCCGATGGAGGCCGCTTTTGTAGGGTACGTTGGATGGACTTGGAATTTGACTATTTTGTCCGCTGGTTTGAAGGAAGTGGACTTGGATCTCTTATCGAGTATCACATCGTCCCTATTCACCATGGAGCGCAGCGCAGTGAGTTCCTCGGCCGCTAGGGTTTTGGATAGTGCCTCAAGGGCCAAGGCGGCTGTCTTATTTTCATGGGAGTGCTATGTCCGAATCATTAGCAAGAGTGATGATTCCGCTGGCCCGGCATTTTGAGCTTCATGTACCCATAATGGGGTATAGCTTGAAAAATTGTGAATGCCTCTCGCCTCTAATAGAGCGTGGTATCCGCTGCTGAACGGGCCACTTGGAACGTGACTTCCTCGACCTGTAATTATCCGGGTAATAACACCACATCCAGCAGTGATTTTTCCAGACAAATGTGCTTCCCGATCGGGATTATTCCTCTAAAGGTTGTGTTGCTTTGCTCAATGCGGCCCAGTCTATTTCCATTTTTCGTGAGGGTTTCTCGTGAATGAGGTTCAACTACCGCCGCCGGCCCATGAGTACCTTGGCAGGCGAAAGCAGTCCACCATCTGATCGAGGACCAATGCGGCTTGTGCTCGGGCTGTTCAAAATTTAGGTTCGCCACCGGCATTAAAGGTAATAGCCATGTCACCCATGGATTTATTGTTGCTACTTGGTAGACTTCGCAAGGCTACTGGAGTGTTCGCTTCAAGATATTATTTGATGTGAAAGTCTCAAAGACTGTTAATACCGTGATCGGTATCCCTCGGTCGGTGCTCTAGAGCTAGAAGCTCTTCGCCACTTTTGGCCACCTGCCAGAGTATCCAACATGCTCTAAGGCTATGAGTTGGAGTGGCCCTCTCATACTATGAATTTTACAGGGTCCATTGAGCCATCCCTCTAGTACGGTTCCATGCCCTATAGAGGGTTTTTGCTTTTTGGTGTTTAACTGTAACACCCCGGAAGTAACTTTCCATATTTGTAACTCCAACTCTTGCCATTTTCGCATTGTGATATGATATTCCTCCGTGGTTGGGTTTTTTCCTTTTTGCATTTTGTCCATGTCATGCATTTTATATCATGTCATCATGTGCATCGATTTGCATACGTGTTCGCCTCATGATTCCGAGCATTTTTCCCGTTGTCCGCTTTTGCAATCCGCACTCCTATCTCCCGGCGGCCCCTTTTACGCTTTTTCCGTAAAGGGTACTAAACCTTCTCGAATGGACCGAGGTTTGTCTAGTGGCCTTGGTATACCACCCAGACCACCGTCAAGTTTCGGTCATTTGGAGCTCGCTTGGTACTCCAACGGTTAACCGCACTCTCAAGAAAGGCCTCTTTTGTTGCAGCCCAACACCCTCCAAAATAGTCCAATAACCCATCTAAGTCACTTCCATGCTCTCCGCTGCTCGATCACGATCGTGGGCAAAAACTACACCTCATTTGGACTCTCCTAGCTCCTCTATGCCTATTTAAACACCTCCCCACCAAATCCGGTCTTCTTCCCCAAACCCTAAATATTTCCTCCCTCACACCCGACGACGCGTCTGCACGCCACGGACGGTTGCCACCCCACCTGGCCAGCGCCACACCTGTCCTGCTGGGCACCCAGCCACTGCCTGCCTGCCCAGTGGGGCTCGCCTGCCACACGCTGGCCAGTTGCCGCTGTCGCGACGCCGGCCGCCTCAGCTGCTGATCGCCTGCTCCGCCTCCGCCTCACACTCCTCGCCGCCTGCCACTTTCTGCCGGCCAGGGCCTCGCCTCCCCGGCCACCGCTGGACCTCGGCCTGTCACCACGCTGCCGGGCTTCCACCGCGCCGCCTGCCTCGGCGACCTCACTCTCCCGCCCGGCCTCCTCCGCCTCCTCCTCCTCCTCGCCTGGCTCCGGCGAGCCAAGCCCACCGCCGCCGCGATCGGGCCGGGTCCCGATCCGGATCCCGACCTAGCCTGCTGACTTCTTTCCCTCCTCAATTCTTCTAAATTTTTTTTCATCTTATGTTATTTTGTGGCATTTTCAACGTAGCATAACTTTGCATCTGTAGCTCCATTTTATGCAGATAATATATCAAAATGTTCGCCTCAAGAGTAGATCATTTCATCTCATTGCATCATTTTCATTTGAGCTCATCTTGATGCCCGAAATGCTGTTAGAAGAGGGCTATGTGATGTTAGTTTCGCTTTCTTAACAACTTGCACTTTTGTTATTTTTGCTATGATTGATGTGTGCACCCTATGAATTTGAGTCCTACATGTGTTTTGTAATATGCCATGCCATCTTTCCAGGGTGTATGCCATGTATTTTTGTGATCTATGTGGTGACTAGCACAAGCATGCAAAGTAGGTGTCCTGATGTTGCTGTTTTCAGCTCTGTTTAGCTGATATTTTGATGCCATGTTAACTTGATGCTACCGAGAGATCCATGCATATTTTGAGATACTTCAGTAAGGATGTTTTGTTAAACATGTCTTGCTCTATATATCCATGCCTTTGTTTGCAATTATGGAGTGCCATAGCTTGAGTCAATCGAGCTCTACTTTTGCTATCAAATGTTTCCTCGCAGATTGTTTACATGTTATTCAATTTTGCCTAGGTTGTTGTGGGTGATCCATTTATGCTATGTTATTGTTCTTGCCATGTATGTCTTCTATGCCATGTCTTCTTGATGTATGTATGCTTATTTTTCATATAAGGTTCTGTAGTGAGTGCATTGAGCTTGTAAACATGCCTACTTGTTATCAGTTTTGACATGCCATGTTGCTGAATCTGTTAACTAAACTTTCGATATTGACATGGGTGTTACTATATTTTCTGATCCTTTTTGGCTTATGGTCAGTAAGGGACTTTTGTTCTATGCTTTGAGTAGATTCATGCCATGCCTTGTTTTGCTATTATAAGTTCCTGTAGCATGTAGTTTTCTTGCTCTGAACATTGCAACCTGATGCTGTTTTTGCCATGTCCAGCCTGATATTTTGTGCACTTTTGCCATGCTTGTTTGAACCTGTTATGATGTGAACTAGCCGTAGCTCAGTGCTCATCTTTTGTCAAGCATCTTGTGTAGATCACTGCCATATACTTTGTTGGTACGTTTGGGTGCAGTAGCTTAATTTCTTGTTGCTTGCTAAGTGGCATCATGCTGTTAATGGCAGATTTGTGCCATTCTTGTTTTGCTTGTCATTTGCAAACCGTGCATCCGATTCCGTGATCTTTATATCGATTTCAACCAAATCATCTCATCTTTCCAGTGGCATACTTGGTTTGCCAAGTTGATGCCTGGTTCATCATTTTCCTTCCGGAGCGCATACGCATTGCATATCACATCTCGCATATCATGTCATGTTTTGCATCATGTTGATTGTGCATTGCACCGTGATTTATTGTGGTTCCTTTGTTTGTGTTCTTGCTTTGGGTAGAGCCGGAGACGAGTACGTGAACGAGGAACCTGTTGAGAACGCCGAGGATCAAGCTTTCGACAACTCGAGAACATTGCGTGCAAGATGACCATACCTCGAAATCACTTCTATCTTTGCTATGCTAGTTGCTCGCTTTTTTGCTATGCCTATGCTACGATGCCTACCACTTGCTATATCATGCCACCCATATTGCCATGTCAGCCCCTAACCATCCTTTCCTAGCAAACCGTTGATTGGCTATGTTACCGCTTTGCTCAGCCCTCTTATAGCGCTGCTAGTTGCAGTGAAGTTGAAGTTTGTTCCTTGTTGAACATGGAGATGTTGTTCCTTATTGGAACATGTTTACTTGTTGGGGATATCACAATATATATCTGCTATAATTAATGCATCTATATACTTGGTAAAGGGTGGAAGGCTCGCCTTATGCCCGGTGTTTTGTTCCACTCTTGCCACCCTAGTTTCCGCCATACCGTGTTATGTTCCTTGATTTCGCTCCTTACACGGTTGGGTGATTTATGGGACCCCTTGACAGTTCGCTTTGAATAAGACTCTGCCCAAAGAAGGCCCAACATTGGTTTTACCATTTGCCACCTAAGCCTTTTTTCCCCGGTTTTCGCGAGCCCGAGGGTCATCTTTATTTTAACCCCCCACCCCAAACCGTGTTCTTCGAAAGCTGGTCCAAACGAGTAGATCATGGGCCACCACGGGAAACTCGAGGCTTGGTTTTACTCGTAGGATGTCTCATCCGGATGTGCCCGAGAACGAGATATGTGCAGCTCCTATCGGGATTTGTCGGCACAATCGGGCGGCTTTGCTGGTCTTGTTTTATTGCTGTCGAAATGTCTTGTAGTCCGGATTCCGAGATTGATCGGTCTTCCCAGTAGAAGGAATATCCTTCGCTGACCGTGAGAGCTTATAATGGGCTTGTTGGGACACCCTCGCAGGTAATATCTTTCAAAGCCGTGCTCATGTTATGAGGCGATGGGAATTTGTTAATGTCCGTTGTAGAAAACCCGGTTGACCTCAAATAAAATACACATCAATCAAGCTGTGTAACTGATGGTCTCTTCTCGGCGGAGTCCGGAAGTGAACACGGTGTTGGAGTTATGTCCGACGAAGTAGTTCAGATCACTTCTTGATCGCTACTAGCTTCACGACCGCGTTTTGCTTCTCTTCTCGCTTCTTTATGTAAGTAGCCACCATATATGCTAGTCGCTTGCTGCAGCTCCACTTTACAACTCTGTCCTTCCTATAAGCTTAAATAGTCTTGATCTCGCTGGTGTGAGATTGCCGAGTCCCCGTGACTCACAGATTCTACCAAAACAGTTGCAGTGTTCCGATGATGCTAGTGCAGGTGACGAACCGAGCTCAAGTGGAGTTCGACGAGGAACGTGGTCGTTATTATGTGTCTTTTCCTGATGATCAGAGTGGTGCTCAGCTTGGGACGATCGGGATCCGTGTAGCATTTGGGGTATCTTCTTTTATTTTGGTTCCGTAGTCGGACCTTGAGTGTACTCAATGATGGATGTTTATTTATGTATTGTGTGAAGTGGCGATCGTAAGCCAACTATGTATCTCTTTCCTTATTTATTACATGGGTTGTGTGAAGATTACCTCACTTGCGACATTGCTTTCAATGCGGTTATGCTTCTAAGTCGTGCCTCGACATCGGGAGATATAGCCGCATCGGGGCGCTATGTTGGTAATCGAGCCTTCCCGACTTAGGAGCCCCTACTTGATTGTTTGTCATGCGTTGTTGAGTCTAGAATGGAAAATGTTTTGAGTCTTAGGATTATATATATCGGAGAGTAGGATTCTTTTACTCCCCAGTCCTTCTGCCGCCTCCGTGAGGTCTCCCGACGAGAGTTTTGACTCTCCTCTTCTCAAATTTCACTAAAAAATTTTTTAGGATCACGCTGGTATCTTGGGATCGTTCGATGGTTTTGTGACGAGAACATTGTTCTTGGTGCCTCCCGACATTTAGGGGTTGTGGCAGTGTCCCGGGAGTTGAGCTCCGAGGTGTTGTCGCCACAATTTTATCGCTGCAGCTCTGAATACCTGAGTTTTGCCGACATCGAAATCTCTTTTGTGCAGTTGTTGGTGAGATAACCCGATAACCCAAAGATCGGGCGAGCTCGAGTATTGCCATGACTTGTATAACGGATGTTTTTCAAGGTCGAGGTACACGATTTCGAGGATTTCTTGGTTATGTGTTGACGGATGGATACAAATGGATCTAGGTATTGTTAGTTTGGGTGATATATTTTGTGTCCCCAGTATCCCCAACACCAGATTGCATAACCGAAAGTTTCGGGAGTTTATAGGTGGGAATTCTAGTAGCTTACAGTGATATTCTTTCCGATGATGTATGATTTGAGATTGGGGTTCAACGCTCAGTGGTCCGCCCATTCACGGTCGATTTACAGTGGTCGCGAGACGCCTTAAAGAATCCTTGGCTATGCTGATTCGGGACGCCTTGTTTGTCATTCGTGACGTCCGCTATACGTCAGGTCCGTGTGGGCCCCACCACTAACACTTTGGGCGTAAATTCTATCATGTGTTTGTTCCGCTCATTCTAGAAGCCAATCTTTTGTTTTCGCCAGATATTCGATTTGTTTCTAAGATGATGTTGTTTCCATATCTTTATCTAAGTGGCTTCTCACCTTAATGGACGGTGATGATTAACTTTGAATTCATTCGCTCATTCTTGTTCAATGTTTATTGTGAAGACTATATGTTGCAATTTCTATCCGCTGATTCTACTTGACTATTTGTCTATCAAAGGACTAACGGATGTCACCTCTTCAGATGGCTCCGCCAACGCCCTCAATCCGGATCGCAATGATGGGGATCACGAACCTCCACCTCCACCTCCGCCTCCGGAGGCTCCGGCAAGCTATCATGGCAGCCACCAATGCCAATGCTCGATGATTTTGCAGCTCTTGCAAGAACGCACTCAAGGGCAAGGCAATCAAGGAAATCAAGGTCAAGGCAACAACCAGCCGCACTTTGCTACTCTCGCCGCCCTCGCTAATCAGTCAAGTCTTTCGGGCTTCGTGTCGAGGCCACGACGCCGACGATTGGCTTGTGGACATCTGCAAGCATTTTGATTGTAGCAATGTCGACCGAGGACTTTGTCAAGTTTGCATCGCTTCAACTCAAGGATCAAGCTGCCGAGTGGTACCAAGAATACAAAGATTCCAGAGGAGGTCGTGTCATTACCGGGATGAGTTCCGCCGAGATTTCAGAGCTCACCACATTCCAAAAGTGTTGTTGAGAGCAAGCGTGAGGAGTTCCGCAATCTCAAGCAAGGCAACATGTCTGTCTATCAATACAATATCCAGCCCAGTAAGCTCGCCGCTTTGCTAAGCAAGACGCACTGATGAAAAGAGTATGATCTATCAATTCAGAGGTGGTCCGAGAGAAGATCTGCAATTAGCTCTTGTGCTTTTTGAGCCGTAAAAGTATGATGAATTCTACAACATGGCATCAAGCAAGAAGCTGCCCAGCTCAAATGTGAGGCTTCTAAGAAGAGAATCAGGATGCAGTTCAGCCTTCTTCTTCCTCTCAAGTGGCAGCTAAGCAGAAGTTCTACCTTCCTCCTCCTCCGCTCCGCCACCCTTATCGCCAGAAGAACTCAGTGGCCGTGGATCTTCCCACCCACCCAACCCAAGCTATCGTAACAAGTCTAATTCTCAAGCTCCAAGGTCAAGTGCTCCTTACCACCGTCCGCCTCTCGAGGTGACTTGCAACAAGTGTCAGCAGAAGGTCACTATGCTAACAAGTGCTTCAACCAGAGGCGCCTTCCGCCTCCTCCTCCCGTGAAATCTTCCAGCAATGCAAAGGTCAAGCATAATCCCAAGTTTGCAAAGGTCAATATGATGAATGCAGCTCAAGCAGAGGAATCTTCCGATGTGATAATGGGTAATCTCTCGCTTAATGATATTCCTGCAAAAGTCTTATTTGATACCGTGCATCGCATTCTTTCATGTCATATCCTTTTGCATCAAGCACAATGTTGACACAGAGATTTTGTCCAAAGTTATGCAAGTTGTTTCTCCCGAAGGCTTATGAATTCTAGTTTGGTTGTTCCTAATGTCTCTATCAAGATGGGCGATTATAGATTTCTGCTAAACCAATTGTCCTTGGTGACTCGGATATTGATCTTATTCTCGAATGGATCGGCTTTCAAAGACAAAGCTCAGCTTGATTGTGCTGCTGTGGAAATTCAATTGACTCACTCTTCTAATGATGTGATCATCTATGCCGCCGTGATGAAACCATTCGGTTGTTTTCTCTCAATGAGAAGGGCGAATTGATGCTATCTCTCGATTCCAAATGCTTGTGAGTACCAAGATGTCTTTCCGTAAGAGCTTCCGGTATGCCTCCTCATCGCCGCTTGAGTTCGTATCGATCTTGAGCCCGCATCAACCCGCTTGCAAGCGCCCATACAAGCTTGGACCTGATGAGCTGAAGGAATTGAAGAAGCAGCTCGATGAACAAGAGCGTCTGGTTTGATCGACCGAGTTCATCTCCTTGGGGTTGTGGTGTTCTTTTGTCCGTAAGAAGGATGGCACGGACCGACTTTTGGCCGACATCGCCCATTGAATAAGAAGACAATCAAGAACAAGTATCCACTTCCCAACATCAATGAGCTTTTCGAGCAACTCAAAGGTGCTAAAGTGTTCTCCAAGCTTGACCTTCGATGGGTTATCATCGATTCGTGATTCGTGAACAAGATATTCCCAAGACAAAGATTCGTAACAAGCTTTGGTTCTTATGAATATACCGTCATGTCTTTCGCCTTGTCAATGCTCCTCCAACATTCTCTCGATGATGAACTTCATATTCAACCCCTACACCAATGAATTCGCCTTGGTCTATCTTGATGATATTTTGGTCTTCCCAAGAATAAGAAGGATCATGCCAAACATTTGCGATTGGTGCTAGACAAGCTCGAGAGTATCAATTCTATGCTAAGTTCTCCAAATGTGAATTTTGGCTTGATGAAGTGCTTTATCTTGGTCATATCATCTCCGCCAAGGGTATCGCAGTTAATCCCGAGAAGGTGTCCGCAATTGTGAATTGGGAACCTCCTCGTATGTCAAGCAGCCATAGTTTTCTTGGTCTTGCAAGCTATTGTCAAGATTCGCTGAGAACTTCTCCAAGATTGCAAAGCCTCTTTCCAACCTCCTCCGTAAGCATGTGAAGTATGTCCGTCTCCCGAGTGTGACGTTGCTTTCAATACCCTCAAAGAGAAACTCGTCACAGCTCCCTGCCTTGACTCCTCCCGATGAATCCAAGCCATTTGAAGTTTTCTCGTGATGCTTCTCTTCAAGGTCTTGGTGCTGTGTTAATGCAAGAGAAGAGAGTTGTGGCTTATACCTCTCGCCAGCTTGAAGCTCAACGAGAAGAACTACCCCACTCACGATCTTGAGTTGGCGGCAGTTGTCCATGCATTGATAACATGGAGACATCTCTTGTTGGGAAGGAAAGTGGACATTTTCACCGATCACAAGAGTCTCAAGTATATCTTCACTCAACCCAACCTCAACCTCAGTGACTCGATGGGTCGAAATGATTCAAGAGTACAACCCAAGTATTGAATATACTCCGCAAGGCCAATGTCATTGCAGATGCTTTGAGCAGAAGGCTTATCGCAATGCCTAATCCTCAAGCCCTTCCAACCGGATCTCTGTGAAGCTTTCCGCAAGCTGAATCTTCAAGTTGTTCCTCAAGGCTTTCTTGCCAACCTCATAGTCTCTCCTACTTTGGAAGATCAGATTCGTGAGGCTCAACTTCTGGATACCATGGTGAAAAAGGTGAAACGTGGTATCGACAAGGGCATTTCCAAGTACAAGTGCTTCCACATTGATGACAAAGATACTCTTTTCTTTGAGGACCGGATTGTGGTTCCTAAGGGTGATCTCGAGAAAAGTCATTATGAACGAGGCTCACAATTCGCTTCTATCCATTCATCCCGAAGTATGAAGATGTACCATGACCTCAAGCAGTCATATTGGTGGACTCGAATGAAGCGAGAAATTGCTCAATTCGTGAATGAGTGTGATGTCTGCAGAAGAGTGAAAGGTAACACCAAAGACCAGCTGGTCTCCTCCAACCTCTTGCTATTCCGAATGGAAGTTTGATCATATTGAAATGGACTTCGTGACTGGTTTTCCAAAGTCCAAGCGTGGAAATGATGCTATCTTCGTTGTCATTGACAAGCTTACTAAAGTGGCTCATTTTCTTCCTATCAAAGAATCCATCACAGCAGCTCGCTTGGCGAGCTATACACCTCCGTGATTGTCTCCTTGCACGGCATTCCACAAGTGATCTCTTCTGCACTGCAGCATCTTTACCTCCAAGTTTTGGGATTCTTTTCGTAAGGCCATGGGCACCAACATTCGCTTTCAAAGACAGCTTTCCATCCTCAAACAAGTGGCCAAGTCGAGCGAGTTAATCAAATCCTTGAAGATATGCTCGTGGCTTGTGTCATTTCCTTCGTATGAAGTGGGAAGATTGTCTTCCATATGCCGAAGTTCTCCTACAACAACAGCTTCCAAGCGAAGTTCGGCAAGGCCCCATTCGAAATTTCTATGGCGTAAAGTGTCGATTCTCTCAATTGGTCTCGAGACAGTGAACGCCAACTTCTTGGCAATGACTTGATCACGTATGTAAGAAATGTGCAAAGTCATTCGTGAGAATTCAAAGCCGCAAATCGCGCCGTAAGAGCTATTATGATGATAAGCACCGTGATGTGGCTTTTGAAATCGGAGACCATGTCTACCTCCGCGCTCTCCAATGAAAGGCACTCGCCGCTTCGTATCAAAGGGAAGCTTGCCCCTACATACGTGGGTCCTTTCAAGATCATTGGCAAAAGAGGCGATCTCGCCTATCAACTTGAGCTTCCCTCCAACTTCGCAAATGTGCACGATGTGTTTCACGTGTCACAGCTTCGCAAGTGCTTCAAGACTCATGAACGCACTATCAACTTCAAGAGATTGACCTTCAAGAAGATCTCTTATCATGAGCACCCTGCTGTTATTCTTGAAGAAACCGAGCGCAAGACTCGCAACAAGTCAATCAAATTCCTGAAAGTGAAGTGGTCACACCATTCCACCGAGAAGCCACCGGGAGCGCGAGGATCACCTCCGCTCGAATATCCGGAGTTCTTTCAGTCCTAGATCTCGGACGAGATCCTCTTGTAGTGGTGGAGTGTTGTAACACCCCGAAGTAACTTTCCATATTTGTAACTCCAACTCTTGCCATTTTCGCATTGTGATATGATATTCCTCCGTGGTTGGGTTTTTCTCCTTTTTGCATTTTGTCCATGTCATGCATTTTATATCATGTCATCATGTGCATCGATTTGCATACGTGTTCGCCTCATGATTCCGAGCATTTTTCCCGTTGTCCGCTTTTGCAATCCGCACTCCTATCTCCTCCCGCGCCCCTTTTACGCTTTTTCCGTGAGCGGGTACTAAACCTTCTCGAATGGACCGAGGTTTGTCTAGTGGCCTTGGTATACCACCCAGACCACCGGTCAAGTTTCGGTCATTTGAGCTCGCTTGGTACTCCAACGGTTAACCGCACTCTCAGAAAGGCCTCTTTTAAGTTGCAGCCCAACACCCTCCAAAATAGTCCAATAACCCATCTAAGTCACTTCCATGCTCTCCGTCGCTCGATCACGATCGTGGGCGAAAACTACACCTCATTTGGACTCTCCTAGCTCCTCTATGCCTATTTAAACACCTCCCCTGCCAAATCCGGTCTTCTTCCCCAAACCCTAAAATTTCGTCTCACACCATCGGACGCGTCCGCCGCTGCCGCCGGGCCACTAGTCACGCCACTCTGTCCTGCGCTGCCGCCTGCTGCTGGCTCATGGCCCAAGGGCGCTCCGCCTGCCAAGGCTCGCCTCCTCGGCCGCCTCTGGCCTCGGCCACAAGGATCTCGCTGCCGGCCCTCGCCTTCCCGCCGGCGCCGGCCTCCGCCCTGCCACCTGCCCGCCGGGCGGCTCGCCTCCCCGCCACCGCCGGACTTGAAGCCTCACGCCGCCACGCCGCTTCCACCGGCCGCCACCTCGCCGGCGACCTCACCTCCTCCCGCTGCCGAACTCCGGCCTCTCCTCCTCCTCGCGCCGGGCTCATGCGAGCTCAGCCGCTGCCTGCCGCCGATCGGGCCGGTCCCGATCCGATCCCGACCTAGCCTGCTGACTTCTTTCCCCTCCTCAATTCTTCTAAGTTTTTTGCATCTTAGTTATTTTGTGGCATTTTCAACGAGCATAACTTTGCATCTGTAGCTCCATTTTGCGCGATAATATATCAAAATGTTCGCCTCAAGAGTAGATCATTTCATCTCATTGCATCATTTTCATTTGAGCTCATCTTGATGCCCGAAATGCTGTTAGAAGAGGGCTATGTGATGTTAGTTTCTGTTTCTTAACAGAACTTGCACTTTTGTTATTTTTGCTATGATTGATGTGTGCACCCTATGAATTTGAGTCCTACATGTGTTTTGTAATATGCCATGCCATCTTTCCAGGGGTGTATGCCATGTATTTTTGTGATCTATGTGGTGACTAGCACAAGCATGCAAAGTAGGTGTCCTGATGTTGCTGTTTTCAGCCCTGTTTAGCTGATATTTTGATGCCATGTTAACTTGATGCTACCGAGAGATCCATGCATATTTTGAGATACTTCAGTAAGGATGTTTTGTTAAACATGTCTTGCTCTATCCATCCATGCCTTTGTTTGCAATTATGGAGTGCCATAGCTTGAGTCAATCGAGCTCTACTTTTGCTATCAAATGTTTCTGGCAGATTGTTTACATGTTATTCAATTTTGCCAAGGTTGTTGTGGTTGATCCATGTATGCTATGTTATTGTTCTTGCCATGTATGTCTTCTATGCCATGTCTTCTTGATGTATGTATGCTTAGTTTATCATATAAGGCTCTGTAGTGAGTGCATTGAGCTTGTAAACATGCCTACTTGTTATCAGTTTTGACATGCCATGTTGCTGAATCTGTTAACTAAACTTTCGATATTGACATGGGTGTTACTATATTTTCTGATCCTTTTGGCTTATGGTCAGTAAGGGACTTTTGTTCTATGCTTTGAGTAGATTCATGCCATGCCTTGTTTTGCTATTATAAGTTCCTGTAGCATGTAGTTTTGTGCTCTGAACATTGCAACCTGATGCTGTTTTTGCCATGTCCAGCCTGATATTTTGTGCACTTTTGCCATGCTTGTTTGAACCTGTTATGATGTGAACTAGCCGTAGCTCAGTGCTCATCTTTTGTCAAGCATCTTGTGTAGATCACTGCCATATACTTTGTTGGTACGTTTGGGTGCAGTAGCTTAATTTCTTGTTGCTTGCTAAGTGGCATCATGCTGTTAATGGCAGATTTGTGCCATTCTTGTTTTGCTTGTCATTTGCAAACCGTGCATCCGATTCCGTGATCTTTATATCGATTTCAACCGAAATCATCTCATCTTTCCAGTGGCATACTTGGTTTGCCAAGTTGATGCCTGGTTCATCATTTACCTTCCGAGCGCAGATACGCATTGCATATCACATCTCGCATATCATGCCATGTTTTGCATCATGTTGATTGTGCATTGCACCGTGATTTATTGTGGTTCCTTTGTTTGTGTTCTTGCTTTGGGTAGAGCCGGAGACGAGTACGTGAACGAGGAACCTGTTGAGAACGCCGAGGATCAAGCTTTCGACAACTCGAGAACATTGCGCAAGATGACCATACCTCAAATCACTTCTATCTTTGCTATGCTAGTTGCTCGCTTTTTGCTATGCCTATGCTACGATGCCTACCACTTGCTATATCATGCCACCCATATTGCCATGTCAGCCCCTAACCATCCTTTCCTAGCAAACCGTTGATTGGCTATGTTACCGCTTTGCTCAGCCCCCTCTTATAGCGCTGCTAGTTGCAGTGAAGCTGAAGTTTGTTCCTTGTTGAACATGGAGATGTTGTTCCTTATTGGAACATGTTTACTTGTTGGGGATATCACAATATATATCTGCTATAATTAATGCATCTATATATTTGGTAAAGGGTGGAAGGCTCGGCCTTATGCCCGGTGTTTTGTTCCACTCTTGCCACCCTAGTTTCCGCCATACCGTGTTATGTTCCTTGATTTCGCTCCTTACACGGTTGGGTGATTTATGGGACCCCTTGACAGTTCGCTTTGAATAAGACTCGCCCAAGAAGGCCCAACATTGGTTTTACCATTTGCCACCTAAGCCTTTTTTCCCCGGTTTTCGCGAGCCCGAGGGTCATCTTTATTTTAACCCCCCGACCAGTGCTCCTTCGAGTGCTGGCCCAAACGAGTAGACTCATGGGTCCACCACGGGAAACTCGAGGCTTGGTTTTACTCGTAGGATGTCTCATCCGGATGTGCCCCGAGAATTTGTCGGCACAATCGGGCGGCTTTGCTGGTCTTGTTTTATTGCTGTCGAAATGTCTTGTAGTCCGGGATTCCGAGATTGATCGGGTCTTCCCGGTAGAAGGAATATCCTTCGCTGACCGTGAGAGCTTATAATGGGCTGTTGGGACACCCCGCAGGTAATATCTTTCAAAGCCGTGCCCGCGTTATGAGGCAGATGGGAATTTGTTAATGTCCGTTGTAGAAAACCCGGTTGACCTCAAATAAAATACACATCAATCAAGGTGTAACTGTGATGGTCTCTTCTCGCGGAGTCCGGAAGTGAACACGGTGTTGGAGTTATGTCCGACGAAGTAGTTCAGATCACTTCTTGATCGCTACTAGCTTCACGACCGCGTTTTGCTTCTCTTCTCGCCTTCTTTTGCGAAGTAGCCACCATATATGCTAGTCGCTTGCTGCAGCTCCACTTTACAACTCGTCCTTCCTATAAGCTTAAATAGTCTTGATCTCGCGGGTGTGAGATTGCTGAGTCCCCGTGACTCATAGATTCTACCAAAACAGTTGCATGTTCCGATGATGCTGCAGCAGGTGACGAACCGAGCTCAAGTGGAGTTCGACGAGGAACGTGGTCGTTATTATGTGTCTTTTCCCGATGATCAGAGTGGTGCTCAGCTTGGGACGATCGGGATCTGTAGCATTTGGGGTATCTTCTTTTATTTTGGTTCCGTAGTCGGACCTTGAGTGTACTCAATGATGGATGTTTATTTATGTATTGTGTGAAGTGGCGATCGTAAGCCAACTATGTATCTCTTTCCTTATTTATTACATGGGTTGTGTGAAGATTACCTCACTTGCGACATTGCTTTCAATGCGGTTATGCTCTAAGTCGTGCCTCGACACGGGAGATATAGCCGCATCGGGGCGTTACATTAACCCAGTGTGGTGATTTATGGTGCACCCTTTTATTTCTGATCGGGTTGTATTCAAGGCTGGATTGTCCCAAAATCTTGCTTCGGTTTTCCAGCGCTATCCATCGCGACAGTATTTTCAGATTATGGACGCCAAGTCGGCAAAGCGCAGTGATGTCACAAATGACTTATAGCGTTAAGGATCCCGTTGTCCGTGCAATTATTGCAGAAGAATGCGATTAAGCCTCCTCGCTGGCAGTCCTTTATCCTGTCCATAACCAGGAGGAATCGCCCAAGAATGGTGTACTGCTTTCATGGGCTCTTGGCGAATTTGAGATAGGTCGCTATGTTTGGGTGGGCAGGTGGAATTAAATCCGAACCGCCGCCTAATCTGAGGCTTATGGGCCAAGGAGCCCGAATTTGGAAGCTTGGATTCTTGGATGTTGTCCAATGAATCTAGCCCGCTGCCCGACTTTTGGTTCGTGGCTTATGCGGACGCCCTCTCCTCCGCGGGAACCGCATGGAGGGATCGGGAACCGGACGTAGCTAGTCCTTAAGATAGAAGAAGGGTCGCCAGATTGTTCCTCAACCACAAAGAACGTGGTGGGTAACCTGGGAGAGTTAATCTCTATCGATCGGGTTTAGGCCCAATCTGATCATAGTCTGAAGCGACTCCTGTATATGGCGCGATCCAAGAGGTCGTTTAAGGAAGAGAGCTCCATCGGATCTAACTTCCCGGCGAGATCCGAGTTAACGTGAACATTGCTTTCGATGACCCGAGAAGTCATCGTCGGCGCGGAGGCCGAACAGGCGGTCATAAGAAAACCGCCTAGCCGGAGAGTATGGCCGACAACCAAAGCTTCTTTAGGAACATTGCCGTCTTTAAAGACGGGATTAGGCATCCTTCTCGATGGCGGCGCTGGAATTCTCATAGTGAAAACCGGAACAAATGGGGATTCATCAGTAGATCTACCAGTTCGCCTGACGCTAGCCTATGGTATGATTCATGTCCAGAGCTTGCCTTTCCACGCCAAGGAAAGTCCCATCCTGGACACGGACGTAAGTCTTCAATCTTGTATCTTCATAGTCCAGAGTCCGCCAAAGGTCATAGTCCGCTATCCGACACCCCTATTCCGATTCCTAATTTCATAGTTCAGAGTCCGCCAAAGTCATAGTCCGCTATCCGACACCCCTATTCCGAGTCCCGAATAGGGATGTCCGGATAGCCGGACTATGACCTTTGGCCGGATTCCTGGACTATGAAGATACAAGATTGAAGACTTCGTCCCGTGTCCGGATGGGACTTTCCTTGGCGTGGAAGGCAAGCTTGGCGATACGGATATGTAGATCCCCTACCATTGTAACCGACTGCGTAACCCTAACCCTATTCGGTGCCTATATAAACCGGAGGGTTTTAGTCCGAGGATCTAACAACAATCATACCATAGGCTAGCTTCTAGGGTTTAGCCTCTCTCGATCTCGTGGTAGATCTACTCTTGTACTACCCATATCATCAATATTAATCAAGGTGAGTAGGGTTTTACCTCAATCGAGAGGGCCCAAACCTGGGTAAAACATCGGTCCCTTGTCTCCGTTACCATCCGCCTAGACGCATGCCGGGACCCCTACCCGAGATCCGCCGGTTTTGACACCGACATTGGTGCTTTCATTGAGAGTTCCTCTGTGTCGTCATCCTTAGGCCCGTTGGCTCCTCCGATCATCAACAACGATGCGCTCCGGGGTGAGACTTTTCTCCCCAGACAGATCTTCGTATTCGGCGGCTTTGCACCGCGGGCCAATTCGCTTGGCCATCTGGAGCAGATTGAAAGCTACGCCCCTGGCCACCAGGTCAGATTTGGAAGTTTGAAGTACACGGCTGACGTCCGCGGAGACTTGATCTTCGACAGGATCGAGCCAAAGCCAATCGCGCCGCACTGTCACGAGGGGCATGATCTAGCTCACCACTGAATAGTGTCCTCGAGGTCGATTTCAAGGTTCCGCTCCGACCTTTAGCTCGGAGCCGATCAAGCGCCGACGAGGATGTGGGCTGACACCGCCTGGGCTGCGATCTCTACGGCGATTGAGCCATACACCTACCCCTGCCCTTATGGCTCGTGACTCAAGGTGTCGGACTCGCCGACTCCGAGCCTTCGCTTCGCCAATCGAACCCGATTACGCGCGAGCATGGAATTCACTGCCAGGACATCTTTCAGCACTCGCCCTTTGGCGACATCCTGAATTCACTAAAGTCTCTCTCTTTATCAGGAGAGCCCTGGCCGGATTATGGTCAGGAAGGTTGGGATGCGGACGACGAAGAAATTCAAAGCCCACCCACCACCCACTTCGTAGCCACTGTCGATGATTTAGCCGACATGCTCGACTTCGACTCCGAAGACATCGACGGTATGGACGACGATGTAGGGGAGGAACATTAACCAGCACCTATAGGGCACTTGAGAACCACCTCATCTCACGATGTATACATGGTGGACACACCTAAAGGAAGCGACGATGAGGAACAACGGACGCCACGGGATCATTCCTCGAAAAGCAGTCAAACGGCAACGTAAGCGCCGCCAAAGTCCCGCCGACAAAGACCCAGCCATAGAGCAGGCTTAACCGTGGACGCATTTAACATGCTATCAAGCAACCGCTCGAACAGACAATCTGGATAAACAACCCGCCTCGGCGAAGATAACAGTCCGGACGATCTCACGCCGGACAAGTTGTCGGAGCGAAGAACCTCCACAAAAGGCTCGCCGCCACCGCACGTAGCCTGAAAAAGGTAAGCGAAGCTCAAAACAGCGGAAGATGCACTCAGAATTAGATGGAGCAGTACTCAACACCGCAGACAAATACGGTGACAATCGCGAACGAAGAGCTACCCAAAGCGAAAACTATCGCCTGAATTTGATGAGGAGGCCGAGAGCCCCGCAATCAAAAACAAAGATGCCACCCGGTCGGATGGACGACCCCATGGCAAACAGAGAGCGCAAACGGCGCCGGACACAGCCGCACGCGATCCGCACAGGATCCAAGATCAAAAAGATGGCCCAGTTAGATCTATCTACGGGCCAAGAAAGCAAGCTCTAGTAAACAATGCAACACATCAAGTATCTGAACATTACGGTACACCTAAATATAGGGGTGCCGCACACCCCCTATGTTACACCGATGAGGTGCTGGATTATGAATTTCCAGCGGGATTCAAGCCCGTAAACATAGAGGCATATGTCAGATTTCGGGTTCCGGCAGACCCTTGAGGTTCGAACACTGGGGTGCGCGCGGTGATCCAACCTTCCACCGTCTCACACTTCACCGAATCGCAGGGACCTAAACTACTAACGGAACAGCACAAGAGACACAAGCTTTATACTGGTTCGGGCCACCATTGTGGTGTAATACCCTACCCAAAGGTGTGGTGTGGTGGATTGCCTCTGGGCTGATGAAGAATAAGATAAGGAAGAACAGCCTCATGAGGGTCTGTTTGGCGGGTGTGATGAACTGCTAGGTGGTGTTCATTTGCTCTAGCTTGAGGATCGGGTCTCTGTCTTTCCCCTGGATTCCCGATCCCTCTACCCTGTGGGTGGCTACTCCTATTTATAGGTGAAGGCCCCGGGCCTCTTCCCAAATATTGAGCGGGAAGGGCGCCAACAATTGGCCATTTTGAAGGGGAACAGCGGGTACACTTATCCTGACTAAAGTTGGTCCTCGCCGTCAAAGGCTCGTGATGACGCCCTTTGCTTGGGCTCCACGATGACTTCCTTCCAGCCGCTGGGCTGGTCTTGGTCTTGTTGCACCAAAATGGATGCCTTTGTTGATGCTCTCGCCTGCGCTTGCTCCCTTTGCACCAAAGAGGAAAGGAGGACATCACTGCGGGCTGGCGCCGGTCGGCGCCGGGCGGCGCTCTTGGTCGTCATGGCTTGTGTCATGGGCACCTTGCAGGTACCCGCCTTGAACTCTCCGCCTCCTCATGAGCCAGCCTCGACGAGGCCGCGGCCCGAGGAAGCTCCTTGTCATCCGCCTCATGAGGCTTGGCCCCTCGCGAGGGTCTTAAGCTTGTGTTGATGTAGACGGCCCTGCTGGCCTCCTCCGAGCCACGCCAAGAGGCCGCAGTGCAGCAAGTCTGGGACCCCTGCTCCCGTAACGCCGACAGAGCCCCCGGCCCACGGGCGCCTCAACTTGGCCGAGCAGAGAGGCGAAGGGCAGCAGGAGTGTCGGGCCCTAACAGCTCACAGGTGTTGGGCGCCGCGTGGCGGTTGATTGGAAGTGGGCGGCACTGCTTCCCCATGATGCCTCGGTAACCACCCGAACTCGACAAGTCCATGCATGCAGAGTTGGTCATGATTACCGGTGATCGTGGAGGCCGACGGTTGGCCTTTGCCGGCTATAAGTACGGAACAGCTCGCGCCCTTCCAGCCTATCCTTCGCTTCTCCTCCTCCTCGCTTGCCTCGCTTGCCATGGCTCGATCCGCCGGTTCTCCATGGAAGAGAAGGCAAAGGCTCAAGAGGATCCCGACCTGCTCCCCAAAGAAGCGGCTTGCCCTCCGTGTCGTGGCAGGAGCGCCGCCAGAGCTCCCATGCCCAGTGCGCGGCCGCCACTGTGGTTCCTCTTCCCTTCTACGCGAAATTGGCGGCTCAAGGAGGCGACGCTTGGCTCCACGAGCGGGCGCCGCCAATGACGCCGGGTGGTCACGGCGGTGTGCGTCTTCCCCGAGTCCACGCCGAGGGCTCCTGCCGAGATTCGTGCTTGCCGCCTCGCCTCCTAAGTCTTGGATTCGCTTCCTTCTTTCTTCGCCTGCCGTCTCGGCAGGGGAACCCCGACTCGGCTGGCAAGACGCCGCTGCGGCACCTCGCGACCGGGTAGAGGTTGCGTAGTGCCCCGGCCAGGTCTTCATGACTCGAGGCTGGGCGAGGTCGCCGGTTCTGCAGGACGAGGGGCGCCTCACGATCCACCTGGAGTACGATGGTGCTTCGGTGGTGTCCTTCAAGGTCTTCCACGCGGAGGGTCGTCGGCTGGAGTGCTGCCCCGGGAGAGGTGGTCGGGGTCTTGCTGCGGTGAGACAGAGGCCGGCCGACCACTCCCTTGGCAGCTCCCCAGGCGACGAAGGCGCCGGAGGATCCAGCGACTCCGCCGAGCTCTTCGCGACGCCGGAGACGAGCGACGACAGCTACGAGCCTCCGAGCCTGCGCCGCTCCCGGAGCAGGGCGGGCTCGTCAGGTCGTCGCCGCCCCTGATCTGGATGGGGTTGGCTCCGGACCGGGTGGCCCACTGTTGATGATGGCGTCTGTCGCAGTGGTCCCTGTAAATAGGACTCCTTAGGATTCACGTCTTTTGTTCCTGCGAGGAGCCAAGAATGTACCCCGCGGGGGCTTGTAAGATTTTTGTAGCTTCGCTTGTCAATATGATCCTTATTGTGGGCAGTGCGAGATGCTCATTCCGTCTTAGCTTAGTTTCTTCCTTTCGGACCTCGTGAGGGCTTGATGCTCTGTGCCGGCTGTGTCCCAGCCCCAAGGCGGCTTCACTGTCCGCTGGTATGCCAGTGTCACGATGTCTGTGGTCAAGGCCAGAGGTGAGCGGCCCGAGGTCCGTAAGAGCCTCTCGAGTCGCGATGCTCGGGGGTCCCCTTGGCGCCAAGCAGCCATCATTTGGTGAGAAAGGAGAGCGACGTTGCTAACACGGGGTTGCATTGAGTGTGGGGATGGCGTTGCGATAACTAGCGTGCCCGGAGGGTGACTTATCTCGCGGGTCAGGACAATGCTTCCTGGTGCGGCGCTAGGTCCGTGCCTAGGTCAGCGAAAGATTGCGTGGCGAGGTTGTTTCGTGCTCCTTGGAGGGACCCTGCAGGTTCACCACAAAAGGAACAAGAGCTCGCCGTGGCGATCGTTAGTCCTGCCATTAGTTGCTTGGGAGAGGCGCGAGAGGCCTCGCGAGGTGTGTTGGGGCACCCGTGAGCCAGCGTGGGACTCACGAGGCCCTACCTCAAGGCGGGTTGCGCCTGGCTCTGGGCCTTATGTTCAAGTGTGTTCCTGCAAATTTGGTCGATGTCGGTGTTTCTCGCTTGGTCTCGGCTCGGCTGGTCTCACCGTCGGGCAAGCCAGTCGCGATGCCATGGACAAGACCAGAGGGTGAGGGCCGGAGAGCCGGTAGGAGCCTCGAGTCGCGATGCCTGTGCATCCCCTTTAACGCTGCAAGCTGGGTTAGATGAAGAAACTCACGCCCTGGGTCCCGGCTCTCGGTTGGTCTCACCCCGCCGGCAAGCAGGTCGCGATGCCATGGACAAGACCAGAGGGTGAGGGCCGGAGAGCCGGTAGGAGCCCTGAGTCGCGATGCTCAGGCACCCCCCCTTTAACACGCAAGATTCCGTCACCCAGGAAAAGGTACCAAATAACAAGCATGGTGGAACGAGAGCATAATCCTAAGGAAAGCGCAAGAAGGATACACGCCGCTGGGACAGGCCCGAGCGGCTTGGGGATGATGCAGCCTGAGCCCCCAACAGGATAGGCTAATGACATGAAATAAAAGGGATACATGCCGCAGGGACGGACCCAGGCGGCCTGGGAATAATGCGGCCCTGAAGGCGCTCCCAGCCAGAAATAAAACTTAGGATCTCACCTGGTGATGTTGAGGACGAAGGGGTGTTGGTGTAGAAGACTCGGTGGGCTGCGGGAGCCGATCCTCACGAGCCCCTGTGCCTGTGGGCCTCGGGAGGATCCGAGGCGCCATGGCTCTCGGGAGCCATCTCCATCTCTGCCAGGGCTGCGGCGTGCCTGGCCTCTTGAGCCTCCAGGATGGTCCTCATGAGACGCTGGGGCGCAGTTGCCGCGTTTGGCAGGCCATAAGGCATGCACACGTAGTCAGGGGCGGACTGCAACGCCCCACTCATGAGGGCCGAGGCGTTTGAGACGCTGCTCTGCTGAGCCTGGTATGTCGATGCAGACACGCAGCCCACCATCCTCGCCGGATGGGGGCCACAGCGGCAGCGGCGGCTGCCCTCATGACCCTTGACCTCAGAGCTCTCGAATGGCCTTGATGATTTAACTCCCGAGGGTTCGCCCTCCTTGCCTTGCTCCTGCTTATGGAAACGTGCTTCAAACACGCCCACGTGGTGCCCAAGCGCCTCGAGACCTTGGCGAGGTCGGCGGCCCTCCAGGGGAGAGCCCCCGAGCCCTGCCTGAGGAGGGCGCCGGGCGCGCTTTCCTATGCGATGGAAGGAGGCTCCCCCTGGCCCGGCGCGGGCCCTGAGGGGCCTGCCTCTTGAGGAGCCGGACCGGTCGATGTCTTCTTCTTCTTGGGTGTGGCCTAGGGAGGCCTCCTGCTGTTGTGGTCTGGGTCTTCTAGCGATGCGGCCTGAAAGGCTCGCTCCAGGGAGCACACTGCGTCTCTCTCTTCACAGGGCACCGTGATGACCCCGCCGCTTCGGCATCTTGAGGACGCGTAGCCGCAGTGGGTTACGGCCATGAATTTGGCCAACGCTGGGTACCCGAGGATGGCGCTATACGGCAGGCGTAATGTGGGCGACGCCGGGTCGGCGAGCTCGGTGTGGTAGTTGTCGCGAGCCCCAAAGGTGACAGAAGGCGGACGTGCCCGATCGGGACCGTGGAGCCGCTCGGTGACTCCGGAGAAAGGCTTGGTTGGCTGAAGCCGATCAGTAAGGCACTTGAATATTGTTGAATGTCTCACGACAGACGTTGAGCCGTGCTCTCGCCGGCCATGAGGGTCTTGGTGACCAGCATGTTGCTGATGATTGGGGAACAAAGCATCGGGAGAACTCCGGCTGTGGCTGCGCACTTGAGCTGATCCGCTGAGCTGAACGTGATGGCGCACGCCGACCACCTGAGAGGGCGCGTGGCCTCGAGCTTGGGGAGGACTGCATTCACTTCGCGGGCGAACTGCTTGAAGATGCGCTGAGAGGCTGGGGCTTGAGCTCCGCCCAAGATGCAGGCGATCGCACGCGCCTCCTGGAAGCCCCCAGCCCCCTCGTCCTGATGACGGTCTTCAATTCTCCTTGGCGGCGGCGGTAGTGGAGGGAGGCCTGCGTTCCCTTGCGGGCGGTCCTCGCGAGGCTGATTCCTCCAGCCTCCCTCGCGAGGTGGGTCTTGCCAGCGGTCCTCGCGAGGCTGATCCCTCCAGCCTCCCTCGCGAGGTGGGTCTTGCCAGCGGTCCTCGCGAGGTTGGTCGCGCCACCCTTGGCGCGGGCAGCGGTCTTCCCAGTGTCCTGCATTCCTTCCTCCTCCTCGGCCGTAGCCCCGTCGCAAGGCTCGGGCGCTCACGACCCTGCCTTCATGTACGGCCCGAGCTCTTTGCATTCATTGGTGTTGTGGGTGTGGAGGTCGTGGTACACGCAGACCGATCGCCCTTCAAGGACTCGGGCTGATCTCGCTTCGCTTGGTGTCTGGTTCGCCGCGTCACGCAGCCCCTTGCGCTTCACATCCTTGGCCTTGACTTCTTTTCTTCGGGATCCGCGGCAGCAGCTCGAGGAGGAGAGGCGCCTCCTCAGCCCTCGGGCGCACTTGGTTGCCACGCTGAACAGCTTCTGGAGGTGCATGATCTTCATGCATCGCCAGCTCCTCCTTCATCTTGACGTCACAAGACGCCGTCGGAGAAGGCGGAGATGATGGCCTCCTCCGCTACCCTCGGGATCTTGAGGCGCGTTGTTGAAGCGCTGATGTACTTTTTCAGGTTTCCCGGCTGCTGCTTGATTCGGCGATGTCGCCACAGCGGGTGGCCGGTCATGAGTACCCCGGAAGTTGGCGGTGAAGCAAAAGCGCATCTCGCCCAGAAGAGATCGTGTCAGGGCCGATTCAGAGCCAAAAGGGCTCCGCCCTGAGTGCCATGGGAAACCAGTTCGCCATGACCTTTTCATCCCGCTGGCAGCTCAATGCCCAGCTCAGAGCTGGAGGAACTCCGTAGGGTCAGCTGTGCCGTCAGAGCGAGGAGGCAGGTCTGGCCTGAACTTGGCGGGCTACGCTGACGCTGCGCAGCTCGGAGGTGAAGGCGCTGCAGCCCACCGTGGCGCGGGGGCCTCGACGACAGAGAGCTTGGTCTTGTGGGCCTCCCTGCGCCACGGCTGGGGGCAACGCAGGTCCCGACGTGCTGGACCGGGGAGCGCTCGGGCAGCTTCTTGTGGGCGAGGAACTTTGACAGCTCTGCTTTGCCGCGCTTAGCGGAACGGGTTCCGCCAGGCCGCGCGCTTGGGGCTGGGCGCCTTCTTGAGGAGGAGGCGGCTGAGGCGCCTCGAGTTTCATCGCCAGCAGGCGGGTGCGGTGCAGCGAGACGGACGGTGCGGGCGCCTCGCAGCGCGGACGAGCTCAGCGACTTCGGTCGAGCTATTCTTCGAGACGCTGCCGACGGGCGGTAGCGCAGGAGCTTGTTTGCCGCGATGAGTGCAGCTCGGGCCTCCATGGCCGCGCGGGGCGCGCGTGACAAAGAACCAACGGGGGTGAGAGAAGGCGTGGCGGTGCGGCCGTCCCGCCTCATGGACGGGTGCTGGGACGATGCTTGCTGCTCGTTCCCCGCCGGGCCGGTGGCGGCGTTGACGGCTGGTGACGGGGAACGACGAGGGCGCCCGCCGACGGGTGCTGTCTGGGCGACATGGGAGGTGAGGGCGGCTCGGCGCTCGGCGCGGGTTCTGACGGGCGCCGATATGGTTATGGTGGTCGGGAAGAACGAGGCGACGAAGCGTAGATCCCGGCGCACTTTACCGGGCGCGCAAATGTCGATTTCGGTTCCGCAGACCCTTGAGGTTCGAACACTGGGGTGCGTGCGGTGATCCAACCTTCCACCGTCTCGCACTTCACCGAATCGCAGGGACCTAAACTACTAACGGAACATCACAAGAGACACAAGATTTATACTGGTTCGGGCCACCATTGTGGTGTAATACCCTACTCCAGTGTGTGGTGTGGTGGATTGCCTCTTGGGCTGATGAAGAACAGTACAAGGAAGAATAGCCTCGCGAGGGTCTGTTCTTGGCGGGTGTGATGAACTGCTAGGTGGTGTTCATTTGCTCTAGCTTGAGGATCGGATCTTTGTCTTTCTCTCTGTCTTTCTCTCTGTCTTTCCCCTGGATTCCCGATCCCTCTACCCTGTGGGTGGCTACTCCTATTTATAGGCGAAGGCCCCGGGCCTCTTCCCAAATATTGAGCGGGAAGGGCGCCTACAATTGGCCATTTTGAAGGGGAACAGCGGGTACACTTATCCCGACTAAAGTTGGTCCTCGCTTTGTCAAAGGCTCTAGTGATGACCTTTGCTTGGGCTCCACGATGACTCCCTTCCAGCCGTTGGGCTGGTCTTGGTCTTGTTGCACGAAACAGATGCCTTTGCTTGATGCTCTCGCTGCGCTTGCTCCTTTGCACCAAATAGGAAAGGAGGACATCAAGGTCGGTGGCACCAGCCGGGCGCCCTTGGTCGTCATGGCTTGCGTCATGGGTACCTCGCGAGGTACCCTGCCTTGAACTCTCCGCCTCCTCATGAGCCAGCCTGACGAGGCCGTGCCTGAGGAAGTTCCTTGTCATCCGCCCCGCGAGGCTTGGCCCCTCGCGAGGGTCTTGAGCTTGTGTTGATGTAGACGGGCCCTGCTAGGCCTCCTCCGAGCCACGCCGCAGGCCGCAGGCAGGCAAGTCTGGGGACCCCCGTTCCCAGAACGCCGACAACATACGACGGAACAACAGACCCTGGAGTCTGGATTGAGGATTACGTCCTCCATATACACATGGCTAGAGGAGATGATCTCCACGCAATAAAATACTTACCCCTCAAGCTCAAAGGGCCATCCCGGCATTGGCTTAAAATCCTTCCCGAAAACACCATTGGAAGTTGGGAGGAGCTCGAGGATGCTTTTCGGGAAAATTTTCAAGGGACCTATGTCCGACCTCCGGATGCCGACGATTTAAGTCACATAACTCAACAACCCGGAGAATCAGCCCAGAAATTTTGGAACAGATTCCTTACTAAAAAGAACCAAATAGTCGACTATCCGGACGCCGAAGCCTTAGCAGCTTTCAAACACAACGTCCGAGACGATTGGCTCGCCAGACACCTCGGCCAAGAAAAGCCAAGAAAAGCCAAGAACAATGGCCGCATTAACAAGCCTCATGACCCGCTTTTGCGCTGGAGAGGATAGCTGGCTGGCAAGATGCAGCACCAGCAACCCAAGTACATCCGAAGTCAGGGATGGAAACGGGAAACCACGTCGCAGCAAGGACCAGCGTCGGACCAAGGGAAACAGCCCGAAGAGCACGACAGTCAACGCCGGATTCAAAAGCTCTCGACAGAATTATAAAAAGCTGCCCCTTAAGGATAACAGGGACGAGCTATCCAACTTAAACAAAATCTTGGACAAGATATGCCAAATCCATAGTACTCCCGGGAAGCCTGCAAACCATACCCATAGAGATTGTTGGGTCTTCAAGCAGTCCAGCAAACTCAACGCCGAACACAAGGGGCTCGACACACCAAGCGAGGACGATGACGAACCCCAAAAGCAGAGCACCAGAAAACAAAAGAATTTCCCACAAGAAATCAAAACAGTAAACTCACTTCACGTGACAAAAGGGAAAAATAGAGCGGCGCCCATAGAGGTACGTGCCATATGGCCTATCCCGGAGGAGTCCCGCCATTGGTTGTTAAAACCATTCACCTTCGACCATCGGGATTACTCTAGAAGTATACGGAATGCAGGTTGGACTGCCTTGATATTAGATCCGATAATTGGTGGACTCCAATTTTCACAAGTCCTAATGGACAGCGGGAGTGATCTAAACCTGCTGTATCAGGACACAATCCGCAAAATGGGGATAGACCCAACCAAATTTCACCATAGCAACACTTCCTTTCAAGGGGTAATGCTAGGCCCATATGCCCATTGTACGGGCTCTCTACTGCTAGAAGTTGTGTTCGGCACACCCAACAACTTCCGCCGCGAAAAGTTAACCTTCCACCTCGCCCCATTTACAAGTAGCTATCAAGCACTATTGGGACGCGAAGCTTTCGCCCGCTTTAACACAATACCGCATTATGCATCTCTTACACTTAAAATGCCCGGTCCACGCGGCATTATCTTGTTAAAAGGAAACATCGAGGGTTCCTCAAGTCTGGAAAATCATGCGGTTGCCTTGATAGCCACACAATAAACCGGCATCACCAATAAAAGCACTTAGACAGGTTGTCCAGACCCCGGACACGGCTGGACGAGTCCGGCGTAAACATACAAGGGCTTACTAGACGCATAACCCCGTACAAGGGGCTCCGCGCATGCACAACAAGAGACAATAAAGCTCAATTTTATTCATTTTTGAATTGTACTTCATTTATTTAATATAACGTACATTTTTGCACGACCTTTTTCAACTAAGTTCCTCTCTTTTACAGATGAACACCGTGCTACACCCGTCTAGGATACGGCACAACGGAGACACAAAGCAGACGCAGAGGGACCCGTTGCAAGGATTCTTTTCAGATTAAGACCATGCGTAAACCTTTTTACTGTCTCTTGTTGATACACATCCCCGGTTTTTGCTATAACCGAGGAGGAGGCTGGCGTTTTGGCATAGGCCACGTCGAAATTTCGCGATACTGGACACCAGGGCATATTACCAAGGGCGATTGTTCGACCCGCTTTCATAAAGACCGAATACCTTAGGGAGTGTTCGGCGTCTCGAGTTAGGCCTTATATGCATCAGCTCGAATCATGTCTTTGGTCAAATGTTGGGTTTGCCCGGCTCGTGTTTTGCTGCCTTACGTTCCGCTCTATCGGCTAATGCGGCACCGGAGAACTACTACGATTGTGCCCGGTTCGCCAAAGCGAGCACCTCGAGAGAGAAAGCCAAAACTGACTGTCATGATATAGCGTGAGACTGGTCAACCACTGATGACCCATCGAATCTTTAGAATTCCTCCGCATAGACGAAGGGTCGCTTTCGACCACGCTACCGAATTCGGTGAGCGCGTGCCCCTATGGGCTATATAGTAGCCCCACTGTCGAACTCCTATGGCTAAGTGAAAGTGATAAAGCATTATAGTCCGGTTGCCTAGTTTGCTGCGCAATCACCTCCTTTGTAGGACCAAGACGTTGGATCAAGTGTGAAAATGCGCTTTCTGCAAACACCCCCGCTTTATATGCGTGGGGGCTGAAGCCAAAGACTGCCATCTTTCAGGTTATATACACATATACATTAACGGCCACATAGGAGGTATTTTAATTCTTGAAGGCACAAGTATAAAAAGCTTTTATATTCCATCGAAACATTGTTTCACAATAATACATGTTATTCGAACATAATATCCTTCGAGCACTGCGTCTCTATTAAAGGAGCGCCCTAAAGAACTTCCTGAAAATAGTGCTCGATAGGTACTCGGCTACCGTCCGAATCTTGGGATGCAACATCGGTGGCCTTCATCTCCGCCAAGTATGTCTTGACACGGGCAAGAGCCATCCGGGCACCCTCTATGCATGATGGCCGCTTCATTGCTTTGATATGTGGCACCGCACCAAGGAACTGCTGCACCAAGCCAAAATAACTCTTCGGCTCGGGCCTTTTCGGCCACAAATGAGTCACGACACTCTTCATGGCAAGTCCGGACAACCTATTCAGCTCCGCCCATTCGGCAAACGATCGGTTAATTGAAGTGGACGCTCTGGACTATGGAACTGAGACCGAAAAGCTCTTCCATCTCGTGATCCTTTTGATCTCTGAAGTGTTCGGCCGCATCCGCGGCACGCGCCGCCAAGTCCAGATAAGCATCCTCACTACTCCACAGCCGGTCCAACTGAGCATATTTAGGATCTGTGAACTTCCTCTGCAGCAGAAAGGGCTTTCCAGCCACGATATCTCCGGCCTGACGTAGCTCCTCCTTCATAGCTCTCATCGCAGAGCGAGCATCCTTGGCCTCAGTGGTGGCCTTCTTCTGGTCCTCTTGCTCCGCTCGACCTTCTTTTTCAAGAAGCTCGCAGCGGTCGGTAGCATTCTTCAACTTCACGACCATCTCAGCCATTTCCTTCTTGCTTCGGCAGTGAGCAGCCTGTTCGGCTTTTAGCTCTTCGGCCGCCTTTAAGGCAGCCACATCACTTCTTCTGGCCTGTTCCTTGGCTCGGGCAAGCTCTGCCCGAAGGTTCTCCATGGCAGCGACACCATCTGCATCAAGCATACATGTTGTAAGGCACGGGCATCAAGCTCCCTTACCGGGTGTCCGCGGAGAAACCGCATACCTTGTGACTCGTCAAGCCGCTTATTTACAAGCGCGATGTCGGCATCCGCCACGTCAAGTTGCCCCTTTAGTTCGGCAAATTCATCAGTTCGGCTAGCCACCGGACGCCCCGCCACCTACGTAGGAAGGGCGACATATTATATCTGGGATTATGATCCTCGGCACGCTGTCATTTTTGACAACGCACCAAGTCTCAGGGGCTACTATCTACACAGGGCGCATCTTATATATGCGGAACCTTCAAAAGGTACACCATTGCACGTACCTCAAAAACTGTCAGTAAACTCCTGGCGGCCTCGTACAACCCGCTTTCCGCGGACGAAATTTTTTCAATCACCGTACCATCAATGCACGGTGATCCTCTGAGATAGACACTCGCCCGAGCAAATTCTTCAACTCCTCCGACCGTGCAGCGGGAGGTGCCGGACTCGTCCGATGGCCTTTTTCGAAGGCCGGACAGGGAGGGCTCTGGGGGGCCCTACGACCGCACTCCACCCCTGTCGGATTCGGGGAAACCCTCCGCGATGACACCTCAGGATCGTCTGCCTCGCTAGGCGGTACGGCAGGGGGAAGTGTTCCGCTCTCCATCATCTCCGGACGAAGATCCCCTGACGATGAGCTCTGCTGAGAAGGGTTGAGAACCGAACTACAAGGTAAAATTTCGGTCATCTTCAGAAATAAAACAGGGATGTCTTTTTTTTTATAAACTCCCCTCTCTACTTACGGCTCGCTGGAGGGCTGATCTCCTTGGGGAAATAATGCGTCCGGGGCATCTTCCGGCGCAAGACCCTCTGGCGAAGATTTCTTCCCGCGCTTTGAGGCCTTGGTCTCCGGATCTTCAGAGGCGGTCCTCTTCTCCCCTTGGATGGAGGGATTCTCGATCCCTCCTCTCTTGATAACCTCCTTCGCGGAGGCAGTAGCTTCCTTGTTCCCCCCTTCGCCTTCTTCTAAAGGCGCAGCCTCCAGCATCTTGGTTAACACGGGATCCGACGTGGTCTCAGGGAGGGGGGCCGGACACCTGATCAGTTTTGCTTTCGCTATCCACTCTTGTTTAAGGGACAGCTCTTTTAAGGGCAAGTTTATGATAAATATACGGACAGCGTGTCCGGGTACGGGACTACTTACTTGAGCATCCGGGCGATTGCAGCTCAGACCTGCATCCTCGGTCAAGTCCGGACACATTGCTTGTGATCCGAAGAACAGTTTGTACATCTCCACGGGCGTTGCACCCATAAAATGTTGGAGAGCTCGTGGTCCCTCCAGATTGAACACCCATAGGCGGAGGGGGCGACGTTTGCAGGGCAGGATGCGACGAATCAGCATGACCTGTGCTACTACGACCAGATTGATCTCTCTCTCTAGGAGGTCTTGAATACGGCCCTGCAACAAGGGCATGTCCTTGGACGGCCCCCAGTCAAGCCCTTTATTGACGCATGATGCCAGCCGCGGTGGAGGACCCGAGTGAAAGGCAGGTGGCGCCATCCATTTGGTGCCCCTGGGAGCTGTGATATAAAACCACTCTTGTTGCCATAGACTGAGCTCCTCTTGGAAAGAGCCCTCGGGCCATGGAGTGTCAGCATTCTTGCTTATAACAGCCCCTCTGCACTCTGCCTGTTGCCCCTTGATCATCTTCGGCTCTATCTTGAAGGTTTTGAGCCACAATCCGAAGTGTGTGGTAATGCGGACGAAGGCTTTGCATACGACGATGAACGCGAGATGTGGAAGATGGACTCCGGATCCAAGTCGTGAAATTCCAGCCCGTAATAAAACATGAGCCCCCTCACGAAGGGGTCCGTCAGGAAACTTAGCCCCCGAAGGAAGTGAGACGTGAACACCACGCTTTCACCGGGCTGGGGAGAAGGAATAACCTGCCCTTGGGCAGGCAGCCTATGCGATATTTCGCCGGTTAGATACCTGGCATCTCTTAGCTTTAGGACGTCTTCTTCCGTGATGGAGGAAGGCATCCACCAGCCTTGAAGGTCGGAGCCGGACATCATCGAAGGTCCGAAGCGCCTGAATTTGGAGCTTTGGGTGTTGAGACTTGAAGCGAGGGGCGGATTCGATTGAGATTGAGAAAAAAGAGCGGGTCCTTGGTCTCTTTATAAAGAGGTTGAATACCAGGAGCCCTCCCCGTGACCGTTCGGGACTTGCCTTCGATAGAGGAGGCGTGCCAACGGGCACGATTGGGTTACCCACGCCCGTATTGATGAGAATCCCGGAATAAGGGGACACAATCTCTGCTTTGACAAGACGTGCCAAGGAAACTGCCTCGCTAAATGCGCTAAGGTGGGAAAGTAAAAACGATTCGAATAAAGGCTTGGCCATGGTGTGATGTCACGCTGCGGAATACGTCAGCAGATTGAACTTGTGTAAATATTATTCTCTCTACGGTGGTATGTGGAACTTATTTTGCAGATCCGGACACTATCCTTGTGTTCAAAATCTTCTATGGAGTATTCGGAGGAGGAATCTGCCTTGCAATGCCGAAGACAATATGCGCGCCGGACTCGTCGTCATTGAAGCCTGGTTCAGGGCTACCGAGGAGTCTGGATTAGGGGTGTCCGGATAGCGGACTATAGCCTTTGGCCGGACTCTGGACTATGAAGATACAAGATTGAAGACTTTGTCCCGTGTCCGGATGGGACTTTCCTTGGCGTGGAAGGAAAGCTTGGCGACACGAATATGTAGATCTCCTACCATTGTAACCGACTCTGTGTAACCCTAACCCTATTCGGTGCCTATATAAACCAGAGGGTTTTAGTCCATAGGACGAACAACAATCATACCATAGGCTAGCTTCTAGGGTTTAGCCTCTCTGATCTCGTGGTAGATCTACTCTTATACTACCCATATCATCAATATTAATCAAGCAGGAGTAGGGTTTTACCTCCATCGAGAGGGCCCGAACCTGGGTAAAAACATTGTGTCCCTTGTCTCCTGTTACCATCCGCCTAGACGCACAGTTCGGGACCCCCTACCCGAGATCCGCCGGTTTTGACACCGACACAACCCTGCGCCCCGGCAACCATAGTAGGGATTCTTCTTGTGATCCCATAGGTGTCGTTTCCCCCGACAATGCACCGTTGCGAAAGTTCGTTGTTTCGAAGCACCATGTGATGATCGGGTGTGATAGATTCTAACGTTCGCATACAACGGGTGTAAGCCAGATTTACACATGCAAAACACTTAGGTTGACTTGACGAGCCTAGCATGTACAGACATGGCCTCGGAACACAAGAGACCGAAAGGTCGAACATGAGTCGTATAGTGGATACGATCAACATGAAGATGTTCACCGATGATGACTAGTCCGTCTCACGTGATGATCGGACACGGCCTAGTTGACTCGGATCATGTATCACTTATATGACTAGAGGGATGTCTATCTGAGTGGGAGTTCATTAAATAATTTGATTAGATGAACTTAATTATCATGAACATAGTCAAAAAGTCTTTGCAAATTATGTCGTAGCTCATGCTTTGGTTCTACTGTTTTAGATATGTTCCTAGAGAAAATTTAGTTGAGAGTTGACAGTAGCAATTATGCGGACTGGGTCCGTAAACCGAGGATTGTCCTCATTGCTGCGCAGAAGGATTATGTCCTTAATGCACCACTCAGTGTGCTGAACCTCGAGCGTCGGTTGTGGATGTTGCAAACATCTGACATACACGTTTTGATGACTACATGATAGTTCAGTGCGTAATGCTAAATGGTTTAGAATTCAGGCACTAGAGACATTTTTTAAACATCGCAGAACATATGAGATGTTCCAAGGACTGAAATTGGGACTTCAGGCTAGTGCCCACGTCAAGAGGTATGAGACCTCTGACAAGTTTCTTAAGCCTGTAAACTAAGGAGAAAAGCTCAGTCGTTGAGCATGTGCTTAGATTGTATGAGTACTACAATCGCTTCAATCGAGTGGGAGTTAATCTTCTAGATGAGATAGTGATGGTTCTCCAAAGTCACTGCCACCAGACCACTAGAGCTTCGTGATGAACTATAACATATCAGGGATAGATATGATGATCCTTGAGCTGTTCGCGACACCGCAAAAGTAGAAATCAAATAGGAGCATCAATTGTTGATGGTTAGTAAAACCACTAGTTTCAAGAAGGGCAAGGGCAAGAAAGGGATACTTCAAGAAACCCAAGGTTGAACCCAAACCCGAGACTAAGTGCTTCTGAAATAAGGGGAACAGTCACTGAAGCAGAACTATCCTAGATACTTGGTAGATGAGAAGGCGGGCAAGGCCGATAGAAGTATATTGGATATACAATATAATGTGTACTTTACTAGTACTCCTAGTAGCACCAGGGTATTAAAATACCGGTTCGGTTGCAAAGTGTTAGTAACTCGAAATAAAAAGCTACGGAATAAACGGAGACTAGCTGAAGGTGAGATGACGATATGTGTTGGAAGTGTTTCCAAGGTTGATGTGATCAAGAACCGCATGCTCCCTCTACCATCGAGATTGCTGTTAAACCTAAATAATTTTTATTTGGTGTTTGCGTTGAGCATAGACATGATTGGATTATGTTTATCACAATACGGTTATTCATTTAAGGAGAATAATGGTTAATCTATTTATTTAAATAATACCTTCAATGGTCTTTCACCTAAAATGAATGGTTTATTGAATCTCGATCGTAGTGATACACATGTTCATGCCAAGAGATATAAGATAGTAATGATGGTACCACATACTTGTGGCACTGCCATTTGAGTCATATTGGTATAAAACGCATGAAGAAGCTCCATGTTGATGGATCTTTGGCCTCACTCGTTTTTTTGAAAAGTTTGAGACATGCGAACCATGTCTATTGGTTTATACGCATGAAGAAACTCCATGCAGATGGATCGTTTGGTCTCACTTGATTTTGAATCACTTGAGACATGCAAATCATACCACATGGGAAATAAGATTGAAAGGCCTCGTTTTCAGTGAGATGAAACAAGAGAGCAACTTGTCGGAAGTAATACATTTGATGTGTGCAATCCAATGAGTGCTGAGGCACGCAGTGAATATCGTTACGCTCTTACTTCACATATGATTTGAGTAGATTCTAAGTATATTTAGTTGATGAAACACCAGTCTGAATTATTGAAAGTTTCAAGTAATTTCAGAGTGAAGTTGAAGATCCTCATGACAAGAAGATAAAATGTCTATGATATGATCATAGAGATGAATATCTGAGTTACGTGTTTGGTACACAATTAAGATATTGTAGAAATTGTTTCACAACTAATACCGCCTGGAACACTATAGTGTGATGGTGTGTTCAAACATCATAGCTGCACCCTATTGGATGTGGTGCAAACCATGATGTCTCTTATCAAATTACCACTATCGTTCATGGGTTAGGCATTAGAGACAACCGCATTCACTTTAAATAGGGCACCAGGTAATTCCGTTGAGATGACACCGTATGAACTATGGTTTAGAGAAACCTAAGTTGTCATTTTTTAAAAGTTTGGGGCTGCGACGCTTATGTGAAAAGGGTTTAGCCTGATAAGCTCAAACCCAAAGCAGATAAATGCATATGCATAGGACACCCAAAACAGTTGGGTATACCTCCTATTTCGGATCCGGAAGCAAAAGTGATTGTTTCTATAAACGGGTCCTTTCTTGAGGAAAAGTTTCTCTTGAAAGAATTGGATGGGAGGATGGCGGAGACTTGATGAGGTTATTGAACCGTCACTTCAACCAGTGTGTAGTAGGGCACCGGAAGTTGTTTCTGTAGCGCCTACACCAATTGAAGTGGAAGCTGATGATAGTGATCATGAAACTTCGGATCAAGTCACTGCCAAACCTCGTTGGTCGACAAGGATGCGTACTATTTCAGAGTGGTACATAATCCAGTCTTGGAGGTCATGTCGCTAGACAACAATGAACCTACGAGCTATGGAGAAGCGATGGTGGGCCCGAATTCTGACAAATGGCTCGAGGCCATAAAATCTGAGAGGATCCATGTATGAAAACAAAGTATAGACTTTGGAAGAACTACTTGATGGTCGTAAGGCTATTGGGTATAGATGGATTTTAAAAGGAAGACGGACAATGATGGTAAGTATCACCATTAAGAAAGCTCGACTTGTCGTTAAGATGTTTTCCGACAAGTTCAAGGAGTTGACTGCGGTGAGACTTTCTCACTCGTAGCGATCCTAAGAGTCTGTTGGAATTGTATTAGCAGTTACTGCATTATTTGTGAAATCTTGCAGATAGGATGTCAAAACATTGTTCCCTCGACAATTTTCTTGAGGAAAGGTTGTATGTGATACAACCAGAAGGTTTTTGTCAATCCTAAAAGATGCTAACAAGTATGCAAAGCTCCAGCAACCCTTCTAAGGACTGTAGTAAGCATCTCGGAGTTGGAATATACACTTTGATGAGATGATCAAAGATTTTGGGTTTATACAAAGTTTATGAGAAACTTGTATTTCCAAAGAAGTGAGTGGGAGCATTATAGAATTTCTGATGAGTATATGTTGTTGACATATTGTTGATCAGAAATGATGTAGAATTTCTGGAAAGCATATAGGGTTATTTGAAAAGTGTTTTTCAATGGAAAACCTGGATTAAGCTACTTGAACATTGAGCATCAAGATCTAAAGGATAGATCAAAAACGCTTAATAGTACTTTCAAATGAATACATACCGTGACAAGATTTTGAAGGAGTCCAAATAGATCAGCAAAGGAGTTCTTGGCTGTGTTATAAGGTGTGAGCATTGAGTGAGACTCAAGATCTGACCACGACAAAAGAGAGAGAAAGGACGAAGGTCGTCCCCTATACTTTAGACGTAGGCTCTACAGTATGCTATGATGTGTACCGCACCTGAAGTGTGCCTTGCCATTAGTCAATCAAGGGGTACAAGAGTGATCCAGGAATGGATCACATGACAGCGGTCAAACTTATCCTTAGTAACTAGTGGACTAAGGAATTTTCTCGATTATGGAGGTGGTAAAAGAGTTCGTCGTAAAGGGTTACGTCGATGCAAACTTTGACACTAATGCGGATGACTCTGAGTAGTAAACTGGATTTGTATAGTAGAGCAGTTATTTGGAATAGCTCCAAGTAACGCATGGTAGCTGCATCTACAAGATGACATAGATATTTTTAAAGCACACACGGATCTGAAAGGTTCGCACCGTTGACTAATAACCTCTCTCTGGCGAGATATGATCAAACCCCATGGGTGTTGGATTCATTACAATCACATAGTGATGTGAACTAGATTATTGACTCTAGTGCAAGTGGGAGACTGATGGAAATATGCCCTAGAGGCAATAATAAAATGGTTATTATTGTATTTCCTTGTTCATGATAATTGTCTATTGTTCATGCTATAATTGTGTTATCCAGAAATCATAATACATGTGTGAATACATAGACCACAACATGTCCCTAGTGAGCCTCTAGTTGACTAGCTCGTTGATCAATAATTGGTTACGGTTTCCTGACCATGGACATTGGATGTCGTTGATAACGGAATCACATCATTAGGAGAATGATGTGATGGACAAGACCCAATCCTGAGCATAGCACAAGATCGTGTAGTTCATCTGCTAAAGCTTTTCTAATGTCAAGTATCATTTCCTTAGACCATGAGATTGTGCAACTCTCGGATACCATAGGAATGCTTTGGGTGTGCTAAATGTCACAACGTAACTGGGTGGCTATAAAGGTACACTACAGGTATCTCTGAAAGTATCTGTTGGGTTGGCACGAATCAAGACTGGGATTTGTCACTTCATATGATGGAGAGGTATCTCTGGGCCCACTCGATACTGCATCATCATATTGAGCTCAATGTGACTAAGTAGTTAGTTGCGGGATCATGCATTACAAAACGAGTAAAGTGACTTGCCGGTAACGAGATTGAATGAGGTATTGGGATACCGACGATTGAATCTCGGGCAAGTAACGTACCGATTGACAAAGGGAATTGTATACAGGATTGATTGAATCCCGACATTGTGGTTCATCCGATGAGATCATCGTGGAACATGTGGGAGCCAACATGGGTATCCAGATCCTGCTGTTGGTTATTGGCCTGAGAGCTGTCTCGGTCATGTCGCATTATTCCCGAACCCGTAGGGTCTACACATAAGGTTCGTGGCCTTCGAGTTGTTATGGGAATTAGTGTGCAGTTACGAATGTTGTTGAGTCCGGATGAGATCCCAAGTCACGAGGAGTTCGGAATGGTCCGGAGGTAAAGATTTATATATGGGAAGTCCTATTTTGGCTACCGGAAAATGTTTGGGATTTTTCGGTATTGTACCGGGAAGGTTCTAGAAGGTTCCGGAGTGGGGCCCACCAGCATGGGGGGGCCCACATGAACGTGGGTAGTGGGGGAAAGGCCCCACACCCCTGGTCAAGGCGCACCAAGATCCCCCCTTAGAAGGAATAAGATAATATCCCTAAGGGATAAGATCAAGATCCCTAAAAAAGGGGGATAATAATCGGTGGGGAAGGGAATGATGGGATTTCTTTCCCCCCACCTTTGCCAACGCCTCAATGGACTTGGAGGGCAAGAAACCAGCCCCCTCCACCCCTATATATAGTGGGGAGGCGCATGGGAGCCGCACCCCTTCCCCTGGCACAACCCTCTCCCTTCCCAAAACCTCCTCCTCCTCCGTAGTGCTTAGCGAAGCTGTGCCGGAGAACTGCAAGCTCCACCACCATGCCGTCGTGCTGCCGGAGCTCTCCCTCAACTTCTCCTCTCCCCTTGCTAGATCAAGAAGGAGGAGACGTCCCCGGGCTGTACGTGTGTTGAACGCGGAGGCGCCGTTGTTCGGCGCTTAGATCGGAATCAACCGCGATCTGAATCGCTACGAGTACGACTCCTTCATCCGCGTTCTTGTAACGCTTCCGCATCGTAATCTTCAAGGGTATGAAGATGCACTCCCCTCTCTCTCCTTGCTAGTCTCTCCATAGATTGATCTTGGTGATGCGTAGAATTTTTTTAATTTCTGCAATGATCCCCAACACTCAGGAGGGCACGAGAGGAGGGATCTAACGTGAGCCTGGCCTAGTAGTACCACCACCGACTTACGAGCCGGGTGCGGCACAAGGACTCTACCCAGGATCGCTAAAGATAAGTCACGCATTCGAGCCAGCCCGGCGCTGAGACACAAAATTCCTAGCCCATGCAGCCTTGCTACGGCGACGCCACCTACCATTCCTGCCTTTTGGGAGTTGCTTGCACGCTAAGGGGGACCCACTGAGAATCACGGCTCAGGTGCTCTTACCGGACCTCGGGCCGCTCACCTCCTGGCCTTGACCACGATGTCGTGACTGGCATACCGGTGGCCGATCAAGCCCTTTGAGGACTGGGCTTGTCGGCGTGAGCGCCCAGTCGCCGCAAGGATGGAAAGGGGGAACCAAGCCGGAGCAAGATGTGCGGACATAAGCTTTCATAATAGGGGTGATATTGAAACAAAAGGCACTACAGATTCTTCACACACCCCCGTGGGGTTCGTCTCGATTCCTCACAGGGAACAAAAGGAGAAGACTATCAGGAGCCGCATCTACGGGCGTCGCCACCGACGCCATCATCAATAGTGGTCCACCGGAGACCGACGCCAGCCCCATCCAGATCAGCGGCAACGACGAGCAGACGCCGTTGCTACGCTCCGGGCACGGCGGGAGCTTGGGGGCACGTAGCTGTCATCGCTCGTCTCCGGGGTATCGTCAGGCTCAGGAGAACTGCTGGACTCCCAGGCACCATCGCTGCTGCTGGAGGGACTGCCGGCAGAACCAATGGCGGGGCTAGCACCGGCCGCCGCGTCGTCCTGACGGCTCCCTCCTGAGCAGCACTCTAGCCGGTGGCCTTCCTCATTAAATACCTTGAAGAAGAGCGTGGAGGCGTCATCATACTCGAAATGGATGGCAAGGGCACCCTCCATGCGGCACACGCGGGCGACCTCGCCCCATCCGCGGGTCATGAAGATCTTGCCCAGGGAGATGCCCTCGACCTCAACTCCCGTCGCCGGGGTGCCGCACTCAGCATGCTGCAGCCACAGCTCGAGTGGCCCCCTCGGCGGCATCTCTGCAGCAAAGAATGGCGGGAACCGGATCCACGTGCGTGGTGGCATCGCAGCCCACACCACGAGTTCACGTGAGCAGCCCTCGGCATGGCATGGGTCCTTGGGGCGGCGGAGCGCACCGCCACAGCATGGCTACCGCGGCCATGGCGCGAGCGGTGCGAGCCGCTGCCTCCCTCCCCGGGGCCTTGCGCTTGGGCGTACCGGGGCAGTGGATAACCGGGAGGAGGCCGCTGGTACCAGGGCCTCGTCACCTCTCACCCCACGACGACTCCTCGGGAGCGGGCCGACCTCTTCTTTGGTCGGAGAGGCCCCAGCTCATCGCGGGGGGTTTTCCCATCTCGACGGCAGAGAATCTCCGTATCGGCGCCATGGGTGTCGCCGCCAAGTGGTGAAACAAGGAAGAAGAAGAAGCGGGCGGAACGGAAGAAGAGATGGGCAGCGGGGGCTCTGCCCTCTCCCCATTTATAGCAGGAGGAGGCCAACCGACGACCCCCACGATCGCAGGTAATGATGGCTTTTCTGGATGCACCAGGGACTCATCAAGTCGGGCAGTTGCCGAGGCATCATGGGGAAGCGGAAATGCCCACGTCCCGTCAACCACCACGCGTCAATCAAGGCCGCGGGCGGTTGGGGCCTGCAGCACTCCACACTTGCCCCTTGACTTCGCCTCGAAGCCAGGTCCGAGCGCGCCTTGGGCCCGGGGGCTACTGTCGATGTTCTGGGAACGGGGGTCCCTAGACTTGCCTGCCTGCAACCCACGGTGTGGCTCCACTAACGGCCTGGTACGGCCCATCTTCATCAGCAAACACTCCAGACCCTCGCGAGGGGCCAAGCCTCGCGAGGCGGACGACACAATACCTCCTTAGGGGCAGCCTCACTAGGCTGGCTCGCAAGGAGCGGAGAGATGAAGGCGAGGGGCACTTCGGGAGGTTTCTGTGATGTGAGCCATGATGACCAAGGCCAGGAGGGCGCCAGGCAGGCCCCAGCGGGCGCAGAGTACCAGTTACCTCTTTGGTGCTAAAGGGGCAGGTGTAGGCGAGGAGTCCCGAGGCATCAGGCAAAGGTTTCCATGTCGGTGCAACAAGACCAAGACCGGCAGGACGGCAGGACGAAGGTCATCGCGGAGCCCACGATGTTGTCACCACCAGAGCCTTTGGCAGGCGAAGACCACCTTTTGTCAGGGTAGCTTTTACTAGCTGCCCCCTTCAAATTGGTCGTTGTGGGATCCCTTCCCGCCTAAACATTTGGGAAGAGGACCAGGGCCTCTATAAATAGGACTAGCCACCAACATAGGAGGCAACTCATCTTGGACGGATCATTCAGATCATCCCCAACCACACAAGCGCACCGAGCTCAAGGACACCTCTCCTTAGGAGGTTGTTCTTCCCTTGTACTTGTTCACCCCCAGCCTGCAAGGCAATCCACCACACCACACTGGAGTAGGGTATTGCACCACATCGGTGGCCCGAACCAGTATACTCTTTTGTGTCCCTTGTTCCTTGGGTTCGGCGAGCTAGGCCTTGAGATCATGGCAAGAGTGTGAGCTAGGGGGAGAGAGATCTTGATGTGCACCCCAGAGTTCAAACCTCAAGGGTTTTGCCAGAACCCATAGTCTGACAAGTCCACAACTCGGGCCTCCTCAATGGTGCGATCGCGAGCCTCCCTCACAGCAGCAAGGGACTCCTCCGCCTCCGCGCGAGCATGCTTGTGTGCTACTACCTGACCTACGGGAAGTGGTGCTTCATATAATTGTTGCCTCGCGATGGACGCCCTTTGGGTGTGCCGCTGCGGCCGAATAGCGCTCGTGCTACAGACGACCGAAGTTGATAGTGATACATCTCCGTCGTATCTACTTTTCCTAATGCTTTTCCTCTTGTTTTGGACTCTAATTGGCATGATTTGAATGAAACTAAATCGGACTGATGTTGTTTTCAGTAGAACTACCTTGGTGTTGTTTTTGTGCAGAAATATCTATGTTTCAGTTCACCAATTCCATGATGCTCCCACCGGGAGTGAGTAATTCCTTCGTAGGCTCGCTGGTCGGTGAGGAGTTGGATGAGATTCATCATGTAATCGAGTTAGTTTTGTGAGGGCTTGATCCCTAGTATCCATTATGTTCTGAGATTGATGTTGCTATGACTTTGCCATGCTTAATGCTTGTCACTTTGGGCTTGGGTGCCATGAATTCAGATCTGAACCATTTATGTTATCACCATTATATCTATGGTCTAGATCCGATCTTGCAAGTTATAGTCACCTACTGCGTGTTATGATCCGGCAACCCCGGAGTGACAATAGTCGGGATACTTCACGGTGATGACCGTAGTTTGAGGAGTTCATGTATTTACCTCGTGTTAATGCTTTGTTCCGGTCTCTATTAAAAGGAGGCATTAATATCCCTTAGTTTCCAATAGGACCCCGCTGCCACGGGAGGGTAGGACAAAAGATGTCATGCAAGTTCTTTCCATAAGCACGTATGACTATTTACGGAATACATGCCTACATTATATTTATGAACTGGAGCTAGTGCCGTATCGCCCTAGGTTGTAACTATCACATGATGAATGTCATCCAACGAATTCACTGATCCAATGCCTACGAATTTCTCTCATATTGTTCTTGCTAAGTTACTACTGCTATTGTTACTGTTGCACTTGCTACAAAACTATTACTATCACCATTACCGTTACTGTTGCTGCTACCACTACTATCAAAGCTATCATATTACTGTGCTACGGATCACTTTGCTGCAGATAATTAATCGCTAGGTGTGATTGAATTGAGAACTCAGTTGCTAATACTTGCAAATATTCTTTGGCTCCCCTGGTGTCGAATCTATAAATTTGGGTTGAATACTCTACCCTCGAAAACGGTTGCGATCCAATATACTTGTGGGTTATCAAGACCTTTTTCTGGCGCCGTTGCCGGGGAGCATAGCTATATTTGTGGAGTCACTTGGGATTACTATCAAATTGTCACTATGAAGAATCTGAAGGATGATAAGACTAAGATTTTTCCCTCTAACATGAGGGGAGGTAAGGAACTGCAGTACGCCACACCCCTCCCGACCAACATGACCCCGTTTCGACCAAGAGAAGTCTGTTTCCTCCGTTTTGCGGTACGCCAGACCTCTCCCGATGAACATGATCCCATTTCGACCGTGGTCGGTCGTACACAAGGCCGTTTCCTTCGTTCTGTAGTACGCCAGGCCTCGTTTCCATCGGCTGTTCCGTCAGAGCCGGTTGGCTCCCGATGAACATGACGTATTCCAACCCAGTCGGTTGCCTCGCAATGAACATGACGCTATTTCTCCGTTCCGACCCAGCCGGTTCGCTGCTCGATGAATAGGACGCCGTTGCTGCCGTCCGTCGCCAGTAAAATAAAATTCAGAAAACAATTCTCCGCAAAAAAATGAATGAAATTTAAAATCTTAACTAGCAAAATGCCCGTGTGTTGCACGGAACATGAAGATGCATTTGTATGTGTAGTTTATCTTGTGGGAGAAAAGATGATATTTTAGTGTAATTGCCAGTTGGATTTGGTTTTTATAAGAGTAGAGAGTAGAGAAATCCAGAAAAAAAGATATTTTAATGTAATTGTCGGTTGACTTTGGTTTAAAAATTTATAGCCCATTTCTTACAACTTATAGCCCATTTTTTGGGGAAGCCCATTTTTTGGGAAAGCCCATTTCTTACTACTTACATCCCTCCTCGTCTTGAAAGATTTGCAGCCCAGCAGGGCTGAGAAAAGCAAGTTGGCCTCGATTTTGGTATTGTCCAAAAAAAGAACTGGGCTAGCCATTTTCAGAAAGAAAAAAGATATCAACTGGGCTCGTCATGTGCTTAAATAAAAGCGTAAGCATGGGCTAGACGGGCCACATCCCCCGCACGGCGTGGAGTTGAGATCCTTCTCTGAAACTAAAAAAAACTGGCGAGCTGCTGGGTCCCTGGTGTTATCCGCTCGTTGTGTAATTTTCTTGTTTACTGACTACATTGACATTGGCATGGGACCTAGTTGTCAAACAATTAGGAGGAAGTATTTTTTTGGCTTGTAATAACTAGGCACCTGCTTGCACAATGCAATGACCCTGGTGGGTCCCTACTTTCAGCCTCTCCATGTATAGTCATCTCTTGATTCCTCTTGGTTGTTGACCATGTTGACAACACCAGACGGCGGCGGGCACAGTGAGTGAACGAAGGTGGAGAACGACGGCGAGGCCTCGGACGGGAACGAACAGCAGTCGTGGAAGATGCGGCAGTGTAGTGGCAGGTGGAGGGGAGTACGAGGGCAACAACATGCAACTCAAGCTTACAAACGGTACAAAAGCCCAAGGATTAATTGTTCATCAAATTTTTAGACAAACCCAGATTGTGTTGGAAATATGCCCTAGAGGCAATAATAAAAGCATTATTATTATATTTCCTTGTTCATGATAATTGTCTTTTATTCATGCTATAACTGTATTATCCGGAAATCGTAATACATGTGTGAATACATAGACTACAATACGTCCCTAGTAAGCCTCTAGTTGACTAGCTCGTTGGTCAACAGATAGTCATGGTTTCCTAACTATGGACATCAGATGTCATTGACAACGGGATCACGTCATTAGGAGAATGACGTGATGGACAAGACCCAATCCTAAGCATAGCACAAGATCATGTAGTTCGTTTTGCTAGAGCTTTTCCAATGTCAAGTATCTCTTCCTTAGACCGTGAGATCGTGTAACTCCCGGATACCGTAGGAGTGCTTTGGGTGTACCAAACGTCACAACGTAACTGGGTGACTATAAAGGTGCACTACAGGTATCTCCGAAAGTGTCATTGGGTTGACACGGATCGAGACGAGATTTGTCACTCCGTGTGACGGAGAGGTATCACCGGGCCCACTCGGTAGTGCATCATCATAATGAGCTCAAAGTGATCAAGTGTCCGGTCACGGATCATGCATTCTGATGCGAGTAAAGTGACTTGCCGTAACGAGACTGAGCGAGATATTGGGATACCGACGATCGAGTCTCGGGCAAGTAACATACCGTCTGACAAAGGGAATAGAATACGGGGTTGTTTAAACCCTAGACATCGTGGTTCATCCGATGACATCATCGAGGAGCATGTAGGAGCCAACATGGGTATCCAGATCCGCTGTTGGTTATTGACTGAGAGCGTCCGGTCATGTTCAGATGTCTCCCGAACCCGTAGGGTCTACACACTAAGGTTCGGTGGCGCTAGGGTTAATAGGAAGACTTGTTTGTGATTACCTAATGTTGTTGAGTCCGGATGAGATCCCGGACGTCACGAGGAGTTCGGAATGGTCCGGAGGTAAAGATTTATATATGGGAAGTCGTCAAGCGGACACCGAAAAGTTTGGGTCATATCGGTATTATGGAGGTCCACCGAAGGTTCGGAGGACCACCGGAGGGGCCACCCTTTTGGGGGGCACTTGGGCTGCGTGGGAGGCAGCCAGCCCCTGTGGGCTGGGCGCACCCCTCCCTTGGCCCATGCGCCTAGGGTTGAGGGGGAACCCTAAGGGGCCCCCTTGCTTTGGGGGCAAGCCCCTCCCTTGGCCGCCCCCTCTAGATGCATCTAGAGGGGCCGCCCTCCTCCCTTCCCCTATAAATAGAGAGGTGGAGGGAGGGCTGCACACACATTGAAGGCGCAGCCCTCCCTCCCAACACCTCTCTCCTCCGCATAAGCTTGGCGAAGCCTGCCGCCGGAGAACAGTCACTCCATCTGCATCACGCCGTCGTGCTGCCATTGGAGTTGTCTTCCTCAACCTCTCCTTCCTCCTTGCTGTATCAAGGCGAAGGAGGCGCCGTAAATCCCGTCACGTGTGTTGAGCGCGGAGGTGCTGTCCGTTCAGCACTTGGTCATCGGTGATCGGAATCACGTTTGGGAACGTCTTCATCATCACCACTCCCTCGAACGCTTCCGTACTCGATCTACAAGTGGTATGTAGATGCAAACTCTCTCTCGTAACTCGTTGCTTAGATGAACTCATAGATAGATCTTGGTGAAACCGTAGAAAAAATTTTAATTTTCTGCAACGTTCCCCAACAGTGGCATCATGAGCTAGGTCTATGCGTAGTTCTCTATTGCACGAGTAGAACACAATTTGGTTGTGGGCGTGGATCTTGTCAATTTACTTGCCGCTACTAGTCTTATCTTGCTTCCGCGGTATTGTGGGATGAAGCGGCCCGGACCAACCTTACACGTATGCTTACGTGAGACCGGTTCCACCGACTAACATGCACTAGTTGCATAAGGTGGCTGGCGGGTGTCTGTCTCTCCTACTTTAGTTGGAGCGGATTCGATGAAAAGGGTCCTTATGAATGGTAAATAGAAGTTGACAATATCACGTTGTGGTTATTCGTAGGTAAGAAAACGTTCTTGCTAGAACCCAATTGCAGCCACGTAAAGATGCAACAACAATTAGAGGACGTCTAACTTGTTTTTGCAGCAATTGTCATGTGATGTGATATGGCCAAGTTGTGATGAATGATGAATGACATATTGTGATGTATGAGATCATGTTCTTGTAATAGGAATCACGACTTGCATGTCGATGAGTATGACAACGGCAGGAGCCATAGGAGTTGTCTTTATTTTTGTATGACCTGCGTGTCATTGAAGAAAGCCATGTAACTTACTTTACTTTATTGCTAAAACGCGTTTAGCCATAGTAGTAGAAGTAGTCGTTGGCGTGACAACTTCATGGAGGCACGATGATGGAGATCATGATGATGGAGATCATGGTGCCATGCGGTGACAAGATGATCATGGAGCCCGAAGATGGAGATCAATGGAGTTTTATGATATTGGCCATATCATGTCACTACTATATAATTGCATGTGATGTTTATTATGTTAATACATCTTGTTTACTTAGAACGACGGTAGTAAATAAGATGATCCTTACAACAATTTCAAGAAGTGTTTCCCTAAGCGTGCACCGTTGCTAAAGTTAAATAAACTTCTAAGCACCACATGATGATCGGGTGTGATGGATTCTTACGTTCACATACAACGGTGTAAGATAGATTTACACACGAAAACACTTAGGGTTTACTTGACGAGCCTAGCATGTACAGACATGGCCTCGGAACACGGAGACCGAAAGGTCGAACACGAGTCGTATAGAAGATCGATCAACATGAGAATGTTCACCGATGATGACTAGTCCGTCTCACGTGATGATCGGACACGGCCTAGTCGACTCGGATCGTGTAACACTTAGATGACTAGAGGATGTCTAATCTGAGTGGGAGTTCATTTAAATAATTTGATTAGATGAACTTAATTGTCATGAACTTAGTCTTAAAACTTTTGAATGATATGTCTTGTAGATCAAATGGCCAATGCTCATGTCAACTTGAACTTCAACGCGTTCCTAGAAAACCAAGCTGAAAGATGGCGGCAGCAACTATACGGACTGGGTCCGAACTTGAGATCATCCTCATAGCTGCCAGAAACAATATGTCCTAGAAGGACCGCTAGGTGGCGCTCCGTCCCGAGAACCAAGACATTATGAATGCTTGGCAGTCTCGTCTTGATGATTACTCCCTCGTTCAGTGCGGCATGCTTTACACTTAGAACCGGGGCTCCAAAAGCGTTTTGAGCATCACGGAGCATATGAGATGTTCGAGGAGCTGAAACTTGTTTTCCAAGCTCACGCCGGGTCGAGAGATATGACATCTCCGACAAGTTCTATAGTTGTAAGATGGAGGAAAACAGTTACATCGGTGAGCACATTACGAAGATGTGCAGGTTGCACAACCGTATGACCCAGTGAATATTAACCTCCCCGATGAGGCGGTCATTGACAGAATCCTCGATCGCTCCCACCAAGCTACAAGAGCTTTGTGATGAACTACAACATGCGGGGATGGTAAAGACCATTCTGAAGTGTTCTCTATGCTCAAGTCAGCCGAGGTTGAGATCAAGAAAGAACATCAAGTGTTGATGGTCAATAAGACCACTAAGTTCAAGAAGGGCAAGGGCAAGAAGAACTTCAAGAAGGACGGCAAGGAAGTTGCCGCACCCGGTAAGCAAGTTGCCTGGAAGGAGTTAAAGAATGGACCCAAACCCGAGACCGAGTGCTTTTATTGCAAGGGAGGGTCCTTTGAAGCGGAACTGCCCCAAATACTTAGCGGACAAGAAGGCCGGCAACACCAAAGGTATATTTGATATACATGTAATTGATGTGTACTTTACCGATTACTCGTAGTAACTCCTGGGTATTTGATACGGTGCCGTTGCTCATATTTGTAACTCACAGCAGGAGCTGCGGAATAAGCGGAGGCCGGCAAAGGACGAGGTGACGATCTTGCGTCGGGAATGGTTCAGAGTCGATGTGATCGCCGTCGCACGCTACCTCTTCATTTACCTACGGGATTAGTTATGAACCTTAATAATTGTTATTTGGTGCCAAGTTTGAGCATGAATATTGTATCTGGATCTCGTTTAATGCGAGATGGCTACTCATTTAAATCCGAGAATAATGGTTGTTCTATTTATATGAGAGATATGTTTTATGGTCATGCTCCGATGGTCAATGGTTTATTCTTAATGAATCTCGGCGTAGTATTACACATGTTTATAGCGTGAATACCAAAAGATGTAAAGTTGATAACGATAGTCCCACATACTTGTGGCACTGCCGCCTTGGTCACATTGGTGTCAAGCGCATGAAGAAGCTCCATCTTGATGGACTTTTGGAGTCTTTAGATTATGAATCATTTGACACATGCGAACCATGCCTCATGGGCAAGATGACCAAGACTCCGTTCTCCGAACAATGGGCGAGCAACCAACTTGTTGGAAATCATACATACCGATGTGTGCGGTCCAATGGCGTTGAGGCTCATGGAGGATATCGTTATGTTCTCACTCTCACGGATGACTTGAGTAGATATGGGTATGTCTACTTGATGAAACACAAGTCTGAGACCTTTGAAAAGTTCAAGGAATTTCAGAATGAAGTAGAGAATCAACGTGACCGAAAGATAAAATTCTTACGATCAGATCGTGGAGGAGAATATTTAAGTCACGAATTTGGTACACACTTAAGAAAATGTGGAATCGTTTCACAACTAACGCCGCTGGAACACCTCAACAGAACGGTGTGTCCGAGCGTCGTGTCGCACTCTATTGGATATGGTGCGGTCTATGATGTCTCTTACCGATTTACCGCTATCATTTTGGGGATACGCTCTAGAGACAGCTACATTCACTTTAAATAGGGCACCGTCCAAGTCCGTTGAGACGACACCGTATGAATTATGGTTTGGGAAGAAACCTAAGCTGTCATTTCTAAAAGTTTGGGGATGCGATGCTTATGTCAAGAAACTTCAACCTGAAAAGCTCGAACCCAAGTCGAAAAAATGCGTCTTCATAGGATACCCTAAAGAAACCATTGGGTATACCTTCTACTTAAGATCCGAGGGCAAAATCTTTGTTGCCAAGAACGGAACCTTTACGGAAAAGAGTTTCTCTCGAAAGAAGTAAGTGGGAGGAAAGTAGAACTCGATGAAGTACTACCTCTTGAACAGGATAGTAGTGCAGCTCAGGAAAATGTTCTGTGATGCCTACACCAACGAAGAGGAAATTCATGATGATGATCAAGGTACTTGGATCAAGTTGCTCTTGAACCTCGTGGGTCCACAAGGACACGTTCCGCACTGCAGTGGTACGGCAACCCTGTCACGGAAATCATGTTGTTAGACAACAATGAACCTTGAACTATGAAGAAGCGATGGCGGGCCCAGATTCCAACAAATGGCTAGAAGCCATGAAGTCCGAGATAGAATCCATGTATGAAAACAAAGTGTGGACTTTGGTGACTTGCCGATGATCGGCGACGATAGAAAACAAATGGATCTTTAAGAAGAAGATGGACGCGGATGGTAATGTCACCATCTATAAAGCTCGACTTGTCGCTAAGGGTTATCGGCAAGTTCAAGGGATTGACTACGATGATACTTTTTCTCCCGTGGCGAAGCTTAAGTCCGTCCGAATCATGTTAGCAATTGCCGCATACTATGATTATGAGATATGGCGATGGACGTCAAAACAGCATTCCTTAACGGTTATCTTAAGGAAGAGCTGTATATGATACAGCCGAGAGGTTTTGTCGATCCTAAGAATCTTGACAAAGTATGCAAGCTCCAACGATCCATTTATGGACTGGTGCAAGCATCTCGAGTTGGAACATTCGCTTTGATGAGATGATCAAAGCGTTTGGGTTTACAGACTTATGGAGAAGCTGCGTTTACAAGAAAGTGAGTGGGAGCTCAGTAGCATTTCTCATACTATATGTAGATGACATACTTTTGATGGGAAATGATATAGAATTCTTGGACAGCATTAAGGCCTACTTGAATAAGTGTTTTTCAATGAAGGACCTTGGAGAAGCTGCTTATATATTAGGCATCAAGATCTATAGAGATAGATTGAGGCGCCTCATAGGTCTTTCACAAAGCACATACCTTGATAAGATTTTGAAGAAGTTCAAAATGGATCAGTCCAAGAAGGGTTCTTGCAGTGTTGCAAGGTGTGAGATTGAGCTCAGCTCAATGCCCGACCACGGCAAAAGATAAAGAAGAGATGAGTGTCATCCCTATGCCTCAGCCATAGGATCTATTATGTATGCCATCTGTGTACGGACCTGATGTAAACCTTGCCGTAAGTTTGGTAGGAAGGTACCAAAGTAATCCGGCAAGGAACACCGGACAGCGGTCAAGAATATCTGAAGTACACGAAAAGGACAAAGGACATGTTTCTCGTTTATGGAGGTGACGAAGAGCTCGTCAGTACGGGTTACGTCGGCGCTAAGCTTCGACACAGATCTGGATGACTCTAGTCACAAACCGGATCGTGTATATGTTGAATGGTGGAGCGATGGCTGGTGCAGCTGCAAGCGAGCGTCGTGGCGGGATCTACATGTGAAGCGGAGTACATGGCAGCCTCGGAGGCAGCACATGAAGCAATTTGGGTGAAGGAGTTCATCACCGACCTAGGAGTCATACCCAATGCGTCGGGGCCGATCAAACTCTTCTGTGACAACACTGGAGCTATTGCCCTTGCCAAGGAGCCCAGGTTTCACAAGAAGACCAGGCACATCAAGCGTCGCTTCAACTCCATCCGTGAAAATGTTCAGGATGGAGACATAGAAATTTGTAAAGTGCATACGGATCTGAATGTCGCAGATCCGTTGACTAAACCTCTTCCATGGGCAAAACATGATCAACACCGAACTCTATGGGTGTTCGATTCATCACAATGTAACTAGATTATTGACTCTAGTGCAAGTGGGAGACTGTTGGAAATATGCCCTAGAGGCAATAATAAAAGCATTATTATTATATTTCCTTGTTCATGATAATTGTCTTTTATTCATGCTATAACTGTATTATCCGGAAATCGTAATACACGTGTGAATACATAGACTACAATCGTCCTAGTAAGCCTCTAGTTGACTAGCTCGTTGGTCAACAGATAGTCATGGTTTCGACTATGGACATCGATGTCATTGACAACGGGATCACGTCATTAGGAGAATGGCGTGATGGACAAGACCCAATCCCAAGCATAGCACAAGATCGTGTAGTTCGTTTTGCTAGAGCTTTTCCAATGTCAAGTATCTCTTCCTTAGACCGTGAGATCGTGTAACTCCGGATACCGTAGGAGTGCTTTGGGTGTACCAAGCGTCACAACGTATCGGGTGACTATAAAGGTGCACTACAGGTATCTCCGAAAGTGTCTGGGTTGACACGGATCGAGATGAGGATTTGTCACTCCGTATGACGGAGATGTATCACTGGGCCCACTCGGTAGTGCATCATCATAATGAGCTCAAAGTGATCAAGTGTCCGGTCACGGGATCATGCATTATGGTGCGAGTAAAGTGACTTGCGGTAACGAGACTGAGCGAGATATTGGGATACCGACGATCGAGTCTCGGGCAAGTAACATACCGTCGACAAAGGGAATAGAATACGGGTTGTTTAAACCCTAGACATCGTGGTTCATCCGATGACATCATCGAGGAGCATGTAGGAGCCAACATGGGTATCCAGATCCGCTGTTGGTTATTGACCTAAGAGCGTCCGGTCATGTTCGATGTCTCCCGAACCCGTAGGGTCTACACACTAAGGTTCGGTGGCGCTAGGGTTAATAGGAAGACTTGTTTGTGATTACGAATGTTGTTGAGTCCGGATGAGATCCCGGATGTCACGAGGAGTTCGGAATGGTCGGAGGTAAAGATTTATATATGGGAAGTCGTCAAGCGGACACGGAAAAGTTTGGTCATATCGGTATTATGAAGGGTCCACGGAAAGGTTCCGGAGGACCACGGGAGGGGCCACCCTTTGGGGGCCACTTGGGCTGCGTGGGAGGCAGCCAGCCTGAGTGGGCTGGGCGCACCCCTCCCTTGGCCCATGCGCCTAGGGTTGAGGGAACCCTAAGGGGCGCCCTTGCTTTGGGGGCAAGCCCCCTCCCTTGGCCGCCGCCCCCCCCTAGATGCATCTAGAGGGGCGGCACCCTCCTCCTTCCCTATAAATAGAGGGGTGGAGGGAGGGCTGCACACACCATTGAAGGCGCAGCCCTCCCTCCCAACACCTCTCCTCCTCCGCATAAGCTTGGCGAAGCCCTCACTGAGAACAGTCACTCCATCCGCATCACGCCGTCGTGCTGCCATTGGAGTTGTCTTCCTCAACCTCTCCTTCCTCCTTGCTGGATCAAGACGGCGAAGAGGCCGCCGTCCCGCACGTGTGTTGAGCGCGGAGGTGCTGTCCGTTCAGCACTTGGTCATCGGTGATCGGAATCACGTTGGGAACGTCTTCATCATCACCACTCCCTCGAACGCTTCCGTACTCGATCTACAAGTGGTATGTAGATGCAAACTCTCTCTCGTAACTCGTTGCTTAGATGAACTCATAGATAGATCTTGGTGAAACCGTAGAAAAATTTTAATTTTCTGCAACGTTCCCCAACAGATTGCACATGGCAGTAACATCTAACCGAACCACTCTTTTTCACAGTCACAAACAAATGGATCAGTCTGATCCATAAAATCAACATCCTGTGCAAAAAAAATTATTTCAGGATGACTACAACTTGTTGTAAATAGAAGTCGAGCATGTTTAGAAGCCCATTTGTCCACCTGAAACTTCTTTTTTTGCTGTTCAACGTGTCCTTCTTTGAGAGATCTCTTGCGGTTAAACTTAAGCCTCATGGACAATAGTAACCTCGCATTCAACATGAAGAATGTGACAAAGCTTCTGTTTGCCTAGTTGGATGCATATCCTTCCATCGTTATTGTCCTCAAACGAATGTCATGAGACCTGAGAAAATCCTGGTGCTTATTACGCCACCGATTGGTTATACATTTTTCTCCATGTGGTCGCGGTACCTAAGTAGACATGAAGATTGAAAACAGTTAAGGTCTGGAAAAAAGTAAGTCCAAAGAGCGACAGCCGAACGGTTAATTCTAGTACAATATATACGGTCTTTCAATGTGCATGAAATCATCACCTTTATATATAAATTCTCCAGAGACCGAAAGCATCGCAGCAAGCCAATAATTATGTTCAGATCATAACTATACATTCCGATATATAAGATCTTGACAGAATCCAGCAGCATTGATAGGCTATCCACGAACGAACTCTTCATTGAGCATATAACATAATATTAGTACCCAAAGTGTACTCCAAGATGATATAAAACTTATGCGCACAAATGAAAAATGCAGCTTATGATTACAAATGTGTAGATGATAATATACGATACCTGAAAAAGTGAGGAGCCAAACACCAACTTGTTGTGATCATCAAACGGATCACTAATTAGACCCAAGGTCTCCAGTTTGGGCGCAGAGACGACAGTTATTTGCGAAGGTCGGTCTATAACAATTATCAAGGAGCAACCTTTGAAGTGAAGGGGCATCTTCGATGATGAGCTGTTGTCCTTCAAAACAAATTCAAATGCTTTTAAGGTGAGGGGACTTTATTTGGAGACAACTGATAGGGATTTCTGTTCCCAAAACAATCAGCAAGTGCTCTAGGGCAGGGCAACTCGAGTGGATGATGATATGCAGTGAGCCCTCCGACAGATAAACCACCACAAGCGAAAGTTTTTTTAGCAGTGGAAGTCGAAGCATTTGTACCAGATCGTCTGGTAGATGGCACCAGGCGAAGATGGCGGTGTGGAGAGGGGAGGATTCCTCGAGATGGACAATGGTGGTGTGGGCACGAATTCTTGTCGTGTTCGTGGTATGAAACTTTCGTGGTAATGGTAGAACTCAAACTGCTGGAGTTTTCCGAATTCAGGGGATGTCAGCCAAGCGTCAACCGTGCCAGGTATGGACAACAGGTAGTGTGTCGGGATGCAGAGGCATTGAATGGGGCCCTACTGGTGAGAGGAGAAAATGGCTCTGAGGAGATCAAATTCAGGAAGGACAGATATCTGACGACAGTCGAGATTGAGGGGCGCGGTGCGCCATAGAGGGCGCCACCGAGTTGAGAGGACTTCTATGCAGTAGCAATCCTTGGTGGGGAGAAGCGAGATGATCTCCTCAAGGATGACGTCTGGGAGATCGCTGATGCGGTCCACCGGAGATTCTACCGGTTTCTCATATCTGGGTGGGGGGGGGGGGCTAGCCGCTTCTCCTCGCGCTGCCAGGTGCGGGATCTACAACCAGCGTCGCCGCTGGTGGGAGCCTCGTCTTCTTGGCGCTAGGGCCAGCCGACTCCATTTTCCTTGTGGGCGTCACACCGACCTCATGGGTTTGAGCAGAGTAGCTAGAGACGAGCCTAGTGGCAGTGCGAGTGGGGAAGAAGGAGGGCTGGGGTTTTCTATAGGAGTGGAAGAAGAGGAGCAGGCGTTTTCTGTACGAGTGAGGAAGAAGGTGAGCAAGGGTTTTCTGGATGAGTGAGGAAGATGGGGAGCGGGGGGAATTGGGGGGCGACGGAAGCGTGAGAGTCCAGCAAGCTGTAGTATAAGTGGAAGCGGGGAGGAAGGAGGGTTTTTCTGGGATCGCCCCCTCTTCAAGAAATATGGGCTTCTCCTCGCAAAAAACAAAAAACAAATGGGCTTTAAGATGGATAGGCTTTTGTATCGGCCCAGTCGGCTGCCCGTGTTTCGTACTGGAGGGCCTTAACACTAGAGGCAGCCCGAGACACTCTCCAGCTTATTTCCCATACGAAAGAAAAAAAAGAGACGCCTCCAGCTTATGGCTACTCATCGGTAACCTTTTTCAACTTGGCATCCACCAAATTGGAGGATGCGGTATCGATGCTGAACACACACACCTTTGGTCGCCTAAGCGCAAAGTGAGGTGTAAAATAACAGGCCTACAATATACTTACTAGATTGTACAGGTTCACAGGCTAGTCAACATTCACATTAAACTAAGCTTTAGAAGATACGGTATGCATACTAACATTCAGAAGAACAAAAGTTCAGCATGTTTATGCACCTCAATGATTTACCATACTATAACCAATACAAAGCTGTGAGAAGGTGTGGAAATAAAGAAAATCGGTCGATGCTTCTTGAGCAAAGGGCCTCTCTGCGCACGCATTAATTTCCTGGGCATGCTTGTTTCTTCTCTATGTTGCGAGCACTTTGAGCATGTTGGCAAATCCACAGCTAGCTAGCTGCCTCATCTTGCAATTGATGCTGACACATTTGCAGCAAACACATGAGGCAATAGAGATGACTCAACACGAGTCCATATTGTGCAGTTCCCCTGAAATCATCTTCATTGCCCTGAATCTGAAAAGATAGGAAAACAATAGCTATTCTTAAATGGTGTTGCAAAACAGTAGCACATATCAATAGCTCGGCATGACAAAACACGATCATCTGGACGAAGGGGATATTGACCTGCCTGAGGAAGATTATATATAATTTCATAAGTCCTTGGTTGATTTCCACCTTTGCTGCACTGCTTGTTTGCTACTCCACACATGACAGGATCGTTCCGCACTACAATCAGCAAGTCAACGTACGAATAAGTTTATTTCATATTGCGGTGGTCATTGTACCTAGTTACGAATGTAGGAATACCTGGAGCACCATGAGGGTAGCTGACAGCAGGTAGAAGCAGCCATATAAATTTTGCTCTCGCCTTCTCTTCAAATTCAAGAGTGCTAATGAGATCCGAAACGGAAAAATCATGTCTCTTGTTTTTCAGAGAAGTAGCAAAATCGTTCCAAAAAGGTGGAAGCTTGGCAATGATGGTCCCAGCAACAAATTTGTCCGGCATACGACACTTAAAGTACTCAAGTTTCTTAGCGAGTGACTATATCTCATGAGTCTGCTGAACAACAGAGCGCTCATCAGTCATCTTCTAGTCAGATAATTGCTCCATGATGTACAACTTGTTGCCAGCGCCTGAGGCCCCAAACGTGGCCTCGAGCGCAGCCCACATGTCTTTGCCGCTGTCAAACGACATATATGAATCCACAGTGGAATCGTCAAGAACACTCAGCAGGGCGGCTTTGAAGAGGGTATCCATGTTCTCAAAAGCTTCCCGCTGTGTAGGATTAAGATCGCCCTCAGGCTTACACTTATTGGCGTCATAGCAATACATGATCTGAAACCAATATACTGCTCTTGTGCGCCACCGTTTATATTGCACTCCCTTAAAAGTAGGCGGCTTCAAAAGCGCAGCAAAACCACTCGGAGTAAATTGTCTATAATCAGGTTTTTGGATTGGGTTGTTGAATATATGAGCAATTTACTATGAGATTTAATCCGAATCAACAGTAAATAGATCATGACGACAATTGCAAAGATCAAAGTAATGATGCGGACTAAACCAGGAGGACAAAATCACATACTGTACAGCGGGATCAGAACCGCTGTGGTTGATGTTGTCACTCATGTCGTTGATGAAGAGGTTACCGAGGTCAGGGAAGAAGGCTATCGTTGAGGAAGTCGTCGTTGGTAGCAGTCAAGGAGTGTGGTCCCCAAACATCTGATCGCCCCTATCCCGTACAGGATCACGAAAGGCGGGGTTCGGAGGACTGCTGTCCCTTCTTGCGGTGCATGCCAGAAGGAGGGATGGAGAAGAATTGCGTGGCGGCGCTAAGATCTGGAACGGTGCGAAACCATATGATACAGCGGCGGCTAGGGTAGAGCCTGTCAGGTCAGTCATGCGAGTAAGACCAAGTATAATAGTAGGCCTTTGGCCCAAACCCCACGTCTAAGTAAATAATAGCCCCACTATCCAAAAGAATCAGAAATGGCTGAGTAATTAAGGCGTCTGTTAATTATTAATTAATGACTTAATAAATTTTCCGACCAACAAAAATATAGACCACGTGGATAGCTTTTGTCCTTGGACAGGCTCATTCGAAGAGCGCGTGTAGGTTTCCTATTATCATGCTCATGCAAATGCTAGAATAGATCACATTATAAAGTGGTGCAACTCACACTCACCTAGCAGTATGGGACTAAACTTTAGTCCCACTCACACAACACTTAGAGCATGGTTAATAGTATAGCCAACATCCGGCTATATGAAGTTGACACATCATCTAGAACCAACCTAATAGCCTGCTAGTACAATAGTTAGTCCCTTTTGTATAATATTATATCATTAATAATGGCCCCACCTTTTGTCTCACAAAGTATGTTGGAGCTCCTGCTACAACCGGCTACAAGTTTGCAAACTGCTTCTCTTCTCTCTCCTCTTCTCTCTCCTTCAACTAAGCACAAATACTATATTTAAATCCTTATGACATCTAAAGTTACTCTCCACTGTGTAGTCTGAAATGCCGGGCATGCAGCGGGTGGTGCCCTCGGTCGGCGCGCCGCTTCAACGGCGGAAGAAGTGAGAGGTCGCGTCACCCTGACTTGCAATCAATGTGGAGCGGCGGGCGCAGCTGGCGTCGGGCGGGAAGCGCGTGCGGGAGGGGGGAAGGGTTTTTTGTTGGGCCAAGAAGGTTAGAAGCCAACTTGGGATTGGTCCGGACGGGGAAATATCATGTGCTCCCATACTCACTAGTAGTTTCATGCATATGACACTAGTCTATGTTAGTACTCCCTCCTTTCCGGTTTATAGGGCTTATCTCAAAATCTTAGTTTTTCCATTTTACAAGGATCAATTTGGTTGTTCCCCATCACAAGTTTAGATTTCGAGGTGCATTAAATAATTGCATGCAAGTATTAAGAGAAAATTGACCAATACATGTAGGAGTACTTTATGCATGCATTGCAATTAATACAATGGTAAACATAATTTTTTGAGGAAAACAAGAGCATTAATTGGGTGCTTTTGCAAATTACAAAAGGTATTCCACCACTCATCATCTACCTTGGTTGGTGAGATTTTCGAATTGAGCCCTATAAACCGGAAAGTAGGGAGCCCTATAAACCTGGCTTCATTTATTACCTTGTAGACTCATCTTGTCTTGGGAAACGCTATGTTACAATAACATATTATGTTACCACTTCTCACTAACTACTTGCCACGTAAGCAAAATTTTCTTGGAGTGCGCTAAGTGACTCCCACTATAACTAGCCGTACAAAGTGTCGGCTATGTAGAGGGCGTAGTAAGCAAGCTTCTCATCGTTCTGCGAGTTGACATGACAAATCAAGTTAGTAGATTTTTTTAAATGTACATCAAAGTACCAGTGTAGTAGTCTCCAAAAAGGGCCAACCATGTCCATGGCTACCTTCCCATCCCATGCTCCGTCATTGAGTACGTGCACGATTCACGTGCCATTGAAGAAGAAAAATTAAAAGCAAACACGCCACCGCGTTATGGTCGAACTTTGATTCGTCCACGCGTGGTTCCCGACCCTCCACTAAGTGAAGAACTACCAAACGCATCAAATTATCACGTGAGCTGCCTCTTCATCCAGAAATGAGCTCCACCGTGTACCCGCGCGCGTGTGTTAGGGAATGAGGCATAGAGTACGTGCGTCTGTGTGTGCACTTTTTCTCTTCGTGCATGTACTCCTTTTTTGTGTGGGTGATTCGTGCACGTACTCGGCCTACGTTGGTGACCGTTGGTGAGTCTCAATTATCTCTACATCTCAACATGTACATATACATCTGCATCTATGTCTACACTACATCTACATCTACATATACCTCTACTATCATACATCAAGTTTTAAACATGAGAGTAACCATTTTCTTCCATGACACGACCAGCCCATATCGCTTCTTGCTCCTCGTCTCTCTCAAAGTGTGTCTGGCAGGCGATTTTGCCGTCGATTGAGGTCAGTTCGCTCACACTCGGTCCCACATGTTATAAATCTAAAAGGAACACTCTGACCAGTGGACCATTGAAAGAAGTATATTTTTCACCCTCAAATGTAAGTTGATGGACAATTAACCCCCCAAAGTCAATTTTGGTACGATTTTTGCCCTCAAAATATCTAAAACCGGGTATATCACCCCCTTGAGCGGTTTTAGTGTTCACATGTTAGAGTTTAGGCAGTTTTGATTGTTGACTAGAAATTGACTAATTATTTACACTAACGAAATGGCAATGACACAGTCGGAATCCACGGATGTCGTCGGAGATGTACCTAATGGACCCCGACCTTCCCTACAAGGAGAGGAGATCATGCGGGTGTCTTTCATGCTCAAGGAGTCGTCGGGTTACCTCGTCGGCTCGTCGCCTGCCTCTTAGTGGGAGTAACTTAGGTACTAGTAACATAGCACACTCCAAGAATATTTTGCTTATGTGGCATGTAGTTAATGAGGAGAGAGATCTTAGAGTAACATAGTAATATGTTACAGTATAAGTTACTCCCCACTATGACCAGCCTTGGCCCCTCCCAGTGCTCCACCATGTATAGCTGCTAAGCATGCCACGTAGGCATAAAATAGGATGTGGCAAGTTAATTAAGAAGAGATAGACTAGTTTGGTGACACCAGGATGAAACGGTGGAAAGTCAGTGTTGAGTCCATAGCTAATTAAATGAAGCAAGCTTAGCAACAACAAACTAAGCACCTATCTATTGGAGACTTGAATTGCTAAGCCATTTCATGCACTTAGCACCTCATCTAAGCACATTTGCATTGGAAGAGGTCCTAATTCCATACTGTATCATAATATGATACTCAACTCTCTCTTTCTTCATTTAATTCTACGCCAGCTCATCAAATTTGCCTACTACTAGTTGGCATGCATGATAATACTTATAATACTCCCATTACAACCAGCCGGGTAGAATTATAATACCTAATCTAAATGGTCGCCGCCCGATCTCTTTGTCCTCCTCCAGCATCCGGCAGAACAAGAATCGTGCAAGACACTGGCTATATTCGCCGGCGTCGCCTCGGAGGTGGCCTTCATGGGATACAATCGGCGGCGGCCTCCCGTGTTCTACTTCTCCTCGATGATGGCGGTGGGCGGCGACTTGCTGCCCGTCACCTCATCGACATCCGCGTAGCCGCATCACCTCGTCGACATCCGCGGCGGCTTCTTTCTCTGCCTGCATGTCACGGCTACGAGCATGTCGACGTCAGATGGCGCAGTCGCAGACACTGGAGGCGATGTACGACGCGGCGGCATCGAGGGCAGCGAGGATGCCCATTCCGCCATGCTCCCCGACAAGCCGGCGTGGATCGAGTCGGCACTCTTCCTCGAGATGTATTGGACAGGCCAGCTGCGGAACCACGCGCTGGCTTAGTGCAGCAACTGCCTCCGACGGGCTAGGCGAGGTAGGTGGAGAAGCGAGCTGCCTCACTCATAACTGTCGGGCTTGGCGGGCCACCCAGACGGCTTTTATGCCGGAGAACTGCTCTTCCTGCTTGTCGGATGCCGCCGAAAGAGTGGACAAAATGGTGGAAGGAGGAGCTTGGCCGGCGTCCTACTCCTGAACGGACGTGTGTGGCCGGAGTTGGTTTCTCGCATTCCACGCGGTTTTAAATGTAGGTTCTTGAATGCAGCGAGGAGGCGGGTACAACTGGGAGTGCAGCGGGCGGCGCGCCGCTTCAAATGGCGGACGTAGTGAGAGGCCGCGTCCGCCCTTACCCCCTTGACCGTGGACCTTGACGGTGCACGTCACCTTGTGTCCAGATCTGAGATTCCACGTTTACTAGATGAATGACTCCAAGCTCGACCACCGTGATGCATTTGTATGACTAGTTTATCTTGTGAGAGAAAAGGATGAACGAGGGAAGGCCTTATTTGCAAATGTGGAGAGGTGTGTGGGTACCTTTTTGCAAAATTGCCATAGTTTCCTTACTATCCGTCAGATATAAATCGGACGGCCTATATTGTAGGATGGCAGGCACACCATCATCACCTACTATGCTTTTTATAAGAGTGTAGATGTTACTTCCACTGTGGGTAGTCTCAGTGTGTGCTTCTCGTCGTTTTGCGAGTTGACGGGACACATCAAAGTTAATACGTAGTAGTATTTAGTACTCTCTCCCAAAAGGGCCGACCATGTCCATGGCTACCATCCCGTGCTCGGTCATTGAGTACATGCACTATTCACGTGACATCTAGGAGGAAAAATATTGCGTAGCACTAGGTGCTTATCTCCATTTTCTTGCATGACACGTGCACCTTGATTCTAGATGTCTCGCGTGTTGGCAAATGGATGAACAAAGTGCGGCGGGCTAGCGTTTTCGCCGTCTATTGAGGTCGGTTAACTCATCACAAGTTACCGTCTCTTGGGTGGGATAGTTTTTTTGGTGGGTTTGGGGCAACTTGCTTCAATTTAACCCTCATGTTTGGATACTTTAGGGCTATTTGAGCACCAACTAGCTCAAACTAACTCTAACCCATGGATCCAAACAGGGCCAAAGTTAGTCTCGGAAAACGCATTAAGCCCTATATACATGGACAGACAGAGTATATGATACTAGCAAACGCTCAGCATTAGTAGTAGTTCATTGTTTGGTTTTGATTTTTTGATTCAGTTGCTGTGCTGCTACCGTCCAATATTCGTTGTGGTTGTTTCTAGAATAAAAAAAGGAGGTACACCTACTTATGTTACTCCCACTATGCCTAGCCTAAGGTTAGTTGGTGACCTTGCGCTTTGCTCTTCGCCTCTTCCAGAAGTCGAACAATAATGATGGTACTACAGTAGTACTTCTGGCAACCTGACACCAAATGAACTGATGCACGTCCACTGCTTGTAAGAAAAAGTTTCTCCTCGTGTTGCGAGCCACTGCGCACGCATTGGCGAGGGAGAAGGTTTAGTAAGCAAGCTTCTCGTCGTTCTGTGGGTTGACGGGACACATCAAAGTTATTTACTACGTACTCTCTCCAAAAATGGCTGACCATGTCATAGCTACCCCCATCCCGTGCTCCGATGTTGAGCACGTGCACTATTCACGTGCCATCGAGGAGAAAAAAATATTGCGTAGTGGGTGCCATCGAAGTGCACGACTCACTTACACACTACTTATCTGATTATCTCCATTTTTTTTGCATGACACGTGCACCTTGATGCTAGATGTCTCGCGTGCTGGCAAAAGGATGAACAAAGCTCACGTAAAAAAATAGTTGAAGAACATAGATTCCCAACGACCGAGAAGGAGCAAGGAACTTTGTGTGTTCCCCCCTGTTTTTTGCTGCCTGCCCACCTATAAACAAATAAAAGAACATGAACTCTTCGCTAACCACTAGAGACGATACATCAGGATGCTAAGTTGAAGATGTTTTATAGTTTATATTGATAACCACGCAAGAAGCCACGCATGTACAGAACGCATGCAGCCACACATGTACACATGCCAACGCACTAACTCATGCCGATCCAACTCATGCACATACGCTCACAGCATGGAGCACACAACGCATGTACACAACACATGCATGCACACACACTCGGCCACAGAATGCACGTGAATAACACATGCATGCGCACACACTCGACTGCATGGAGGCGTGCGCCATCTGCGGCGACGTCCGGTTCGTCGTGCTACGGCGAAGCTCGCACACAACGGCGCCTACACATCTCTTGCAGCACCTCTTTGCCGTCATTGCACAATGACTAGTCGGAGATGAAGACGACCGCAGCCTCGACCTTAGATATAGCACCGATGGAAAAGCACGCACGCTGCACGCACACGAGCACGAACGGAGTGCCCACGACGTGGTGCGTCCCTAGTCGCCTCTACTCCTTCTGCGCACGTTGTCTATCAAGGCGGCTGCATGCCTAATGATGATATGGGTGAGATCTTCTAGGACTCAGATGATGACGAGGAAAATTATGGGGAGTGGGCTCTCATGCAAGAGCCCAACTATATGTGGATTCCTAGACAAATAGAATAAATGTGAAGAAAGAGAAAGAGAGGTTGAAAAAAGTACTAAGTGATGTTATAGCCAACCTTGTAGCCCACTGAAAGTGCAAATATCCCTAGGTGGTTTTGGTAATTCATAACAACATATAGCTCATTGAGCTAATGCTATTCCAAGACAAATATTCCAGGAAAGCTCAGTGAATGGCATGGCATGGATGATGAAAGTGGATCCCTCAAAATATCAAGAACAAAGGATTGGCTCAAGCTCAAAAGCTCAAGACTCTACATTTTACATTTTAGTGATCCAAGATCACATTGAGTCTATAGGAAAAGCCAATACTATCAAGGAGGGATGAGGTGTTGCTTAATGAGCCTCTTGCTTCATGTGCTTAGTGATATGCTCCAAAACCCTCCACTACTTTCTCACATCCACATATGACCTAAACCTAAAGTCAAACTCGGCCCTACCGATTCTTTCTATCCGGTGCCACCGAGTTCAAATGTCATAGCCACTGCCACAAACCCTAGGCAAATCGGTCTCGCCGACAGGGATCTCGGTCTCACCGAGATGGGATTGTCATCTCTCTGTTTCCCTTCGTAAGTTTCGGTCTAACCGAAGTGAGCGATCGGTCCCACCGAGATTACAATGTAAACTCTCTGTTTCCCTTTCGTAACTTTTCGGTCTCACCGAAAGAGCGAATTGGTCCCACCGAGTTTACCTGACCAACTCTCTGGTTAGCTAATTACCAAAATCGGTCTCACCGAGTTTGTGTAATCGGTCTCACCGAGATTACGTTATGCCCTAACCCTAACCATATCGGTCCTACCGAGTTGCATGTAGTCCCACCGAAAACCCTAGCGGTCACTAGGTTTACTAAATCGGTCCGATCGAGTTTGATGATTCGGTCCCACCGAGTTTGGTAAATTGTGTGTAACGGTTAGATTTTTGTGGAGGCTATATATACCCCTCCACCTCCTCTTCATTCGTGGAGAGAGCCATCAGAACAAACCTACACTTCCAACTTACCAGTTCTGAGAGAGAACCACCTACTCATGTGTTGAGGCCAAGATATTACATTCCAACCACAATAATCTTGATCTCTAGCCTTCCCCAAGTTGCTTTCCACCCAAATCTTCTTTCCACCAAATCCAAATCCTGTGAGAGAGAGTTGAGTGTTGTGGAAACTATCATTTGAAGCACAAGAGCAAGGAGTTCATCATCAACACACCATTTGTTACTTCTTGGAGAGTGGTGTCTCCTAGATTGGCTAGGTGTCACTTGGGAGCCTCCTAAAAGATTGTGGAGTTGAACCAAGGAGTTTGTAAGGGCAAGGAGATCGCCTACTTCGTGAAGATCTACCGCTAGTGAGGCAAGTCCTTCGTGGGCGACGGCCATGGTGGGATAGACAAGGTTGCTTCTTCGTGGACCCTTCGTGGGTGGAGCCCTCCGTGGACCAGCAAGCAACTGTTACCCTTCCCGGGTTGAAGTCTCCATCAACGTGGATGTATGATAGCACCACCTATCGGAACCACGACAAAAACATCCGTGTCTCCAATTATGTTCAATTCTCCAAACCCTTCCCTTTACATTCTTGCAAGTTGCATGCTTTAATTTCCGCTGCCTATATACTATTTGCATGCTTGCTTGAATTGCGTGAAGATTGCTTGACTTGTTCAAAGATAGCTAAAATCTGCCAAAGTCTAAAATTGGGAAAAGGTTAAGTTTTAATTGGTTAAGTAGTCTAATCACCCCCCCTCTAGACATACTTCAAGGTCCTACAAGTGGTATCAGAGCATTGGTCTCCATTTTCTTTGATTTCCATTGCTTTTGGTGGGCATAGCCTTGGTTTCACAACCTAGGAGAGTATGGCGTCTAGCGAGGGAAACTATCACCGTAGAGGTCCTTACTTTGATGGCACTAATTTTGCTAGTTGGAAGCATAATATGAAAATGCATATTCTCGGACATAACCCCGCCGTTTGGGCTATTGTGTTTATTGGCTTGCAAGGTGAATTCTTTGATGGGAGAGAACCAAACCGTGAAGCTAGCACGGAAGAGTTGAAGATGCTGCAATACAACGCTCAAGCTTGTGATATCCTCTTCAATGGCTTGTGCCCCGAAGAATTCAACAAAATCAGCCGTCTTGAGAATGCAAAGGAAATTTGGGATACTTTGATCGATATGCATGAAGGTACCGACTCCGTCAAGGAATCCAAGTTGGATGTGCTCCAAAGTCAGCTTGACAAGTTCAAAATAAAGGATGGTGAAGGTGTCGCTAAAATGTACTCTAGGCTTGCTCTTATCACAAATGAGATTGTCGGCTTAGGAAGTGAAGAGATGACCGACAGATTCATCATCAAGGAGATCCTAAGAGCATTGGATGGAAAATATGATACTGTGTGCACATTGATCCAAATGATGCCAAATTACAAAGATCTCAAGCCAACGGAAGTCATTGGAAGAATTGTTGCTCATGAGATGTCACTCAAGGATAAGGAGGAACTTCACAACAAGTCAAGTGGTGCTTACAAAGCCTCATGTGAATCCCCCACATCATCAAGTGAGAAACAAAACTTCAATGAAGAATTGAGCTTAATGGTGAAGAACTTCAACAAATTCTACAAGAGTAGAAGCAAAGAAAGAAGCTCCAAGTCAAGGTCCTGCAATGACAAAAGATCTTCTAGTCAAGAGCGAAATTTCTACAATTGTGGGAGACCTAGAAACTACTCCAATGAGTGTAGGACACCCTACAAAAGAAGAGAAGATGCTCCCAAGAGAAGAAGTAGAAAAGAAGAATCACCACCAAGAGAGAGAAGGAGTAGAGATGATCGTTATGAACGAAGACCCTCACGGAGAAGCAAGGATTCGGAAAGGAAGGACAAGTCATCAAAGAGCTACACAAAATGAAGACATCAAGCTCATGTTGGTGAATAGGTATCCGGCTCCGACTCCGACAATCACTCCGAGAGAATCTATCACACCAACTCCGAATACACTCAAGATGAAGGTGTTGCCGGTTTAGCACTTGTGTCAACCAACTCCTACGACATATTTGAATCACCAAATTAAGGAATTGGAAGATGCTTCATGGCCAAAGGTCCTAAGGTAACACACCCCAAGTATGTTGATTTTAATAGTGATGAAGATGACTTGCTAGGTGATGATGATTTACTTATTGACAACTCTAGTGATGAATACTATGATGAAACTTCAATTAATCATGCTAATCAAGATGAAACGAATGACAATGATAAGGAGAAGATTGAGCGTCTAACTAAAGAACTAAACACTCTTAAGTTAGCTCATGAAACTATCTTCGAAGATCATCGAGAACTTTTAAGGGCTCATGAGAAGTTACACTTTGAAAAGCTCAATCTTGAGCAAGAGCATGAGTTCCTAAAAGCAATCAATGATGATCTCCGCAAGAAAATTTCTTCTTATATTGCCAAGCGTTTACTCTTATCTACCTACATGCCTCAAGTCAAGTCTAGTAACAAGAACAAGAAAGATTCTTCTTCTAGTAGTAACAATAACAATGCTAAACCCAATATTGTTGCTTCTAGTAGTTCTCTTGATTCCACTAATGATTCTCTTAGCCAAGTTACACTTGAGCAAGAAAACAACTTATTGAAGGGAATTATAGAGAAAGGTGTATACAAGAGTCTTGCCGGGAGTAAGCAATTTGAGGAAATTGTACGCAAGCAAGGAAGGCACCGGAAGAATCAAGGTGTTGGTTTTGAACGAAAGTTCAATGCCAATGGAGTTGAGTGGGAAGAAGATCAATACCCCAAGACGAAGTTTGTTCCTCAACAAGAGAAGTATGATCCTACTTCCTTCAAGGGAACACAAGCACAAGATGATCTTCCACCACAAGACCACAAGAACAAAGGTAAGGACAAGCTTCAAGAGGAGATTGATGCATTTGAAGAAGCACCTAAGGCCTTGGTCAAGTGGGTTCCCAAGACTACGTCAAGTTCTACTTCATCAAGCACAACTACTACACCAAGGATTCCCATCAAGATGATGTGGATCCCGAAGAAGAAGAACTAGAGAGTTCCCAAGACTACGTCAAGTTCTACTTCATCAAGCACAACTACTACACCAAGGATTCCCATCAAGATGATGTGGGTCCGAAGAAGAAGAACTAGAGAGTTCTTGAGGGTGACTCCGCCAACATTTTTCACTCATATCATTATGTCAAGGACAAGTGCAATCATCTTCCATATCTTGCACTAGTTCAAGGAGTCACAAACCCTCATGTTGGTAAGGCAAGGGACAAGGTAACCTAATGTTTTCATGGAAATCATTTGGTGTGTGCATCACTCTATGTCTATGGATATTCTTGTTTGTTCCTTGTGGGACTAACCCGTGTAGGTATTGAAAGTGCAACTCACTCCAAAGGATTGCTCCAAAAGATCTACATCAACATTGAGAATCCACATCTTCAACACCTACATGAAGTCATCATCGACAAAACCCAAGGTTAGTTTATCCCTCTAAGGGGGGATCTCACATCTAGGGGGAGCTTAACTCTAAGAATTGAGTCAAAGCAACTCTAATGATGTGAACACATAAATGCTTTATGTAAAAGTGGTAACCCCACTTGAGCTTAAACGATGAGTATGACCTATGATCAAATGTTCTCATTTGACTCCTAAGTCAATATACTCATATATAGATGACCTAGTCATCGCCAATTGTTTGATAGATGCTAGAATTGGTTGTGCATGCTTTGTCACATATTTCATTTGTCATTTTATTCTGTGAGCATGTTGGTTGCATATTTTACTCATTCGAGGACATCCACTTGTTGTTTTGATTGATTGGCTTCTTTTTCTTTGGCCAAGTGGAGGGACAAGAATGCCTAAGAACCTTCTCTAGCTATCTATGCTTTTCTCGTCTCAAACTCTATTCATGCTACATCACAAAATTTGATCATGCCAGATTCGAACCACTCTGTGTGAGGAGCACTCGGAGTCCCCGATTCGTCATAGACTTAAACTTCCAAAACTTCTTTGTGATTTTTGGTCTAACCGATTCCTCCATTTCGGTCATACCGAGATCACTAAGTCGATCTAGGTTTTCAATCTCGGTGCAACCGATTTGAACTTTTCAGTCACACCGAGTTGTCAGAATCATTAATAAGATGCATCTCGGTGCCACCAAGTTATTCCACTCGGTCACACCGATGTTGTTGGGCTATAAATTCTCACGAGCAAATTTTGGAAAACTTTCTCCGAAACTCCTCGCCCGCGCATAGCTCGCTCTGCCTACTAGGTCTACGGATCGTCGACTTCGTCGCCAGCTGCCTCCTGTCGCTGGTCTCCGCCACCAACGGAATTCTTCTCATTGTTGCCGCCGTAGCGAGTTCACCGCCGAACTAGGGTATGAACTCGATCACAGTGCTATCCTCGTCTGATTCTCAGCACATTGTGTTCGTAATGCATCTTGCCATGATTGAAACACTTCTATCCAGTCAAAATAATCCTTAGAATAGGTGTGATTCGAAAATTTAGGGTTAGGTTTCAGCCGAAACCATCTCGGACCCACCGAGTTGAAAAACTCGGTCCCACCGATTTGGCTAACGCCATTGCACTAGTAAGTCTCGGTCGACCGAGAATTACAAATCGGTGTGACCGATTTTAGAACTTTAGAAACCCTAGCAGTCTCGGTGCCACTAAACCGTGACTCGGTCGACCGAGTTCACTAGTTTAGGTTCCAAAACTGCTTCGTATCACCGAGTTTGAAAATCAGTAGATCCAAATGCTTTCAGGAAAACTAAAACTGAGTTTTTGAATCATTCTTTGCAAAAATCTCTGCATTTTGTGATGCTCATCCACTCTGCCTCTTCTATAACTATTCACGTGGTCAGCAACAAGTGTGCAGCATGTCGCACCAAAGTGACAGCCGAACAAGTCGGAAGAGCAGATTCACATGAGTGAGGGCACTAGTCCCTCTAGCAGCTCGAGATGAGGGGAGCGAAGCACTCCCAAGAATTTGCCCAAGGCTGCCACAAGGACAAGAAAGAAGAAGACCTCAGAATCTGAGGATGAGGATTATGTGGCAGTTGAGGATGAGGCCACTTCAAAGAAGAAAGTGCTCAAGAAGGAGTACAGCTCAACAGTAGTTAAGCTAGGCATGAAGATCAAAAGGCCTGCAGGTAGACAACCAATGTCCAAAGCCAGAGTCTCCACTCAAGCTACTTTGGAATCCCAACCCAAAGAGCCTGCTGCTGCTGAAGGAAAGAAAAGGAAGGAAAGGGTCAAGAAGACCATGGCAAGAGTGATTGGAAAGCCTTCTATGATGGAGGAAGAGGAAGAAGAAGAGGTTGCTGAACAAGCACCCAAGGCACAAAAGCTGATGGGTGATGATATAAAATCAGGGGCTACAACTTCAAAGCCCAAAGCTAACCCCAAGCCCAAGAGTGCACCAAAGAGGAATACCAAGAGTATACCAGCAGCTGAGAAGAACAAGGCCCCAATGCCTGATGTTGCTGCTGAGGAAGATGAAGAAGGGCAGATCTTAAGGAAGCTCAAACCCAAGATTCCAGACCACAATGATGCTCATCATGTGGCTGTGATCATGAAGATCAGGAGAGATCTAGGGTTGAGGCTATGGAGAGAGTCAGATCCATATGCCACCAGGAGAAGGACTGTTGTAGATTACAGGTTCCACACCAAGGAGCAGCAGGACTTCTATGAGACCATCTTATTGGATAAGAAGCCCAGAGTTTGTGATATGAGGTGGGTCGACTGGACCTACATTCAGGAGAATGCAGAACACTATCCTAGAGTGTATGACAGCTTCAGTGCATGTGGAGTTGCATATTTTGTTGGGCAAAAGCTCACAAACTGGAATGACGAGCTCACTATGCAATTCTACTCCACAACACATTTCTATCCAGATGGAAGGATAGTTTGGATGTCTGAAGGAACGAGATACCAGTCAACCATAGAGGAATGGGCAAGTCTGATCAATGCCCCCAAGGAGAGTGAAAATGACTTGGACATTTATGCCAAGAAGAAAATGGATCACAACTCAATGTCACAGATGTACAAGGAGATCCCTGATGATGCACTTGAGACTTTCAAGTTTGGATTAGTTTATTTTCTTCTGTCAGGGCTGCCTACGATCAACTGGATCCTAAGGCACACTCTGTTGCCCAAATCAGGTGACCACAACATGATCAGAGGGCATGTAATTAACTTGCTTCACATTTTTGATGTGCCCCAGAAATTCAAGGTCATGAGGCTCATAGTTGAAACTATCAAGAGGACAACAGCAGACCAAAAAAGGAGATGTGGATATGCCCCACAGATTCAGGAGTTGATTAACTCAAAGATGGGCACAGGGAAGTATCTGTTGGATAAGGAACACTTGGTTCTCTATCCTGAACTTGAGAACAATCAAGTTGTCATGACTGAGAATGAACCATCATCAGTACAAGCTCAAGAGAAGAAGGAAAAGGCAAGGAAAGAGAAGGCTGCCAAGATGCCAACTCAAGCAGAGGCATCTGAATACTTTCTGAAGAACAAGCAGGAGCAGCTTGGTTACTTGATAGCATCAACTCTGCGGATTGAGAAGGGGTTGGCCACCCTAACTCAAAACCAGGAGAGCCTGGAAAGAATCATGGAACAAAAATTCTATGATCTTGATGTCAAAGTAACTGAGATTCAGTCAGCTGTGGAGCAGCTACAGGATGACATGCAGGAGAGGAAGGGCAGGACAACAACTGATGCATTTGCCAGAGTGCCTCGAGCTCAGAGATCAGCTGCAGAGCCAGTACCAGTCACCAGAGTCACTTCATCAGCTCCAGCTACAGCTCCAGCGCCACCAGCTCCAGCACCTACTCCAACAGCTCCATCTACATCGACTGAAGCCTTCGTTCTTGGAGTTCTCCAGACACCACCACCTGAAGACCAAGCCTGAGAGACGATATAGTCCTATGCATTTTCTAGGAACTTTTTGGTAACTTGTTGCCAAAGGGGAAAAATGTATAGATCATAGGCTTCGAGGGAGAGATTTGCCGCTTTTGTTTTCTCTTGTCTTCTTGGTTGAACTATCCCTATGTGGTTTTGGTAATTCATAACAACATATAGCTCATTGAGATAATGCTATTCCAAGACAAATATTTCAGGAAAGCTCAATGAATGGCATGGCATGGATGATGAAAGTGGATCCCTCAAAATATCAAGAACAAAGGATTGGCTCAAGCTCAAAAGCTCAAGACTCTACATTTACATTTTAGTGATCCAAGATCACATTGAGTCTATAGGAAAAGCCAATACTATCAAGGAGAGATGAGGTGTTGCTTAATGAGCCTCTTGCTTCATGTGCTTAGTGATATGCTCCAAAACCCTCCACTACTTTCTCACATCCACATATGACCTAAACCTAAAGTCAAACTCGGCCCTACCGATTCTTTCTATCCGCGCCACCGAGTTCAAATGTCATAGCCACGCCACAAACCCTAGGCAAATCGGTCTCACCGACAGGATATCGGTCTCACCGAGATGGGATTGTAATCTCTCTGTTTCCCTTCAGAACGCTTCGGTCTAACAAGTGAGCGATCGGTCCCACCGAGATTACAATGTAAACTCTCTATTTCCCTTCCGTAACTTTTCGGTCTCACCGAAAGAGCGAATCGTTCCCACCGAGTTTACCTGACCAACTCTCTGGTTAGCTAATTACAAAATCGGTCTCACCGAGTTTGTGAAATCGGTCTCACCGAGATTACGTTATGCCCTAACACTAACCATATCGGTCCTACCGAGTTGCTTGTCAGTCCCACCGAAAACCCTAACGGTCACTAGGTTTACTAAATCGGTCTGACCGAGTTTGATGATTCGATCCCACCGAGTTTGGTAAATTGTGTGTAACAGTTAGATTTTGTGTGGAGGCTGTATATACCCCTCCACCTCCTCTTCATTCGTGGAGAGAGCCATCGAACAAACCTACACTTCCAACTTACCAGCCTAGAGAGAGAACCACCTACTCATGTGTTGAGGCCAAGATATTCCATTCCAACCACAAGAATCTTGATCTCTAGCTTTCCCCAAGTTGCTTTCCACTCAAATCTTCTTTCCACCAAATCCAAATCCTGTGAGAGAGAGTTGAGTGTTGGGGATACTATCATTTGAAGCACAAGAGCAAGGAATTCATCATCAACACACCATTTGTTACTTCTTGGAGAGTGGTGTCTCCTAGATTGGCTAGATGTCACTTGGGAGCCTCTGACAAGATTGTGGAGTTGAACCAAGGAGTTTGTAAGGGCAAGGAGATCGCCTACTTCGTTAAGATCTACCGCTAGTGAGGCAAGTCCTTCGTGGGCGATGGCCATGGTGGGATAGACAAGGTTGCTTCTTCGTGGACCCTTCGTGGGTGGAGCCCTCCGTGGACTCGCACAACTGTTACCCTTCGTGGGTTGAAGTCTCCATCAACGTGGATGTACGATAGCACCACCTATCGGAACCACGACAAAAACATCCGTGTCTCCAATTGCGTTTGAATTCTCCAAACCCTTCCCTTTACATTCTTGCAAGTTGCATGCTTTAATTTCCGCTGCCTATATACTCTTTGCATGCTTGCTTGAATTACGTGAAGATTGCTTGACTTGTTCAAAGATAGCTAAAATCTGCCAAAGTCTAAAATTGGGAAAAGGTTAAGTTTTTAATTGGTCAAGTAATCTAATCACCCTCCCTCTAGACATACTTCAAGGTCCTACACCCACACTACTATATGAGTGACTACAAGCAATGTGCCCGTGCGTTGCAATGGATCCAAAATATAATAATACATGTTCACAAACTTGAAAGAAAAACACACTAGTTTGGTGTATATATCACTAAAAACATACTCGTATTAGGTTTCACTCAAAATATATTCCTTGTGGTTGTTTTGATGAAGTGGGGGAGGGATGTGGTTGGTTTCAAGATACTAAGGGGTTTCTGCAAATTGGAGCAGATAAGTGGGGTCTTGTTGCAAAAATGCCACAAGTTACATCATAGTCGTTAGATGCAGATCTGATGGTCAGAAATGACGGATGGCAGACACGCCATCATCATCAACTGAGTCTTTTATACTTGGTTTTTTTGCTCCTTTGCTTGGTATAATTGCATGTTTATTCCAAATCATAAAGCAAAAAAAGTTTATGGATCATCTTCCACTTGCTAATCTTTTTAAAAGATCCAATTATGATGAACCAATTGCCAATGAGTTGAGTGCACTAGATTATATTTATGAAGTTTTGCTTGAAACTCGTGAATTTTTAAATTATGATGAAATTTATAAAGTGATTAACGATAGCTACTTGAATGAAAAGCATGATTGCAATGATGTTATTATATATTTTATTAATGTAAATTGTGCTAATAAGATGCAAAACCCCAAGCTTGGGGATGCTAATTTTGCTATGTCCACTACTTATTGCAATTATCATGATTGGGGTGATAATGCTTCTTATGATTTTGAAATTTTATTTAAGCCTCATGATGAATATGTTTGCGATAATATTGAAAGTGGGTTTGGAAGAGTGTCAACTTTAGCTAAAAATAAACCCACATATTTGAAGAGTGTTCAATCTTATGAATTTTGTTGATAAAACTGGGTTTGAAGAGGTCATGAATTTAGTTGATGCTAATCCCACTATCCTGGAAGATTATAAATCTTTTATGCATGTGGATCATTAAGAGAAAATTATTGTGATAGATATATGGTTTAATTTGATTATGATCCCACATGCAATTATTATTAGAGAGGACAATATGGTTGTAGAATTTTTCATGTTACTAAATTACCTCTTGTTGTGTTGAGATTGCCATTGTTTCTTTCTTGTTCCTTGCATATGCTACTTTTTGCTTGCCTTGATAAATATTTTCCCTATAAAATGTCTATGCATAGGATGTATGTTAGACTTAAACTTGTTTTTTCACATGCTATATGATGCTCTCTTTGTGCTTCCATGTTTTGTCTTTCATGTGAGCATCATTTAAATTATCATCACCTATCTAAAAGGCTTTAAAGAAAAGTGCTTGTTGGGAGACAAACCAATATTTTTATTTTTTGTTTTTATGTGTATAAAGCGCTTGTTGGGAGACAAACCAATATTTTCATGGGAGGCAGATGGACTTCCCGTGCAAGGAAAGGTTAGAATTTACGTTCAAAACCCTAGTTTGGGTCCAAATCGGAATTCAAACTTTCCAAAACTATTCGGTTTACAACCTGGCTGCACCTTGCGGCTCACGTTTGAGATAGTAAACGACCTCGCGTAGAAAGAAGCTCAAAACTAGTCCTGGCCGTATCGACGAGACGAACAACTTTCATGTTGAACATATTTTTATCAGAGGCCATCTTGATGGGGTTTTCGACTGTTTTCCGAAGTTTGCGGTAGAGAAATCCAAAACTCGGACGAACATCCCCGGAGTGCCCAGCAATCCTCGGAGAATTCCAAAACCCGGATGGTTATCCCTGGAGTATCCGGCCATCCTGATGCAGCCGTGCATATTCGGCTCTAACTTTTGCATACAACCTCGAATTGAGATGATTTTTATATAGATATGGACCGCTTCGACGAGACGCACAACTTTGTTGTTGAAACTCTTTCCGTCTGAGGCCATCTTAACTGGTTTCAATCCATTCTTTAATCTGGTGTCAACATGAGCATCTCTGAACTTGTCATAACTTTTGCATCCGAGCTCCATTTTAGACCATTTTCATATCCATCTTGATCTTCTCGAAGAGAGCCATCCCATGGTGACTTTCAATAATAAGTTTGAATTAATCTTGACATAGCTTCATGCTACTCTATATGATCGTGCCACTTTTGAAACTAGCATTATAAAGTTGCATAGATGCCTATCCCAATCAGAAAAAAGCAAAGAACTACTCCTGCTCCTGGAGTACTGAATGTTATAATATGACATGGCAATAAGATATACGATAGCTCCTGACTGTACTACTTTAGATTGGAGAGAATGGATTAGCTGGGTACATAATCAGGGTTCGGTCGTGATAGATCGTGGCACCTTGTTGCTCTTCAATGGTACCATGTGTAACGATTGCTAAGATAGTACATCCCAACTGGGTGTCATTAGCTACAAGGTTCCAAGTTAGACCAAATGCCCCATGCACATACACGATCGGTGATTTGATTTTGATCGGGGGATTACTTTGCCCTGCATAATCGTGCAAACAAGGCGCAATTCATAGAAACTGTACGAAAATCATTAAATTCCGAAAAACTTTTAAATCGGACGAAATACAATACCGTTTTCATATAAACTGGAGTAAAACCTACTCTAAACACATCCTAAATGATCGCTGGCGGTCGTCCCCCATGTCCGGCCATGAGGCTAGAGAACTAAAGCTTCGGCTTTGCCATTGCCTTTTCCTGTTCCGTCTCGGCGCTCTCTAGCTCCGCCTCCGTAGCCTTCTCTGGAGCTCCAGGAAGTGAAGATTTCCTCCTCCAGATCACTGCCAATTGGATAATTGGCCCTAGATGTTGTTCCCAATGAGCTTATATTTGACGGGAGGGTAGAAGCGGTGGCCCTCTTGGGACCCGAGCGGCGGCGACCTGCCATGCACTACTCTTTCTCGCTGCCGGCAGCGCCCGCGCAGACTGGCCGGCTTCGTAATCGTGGAGGTGGAGCGTGGATGGGCTGGATCCAGCAATGCCCTTCTTCTGCTCCGGCGATAGTGCATCTCATAGATCTTTGGAGCGCGAGGAGGCCATGGCGGGAGTGGTGCCGAGAGGAGAAAGGGGCCGCATGACAACGACTATGCCATGGCCAGGGCTGAAGTTTATATAGCCAGCGAATGGCGATGAGCGGCGGCAGGTGGACGGACGGGTGACGCCGGAGTAGGTTCCTCGGCAACTGCTTGTCATTAATGTGGGCAGCACACATATAACCGGGCGACCTTGGTGTCATTTCAACACGGAGCAGTCGGGTGCACCGAGAACCGATGCTCTCTCGTCCGTTTTGCTGCTTCAAAGCCGCCACCCGTGAGAGGCGCCTCCGCTCTGGCCGGGCACTAATGCGGCACTGATGCTCTGGGGCGGCGCTGACCGTTCTAGGCGGGAAGTGCGCGCCAGCAAGGGAGGCAGTTTGGGTGGGCCAGGGCGGCCAGACGTGGGAGTGGTGGTGGTATTGATTTTTTACTGTTTCAGGCGTAGTACTGGTAGTTTGAGAAACTAATCAGGCCTCCTTTGGTTCATAAGGTAGGAATGTTATAGGAATAGGAAAATCATAGGAAGTGAGATGGCATGCATCTCAATTCTTATAGAGAAAGAGATGTCTGCATAGGATAGGAAAATTTTCCATTGAGTCTTAGCTAATGTTTTTTTCCTCTAAAATGTGAAGGATTGATTCCTATCCTACATAGGAATAGGAACCCATTCCTACAAACCAAAGGGCTTCAAAGGAAATTTTCCTTTGCAAATACTATCTGTAGAGATCCTATGAAAATCCTACAAGCCAAAGGAGGCATCAATTATTGCAGTCAATTTCCAAAATAATATTGGTAAAAATCGTTAATTGCAATGCGTGCATGTGTGAACAATAAAAAATTACTACATGCATGCTACGATTTAATGCACATTGTAATCTCAACATGTGATGGAGGGCTCTAAATTTGAATTTGAAACTTATAAAACAAAAAAATAAAACAAATAAACTGGAAGAGAGGGAGTGAACCGTAGGATGTATCCCATACGAAACAACTCCCCTGGTTTGTCACCGGGAAGATGCGGTTAAAAAGGAGCCCAATGTCTTCGTACTCATACGGCAACAAATCGTCCATAGACAGCATGGTCCACCTTTGACCGCCACTTGCAGGGTTCGTGAAAGTAATCGCGATGTTGAACACCGTGATGAGACTGTAATTTTGGTTGGTGCACGACCTTATCGGGGCTTCTGGTATTGCTATCTTCTTCAATCTCACCGTGTTTGCATCATAGCAATTCAGGCGATGGCCCATTGCATGGTCGATCCCACTATTGGACAAAGGTTCTACGGGAATGGTGTCACCATTATAGATGTTGTGCAAACTGATGTTCGTACCCTCCTGTAAGTATGCAAGCCAATCTCCATTAGCACCAAGCCTAACCTGTGAAATTGTGGGCAGCGGGGGAATTATGAAATGGACACGGAAGTAGTCTTTAGAATGCATTTAGTATGTTATGAAACTCATCACTTACCTGCTCATCAGACAAAATCCGAGTGCCCCTCAACGTTGGCATCTCAAGGGGCGTCAACTTGAAACTACGGCCATGCCGAGCTGGAGAGACCCACCAGGAAACATCCTCGTCCTCGAGGTCGCATGGCAGACCAACTAGCATGGCCTTCTCCCACGCATATTTACGCACCCTGTTAAAATATTTGGTGCAAGTACTCCCGAGTCTTGCGGATGTGAGGAAGTCAGAGCGACTTCTGATTTCTCGCAAATGATCATCGTCCAAGGTCTCCCAACCTCGACGAGGACGAGAAGCACCACCACCTGGCGAATCGATGGCAATGGCGATGAACTGCCTTGTCCCTTGGGGAGCTGGTTTACACGAGAGGAGATGGTAACTGCAAGGATTGATCTTTTCGGAAAGTATGTTCTGTGGGCATGCACTAGTGTAATTTATATTTGAGATTATTAGGGAGCTGGGGGCGGTTCATTGTACAACACGTTCACGTCCATCCACTAGCCCGGAATTAAAGCACGCATGACATTTACAGTGAATGGGATTAGTTTGTTTTGTGGTGCAAGGACCAATGCGGACTAGCGGACCTCGTCATCCTTTTTCGAGCACGACTTCGACAACTACATGTGTGACATGCGTGCATGCAAATCTTGCGTGACCAAACCGTGTGAGGCAGAGCGGTAGGCTGTCGAACTACAACCTGCATGTTGTAGCCATATCATGCACACGCAACCTAAAGGACAATTCATACTCCATGGTGCATTGTTTGGCACGAACATTCCTTGGAGCTCATGATGCATCATGCATACTCCACAGCCTGCTTCCCTTCTCCTTCCTCTTCCACCGCCCAGGTACACGTCCGCGGGAAGCGAACGGTCAACCCTAATATAGTACTAGCACAAAAATATGCATGCATGACCACTAAAATTTCCTTTCTCTTATCTCTATGAAATACGTAAATGTGGCATGAGACTCAAAGCCCTTTAAGTCTGAGTATAATGGAAATCTATTTTTTCGATGAGGCCTTTAAGCAACAAAGGAGGGAGTATTAGAAGTTGTTGGGGAACGTAGTATTTCAAAAAAAATCCTACGATCACGCAAGATCTATCTAGGAGAAGCATAGCAACGAGCGGGGAGAGTGTGTCCATGTACCCTCGTAGACCGAATGCGGAAGCGTTTAGTAAAGCAGTTGATGTAGTCGAACGTCTTCGCGATCCAATCGATCAAGTACCGAACGCACGACACCTTCGCGATCTACACATGTTCAGCTCGGTGACATCCCTTGAACTCTAGATCCAGCTGAGGCTGAGGGAGAGTTCGTCAGCACGACGGCGTGGTGACGGTGACAACGAAGTTACCGACACAGGGCTTCGCCTAAGCACTATGACAATATGACCGAGGTGGAAAACTATGGAGGGGGGCACCGCACACGGCTAAGAGATCAACTTGTGTGTCTATGGGGTGCCCCCTCCCCTGTATATAAAGGAGGGGGGAGGGGAGGGCCGGCCAGCCCCTAGGGCGCGCCCAAGAGGGGAATCCTACTAGGACTCCAAGTCCTAGTAGGAATCCACCAAGAGGGAGAGAGGGGGAAGGAAGGAAGAGGGGAAGGGAAGGAAAGGGGGGCGCCGCCCCCTTCCCCTAGTCCAATTCGGAACCAAGGGAGGGTGCACGGCCAGCCCCTCCTTTCCCTTCCTCTCTTCCCACTAAGGCCCATAGAGGCCCATTAGTTCTCCCGGGGCTTCCGGTAACCCCTTCCGGTACTCCGGTTTTATCTGAAACTCTCTGAAACACTTTCGGTTCCGAACAACATGGTCCAATATATTAATCTTTATATCTCGACCATTTCGAGACTCCTCGTCATGTCCGTGATCTCATCCGGGACTCTGAACAACCTTCGGTACATCAAATCACATGAACTCATAATACCAATCGTCATCGAACGTTAAGCGTGCGGACCCTACGGGTTCGAGAGCTATGTAGACATGACCGAGACACCTCTCCGGTCAATAACCAATAGCGGAACCTGGATGCTCATATTGGTTCCTACATATTCTATGAAGATATTTATCGATCAAACCGCACAACAACATACGTTGTTCCCTTTGTCATCGGTATGTTACTTGCCCGAGATTCGATCATCGGTATCATCATACCTAGTTCAATATCGTTACCGGCAAGTCTCTTTACTCGTTCCGTAATGCAACATTCCGCAACTAACTCATTAGTCACATTTCTTGCAAGGCTTACAATGATGTGCATTACCGAGAGGGTCAGAGATACCTCTCTGACAATCGGAGTGACAAATCCTAATCTCGATCTATGCCAACTCAACAAACACCATCGGAGACACCTGTAGAGAATCTTTATAATCACCCAGTTACATTGTGACGTCTGATAGCACACTAAGTGTTCCTCCGGTATTCGGGAGTTGCATAATCTCATAGTCATAGGAACATGTATAAGTTATGAAGAAAGCACTAGCAATAAACTAAACGATCATAGTGCTAAGCTAACGGATGGGTCTTGTCCATCACATCATTCGCTAATGATGTGATCCCGTTCATCAAATGATAACACATGTCTATGGCTAGGAAACTTAACAATCTTTGATTAACGAGCTACTCTAGTAGAGGTATACTAGGGACACTCTGTTTGTCTATGTATTCACACATGTACAAAGTTTTCGGTTAATACAATTCTAGCATGAATAATAAACATTTATCATGATATAAGGAAATATAAATAACAACTTTATTATTGCCTCTAGGGTATATTTCCTTCAGTCTCCCACTTGCACTAGAGTCAATAATCTAGATTACATAGTAATGATTCTAACACCCATGGAGTCTTGGTGCTGATCATGTTTTGCTCATGAGAGAGGCTTAGTCAACGGGTCTGCAACATTCAGATCCGTATGTATCTTGCAAATCTCTATGTCTCCCTCCCGTACTTGATCGCGGATGGAATTGAAGCGTCTCTTGATGTGCTTGGTTCTCTTGTGAAATCTGGATTCCTTTGCCAAGGCAATTGCAGCAGTATTGTCACAAAAGATTTTCATTAGAACCGATGCACTAGGTATGACACCTAGATCGGATATGAACTCCTTCATCCAGACTCCTTCATTTGCTCCTTTCGAAGTAGCTATGTACTCTGCTTCACACATAGATCCCGCCACGACGCTCTACTTAGAACTGCACCAACTGACAGCTCCACCATTCAATATAAATATGAATCCGGTTTGTGACTTAGAGTCATCCAGATCATAGTCAAAGCTTGCATCGGGTAACCATTTACGACGAGCTCTTTGTCACCTCCATAAACGAGAAACATATCCTTAGTCCTTTTTAGTTATTTCAGGATGTTCTTGACCGCTGTCCAGTAATCCACTCCTGGATTACTTTGGTACCTCCCTGCTAAACTAACAGCAAGGCACACATCAGGTCTGGTACACAACATTGCATACATGATAGAACCTATGGCTGATGCATAGGGAATGACCTTCATTTTCTCTCTATCTTCTGAAGTGGTCGGGCATTGAGTTTGACTTAATTTAACACCTTGTAACACAGGCAAGAACCCTTTCTTTGCTTGATCCATTTTGAACTTCTTCAAAACTTTATCAAGGTATGTGCTTTGTGAAAGTCCAATTAAGCGTCTTGATCTATCTCTATAGATCTTGATGCCCAATATATAAGCAGCTTCACCGAGGTATTTCATTAAAAAATTCTTATTCAAGTATCCTTTTATGTTATTCAGAAATTCAGTATCATTTCAGATCAACAATATGTCATCCACATATAATATCAGAAATGCTACAGAGCTCCCACTCACTTTCTTGTAAATATAGGCTTCTCCAAAAGTCTATATAAAACCATATGCTTTGATCACACTATCAAAGCGTATATTACAACTCCGAGAGGCTTGCACCAGTCCATAAATGGAACACTTGAGCTTGCACACTATGTTAGCACCTTTTGGATCAACAAAACCTTCTGGTTGTATCATATACAACTCTTCTTTAAGGTATCCATTAAGGAATGCAGTTTTGACATCCATTTGCCAAATTTCATAATCATAAAATGCGGCAATTGCTAACATGATTCGGACAGACTTAAGCATCGCTACAGGTGAGAAGGTCTCATCATAGTCAACTACTTGAACTTGTCGAAAACCTTTCGCAACAAGTCGAGCTTTGTAGACAGTAACATTACCGTCAGCATCAGTCTTCTTCTTGAAGACCCGTTTATTCTCTATGGCTTGACGATCATCGGGCAAGTCAACCAAAGTCCACACTTTGTTCTCATACATGGATCCCATCTCAGATTTCATGGCCTCAAGCCATTTCACGGAATCTGGGCTCATCATCGCTTCCACATAGCTCATAGGTTTGTCATGGTCAAGTAAAATGACTTCCAGAACAGGATTACCGTACCACTCTAGTGCGGATCTTACTCTGGTTGACCTACGAGGTTTGGTAGTAACTTCATCAGAAGTTTCATGATCATCATCATTAGCTTCCTCACTAATTGGTGTAGGAATCACTGGAACTGATTTATGTGATGAACTACTTTCCAATAAGGGAGCAGGTACAGTTACCTCATCAAGTTCTACTTTCCTCCCACTCACTTCTTTCGACAGAAACTCCTTCTCTAGAAAGGATCCATTCTTAGCAACGAATATCTTGCCTTCGGATATGTGATAGAAGGTGTCGTGGAAGTGTAACGGCAGATGTTCTCATGAAAGGACTTAGTTGCGGAGCCATTGCGACGAGGTTAGCTTAAAGGGGTTAAACGGGACAAAGGACACGAAGAGTTTATACTGGTTCGGCCCCTTGCAGTGAAGGTAAAGGCCTAGTCCAATTTGAGGTGGTATTGCTAGGGTTTCGATGACCAGGGAGCGAATACGCTTTGCCTGGCTCTCGACTTGTTGTTTCTTGCCCTAAGACGCTGCCGAGTCATCCCCTTATATATATATATGGGTTGACGCCCTGCGTCCTACAGAGTCCCGGCCGGCTCATACAATGTGTCTAGCTTGGTGACTTATCTTACATGCCTTACATTACAAGTCTATGCTTACATAGTTACATGGTGGTTTACACTTATGGGCCACAAGCCGCCTTCAGGTTTGGCCTTTTAACAAGCCTGCCTACGAACTGCCATCTTTAATATACTCTTGGTTTTTATTCTGATGAACCGCCATAAGGATGACCCGGCCCCTCCTGGGCGGGTCATATCTGATAATCATATCCCCAACATTAGGCCCCAGGTTGATTTGAACTTGTTCATGTCGATCTTCAACACTTAGAAAAAATCCTTCTTCATTTTGTGAAACATTGTAACCCGCCATGACGTCATCTCCGGAAATTGTGGTAACCCGCCGTGACGTCACCTGTGATTAATACTACACAGAACCCAAATCTTAATAAATCTCTTTCTTTACTGGCCCTCCGAAAATCGAGGCGTCCGCGCAGCCGCACATCCATTTCTCCGTCTCCTCGATTCTCGCGCATGCCACTTATCCTTCTCCCCTTATAAATAGGGCCACAGGTCCCCCTTTCATTCTCCCCCTTTTCCTTCTCGCCTTCTTCTTCCTCCCCGCGACGCTCCAGTACGCGCGAACTCCGCCACCATCAACCTTCATCTCCGACCTCAACTCCGGCCGATGCATCACCCTAAACGGACCAGAGCACCGCGGCGCCTCTCCGTTGTCTCATCAGTATCAGTAAGTCTTCCTTTTCCTCGCCATAGATCTAACATTAGGATTTCAGTGTTCATCGGTGTTCATCACTGTTCTTCCCTTTCTCCACTCTAGATCACGTAGTTTTGACCCGAAAATAACATAGATCCTGTGCGGTAGCAGTTTTAGCACCTTTTTTTGGTACTAAAGCATACCCTCATCGCGACAGATCTCCTCTGAGGCACCTCTGTCTTTCTGCCGCTGCCACTTTAGGTTTAGAATTCATTTCCTTTTTCTGAACAGCTGCAGATCCGAATTTATAGCCTTAATCTACGAAATCTGTTTGTCTCAACACTTAGTAAAATTTTGATCTTGTCAGATCTTGAACATCTATGCTGGTCATGACTGCTTACCTCACCAGCTTATACTTACTCATATATCATTAGTCCTCACTTAAGCCGCCATGCTGAGTATATGCTGTAACTGTCTAGCTTGTGTTTTCACCAACTGACTTAAACCGGCAAAATTTCCCTTTCTATTAGGCTTTCTCCTTTCACCATGCCGCCAAAAACGGTCTATACATGCAACTGGATCCCCTCCATCATCACCGAGGGCACATTTAAGGACTTTGTCAAAATCGGGTATCTGCCAGCCAAGAGTGTGATGCATTGCTGTGCTCCTGACCCGGGCGAAGAAAGACCTCAGCCGAAGGATGGCGAAGTCGTCATTTTTACTGACCACATGAACCGGGGCTTCTCACCACCCGGCTCTAAATTCTTCCGGGACGTTCTGCACTTTTTCCAACTCCATCCTCAAGACATCGGACCCTATTCTGTGTCAAATATCTGCAACTTTCAAGTCTTTTGTGAAGTATACCTTCAAGAGGAGCCCAGCGTCGATCTCTTTAGAGAGTATTTTTATTTGAACTGCCAGACTGAGTTCATGAACGGGCCCAGCTTGGAACTTGGCCGGATCTCGATCCAACGCAGAAGAGATGCTATCTTCCCTTATGCCTGCTTGCCAAGTCACCCCAAGGATTGGAACCAGACGTGATTTTATTGCAAAGACACTTCTCCGGCTGATGAGAATCCACTGCTGGATTACCGTGTCGAGCGCTTAAACCCAAAGCACAATCTTCCGGAAAAACTTACTGCTGTTGAACGGAAAATAATTGCTCCTACCATTGTGAAGGTTAAAGCTCTGCTAGGAAACAGGATAACTGGCGTTGACTTAGTCAAGTGTTGGGTTTCTTGGAGGATCATTCCCTTAAGTCATCGCACCGGCTTAATGTGCACTTACACTGGTGGTGTAAAGGATCCACTCTGCCACAGCTCTACACCATTAACTGACGCAACAATAGACGAAATGGTTAAGTCCCTTCCAGAAGATTGCATTAAAGTGGGTCTGGCCCTGTTCTGCAAACTTAACTCGGCCCCAGACATGAGTCTCTAAACTTTCTTACCTTTACCTTATTATCCAAATACTTTATTAACTCAACCTTTGCTGACTTTTACAGGCTAAATCCGACTTTTGGAAGACGGAGTATGATCATGTAGCCGTCAAGAAGGCCAGGGCTGTCAAGAAAGCCGTCAAGAAGACCACCAAAAGAAAAAAGAAACCAAGCGCCTCTGATCTGCTTAAACTGGATGACACCTCTGAGTTGGAGGTAGCCCTTGATTCTCTTGGCTCATTTTTCAATCATCTTATTGACACTGACTATTATCAGGCTGATACGGGAGCCATCCAAGCAGCTGAAGAAGAGGTAACTATTATTTCCTCCGGCTCGGACCCTTTGCCAAGACAGAAACTTCGACAAGTAACCCGGAAAGTAAGGTTTTCACACTCCTTGGCTTATTTAGATCCTCACTTTCTTTTGAAGCAACAGAAACACGAGAATCGACGACAGACCCGGACAAGCGGCGGTGAAGAGTTATCCTCCGTCTTACCAAACACTCCTATTCCTCGAAAATAGCAAAATGAGGTTCTTGTTAACTTACTTCTTTGACCTGCTGGTGGGTCTTATTTATCTATCACTTAACTTTGTTGATGACCATGGATCAGGAACTTGCCCGTTCTTCCTCTGGCGACTCATTGCAAAGCGAGTTGCCGGCTTTCAAGACTGCCCCTGGGTAATGATAATCACTTCTTACTCTACACCTCTTTATATTCTGATAACTATACTGATTCGTCATAATCCGTGCAGGGGACAAGCAAAGCCTAACAAGAGGGCAAAGGTGACCAAGCCAACTGAGGCACCTAAAGTTGCTGAGCCGGAGCAGCAAGTCCCTGTACCTGAAGCCTCTAACAAACAACCAGAAGAAACTGTTACTAACACTCCGCCTGAGATTCCGGATCTCTGTGTTGATGACACTACTATTAATCCTTCAAATCCTGCCTCATCAAGCTCACCTAAGCCGTCGGAGACTCATAATGATGACGTGTTGATTACTGGCACCGTCTTTGTAGAACCGGGAAATCCCATAGCCTTAGCTAAACATACTGCCAAGCAAGAGGTTATTGAAAGGAGAAAAATGAAGTTTGACGTCTCCCATTATGCGCAACTGAGCAACAGTTAGATCCTCTCTGGTTACCTCATCCAAGTACACTCCTGCCGTGATCTTGAAGTTGATATGGTGAAACAAATGCACCAAAAATATGAGGAATAACTTCTAGCTTTGAGTAATTTATGTATATCCTGCCAGCCCCCAAGTCTACTGGCTATAACAATATTGAATAGGATGTAGACTTAGAAGAATCCATAAACTTCTATCCTAGAATCCCTTCCTTGTCCGGTTTAAATGTGAACCAGATGTTTACGCAGTTTTAACTTTGCATCTGTAGTCCCCAAGGGCCGGTTTAATCAGCATGAATGAACGTGTTATATTTATCATTTATAAGAAAAGAGAACTTAACTGCATAGCCCCCATAAGACGGTTGGGACTGTTTACAGCACAACCGGCTCATTATGAAGAAGATACAAGCGATATGCATTAGCCCCCAAGTGCCAAGTAGTTTTGCTTGCAAAGTGCTTGGGACTTCAGTTATAAGATCTATTTCCTTGAAAATTTCATTGACAGACATTAGCCCCCTAGTGTCAAGCGTTGTTGCTTGCAAAAAACCTGGGACTTATATTCATGTAACCTTGACATAAATATTGATAACTCTGTACTTCATCCAGGCTGCTACTACTGAACTGGAGTCTCAATAGAATGACACAAAGACCCGGCTGGCGACTCAGGAAACTGAGACCCAGAAAGCTGAGTCAAAGTTCCAGTTTAGCGTGGCTGAGTCGGAAAAGCTGAAGACCAGTTTTGAGGCGGAGAAAAAGACTTGGGCTGAAGAAAAGACTGCTTTAACGCGCGGGCTGAGAAAGCAGAGGCAGCTCTTTGATACGTCTCCATCGTATCTACTTTTCCAAACACTTTTGCCCTTGTTTTGGACTCTAACTTGCATGATTTGAATGGAACTAACCCAGACTGACGCTGTTTTCAGCAGAATTGCCATGGTGTTATTTTTGTGCAGAAATAGAAGTTCTCGGAATGACCTGAAACTTCACAGAGAATATTTTTGGAATTATTAAAAAATACTAGCGAAAGAATCAAGGCCAGGGGGCCCACACCCTGTCCACGAGGGTGGGGGCGCGCCTACCCACCCTTGGCGCGTCCCCTGCCTCGTGGGCCCCCTGGTGCTCCACCGACCTCAACTCCAACTCTATATATTTACATTCGGGGAGAAAAAAATCAAAGAGAAGGATTCATCACGTTTTACGATACGGAGCCGCCGCCAAGCCCTAATATCTCTCGGGAGGGCTTGATCTGGAGTCCATTCGGGGCTCCGGAGAGGAGGATCCGTCGCCGTCATCATCATCAACCATCCTCCATCACCAATTTCATGATGCTCACTGTCGTGCGTGAGTAATTCCATCGTAGGCTTGCTGGACGGTGATGGGTTGGATGAGATTTACCATGTAATCGAGTTAGTTTTGTTAGGGTTTGATCCCTAGTATCCACTATGTTCTAAGATTGATGTTGCTATGACTTTGCTATGCTTAATGCTTGTCACTAGGGCCCGAGTGCCATGATTTCAGATATGAACCTATTATGTTTGCATGAATATATGTGAGTTCTTGATCCTATCTTGCAAGTCTATAGTCACCTATTATGTGTTATGATCCGTTAACCCCGAAGTGACAATAATCAGGACCACTACCGGTGATGACCGTAGTTTGAGGAGTTCATGTATTCACTAAGTGTTAATGCTTTGATCTGGTACTCTATTAAAAGGAGGCCTTAATATCCCTTAGTTTACAATAGGACCCCGCTGCCACGAGAAGGTAGGACAAAAGATGTCATGCAAGTTCTTTTCCATAAGCACGTATGACTATATTCGGAATACATGCCTACATTACATTGATGAATTGGAGCTAGTTCTGTGTCACCCTATGTTATAACTATTACATGAGGAATCGCATCCGGCATAATTCTCCATCACCGATCCAATGCCTACGAGCTTTTCACATATTGCTCTTTGCTTATTTACTTTTTCGTTGCCACTGTTACTATCACTACAAAACCAAAACTGCTACTATTACTTTTTCTACTACTACCACTATTATCATATCACTTTTCTACTAAATACTTTGCTGCATATATTAAGTTATCCAGGTGTGGTTGAATTGACAACTAAATTGCTAATACTTGAGAATATTCTTTGGCTCCCATTGTGTCGAATCAATAAATTTGGGTTGAATACTCTACCCTCAAAAACTGTTACGATCCCCTATACTTGTGGGTTATCAAGACTATTTTCTGGCGCCGTCGCCGGGGAGCATAGCTCTATTCTTTGAGTCACTTGGGATTTATATCTGCTGGTCACTATGAGGAACCTATAAGACGAGAAAATCAAAATGTATCCCTCAACTACGTGGGGAGGTAAGGAACTGCCATCTAGCTCTGCACTTGATTCACCTTCTGATTTGAGTAAGCTTGCGACACCTAAACCTGCTTCTGCTATTAATTTTTATATGTCGCATGTTATTGATGATGCCACCTCTTCTTTGCATGATACTTATGATGAAACTACTTCTATGCTTGGTAGTACTGTGCCATTAGGTGAATTTCTTAATGAACAACTTGCTATGGCTAAAGAGAATGAAATTATTGAAATTGATAATATTGATGAAAGTGATGATGAAGATTCTCCCCCTAGATATGAATTTCCTGTTGTGCCTGAGGTTTGTGTTATGGATGAAGAAACTGCTAGAGACTTTCTTGCTTGCAATGATAGGAGTAATCTTAAGAAATTGTTAGCTAAGCTGAAATAAAAATCTCTGAATGCTAGAATGAAATATGACCCTGCTTTCGCTACTTCACCTATCTTTGTTACTGATAAAGATTATGATTTCTCTATTGATCCTGAGATAATTACTTTGGTTGAATCTGATCCTTTTTATGGCTATGAATCTGAAACTGTTGTGGCACATCTTACTAAATTAAATGATATAGCCACCCTATTCACTAATGATGAGAAAACTCGCTACTACTATATCCTTAAATTATTTCCATTCTCATTAAAGGGTGATGCTAAAACATGGTTTAATTCTCTTGATCCTGGTTGTGTGCGTAGTCCCCAGGATATGATTTATTACTTCTCTGCTAAATATTTCCCCGCTCATAAGAAACAAGCTGCTTTAAGGGAAATATATAATTTTGTGCAAATTGAAGAAGAGAGTCTCCCACAAGCTTGGGGGAGTCTTCTCCAATTACTTAAAGCTTTGCCTGATCATCCTCTCAAGAAAAATGAAATAGTTGATATCTTTTATAATGGACTAACCGGTGCCTCCAGAGACCACCTGGATAGTTGTGCTGGTTGTGTTTTCAGGGAAAGAACAGTTGATCAAGCTGAATTGCTATTGAATAATATGTTGACAAATGAAAATAATTGGATACTTCCTGAACCAACTCCTAAGCCAACTCTGAAGAAAAGGGGTATTCTATTTCTCAGTCCTGAAGATATGCAAGAGGAAAAGAAATCTATGAAAGAAAAAGGTATTAAAACTGAAGATGTTAAGAATTTACCTCCTATTGAAGAAATACACGGTCTTAATTTGCCACCTGTTGAAGAAATACATGGTCTTGATAACCCGACACAGGTAGTAAAGGTAAATTCCCTCTATAGATTTCATGAAGGTGATATTCCTTGTTATAAGTCTGCTAGCCAATGCTTAGATGAGTTTGATAATTTTATTGTTAAACAAGAAAACTTCAATGCTTATTTTGGTAGACAATTGAAACGCAATGCTTATATGATTGAACACTTGAGTGATTATATGTCTAGCGTTAAAGGTGAACTTAAACTCATTAGTAAACATGCTTCTATGGTTACCACTCAAGTAGAACAAGTTCTTAAAGCTCAGAATGATTTGCTCAATGAATTTAATAATAAGAAGAATGATAATGCTATTAGAGTTGTGACTAGAGGGGGTAGAATGACTCAGGAACCTTTGTATCCTGAGGGCCACCCTAAGAGAATTGAGCAAGATTCTCAGAGAAATAATGTTGATGCACCTAGTCCTTCTAAAAGGAATAAAAAGAAAAATTATAGGACTTTGCATGCTTCTAGTGAACCTGTTGTAGACACACATGAGAATCCCAATGACATTTCTATTTCTGATGCTGAAACACAATCAGGTGATGAACATGAACCTAGTGATAATGTTAATGATGATGTTCATGTTGATGCTCAACCTAGCAATGATAATGATGTAGAGATTGAACCTGCTGTTGATCTTGATAACCCACAATCAAAGAATCAACGTTATGATAAGAGAGAATTCGTTGCTAGGAAGCACGGTAAAGAAAGAGAGCCATGGGTTCAGAAACCCATGCCTTTTCCTCCTAAACCATCCAAGAAAACGAATGATGAGGATTTTGAGCGCTTTGCTGAAATGATTAGACCTATCTTTTTGCGTATGTGTTTGACTGATATGCTTAAAATGAATCCTTGTGCTAAGTATATGAAGGATATTGTTACAAATAAAAGAAAGATACCGGAAGCTGAAATTTCCACGACGCTTGCTAATTGTACTTTTAAGGGTGGAATACCTAAGAAACTAGGAGATCCAGGAGTACCAACTATACCATGCTCCATTAAAAGAAACTATGTTAGAACTGCTTTATGCGGTCTTGGAGCCGGTGTTAGTGTTATTATCGGGGACTTGATTTGAATAAGTTGACACCTACTAAAATATCTTTGCAAATGGCCGATAAATCAACTGATATACCTGTTGGCATTTGTGAGGATGTGCCTCTTGTGGTTGCAAACGTTACTATTTTAACGGACTTTGTTATTCTTGATATTCCCAAGGACGATAGTATGTTGATTATCCTCGGTAGAGACTTTTTGAATACTGCAGGGGCTGTTATTGATTGCAACAAAGGCAATGTCACTTTTCATGTTAATGGTAATGAGCATACGGTACACTTTCCGAGGAAACAACCTCAAGTCCACAGTATCAATTCTATTGGAAAAATTCCATCGATTACTATTGGAGGTTTTGAATTTCCTCTACCTACTGTCAAGAAGAAATATGATACTCTTATTGTTGGGGATGTGCATATCCCCGTTGAGGTAACATAGTGTTATTCGGAATTTCTCCGGTTCCATGTTATTCGGAAGGAGTTTGTTAACAAGACTTGATCAACCTTGTTAGTGGATTCCTTTTGATGAGCATGAGATGGATGAAGTTAGAAAGCACAACCTTCTGTACCCTTATTTTACTTTCTGTTATTTAGATTAAATAAAGCAAAAATATTATTTTCTGTCTGTTTTTTGAATTATCCATGCAATAAAAAATGCCCCGAAAATAAAAGTTCTTCAAATGCCCTAAAATTGAAATGTGATTTTTTCTGGAATATTTGAGAAAACCTGGCACTGAGAACACATCAGGGGGAGCAAGCACCTAGCCACAAGGGTTCAGGGTGCGCCCACCCCCCTGGGCGCGCCCCTGCCTCGTGGGCCCATGGTGGCTCCCCTCCACTTATTCCAGCCACCACACACTCCTTCTTCCTCCCAAAAAAATCATCAACCATCTCAAGCACGAGTTCTAGCTCATTTTGCTGCCATTTTCGATCTCCTTACTCAAAGCTCCACTCACAAAACTGCTTTGGGGGATTGTTCTTCGGTATGTGACTCCTCCAATGGTCCAATTAGTTCTTGTTCTAGTGCTTTATTCATTGCAATTTTTTGTTGTCTAGGTGACCCGGTTCTTGAGCTTGCATGTCAAATTTATATGGTCCCAAGTAGTTCTAATGCATGATATAGTCTCTAGGCACTTGTGGGAGTAGTTGCTATCAATTTTGTCGAGTTTGGTTCACTTTTATTTTAAGTTACTAAAATTTTCAGAAATTTTTCAGAGGGGGAAATATGTTTAGGAAAATGTACCAAGGTGGTCCTTCAAGTAAGCAAGGACCCAGGCCCGCAATGCGTGAGCCGGACCATGAACCACCAAGAGAAGCTCAAGTACGACCTTGTGAATGGTCGTCAGAAGATTTCATGGTCCGAGCAGGAATTAAGGAAGAATTTGACGCATATGTGTGTAATGCTGAACTCGAGGGCTTCATGCTAGATAAGTGATCTCAGTACTATCACCTAACTGATTCCTTTATGAGAAGGTTCAAATTTTCATCTTCTCGTAATTCTCACACTGTCCTATTTGATATCTATGGCCAATCTTATACTATGGACTTAGAGGATTTTAATACTACTTGCAAACTTCCACAATGGGGTAGTGCTAGTGAGCCTCGCAAAGCTGAGTTTAGAGATTTTCTTGCTAGTATTACAGTGGGGGAATCTAGAGATATAACACAAGCTACCATAGGGAGCATTCATTTTCCTGCTATACATTATTTTGCTCTCTTCATGGGTAGGTGCATAAATGGTAAGGATGAAGCATGTCACACGTGTGTCCCTGATCTTAGCATTCTCAAGAGTGCTATTTTAGGAGATAAACAATATAATTGGGGGCCATTGTTGCATGGAGGTTGCATAATAATGGTTTAAGTGGATACTTGTTTGGTGGAATTTATGCAACCCGTGTGGCTAATTTTCTTGGGATACCCATACATGAAAATGATATGGAATTGCCTCCCACTTACCTAGGATATGAGGCTATGGTTCGCCATCAGTTTATTGAGAGGAATGAACAACCTCTCCATTATCGACTAATGTTTGACAGGCGCCGCATTTTCCATGTTGCTCTCCCTGCTCCTACTTTCTTTGACTTTTAGACAAAAGGGAGATTTATTATAACCAGGGAGGAGGCGAACGAGTATAAGAGGAGGACGGAGACAGCTCACCTCCAAGCGGTAGCTCATGAGGCAATAGCTGCTGCTTCTCAGTACGACCCCAACTACAACTTTGATCCATGGGCATAGACCAACTTAGGCCAAAAGCCTAAGCTTGGGGGAGTATGTATTTCTCACCGACATTACATTCATGTTTACACACTCATTTTAGTTGTCGGTGCTCATAATTTTTCACTGTAATATCCATGCTAGTTTCTCACCGACATTACATTCATGTTTACACACTCATTTTAGTAGTCGGTGCTCATAATTTTTCACTGAAATATCCATGCTAGTTTATTTTCTTTATCTCGCTTTCTTCTTGTGTGTTTGATAAACCTTAAGAAAAACCAAAAAAATTAGTTGTAGTTTTTTAGTTAGTTTACTTTCCATGCCTGTAGTAGTAATAATTAAAAGAAACCCCAAAAAGATTTCTTGTTCTTCTTTTGCTTGTTTGGTGCTTTCCCGTGTAAATAGTTTTATTTCTTTTCTTGTTCTTTGGGGGAGAGAGGAGAAGACCATAATGAAAATGTTGAAGTGGCTCTTATATGCATTATTGTTGATTCAACAAAGAGACCATATTATCTTGTCTTCTCCTGTGTGTCAGATGCTTGCAGACACCAGCTTAGCCCAATGCACGTGCACTATTATTATTATTCACATCATTCGGTCGTGCAAGTGAAAGGCAATAATGACGATATATGATCGACTAATTGAGATAAGAAAAGCTGGTATGAACTCGACCTATCTTGTTTTTTTAAATATGATTAGTTCGTCGTTCCTGATTCAGCCTATTATGAATAAACATGTTTGCAATGACAACTAGATATTGTAGTGGCTTATGCCATGCTTAATTAGCTAGGAGTTTATAATGGTTTACCTTGCGTGCCAACATGCTATTAAAATAGTTGTGATGTGGTACGATAGGGTGGTATCCTCCTTTGAACGATTTGAGTGACTTGACTTGGCACATGTTCACACATGTAGTTGAAACAAATCAACATAGCCTCCACGATATTTATGTTCATGGTGGATTATATCCTACTCATGCTTGCACTCAATGTTTATTAATTTTAATGCATGTTCATGATTGTTGTCGCTCTCTAGTTGGTCGCTTCCCAGTCTTTTTCTAGCCTTCACTTGTACTATACTGCTTGTGCATCCACTTCCATAAACCCCAAAGTTATTCCATATGAGTCCACCATACCTTTCTATATGCGGTATCTACCTGTCGTTCCAAGTAAATTTGTATGTGCCAAACTCCAAACCTTCAAATGAAATTATGTTTTGTATGCTCGAATAGCTCATGTATCAACTAGGGCAGTCTGTATTTTCCATGCTAGGCGGGTTATTCTCAAGAGGAGTGGACTCCGCTCCTCACTCACGAGAAAATGGCTGGTCACCGGGATGCCCAGTCCCATGCTCTAAGCATATCAAATCGAAATAATTGCAAACAAAACTCCCCCGGGACTCTTGTTAGTTGGAGGCACTCGTTGTTTCGAGCAAGCCATGGATTGATGCTTGTTGGTGGAGGGGGAGTATAAACTTTACCATTCTATTTGGGAACCACCTATAATGTGTGTAGCATGGAAGATATCGAGATCTCTCGGTTGCTATGTTGACAATGAAAGTATACCTCTCAAAATATTATTCATCTCTATTTCAAAATCGAGCTCTGGCACCTCTACAAATCCCTGCTTCCCTCTACGAATGGCCTATCTATTTACTTTTATGTTGAGTCATCATCCTCTTATTAAAAAGCACCAGTTGGAGAGCATCGTTGTCATTTGCATCCATTACTATTAATTTACATTGAGTATGACTATGACTGGATCTCTTTTACCATGAATTACAATGTTTAGTCAGTCCTTGATCTTCAAAGGTGCTCTGCATTTATGTTTTGCGGTCTCAGAAAGGGCTAGCGAGATACCATCTTGTTATATCATATTATGATTGTTTTGAGAAGTGTTGTCATCCGAGATTTTACTATTATTGCTCGCTAGTTGATTATGCCATTGATATGAGTAAATGTGAGATCTAAATCTTATTGTGAATATGCTTAGTCATAATCTTTGCTGAAAACTTGAATGCTGGCTTTACGTATTTACAACAGCAAGAGCAAACAGAGTTTGTAAAAGTTTTTCTTTATCACTTTCAGTTTGTCAACTGAATTGCTTGAGGACAAGCAAAGGTTTAAGCTTGGGGGAGTTGATACCTCTCTGTCGTATCTACTTTTCCAAACACTTTTGCCCTTGTTTTGGACTCTAACTTGCATGATTTGAATGGAACTAACCCGGACTGACATTGTTTTCAGCAGAATTGCCATGGTGTTATTTTTGTGCAGAAATAAAAGTTCTCGGAATGACCTGAAACTTTATGGAGAATATTTTTGGAATTAATAAAAAACACTGGCAAAAGAATCAAGGCCATGGGGCCCACACCCTGTTCATGAGGGTGGGGGCGCGCCCCCTGCCTCGTCGGCCCTCTGGTGCTCCACCGACCTCAACTCCAACTCTATATATTCACGTTCGGGGAGAAAAAAATCAGAGAGAAGGATTCATCGTGTTTTACGATACGGAGCCGCCGCCAAGCCCTAATCTCTCTTGGGAGGGCTCATCTGGAGTTCGTTTGGGGCTCCGGAGAGGGGTATCTGTCACCGTCATCATCATTAACCATCCTCCATCACCAATTTCATGATGCTCACCACCATGCGTGAGTAATTCCATTCTAGGCTTGCTGGACGGTGATGGGTTGGATGAGATTTACCATGTAATCGAGTTAGTTTTGTTAGGGTTTGATCCCTAGTATCCACTATGTTCTGAGATTGATGTTGCTATGACTTTGCTTTGCTTAATGCTTGTCACTAGGGCTCGAGTGCCATGATTTTAGATCTGAACCTATTATGTTTTCATGAATATATGTGAGTTCTTGATCCTATCTTGCAAGTCTATAGTCACCTATTATGTGTTATGATCCGTTAACCCGGAGGTGACAATAATCAGGACCACTACCGGTGATGACCGTAGTTTGAGGAGTTCATGTATTCACTAAGTGTTAACGCTTTGGTCCGGTACTCTATTAAAAGGAGGCCTTATTATCCCTTAGTTTCCAATAGGACCCCGCTGCCACGGGAGGGTAGGACAAAAGATGTCATGCAAGTTCTTTTCCATAAGCACGTATGACTATATTCGGAATACATGCCTACATTACATTGATGAATTGGAGCAAGTTCCGTGTCACCCTATGTTATAACTGTTACATGAGGAATCGCATCCGGCATAATTCTCCATCACCGATCCAATGCCTACAAGCTTTTCACGTATTGCTCTTTGCTTATTTACTTTTCCGTTGCCGCTGTTACAATCACTACAAAACCAAAACTGCTACTGTTACTTTTGCTACTGCTACCACTATTATCTTATCACTTTGCTACTAAATACTTTGCTGCAAATATTAAGTTATCCAGGTGTGGTCGAATTGACAACTCAACTGCTAATACTTGAGAATATTCTTTGGCTCCCCTTGTGTCGAGTTCATAAATTTGGGTTGAATACTCTACCCTCGAAAACTGTTGCGATCCCCTATACTTGTGGGTTATCAAGACTATTTTCTAGCTCCATTGCCGGGGAGCATAGCTCTATTCTTTGAGTCACTTGGGATTTATATCTGCTGGTCACTATGAGGAACTTGGAAGACGAGAAAACCAAAATTTATCCCTTAACTACGAGGGGAGGTAAGAAACTGCCATCTACCTCTGCACTTGATTCACCTTCTGTTTTGAGTAAGCTTGCGACACCTAAACCTGCTTCTGCTATTAATTCTGATATGTCGCATGTTATTGATGATGCCACCTCTGCTTTGCATGATACTTATGATGAAACTACTTCTATGCTTGATAGTATTGTGCCATTAGGTGAATTTCTTAATGAACAACTTGCTAGGGCTAGAGAGAATGAAATTATTGAAACTGATAATATTGATGAAAGTGATGATGAAGCCACTGGATACCCAAGCTTAAAAGAGGATGGTACTCCTTTTGACCAAAATGAGTTTGCAGCCTGTGTGAAGGAAATTCGTTCAATGGCCACCCAGATTGCCAATGATTCAAATATTTCAAAATACCATCCGGCTTATGACAAGCAAAATCAGAAGATTCCTACACCGGCTTACAGAGTGATGGATCTGATCCCTCCAATCCGTAAGCATACTTTTGCCCCTGAAGTTGAATCGTCCGATCTTATAGATGATGAATCTGAATTTCAAGTTTTAAATGGCATCTATTGGTCATCACCAAATTTTCAGCCGGCAGAAGAGGACGAAGAACCGGCAAGGGATGACGCAGAAGCCTCCAGTCAGCAAGGCCAGGAAGATTGAACCGCCGGGCGGTTTATATACTTGATCTTTTTGAAAAACACTTGATCTCATTTGGCTCATGGAGCCATGTAATAGGGTAGTAAAAACTTGAATCCGCCATGCCATCATGCACGTTTCTGCTTTTTGCTTAATACTACTAATCCGCCGGTTACAAAATCATTATGGCTATGATAGCCTTTAATTTATGCAGATCTGAATGGTTATTATTCTGGACACAAAGAAAATACAAGCGCCCTAGTGGCTTACCGCCGGGCAGGTCATGATATCCAATGGAAGCCACTAGGGACAAATAGTCCATAGCCAAGGCTAGTCTGTCTGTAATGTTCAACATAAAATTATCATACATGTGGCTTTATGCTTAGACTGCCGGTTGAGCAACCTTATGCAGTTAGATGCGGTAGAGCCGTAATTGTAAACATAAGAATATGATCTTCTGGCAACTTAGAGTCTGCCATCCTGGCGGGTTATAGAGACCCAAAAGATGCTTCAAATATGAGCCATAAATAGGGCAGCTCGGCTCAACTTGTAAAAAACCAGAAGTCAAAGAAGAAATTCTTCGAATAAAAAATCAGAAGAAATTCGAGGCTTTTATGGGCTGCCAAGCCAAAGTGTCTTCTTCAATGAAACTAGCCGGAGCCACTGGGTTGTTCGTGCGTTTCGTGAGCCTGACTCACAGTGTTCCCAATCGACATTTGAACCCTAGATAAAGTCTGGTCTTGCTCAAAGACTTTTCAGGAGTATGCGGGGCCAGAGTAATAGCATACATCACTGGCCGATTTATCCAAGTTTCAAGGAAGGCGGCTTATGAAGCCTAGATCTATCCTGACTACCTGTAAACCGTGCTCTCGCATGACAAGCCGCCGCTTGAACCTTAACAAGCTCAGATCTTGGTCGAATAGGCCATAATATTGATTGTTAAGAGTTCGACGGGTCAATCGGGATTACCCGATGGAATTGAAGCAGCTGGCTACAGGTAGGATGACCCGGAAAGGTTATGACCTCTTTGGTCGAATACGCCTATGTTTGGACAAACCTGGTCAAGAGGGTAGTAACGCTATGTTCTCTTTGGTCGAATACGCCTATGTTTGAACAGGAAGCCCCCAAGTGACACACTGACAATCCGTACTCGTCAGGGACCTATGTTTGAGCCGTGCTGCGCATCCGACTCTCTTTGGTCCCTGAAGCTTAGGCGTTGAGCCTCGTAAACGAATATAATGATAAAGACTCAGCTTCCAGGAAGTGAAACGACAGAGGCCCTGAATTTTCAGGGATGCTGCCTTTATTATACTGCTTATAATGGAGGGGGCCCTGGATTAGGGGGTCCTCGGACAGCCGGACTATATCTTTTGGCCGGACTATTGGACTGTGAAGATACAAGATTGAAGACTTCGTCCCATGCAGGATGGGACTCTCCTTGGCGTGGAAGGAAAGCTTGGCAATACGGATATGTAGATCTCCTCCCTTGTAACTGACTCTGTTTAACCCTAGCCCCCTCCGGTGTCTATATATAAACCGGAAGGTTTAGTCTGTAGGACAACAACAATCATACCATAGGCTAGCTTCTAGGGTTTAGCCTCTACGATCTCGTGGTAGATCAAATCTTGTACTACTCATATCATCAAGATCAATCAAGCAGAAGTAGGGTATTACCTCCATCGAGAGGGCTCAACACAGGTAAACATTGTTTCCCCCGCCTCCTGTTACCATCCGCCTTAGACGCACAGTTCGGGACCCCCTACCCGAGATCCGCCGGTTTTGACACCGACATTGGTGCTTTCATTGAGAGTTCCACTGTGCCGTCATCATGAGACTGGATGGCTCGTGTTGTCAAGGAAAACATCACCTCTGGGGGAGCCCTGGTTGTAGGCCAAACTCTCCACTAGGCGGTTTCATCATGACCACCCGTTCGGCTGTTGCGCCGACGATGACTTCTCGGGTCATAGAAAATAGCCTCCACGTCGGCTCGGAATTCGCCGAGCAGTTGGATCCAATGGAGCTCTCTTCCTTGAAAAAGCTCTTGGATTGCATCGCCGCCTTGTGAGTCGCTACAGACTATAATCAGATCGGGCTTAAACCCGACCAAAGGGAGCTTAACTCTCCGCCGGTCACCCATCAGATAGCGGTGATGGAGGAGCAACGCAGCGATTCTTCCTCTATCTTGAGGACAAACTATGTCCAGATTCCCGAGCTCTCCGAGCCGGATACCTGTCTACGGGAGTACATGGCCCAAGACTTGAACCTAGAATCAGGGCAGCGGGCCAGACCTATTGGGCAACGTCCCGGAGCCCGAACTGCCAAGCTCGGAAACTCCTCCGCCCCTGGGTCTCAGATCGGGTCAGGGTTCGGACCTAAATCCACCCACCCACCGAGATATAAGTATCCCACATTAGACAAGAGCCCCAAGAGACAGTACACCGCTATTGGGCTAGATTCCTCCTTGTAATGAGCAAGGTTAAGGACTGTCGCGAGGAAGACGCAATTTCATTCTTTTGCAAAAATTGCACGGACAGGGGAATCCTCAACGCCATAAGTCGCCGTGACATAGCACACTTCGCTGACTTGGCGGCCATAGTACGGAAGTAATGTGCGATGGAATGCGCCTGGAAAACCCAAACAAAATTTTGGGATCCTCCGGCTCTCACAAAACCCCCTGTCCGAACTAAAAGGGTGTACTCTCGTAAGTCACCCGATCCAATTACAAAGAAACAAAAGCCCACTACTGGGCGTGGAACCATATTGGAGGGATGGCTAAATGGGCCATGCAAAATTCACAGTACAGCGGATACCATGCCAACACACAGCCTTAGAGCATGTTGGGTACTCCGGCAGGTGGCCAAGAGCGGTGAGGATCTCCTCATCAACAATACCGGAGAGCACCATCCCGTGGAAAACAACAAAACAGTATTGACAGTCTTCGAGACCTTCCCTCAAATAATAGGCATAAGCGAGCACTCCGCAGCCTTGCCGAAGTCTCCCACATGGCAGTAATAAATCCATGGAGCGATACGGCTATCACCTTCAATGCTAGTGATGAACCTAAATTCCGGACAGCCAGAGCACCAGCCGCCTTGGTCCTTAGTCCAATTGTGGACGGCTTCCGGCTTACTAAAGTGCTCATGGACGAGGCAGCGGATTAAACCTCATCTATGAGGAGACTCTTTGAAAATTGGAAATAGACAAAAGTCGCATTGAGCAAAGAAGGACGACCTTCAGAGGAATCATCCCTAGTCGGGAGGCACTATGTGCTGGGAAATCACACTAGATGTGGTATTCGGCACGCCGGAGAATTATAGGTCCGAAGAAATCACATTCCAAGTGGCCCCGTTCAATAGCGGATACCACGCCCTTCTAGGGCGGGAGGCATTCACGATCTTCCAAGCTATACCCCATTACGGGTACATGAAGCTCAAAATGCCCGGGCCCAATTGAATCATCACTCTAGCTAGTGATCCAGACATAGCACTCCACGCCGAAAATAAAACAGCCGCACTGGCCCTCTAGGCATTATCCGAAGCCCTCGCGGCCAAAGAATTAACTGCGTTGCGCTCCACAGTGGACAGGGACGACGTGATACTCGACAAAAGATCCAAGTCCACCTCTTTTAAACCAGCGGATCAAATAGTCAAATTCCAAGTCCATCCAACGGACCCTACAAAAACAGCATCCATCGGGGTACAGTTAAACCCCACAGTAGACGCCGCGCTACGCGAGTTCTTGTGCCCGAATTGGGACATCTTCGCCTGGCATCCTTCAGACATGCCAGGAATCCCACGCAGGCTGGCCGAGCATAGCCTTAACATTCTAAAGGGATTCAAGTCGGTCAAGCAAACTCTTCGGCGCTTCTCTGAGCCTAGGCGACAAGCCATGGGAGAGGAGCTAGCCAAGTTACTGGAGGCGGAATTAATTCGAGAAATAAAACAACCGGACTGGCTAGCAAACCTGGTGCTAGTACCAAAGAAGGACAAATCTTGGCGCCTATATGTCGACTTCAAGGACCTTAACAAAGCTTGCCCCAAGGATCCTTTCCCCCTCCCTCGCATCGATCAAATTATCGATGCTACCGCAGGACACGACTCATTGTGTTTCCTTGATGCATACTCCGGATACCATCAAATTAAGATGGCGGAGTCCGATCAAGCCGCAACGGCATTTATCACTCCATACGGCCCCTTCTGTTTTAGCACCATGCCTTTCGGCCTCAAAAACGCCGGTGCAACCTATCAACGCATGATTCAGACATGCTTGGAGACACAGATCCGCAAAACAATGGAGGCGTACGTAGACGATGTGGTCATTAAAACCAGACACGTCGAATCCTTAATAGACGACTTGAGGCTCACGTTCGACAATCTCCAAACATACGACATTAACCTCAATCCGGAAAAATGCGTCTTCGGCGTGACCTCCGGAAAGCTCTTTGGCTTCATCGTCTCCAACAGAGGAATCGAAGCAAATCCGGCTAAAATCCGAGCTCTGTCACAGTTGGCCATCCCGATAGACCTCAAGCAAATCCAGAAACTAACTGGATGCGTGGCTGCCTTAAGCCGCTTCATCTCCTGATTAGGAGAAAAGGCACTGCCTCTTTATCGCCTTCTTCGACGCACCGAACACTTCGAGTGGACGGATGCGGCCATGGCCGGATTAGAAGAAACAAAAGCCGTTTTGGCCACAAACCCAATCTTGGCTGCGCCAAATGTCGGCGAACCAAGGTTGTTATATATAGCGGCAACACACCAAGTTGTAAGCGCTGTGCTCGGCATCGAAAGATTGACGGACGGACATAAGTTCCCGCTTCAAAAGCCGGTATACTATGTATCCACTGTCCTCACTCCATGCAAATCACGGTACCCACATTATCAAAAGATAGCATACGCGGTCTTCCTGGCATCCCGGAAACTACGACACTACTTTCAAGAGTGTTCAATTACGGTGGCCTCTGAAGTACCACTCAACGACATAATAAACAACCACGAGGCCACGGGCCGGATTGCTAAATGGGCTATTGAGCTCCTCCCGTTCGACATAATATACAAACCACAGCGAGCCATTAAGTCACAAGTACTGGCTGATTTCTTCACCGAATGGACAGAAGCCGAACTCCCTAAAGAGCACGGCGCGTACTCCAATTGGATCATGCACTTTGACGGCTCTAAAATGCTGGCTGGTCTGGGGGCTGGCGTCGCCCTGACATCCCCCACCGGAGATACAGTCCAATACGTACTCCAAATACTATACACAGACTCCAACAACGCAGCAGAATATGAGGCCCTGTTACATGGTCTCCGGATGGCAGTCTCCATGGGCATTCAACGCCTAGAGGTGCGTGGGGACTCGAACCTCGCAATATCTCAAATAAATGGAGACTTCGATGCCAAGGATCCAAAAATGGCGGCTTATTGCAACGCCTTCCTCAAAATGTCAGCTCGGTTTGAGGGGCTCGAATTCCACCATGTGGTCCGGGAAAACAATCAGGCGGCGGATATCCTCGCCCGCATCGGCGCTAAGCGCGACCCTGTCCCACCTAATATCTTCTTGGAAAGGATGTTTAAGCCATTCGTGGTATGGGAAGGAGAGACCGGTAACAATAGTCCGGACCCGACCACAACACCAGACACCAAACACTCTGACGTAATCAGAGGCTCTGCCACCGAAATAACACCTTCGGCCCACGTGATTATGGCCGTCATCGCCCCATGGACAGAACCCTACTTGGCTTACCTAACTAGGCAGGAACTACCTGAGGACTCAAACGAGGCACGTTGCATTGTGCGATGATCTAAAGCCTACAAGGTCCACGAGGGAGAGCTTTATAAGAAAAGCGCTATCGGAGTCCTTCAAAGGTGCATCTCCAGAGAGGAAGGACGGCAACTTTTGGCAAAAATTCATGCTGGACTTGGCGGCCACCACGCCGCAGCTCGGGCCCTTGTAAGCAAGGCCTTCCGTACAGGTTTTTATTGGCCGATAGCCCGGGCAGACGCACAGGACCTCGTTCAACATTGCGTCGGTTGCCAGCTTTTCGCAAACCAAAACCATATGCCACCTACCGCTCTCCAAACAATCCCCATCACTTGGCCCTTTGCGGTCTGCGGGCTCGATATGGTCGGACCCCTTAAATGGGGCAGCCATAAGAAAAAATACCTATTGGTCATGGTGGACAAATTCACCAAATGGATAGAAGCCAAACCAGTTAAAACGGCCGATTCCGGACCAGTGATATACTTCATATCCGGGGTTGTACACTGTTATGGCGTTCCCCACAGCATCATCATCGATAACGGCTTGAACTTTACAGCCGACGAGGTAAAACTTTGGTGCAGCAACATGGGCATCAAGCTCGATTATGCTTTGTCTATCACCCGCAAACTAACGGTCAAGTCAAGCGAGCAAATGGTCTTATCATGAGCGGCATTAAACCCAGATTAGTGCGATCCTTGAAGGAATCCGATATGCACTGGGTAGAGGAGCTCTACTCCGTACTATGGGGCCTGCGGACCACGCTGAATCGCACTACCGGATACACACCGTTTTTTATGGTGTACGGCGCAGAGGCGGTACTGCCCTGCGACATAATTCATAACTCACCTAGAGTGCGCGTGTATGAAGAGAAAGAAGCCGAGCTTGATCGGCGGGACAGTTTGGACGCCCTGGAGGAGGAGTGACGGTGTCCGGGACTAGGGGGTACTCACCGCGTCGTCTCCCGATCAGTTGGATTGGGCCGAGGATCCCTATGGCCGTATACTCATGGGCCAGTCCGGACAGTTGTCGCATACAAGGAAGATTCCACAAGACTTGGCGATCAAGACAAGGACTCCTCCCCCACCGGCGTATTCGGCTAGGACTCTTGTTATCCTAGGCCTCTGGTGCATTATATAAACTGAGGCCAGGCTAGTCGATAGAGGGACGACAACAATCATACCATAGGCTAGCTTCTAGGTTTAGCCTCTCGATCTCGTGGTAGATCAACTCTTGTAACATCCACATCATCAATATCAATCAAGCAGACGTGGGTTTTACCTCCATCAAGAGGGCCCAACCTAAGTAAAACATCGTGTCCCTTGTCTCCTGTTACCATTGATCCTAAGACGCACCGCTTGGGACCCCTACCTGAGATCCGCCGGTTTTACACGACATTGGTGCTTTCATTGAGAGTTCCGCTGTGTGATCGGCGAAAGGATCAATGGCTCGATCGCAGTCAATCGCGACGTCGGCTTCTTCGTCACCAGCTCGACTGGTCACCTTGGCTTGACCGAGGACTGCGCCCTACCTCCGATCGTCATGTTCGGATGAAGGCCTTCATCAACACCAACTCCGATCTCTATCAAGATCATGGAGGAGTCATCCATGGAGCTCGGGGGCTCAACGTCAACATTGCCCTCAGGCGACCGTGCTGTTTTTCTGGACAACAAACTTGTATCCGCCGCCACCGCCTCCTCAAGTGTCGCCTAAACGATTACTTCGGTGGAATTATGCGGAATTAAGTCTACAACAACCCTGCAAAAATTTCATCGAGTTCCGATGGAGGAATCTCCGGTAACCTCCGATATACCGAAGCCCTGTTGAATCTGGACGAGAATCCGGACGAGTTTAGGGCGTGTTATCCAGCGTCTAGCTAGGATGTCCTTTGGAGGATCCAACCGTTGATTTGCTGCAGAATTCCCTTATCTACCACCTTCCAAAAATTCAGCTCGATCCGACCGTCCAAACTCCGGGAAACTTCCGATTAGTGCATCACTTTTCGGATCTGTTTTCTGCGCGAGAACGAATCCGACCCAAATTCATCTTTTTTATGAACGGGGTTTCGGACATCCTTTTTGAAGGAAGTTTTGTATGGGATATTGTGTATTGTTCCCAAACACATCCCACTAACCTTAAGATCTTTTGAACATGATCTTCAACATCATTGCTGGTGTCAAACCAGTCCGCAATATTGTTCCACGGCGGCGACACGTGCTAGACACCGTCGTCACTTTGTTGAGCCAAGCTCAACTTCTTCGGATCATCATCTTGGCAAGCCAACAAGAGTCCGCATCGCGAAGGATAAATCATCACCAACATCGCCGCCCCACAGATTACACGGAGCGGGCATACCGCATCGCCGCACGGTCGCTTCATCAAGCCGGCATCGACCATGTCACGACCTGCATCGGCGGGGCCGCACTATTGCTTCTTCAAGTTGGTGTCCATCACGCCGACCTACTTCGACATCTCGGCTAGACCGGGGCTTCGCCATCTCTTCATAAACCTACTCCGGACACTTCAAGTCACTAGCCGACCAGACATGGGTGCGCGGATCGAGTCCCAATTTTGGGAATCACCTTCCTTCGGATTGCTACAACAAATAAACCAGGTGCTATTAATCCTAGTATTTCTTTTTGCTCATTTGGGTTAAATTTTCCCCAAGGAATTATTACTCTGGTTAGTCCTACATATGTACACAGGTCTATCAAATGGTGGCCGCATTATCGACGGTCGCATGATGGTTCGATCAGTTTCCGTACACAGTTCGGCGAACGCCGCACCCGGAACTCGGACCGACCAGTGAATCTAGGCTTTGCCACGCCTTTATTGCATTACGCCGATGACCTGCATCGACATCAACTCCGGCGCCAGGCCATATTTATTTTACTACTCGCTTTGCATAAATTATTTATTATGCAACATTTTTTTTAATTCCTATTATTACTATTATCCCCGGTCTGCACTATTTTTGTGCACAGGAAAATGATCCAGCCGGACTATATCCTTTAACGTCACCTCGGCTGGACAGGGAGCTTCGTCAACACTTCATTACCCCATGCCAGGGACTTTGGCATCACTCTGCCGTCCTGCATTGACCATGCTATGTCACCACTTCATAGTGTCGAGCTCTTTGCTCTGCCACCTCGGGACCGGCTTGGGGGATGGAACCTTGTCCCACATCAAGCTCGGACCGCATCGTCAATACGAACACATTAACCAGCTAAGTTGCCTTCATGCTCAAAGTTTTAAAATTTCTAACTTGTGTTCGGTTCGACCAAGCATTATACTTTCTCGGAAAAAAGTTGCTTGTAAAAATCTTCCTCGTCGAAACTTTGTTCGCACACACTTGACGTGCTACCCGTTCATTATACACGGGGCTTCTTTAATGTGCTTATTAATTCGGGCTTTATGCCCAACACATTTGTCACACTTCCGCATGTACCTTTTATTCACCATTATATGCATCGATATGACTTAAGTTTTGGCCAAGCTAGGTTGCTCGGCTCTGTGCTTACCCCTCGCTCCCGATTGTCCGGCTAGGTGGTAAAGGAGCACCTCTGCGATTATTCTTGTCGGGTCACCGGATGTATACCTCAGATCGGGTGAAGCCGAAGCTAGCCTTCTTAAGGGAATACTCGGTCGGTGAACTAAAAGATGATTTCTTACCCATTTATTTACCTGCCCCAGATGTTTTTCTGCTCTTTTCGCAGTCCGACATGCACTTTAGGGCATGCCTCCTGTGGAAAGGAACCCTAAGCGGAACTATTCTCCCGGAAGATGTTTCTTACTAACCATGTAATATAACATAACTAGTTGGGCACTTGTCCGATAAAGCACTAATGACCCCTACGCTTTGGTCTCCACGCATGCCCCAGCTTTTATAACCGCGAGGGTATTCGGACACACTCCGGACTATTGGGTCCAGAGGTTGAAGCGAAAAGGTCCGCTACGACAAACGATCTACAATCCGGCTAGAAGGCATTCTACATGTCACATTACATTATCAACTTTTACCCAAGTCACTTGGGGGCTCTTAAATTTATATGAGCCGTTCTATGATAAGTGTTTTTCTTCTTAGTCGTTGCAAAGTTTTTATTATTATTCACTCCTTCGACACAAGTGTGCGGTCACTAGCCGGGGAGCCTAATTTCTCTCTCAAAGAAGCCATAGGCTGACCCGCTTGAAGTTTTGAGATAGGATGTGTCATGTTAAAGCACCCATGTAAGCACCTTTTTTCTAAAGTCCAATTTTCGATTGGCACCGAACACTTGATCTAGTTCGGACATTAATCTTTTGAATAAGTTTTTTGGCTTTTCGAGCCCATGGCACTTTTTAAACTATTTGTGTGTTTTCAGCACAAGTCTCGCAGTGCAACGCCGGACACCTTTTGAGATTCGGCAAAAACATTCTCGGATATTGCTATATATTCATCAGTTTGAATTGTGTCTTTGGTCAATAGTTGGGTTGCGGCTCCGCTTGCCTCCTGCGTTCCGCTTTGTTCGGCTAGGTGTGCAAAGGAGAACCACTGCGATTGTGTTTCCAGCTCGCATGGTCAAGCACCTCGATGGAGAAAGCCAAAACCGATCACAATAGGTGTAAACTGGTCAGCGATCCGATGACTATATTAAATGACGGGCCATTCATAAATTGGCGAAGTGTTTCCGCTTGACCTCGATCGTCGCGAACACTACCGGGGCTAGTCACCGCCTCCCAAACTAAATCCTCAATATTTTGCTCTTACATTGTTGCTGAGGTTTCATGATCATGCTTAGCATGACAACCCAAAGAAAGGAACCGATAGCGGGACTATTTTCTTTGGAAGACATTTGTTTTGTTAAACAGTAATATAACATATGTCTCTGCGTACCTTTGTTTATAAAACCGTATGGCCAGGTTGCCTTGTTTGTCGTAAATCTTTGCCCTCATAAAGGCTTTATAAAGTAGGACAAACACTCTTCGTCTACTGGCCGAAGAGGTTGAAGCCGATGGTCGGTCAACAAAGTTTTGTACAATGCGGATCCGAACATTAATGACATAAAGTACTTGGATACATTAAGTCATTATACATAATTTGTGATTTTACTATGGATTTTGATCCTTAATTCGGCCACCCGTGCCCGCATTAAGGCTCGGGGGCTACTGGGCTTCGGGCTTATTATTTACAAATATTAAAGGGGCACATCAATCCCCTGATCTGGTGTTGCCACCCGACTAGTGTCTCGGGGGCTACTGCATTGCATGTTCTATGCAGAAAATTTTAGTGCAATACAGTTTTCGAGGAGATTTTGATCCTCAGGTTGGTCGGCCGCACCCAACCTGAGTCTCGAGGATTGAGCACGCCGCTTTTGTGTCCCAAAGTATTCTCGAAGTTAGGACTTGATCCTCGGACCGATTTTGCAAATCAACCTTGAGTCTCAGCTGCCACGGGATCAGCGGTCTTATGTCATCCTTCATGTGCATCTCGGGTTTTAGACCGATACCCACCTTGAGGGCTACTGGAACCAATCAAAAATATTGACAAAATCCGCCCACATTCGGGTGGTGCACCGCCGTAAGCAGTCCGGCGTAAAGCTCGGGCGCTAGTGGCTGGCTCCATAGAGGCACTTCCGCATTAAGCTCGGCTAAACTCCTTCAAACTTCTTTGAACCAAGGTGATTTATTTACACCTCGGATACAGTCCGGCGTTGGAGCTCGGATACATAGTCCGGCGTTGGAGCTCGGATACATAGTCCGGCGTTAGAGCTCGGATACATAGTACGGCGTTAGAGCTCGGATACATAGTCCGGCGTTGGAGCTCGGATACCGTCCGGCGTTGGGGCTCGGATACATAGTCCGGCGTCAGAGCTGGGAAGCAGTCCGACATTGGTGCTCGGCTGCAAAAGATACCTCGAATGCAGTCCGGCGTTGGAGCTCGGACACAAGAGGACGTTGCCGCCCGGGAACAACTTCAAACCCGAGGTGTGGCATAAAAATAACAAGGCATTGATAAAGGCCGGAAACTTAAAGGGGCTCCTCGGATACCCGACGTATAAACTCGTCGAATGCATTTCGACGATCCGACGATCCTCAAGATCGAAGATGAGAAGATTTGTTGAACCAGTTTTCAAGACCAACGACCGAACATGAAGAACAGTTCGGAAGAGTCGAGGAGCGTCCCCAACTTGAAGACCGGTTCAGGGGGCTACTGACGGTGTTCGGGACTAGGGGGTACTCACCGCGTCGTCTCCCGATCAGTTGGATTGGGCCGAGGATCCCTATGGCCGTATACTCATGGGCCAGTCCGGACAGTTGCCGCATACAAGGAAGATTCCACAAGACTTGGCGATCAAGACAAGGACTCCTCCCCCACCGGCGTATTCGGCTAGGACTCTTGTTATCCTAAGCCTCTGGTGCATTATATAAACCGAGGCCAGGCTAGTCGATAGAGGGACGACAACAATCATACCATAGGCTAGCTTCTAGGGTTTAGCCTCTCTGATCTCGTGGTAGATCAACTCTTGTAACATCCACATCATCAATATCAATCAAGCAGGACGTAGGGTTTTACCTCCATCAAGAGGGCCCGAACCTGGGTAAAACATCGTGTCCCTTATCTCCTGTTACCATTGATCCTAAGACGCACTGCTTGGGACCCCCTACCCGAGATCCGCCGGTTTTGACACCGACAAGGGGCGTGACGTGGCAAAAGCCTGTTCCGCATTCTATCAGCAACAGGCTCGAAGGTATCAAAGCAGAGAAATACGAGCCAAAACTTATAACGTTGGTGAACTCGTTCTACGCTTACCGGAGAAGAAAAAGAACAAGCTCAAGCCCAAATGGGAAGGTCCCTTCGTTATTGACCAAGTTCTGACCGGTGGAGCGTACTGTCTGTAGGATGCATCGGACAATCGACTCGAGCCAAATCCATGGAACGCAGCCAGACTCCAAAGGTTCTACGCCTAGTGTCGGACTCTATGTTCGTCTCCTTACCTCTGTCAATTTTTTATATATTCGTTATCTGTCTTTTCTTTCTTTCTTCCCTTTTTTCTTCGAGGCCTTAAAAGGCTAAAATGTGTCTTGACTACACAATCTTGACGCGCTAGCCGCGCTCATGATACATGGGGGCTTCTTATACAGAAGCTTAATATAGCTATGCTCTGGGCTCTAGGCCCCACACATGTGTTACTTTTCACACGTACCTTTTTTCGCCATTATATGCATCGATATGACTTAAGTTTTGGCCAAGATGGGTTGCTTGGCTCTTGTGTTTATTCCCTATGTTACCGTTAATTCGGCTAGGGCATAAGGGGAGCACCTCTGCGATTGTTACTGCCGGGTCAGCCGGATGTGTATCTCAGACTGGGTGAAGCCGAAAGCTAGCATTCTTAAGGGAATATTCGGTCGGTGAACAAAAGATGATTTTTATTTATTGTACTACATGCCCCCAGATGTTTATATCTTGCGTCTCTTTTTGCAGTTCGGGCATGCACATTAATGCATGCGTACCCAGGGAAAGGAACCCTTCACGGAACTATTCTCCCTGGAAGATGTTTCTTACTATCCATGTAATATAACATAGCTAGTTGGCTACTTGTATGTTCAAGCACTTATGACCCCTATGCCTGGTGTCCACGCGTACCCCGGTTTTCACATAACTAAGCGGGTATTCGGATACACTCCAGACGGTCGGGTCCGGAAGTCGAAGCGAAAAGGTCCGCCATGACAAATGATTTACAATTCGGCTAGGGACAATACATGTCACTTGAAATATGATACGACCATTTTGCATCATGCTTTTATATCGAGATTTATTGCATTATGGGTTGTTATTACACGTTATGTCACAACACTTATGCCTATTCTCTCTTATTTTACAAGGTTTACATAAGGAGGGAGAATGCCGCAGCTGGAATTACGGCTGGAAAAGGAGCAAATATTACAGCACCTATTCGCACAACTCCAAAAGTCCCAAACTCCACGGAATATCTTATAATAGATAATAAAATTCTCGCCAAAGATGAAGTCCAGGGGCCCACACCCTGTCCACGAGGTGGGGCGCCTCCTAGGCGCGCCCCTCTACCTCGTGGGCCTCGTGGCCCTCCGATGCCCATCTTCTGCTATCTGAGGTCTTTCATCGAGAGAAAAATCAGAAGCAACCTTTCGGAGATCATCTGCTCTAGCCATGTGTATGTGGAGGCTGTAATCCTCAATCCGCACTCTGTGGTCATTGTTCTGTCGTATGCCTCTATGTTTACGGGCTTGAATCCTGCTGAAATTCATGATCCAAAGACCTCATCGGTGAAACATAAGGGTGTGCGGCGCCTCTATATCTGGGCGCATCGTGATGTTCGGATATTTGATGTGTTGCATTACTTACTAGAGCTTGCTTTCTTGGCCCATAGATAGATCTGGCTGGGCCATCTTTTGATGCTGAATCCTTGTGCGGATCGCGTGCGGCTTGTGTGCGGCGTCCTTTGCCGCACTGTGTTGGCCATGGGGTCGTTTGTCCGGCCGGGTGGCTTCCTTATTTTTTGATTGCGGAGGCTCTAAGGCCTCATCATCAAATTCCGGTAGTAATTTTCGCTTCGGATAGCTCTTTGTGTGGCGATTGTCGTCGTATTTGTCTGTGGTGTTGAGTACTTTGCTCCATCTAATTATGAGTGCATCTTCCGCTGTTTTGAGCTTCCGCTTCTACTTTTTCAGGCTACGCGCAGTGGCGACGAGCCTTTTTTGGAGGTTCTTATGCTCCAGCAACTTGTCCGGCGTGAGGTCGTCCAGACTGTTGTCTTCGCCGGGGACGGGTTGTTTATCCAAGTTGCCCTGTTCGGACGGTTGCTCGATGGCATGTTCGTCGTCCGTCGGTTCGCCCTGCTCTATGGCTAGGACTGTATGGCTGCTTTCTCTATCGAGGTGGGGTTTGGAGCGGCGCTTACGCCGCCGCTTCGGTTGCTTTTCGAGGGAACGATCCCTCGTTGCGTCCCTTTGTTCCTCGTCGTCGTTTCCTTTAGGTGTATCTACCATGTATACGTCGTGACATGGGGTGGTTGTCCAGTGGCCTATAGGCTCTGGTTCCTGTTCGTCTCCTACATCGTCGTCCATACCGTCGGTGTCTTCGGAGTCGAAGTTAAGCATGTCGGTTAAATCATCGGCAGTGGCTACAAAGTGGGTGGTGGGTGGGCTTTGAATTTCTTCGTCGTCCGCATCCCAACCTTGCTAACCATAGTCCGGCCAGGGCTCTCCTGATAAAGAGAGAGACTTTAGTGAATTCAGAATGTCGCCAAAGGGCGAGTGCTGAAAGATGTCCGCGCGGTGAACTCCATGATTGGCTCCCAATCGGATTCGATTAGCGGGGGCGGAAGGTTGGAGTCCGGATAGGAGTCCGGCACCTTGGAGTCATGAGCTTCGCAAAGGACAGGTATGGTGTTCGGCTCGATCGCTGTAGAGATTGCAGCCCCCGAGGCGGTGTCCAGCCACCCGTCCTCGATTATGCAGCGATCGGCCCGAGCTAAGGGTCGGAGCAGACACTGGTGCGCTGCCTCGGGACACTGCTCGCGGCAGAGCTAGATCATGCCCATTGTGACAAAGGCGGGCGCGCTTGGCTGTGGCTCGAACCCGTCAAAGATCAAGTCTCCTGACGTCGGTCGTAGTTCAAACTTCCAAATCTGACTGATGGCGGGCGTAGCTTCGATCTGCTCCAGATGGCCAAGTAAATTGGCCCGCAGTGCAAAGCCGCCAACACGAAGATCTGTCCGGGAGAAAAGTCTCACCTGGACCGCATCGTTGTTGATGATCGGAGGAGCCATCGGGCCTAAAGGTGACGACATACGCAGGAACTCTCAATGAAAGCACCAATGTCGGTGTCAAACCGGAGGATCTCGGTAGGGGTCCCGAATCGTGCGCCTAGGCGGATGGTAACAGGAGACAAGGGACACGATGTTTTTACCCAGGTTCGGCCCTCTCGATGGAGGTAAAACCCTACTCCTGCTTGATAAATATTGATGATATGGGTAGTACAAGAGTAGATCTACCACGAGATTAGAGAGGCTAAACCCTAGAAGCTAGCCTATGGTATGATTGTTGTTCGTCCTACGTACTAAAACCATCCGGTTTATATAGACACCGGGGAGGGCTAGGGTTACACAGAGTCGGTTACAATGGGAGGAGATCTACATATCCGTATTGCCAAGCTTGCCTTCCACGCCAAGGAAAGTCCCATCCGGACACGGGACGAAGTCATCAATCTTGTATCTTCATAGTCCAGGAGTCCGGCCAAAGGTCATAGTCCGGCCATCCGGACACCCCCTAATCCAGGACTCCCTCAACACCCTTCAACTTGATCACAACTTTCTCACCCCAACTGAAATCGAAGCTTTCAAGATGATTGAGGTAGCTCGTATTCAAAACAAGTATCTCACAAGTGAAAATATTTTGTTGAAGGAGCATATCGTTGCACTCAAGGGCATTATTCGCAAGTTGGAGGACCTCTTACGCTCGATGTGCGACTATCCATCACCACCACCTTCTTCACCAGCAAAGGAGACATAATCACATGGGTATGGGCACTCCCCTTGGCAACTGCCAAGCTTGGGGGAGGTGCCCCGGTATCGTATCACAACCACATCTCCTATCTTTACCGTTTTTCTTAGTTCGATCCTATTAGTAGTATCTTGATCTAGTAGAATAAAGTTTATGGCATGATCTAGTTTTGAGTTTTGCTTTACGATCTCTCTATGTAATCGAGTCCGTGAGCTATATAATAAAGATTAGTGTTGAGTCAAGGGCTTGATTATTTTGCCATGATCTTGAGTGAATAAAAGAAAGAGAAAAAGAATAAAAAGAAACAAAGAGTTCATATTGATCTTATTGAGAGTAATGACTTCACATAGAAAGGGTATGATGATTGAAAGTTGTTGGGAGTTGGCAAACATAGCTTTGGTCATCGTTGCAATTAATAGGAAGTAATGAGGAAAGAGAGGTTTCACATATAGATATACTATTATTGACATCTTTTATGATTGTGAGCACTCATTAAAATATGACATGCTAAAGGGTTGATGTTGGACAAGGAAGACAACGTAATGAGTTATGTTTTCTTATATCTGAGATAAAGTATGTTGTCATGGTCCTCCAACATGTTGAGCTTGCCTTTCCCCCTCATGCTAGCCAAATTCTCAGCACCAAGTAGAGATACTACTTGTGCTTCCAAAAACCCTCAAACCAGTTTTGCCATGAGAGTCCACCATATCTACCTATGGATTGAGTAAGATCCTTCAAGTAAGTTGTCATCGGTGCAAAGCAATAAAAATTGCTCTAAATATGTATGATTGATTGGTGCGGGGGAAATAAGCTTTATACGATCTTGTGATGTGGAAGTAATAAAAGCGACGGACTGCATAATAAAGGTTCATATCACAAGGGGCAATATAAAGTGACGTCCTCTCGCATTAAGATTTTGTGCATCCAACCATAAAAGCGCATGGCAACCTCTGCTTCCCTCTACGAAGGGCCTATCTTTTATTATTATCCTCTACCTTATGCAAGAGTCATGGTGATCTTCAACTTTCCGTTTTACATTTTATCCTTTGGCAAGCACAGTGTGTTGGAAAGATCCTGATTGATATATCTAATTGGATGTAAGGGGCATGAGTTATTATTGTTGACATTACCCTTGAGGTAAAAGGTTGGGAAGCGAAACTATAAGCCCCTATCTTTCTCTGTGTCCGATTAAAACTTCGTAACCACAAGTATCGCGTGAGTGTTAGCAATTATGAAGGACTAAATGATAGTTGAGTATGTGGACTTGCTATTAAGCTCTGACATAGACTCTTTCTGATGTTATGATAAATTGCAATTGCTTCAATGACTGAGACTATAGTTTGTTGGTTCTCAATAAAGTTTATGATTCGTACTCTGCATTGTGAATGGATTATTACTTTAACATAAGAAATCATATGACAATATCTATATATGTTGCTGTTATGAGAATAATCATGATGCCTTCATGTCCGTATTTTATTTTTATCGACACCTCTACCTCTAAACATGGGGACATATTTATAGTTATCGGCATTCGCTTGAGGACAAGCGATGTCTAAGCTTGGGGGAGTTGATACGTCCATTTTGCATCATGCTTTTATATCGATATTTATTGCATTATGGGCTGTTATTACACGTTATGTCACAATACTTATGCCTATTCTCTCTTATTTTACAAGGTTTACATAAGGAGGGAGAATGCCGGCAGCTGGAATTCTGGGCTGGAAAAGGAGCAAATATTACAGACCTATTCTGCACAACTCCAAAAGTCCTGAAACTCCACAGAATATCTTATAATAAATAAATAAATATGCTCGCCAAAGATGAAGGCCAGGGGCCCCCACCCTGTCCACGAGGGTGGGGGCGCGCCCCCCTCCTAGGGCGCGCCCCCCTACCTCGTGGGCCCCCTGGTGGCCCTCTGATGCCCATCTTCTGCTATATGAGGTCTTTCGTCGAGAAAAAAATCAGAAGCAACCTTTCGGGACGAAACTCCTCCGCCATGAGGCGGAACCTTGGCGGAACCAATCTAGGGCTCCGGCAGAGCTGTTCTGCCGGGGAAAGTTCCCTCCGGGAGGGGGAAATCATCACCAACATCATCAATAATGCTCCTCTCATAGGGAGAGGGCAATCTCCATCAACATCTTCACCAGCACCATCTCCTCTCAAAACCCTAGTTCATCTCTTGTATCCAATTCTTGTCTCCAAGTCCGGGATTGGTACTAGTAGGTTGCTAGTAGTGTTGATTACTCCTTGTAGTTGATGCTAGTTGGTTTATTTGGTGGAAGATCATATGTTTAGATCCTTTATGCATATTAATACCTCTCTGATTATGAACATGAATATTCTTTTTGAGTAGTTACGTTTTTTTCCTGAGGACATGGGAGAAGTCTTGCTATTAGTAGTCATGTGAATTTGGTATTCGTTCGATATTTTGATGAGATGTATGTTGTCTAGCCTCTAGTGGTGTTATGTGAACGTCGACTACATAACACTTCACCATTATTTTGGCCTAGAGGAAGGCATTGGGAAGTAATAAGTAGATGATGGGTTGCTAGAGTGACAGAAGCTTAAACCCTAGTTTATGCGTTGCTTCGTAAGGGCCTGATTTGGATCCATATGTTTCATGCTATGGTTAGGTTTACCTTAATACTTTTGTTGTAGTTGAGGATGCTTGCAATAGAGGTTAATCATAAGTGGGATGTTTGTTCAAGTAAGAACAACACCCAAGTACCGGTCCACCCACATATCAAATCATCAAAGTACCGAACGCGAATCATATGACGTGATGAAAACTAGCTTGACGATATTCCCATGTGTCCTCGGGAGCGCTTTTCCTATTATAAGAGTTTGTCTAGGCTTGTCCTTTGCTACAAAAAGGAATGGGCCACCTTGCTGCACTTTATTTACTTTTGTTACTTGTTGCTCGTTACAATTTATCCTATCACAAAACTATCTGTTACCACTTATTTCAGTACTTGCAGAGAATTCCTTGCTGAAAATCGCTTATCATTTCCTTCTGCTCCTCGTTGGGTTCGACACTCTTACTTATCAAAAGGACTACGATAGATCCCCCATACTTGTGGGTCATCAAAATACACAGTCACTTAGACTGACTAAATTCTTCTTTTATGCCATCCAACAGGTTGTCTAGCCTACAATCCTGTTGGGAATACTTTGCAGCTAATTCTACCTGGTCATATATCAAACTGACGGGGATCTCTTTCCCATTAGACCCCACAGGTCCGACCTCGGCCATGTGGTTCGGGTCAGCCTTGGTATATCGCGTCTTCACCATGGCCCAGGCTTCCCTTGCACCTTGTCGGCAGGTTGATATCTTCCATAATTGGAAGCGCTACCACGCTCCCTTGAGCTTCTCTACAAGCTCCCTCATTTCTCCTGGCAGGGAGGCGGATGGCCACAAAGCTTGGGCAATGCCCTGTATCACCTGCAGAACTTGTTCATGCAGTTGGGAGAGCTCTGGCAGAAGATCACCTGCAAACCCGGGCATTTCCTCGGTGGGATGACCCGTCAGCATACCTACAGATATAACTCTGTCAGCCGGTTTCTTCGCCGAACTCTTTAAAAGTTCGTTCAAGCACTTACTGAAAATGCCGCGTCGAAGCCTCTTATTCTCCTTTACGGAGTCAGCAAGCTGGGCTCGAACATCTTTCAGTTCTACGCCCAGCCGGGTATTGGCGTCTTGGAGATCTTTTTCTCCCGCCTAACCCGTGTAAGCACGCGCTCGCCAGCCTTTAGCTATCGTTTAGCATGTTGCTCATCCCCTCGCACGACCTCCGGATTCACTCCGGAGTCATCTGCAGAATCTATTGTCAGATTTGCACGCATGCCGCATACTACCTGGTACATGACATTCTTTGCAATGGAAACAAGTGTTACCAGATGGGGCCTTCTCGGAATCCTTCACTGCAGCAACTGCAGCCTGAAGCTGGGCTTTGCACTCCTCCAGCTCTTGAGACAACTAGGTATTCTTCTTCGTAAGAACCTGTGCAAACAATGATCCTTAAATCAGTTGTGCCAACTGTTTCAAGTCTCAGGGGCTACTGATATACATAATTATTATATTTTCTTACCCGTATATCCTTTACATACTGGTCCGTGGCTCCGGCAAGACCATTTTGAGCAGCTCGGTTGTACGCGTCTCCTAAGTTGAAGGCATGAAACGCCTCTTGGGAGAAACACGCGTCGCGGAGTACGGCCCGGTGACGTCTGTGATTCATGGCGCTCTCCACTTCGGAATTTGTAGCGGATAGCCTATCCGCATCCTCTGTAGGAGGAACATCCGGCATTGGCCCCATGTTAGCGTCCGCCTCTAAGTCCAGCTCTGTAGCCCGACTGGTGGAGGCGTGGCCGGCAACCTCTCCGGATATAGTCCGGCGAGCGTTTTTCCTACTAGGAAACATGGCCGTTATTATATTTTAAAAGACGACAACCACGGAGCGGGGTTCTTTTTCATACCTCTGCGACGGCGTCTCAGTCATGACCGCCTTCCTTTTAAGCCTACCCGGCTTCGGTGCCCCTTGTTGGTGAGTCACTGCGGGTTCGGCATGGCGTCCCGAGGGCCTTCCCTGTAAGACACCATACGTGTGCGGTAGGTGAAGTGCAGAAAAAGGGATCCTTCTTGGAAGTTAGGACTCTGGTTTTACTTACATGCGATGCGGGGAGTAGTCCCGGATAATCGGCTATGATGGCCACCATGGCACCGTCGCATCTTAATTGATAAAACTTCCTGTCAATAAGCTCCACAAATGTGTCCGGATTTTCTTCGAGTCCGGGGTCGAGGGCCCGGTCAGGGTCCTCCGGTTGTGGAGGCGGGCTGTGAACCTCCCTTACAGCTTTTCGCAGTCCCTGTTATGAAATGACAAGGTAAATACTTATGACGAAGAATGCGGGAAGGTTTGGAGTAAAAAGTCGCAGCTCACCCAGCTTGGGGGGTTGTACATGGAGAATCCATCCTGTGGCTTAATGCGGATGAACTCCTCTTCCTCTCCTTTGTACAAATCGGACAGAATTTTTGCTAGATCAGCAACTGAGTCCGGTCCCTTACAACCGCAGCGGGTGGCATCGTCTTCTCCGTTGAAGTGCCACATGGGTTGCCCCCGATATTGAAGTGGCTGCACCCCCCGCATTATACATATTGACATAACCTCGATTACTGTCAATCCTGACTTGGCCAGCGTCTGTATCCGGCCCATCAGGAAAAGGACTTCTCCGTTATCTTCCTCCTGGGGGCTCCGAGGGCGCTAGTTGCGGCGTTTCTTCAAGGGAGCATTGTTGAACTCAGGAAGGCCCATCCGAATAGGGTCCGGAAGGGGGACGTCCTCCATATAAAACCACTCCGAAGGCCAGTCTTCGGATGTCTTCTTCGGAGTACCGGACAGGTATCCGGTCCCGGCGATGCGCCATATTTCGGCTCCACCCACTTGATATATTGACCCCTCCTGTGTACGGGGTACGAGGCAGAATAGCCTCTTCCATAGCTCGAAATGAGCTTCGCTACCGAAGAACAGCTCGCAAAGGGCGACGTAGCCAGCGATGCATAATATGGAGGCGGGAGTAAAGTTATGCAGCTGGAGGCCGTAGAACTCCAGGAGCCCGTGGAGGAACGGATGGATTGGAAATCCGAGCCCCCTTAATAAGTAAGGGACAAGGCATACCCGCTCCCCCATGGATGGGTTGGGAAAGCTCTCCATTTGCTCCCCACCTTTGTAGGTGGCGAGTCCAGCTCGAATGGGGACCATATACGCTGGAGGGTGGAATCCCTGGGTCTGTAACTCTACTAATTGGTTGTGAGGGACGGAACACTTCTTCCAATTGCCTGGCTTAGGGCTACGGGAGCAAGAGGAGGAGTTGTGATGGCCGGCCATGATGGGATGGACCTTTCCGGGCGCGCTCCGATGGATACTCGCTATGGGGGGATGGTCTGATCTGGATCTGAGGATCCCCACCTCCTTAAATAGATGATTTACTTACATGGTTTGGGTGGCAGGTGTAAAAATGCCCCGACTTCTCGCATTCGCTTGACACGTGGAGGATAGCCATTATTAGGCGCAGAAGCCAAGGAGTGCGACATTCATGGGAAGCCGGACGCTACTCGGCAATGTACTCGAGAATTTGGAGGAGAACTCGCCTTGCAATGTCAAGAAAATCTGCGCGGGACTCATCGTCATTGAAGCCTGGTTCGGGGATCTTGAGGAGTCTGGATTAGGGGTCCTCGGATAGCGGACTATATCCTTTGGTCGGACTGTTGGACTATGAAGATACAAGGCGAAGACTTCGTCCCGTGTCCGGATGGGACTCTCCTTGGCGTGGAAGGCAAGCTTGGCAACTGGATATGTAGATCTCCTCCTTGTAACCGACTCTGTAACCCTAGCCCCTCCGGTGTCTATATAAACCGGAGGGTTTAGTCCGTAGGACAACAACAATCATACCATAGGCTAGCTTCTAGGGTTTAGCCTCTACGATCTCGTGGTAGATCAACTCTTGTAATACTCATATCATCAAGATCAATCAACCAGGAAGTAGGGTATTACCTCCATCGAGAGGGCCCGAACCTGTGTAAACATCGTGTCCCCCGCCTCATGTTACCATCCGCCTTAGACGCACAGTTCAGGACCCCCTACCCGAGATCCACCGGTTTTGACACCGACATTGCTTATAATATATACATTAAGTAACTATGTACATCATGAGAGCCGGTGGCTCGAGTATAGTAGGGCCGAAGATGAGCAATGTTCCACGGCCGATGGGTCTCCTCCTCCGAATTAAGTGAATCCTTGTGTTCTCGAACATCGATAAGATAGTATGACCCGTTGTGCAGATTCTTGCTGACCACAAAAGGTCCTTCCCAGGGTGGTGAGAGCTTATGCATGTCTGTTTGATCCTGTATGAGCTGGAGCACTAAGTCGCCCTCCTAAAAGGTTCTGGTTTTGACCCGGCGGCTGTGATAACGACGTAGATCTTGCTGGTAAATCGCTGAACGAGCCGCCGCGAGGTCACACTCCACATCTAACAGGTCAAGTGCATCTTGACGTGCCTTTTCATTGTCAGCTTCAACGTAAGCTGCCACCCGGGGTGAATCGTGACGGATGTCACTAGGGAGAACCGCCTCTGCTCCATAAACCATGAAAAAGGGTGTGTAACCCGTAGATCTGTTGGGGGTCGTGTTGATACTCCATAACACCGAAGGCAACTCCTCTACCCAACAACCCGGCGTTCTTTGCAAATGGACCATAAGCCGGGGCTTGATACCTCGCAAAATCTCTTGATTTGCTCGTTCTGCCTGACCATTGGACAGAGGGTGAGCCACAGATGCAACGTCAAGACTGATATGCTCCCGTTGACAAAATTCTTTCATAGCACCTTTAGAGAGATTAGTGCCATTATCGGTTATAATGCTGTGTGGAAAGCCAAAACGGAAGATCACCTTCTTCATGAATTGAACCGCCATTGCTGCATCACACTTACTGACCGGCTCTGCCTCCACCCACTTAGTGAATATATCAACCTCCACCAAAAGGTGGGTCTTTTTGTCCTTGGACCTTTTAAAAGGCCCAACCATGTCAAGCCCCCAAGTCGCAAACGGCCAAGTGACTGGAATCATTATCAACTCCTGAGCCGGACGTGAGCTCGTCGTGAAAACTTCTGACAACCGTCACATTTACTGACCAAGTCCTCAACATCAGCATGCGCCGTCAACCAATAGAAACCATGACGAAAAGCCTTGGCTACGAGAGACTTAGAACTGGCGTGATGCCCACAATCCCCTTCGTGAATCTCTCGCAGAATCTCACAGCCTTCTTAAGGAGAGACGCAACGTTGAGACGCCCCTGTGACACTGCGATGGTGCAATTCTCCATTGACAATTGACATTGACTTAGACCGCTGGGTTATCTGTCTGGCCAAGATCTCATCCTCTGGCAACTCACCCCGGGTCATGTAAGCCAAGTATGGAACTGTCCAATTAGGAATAGCATGAAGAGCCGCCACCAATTGTGCTTTCGGGTCAGGGACAGCTAGATCCTCCTATGTAGGCAATTTTATAGAAGGGTTAAGCAAGATATCCATGAATGTATTAGGTGGCACCGGCTTACGCTGAGATCCTAGCCTGCTTAAGTTGTCAGCCGCCTCATTCTTCCTTCGGTCGATATGCTCAACTTGGTAACCCTTGAAGTGACCTGCAATGGCATCAACCTCCCATCGATAAGCCGCCATAAGCGGATCCTTAGAATCCCAAGTACCAGAAACTTGCTGAGCCACCAGATATGAATCGCCAAAGCACCTCACCCGGCTTAAGTTCATCTCCTTAGCCATCCGAAGACCATGGAGCAAGGCCTCATACTTAGCTGTGTTGTTAGTATAGGGGAACATTAGCCGGAGAACATAAGAGAATTTGTCACCTTGTGGGGAAGTTAAGACAACTCTAGCCACCGAGCCCTCCAACTGCCTGGACCCATCAAAGAAAGTCCAATATGTGCTATCCGGCTTTTCCTCGGGTGCATGTAACTCTGTCCAATCATTGATGAAATCCACAAGCGCTTGGGACTTGATGGCCGTACGTGGCACATACTTCAAGCCGTGAGGTCTAAGCTCAATGGCCCATTTAGCAACCCGGCCCGTGGCTTCCCTGTTTTGGATTATGTCTCCTAAAGGAGCAGAACTAACTACAGTGATGGGATGATCCTGAAAGTATTGCTTAAGCTTCCGGCTTGCCATGAAAACCCCATACACAAGCTTCTGCCAGTGTGGATACCTCTGTTTGGACTCGATAAGCACCTCACTAATGTAGTAAACTGGCCGTTGAACCAGGTACTCCTTGCCTGCCTCTTTCCTTTCCACCACGATGGCTACACTGATGGTCCGACTATTAGCATCCACATATAACAACATAGGCTCTTTATCAATAGGGGCAGCAAGCACGGGCGGCTCAGCCAACTGTTTCTTCAGATCCTCAAACGCTTGATTAGCAGCATCGCTCAAAACAAAGTGATTCGTCTTCTTCTTCATCTGATAAAGGGGAATAGACTTCTCACCTAGCCGGCTTAGGAACCGGCTTAAAGCCGCAATACGACCCGCCAGACGCTGAACATCATTAACACACGCCGGCTTAGCCAATGAAGTGATGGGCTTGATCTTCTCCGGGTTAGCTTCAATCCCTCTGTTGGAAACCAAAAATCCCAAGAGCTTGCCTCCTGGTACACCAAAGACACACTTAGCCGGATTAAGCATCATCTTGTAGACCCAGAGGTTGTCAAACGTCTCCTTTAAATCATCAATAAGGGTCTCCTTCTCTCTTGACTTCACCACAATGTCATCTACATAAGCATGAACATTGTGCCTAATCTGATTGTGAAGGCAATTTTGCACACACCGCTGATAAGTCGCCTGGGCACTCTTGAGCCCAAAAGGCATAGACACATAGCAGAAGGCTCCAAACGGAGTAATGAAAGTTGTCTTCTCCTGGTCCTTAACTGCCATCTTGATCTGATGTTAACCAGAATAAGCATCCAAAAAAACTCAAACGCTCACAACCCACCGTAGCATCAATGATTTGATCAATACGAGGGAGAGCAAACGGACCAGTCGGACAGGCCTTGTTCAACTCCTTGTAATCCACACACATCCGCCAAGTGCCATTCTTCTTGAGTACCAGCACCGGGTTAGCCAACCACTCAGGATGGAAAACTTCAACGATAAACCCGGCCGCCAAGAGCCGGGCCACCTCCTCACCGATGGCCTTCCGCCTCTCCTCGTTAAATCAGTGAAGAAATTGCTTGACTGGCTTAAATTTTGGGATCAATATTAAGAGTCTGCTCAGCGAGTTCCCTCGGTACACCCGGCATGTCTGAGGACTTCCATGCAAAGATGTCCCGGTTCTCATGGATGAACTCGATGAGTGTGCTTTCCTATTTCGGATCCAAATTAGCGATGATGTTGAACTGCTTAGATGAGTCATCATCTGACGACTTAAACTTCAATGAAGGATCATGCTCTGTGGTTGGCTTTTTCAAGGACGTCATGTCAGCCGGGTCAACATTATCATTGTAAAATTTCAACTCCTCTGTTGCACAAACCGATTCAGCATAAGTCGCGTCACCTTCTTCACACTCCGGGGCCACCTTGCGACTCCCATGTACTGTGATGGTGCCCTTGTAACCCGGCATCTCAAGTTGTAAATAAACATAGCAAGGCCTCGCCATGAACTTAGCATAAGCCGGCCGCCCAAACAGAGCATGATAAGGGCTCTTGAGCTTGACCACTTCAAAGGTTAAAGTTTCGGACCTGGAATCATTCTCATCTCCAAAGGCAACTTCCATAGATATCTTACCCACTGGGTAGGCCGACTTACCCGGCACCACACCATGGAAGATAGTGTTTGACGGCTTAAGATTCTTATCTGTCGGTCCCATGCGACGAAAGGTCTCATAATAAAGGATGTTAATGTTGCTACCTCCATCCATGAGCACCTTGGTAAATTTATAGCCCCCAACCTGAGGTACCACCACCAGAGCCAGGTGACTCGGATTATCAACCCGGGGCGGATGATCCTCATGACTCCACACAATAGGCTGCTCTGACCACCGCAAATACCGTGGCACCGCCGGCTCAACCGCATTCATGGCCCACTTATGAAGCTTCTGGTCCCGCTTACATAAGCTAGTGGTGAAGACATGATATTGCCCACTATTCAGCTGTTTCGGGTTGCTCTGATAACCAGACTGTTGCTGCTGTTGATTCCCCTGATTACTCTACTGATTATAACCACGTTGGTTGTCGTGGCCCTGAAACCCGGAATTTGAACCACTGCCGCCATGACCCAGACCATGAGAACCGGACCCTGATCCGCCGTTCGGGCCATGGTGGCGCTGGATGGACTCCCTAAAGCTTCTCATTATGTTGCAATCTTTCCACGAATGAGTAGCCGGCTTCTGATCCATTCCATGTTTCGGACACGGCTGATTTAACATTGCCTCAAGATCGAATCATGCCCTTGGAGCCGACTATCCCTTACGACGCTGGTTATAATTGCGCGCACTGGTATTAGCCACAAACTCATCAGCCTTACGCTTACCGTTGCCGCCCTGATTGGTAGGATTGTACTGGTGTCCCTTCATGCCGCTACTCTTCTTTCCCTTTCCCGATCTTTCATCCTCAGAGTCGGGGTCCTTGGTACCATTAGAGTCGGCATACTTAACAAGAGCCTCCATTAGATTACCCATGTCGTTGCAATGACGCTTGAGCCGTCCAAGCTTCTTCTTGAGCGGAGTAAAACGGAAATTTTTCTCCAACATCAGAATCGCTGAACCGACCTTTATGTTATCTGAAGAATGTATGATAGTCAAGACCCGGCGTACCCAGCTGGTTGTTGACTCGCCCTCAGCTTGAACACAAGAAACCAAATCCACAATTGACATGGGATGCTTGGATGTATCTTTGAAATTCTGGATGAACCGGACCTTCAGCTCCGCCCATGACCCGATGGAGTTAGCCGGCAGCCCCTTCAACCAGGTACGAGCCGTCCCCTCCAGCATCATGGTGAAGTACTTGGCGTACGCAGCCTCACTAACATCCAGCATTTCCATAGCCATCTCATAACTCTCAACCCAGGCCTCAGGAGTCTGATCTGCTGTGTAATTGGGCACCTTACAAGGGCCTTTGAAATCCTTGGGCAAGCATTCGTTCCCTAGAGCCGCCGTTAGACACAGCACACCGAAAGCTCTAGCAGTTACACCCACCTCAACTGAAGCCGTCGGATAAACTGGTGCGTGCTGATGAGCCGCCAGCTCGGCCTCCCGACGTGCTCTGCCCTGGTCCACTAAATCTTGTGCATCGGCACCGTTGCACGTCGGGTCATGCCCATGAGGTTGGTGACAACGTCACTTAGTAATCGAAACCGCTGGCGAGTCAATATGCCTACTGTAGCTCCAGCTCAGACGTGGAGTTGAATGAATCTGGTCACGACTATAGGAGTAAGCCTGCTGTTGTACCAAAGCCGTTTGAAGAAGTTCACTGGCCCTTCTGGTTTCAATCGCTGTCAGGGTCTCGCCCTCGACCGGTAGAGCCGCCAATCGCGTAGCTGCAGCAATCATGTTATCTAGAGGGGTGGAGTAATGACCCGGCGGCGTCACTACGCGCTGAGGCGGGGTGTTATCCACATGCCGAGAACTGGCCATGCGGGGCTGACCCGATACTGCACCTCCTAGTGCCTCAATCGTCTGGTTTATCACCGGCGGGTTACTGGCCCCCACTCCGGGTGTCTTGAAGAGGTCCCTCGACTCATAAACTGAAGGCAGACGACTCCGGTGCTTCCTCCTCAAGACTTCGTTTGAGGCATTCTGATCCACCATAAGCCGGTATGAATCCGCTGCGCCTGGGCATTCAACACGGCCCGCTCTGTAGCCATCCTGAAGTTTTCTGCTGCCAAGTCCGCCTTAGCTTGCACGATCCCATCTCGCAATTTAGCCACTTCCACCTTATGTTGTTCCTGGTTATCCGGGGTTACATCAACCTCCATCAGAGTCGCCAGAGTGTCTAGTAGATCTGCCAAAACTTGAGCCGGCGGGCATGTTGAACCGCATGCACCCGCTGTTGTCACCGCCGCTGCACTGGAAGTTATGGCCGCGACGGCTGTCGAACCAAGAAATGGCTAGGTGCAAGCCATGAAGATCGCCACCCTGTTCGGCGGCTCATGGGGGTCCGGGATACTGTCGCCATCGGAATAGCCCCGAAGCCGCCCGTCTTGCAACTGATACATTGAGTCGGTTTCGCCTGTGGATGACTCATCGTCGGAGTAGATGGCCGTATCACCGCCAGAAATAGAGCCTTCAAACTCTGCCCCATGGATACATCCAACAAAAGCATGCTTCAAGGAGGGTTTAACCTGGGCGGGTCGTGCGCGCTGAGCCGTCTCGATGATGTCGGTGCAGGTGTCTGGCTCAGGGCCCGACTCGCCGATCTTGCTGATGAAGACGTGAATTCCGCCGAAGGGGCCCGGTACCCGTACTCAATTGAGCCGGCCTCGGGGCCCCAGCCTGTATCGTTGAGGGAGTCCCGGACTATGGGGTGTCCGGATAGCCGGACTATCGTCACGGCCGGACTCCAAGACTATGAAGATACAAGATTGAAGACTTCGTCCCGTGTCCGGATGGGACTTTCCTTGGCGTGGAGGGCAAGCTTGGCAATACGGATATGTAGATCTCCTACCATTGTAACCGACTCTGTGTAACCCTAACTTATCCGGTGTCTATATAAACCGGAGGGTTTTAGTCCGTAGGACGAACAACAATCATACCATAGGCTAGCTTCTAGGGTTTAGCCTCCTTGATCTCGTGGTAGATCTACTCTTGTACTACCCATATCATCAATATTACTCAAGCAGGAGTAGGGTATTACCTCCATCGAGAGGGCCCGAACCTGGGTAAAAACATCGTGTCCCTTGTCTCCTGTTACCATCCGCCTAGACGCACAGTTCGGGACCCCCTACCCGAGATCCTCCGGTTTTGACACCGACATTGGTGCTTTCATTGAGAGTTCCTTTGTTTCATCACCAATAGGCCCGATGGCTCCTTCGATCATCAACAACAACGCGGTCCAGGGTGAGACTTTTCTCCCCGGACAAATCTTCGTGTTCGGCGGCTTTGCACTGCGGGCCAATTAAGCAGCCATCTGGAGCAGATCGAAGCTTCGCCCCTGCCATCAGGTCAGATTTGGAAGTTTAAACTATCGGCTGATATCCGCGGAGACTTGACCTTGATGGATTGAGCCACAGCCAAGCGCGCTGCACTTTGTCTCGATGGGCATGATCTAGCTCTGCAGCGAGCGATTGCCACAGGCCGCACCAAGATCCGCTCCGACCCTTAATCCGGGCGGATTCCCGATCGAGGGCGAGTGGTTGGATACCACCTCGGGGCTACAATCTTCTGGCGATCGAGCGAACTCCATCCTGTCGCTGCGAAGACCTCGACTCGTGGTGCGGACTCCTCTCCGGACTCGAACCCTCCGCGACTTGCCAATCGAATCCGATTGGGCGCCCGTTATGGAGTTCACGGCCACGGACATCTTTCAGCACTCGCCCTTTGGCGACATCCTGAATTCACTAAAGTCTCTCTCTTTATCCGAGAGCCTGGCGAACTACGGTCGGGAAGGTTGGGATGCGTCGATGAAGAAACTCAACGCCCACCCACCACCCACTTCAGAGCCAGCCGCCGAAAGCTTACACGACGTGCTCGATTTCGACTCAAGACATCGGCGGCATGGGCGGCGATGTAGGAGACAACAATGAACCAGCACCTACAGGATGCTGGACAACCTCATCCATGATGTATACATGGTGGATACACCTAAAGGAAATGAAGACGAGGAACAACGGGGCCTTCGATGGATAAATCCTCGGCAGTCAAAGCGGCAATGTAAACGCCGAACAAAGTCCCGCCTCAACAAAGACCCAGCCATAGAGCAGGGCAAACCGGTGGACAACGAACAAGCTATCAAGCAATCGTCCGAACAAGACAACTCGGAGAAACAATCTGTCCCCGGCGAAGACAACAGTCCGGACGATCTGACGCCAGACAAACTATTGGAGCAAAATGACCTCCAGAAAAGGCTCGTCACCACTGTGCGTAGCCTGAAAAAGCAGAAGCGGAAGCTCAAAACAGCGGAAGTTGCACTCAGGATCAGATGGAGCAAAGTATTCAGCACCGCAGACAAGTATGGCGGCGATCGCGAACAAAGAGCTACCCAAGAGAAGCTACGCCGAATTGACGAGGAGGCCTTAGAGCCCCACAACTAAAAAGCAAGAAGGCCACCGGTCGGATGGACGACCTCACGGCAAAAAGAGAGCGGTGAATGGTGCCGCACAAAAGCCAATATGCGATCCGCATAAGGATTCACATCAAAAGGATGGCCCAGTTAGGTCCATCTATGGGCCAAGAAAGCACGCTCGTCAAAGCAATGCAACACGCCAAAATTCCGAAGATCACGGCACACCCAAATATAGGGGCGCCTGTCACACCCTGATTTTCATGCCACTGCACTTAAGCTAACAATCATGATAAAATGTGTTTGACAAAAACTTTTGAGTGTTTTGGACTTTGCTTGATATGATTTTTGTCTGCTGTTTGCAAGTGCTCTACAAATCAAATAAATCCTCCAACTCCTATACTTCATCTCCTTGCTCCAAACTCTTGAACCAATGATCATGCCATGTGTATAGGACATAAAAATAATTTCTTACAAAATAATTTGGCCAAATAGTATTTTCAAAATTAGTTTTCCAAAACCCTGAATTGAGGTTTGCACTACAAGTACTTAATTAAGGGCAGTAAAATCTTTCTAAAAATATTTTGACTCCTATTAGATATAGGATACCCGAAACCACAAAATATAATTTTAAAATTATTCTTCTATTTTATTTAAAGGCTTTTTCTTAAGGCCAGAAATGGTCTTTAACAGGTTAAAATTATTTTAAAAGCTTTAAAAATATTTGAGAAAAATTAGGGAGACTCAATGGACATATATTTTCCATATATATGAGTTTCAACACATGGTCATGATCAAAATATTGGACAAAACCTCCCAAAACCATTTCCGCTCATTTCAAGGATTTGAAATATTTCTACAGGAAATATTTTCATAAAAATCCAATAAAATTCTAACAAGTCACATATGACATGTTTGATGATCTTGCCAAGTACCATGTCATGGAGAATAGTATAACCCCATGAAACCCTCTCAAAACCACTTCTGTCCTTTTTCTAGTTTGAACATTTTTGCACTGTCAAACATGTCCAAATGTTCTCAAACCTAGTGAACATGCTCAAGTGGTCTAATCATTCATCTATACCAAATGGCACAAGTTGGAGAAAATGTTATATTGATCAAAGTGCCCCAAAACCCTCTCTGACCAAAATCAAATTTGAACAACTTTGTACTACCAACTTTCTCTCCTTGACCCCAGCTTTTGTGAGCAAGTTCACACGACCAAATGAGGCTACTAGACCAAGTGGTGCATCAAGGAGAAGTGATTTGCTCAACTAGATCTACACAAGTTCATTTCTACTAATTTCTAGGGTTTACAAAAGTTGCATTGGCAACTTTGCCCAAATGAGCTCAAACTTGGTGGAACACCCTACTTCTATGTGCCATTCCATCCTGTTAATTTTCATGGCAAGTGGAATTAATTTTCTTGCCCAAACCAACAACAAACACCTTCTGCCATTTTTCCAAAATCATCATTTTGACCACTACCACTCTTCTCCATGGCCTCAACTTTTTACCACAGCCCCTCCTAGTCCCCTTGCACCTCCAGTAGCAATGGAAAATCCATAGCTCAATTATTGGAGGGGTAAAACCCCACTTTCTCTCTCTGGACAGCCCATTTCCCTCTCTCCCTCAACCTCTCTCCTCTCCTACTGGATCTCTAGGGCATCCAATGCCACTCCTACATTGTTTACTCACCCCCAAAACCCCCAGACACAAAAGGACATCCTCATGGCGCATAAACAATGCCAGTGCCTACAGAGCTCGCGCTCTGGAACACGCTACAGTGCTCTCTCGCACTGTAGCTCACCCATGCCAAGGGAATACGACAGCCTTGGGCGTCGGGGTGATGTCTCCCGAGGTGGCCTCGGCGTCCGGGACACGGCACGCTGCCGGCCCCCTCCAGAACCTCTCTCCTCTCCCCTCCACGACCTTACCCGAGCGCGGCCGTGGACGCTGCCCACGGTGCTCCGCGGCCACGCCCATTTAGGCCACCCCGACTCTTTCTCTCGCCTCGGTAAGAACCTCCTCTCTCCCGTACACCTCTCAGACACCCCCTCACTCCCCCTCGTGCCCTCCTGCCCTCTCCATGGCCACCATGTTCGCCGTCGGCCTCCACTTTGCTCCGGCGAACCAGAGCCCCTCCCCCTCTCTCGACTTCCGGAGAGCCTCCGCTAGGCTACGGAGCTTCCCCGCTCCTCTCCGCCTCGTCCCGTGCCTCGTTGTGCCGGTGCCGCCAATGCCTGATGGGGTTGTCCGCCACGACCGTCGCCAGATGCGCTCCGGCCATCCCCTGTCATCTCCGAGGGCTTCCCCTGACGCGACTCTCCCCGGCGACCCCTCCGGTGGCCGCGGCTTGCCCAGAGGTAGCCTCTGTCGCCGGGGGAAGGCGCCGGCCGGCGCGCAGACAGGGCTCGATCCCCTCCTGTCGTGAGCGTGGGAGGAGGAAGAAGACCCTGCGGCTGGGCCCCGCAGGTCAGTGACCCCGCCGGCCGGCCACGTCATTTAAGTAGAGACGGGCCCGCCGTTTTGCGCTTCCCTTCGGCGAAGGCGTCACCCGGGAATACGCCTTCGGCGTGGCCTCCCATCGTGTGTCCGCGAGGAGCTGGGCCAGGCCAAGTGTGCTGCACAGCTAAATTACGCTCAGCGCGTGAGATTAGGTATAAAACCCTTTTTCTCATTTTCTTTATCCAGTGAACTTCATAAATCTCTAAACAACTCAAATAGTGTCCAAATTTGATGATTCAAATTTCTTATGACTCCATAAATCATGATCTTTCACATGGTGCTATTTGCACGTTTTTCCGGAAGCATTTCCTTCACAAATATTTATCAAATCCTATTCTTCCTATTTCTGTGATGAACTTTAGAAAATCACAGAGAGCTCAAATTCGATCCAAATGCCATGATTCAAGTTTGTAGATACATCTAATTTCATAACTTAGGTTATGAACATTTTTTCTTAATACTTTATGTACTCCACAAAATAATGAGCCATTTCTACATATTTGTCAACTTTGCAAATTCATAGGAAATTCATTTGAACTCCAAATCCAGTGAAACCAACTCCTAGATGCTTCTAAAATCATGGTTTGCTAAATGGGTGCCTCTGCTCATTTTTCAAAATATATTTCTGTACACTTCTTGCAAATCCACAAATCCCTTGATTCCATTATATTGAAATATTCAGAGATATCCATTGATCAAATCCCATTGAAACCACTTTGGTCATACCTCATATGACCAAAGGTATCCTAGAAAAGTCCAACTTGCAATTTTAGAGCACTTATATTTTTGCCTTGTTGTGTTGCTTATTGTGTTTGTTTCCGACGTTAGTTGACGAAGTAGACGGAGTACTTGGAGAAGGACCCGAAGACTTGAAGACTCTGATGAACCAGGCAAGCAGCCCTTTGACCATGATACCCCTCTTGTTCATCGGTACCCTTTTTCCGATTGCATGATGATGAAGGATGACGGTGCTAAACTTGTTGTGAACCACCACATGATGCATACCCCTACTCATGACCTTACCTTGTTCATTATTGCATTTTCAAGAGACTATGTGATGCATAATGATGCATGTGTACCATGAACTCTTCATGGTTACAATCTTTCGAAAACCCCATCGGGTGCCCCTAATGCCCTTGGGAGATGTTGATCTAAGGTCACCACTTGAGGAAGAAGTGGTGTACCGGAGAGAGATTTTGGTGTGTGTGTAAAATGATGGATTAGATTTATGTGTGATTATCATCCCAACCAAACATGTGCAACCACTCTACCCCTTTATGGGATGGGGCATTATTAATTACCTAGGCCGATACTAGCTTGGAGCCCGCATTACTAGTGACGGGGGAGAGTTGGTGCTCTCTCTCGGGACGGGGTCGTGCCAGGTAGGGCGGCCATGACTGTTTTCACAGGGCACCGGACACACCGTTGGTCCCTTCTTGTATGCGTAATAATGTGAGAAGGGCAGAGTCCCACGATCTTTTGCTTATACACGAGGGCCGTGTATCAACGAGTGGACTCCTTGTTAGTGTCGTCTAGGGAAAGATAGTGATCGGGTGCTTCCCAGTACTTGAGGTATCTTCGGGATCGTGGATGACACGAAAGCTTCCCAGATCTTGTGGGTAAAGTGCGCAACCTCTGCAGAGTGTCAAACTATTCGAATAGCCGAGTCCACGGTCATGGACAGTTGGGAGGTGCTACTTAAACTATGTCCAGAAATTTTACAAATCACGATGCATGTGTGCGTGGAAAGGAAGTATTTGTGTCAAGGTGGAGACTTGACATGTTGAATGACATGACATTGATTCAACTCTATTTATGTTGATATCTGTAACCTGTTCTCGAGGTTACCCATGTTTTATTGATGCATATCTCACAAGTTGATAGGACATCTTAACTAGCTTGAAGCTAGGTTGCTTACTCGTTGTACAATTGCATTGTTACTTTGAACCAAATCATGGGTTGCTTGCGAGTACATTCAAAGTACTCATTGGCTTGCCACTGGTTATTTTATTGGCCAGGCATGAAAGAACAAGATATATTGAAGAGTTCCTTGGTGACGATCGTGCAAGCTAGGACGCTTTCCCAGTCAGAATGCCTGTAGGGCTAAGGCAGATGGCATGGGTCCAAGTTATCGACGAAGATTTCCGCTGCGATGATATACTCAAGACTTGACCATAATGGTCCTACTTGTGTAAAACGGTATGTATGGATGTAAGACTCTTGTTATTCAGCTTCTGTATGTTCAGTGAGCATTGATCTCTGGGATCACTGTACACGTGCATTCGGTGATCACGACTTATGAGTCAGGGTCCCCACAGAGCTGGTATCAGAGCCATCCTGACTGTAGGAAGCCTTAGTTAGCATGGTCGTTAGTTAAGGTAAAACTATTTCCAAAACTACTACTAGTTTTCAAAACTATCTATACTTTCCTCTTCCCTTTCAAAATTTAATGGTCGCTAGAATCCTTATGCCCCTAACCACGGGATTCCTTGTAATCCTCGTGGATAATCTAAAAGGAGTACACCTTGCCAAACACCCACCCACCTCTTCTGAACACAAGATTGGCGACACCACTACAAGACGATACCAACAGAAGATACATCCTTGAGGAATGAGGACATGAAGGCCCAGAAGATGGTGACACCCTTGATGCTGCCCCAAGAAGATGCAACCCTAGCCTACGATTATCAGGGCATAGAATATGCAAGATCATGATATACATCGCTAATAGAGTAACCCTGTCACTATCGTTGTTGTATCGGCAACCACCGATGGATGAGAACCTAGCCATTTGGTCCGCCTCACCATAGTGAGCAGGAAAACGGTTCCCCTCATTCCCCGCTCTTGGTGTCGATGTTGTCATCAACGTAACCGACATGATGGACCTCCATTATGCCTTGATAATGTCATTGCATAAAGGATTACCTACCTGGTACCATCGACGGCTTAGAAGACAAAAAGGGATCGTCGTGATTAAAAAGACAATAGAAGACCAAGTCAATGCCAGTTACGAGGAGCCACCTTCACCCCATCACCTGATCAGGCGAGAAGTTGTCGAAGATTCTGCAGGCTCAACCCAGATTGTTTCATCAAACAAGAGATGTAGCAACACCTGAGGAAAACTCAGAATACTGCATGAGGCACAAGGCACGACTACTGAGTCCGAGAACCCCTAGGGTAGGATGAGTCGTGTACCCCCTAGGCGCAGTCGAGTCCGTATGATGGTTCGAATAGAACCATGATTGTGTGTTGCTTGTTTTTATTTGTTTGTGTTTCGATATAGGTCGCACTTTTGCCCTAGGCGACAAGTATGCGACTATATCACCTTCTTTACCTTGCCTCTTCTGTTTGGCCCTTTTTGCACCTGTTTGTTTGCACTTGCACTATAGAACCCCCTTTAGGCATTCCCCTCCTCTATGCTACCTCTCCCTCTCATCTCTCTCCTCAACTGAAGGCTAGCAAGACAAGATACACCAAGGATTCTACTTTGGCAACCAACCAGCACTGAAGACTTTTGCTGCAGCCTCCTCGACCAAGTGAAACCCCATAGAGTTATGTTTAACCCTCCAGACTAGAAACCCATTCGTAGACCCTTCGAGACTTCATGAGATAACCCATATCAAATCCTTAACCATGTGCTTAACCCACAGACTTGCAAGAGAACCAGTTAAGCCTCCATAACCTCGCTCAACATTGGGTTCACTACGGAACTAGTGGACGTAGGGAATGAGCACCTTATCATCCTAATATAGCACCGGAACTGATGATGCCATAGGGAAGACCAATTTGAGGATATAGGAATAGAGGACAAATGACTTCATGAGTTTATATCAATGACTTTGAGGAATCATCCGAGACTATTTGGTGGATTATGAGGTTTTCATGTTGGTAGATGAACTTGGTTGGATCATGATTATAGGGTAGCATAGCTTTCATTACCCCTGAGTAAATTGGATTTAATAGGACGATTATGATGGCAAGCTGAAATTCTTGGGAGTATAAGGATTTGACTTAGCCAGGGGATATTGATAGTAGATAGTTGATATTACGACTATGACTTAGGGGAAAGTGTGGGAATTCTCGTTGGACACAAGATTTGGATTTAAATAGGTGATCCTAGTGGAGTATGGATGCAGAGTAATTATACATGGTTCGGAGTAAATTGGATTTAGACTGATGATCTTGATCATGATACCATGTTTCTCGGTGGACAATAAACTAAGAGATTGGATTAATTGTCGGGGTTGATTTAGGGATCTATATAAGCTTGAGGTTGGAGTTTACATGATCATGATAATGGAAATTGGTGGACTGACTATAGCAAGGAAGCCCTTCCAAGTGTTTGGGGATTATAGGAACCTTAGGAGATCATGTGGAACACCATAACCATTGGATTTGTAAAATTAAATGGATTATGTAGTAATTGATGGAAGGTAATGGGCTGTTGGAGTTGATTCATAGCAAGGAAACAAGATCTTGGAGTGGCTTACGACGTGTTTCCTTAGGGTAGAAATGCCTTAGACCTTGGAAGAGTAGGATGAGCACTTGGATTGTCATGTTGTATTCCATCTTGGAAGCTTGTATGCTCTACCAATGGATTTTTAGGGGTAGCCATACATATGAGTTTGGGGATCATAGACATATATGATTTTGCTAGACCTCCTCTCAGGAGTCATGATGATATGAATAGCATGAGTGATGATTGGAGTTGACCTATAGGAGATGATGCTATCGGTGATATGATGTGATAGAACAATTGGCATCTCAGAAACTGTGCTCAAGGATAAGATGATAAACGTTCACTCGCACACTAGAATCCTTGAAACCCTTAAGCCCTACCAAGCCACAACATGGTCGGACCATGACCATGGGCTTTGGCTCTAGGTCAAGTAGACCCTGGCCAATACTCAACCATGACCACCACCGATACCCCAACCTATACCCTATGTACCCCGTGGGCGAGTCTTCACATAGTACTCGAAGAAGCTGGATGTCATCGCCATTTGGTGATATACTTGCCTACCCGAAGACGGAAGAAGAACCATGTCAAGGAGGAAGAACTATACCAACCATCATCGTCAAGAAGTGAACTTCCTTGTCAAAGACTGTGCATATCTACAAACCACTCCTCTCTAAGGAACCAAGCATTTCCATGACAAGGAGACCCACTCCAAGATTTAACAGCCCCCCTCCAAGATCACTTCAAGACGAAGAGTAGATGGCTACCAGCTAGAGTTACCACCTGAGTTACCTGATGAGCACAACGCTTTCCATGCATCACAACCCCGGAAGTGTTTCCAACTTCCTAACTTGCCCAATCTCTACGAGGGCATTGACCACCGAGCCATCGACCCCTAGCCCAATCTAACCTGCCACGAGCTACCCATTAGCAACCTGGATCAAGAAGAGCGTCATACATGAAGCCACACCACCAGGTACTTCAAGCTCAATGGAGCACTACACGGAAGCAGAAGCAACACGAGAACTTGAAGACTACCCCAGATCCAAGTTTATGCATCCCTTTCCGCGCCTAGTTTGGGAATCTCGGGGACGAGATTCTTGTAAGGGGGGTAGGTCTGTCACACCCTGATTTTCATGCCACTGCACTTAAGCTAACAATCATTATAAAATGTGGTTTGACAAAAACTTTTGAGTGTTTTGGACTTTGCTTGATTTGATTTTTGTTTGCTGTTCGCAAGTGCTCTAAAAATCAAATAAATCCTCCAACTCCTATACTTCATCTCCTTGCTCCAAACTCTTGAACCAATGATCATGCCATGTGTATATGACATAAAAATAATTTCTTACAAAAATAATTTGGCCAAATAGTATTTTCAAAAATTATTTTTCCAAAAACCCCTGAATTGAGGTTTGCACTGCAAGTACTTAATTAAGGGCAGTAAAATCTTTCTAAAATATTTTTGACTCCTATTAGATATAGGATACCCGAAACCACAAAATATAATTTTAAAAATTATTCTTGTATTTTATTTAAAGGCTTTTCTTAAGGCCAGAAATGGTCTTTAACAGGTTAAAATTATTTTAAAAGCTTTAAAAATATTTGAGAAAAATTAGGGAAACTCAATGGACATATATTTTCCATATATATGAGTTTCAACACATGGTAATGATCAAAATATTGGACAAAACCTCCCAAAACCATTTCCGCTTATTTCAAGGATTTGAAATATTTCTACAGGAAATATTTTCATAAAAATCCAATAAAATTCTAACAAGTCACATATGACATGTTTGATGATCTTGCCAAGTACCATGTCATGGAGAATAGTATAACCCCATGAAACCCTCTCAAAACCACTTCTGTCCTTTTTCTAGTTTGAACATTTTTGCACTGTCAAACATGTCCAAATGTTCTCAAACCTTGTGAACATTCTCAAATGGTCTAATCATTCATCTATACCAAATGGCACAAGTTGGAGAAAATGTTATATTGATCAAAGTGCCCCAAAACCCTCTCTGACCAGAATCAAATTTGAACAACTTTGTACTACCAACTTTCTCTCCTTGACCCCAGCTTTTGTGAGCAAGTTCACATGGCCAAATGAGGCTACTACACCAAGTGGTGCATCAAGGAGAAGTGATTTGCTCAACTAGATCTACACAAGTTCATTTCTACTAATTTCTAGGGTTTACAAAAATTGCATTGGCAACTTTGCCCAAATGAGCTCAAACTTGGTGGAACACCCTACTTCTATGTGCCATTCCATCCTATTAATTTTCATGGCAAGTGGAATTAATTTTCTTGCCCAAACCAACAACAAACACCTTCTGCAATTTTTCCAAAATCATCATTTTGACCACTACCACTCTTCTCCATGGCCTCAACTTTTTACCACAGCCCCTCCTAGTCCCCTTGCACCTCCAGTAGCAATGGAAAATCCATAGCTCAATTATTGGAGGGGTAAAACCCCACTTTCTCTCTCTGGACAGCCCATTTCCCTCTCTCCCTCAACCTCTCTCCTCTCCTACTGGCTCTCTAGGGCATCCAATGCCACTCCTACATTGTTTACTCACCCCCAAAACCCCCAGACACAAAAGGACATGCTCATGGCGCATAAACAATGCCAGTGCCTGCAGAGCTCGCGCTCTGGAACACACTACAGTGCTCTCTCGCACTATAGCTCACCCATGCCAAGGGCATACGACGGCCTTGGGCGTCGGGGTGATGTCTCTCGAGGTGGCCTCGGCGTCCTGGACACGGCACGCTGTCGGCCCCCTCCAGAACCTCTCTCCTCTCCCCTGCACGACCTTACCCGAGCGAGTCCGTGGACGCTGCCCACGGTGCTCCGCGGCCACGCCCATTTAGGCCACCCCGACTCTTTCTCTCGCCTCGGTTCGAACCTCCTCTCTCCCGTACACCTCTCAGACACCCCCTCACTCCCCCTCGTGCCCTCCTGCCCTCTCCATGGCCACCATGTTCGTCGTCGGCCTCCACTTTGCTCCGGCGAACAGAGCCCCTCCCCTCTCCTTGACTTCCAGGAGAGCCTCCGCTAGGCTACGGAGCTTCCCACTCCTCTCCGCCTCGTCCCGTGCCTCGTTGTGCCAGTGCCGCCAATGCCTGATGGGGCCGTCCGCCACGACCGTCGCCAGATACGCTCCGGCCATCCCCTGCCGTCTCCGAGGGCTTCCCCTGACGCGACTCTCCCCGGCGACCCCTCCGGTGTCCGTGGCTTGGCCAGAGGTAGCCTGTGTCGCCGGGGGAAGGCGCCGGCCGGCGCGCAGACGGGGCTCGATCCCCTCCTGTCGCGAGCGCGAGAGGAAGAAGAAGACCCTGCGGCTGGGCCCCGCAGGTCAGTGACCCTGCCGGCCGGCCACGTCATTTAAGTGGAGACGGTCCAGCCGTTTTGCGCTTCCCTTCGGCGAAAGCGTCACCCGGGAATACACCTTCGGCGTGGCCTCCCATCGGGTGTCCGCGAGGAGCTGGGCCAGGCCCAGTGCGCTGCCCGGCTAAATTACGCTCAACGCGTGAGATTAGGTATAAAACTCTTTTTCTCATTTTCTTTATCCAGTGAACTTCATAAATCTCTAAACAACTCAAATAGTGTCCAAATTTGATGATTCAAATTTCTTATGACTCCGTAAATCATGATCTTTCACATGGTGCTATTTGCACGTTTTTCCGGAAGCATTTCCTTCACAAATATTTATCAAATCCTATTCTTCCTATTTCTGTGATGAACTTTAGAAAATCACAGAGAGCTCAAATTCGATCCAAATGCCATGATTCAAGTTTGTAGATACATCTAATTTCATAACTTAGGTTATGAACATTTTTTCTTAATACTTTATGTACTCCACAAAATAATGAGCCATTTCTACATATTTGTCAACTTTGCAAATTCATAGGAAATTCATTTGAACTCCAAATCCAGTGAAACCAACTCCTAGATGCTTCTAAAATCATGGTTTGCTAAATGGGTGCCTCTGCTCATTTTTCAAAAATATATTTCTGTACACTTCTTGCAAATCCACAAATCCCTTGATTCCATTATATTGAAATATTCAGAGATATCCATTGATCAAATCCCATTGAAACCACTTTGGTCATACCTCATATGACCAAAGGTATCCTAGAAAAGTCCAACTTGCAATTTTAGAGCACTTATATTTTTGCCTTGTTGTGTTGCTTATTGTGTTTGTTTCCGATGTTAGTTGACGAAGTAGACGGAGTACTTGGAGAAGGACCCGAAGACTTGAAGACTGATGAACCAGGCAAGCAGCCCTTTGACCATGATACCCCTCTTGTTCATCGGTACCCTTTTTTCCGATTGCATGATGATGAAGGATGACGGTGCTAAACTTGTTGTGAACCACCACATGATGCATACCCCTACTCATGACCTTACCTTGTTCATGATTGCATTTTCAAGAGACTATTTGATGCATAATGACGCATGTGTACCACGAACTCTTCATGGTTACAATCTTTCGAAAACCCCATCGGGTGCCCCTAATGCCCTTGGGAGATGTTGATCTAAGGTCACCACTTGAGGAAGAAGTGGTGTACCGGAGAGAGATTTTGGTGTGTGTGCGTGTGTGTAAAATGATGGATTAGATTTATGTGTGATTATCGTCCCAACCAAACATGTGCAACCACTCTACCCCTTTATGGGATGGGGCATTATTAATTACCTAAGCCGATACTAGCTTGGAGCCCGCATTACTAGTGACGGGGGAGAGTTGGTGCTCTCTCTCTCGGGACGGGGTCGTGCCAGGTAGGGCGGCCATGACTATTCTCACAGGGCACCAGACACACCGTTGGTCCCTTCGTGTATGCGTAATAATGTGAGAAGGGTAGAGTCCCACGATCTTTTGCTTATACACGAGGGTCGTGTATCAACGAGTGGACTCCTTGTTAGTGTCATCTAGGGAAAGATAGTGATCGGGTGCTTCCCACGTGTACTTGAGGTACTGTGGGATCGTGGATGACACGAAAGCGCCGCACACCCCCTATGTTTCACTGATGAGGTGATGGATCATGAATTTCCAGCGGGATTCAAACCCGTAAACATAGAGGCATACGACGGAACAACAGACCCTGGAGTGTGTATTGAGGATTACATCCTCCACATACACATGGCTAGAGGAGATGATCTCCACGCCATAAAATACTTACCCCTTAAACTCAAAGGGCCGGCTCGGCATTGGCTTAAGAGCCTCCCCGAAAATACCATTGGAAGCTGGGAAGAGCTCGAGGATGCATTTCGGGCAAATTTTCAGGGGACTTATGTCCACCCTCCGGATGCAGACAATTTAAGTCACATAACTCAACAGCCCGGAGAATCAGCCCGGAAATTCTGGAACAGGTTCCTTACTAAAAAGAACCAAATAGTCGACTGTCCGGACGTCGAAGCCTTAGCAGCTTTCAAACACAACGTCCGAGACGAATGGCTTGCGAGACACCTCGGCCAAGAAAAGCCAAGATCAATGGCCGCATTAACAAGCCTCATGACCCGCTCTTGCGCGGGAGAGGACAGCTAGCTAGCAAGATGCAGTACCAGCGACCCAAGTACATCCAAGTCGAGGGATGGAAGCGGAAACCACGGCGCAACAAGGACCAGCGCCGGATGAAAAGAATAGTCCAAAACAGCACGGCAGATCAACGCCGGATTCAAAAGCTTCATGGCGAATAACAAAAACTGCCCTTAAGGACAATAGCGACGAGTTATCCAACTTCAACAAAATCTTGGACAAGATATGTCAAATCCACAGTACTCACAGGAGGCCCGCTAACCATACCCACGAAATTGTTGGGTCTTCAAACAGTCCGTGATGAGCGCCCGAACACAAGGGGCTCGGCGCACCAAGTGAAGATGACGATGAGCACCACAAGCGAGCCTCGGAAAACAAAAACCTTCCCACGGGAGGTCAAAACAGTAAACTCACTTCACGTGATCAAAGGGAAAAAGCAGGCGGCGCCCACTAAAAGGCGCCGCTGCTGGTTGTCAAAACCAATCACCTTCGACCATCAGGACTATTCGAAAATATCCGGAACGCAGGATGGACTGCCCTGATATTGGACCCTATAATCAATGGATTCCAATTTACACATGTCCTCATGGATGGCGGCAGTGACATAAACCTGATATATCAGGATACAATCCGCAGGATGGGGATAAACCCAACCAAAATTCGCTGTAGCAACACCTCCTTTAAAGGAGTAATGCCAGGCCCATATGCCCTTTGTACGGGCTCCGTACTGCTGGAAGTTGTGTTTGGTTCATCCGACAACTTCCGTCATGAAAGGTTACTCTTCCATGTCGCCCCGTTTAAAAGCAGCCATCAAGCAATATTGGGACGCGAAGCTTTCGCCCGCTTTAACGCAATACCGCACTACGCATCGCTAACACTTAAAATGCCCGGTCCACGCGGCATCATCTCGTTAAAAGGAAGGATTAAGTGTTACTCGAGCAGGGAAGAACGGGAGACTGCCTTGACAGCCCCACAGTTATCCGGCTCTGCTAGGCAAAGAACCTGAATGGGTCACTCAAAACCCGGACACGGTTAGACGAGTCCGGCTCCTACTAGCGGCATACCCCCATACGAGGGGCCGCATACATGTACAACGAGAGACAATAAAGCTCAATTTTATTCAATTCCGTACTCTGTTTATTTAATATTAAGTACATCTTTCATACGATCCTTTTCTTTCCAACTAAGTTCCTCTCTTTCATAGATGAACAACGTGCTACACCCGTCCGGATCGGGCTGCGCGGAGACACAGTATGCAGACGTGCGATGCGGACCCGTTGAAAGGATTCTTTTCAGATTAAGACCCTGCGTAAACCTTTTTTCACTGTCTCTTGTTGATATACATCCCCCGGTTCCTTAATATATCCGAGGATGAGGCTGGTGTTTTGGCATTGGCCGCACCAGAATTTTTGCGTGTACCTGGACACCAGGGGCTTAGGTCATTATTCTGCCCATTTTCATAAAGACCGAATACCTTAGGGAGTATTCGGCGTCTCGAGTTAGGCCTTATATGCATCAGCTCCGAATCATGTCTTTGGTCAACTGTTGGGTTGCCCGGTTCCTGTGTTTTGCTGCCTTACGTTCCGTTTTCACGGCTAACGCGGCACTGGAGAACTACTGCGATTGTGCCCGGTTCGGCGAGCGAGCACCTCCGGCCCGATTGTCATGATATAGCGAGACTGGTCAACCACTCGACGACTCACGGGAATGTTTAGGATTCCTCCGCATTAACGAAGGACCGGTTTTCGGTCGAGCACATCGCACCCTGAATTCGGGAGAGTGCGGTGCCCTCGGGGGCTATATAGTAGCCCCACCCTCGAACTCCTATGGCTAAGTGAAAGTGATAAAGCATTATAGTCCGGTTGCCCTGGTTTGCTACGCTATCACCTCCTTAACAGGACCAAGACGTTGGATTAAGTGTGAAAAAGCGCTTTTTTTTAAACACCCCCGCACTATGTGCGTGGGGGCTGAAGCCAAGGACTGCCATCTTTCAGGTTATATATACATATACATAAACGGCCGCACAGGGAGTAGTTTACTACCTGAATGCACAAGTATAAAAAAACGCTTATATTACATTGAAACATTGTTTTCACAAATCATACATGCCATTTAAACATAATATCCTTCGAGCACTGCGTCTCTATTAAACGAGCGCCTGGCAGGACTTCTTCAAAGTAGTGCTCGGCAGGTACTCGGCTTTGGTCCGAATCTTGGGATGCAATGTCGGTGGCCTTCATCTCTGCCCAGTATGTCTTGACATGGGCTAGAGCCATCTGCGCTCCCTCAATACACGCCGATCACTTCATTGTGTCGATACGCGGTACCGCACCAAGGAACTGTTGCACCAAACCAAAATAGCTCTTCGGCTGGGGTCCGCCCGGCCACAAGTGAGTCAAGACATGCTTCATGGCAAATCCGTACAACCGATTCAGCTCGGCCCATTTGGCCAACCGATCGGTCAGCGGTAGAGGACGCTCCGGACTATGGAATTGCGACCAATATAGCTCTTCCCTTCGATGCCCCTTCTAGCCCCGGAAGTGCTCCACCGCGTCCGCAGCGCTCGCCGCCATGTCCAGATAAGCATCCTCCGAACTCCACAACTTATCCAGCTGAGCATACTTTGGATCTGTATATTTCCTCCGTAGTAGAAACGGTTTTCCATCCGCAATTGCCCCGGCCTGACTCAGCTCCTTCTTGGCAGCTCTCAAAGCCGATTGGGCATTCTTGGATTCGGCGGCGGCCTTTTTCAGGCCCTCTTGTTCCGCTTGACGTTCTTTTTCAAGAACCTTGCAGCAATCGGTAGTATTCTTTAACTTTTTGGCCATATCGGCCATCTCCTCTTTGCTTCGGCAGTGAGCAGCCCAGTCAGCTTCTAGCTCTTCGGCCGCTTTTAAAGCGGCCGCATTACTAATTCTGGCTTGCTCTTTCGCTCGGGCGAGTTCTGCCCGCAGCTCCTCCACGGCAGCGGCACCATCTGCATTAAGCATACGAATAGTAAGACATGGGCGTCAAGCTCCCTTACAAGGTGTCCGCATAGAGGTCGCATGCCTTGTGACTCGTCAAACCGTTTATTGACCAGCGCGATGTCCGCATTCGCCTCGTCAAGTCGCCGCTTCAGTTCGGCATATTCATCAGTCCGGCTGGCCTACGGACGCCTCGCCACCTGTTTAGGAGCGGCGATATGTTATAGCGAAATTTGATCCTCAGCACGTTGTCAATTTTGACAACATACTGAGTCTCGAGGCTACTATCTATCTGGCGCATTTATATGCATAAGCGTCGAAGGTACATTATTTTTGCATACCTCAAACCCGTCGGTAAGCTTCGGCGGCTTCATGTAATCCGCTCTCCGCGGATGCAATTATTTCAATCACCGCACCCATTAGAAACACGGTGATCTTCTGAAATAACCGCTCGCCCGAGCAGATCCTTCACTCCTCCGTCCGCACGCCACTTGGCGCGGACCTTCCGGCCCGCGCGGACTTAGAGAACCCTTCGGACGACACCTCCGGGTCGTCCGCCTCCTATGAGGGTGCGACAGGTGGAGGCGTTTCGCTCTCCATCATCTCCGGAAGAAGATCCCCCGAAGACAAGCTCTGCTGAGAAGGGCTGAGGTCCGAACTACAAGGTACAGTTTTGGTTATCTTCACAAATAAATACAGGGATGTTCCTTATTTACAAGACCCCTTCTTTTTACTTATGGCTCGCTGGAGGGCTGATCCCCTCAGGGAAATAATGCGGTTGGGTTACTTCCCAACGCCGGACTCTCTACCGAAGATTCCTTTCCCCTCTTTGAGGCCTTGACCTCCGGATCTTCCGAAGCGGTCCTCTTCTCTCCTCGGAAGGTGGGACTCTTAATCCTTCCTTCCTTGATAGCCTCCTTCGTAGAGGCGGTTGCTTCCCCGCTCCCCCCTTCGCTTTCTTCAAAAGGCGCGACCTTCAACATCTTGGTCAACATGGGATCCGGCGTGGTCTCGGGAGGAGCGGACACCTTATTAACTTTGCCTTGGCTATCCACTCCTATTCAAGCGGCTCCTTTAAAGGGCATATATATATAAATGAATGAACAGCTTGTCCGTTGCGGGACTACTTACTTGAGTATCTGGCGATTGCAGCTTAGTCCTGCGTCCTTGGTCAAGTCCGGACACTTCTCTTGTGATCCGAAGAACAGTTTATACATCTCCACAGGCGTCGTGCCCATAAAATTTTGGAGGCTCGTGGTCCCTCGGTTGAATTCCCACAGGCGGAGGCGGCGTTCGCTGCAGGCTGAAGGCGCGGATCACCATAACCTGCGCCACGCAGCCAGATTGATCCCTCTTTCACGGAGATCTCGAATCGGCCTGCAGCGAGGAACGTCCTTGGGCGGCCCCAGTCGAGCCCCTTGTTAACCCATGATGCCACCGCTGTGGTGGACTGGCGGAGGGCGGGGCGCCGCCCATTTGGTGCCCCTGGGAGCGGTGATATAAAACCACTCCCGTTGCCACAAACCAAGCTCCTCTTGAAAAGAGCCCTCGGGCCACGGAGCATCAGCACATTTGCTTATGACCGCCCCTCCGCACTCTGCTTGTTGCCCCTTTATAATCTTTGGCTCCACCATGAAGGTCTTGAGCCACAATCCAAAGTGGGGGGTAATATGGAGGAAGGCCTCACATACGACAATGAATGACGAGATATGGAGGATGGACTCCGGATTCAAGTCATGGAAATCAAGCCCATAATAAAACATGAGCCCTCGCACAAAGGGATCCGTTGGGAAGCCTAAACCCCGAAGGAAGTGGGACACGAACACCACGTTCTCGCCGGGCTCAGGAGTGGGAATGACCTGCCCTGGAGCAGGCAGCCTATGCGAGATCTCGCCGGTTAGATACCTGGCGTCTCGCAGCTTTGGCACATCTTCTTCTGTGACAGAGGAAGACATCCATCGGCTGTGCTGGTCGGAGCCAGACATCGTTGAAAGTCCGAAGCGCCTGAATCTGAAGCTTTGGGTGTTGGAACTCGAAGCGCGAGGTGAACTCGATGGAGGGTGTAAAAAAGAAGAGGGCCTTGGTCTCATTATAAAGAGTTTGAATACCAAGAGGCCACCCCGTGGTCGATTAGGACTCGCCTTTGATAGAGAAGGCAGGCCAACGGGCACGGTTGGGTTACCCACGTCCGTATTGATGAGGATCCCGGAATAAGGGGGCACGATCTATCCTTTGATAAGACGTGCCAAGGAAACCGCCTCGCTAAACACGCTGAGGTGGAACAATAAAAAAACGATTCATATAAAGGCCTGGCCGTGGTGTGATGTCACGCCGCGGAATACGTCAGCAGATCTGTGCAAAAATTATTCTCTCTCTGGCGTTATGTGGAACTTGTTTTGCGAGCGGACACTATCCTTGTGTTCAAAACCTTCTATGAAGTATTCGGAGGAGGAACCCGCCGCAATGCCGGCGACAATCAGCGCCGGACTCATCGTCATTGAAGCCTGGTTCAGGGAGCTCTTGAGGAGTCCCAGACTAGGGGTGTCCGGATAGCGGACTATCGTCCACGGCGGGACTCCAAGACTATGAAGATACAAGATTGAAGACTTCGTCCCGTGTCCGGATGGGACTTTCCTTGGCGTGGAGGGCAAGCTTGGCAATACGGATATGTAGATCTCCTACCATTGTAACCGACTCTGTGTAACCCTAACTTATCCGGTGTCTACATAAACCGAAGGGTTTTAGTCCGTAGGACGAACAACAATCATACCATAGGCTAGCTTCTAGGGCTTAGCCTCCTTGATCTCGTGGTAGATCTACTCTTGTACTACCCATATCATCAATATTAATCAAGCAGGAGTAGGGTATTACCTCCATTGAGAGGGCCCGAACCTGGGTAAAAACATCGTGTCCCTTGTCTCCTGTTACCATCCGCCTAGACGCACAGTTCGGGACCCCCTACCCGAGATCCGCCAGTTTTGACACCGACAATCGTTGATATAGATCTTTCCGCGACGACTCTTGGTCATCCGGCCCACAGCATATCCCTTAATCCCTTTGAAGCTTCCCTTTAAGAACTCGAAACCATCGTGCGCGAGCCCCACGGTGGCGCCAACTTTCATGGAAGTGTCACGGCAGATGTCCTCGTGGAAGGACTTAGTTGCGGAGCCATTGCAATGATGTTAGCTTAAAGGGGTTAAACGGGACAAAGGACACGAAGAGTTTATACTTGTTAGGCCCCTTGCAGTGAAGGTAAAGGCCTAGTCCAGTTTGAGGTGGTATTGCTAGGGTTTCGATGACCAGGGAGTGAATACGCTTTGCCTGGCTATCGACTTGTTGTTTCTTGCGCTAAGCCGCTGCCGGGTCGTCCCCTTATGTACATGGGTTGACGCCCTGCGGCCTACAGAGTCCCGGCCGGCTCATACAACGTGTCCGTCTCGGTGACTTATCTTACATGCCTTACATTACAAGTCTATACTTACATGGCGGTTTACACTTATGGGCCACAAGTTGCCTTCAGGTTTGGCCTTTTAATAAGCCTGCCTATAAACTGCCATCTTTAATATACTCTTGGGCTTTATTCTGATGAACCGCCATAAGGATGACCCGGCCCCTCCTGGGCGGGTCATATCTGATAATCATATCCCCAACAGAAGGTGTACCCAGCAGTCTCTTTTGGGTATCCTATGAAGACACATTTCTCCGATTTGGGTTCGAGCTTATCAAGTTGAAGCTTTTTCACATAAGCATCGGAGCCCCAAACTTTAAGAAACGACAACTTGGGTTTCTTGCCAAACCACAGTTCATATGGTGTCGTCTCAACGGATTTAGATGGTGCTCTATTTAACGTGATTGCAGCCGTCTCTAAACTATAACCCCAAAATGATAGCGGTAAATCAGTAAGAGACATCATAGATCGCACCATATCTAATAAAGTTCGATTACGACGTTCGGACACACCATTACGCTGTGGTGTTCCAGGTGGCGTGAGTTGCGAAACTATTCCACATTGTTTCAAATGAAGACCAAACTCGTATCTCAAATATTCACCTCCACGATAAGATCGTAGAAACTTTATTTTCTTGTTACGATGATTTTCCACTTCCCTCTGAATTTTTTTGAACTTTTCAAATGTTTCAGACTTATGTTTCATCAAGTAGATATACCCATATCTTCTCAAACCATCTGTGAAGGTCAGAAAATAATGATACCCGCCGCGAGCATCAACACTCATCGGACCGCATACATCAGTATGTATTATTTCCAACAAGTTTGATGCTCGCTCCATTGTTCCGGAGAACGGAGTCTTAGTCATCTTGCCCATGAGGCATGGTTCGCAAGCATCAAGTGATTCATAATAAAGTGATTCCAAAAGCCCATCAGCATGGAGTTTCTTCATGCGCTTTACACCAATATGACCTAAACGGCAGTGCCACAAATAAGTTGCACTATCATTATTAAACTTATATATTTTGGCTTCAATACTATGAATATGTGTATCACTACTATCGAGATTCAACAAAATAGACCACTCATCAAGGGAGCATGACCATAAAAGATATTACTCATATAAATAGAATAGCCATTATTCTCTTATTTAAATGAATAACCGTCTCGCATCAAACAAGATCCAGATATAATGTTCATGCTTAACGCTGGCACCAAATAACAATTATTCAGGTCTAAAACTAACCCTGAAGGTAAATGTAGAGGTAGCATGCCAATGGTGATCACATCGACTTTGGAACCATTTCCCACGCGCATCGTCACCTCGTCCTTAGCCAATTTTCGCTTAATCCGTAGCCCCTGTTTCGAGTTACAAATGTGAGCAACAGAACCAGTATCAAATACCCAGGCGCTACTACGAGCATTAGTAAGGTACACATAAATAACATGTATATCAAATATACCTTTCACTTTGCCATCCTTCTTATCCGCCAAATACTTGGGGTAGTTCCGCTTCCAGTGATCGGTCCCTTTGCAGTAGAAGCACTCAGTCTCAGGCTTAGGTCCAGACTTGGGCTTCTTCACTTGAGTAGCAACTTGCTTGCTGGTCTTCTTGAAGTTCCCCTTCTTCCCTTTGCCCTTCTTCTTGAAACTAGTGGTCTTGTTGACCATCAACACTTGATGCTCCTTCTTGATTTCTACCTCCGCAGCCTTTAGCATCGTGAAGAGCTCGGGAATTGTCTTATCCATCCCTTGCATATTATAGTTCATCATGAAGCTTTTGTAGCTTGGTGGCAGTGATTGAAGAACTCTGTCAATGACACTATCAACCGGAAGATTAACTCCCAGCTAAGTCAAGTGATTGTGGTATCCAGACATTCTGAGCATATGTTCACTGACAGAACTATTCTCCTCCATTTTGCAGCTGTAGAACTTATTGGAGACTTCATATCTCTCAATCCAGTCAATTGCTTGAAATATTAACTTCAACTCCTGGAACATCTCATATGCTCAATGACGTTCAAAACGCCGTTGAAGTCCCGTTTCTAAGTTGTAAAGCATGGCACACCGAACTATCGAGTAGTCATCAGCTTTGCTCTGCCAGACGTTCATAACATCTGGAGTTGCTCCTGCAGCGGGTTTGGCACCTAGCGGTGCTTCCAGGACGTAATTCTTCTGTGCAGTAACGAGGATAATCCTCAAGTTACGGACCCAGTCTATGTAGTTGCTACCATCATCTTTCAACTTAGCTTTCTCTAGGAACACATTAAAAATTCAATGGAACAATAGTACGGGCCATTTATCTACAACAACATAGACATGCAAAATACTGTCAGGTACTAAGTTCATGATAATTAAAGTTCAATTAATCTTATTACTTAAGAACTCCCACTTAGATAGACATCCCTCTAATCATCTAAGTGATCACGTGATCCATATCAACTAAACCATGTCCGATCATCACGTGAGATGGAGTAGTTTTCAATGGTGAACATCACTATGTTGATCATATCTACTATATGATTCACGCTCGACCTTTCGGTCTCAGTGTTCTGAGGCCATATCTGCATATGCTAGGCTCGTCTAGTTTAACTCGAGTATTCTACGTGTGCAAAACTGGCTTGCACCCGTTGTATGTGAATGTAGAGCTTATCACACCCGATCATCACGTGGTGTCTCGGCTGTGAATGTCATAGCAATAAAGTGCATACTCAGGGAGAACACTTGTACCTTGAAATTTAGTGAGAGATCATCTTATAATGCTACCGTCGTGCTAAGCAAAATAAGATGCATAAAGGATAAACATGACATGCAATCAATATAAGTGATATGATACGGCCATCATCATCTTGTTGTGACAGCCTGGATTTTGCCTTCTCTCTTTTTACAGGACTTGCCTTCTCTCTTTTTATAGGACTTGCCTTCTCTCTCTTTCCGGACTTGGTTTTCATCGTGGTTTTTGCCCTGATTTGATTTGGATTTTTGGATCAATTCAAATGGACTTGTCACTTGGGCATATCCTTGGCTTTCACCCAGTGACCTATCTACCTTATTCCTCCCACAAATTCCCAAAATAATAAAATGAATATTTTTCCTAAAAGGAAAATATTCATTTTTCTCTCTGAAGCTCATTTCAGAACTTTGTGCTCCAAAGCAACCTCAATTTTTCTTGCTCAGAAAATTCTAAGATAATTCCTAAATATTCTTAGGACCATGGCACATCTTCCCATGCAAAAATACTACATCACTTTTTGTAATATTTTTGTTGTAAAAAATCTTTTCACTTCTGGACCAGAAATGCATTTTGTACAGCAAGTGCATTTTTCCTTGAGCTTTTGGCCTTGAGATTTCTTGAGCTTAAAGACCTTCCTAAGAAAACCTAAACCCCAGGAGATTAGCCCTAATGGCCTTCTAGAGGGTGGCCAAACTTGGCGACCAAGTTTCTGATCAGAAACTTGCCAGCTTGGTAGAGTCGCGTTTGGTCGGCCTGGGTATGATCCATCACCTCTCCTAGACGTAGTACTGCATGGTCGAGATCGTAGACAAGGTTTGGCCACTCCTGGCCGTCGTTTTGGCCATGCCAGCTTGGTGACCGTGCGAGGACACGGCGCCTGGCAGCGTCTCGACGCGCTCTGGCCGGCGCTTTGCGTTCTGTTTCGCGTGTGCATGTAAGCGCTCGCCTCCGAGTGCCGCAACGTGCCACAACCCTCGACCCATCACCCATGAACCCTCCCTAGCGCTCGCCAACGCCGGAGCCGCCGCAGCAAGCCCGGTCAAGTCGCGGCCAAAATGGCACATTGCGCGTGTGTGCATGTCCCCATCTCAAACCGCCTCATGTGCTTGTCCGCGAGCGTGGGCAAGCGCCGGCGTTGACGGTGCACCCTGTCCCCTCGCGTTGGAGCCTCTCGTTGACGTTCGCCGCGTGTCCAGAGTGCTCCGGCAGCGACACGTCCCCCCTATACTCCGGCTATATAAAGCCACCCCGCCTCCCTTGCTAGTCACGCACCACTCAACACCACCTCCACGAACACGTAGACGAGCAGAAGCCCGGTCGGGCAGGCCTCTGGCCGTCGCCCCGACCCGAGGACTCCGGCGATCCCCGCAGGCAAGCTGCCGCTCTCCAGGGCCTCTCAAGCTCAAGCAGCTGCTTGGGCAGGGCCTTGGTGGTCTGCTGGAGCTGCTTGGACCCCGCCAAGCCCTCGGAGTTGCCTCTAGCCACCGTCTTCCACCTCTCCGGCGAACCTCGTCCGCCACCGAAGCTTGCGAGCTCGACTGCGACCAGCTTCGTCCACCTTTGCCAAGCCACGTGCAGGCAGGTGCGCCACGAGCCCGCTTCGATCTATCCCTCTAGCCTATCCCCAAACCCCTCGTCACGGCATGAGCTCGTGACACCACCTCCCCTCGATCTCGATCCCTTCCTCTCTCTGACTTGGTGGGGCCGGTGTCAGCTTCACCACTCGCGCCCGAAGCGGTACGAGTGGAGCCGCACTTCTACTTTACGCCTTCAACGTCACCCCCCAATGATTTTCTATTTATTCAAATTTAATTCAGAAATTTGACTAAACTTTGACCAGCCACCATTTCTAAACCATAAGTCCAAATGAATTGATTCTTTTTGCATTGTCTTTGTTACAGAAAGCTCTAGCAGCACACCAAAAGGTAGATTTTTCCTTGCTGTCTAGAATTTCTGGTGATTTTCAGAATGTGTTTTGACATTTATTTTTGTGGTTTTAAAATATTTTCAGAAGGAGGATCTTGCCTTGAAGCTAACCAGGAGGAGGGTGACCCTCCTCTGCGCTAAGGCAAGCCACATCATCATTTGGATGGTGTTATTTCAATATCTATGATTTTCTACTTGAATATGAGTCTTTATTTGCATTTAAAATGATAAATTAATATGGTTAATTGCGAGTTGTTTCATGATGCTTGATATGCTTGCTTTACCTTCTGGTTGAGTTCATAGAATTGTTTGGCTAAGTAGAGTAAGATTTTGCACTTGATATTTTGTTATGGAAAGTTATGGTAGCTATTTTTGCTAGTAATAGTTTTCAACTAAATGATGAACTAATAAAAATGTTGTTTGTAGATAAAATGAGTTATAACGGAGAAGTTTCGATCTTAGTATTGCAAGATAGTTATGTTGCTTGTTTTGATCCATGCTTAAGAGTTGCTTGCTCTGTGTGACGAGTAGTTGCATGATTTCCCGTATGATGCCAGGTTAGTAATAAAAAGTTTTTCTGAAAGTTAATACTTGATTATGTTCAACCTGAATATGATGTTGATCACATCATGGTGCCACTAAATCGGGTTTTTAATTCAGTGCGACCACATTTACCTAATGGGAATGTCTTGATTCGGTCCTTTGTCGTGGCTCTCACCGGTGCCTCCCGCGAGGGAAGGTTATGGGCGTGCATACCCTGGCCCGGTAGGCAGACATAACCTTGTGTGCTCATTTTGTTTTTATGGTACCTTGTCCTCGTTTGGGACCATTTCGCCACGACGGTGGCCGTTGGTGTCTTTGGTAGACACAGGGACACCCAAGACCTAGCCCTGAGAGGCAGATGGTCGGAGTGGCCGGGGAGAGTGCATGGCAAAGGGATGGTTTCGTCGGAATACTTTGGTCCACCCGAATGGGAGTACGAGGCCAGGTATTCCGTAGTGTGGGTAAAGTGCGCTACCTCTGCAGAGTGTATTTAATCTATCGATAGTCGCGCCCTCGATTATGGGCAAGACTCGGGAGTAAGTCAGACCATGGATCAACTTTTATAATGAATCTTGCAAACTAGTAATTGTTGTGATGCACTGTTTCGTGGTGAACCTTGAACACTCGAGGTGTTCGTGAGTGATTTGTTTCAGGTGTGACCCCGGTGTGGTCATGTTTGGTTACGAGGTAACTGTCTGGTAAGCGAGTCTGTGTGACTCGGTGTGATGTTTGGTTGCTTTTCATAGCTTTGCATTTGTAGTAATTTCCTGCATTAATTTAACTTGATTAATTATCATGATATTGTCTGTCATCGTGCTTATGTTTGTTGTGAGCTTGCAAGTACATTCAATGTACTGACCTGGCATGTCATGCCAGCTTTCAGGCAAGTTGATTCGCATCGGAGCGCATCTCGTGTCTAGGCCGTGTCCACGTCGGTGTCCCTGTGCCATGGAGTTCCGCTACTTCGTTCTTCCGCTGCCGCGTAGTTTCGTATGATCGAGGCCCCAACCATGTTCATTAAATAATGTACATACTGTCCAGCAGCACTGTGTGTGCCGCTTGGCCTCGAATCTCGATGTAATATCAGACCTTTGTACAACGCTAGTATCAATAAAGTGGTTAATTATGTACCATGTTGTTGTGTATTGCCAGAAGACTTGATCTCTGGGTTGGCAATGCAGGTAAACCGGTTGCTCTGAGCCGGGGTGCCACAACGCTTGGTATCAGAGCTGCGCTGATTGTAGGACACGCTTGACCGGTAGTGCGTTAGTAAAATGGTATATTGTTTCGTTTGAGTGCCAGTAGACATTGGAATTGGTTGTTGCATTGCATGCATGACTTATTGTTGTTATTACTAACCATATGGTTTCTGAGTGAAGATGGCACCAGTACCGATCTTGTACCATCTTGAGCCAGCTCCGTGCACATCGCCGCACCTGCTTTAGAACGTGTGGCGACGACTCTATCCAGAGGGTGCTGATCCAGAGTATCGGGTGTATCGCGAGCATCTGGCGATGCATTGTATGAGTATTATCTTTGAGGTCACTCTACACCACAGTTCCCCATCTGGCGCTTACACTCGTTCGTCTAAGGGTGGTCTTGCTTCTACGCCATCTGAGGCGGTTCAGTTTGCTGCTATCGAGGCTCTTGTAGACTTGCTCTACAATGAGGTTCACATGCACACCCACCCTGGACTTTTCTTCTACCCATCTCTGCACGAGAATGGGCGTATCCGCTTTCCTTTGATTAATCCGTCATGCGATCGTCCCACTAGCCACCTTGCATGCTACATCACCGCTAGCTATCTCCTTAACTCTGAGTTAGCTCGGGGCTCTCACGCAGCGCTCGCGCTCTCTGCTGCTGCTCGTATAAGGAACCCTCTTCCTGCTGTCATCTACACTTCTGCTCCTCCCACCTCCATTCCTACACGACCTCGCAGGGTACCGTTAACCCTTTGACGGTGAACCCTCGCACAGCTCCTGCTGCATGGTCATCTCTTCTCGCTACTCCTGCCGCTCCTATGCTTAGATCCCATCCCCCGCCTGCCCCTGAGGGAGAGCCCTCAAGGCATCGCCAGCGCACCTCTCTTCCCCCGGAGGTCTCTACTATCAGTTCAGGATCTGGGTCCGGCTCAGGAGACGAGCCTGCAGCAGAACCATCCGACCAGTAGATCGTTAGAGTATCGTGGTAGTCATGAGCATGATGTATGGCTGTAATCGCACTTGTCATGATGCGTAGTTTCATGTACGAGGGTAGTAGACCCATTGCGATGTTTATTTTCATGTTGGGACTATCTATAATTATGTTGGACTCTTTTTCGACTTGGTTTTATTCGCTGCTTTCTTCCGGGATTTGTCATTGGTTTTTCCCCCATTTTGGAATTTTATAATCATGGTTGCTATGTATTGGGAAAACGAAAAATAGGATGCCGCGTGGAGGCAGCAGTCAAACTGGTGAGGATGTCCCTGTCCGTCGTTCCGCAAGACAGGCAGGACATTCCCCTGAACCATACCAGCCACCTCCGCCTCCACCGCCACAACCGCCTTCCACCGAGCAAATCCTCCGAATGTTTGAAGAAAGAAGGAGCAACAATCTGCTAGAAATACTGAAAAGTGTACAAGTTATGGTTGGGCAGAATGGAAACTAGAATGGCCGTCATTCCAAGCTATCAGATTTTCAGCGAACCAAGCCTCCCAGTTTCAGCCATGCTACAGATCCTTAGGACGCCGACGACTGGCTAAGGACTATTGAAAGAAAATCTGGAAATTGCTCGCCTGAGCAGCGGAGACAAGGTTCCCTTATAGCGCATTATGTCGAAGGAGCTGCCGCTATATGGTGGGATAATGCCAAAGCAATATGGCTGCCGACGAGAAATTACTTGGACAAAATTCAAGGATCATTTCATAAATATCATATTCCACGGAGTCAAGAAGATCAAGCAGCGCGAATTTCTCGCTCTCACTCAAGGCAGCATGACCGTCGCCGAGTATCTGAATAATTTCAACCATCTGGCCCGCTATTCTCTCCATGATGTGGCCACAGAAGAGCGGAAGATCGATTGATTCCTTGGAGGCCTACATCAACATCTCCGTTGCACTCTCAGTATGTTTGATTTCCCGGACTTCCTGACTCTGGTGAACAAGGCCCTCATCGGTGAGAGGGAACACGAGCTCCTGCACGACAACAAGCCAGCTGCTAATGACCACAAGCGCAAATTCGAGCCCAAGAAGGATATGCAACCAGTGCAGAAGGCTCGTACATGGCAACAGACTCAGGTGGAGTACAAACCCAATTGGCAGCAGAACGTCAACAAGATTACTACACAAGTCAAGAATGTCGTGACCAGCTCGGTGCGCGACGATTGCCAGCGCAACAATTCGTGCTTCAGCTGTGGTCAAACCGGACATTACGCCCGAAAGTGTCCCAAGAACACCAAGCACGTCGCTCCATTTAAGCCGCAAGTCAACTACATGGAGCAGTATTCCACCCCCAATATAATCCAAGGGCAAGTTCATCACATCTCCGCAAACGAAGCCCAAGAGTACCCGGAAGTCGTCATTGAAGCAATCTCGTCTGCCGAAATTTGGAGATTGACATCAAGGGCATCAATTTTCCAACATCGTTGATAATCATCGATTCCAACAAATTGGGTTTCATTTTGGGCATGAATTGGTTAACCCAATACCAAGTCTGCATCAGCTGTGCGACCAGAGAAGTTACCGTGAAAAATATGGAAGGTCGCACTACCAGTTTTTATGCCCGCAAGCGCATCCCCACGAAGGATATGGTTTTCGCAGCCGTGACAGAAGAGGTGGAGTTAATCCCAGTGGTCAGTGAGTATCCAGATGTATTTCCTGAAGAATTTCCCGGCATGCCACCAGACCGGGAATGGGAATTCGCTATTGACCTAGTGCCTGGAACCACCCCGATACATAAGAAATATTATCGGATGCCCTCCTCAGAATTGGTGGAATTGAAGAAACAACTGGATGAGATGCTGCAAAAAGGATACATTCGTCCAAGCTCTTCCCCATGGGGATCACCAGCAATCTTCGTGGACAAAAAGGATGGCAGTCTATGAATGTGTGTAGACTACCGACAGTTGAATGACGTCACCATTAAAAACAAGTATCCACTGCCGAGGATTGACGATCTGTTTGATCAACTCAGTGGGGCCAAAGTACTCTCAAAGATTGATTTGAGGACGGATATCATCAACTCAAGATTAATAAGGAAGATATTCCTAAGACCGCATTCACCACTCGGTACGGTCTTTACGAATACACTGTTATGTCCTTCGGCCTCACCAATGCTCCTGCATTCTTTATGCATATGATGAACAAGGTGTTTATGGACTTCTTGGACAAGTTTGTGGTGGTGTTCATTGATGACATCCTCATTTACTCCAAAAGCAAGGACGAACATAAGGAACATCTTCGCGCAGTTCTATAATGGCTTCGCGATCATCAACTATATGCCAAATTCAGCAAATGTGAGTTTTGGCTCCAGCAAGTGGGATTCCTCTGACATATCCTCTCGGCAGAAAGAATATCAGTGGAACCAAGCAAGGTAAAAGATGTACTTGATTGGTCCGCACCCACCACCATCTCAGAAATCCGAAGTTTCCTTGGACTGGCCGGATATTATCACCGTTTTATCGAAGGATTTTCCAAGATCGCCAAGCCCATGACTGAGCTCCTCAAGAAGGACAAGAAGTTCGTATGGACTGAAGACTGCGAACGGAGCTTCAATGGTTTAAAAACCAAACTGACATCAGCACCCGTATTAACTCTTCCAGATATCTACCACAGTTTCGATGTTTACTGCGACGCCTCAGAAAAGGACTGGGGTGTGTACTCATGCAAGATGGCAAAGTGGTGGCCTATGCATCTCGCCAACTGCGACAACATGAAGGAAACTATCCTACTCATGATTTGGAATTGGCCGTAGTGGTGCACGCTTTGAAAATCTGGAGACATTATCTGTCGGTGTACTAGAGTAGGGGTACCCTAGTATCCCGAACTTCGTGCCTGCAGGCGATTATAACACCAGCGGCGGGCTGGCCCGATGACCGCCAAGATCCTCGGCTGCTCCTTTGGAGCCATTCAAAACAAAGTAATCAAGACCCGGCAAGAGGAGCTTGCCGGAAGGCCACTCGGTAGCGAAGGAAACAAGGCCCGGCAAGAGGAGCTTGCCGGAAGGCTTGGTGGCGATAAGCTCCCGGCGTGACAAGAACCTTGCATGCGGCAAAGTACCGCCACGGCAAGTGACCTCTCTTCATCTCGCTCCAGCTCACCCGTAGCGTGTCACCACGGGCTCTCCCAAGCATGCAGCGTGTCGGCGGGCTGTGCAGCCAGCGAGGAGCAGCGATAAGCGGCGGACGAGGCTACCATCGTGGCAAGCGGAGGCGCCTTGCGGTCCTGTTACACTATTGAGGCGGCCGAGGCAGGCATTGATGACTCTTGTCCCTTGCCGTCGAGTTAGGTATAGATTAATGTACACTATCTGAGGCGGTGTACCAACCTATGTTTTACCATCTTACCCTTGTCTACTTGCCACATGTGGTGACCCCTTATGCCTATAAAAGGAGGCCCAAGTGCAGCGTAGAAAGGGTTCGGTTCAACTCGGCTTAGTTCATTCTACTCATCGAGACCACACTCGGGCTAGGTTTTGTAGCTCCCATTGCTCCCTAGCAAGAACACAAGATAATCCACAAAGCAGCAGTAGGAGTATTATCTCTCGGAGAGCTCGAAGCTGGGTAAATCTGCTCGTGTGCATCGCCTCGATCCGCTCTTTGTGCAATCTCCGCCCCCTCCGAACCACAAGGGACCCAGATCCGTAGGTGTTAAGTGGGACACGATCAGCTTCTCCCGACATCTTTGGCGCGGGAAGGAGAAGATAATGGTGTGGGCATAGCGGCGCCGAGGCTGTGCCGCCTTGCCGGAAATGGACAACAGAGAAGCTAAGTTGCTAAGTTTAGACGATCAGTTTTAAATTTTTAAAATCATTTTCCTTGAACGACCGCGCTTTGTATGGAAAACCCGTGCGCGGAGGAACCAAATTGTGACTGGTCGCGCCCTTACTTTGTTTCGAGTCCGCTCAACAACTTAAGTGAGCTGCGGCTAGTCCGCGACAAGGTTGCTTGTCGGTGGCGACCCTTGACGAGAAGCTGCTGAAGTTCCTTTTCGGCGCTTTCGCGCAAGGTGCTGCACCGCAAGTTTCCTGGCGTGGGGCGGTAACATACAAAGCCAAGAGTCGAGTAAAGGAAGTAACATAGAAAATATTGCCCGAACAAAGTTATATTACAAAAATAACTTATTGCGGCCTTGGCTAAATTGTTCTCGAACTGAAATAACAGCGAAGAGGAGAAGAAGGTGCTTGCGGCACCCAAGCCCGACAAGCCGGGTTCTTGGGGGCTGCGGCAAGCCGAGTTGCGGGGCTGCGGTATCGATAAGCCTTCGTCCCTTTTCAAGCATCCTTTTTCATTAAAACATCCTACTCGGATACAGTCCGTGGAGAATGAAAGACATGAAAGAGAGGATTACAAGTTTTAAATGCGGATAAGGCCCGTGGGATTACAATTTAAAAAGATAAGATGCCCGTAATCTTTTTCCTGTCCCTCTCTTGGGAGGTAGGTAAAGGAGGCGAGAAGGACAAAAGGCGCCTAGGCAAGCTACAGTGCGAAGGCACCAAGGAACATCCGGGGGCTGTCAGGGCTTAACATAGGCGGCGGCGCCGGAAGCGGGGCTCGAGGCAGGCGGCGGGGCGTCGGCCTGCTGTCGAGGCACTCGCCCTCGTACTCCGACTTGACAGCCTTGTCGCCATCCCTCTTCCCCTTCCGCAGCCTCCCTCGCCAGCCACCCAAGGAGACGACCCGGGAGTTCAAGGAGCAGCGGCGGGATGATGGGAGTCGCCGGTGGCGCTGCGGCGGCGCCCGACAACTAGTGGGCCCACTACCCTCGTCGTCGCTGTCGCTCTCCTCCTCGTCACTCTCGCTCGAGGGGGAATGTTTGTCGGAGGAGCTATCCACGCAGCACTTCGCCCAGTACCGAGATCCCGAAGACCTTGACGGAGGAGATCACCCTCCATTAACTTAAAATGGAGGTAAACCCCGCCATCGAGCTGTGGATGCGGTGAGCGTCTTCCACCCACGATCAAGATACATCACATTAGGGGCTGGGAATACAACACGGACTCGCGTGCGCTGATCCCACAGCCCCTCATGTGCGATCTCGATGTCTCGGCGGATCCAACTCCATCGCGCTTCATGACGGGCTGGAAGCCGGGCGCGACGACGAGGCGCCAGCGCAGCTGACGAAGAACTTCGCAAGGTGCGTCCCTGTATGGACCGCCGCGGAGGAGGAACCGCCGGTGGAGGCGGAGGCGGCGCACCGCCCCGTCCGCTTATTCCCCGAGCGCCTCGACCTCGTCCACGACCTCGCCCCCTCCCTCTTCCTCTTGTGGCTGGCTCCGCCACCCCGGGCGTGGGGTTGGGAGGGGAGCGCTGTCTAGCGGCGACCCTCGCCGTCACCGATGAAGAACCAAGGTTCCCTTTCTCCATGATGAATGAGAGAAAGGGAGCGTGCGAGAAAGGAAGAGATGGGAGAGTGCGGGCTCAGCTCCCCTTCGCTCTCTTTAAAAGAAGCAAGGTGGGGCTCGGCCGCCCTTTCGAGTGAATCAGGGGCATAGGAAGAGCGGGAATCGGGGCCGACCTGCTGCCTCTTTCATAGCAACGCCCGATTTCCCACTTCCACCGTCCGCGACCCCAAGAGCATAGGAGCCACGTGGCGGGATGCAACCGAGGCGACGGATGAGGCGACCTCGCCGCCGCCCACTTTCCCCACGACGCCGCAATTGGCGCGCGTGCCGAATTCTGAGAACGCGGCGGATCTGAGTGGATTTGGTTTAGACCAGACACAGCGTGCCGTGCACTGTTTTGGGCCTGGCCCATGAGCTTAGCGCCGTGTGTGGCCCGAGCCGGGGCTCTGCCGGTGTACTAGAGTAGGGGTACCCTAGTATCCCGAACTTCGTGCACGGGCAGTTATAGCACCAGCGGCAGTGGCTGGCCCGATGACCGCCAAGATCTCGGCGGCTCCTTTGGAGCCATTCAAAACAAAGTAATCAAGACCCGGCAAGAGGAGCTTGCGGGAAGGCCACTCGGTATGCGAAGGAAACAAGGCCCCGGCAAGAGGAGCTTGCGGGAAGGCTTGGCGATAAGCTCCCTGGCGCGACAAGAACCTTGCAGCGGCAAAGTACTCGCCACGGCAAGTGACCTCTCTTCATCTCGCTCCAGCTCACCCGCCAGCGTGTCACCACAGGGCTATCCCAAGCATCGTGTCGACGGGCTGTGCAGCCAGCGGGAGCAGCGATAAGCGGCTGACAGGCTACCATCGTGGCAAGCGGGCGCGCAGCGGTCACTTATTACCTTTGTTGGGCGATCGAGGCAGGCATTGATGACTCTTGTCCCTTGCCGTCGAGTTAGGTATAGATTCTCGAGACACCTGCATGAGGCGGTGTACCAACCTATGTTTTACCATCTTACCCTTGTCTACTTGCCACATGTGGTGACCCCTTATGCCTATAAAAGGAGGCCCAAGTGCAGCGTAGAAAGGTTCAGTTCAACTCCGCTTAGTTCATTCTACTCATACGAGACCACACTCGAGGCTAGGTTTTGTAGCTCCCATTGCTCCCTAGCAAGAACACAAGATAATCCACAAAGCAACAGAGGGTATTATCTCTCGGAGAGCTCGAAGCTGGGTAAATCTGCTCGTGTGCATCGCCTCGATCCGCTCTTTGTGCAATCTCCGCCCCCCAACCACAAGGGACCCAGATCCCGTAGGTGTTAAATGGGACATGATCAGCTTCTCCCGACATCTCCGGCGCGCCCGAGTAGGGGCGTCGAGGCTGTGTGAACCCGATCCGGCGGTCGCCGAGCAACTTCATCAACATCTTCGTCAACATGGCGCCAAGAAGAAGTCTTGGCAGCAAGCAGAGCCGTCGCGTTGAACCCACCACCACCGGAGCTGTCGGGAGGTGGGGAAACGCGGCGGAGGAACCAGCGTCGTCGAAAGAGCCCACAATGCCACCAGATCCAAGGCCAAGGCAGCACAGGCGTCGGCGTCAGAGTCCGCACCGTCCTTCGCAGGAGGCGGGGACCAACAACGTCATGATGCTCGCGGCACCATCGCTCATTGGATCAAGGCCAAGCTGGAGGATCACGAGGCCCTCGAGACCGCATGCACCTCGGCATGCGGTGCGAGTGGAGTGCGATCGCTTAGGCGGGATGCTGCTCCTCTAACTTGGTTGAGGAGTCGAGCACCTCCGTTCCTCGCTCGTGCGCCGTTGCCGCCAACCACACCAGCGAAGCCTTGGCTGAAACTCGATTACTTCTAGATTACCCTCCAGCGGCCGATAAGGTCGGCGAATGGAGGGCCACAATTCAGAGTCTCATCGGCCGCCAGCGGCGACGCGTCCGGCAACAGCAAAGTGCCTGCAGCAGCGCGCAAGGCGACAAAGCGCGAGCTGATGGCGGCGAGACTTGCGAGGTGCAGCCACCGTGCACTCCCCTTCCGAAGACCAAGATCGCTGACTCGCGGATCCACCTCGGCAGCGACTCCACAGCGTCGCCGGATCCGCGAGCTCGTCGCGACCAGCACCAAGTTCTCCGAGCGGCAAGAAGAAGACGCTCGAACCCGTATCGGCGCCAAGAGAAGCGCGTCAATCGACCAGCGCGCCGAGCCCATGCCGATATGCATGCGCCCGAAGAACCAGAGACTTACCGTCTGCGGTAGGTTGCCCTGCGTTCACTCGTGAGCTGCGGCAAGTCCGGTGGCCCGACAAGAAAAACTTCAAACCAGATGTCTTTGGAGAAGTATGATGGCAGGACACACCCATCCGGAGTTCCTCGGCATTTACACCATCGCGGTGCAGGCCGCGGGGGGACGAGACGACAAGATCCTTGCCAACTACTTTCCCCTGGTACTCAAGCCAAACGTCAGATCTTGGCTCATGCACTTGCCGGATGGCTCTATTACTTCTTGGGCAGATTTGTGCCACCAGTTTGTTGGCGCCTTCACGGTGACCACAAGCCTCATGGCCGAGAGTGATCTCCACCTGCTTGCCTGAAGGAGGGGGAGTCTCTGCGCAAGTTCATCCGAAGATTCGATCGAGTGCACTACAACATCCCGGACGTCCACCCTGCTGCGGTGATCGGTGCATTCCATCGTAATGTCTGAAACCGCGAGATGAGGGAGGAGATGGCGATGTGCAAAGTGAAAGACGTCGTGAGCTCACGCCTGGCCGACAAGTGTGCCGCTACCGAAGAAGGAAGAAGACTCCCAGGAGAGAATGTGGGAGCAGAGTTTGACAGTGAGGAGATCGCCCCGCAAAGAAGAGCCGGCGGCGAAACAACAGGAGGAAGAAAAACCAAGAAGTACTAGTTGTCGAGCAGTCCGGCAAGGATGGTGCCGCCAACAAGGCAAAGGATGGTCGCTCCGGCAAGGAAGTTGCCGTTGACGTCGACCGCCAAGCTGTGGCGGCCGCCGACAAGCCTGACAGCTCCAACAAGCAGTACTGTAAAATCCACCGCACCAAGGGCCCACGATCTCGAGCTGCAAGAAAGTCGAGCAGCTTGTTGAGCTCTGAAGAGCTGAATCTGGCGGCGGGACAAGGAGAAGGCCCAAGAAGGTGCAGGTGCAGCAAGTAAAAAGAGACCGGCGGGGAGGACGCCTTGCAGCAAGGCCAAGCAGCGGCAAGGTGACAGACCTCCCGGGCGCGACAAAGAAGAGGCGAAGATGAAGAGGGCGAAGACATGGAGGACGATGAAGCGACGAGCAAGAGTTTCAAAAGGCAACAGAGGTCCTTGCGTTGGCGGTGGTGCTTCTCTGCACACCTCGCACCGCCAACTCAAACAATGGATGCGTGAGGTTAATGCAGCAGAACCCTCCATAGAGTCGCGCAAACCTCACGAAGTGGTCCAAGACGCCCATCATTTTGACATTGAGGACCACCCCGATCGCATCACAGCGGTCGGGTGCTTGCGATGTTGGTCTCACCAACCATCCGCAACCTCAAGGTCACAAAGATGTTGGTTGACGGCGGGCCGGCCTGAACTGATATCCTCTGCGGTGCTTCAGAAACTTCAAATCCTGACAATGAGCTCGAAGAAACTGGTACATTCAAGGAATCAACCGGAAGGAGCAAGCCCAAAGGGAAGATTACGTTGCGGTAACATTCGATGGCGAGCTCAACTTCTGAACGAGAGGTCACGTTTGACGTTGCCGATTTCCCATTGCCCTACAATGGCATACTTGGCCGTCCAGCACTCGCCAAGTTCATGGCCGCCTCTCATTATGCTTGCAACCTACTCAAGATGCCCGGCCCGATAAGCGTCATTTCTGTCCATGGCGACAAGAAGGACGCGCTTATCTGCGCCGACAAGATTTACCGGGATGCAGCAGCCGCAACAGAAAGCAAACCACTTGCCGCTGAAGCTCTCGGGGGGAAGAAGAAGACCACCAAGTCCGGCAAGAGCTCTGCTGCCCACTCCGGCAAGCGCACCTCCTCGGAGTGCTGCGCTACCATCGAGGACGCACCATCGAGCTCCACCAGCAAGTGCAAGAAGACGATGGCGGCTCCGCCGAAGACCAAGAGGGTGCCCGCCAAGGAGGACAGCACTGGCGGTACCTTCACCATCAGTGCCACGCTTGACCCTAAATAGGAAGGCGAGCTCGTTGCTTTCCTGCGGGCGACGTCGATGTGTTTGCATGGCAGCCATCGACATCCCGGTGTTCCCGGAAAGTAATTGAGCACCACCTAGCTGTCTGTCCTCACGCTGCGGCCGTCAAGCAAAAAGTTAGGAAGCAGGCGTTGGGCGCCAAGAGTTCATAGCGAGAAGAAATCAAGAAGTTAGAAGCAGCGGGGCTTGTCGGAGAGTCCTTCATCCCGTGGTTGGCCAATCCGGTAGTTATGCGCCAAGGCTAATGGGAAATTGAGACTTTGTATTGACTTCACCGATGTTAATAAAGCTTGTCCCAAAGACCCATTTCCCTTGCCGCGTATCGACCAGATTGTTGACTCCACAGCTGGATGTGATCTGCTTTCGTTTCTTGATGCATATTCAGGATATCATCAGATCTTCATGGCAGAAGAGGATGAAGAGAAAACCGCATTCATTACACCATGTGGCACGTACTGCTTCATACGGATGCCTTTCGGTTTAAAGAATGCTGGTTCAACTTTTGCAAGAGTAGTCCATGATGCCTTTGAGCCACAGATACACAGAAATGTAGAAGCATACATGGATGACATAGTGGTCAAGAGCAAGGACAAAGCAACTCTGATTCAGGATTTGGATGAGACATTTGCAAATCTGCGCAAGATCAACCTCAAGCTCAACCCCGAGAAATGCGTGTTTGGAGTCCCTTCCGGCAAGCTTCTCGGGTTCTTTGTGTCTCAGCGGGGAATTGAAGCCAATCCCGACAAGATCAAGGCCATTGAGCAGATCGAAGCACCAAAGCGCGTCAAGGATGTCAGAAAACTTGCTGGTTGCATGGCTGCTCTCAGCAGGTTCATCTCTAAGTCTGCTGAGCAGCGCCTGCCGTTTTCAAGATTTTGAAAAAGGCAGGTCAATGAAATGGACTCTCGAAGCGGAGGCTGCGCTGCAGACTTGAAGAGATACATGTCCTCCGCTCAATACTTGTCGCACCTAGGCCGCAAGAGAAGTTGCTTTGCTGTATATAGTGGCAACCAATCAAGTGGTTAGTGCTGCGTTAGTAGCGGAGAGGAGGCGATGATGATGCCGGCAACCGAGGCGGCGCATCCAGCGACAAGCAAGGGCTTCGCCGTCAAGCTCTGGTCCCGACAAGGGCGGATCAGCGCGGAGGTTGCGACAAGGCACGAAAGAAGATGGTGCAGCGCCCGTCTATTTTGTCGGTTCCCTTCTGCGGGGGCTAGGTCAAGGTACTCGGTGTGCGAAGTTGCTTTTCGGCCTCCTCATGGCCTCAAGAAAGCTGTGCCATTACTTCCAAGCACATGAGATAACAGTTGTCACTCGCTTTCCGTTGAAAAGGATATTGCAAAACCCGAAGCAACAGCAGAATCGTCGAATGAGCCTTTGGAACTGTCAAGCTTTGGTCTCAAGTTTGAAAGCACTTCAACTATCGAGAAGCGAGCATTGGCGAATTCATAGCAGAATGGGCGCCGACGCAAGACGGAGAAATTCGAGACAAATATCCCGTCAAAGAGGCAAATAAAGAGTGGATGATGTGCTTCGATGGTGCCTTCTCGCTGCAAAGGCGCCGGTGCGGCGTCTTGCTTATCGCACCCACCGGAGAGCACCTCAAGTACATAGTCCGGATGCACTTTCCCAAGGAACAAGCAACAAACAATACTGCGGAGTATGAAGGTTTGCTTGCGGTCTCGAGATTGCGGTAGACCTTGGGATCAAGAAGCTCATTGTCGGGGACTCGCAACTTGTCGTCCGCCAAGTAAATAAAGATTACCAAAGTCCGTTGATGGAAGCCTCGTCGATGAAGTGAGAAAGCTAGAAGAGCACTTTGAAGGCACGCAAATGGAACACGTTCAAGAGCTCGAATGATATAGCTGATGGCCTCTCCAAATGTGCCGCACTTAAGTTACCTATGGAACCAGGAATTTTGTGCTCAAGCTGACTCAATAACCGTAACACCATCAACGAGACGAGCAAGAAGAAAAAACTGGTTTCGGCGATTACTTTCCGGCGAGAGCTCCCTCAAGCCGCCGCCAAGAAGGTCCCTAAAATCAGCGCGAATATCAGCGAGGCGAGTCTGCTCCGACAAACCATCAGTTTGTATCGTTGAAGCAAACGCTCCCGACAAGTTCGCTCCGGCAAGCTTGTCGGGATCATCAACTCCGGCGGACCCACAGGTCCTTGCCGTAGAAAGCTGATGTTCCTTGATGATAGATGAGCCTTTAGTCCTTGTTGTCGAACAACAGGCTCCGAAGATGGGCACAGACAAATCATCCATTTCCTTGAGACGGAGAACTTCCGAAGAGCAAGAAGAAGCGGAAAAAGTAGCACGGCGGTCAAGTATGTACCAGTTTGTTGACAACATCACATGCATGAAGAAGACTCAACGGTGTGAAATTGAAATGTATTTGCCGGGAAGATGGACAGAAGCTGTTGGCAGAGATACATGGAGGCATATGTGGTCACCACATTGGCGCAAGGGCACTTGCCGGCAAAGCTTTCCGGCAAGGTTTCTTCTGGCCAGAAGCCCTCCAGGATGCAACTGCACAAGTAACAAAGTGTGAAGCGTGCCAGTTCCATTCCAAACAGATACACCAACCAGCTCAAACTCTCCAGACGATCCCTTTATCCTGGCCCTTCTCTGTCTGGGGGCTCGACATCCTCGGCCCTTTTCCCCGAGCCGTCGGGGGCTTTGAGTACTTGTATGTCACCATCGACAAGTTCACAAAGTGGCCAGAAGTGGAACCAGTGAGGAAGGTGACAGCACAGTCAGCGGTCAAGTTCTTCAGGTCAATTGTTTGCCGTTTTGGGATTCCTAACAGAATCATCACCGACAACGGCACACAGTTCACGAGCCGCACCTTCATGCAATCGCCCAAGATCTTGGCGCCAAGATCTGCTTTGCTTCATTGCTCATCCGATAAGCAGCGGTCAGCGAGAGAGCAAGCGCTGAAGTGCTGCGGGGACTCAAGACAGAACATTGACGAAGCTGCGCAAGTGTGGAAGAAATGGATCGAGGAGCTGCGGTGGTTCTTTGGTCGATCAGACGACGCCAAATCGAGCCACCGGCGGACACCTTTCGCTCTAGTCTATGGAGCAGAGGCAGTTCTCCCCACGGAACTGTGTATGCGGGTCTCCTCGAGTGCTCGCTTATGATGAGCTTGAGCAAGAGCAGCTGCGACAAGATGGCGCTGCTCCTCGAGGAAGATCGTCTTCAGGCTCTGTCTGAGCTGCTCGTTACCAGCAAGCTTTGTGTCGCTACCATAGCCGCAAAGTTAATGCGGAAGCTTCGAGGAAGGCGACCTTGTTCTTGGCGCATTCAATCTGCCAAGAATTCCAACAAGTTGGCCTTGAAGTGGGAAGGCCCTTATCGGGTGAAACGAGTCACTAGGCCCGGCGCTGTCCGCCTTGAGACCGAAGATGGCCTTCCGTGAGCAATTCCTGGAATATAGAGCATCTTCGCAAGTTTTACCCATAAAGCGGTTGCGGAACCTGTTCGGCAACCACCCTTTGTACAAGTCTTGCCGCTGTTGCATGTAATCCTTTGTACAAAGCCGGGCGCAGACCCCGTGCATCAGCAAAGCCTATGTGTTGCGCACAACTTGTCAATACAGGCACTCATGATCATATATGCATGTGTTTTCTAACATTTTGTGCAGCATCCACACCGATGGCGATAACGAGCCACTAGGCTCCATAACATTCTTTTCTCTTCTTTCTTCTCAAACAAGGAGAAGGTTCATCCACCCACAAGTTAACCGGGGGGGAAGGAGAAGATAATGGTGTGGGCCGCCAAGCGACGCTCGAGGAACTGTCGCCTTGCCGGGAAATGGACAACAGAGAAGCTAAGTTGCTAAGTTTAGACGATCAGTTTTAAAAATTTTAAGTTATCTTCCTCGAACGATAGTACTTTGTATGGAAAACCTGTGCGCGGAGGAACCGACTCGCGGCCACTTAACGCCCTTACTTTGTTTGAGTCCGCTCAACAACTTAAGTGTGCTGCAACTAGTTGCGACAAGGTTGCTTGTCGGAGGCGGCATCGCCAAGAGAGGCTACAAGTTCCTTTTCGGCGCTCGGCAAAGGTGTTTGCACTGACAAGTTCCCCTGAAAGCGTAGGGTATAAGCATACAAAGGAAGAAATCGAGTAAAGGAAATAACATTGCATTCGATTGCCTAAGATAGTGTATATTACATAACAACTTGTCGCGGATCTAATAGACTTTTTATCTAAACATGATCTACAGCGACAAGAGAAAAGATAGACTTGGCGGCCTAGTCCACGCGGTCGCCCTCGAGCCTCTTAACTCCGCTCACCCTGTCCACAATGGGTGCGACAAGATCCTTGAGCGCTTCAACATCGGCGGATGGAGGCAGGGACTTGAGGACTTTGGTGAAGTCAACGCCTGGGTTGCGGAAGGCCACCTTCATCAACACCTTCTGGAGAGCCTCGGCGCGAACTTGGCGTGATTCCTCCGCCATTGCTTGAACCTCTTCCGGAGCCGCTGGATACCCGCCAACACGCCTTTGAAGAATAGGCTGAGCTTGACGCTGGGTTGGAGGTTCTCGTCAGTGGAGTATCCAAGATCTGTCATCCCCAACTCCATCAGCTCATTATGGATGCGGCGGCGGTGTCCACAAGACCTTCATCCGATTGCATTATGCTGTCTCAAGATTATTCAGGTGGTCACAGCATTCGACAAAGAACTCCTCGGTGGCCTTGATCTTTTCCAGCAGGCCCTTTTTCTGATCCTTGGCGCCATTCAACGTCTCCGTCAAGGTGGTCAGCTTCAGCTCCAAATCCGCCTTGACGTCCTTGGCGGCATCGATCTCCTTGATCTTTTCAAAAAACGACCTGCAGCTCGCCAAGGGTGTAGCGTCTTTCTCACGCTTCGCTTCAACCCGGCGACCTCCTCGGCGCTCTTCTGGAGGGCGGACTCGAGTTGAGCCACCCTCGTCTCCAATTCCCTCTTGGCGGCCTCGGCAGCCGCAGCGGCATCTTTTGCCTCCTGAAGTGGCCCGCCAATCGTTTGCTTGCCATGCGAGATCTTCCTCATAGCTGTCGAGGTTGATCTTCCGCTGCGCCACTCACCTTCTCGCGAGAGCTTCTCGCCGCAAGCCTCTGCTGCTCTTGACCTCGCCCTTCTCCAAGATGAAGGCCGTGCGCTCCTCGACAAGCTGCTCCAGCGCCTCCGCTATATCCCGGAGAGTTTCTTTGTTGGCGGCGGAGCTCTTCCGCGTGTTTCTCCAAGTCAGCTCCGCCCTCGCGACAAGCGCCTCCACAGACTCCGTTTGGCTTGTCGGGCGCGGTAGAGCGACAACAACTTCCTTAGCAGCTCCTCCTCGGGCTCACCGCCGCTGCTTGGGGCATCAACCAGCGACAGCCCGGCGGAGGCAAGCAGTTCCGTCGAAAGTCTCCCCCTCGGCCGGTGCCCAGGGCTTGATGCCGGGGAGCTTGATAAAGACACCCTCGCCGGCCATCGGTGGCGCCGGGCTGGGGCTCTTGGTCGGTAGCGGCGTCGGTGGCGGGAGGATCAGCGGTCGGTGCAGCGCCTAGCGCTCCTGCGGCCTCAGGGCCGTCAGTACGATCGCCAGATTCCTCCCCAGCCTCTGCGCCAGCAGCCTCGGCGGCCTCCTCGCGGCCAGGCCCGTCAGCCTTGACCTCCTCCTCCATGTTGGCGGCGTCGACATTGTCGCCATGAGCGTCTTCCTCGCCGGCGGCCTCAGCCTCCATCGGATCTCCGGCAGATGGATCTAATGGTCAGAAGAAGAAAGCACAAATTAGGCAGATGTTCGAAAGAGAAAGAACCCAAGGGAAATTATCAAACAAGAAAATCACCTGCAACGGGATCTGTTGCCGCGGTCTCCACTACCGGAGGGTTGTCGGCGCTGGTCCTTGTCGGGGAAGCTCCCCTTGTCGGAGAGGCCTCCCTTGCCGGAGAGCGCTCCCTTGGCGGAGAGTTTTCCCTTGGCGGCGTAGTTGAAGCAAGCAGAACTTCAGGAGTGACCTCCGGTGCTTCCTGATGAGGCTGCTCTGCTCCTACACAATTCAACAAACCAGATATCGATGTGGAGAAGCACCCAAGCGCACCCAAACTTGAGGAGTACACCATACACTTCTGCTGGGGGCTGTCTTTGGGGGCTGCTCTGTTGAAGGGTTGCCGAGTCCGGCAAGGAGTTCCAGACGTCCCCACAGCCATGCAGGAGTCATCTGAGACGACAACCACTGGCGTGTTGGCCCTCTTCGGCGCCCTCTGAGCTAACGTCCTGAAGAAGAAGGTTCAGAGTGAAGCCAGTCAGATGTAAAATAAAGCAATAAATCGGAAGATTACAAGTAGCAGCGACAAGATCTTACTCTTCCTCTTCTTCCTCAGAGCTGAGGGCGGAGAGATCGAACTCTACCCCGGCGCGACGGATTGGGGGAGAAGATTCCCTCGGACGCTTGGCGGGTACAGGGGCCGCGACTCCAGAAGACCCCGCGCCCGTCGCCGTGGCGGAATGAGGCGCTCCCGCGGCAACGGTGCTTGCCGCGGTGGAGCGCGTCGGGCGGCGAGGCGGCTGTTGGACCATGTGCCCCCCCGCCACTTCTCCAGTCTTCCAGAGGCGTCTCCTTGGCGGGGCAGCGGGCTCCTCCTGCGGCAAGCTACTTGACGGCGGAGGAGAGGCGCCCCCGGCAGGCTCGCTTGGTTCGTTGTCGGGCTCGGTCTGCTCCTCCTCACCGACGAACTCTTCTCGGTCGGCAAGGCTTGCCGCCTCGGCCCTCTCTGCCTCCTCGACAGTGAACCCAAACGCGCCGGCGGCAGCAGCCTCTGCAGCCTCCTCCAACCTCGTGGCGATGCGCGCCATCTCCTGATCGGTGGTGTCGCGGGTGAGCCGCCTCTGCTCGTCGGCGCGGATCGGCACTTCAACCAAGTTGTCGAAGAACTGCTGCACTATGTCATCGGCGGGCTCACGCCAAGTTGGAGCGATTCCATGGGAATCGCTGGCAACGTTATCGCGGATGCTATCAAGCGACGAGCTGTTGCACAAGGGCACAACTCCCTCGGCAACATGCACCATCGGGGTTATCCGCTTCGGCTTGAACAGCTCCCGCAGCATGCCGTCAAGCTCCAAGGTAGTGAAATTCCAATTCAGAACTGGGCGCAGCCTCATGATATCCGCCGCGTTCGGAATTCCCAAGCAGGCCTCCCTCTCTCTGCAAAGGCGCAATCTGGCGGCGAAGGAAGTCCGCCAACTGCTCCTACGGTAAGCCACTGCTTGCGGAGGCATAAAATCTAGTCGTGGCAATCTTCAACTTGTCGTCCTCGGCGCCAAGTTGCTCCAATCGTTACCGCGAACTATGGGGTTTTTTGCGCAGCAGTAAAAGGCTGTGGCTCCTCCTCTAAGATCCAGCACCAGTCAGCCCTCCACTCCTCCCACTTGCTGCGCAACTCTCCGTCAAGATCGCTTCCTTCTTGCCGATCCTAGAGGTCCATGCAATTCCTCCGCAAGCGGCTCTCCTCTCTCTCTGCGGGGTGAAAGTAGTGGCGGAAGAGTCTGACGTTTGGGTGGACCCGACAAAGTTCTCGCAGAGATGTGCGAAACGGCCATGGTGAGGATGGCGTTGGGGGTGAAGTCAAGGAGGCGGAGGCCGTATGTGTTCATGACATCGTAGAAGAATTCAGAAAAGGGCGGGCACAGCCTGCACCAGAAGAAAATCGCGAAGAAGGGGTACCCGATGGAGACCTTAGCAGATGTGGCGGCGGAGATGACCCTCGTCTTGGCGAGTGCGCTGGAGTCGCCGTCGACGAAGAGATAGTACAGCTCCGCAGCTCCTTCTGTTGAGCATGGGATCGAAGAGAGCCCGCTCCTTCCGCAGCGCCATGAGCAGCTGCGCCTCGGCCGATTTCCGCCTTTTCCTTGTCGGCCTTGGAGCCATAGGGAGTGGTGGTGGAGGAAGCCGGCGGCGTTGGTGGCACCGGTGGCAATGGAGGCGGGCGTCGCTCTCTTTGGGCTCGAGAAGAAAGGGGAAGCGGCGGGGTTTCGATGTGACAGCAAGGGCAAGTGGGCGTCCTGCCTGTTCCCCGCTTATAAAGGGAGAGGGGCGGGCGTTCGATTTTTTCCCATTAAAGAAAGCCCCACGATCTCCCCATGGCGCCACGTCCGGTGCGTGCCGTTCGTGGGAGACGTGGTGGGTCCAAGCGAATAACGGCGTAATCAAGACCGCGCGTGCCGTGCCTTTTTTGGGCCTGGCCCAACAGAGCTTAGCGGTGTGTGTGGCCCAGGCCGGGGCTCTGTCGGTGTACTAGAGTAGGGTACCCTAGTATCCCGAACTCGTGCCTGGGCAGTTATAGCACCAGCGGCGGGGCTGGCCCGATGACCGCTAAGATCTCGGCGGCTCCTTTGGAGCCATTCAAGAACAAAGTAATCAAGACCCGGCAAGAGGAGCTTGCGGGAAGGCCACTCGGTAGCGAAGGAAACAAGGCCCGGCAAGAGGAGCTTGTCGGGAAGGCTTGGTGGCGATAAGCTCCCGAGCGACAAGAACCTCGCCCAGCGACAAAGTACTCGCCACGGCAAGTGACCTCTCTTCATCTCGCTCCAGCTCACCCGCCAGCGTGTCACCACAGGGCTCTCCCAAGCAGCGTGTCGACGGGCTGTGCAGCCAGCGAGGAGCAGCGATAAGCGGCGCTGACAGACTACCATCGTGGCAAGCGGAGGCGCCAGCGGTCCTTGTTACACTGTTCGGGCGATCGAGACAGGCATTGATGACTCTTGTCCCTTGCCGTCGAGTTAGGTATAGATTACTGTACACTTTGCAGGCGGTGTACCAACCTATGTTTTACCATCTTACCCTTGTCTACTTGCCACATGTGGTGACCCCTTATGCCTATAAAAGGAGGCCCAAGTGCAACGTAGAAAGGGGGTTCGGTTCAGCTCCGGCTTAGTTCATTCTACTCATACGAGACCACACTCAGGCTAGGTTTTGTAGCTCCCATTGCTCCCTAGCAAGAACACAAGATAATCCACAAAGCAGCAGTAGGAGTATTATCTCTCCGGAGAGCTCCGAAGCTGGGTAAATCTGCTCGTGTGCATCGCCTCGATCCGCTCTTTGTGCAATCTCCGCCCCCCTCCGAACCACAAGGGACCCAGATCCCGTAGGTGTTCGTGGGACACGATCAGCTTCTCCCCGACATTATCTGATTGGAAATAAGTGCCAGATATTCACCGACCATAAATGTCTCAAGTATATATTCACTCATCCCGACTTGAACCTTCGACAGCGAAGATGGCTCGAGTTGGTTAAGGACTATGACCTCGGAATAAATTATCACACAGGCAAAGCTAATGTGGTGGCTGCCGCCCTCTGCCGCAAACCAGCCAACCTTAATGCCCTAATGGATTCCTTGCCTCCAGAGCTCTATGAAGAAATCATGCAGCTAAATCTAGTAATCACCGACGCCCGTCTTACCAATATATTGGAAGTTGCTCCTACTCTCGAAGAAGAAATCCGCAGAGCTCAAGCGGATGATAAGGTGTTACGGATATATGTTCACAAGCTACACCAAGGGCAAGCACCGGATTTCACTATGGATCGTCAAGGTTCGCTAAGGTTCCGAGGAAGACTTTTCGTACCCAACCAAGACAGTCTGAAGAACAAAATATTGGCGGAAGCACACGAAGCACCATACTCAATTAATCCCGATGGTACCAAGATCTATGAGGATCTTCGTCAAATATTTTGAATGGAATGAAGGCATCGCGTATTTTGTGGCTTGCTGCGATATCTACAATAAGGTAAAGGCGGAACACCAAAAACCCGCCGGACTCCTCCAGCCTCTGCCGGTATCCCAATGGAAATGGGACGATATTTGCATGGATTTCATCACCGGATTACCAAGGTCTCATCGAGGAAACGACGCGATATGGGTCATAGTGGACACTCTAACCAAGGTGGCACACTTCCTACCCATCCGGACCACATACCATGCAAATCAACTTGCACAGTTGTATGTATCAAGAATCGTCAGTCTGCATGGAGTACCCAAGACTATCACCTCCGACAGGGGATCTCTATTCACATCCGCATTTTGGTCCCGACTTCATCAAGCCTTGGGGACCGCTCTGAAGTACAGCATGGCTTACCATCCTCAGACAGATGGACAGACTGAGCGACTAAATCAAATACTCGAAGATATGCTTCGGGCATGTACATTGGCCCAAGGAACCAAGTGGGAAGACTGTATGCCCTACACCGAGTTTTCCTACAACAACAGTTTCCAGGCCAGCTTAAAGATGTCACCCTATGAAGCCCTGTATGGCCGGAAATGCCGCACCCCATTATATTGGCCTCAAGCCGAAGATAGCCATATTTTCGGGACTGATTTAATGCTCGAAGCAGAAAAGCAAGTCAAGGAAATCCAAGACAGACTGCAACTGGCCAAATCCCGACAGAAGAGCTACTATGATGCCAAACATCGTCAGATCAGCTTCGAACCCAGAGAACACGTATATCTCTGAGTCACCCCTATGAAAGGAGTCAAGAGGTTTCAGACCCGAGGAAAATTGGCACCCAGATATATCATTCCATTCCCCGTCATCCAGAGTCGGAACAGTTGCCTACCAATTGGAATTGCCGCCAGAATTGTCAGAAGTACACAACGTGTTTCACATCTCACAGTTAAGAAGATGCATCTCGCCACCGGAGAAAAGGACTGATATGTCAGAGATAGAATTGGCTAAGGATTTGACTTATGAGGAAAATCCAATCAGAATATTGGATCAGACAGAAAGGGTCACTCGCAGCAAAGAGATAAGATTTTACAAGGTTCAGTGGGAGCATCACACCGAAGAAGAAGCAACCTAGGAAAGAGAGGAAATTTTAAGGACTGCATACCCAGAATGGTTTTCCCAAGCAACCGAATCTCGAGGACGAGATTCATCCTAAGTGGGGGAGGTTTGTGACAGCCTGGATTTTGCTTTCTCTCTTTTTACCGGACTTGCCTTCTCTCTCTTTCCGGACTTGGTTTTCATCGTGGTTTTTGCCCTGATTTATTTGGATTTTTGGATCAATTCAAATGGACTTGTCACTTGGTCATATCCTTGGCTTTCACCCGAGTGACCTATCTACCTTATTTCTCCCACAAATTCCTAAAATAATAAAATGAATATTTTTCCTAAAAGGAAAATATTCATTTTTCTCTCTTAAGCTCATTTCAGAACTTTGTGCTCTAAAGCAACCTCAATTTTTCTTGCTCAGAAAAATCTGAGATAATTCCTAAATATTCTTAGGACCATGGCACATCTTCCCATGCAAAAATATTGCATCACTTTTTGTAATATTTTTTCTGTAGAAAATCTTTTCACTTCTGGACCAGAAATGCATTTTGGACAGCAAGTGCATTTTTCCTTGAGATTTTGGCCTTGAGATTGCTTGAGCTTAAAGGCCTTCCTAAGAAACCCTACACCCCAGGAGATTAGCCCTAATGGCCTTCTAGAAGGTGGCCAAACTTGGCGACCAAGTTTCTGACCAGAAACTTGCCAGCTTGGTAGAGTCGCGTCTGGTCGGCCTGGGTATGATCCATCACCTCTCCTAGACGTAGCACTGCACGGTCGAGCTCATAGACAAGGTTTGGCCGCTCCTGGCCATCGTTTTGGCCATGCCAGCTTGGTGACCGCACGAGGACACAGCGCCTGGCAGCGTCTCGACGCGCTCTCGCTGGCGTTTTGCATTCTGTTTCGCGCCTGTGCATGCAAGCGCTCGCCTCCGACTGCCGCAACGTACCACAACACTCTCGACCCATCACCCATGACCCCTCCCTGGCGCTCGCCTACACCGGAGCCGCCGCAGCAAGCCCGTTCAAGTCGCGGCCAAAATGGCACAGTGCGCACGTGTGCTTGTCCCCATCTCAAACCGCCTCCTGTCCTCGTCCGCGAGCGTGGGCAAGCGCCGGCGTTGACGCTGCACCCTGTCCCCTCACGTTGGAGCCTCTCGTCGACGTTCGCCGCGTGTCCAGAGCGCTCCGGCGGCGACACGTCCCCTCTGCTCCGGCTATATAAAGCCACCCCGCCTCCCTTGCTAGCGACGCACCACTCCACACCAACTCCATGAACACGTGACGCGAAAGAAGCCGGTCGGGCAGGCCTCGCCGTCGCCCGACCGAGGACTCCGCGATCCCATGAGCCAGCTGCCTCTCTCCAGGGCCTCTCGAGCTCAAGCAGCTGCTTGGGTAGGGCATTGGTGGTCTGCTGGAGCTGCCTGGACACCGCCAAGCCCTCGGAGTTGCCTCCAACCACCGTCTTCCACCTCTCCGGCGAACCCCGTCCGCCACAGAAGCTTGCGAGCTCGACTGTGCTACGTCTTGAGCTTGTGTTGGTTTTCCCCGAAGAGGAGAGGATGATGCAGTAGAGTAGCGTAAGTATTTCCCTCAGTTTTTGAGAACCAAGGTATCAATCCAGTAGGAGGCCACGCGCAAGTCCCTCGTACCTACACAAAACAAATAGCTCCTCGCAGCCAACGTGAATAGGGGTTGTCAATCCCTTCACGGTCACTTACGAGAGTGAGATCTGATAGAGATGATAGATAATATTTTTGGTATAAAGATGCAAAGTAAAATAAAAGGCAAAGTAAAGATCAAAGCAATAATAAAGCGTAGGATTAATATGATGAAGATAGACCCGGGGGCCATAGATTTCACTAGTGGCTTCTCTCAAGAGCATAGGTATTTTACGGTGGGTGAACGAATTACTGTTGAGCAATTGATAGAATTGAGCATAGTTATGAGAATATCTAGGTATGATCATGTATATAGGCATCACGTCCGAGACAAGTAGACCGACTCCTGCCTGCATCTACTACTATTACTCCACTCGTCGACCGCTATCCAGCATGCAGGTAGAGTATTAAGTTAATGAAAACAGAGTAACGCCTTAAGCAAGATGACATGATGTAGAGGAATAAATTCATGCAATATGATAAATACCCCATCTTGTTATCCTCGATGGCAACAATACAATCGTGCCTTGCAACCCTTTACATCCTTTGGTAAGGACACATAAGATTGAACCCAAAGCTAAACACTTCTCCCATTGCAAGAACTACCAATCTAATTGGCCAAACAAAGCGGATAATTGAAGAGACTTGCAAAGATAACCAATCATACATAAAAGAATTTAGAGAAGATTCAAATATTGCTCATAGATAATCTTGATCATAAACCCACAATTCAACGGTCTCAACAAACACACATAAAAAGAAGATTACATCGAATAGATCTCCACGAGAGGGGGAGAACATTGTATTGAGATCCAAAAGAGAGAAGAAGCCATCTAGCTACTAACTATGGACCCAAGGTCTGAAGTAAACTACTCACACTTCATCGGAGAGGCTATGATGATGATGTAGAAGCCCTCCATGGTGGATTCCCCTTCCGGGAGCTTGAACAGGCCCCAAGATGGGATCTCGTGGATCTGAAAGTTGCGGCGGTGGAATTAGGTTTTGGCTCAGATTCGATCTGTTGGGGGTACGTAGGTATATATAGGAGGAAGGAGTACGTCGGTGGAGCTTCGAGGGGCCCACGAGATAGGGGGCGCACCCTAGGGGGGGTGCGCCCTCCACCCTCGTGACTGCCTCGTGGCTTTCTTGACAGAGGGTCCAAGTCTCCTGGGTCTTATCTGATGAGAAAATCACGTTCCCGAAGGTTTCATTCCGTTTGGACTCCATTTGATATTCCGTTTCTTTGAAACACTGAAATAGGGAAAAAACAGCAATTCTGGGCCGGGCCTCCGGTTAATACGTTAGTCCCAAAAGTAATATAAAAGTGGAAAATAAAGCCCAATATAGTCCAAAACAATAGATAATATAGCATGGAGCAATCAAAAATTATAGATACGTTGGAGACGTATCAGGCATCCCCAAGCTTAATTCATGCTCGTCCTCGAGTAGGTAAATGATAAAAAGAGAATTTTTGATGCGGAGTGCTACTTGGCATAATTTCAATGTAATTCTTCTTAATTGTGGTATGAATATTCAGATCCGAAAGATTCAAGACAAAAGTTCATATTGACATAAAAATAATAATACTTCAAGCATACTAACAAAGCAATTATGTCTTCTCAAAATAACATGGCCAAAGAAAGTTATCCCTACAAAATCATAGAGTCTGGTTATGCTCTATCTTCACCACACAATATATTTAAATCATGCACAACCCCGATGACAAGCCAAGCAATTGTTTCATACTTTAACATTTTCAAAACTTTTTCAATCTTCACGCAATACATGAGCGTGAGCCATGGATATAGCATTATATGTGGAATAGAATGGTGGTTGTGGAGAAGACAAAAAGAGGGAAGATAGTCTCACATCAACTAGGCGTATCAACGGGCTATGGAGATGCCCATCAATAGATATCAAAGTGAGTGAGTAGGGATTGCCATGCAACGGATGCACTAGAGCTATAAGCATATGAAAGCTCAACAAATGAAACTAAGTGGGTGTGCATCTAACTCGCTTGCTCACGAAGACCTAGGGCAATTTGAGGAAGCCCATCATTGGAATATACAAGCCAAGTTCTATAATGAAAAAAATTCCCACTAGTATATGAAAGTGACAAAACGAGAGACTCTCTATTATGAAGATCATGGTGCTACATTGAAGCACAAGTGTGATAAAAGGATAGTAACATTGTCCCTTCTCTCTTTTTCTCTCATTTTTTTGGGCCTTTTCTCCCTTTTTTATGGCCTCTTTTTTTTATCTTTTTTTTCTTATTTTTTGTCCGGAGTCTCATCCCGACTTATGGGGGAATCATAGTCTCCATCATCCTTACCTCACTTGGGACAATGCTCTAAAAATGATGATCATCACACTTTTATTTTTCTTACAACTCAACAATTACAACTTGATACTTAGAACAAAATATGACTCTATGTGAATGCCTCCGGCGGTGTACCAGGATATGCAATGATTCATAAGTGACATGTATGAAAGAATTATGAATGGTGGCTTTGCCACAAATACGATGTCAACTAAATGATCATGCTAAGCAATATGACAATGATGGAGTGTGTCATAATAAACGGAACAGTGGAAAGTTGCATGGCAATATATCTTGGAATGGCTATGGAAATGCCATGATAGGTAGGTATGGTGGCTGTTTTGAGAAAGGTTTATGGTGGGTGTATGATACCGGCGAAAAGTGCACGGTATTGGAGAGACTAGTGATGGTGGAAGGGTGAGAAAAATGTGTATAATCCATGGACTCAACATTAGTCATAAAGAACTCATATACTTATTGCAAAAATCTAGAAGTTATCAAAGCAAAATATTACGCGCATGCTCCTAGGGGGATAGATTGGTAGGAAAAGACCATCGCTCGTCCCCAACCGCCACTCATAAGGAAGACAATCAATAAATAAATCATGCTCCGACTTCATCACATAACGGTTCACCATACATGCATGCTACGGGAATCACAAACTTTAACACAAGTATTTCTCAAATTCACAACTACTCAACTAGCATGACTCTAATATTACCACATTCATATCTCAAAACAATTATCAAGCATCAAACTTTTCTTAGTATTCAACACACTCAAAAGAAAGTCTTACAAATCTTGAATACCAAGCACATTATTATTAAGCAAATTACCATGCTATTTAAGACTCTCAAAATAATATAAGTGAAGTATGAGAGATCAATAGTTTCTTTAAAACAAATCCACCACCGTGCTCTAAAATATATAAGTGAAGTACTAGAGCAAAACTATAAAGCTCAAAAGATATAAGTGAAGCACATAGAGCAAAACTATCAAGCTCAAAAGATATAAGTGAAGGACATAGAGTATTCTAACAAATTCCAATTCATGTATGGCTCTCTCAAAAGGTGTGTAAAGCAAGGATGATTGTGGTAAACTAACAAGAAAAGATGCAAATAATACAAGACGCTCCAAGAAAAACACATATCATGTGGTGAATAAAAATATAGCTCCAAGTAAAGTTACCGATGGAAGTGGACGAAAGAGGGGATGCCTTCCGGGGCATCCCCAAGCTTTGACTTTTTGGTGTCCATTGACTTTTTGGTGTCCTTGGATTGTATTTGGGGTGCCATGGGAATCCCCAAGCTTAGGCTCTTGCCACTCCTTGTTCCATAATCCATCAAAAAAATTCACCCAAAACTTGAAAACTTCACAACACAAAACTCAACAGAAATCTCGTAAGCTCCGCTAGCGAAAGAAAACAAAATACCACTTCAAGGTACTGTAATGAACTAATTCTTTATTTATATTGGTGTTAAACCTACTGTATTCCAACTTCTATGAATTATAAACTATTTTACTAGCCATAGATTCATCAAAATAATCAAACAACACACGAAAAACAGAATCTGTCAAAAACAGAACAGTCTGTAGTAATCTGTAACTAACGCAAACTTCTGGAACTCAAAACATTCAGACAAAATAGGAAGACCTAGGAAATTTGTTTATTGATCAGCAGCAATTGGAATCACTATTTTATCACGTTCTGGTGATTTTTAACAATTATTTTCGTGAACCAAAAGTTTCTGGAAATTACAGCAAGATCAAATAACTATTATCCAAGAAGATCCTATAGATTTAACTTGGCACAAACACTAATTAATAAATAAAACCACATCTAAACAGAAGGTAGATGGATTATTTATTCCTAAACAGAAACAAAAACAAAAAAATAAAATTAAAATTGGGTTGCCTCCCAACAAGCGCTATCGTTTAACGCCCCTAGCTAGGCATAAAAGCAAGGATAGATCTAGGTATTGCCATCTTTGGTAGGCAATCCATAAGTGGCTCTCATAATAGATTCATATGGTAATTTTATATTCTTCCTATGGAAGTGTTACATGCCTTACTTTAATGGGAATTGGAATCTAATATTCCCTTCCTTCATATCAATAATTGCACCAATCGTTCTAAGGAAAGGTCTACCAAGAATAATAGGACATGAAGGATTGCAATCTATATCAAGAACGATAAAGTCTATGGGCACATAATTCCTATTTGCAACAATAAGAACATCATTAATTCTTCCCATAGGTTTCTTAATAGTGGAATCCGCAAGGTGCAAGTTTAGAGAGCAATCATCAAAATCACGGAAATCTAGCAAATCACACAAAGTTTTGGGAATAGTGGAAACACTAGCACCCAAATCACATAAAGCATAAAATTCATGATCCTTAATCTTAATTTTAATAGTTGGTTACCACTCATCATAAAGTTCTCTAGGGATAGAGACTTCCAACTCAAGTTTTTCCTCATAAGATTGCATCAAGGCATCAACGATATGTTTAGTAAACGCTTTATTTTGACTATAAGCATGCGGGGAATTTAGCACAGATTGTAACAAGGAAATACAATCAATTAAAGAGCAACTTTCATAACTAAATTCCTTGAAATCCAAAATAGTGGGTTTAGCAACATCTAAGGTTTTACTTTCTTCAATCCCACTTTTATCAATTTTAGCATCATAATCTAAAAGCTCTGAATTTTTAGAACGCCTTCTAGGTAAAGGTGACTCATATTCAATCTCATCATTATCAAGATTCATATTGCAAAACAAGGATTTAATGGGAGACACATCAATAACTTTTAGATCTTCATCTTGATTTTCATGGAAATTGGAAGAACACGCTTTAGCACGCATCCTAGCGGCTCTTTCCTTGCACTCATCAATGGAAATTCTCATGGCTTTGAGAGACTCATTGATATCATGCTTAGGAGGAATAGATCTAAGCTTTAAAGAATCAACATCAAGAGAAATTCTATCAACGTTCCTAGCCAATTCATCAACTTTAAGTAATTTCTCTTCAAGCAAAGCATTAAAATTCTTTTGTGAATTCATAAACTCTTTAACACTATTCTCAAATTCAGAGGGCATCTTATTAAAATTTCCATAAGATTTGTTGTAGGAATTTCCATAATTATTAGAAGTATTACTAGGATAGGGCCTAGGATTAAAATTCCCTCTATATGCGGTGTTACCAAAATTATTCCTACCAACAAAATTCACATCCATAGATTCATTATTATTCTCAATCAAAGTAGACAAAGGCATATCATTAGGATCAGAAGAAACACTCTTAGTAGCAAATAATTTCATAAGTTCATCCATCTTTCCACTCAAAACATTGATTTCTTCTATTGCATGCACTTTTTTATTAGTAGATCTTTCAGTGTGCCATTGAGAATAATTAATCATAATATTTTCTAGGAGTTTAGTAGCATCTCCTAATGTGATTTCCATAAAAGTGCCTCCCGCGGCTGAATCTAAAAGGTTTCTAGAAGCAAAATTCAATCCGGCATAAATTTTTTGTATAATCATCCACAAGTTTAAACCATGAGTAGGGCAATTACGTATCATTAATTTCATTCTCTCCCAAGCTTGTGTAACATGTTCATGATAAAGTTGCTTAAAATACATAATATAGTTTCTAAGAGAGATGATCTTAGCGGGAGGAAAATACTTAGAGATAAAAGCATCTTTGCACTTGTTCCAAGAATCAATACTATTTTTAGGCAAAGACGAAAACCAAGCTTTAGCACGATCTCTAAGCGAAAAAGGAAATAGCTTAAATTTAAAAACATCATTGTCAACATCTTTCTTCTTTTGCATATCACACAAATCCACGAAGCTATTTAAATGAGTAGCAACATCTTCACTAGGAAGGCCGGCGAATTGATCTTTCATAACAAGATTCAATAAAGCAGCATTGATTTCACATGATTCAGTATTGGCAAGAGGAGCAATCGGAGTGCTAAGGAAATCATTATTGTTGGTATTGGTAAAGTCACACGATTTGGTATTATCTTGTGCCATGGCAACAAGTAATCCAACCCACAAGCAAACAGGAAAAAGGCAAGCGAAAAAGAGAGGAGGATATTGGGAAAGAGGGGGCGAATAAAACGGCAAGGGTGAAGTGGGGGAGAGGAAAACGAGAGGCAAATGGAAAATAATGTAATGCGAGAGATAAGGGATTGTGATGGGTACTTGGTATGTTGACTTTTGCGTAGACTCCCCGACAACGGCGTCAGAAATCCTTCTTGCTACGTCTTGAGCTTGCATTGGTTTTCCCCGAAGATGAGAGGATGATGCAGCAGAGTAGCGTAAGTATTTCCCTTAGTTTTTGAGAACCAAGGTATCAATCTAGTATGAGGCCACGCGCAAGTCCCTCGTACCTACACAAAACAAATAGCTCCTCGCAACCAACACGAATAGGGGTTTTCAATCCCTTCACGGTCACTTACGAGAATGAGATCTGATAGAGATGATAGATAATATTTTTGGTATTTTTGGTATAAAGATGCAAAGTAAAATAAAAGGCAAAGTAAAGATCAAAGCAATAATAAAGCGTAGGAAGATTAATATGATGAAGATAGACCCGGGGGCCATAGATTTCACTAGTGGCTTCTCTCAAGAGCATAGGTAATTTACGGTGGGTGAACGAATTACTGTTGAGCAATTGACAGAATTGAGCATAGTTATGCGAATATCTAGGTATGATCATGTATATAGGCATCACGTCCGAGACAAGTAGACCGACTCCTGCCTGCATCTACTACTATTAATCCACTCATCGACCGCTATCCAGCATGCATCTAGAGTATTAAGTTAATGAAAATAGAGTAACGCCTTAAGCAAGATGACATGATGTAGAGGAATAAATTCATGCAATATGATAAATACCCCATCTTGTTATCCTCAATGGCAACAATACAATCGTGCCTTGCAACCCTTTACATCCTTTGGGTAAGGACACATAAAGATTGAACCCGAAGCTAAACACTTCTCCCATTGCAAGAACTACCAATCTAGTTGGCCAAACCAAGCGGATAATTCAAGAGACTTGCAAAGATAACCAATCATACATAAAAGAATTCAAAGAAGATTCAAATATTGCTCATAGATAATCTTGATCATAAACCCACAATTCATCGGTCTCAACAAACACACATAAAAAAGAAGATTACATCGAATAAATCTCCACGAGAGGGGGAGAACATTGTATTGAGATCCAAAAGAGAGAAGAAGCCATCTAGCTACTAACTATGGACCCAAAGGTCTGAAGTAAACTACTCACACTTCATCGGAGAGGCTATGATGATGATGTAGAAGCCCTCCATGGTGGATTCCCCTTCCGTCGGAGCTCCAAAACAGGCCCCAAGATGGGATCCCGTGGATACTGTAAAGTTGCGGCGATGGAATTAGGTTTTGGCTCAGATCTGATCTGTTGGGGTACATAGGTATATATAGGAGGAAGAATGCGTCGGTGGAGCTTGAGGGCCCACGAGGCAAGGGGGCGCCCTAGGGGCGCCCTCCACCTCGTGACCGCCTCATGGCTTTCTTGACGGAGGGTCCAAGTCTCCTGGGTCTTATCTGATGAGAAAATCACGTTCCCGAAGGTTTCATTCCGTTTGGACTCCGTTTGATATTCCGTTTCTTCAAAACACTGAAATAGGCAAAAAAAACAGCAATTCTGGGCTAGGCCTCTAGTTAATAGGTTAGTCCCAAAAGTAATATAAAAGTGGAAAATAAAGCCCAATATAGTCCAAAACAATAGATAATATAGCATGGAGCAATCAAAAATTATAGATATGTTGGAGACGTATCAGACTGCGACCAGCTCCGTCCACCTTTCGCCAAGCCACGGGTACGGGCAGGTGCGCCGTGAGCCCTTCTTCCGATCTATCCCTCTAGCCTAGCCCCAAACCCCCTCGTCACCGGCATGAGCTCCGGCGAAGCACCGCCTCCCATCTTATCTCGATCCCCTTTCCTCTCTCCTGACTAGTGGGGCCCAGTGTCACTCTCACCACTCGCGCCCGAAGCGGTACGAGTGGAGGCGCACTTACACTTTACGCCTTCGACGTCACTCCCCCCAGGATTTTCTATTTATTCAAATTTAATTCAGAAATTTGACTAAACTTTGACCAGTCACCATTTCTAAACCATAAGTCCAAATGAATTGATTCTTTTTGCATTGTCTTTGTTACAGAAAGCTCTAGTAACACACCAAAAGGTGGATTTTTCCTTGCTGTCTAGAATTTCTGGTGATTTTCAGAATGTGTTTTGACATTTATTTTTGTGGTTTTAAAATATTTTCAGAAGGAGGATCTTGCCTTGAAGCTAACCAGGAGGAGTGTGACCCTCCTCTGCACTAAGGCAAGCCACAACATCATTTGGATGGTGTTATTTCAATATCTATGATTTTCTACTTCAATATGAGTATTTATTTGAATTTAAAATTTGATAAATTAATATGGTTAATTGCTAGTTGTTTTATGGTGCTTGATATGCTTGTTTTAGCTTCAGGTTGAGTTCATAGAACTGTTTGGCTAAGTAGAGTAAGATTTTGCACTGGATATTTTGTTATGGAAAGTTATGTAGCTATTTTTGTTAGTAATAGTTTTCAACTAAATATGAACTAATAAAAATGTTGTTTGTAGATAAAAATGAGTTATAACCAGAGAAGTTTCTGATCTTAGTATTGGAAGATAGTTACGTTGCTTGTTTTGATCCATGCTTAAGAGTTGCTTGCTCTGTATGACGAGTAGTTGCATGATTTCCGGTATGATGCCATGTTAGTAATAAAAAGTTTTTCTAAAAGTTAATACTTGATTACGTTCAACCTGAATATGATGTTGATCACATCATGGTGCCATCGAATCGGGTTTTTAATTCAGTGCGACCACATTTACCTAATGGGAAGGTCTTGATTCGGTCCTTTGTCGTGGCTCTCATCGGTGCCTCCCACGAGGGACGTGCATACCCTGGCCCGGTAGGCAGACATAACCTTGTGTGCTTGTTTTGTTTTTATGGTACCTTGTCCCCGTTTGGGACCGTTTTGCCACGATGGTGGCCGTTGGTGTCTTTGGTAGACACGGGGCCACCCAAGACCTAGCCCTGAGAGGCAAATGGTCAGAGTGGCCGGGGAGAGTGCATGGCAAAGGGACGGTTTCGTCGGAATACTTTGGTCCACCCGAATGGGAGTACGAGGCCAGGTATTCCATAGTGTGGGTTAAGTGCGCTACCTCTACAGAGTGTATTTAATCTATCGATAGCCATGCCCTCGATTATGGGCAAGACTCGGGAGTAAGTCACACCATGGATCAACTTTTATAATTAATCTTGCAAACTAGTAATTGTTGTGATGCATTGTTTCGTGGTGGACCTTGAACACTCGAGCTGTTCATGAGTGATTGGTTTCAGGTGTGACCCTGGTGTGGTCACCGTTTGGTTACGAGGTAACCGTCTGGTAAGCGAGTCCTTGTGACTCGGTGCGATGTTTGGTTGCTTTGCATAGCTTTGCATTTGTAGTAATTTCCTGCATTAATTTAACTTGATTAATTATCATGATATTGTCTGTCATCGTGCTTATGTTTGTTGTGAGCTTGCAAGTACATTCAATGTACTGACCTGGCGTGTCATGCCAGCTTTCAGGCAAGTTGATTCGCATCGGAGCGCATCTCGTGTCTAGGCCGTGTCCACGTCGGTGTCCCTGTGCCATGGAGTTCCGCTATGTCGTTCTTCCGCTGCCGCGTAGTTTCGTATGATCGAGGCCCCAGCCATGTTCATTAAATAATGTACATACTGTCCAGCAGCAAAGTGTGTGCCGCTTGGCCTCGAATCTCGATTTAATATCAGACCTTTGTACCATGCTAGTATCAATAAAGCGGTTAATTCTGTACCATGTTGTTGTGTATTGCGAGAAGACTCGATCTCTGGGCTAGCAATGCAGGGTAAACCGGTTGCTCTGAGCTGGGGTGCCACACTTGTGCCTTTGATCTCCATCTCCAAAGCACCGCATGGTCACCATCGTCACCCGCTTGACACCTTGATCTCCATCGAAGCATCGTTGTCGTCTCGCCAACTATTGCTTCTACGACTATCGCTACCGCTTAGTGATAAAGTAAAGCAATAACATGGCGATTGCATTTCATACAATAAAGCGACAACCATATGGCTCCTGCCAGTTGCCGATAACTATTACAAAACATGATCATCTCATACAACAATTTATACATCATCACGTCTTGACCATATCACATCACAGCAAGCCCTGCAAAAACAAGTTAGACGTCCTCTACGTTGTTGTTGCAAATTTTACGTGGCTGCTACGGGCTTAGCAAGAACCGTTCTTACCTACCCATCAAAACCACAACGATTTTTCGTCAAGTGTGTTGTTTTAACCTTCAGCAAGGACTGGGCGTAGTCACACTCGATTCAACTAAAGCTGGAGAAACAGACACCCACTAGCCACCTGTGTGCGAAGCACGGCGGTAGAACCAGTCTCATGAACGCGGTCATGTAATGTCTGTCTAGTCTGCTTCATCCAACAATATCGTCGAATCAAAGTACGACATGCTGGTAAGCAATATGACTATTATCGCCCGCAACTCTTTGTGTTCTACTCGTGCATATAACATCTACGCATAGACCTGGCTCGGATGCCACTGTTGGCGAATGTAGTATTTCAAAAAAAATCCTACGATCACGCAAGATCTATCTAGGAGAAGCATAGCAACGAGCGGGAAGAGTGTGTCCATGTACCCTCGTAGACCGAAAGCGGTAGCGTTTAGTAACGCGGTTGATGTAGTCGAACGTCTTCGCGATCCAACCGATCAAGTACCAAACACATGACACCTCCGCGATCTGCACACGTTCAGCTCGGTGACGTCCCTCGAACTCTAGATCCAGCTGAGGCCGACGGAGAGTTTCGTCAGCACGACGGCATGGTGACGGTGATGATGAAGTTACCGATGCAGGGCTTCGCCTAAGCACTACGACAATATGACCGAGGTGGAAAACTGTGGAGGGGGGTACCGCACACGGCTAAGAGATCAACTTGTGTGTCTATGGGGTGCCCAATCCCCCGTATATAGAGGGAGGAGAAGAGGGCCGGCTGGACCCTAGGGCGCGCCCCAAGAGGGGAATCCTACTAGGACTCCAAGTCCTAGTAGGAATCCACCAAGAGGGAGAGAGGGGAAGGAAGGAAGAGGGGCAAGGGAAGGAAAGGGGACGCCGCCCTTTTCCCCTAGTCGAATTCGGACCCAAGGGGGGCACGCGGACAGCCCCTCCTGGCCCTTCCTTTCTTCCCACTAAGGCCCATAGGGGCCCATTAGTTCTCCCGGGGGTTCCGATAACCCCTTCCGGCACTCCATTTTATCCGAAACTCTCCGGAACACTTCTGGTGTCCGAACAACATGGTCCAATTTATTAATCTTTATGTCTCGACCATTTCGAGACTCCTCGTCATGTCCATGATCTCATCCGGGACTCCAAACAACCTTCGGTACATCAAATTACATAAACTCATAATACCAATCGTCATTGAACGTTAAGCGTGAGGACCCTACGGGTTCGAGAACTATGTAGACATGACTGAGACACCTCTCTGGTCAATAACCAATAGCGTAACCTGGATGCTCATATTGGTTCTTACATATTCTACGAAGATATTTATCGGTCAAACCGCACAACAACATACATTGTTCCCTTTGTCATCGGTATGTTACTTGCCCGAGATTCGATCGTCGGCATCATCATACCTAGTTCAATCTCATTATCGGCAAGTATCTTTACTCGTTCAGTAATGCAACATTCCACAACTAAATCATTAGTCACATTGCTTGCAAGGCTTATAGTTATGTGCATTACCGAGAGGGCCTAGGATACCTCTCCGACAATCGGAGTGACAAATCCTAATCTCGATCTATGCCAACTCAACAAACACCATCGGAGACACCTGTAGAACATCTTTATAATCACCCAGTTACGTTGTGACGTTTGATAGCACACTAAGTGTTCCTCCGGTATTGCGGGAGTTGCATAATATCATAGTCATAGAAACGTGTATAAGTCATGAAGAAAGCAATAGCAATAAACTAAACGATCATAGTGCTAAGCTAACGGATGGGTCTTGTCCATCACATCATTCTCTAATGATGTGATCCCGTTCATCAAATGACAACACATGTCTATGGCTAGGAAACTTAACCATCTTTGATTAACGAGCTAGTCTAGTAGAGGCATACTAGGGACACTCTGTTTGTCTATGTATTCACACATGTACAAAGTTTCCGGTTAATACAATTCTAGCATGAATAATAAACATTTATCATGATATAAGGAAATATAAATAACAACTTTATCATTGCCTCTCGGGCATATTTCCTTCAGAAGTATGTTGTTTCTAACAAACAAAAGGCGCTCTCCAAGCTTTCAATCATTCATCTCAAAAGCAGTTTACATTGAGGAGAAGTACTAGATATCTCAAATCCATACATACCATGCAATAGTGTCGGTGATCATGGAACCGGGGTACCCAAACTTGCCTGCCTGCGGCCCACGGTGTGGCTCCATCAGCAGCGTGGTATGGCCCACCTTCAGCATCGACAACACAAGACCCTCGCGACGGGCCAAGCCTCACGAGGCGGATGACGCCAAGACCTCCACAGGGAGTGGCCTCCTTAGGCTGGCTCCCGAGGAGCAGAGATTCCTATGCAGGCGCTCACCTCGCAAGCTTAAGGTGACGCAAGCGGGCATAGTATGGCAGGTTTCCTCTTTGGTGCTAAAGAGGCAAGCACAGGCGCAGAGTCCCGAGGAATTAGCCAAAGGTTTCCATTTCTGTGCTACAAGACCAAGACCGCGAGGACGGCAGGACAGAGGTCATCGCCGAGCCCACCACGACGTCAAGATTAGAAGCTTTGCAGGCGATGACCACCTTTCGTCGGGATAAGATGTAGTATTTATCTCCCTTCAGACTTGGACGTTGTGGGATCCCTTACCTCCTTCACTTTGGGGGAAGAGGACTAAGGCCACTATAAATATAGCTTAGCCACCACCATAGAGGGCACAGACGGATCAAGCCATCCAAACCCTCACCAGCTCACACCAACACAAGAACAGGCCTCCTGAGGTTGTTCTTCCTCTGTACTAGTTCATCCTCAGCCCACCTCGAAGCTAATCCACCACAAAGCAGGAGTAGGGTCTTACACCGCAAGGTGGCCCGAACCTGGGTAAACTGTCGTATCTCTTTCTTTTCCTGTTCATCGAGCTAGGCCGTGAGATCGACGAGTTGGCTGACTGGGGAAGCCCCTGCGAAGCCCCGAGTTCGAGTCTTTCTTGGGTTTTCGTAGCCCTGAATCTGACATTTGGTGCGCCAGGTAGGAGTGCGTCGAAGCCTCTCTCCCGCCGGTCGATTCGCCACCGTTCCACAGTTCCCATGGGTGACGCTCGTCGAGTTCGTGCTGAGCGTCGGGCTGCCCTCGCCGCCCATGTCGCCCAGACAGCACCTGCGGGCGACGACGCCCCCCTCCGTTCCCCGTCGGCTGCGGCAAACGCTGCCACCGGCCCCGCGGCCCATGAGCAGCAGGCTTTGTCGCTACAGCCTTTTGTGCGGCGTGATGGGCGCACCGCCACTCCATCGCTGGCTCCGGCGGTTGCTTCGTCCTCCCATGCTCGTCGCGGGCCGACAAACGCGTAGGCTGCGTTGCTCATGGCATGCGAGCTTCGGCGGTATCACCCGGCCCGACCGATGACCTCTACGAGGACTGGCTGGACCGCATCGTCGAGCTCGTCAGTGCCGCTGGAGAGGCCCCTGCACCATCTCCCTCACTGCCTCCCCCGCTGCCTCTTACATGCGACATGGCCCACGGTGCGCCTCCTCCACCTCCTAGGCAAGACGGCGTCCTCGAGCCAAGGCGTGACCCGCCGTGCAGGGCGCTAGCACGCGATGAAGAAAGCTGCTAAGTGGTACAGTGGCCACAAGGAGAGGCGCGTGCGTGATACGCCTCCATCGTATCTACTTCTCCAAACACTTTTGCCCTTGTTTTGGACTCTAACTTGCATGATTTGAATGGAACTAACTCGGACTGACGATGTTTTCAGCAGAATTGCCATGGTGTTATTTTTGTGCAGAAATAAAAGTTCTCAGAATGACCTGAAACTTCACGGAGATTATTTTTGGAAATAATAAAAAATACTGGCGAAAGAATCAAGGCCAGGGGGGCCACACCCTGTCCACGAGGGTGAGGCGCTGCTCCCCCCGGCGCGCCCCTGCCTCATGGGCCCCCGGTGCTCCACCGACCTCAACTCCAACTCTATATATTCACGTTCGGGGAATAAGAGAGAAGGATTCATCGCGTTTTATGATACAGAGCCGCCAAGAAGCTAAACTCTCTCGGGAGGGCTGATCTGAGTCCGTTCGGGGCTCCGAGAGGGAATCCGTCGCCATCGTCATCATCAACCATCCTCCATCACCAATTTCATGATGCTCACAGCCGTCGTGAGTAATTCCATCGTGAGGCTTGCTGGGCGGTGATGGGTTGGATGATATTTATCATGTAATCGAGTTAGTTTTGTTAGGGTTTGATCCTAGTATCCACTATGTTACGAGATTGATGTTGCTATGACTTCGCTCACGCAATGCTTGTCACTAGGGCCCGAGTGCCATGATTTCATATCTGCACCTATTATGTTTTCATGAATATATGTGAGTTCTTGATCCTATCTTGCAAGTCAATAGTCACCTACTATGTGTTATGATCGGGCAACCCCGAAGTGACAATAATTGGGACCACTCCCGGTGATGAACGTAGTTTGAGGAGTTCATGTATTCACTATGTGTTAATGCTTTGGTCCGGTACTCTATTAAAAGGAGGCCTTAATATCCATTAGTTTCCAATAGGACCCCGCTGCCACGGGAGATTAGGACAAAAGATGTCATGCAAGTTCTTTCCCATAAGCACGTATGACTATATTCAGAATACATGCCTACATTACATTGATGAATTGGAGCTAGTTCTGTGTCACCCTATGTTATAACTATTGCATCAATAATCGCATCTGGCATAATTCTCCATCACCGATCCAATGCATACGAGCTTTTCACATATTGCTCTTCGCTTAGTTACTTTAACGTTGCCACTGTTACAATCACTACAATACTGCTACTGTTACTTTTGCCACCGTTACCGTTACTTCCATACTACTTTGTTACTAAATACTTTGTTGTAGATATTAAGTTATCCAGGTGTGGTTGAATTGACAACTCAATTGCTAATACTTGAGAATATTCTTTGGCTCCCCTTGTGTCGAATCAATAAATTTGGGTTGAATACTCTACCCTCGAAAACTATTGCGATCCCCTATACTTGTGGGTTATTAAGAATATTTTCTGGCGCCGTTGCCGGGGAGCATAGCTCTATTCTTTGAGTCACTTGGGATTTATATCTGCTGGTCACTATGAGGAACTTGAAAGACGAGAAAACTAAAATTTATCCCTCAACTACAGGGGAGGTAAGGAACTGTCATCTAGCTCTGCACTTGATTCACCTTCTGTTTTGAGTAAGCTCGCGACACCTAAACCTTCTTCTGCTGTTAATTCTGATATGTCGCATGTTATTGATGATGCCACTTCTGCATGATACTTATGATGAAATTGCTTCTATGCTTGATACTACTGTGCCACTAGGTGAATTTATTGATGAACAGCTTGCTAGGGCTAGAGAGAATGAAATTATTGAAACTGATAATATTGATGAAAGTGATGATGAAGATTCTCCCCCTAGATAAGAATTGCCTGTTGTGCCTGAGGGTTATGTTATGGATGAATAAATTGCTAGAGACATTCTTGCTTGCAATGATAGGAATGATCTTAAGAAATTATTAGCTAAGCTGAAAGAAAAATCTTTGAATGCTAGAATGAAATATGATCCTGCTTATGCTACTTCACCTATCTTTGTTACTGATAAGGATTATGATTTCTCTGTCGATCCTGAGATAATTACTTTGGTTGAATCTGATCCTTTCTATGGCTATGAATCTAAAACTGTTGTGGCACATCTTACTAAATTAAATGATATAGCCACCCTATTCACTAATGATGAGAAAATTCGTTACTACTATATCCTTAAATTATTTCCGTTCTCATTGAAGGGTGATGCTAACACATGGTTTAATTCTCTTGATCCTGGTTGTGTGCGTAGTCCCCAGGATATGATTTATTACTTCTCTGCTAAATATTTCCCCGCTCATAAGAAACAAGCTGCTTTAAGGGAAATATATAATTTAGTGCAAATTGAAGAAGAGAGTCTCCCACAAGCTTTGGGGAGGCTTCTCCAATTACTTAATGCTTTTCCTGATCATCCTCTCAAGAAAAATGAAATACTTGATATCTTTTATAATGGACTAACCGATGCTTCCAGAGACCACCTGGATAGTTGTGCTTGTTGTGTTTTCAGGGAAAGAACTATTGATGAAGCTGAAATTCTATTGAATAATATGTTGACGAATGAAAACAATTGGACACTTCCTGAACCAACTCCTAAGCCAACTCCGAAGAAAAGGGGTATTCTATTTCTCAGTCCTGAAGATATGCAAGAGGCAAAGAAATCTATGAAAGAAAAAGGTATTAAAGCAGAAGATGTTAAGAATTTACCTCCTGTTGAAGAAATACATGGTCTTAATTTACCACCTATCGAAGAAATACATGGTCTTGATAACCCGACACAGGTAGTAAAGGTAAATCCTCTCTATAGATATGATAAGGCTGAAATCCCACCTACTAAGTTTGCTAGCCAATGCTTAGATGAGTTTGATAATTTTATGGTTAAGCAAGAAGACTTAAATGCTTATTTTGGTAGACAATTAAAATGCAATGCTTATATGATTTAACACTTGAGTGATTATATGTGAGGGAGTCCTGGATTAGGGGTATCCGGACAGCCGGACTGTTGGACTATGAAGATACAAGATTGAGGACTTCTTCCCGTGTCCGGATGGGACTCTCTTGGCGTGGAAGGCAAGCTTGGCGATACGGATATGTAGATCTCCTTCTGTTGTAACCGGCTCTGTGTAACCCTAGCCCCCTCCGATGTCTATATAAACCGGAGGGTTTAGTCCATAGGACAACAACAATCATACCATAGGCTAGCTTCTAGGGTTTAGCCTCTACGATCTCATGGTAGATCAACTCTTGTAATACTCATATTCATCAAGATCAATCAAGCAGGAAGTAGGCTATTTACCTCCATAGAGAGGGCCCGAACCTGGGTAAACATTGTGTCCCTTGCCTCCTATTACCATCCGCCTTATACGCACAGTTCGGGACCCCCTACCCGAGATCCGCCGGTTTTGAGACCGACATTGGTGCTTTCATTGAGAGTTCCACTGTGTCGTCGCTGCAAGGTTCGATGGCCCCTTCGATCATCGACAACAATGCGGTTCAGGGTGAGGTTTTCCTCCCCGGACAGATCTTTGTGTTCGACGGCTTCGCACTGCGGGCCAACTCGTTTGGCCATCTAGAGCAGATCGAAAGCTACCCCAGCTATCGAGTCAGGTTTGAAACTTGAATTACACGCCGATGTCCGCGGAGACTTGATCTTCGACGGGTTCGGGCCCATGCCAGGTGTACCGCACGATCACGACGAGCACGATATAGCTCTGCCGTCGGACGGTGTTCGGGAGATCACGCCAGCAACTACTCCGGCTCTAGTCCGGAGCAGATCGCGCCATCCGAGGATGGGAGGATAGACTCCACCACGGAGGTCGTGCCCTCAGTGGAGATAGAGCCGAATACTAACCTTACCCCTCACGAGAGCCGTGTCGCCGAACTTCTGGACTTGTCCTCGGCCACGGACTCCGTACCACCCGCGCCCATACCTATCGCATCTGATTGGGCGCCGATCATGGAGTTCACCTCCGCAGATATCTTTCAGCACTCACCCTTCGGCGAGATACTGAACTCATTGAAATCTCTCTCCCTGTCCGGAGAACCTTGGCCAAACTATGTCCGGCTAGAGTGGGATGCGGACGACGAAGAAATTCAATCCCCACCCACCACCCACTTAGTAGCCACTGTCGACGATTTAACCGACATGCTCGACTTTGACTTCGGAGACATCGATGGTATGGACACCGATGCCGGAGGCGAACAGGAGCTACTGCCCACAGGGCACTGGACCGCCACCTCATCATATGATATATACATGGTGGACACACCCAAAGAAGGCAATAGCGACAAGACAACGGAGGATGGCCCCTCCAAGAAGCAAACCCAGCGTCGACGTCAGCGGCGCCGCTCTAAGTCTCGTCACAGCAAAAACGGTGATACCGGCACAGGAGATAACAGCACTCCGGACAGTGCCGAAGATGATGACAATCCCCTCCAGAACGATCAAGAGCCGGTGGATGAACAAGCCAGCCCTCCTAAGAGAGCGGCAGAGGGAGAAAGGGAGGACGAAAATTATATGCCTCCCTCCGAAGACGAAGTGAGCCTCGTCGACGAAGAATTCGTCGTGCCTGAGGATCCCGTCGAGCAGGAGCGCTTCAAGCACCGGCTTATTGCCACAGCAAACAGCCTGAAGAAAAGGCAGCAACAGCTTCGAGCTGATCAAGATCTGCTAGCAGATAGATGGACTGAAGTCCTTGCGGCTGAGGAGTACGAACTCGAACGCCCTTCGGAGGTCACCCCGTTTGATGCGGCTGATCGGCCACCCGTGGCGAGATAGAGAGGCGATCGGCCTGAAAATCAGCCTGCACCCCACCGCCATTCAAACAAACATACCAAGGCAACGGGAAACACGCGAGACCTGCGAGACGTATTGGAAGATAGGGCAAGACATGGTAGATCGATCTATGGATCACGGGGCCGTGCCCCTACAAGGGATGGTGGCCGCCTCGCCGAATACAGTAAAAGCAATTCCGTACAGGCCGAATACAGCAGGCAGGACTCATACGAGTTGCGTCGCGACATAGCCCAGCACAGAGGCGCGGCACACCCCCTATGCTTCACCAATGAAGTAATGGAGCATGAATTCCCAGAAGGTTTCAAACCTGTAAACATCGAATCATATGATGGTACAATAGATCCCGCGGTATGGATCGAGGACTTCCTCCTCCACATCCACATGGCCTGCGGTGATGATCTACATGCCATCAAGTACCTCCCATTAAAACTCAAAGGACCAGCTCGGCATTGGCTGAATAGCCTGCCAGCAGACTCCGTCGGCTGTTGGGAGGATCTGGAAGACGCATTTCTCGACAATTTCCAGGGCACTTATGTGCGACCACCAGACATCGATGACCTGAGCCACATAATTCAGCAGCCAGGGGAATTGGCCAGGCAATTCTGGACATGGTTCCTAACAAAGAAAAACCAAATTGTTGACTGTCCGGATGCAGAAGCCCTAGCGGCATTCAACCACAACATCCGTGACGAGTGGCTCGCCCGGCACCTCGGTCAGGAAAAGCCAAAATCAATGGCAGCCCTCACGACACTCATGACCCGCTTTTGCGTGGGAGAGGATAGCTGGCTGGCTCGTAGCAATAACATATCAAGGAACCTTGGCACTTCGGATACCAAGGACAGCAACGACATGTCACGTCGCAGCAAACACAAGCGCCACAGCAACGGTGATAACGCCGAGGGCACGGCAGTCAATGCCGGATTCAGAGGCTCTAAATCCGGTCAGTGGAAAAAGCCATTCAAAAGAAGTACTCCGGGTCCGTCCAGTTTGGACCGCATACTCGATCGCTCGTGTCAAATACACGGCACCCCCGATAAGCCAGCCAATCACACCAACAGAGAATGTTGGGTGTTCAAGTAGGCCGGCAAGATAAATGCTGAAGACAAGGACAAGGGGCTGCACAGCGATGACGAGGAGGAGCCCCGGCCGCCGAACATGGGAGGACAGAAGAGGTTCCCCCCACAAGTGAGGACAGTAAACATGATAAACACAACCCACATCCCCAAAAGGGAACGAAAGCATGCACTAAGGGACGTATACGCGATGGAGCCCGTCGCCCCAAAGTTCAACCCATGGTCCTCTTGTCCGGTCACATTTGATCATAGGGACCACCCCACGAGTATCCGTCATGGCGGATCCGCCGCATTGGTCCTAGACCCAATCATCGATAGATATCACCTCACTCGAGTCCTTATGGATGGCAGCAGCAGCCTGAACCTGCTTTACAAGGATACAGTGCGCAAAATGGGTATAGACCCCTCGAGGATCAAACCCACCAACACGACCTTTAAAGGCGTTATCCCAGGTGTAGAGGCCCATTGTATGGGCTCAATCACACTGGAAGTGGTCTTCGGATCTCCGGACAACTTCCGAAGCGAGGAGTTAATCTTCGATATCGTCCCGTTCCACAGCGGCTATCACGCACTGCTCGGGCGCACCACATTTGCAAGATTCAATGCGGTACCGCATTACGCATACCTCAAGCTCAAGATGCCAGGACCTAGGGGGGTCATCACAGTCAATGGAAACACAGAACGCTCGCTCCGTACGGAGGAGCACACTGCGGCCCTCGCAGCAGAAGCCCAAAGCAGCCTTTTGAGGCAATCCACCAGTTCGGCGATCAAGCCCCCGGACACCGTGAAGCGCGTCCGGAGTAACCTGCAACAGGATCGCCTGGCACGCTCAGAGCTCGCCTAGCAATTCGGCCCCCGCCCTAGTCTTAGTACAATGGCAAAGTCCGTCCCACGTGTGCATAATTACGCATTGAAAATACCATGGGTGCAGGCGGGGGCACGATCACGGCACGTCCCACAATGTGGTTTAACCGCACTAGGGGCTTACTACCTTCATCACTCTCTCTCTTTCAGGACTCTACTCTCTGGAAGCCTTGTCCAGCAGTACGGTAGCCGGACACATGATACAACACCCAAGGAGGCAGGAAGCTACGTCGTACAAACGGAATCCCCAGGTGGTCTCTGATAACGAGCTAAATACCTGTTTTAAGATACCAGTCCGCATCTTGCCCTTGGATGGGACATGTCAAATAGTCCTATTGTTTGCTTACCGCACCATTTGTATCATTATGCTTTAACGCATCTCTTAAATAAACAATGCATAGTACTAGTCTATTACTGCATTCTATATTCTTTCATATATATGCTTATCTATGACAATCAGCACCCGTACGCTATGGTACGGCAAATACGCCAGGGGCTTCCGTATACCCCATAATTCGGCATGAGAAGTCCGAACACTTTTGACAGTGCGGCACCCCGAACTTATAGCATTATATGCATCAGCTCCGAATCATGTCTTGGGTCAATAGTTGGTTTTGCCCGGCTCCCATGTTTTGGTACCTTACGTTCCGCTATATCGACTAAGGTAGCACTGGGAGAACTACTGCGATTGTGCCCCGGTTCTTCCGGCCGAGCACCTCAGTAGAGAAAGCTAAAACTTACTGTCATGATGAGGCGAGATCTGGTCGCTGTTCGAGAGGTCTCAAGTCCCTAAAGACTTTTTCTACTTCGGGTGAGGAGTCGGCCTTGTCCGGCTTAGGCGTGTATAGCGCCCCAAATTCGGCTTTCCGAAGACTAGGGGCTTCGCAAAATTTTAAAATTGTAGACTTCTATGGCTAAGTGAGAAGCATTATAGTCCGATTGCCTGGTTCGTTGTGCTGAACACCTCCCTCGAAGGACCCAAGAATGGGAAAAAGAGTGCTCAGATTCATCCCGAACACCCCAGCACTAGTTGCATGGGGGCAGAAGCCGACGACTAGCAACTCTCAGAATTTATAAAACGGCCGCACAGAAGGTAATATTTTAAATACAAAAGCGTTGCATAACGAACATGAACTAGTTTTCATGAACACAAGGATCACATGAGCAAGTTCATTCAAAGATTACATCTTTGGTACATTCGTCCGCCACAAGACGGGCACCCTTCAGGACACTTTCATAATACATTTCGGGGTGGCGATGCTCCTTGCCCTACGGCGGCCCCTCCTTCACCAACTTTTCGGCGTCCATCTTCGCCCAGTGCACCTTTGCACGGGCAAGAGCCCTGCGTGCACCTTCGATGCAGACGGATCGCTTGATAACTTCCAGCCGTGGGTAGGCATCTACGAGCCGCCTCACCAGGCCGAAGTAGCTGTTGGGAAGGGAGCCACGAGGCCACATCTGGACTATAAGGCCCCTCATGGCCTTTTCGGCCGCCTTGTGGAGCTCAACCAGTTGCTTCAGCTGGTCTCTCACGGGCATCGGGTGTTCGGTCCCGATATCTCGAGACCGAACAACTTCTCCGTCGAGCTTCCTCCTCGGCCCGATAGAACTCCAGCGGTGTCGGACACCTTTGCGGGCAGATCTCGACGCTCTGGAGAGCTCGAACTCGGGTAAGTAAAAGGAAATTTTCTTTCGCACACCTACTTTGCATAATGAATGCCTTACCGCCACTATCTTCTTCATCGCCTCAACTTCGGGAGGCCTTATGGGCTTGACCTTGGCATTTTGCACTTTCGAGGGCCTGGGCAAGCTCGGACTCTCGCGTCCTCGAGTCAAGCTCCAGGGACTCATGCTTCTTGATGAGCACCTGGAGCTCTTGCTGCACCTCACCTACCCGGGCTTCGTGTCTTTCTCGCTCAGTGCGCTCCTTCGCCGCTTTGTTTTCGGCCTCGGACAGCGCCTTCTTGAGGGTCGCCACTTCGGTCATGGCCCCTGGCAAAATTCATGATGATCCTATTATCCTACAACCAAATCTTTCTTTTTTTCATATTGACAAGGTATTGCTTACCTTTGTTCTCCTCAAGCTGCCTCTTGGCAAGGCCGAGCTCTTCCTTGGTTCGCTCCAGGTCCTGCTGTAGTGCGGCGACCTCCGCAGTATGTGCAGCAGCGGCCAGCAGGGAAGCCTATAGATTCACATAGACATACTATATTTAGACTCCTGCGATTATTATTCAATCCTCTATTCGGCTTTTCTTGTGAGCCAAAAGCAGAGCATCGGGGCTCTTCTGCGTGCGGTGATATTTCCGTATAATTTAATTACTTGCCTCAAAGCCTGTTAGGAGGCTGGCGCAAGCTTCAGTTAGTCTGCTTTTGGCGGACTGAACTTTCTCCACCACCGCACTCATGATAGTGCGGTGCTCTTCGTTGATGGAAGCGCCTTGGAGCGCTTCCAGCAAGTTGTCATGTGCCTCTGGATGGACAGAGGTCACCGGCACGGGCGGCTTGCCCCTCTTCACAGGGGGTCGCCTGACAGAGTCTGGAACCACTGGAGGTTCCGGCGTGGAGTTCGACTGGAGGCCGAACTCGGAGCCCATGGGAGTCTTGCTCCCTTTGCGCCCAGGGTCCGAAGTGTCGCCTTGAGGCGCCTCCAGGACTACCTCCCCCCGGCTCGGTTCCCTTTGGGACAACACCTCGGCATCGCCCGTAGGGCGAGGGGTGGAGGCGGTCGGAAGTGAATCACTATTCATATCCGACGGGTCCAAAGAGCCATACGACGAAGATACGTCAATATGGGCTCTGAACGGACTGCGTAATCATGTTCGGCATGATGAGAAGCAGTGCGATAAAATATATCAAGGATTATTATGGTATCCGGATACTTACGACTTCGCCAGGGGCTTGTCCCTGGGTAACCACTCGTCGTCGCTGTGGACGGAGGTCGTGGAGTAGTCCGGAAGGAGGGTCCTTCCTTTCTTGGACCCTTCGGCCTCCCCGGTTGGGGCGGCCTTCCTTTTCTTGTCTCCCCCGGCTGGGGGAGAACTTTCCTCTTCCTCCTCGTCGTCTTGAGAGGAGTGCGCCTCGGAGTGTTCGGATGATGAGTCCAACACAACCTTGCGCCGGAGACCCTTTCGGGTCCCCGTGGCCTTCTTCTTGGCCATCTTCGCTGGCACCTCGTAAGGTGCAGTCATTTATCTCCGTTAGGAGGCGTCTGCTGGATCTTGAGGCAGGGGCGGGCGGTCAATCCGCTCGACCGTCTCCACCCAGTCATGTCAAAGGCATGGGGGCTTAGATCCTGCATATGATTAAACTAAGGAAACTAAACATCTCGTGATGCGTAAAAACCTACCGGATTGGCGCGGCGCTTTGCGCTGAGTCTGCGGTCCTCGGTAAGGGGAGGAGGTACCTCGGCGCCTTTAAACAGCACCCTCTAGACGTCCTTGTGCGTCGTGTCAAAAAGCTCCTGCGGCGTCTGGTGCTCGGCCGAGTCGAACTCCCACAAATTGAATACCCGTTGTTGACACGGGAGGATCCGGCGGAAGAGCATGACCTGGACCACGTTGACAAGCTTGATTTTCTTGCTCATCATGTTCCTGATGTAGGTCTGGAGTCCGGTCAGCTCTACCGGGTTACCCCAGGACAGGCCCTTCTCTTTCCAGGAGGTGAGCCGCGTGGGGATTCTGGATCGGAACTCGAGGGCCGCCACCCAGTTGGTGTCGCGCGGCTCGGTGATGTAGAACCACCCCGATTGCCACCCCTTTATGGTCTCCACATAGGATCCCTCGAGCCATGTGACATTGGGCATTTTTCCCACCATGGCGCTGCCGCATTCCGCTTGCTGGCCGCCTACAACTTTCGGCTTGACATTGAAGGTCTTCAGCCACAGGCCGAAGTGGGGCTGGATGCGGAGTAAGGCCTCGCACACGACGATAAACGCCGAGATGTTGAGGATGAAGTTTGGGCCCAGGTCATGGAAGTCCAGCCCGTAGTAGAACATGAGGCCGCGGGTGAATGGGTGGAGAGGAAATCCCAGTCCGCGGACGAAGTGGGTGAGGAAGACTACCCTCTCGTAAGGTTCCGGGGTAGGAACGATCTGCCCCACGTCGGGCAGCCGATGCGCGATATCCGCGGCCAAGTATCCGGCTCCCCGCAGCTTCTCGATGTCCTCCTCCGTGACGGAGGATTTCATCCACTTGCCTCCCGCTCCGGACATGATTGACACAGTTTGAGGAGAAAAGGTGCAAGCTTGGGCGTTGGAGCTCGAGTGCGCAAGAATGGATATGCGAGAGAGAAGAAGGCGTGGGTGAAAGAGGAGAGGTCCTTATCCCTTTATAAAGGCCGACGAAACTATGCACCCCCACTTGCCTAGTAAAACTCGCTTGATCCCCAAGCACCATAATTGATGGCGCGGTTGGGTTACCCACGTCCGTATTGATGAGAATCCCGTGATAAGGGGACACGATCTCTGCTTCGACAAGACGTGCCTAGGAAACCGCCTCGCGATATGTGTAGCGGCTGGTTGCGAAAAACGGTTCGAATAATGACCGGGCCATGGCGTGATGTCATGCTATAATACGTCAGCATATTAGATTTGTGGAAATATTGTTGTCTCTACGATGGTATGTGGAACTTGTTTTGTAGAGCCGGACACTATCCTTGTGTTCAAGATCTTCTATGGAGTATTCGGAGGAGGAACCCGCCTTGCAATGCCGAAAACAATTTGTGCGCCGGACTCATCGTCATTGAAGCCTGGTTCAGGGGCTACTGAGGAAGTCCTGGATTAGGGGGTATCCAAACAGCCGGACTATATCCTTTGGCCGGACTGTTGGACTATGAAGATACAAGATTGAAGACTTCGTCCCGTGTCCGGATGGGACTCTCTTGGCGTGGAAGGCAAGCTTGGCAATACGGATATGTAGATCTCCTTCTATTGTAACCGACTCTGTGTAACCCTAGCCCCCTCCGATGTCTATATAAACCGGAGGGTTTAGTCCATAGGACAACAACAATCATACCATAGGCTAGCTTCTAGGGTTTAGCCTCTACCATCTCGTGGTAAATCAACTCTTGTAATACTCATATTCATCAAGATTAATCAAGCAGGAAGTAGGGTATTACCTCCATAGAGAGGGCCCGAACATGGGTAAACATTGTGTCCCTTGCCTCCTGTTACCATCCGCCTTAGACGCACAGTCCGGGACCCCCTACCCGAGATCCGCCGGTTTTGACACCGACAATATGTCTAGAGTTAAAGGTGAACTTGAACTTATTAGTAAACATGCTTCTATGGTTACCACTCAAGTATAATAAGTACTTAAAGCTCAGAATGATTTGCTCAATGAATTAAATAATAAGAAGATGATAATGTTGTTGGAGTTATGACTAGAGGGGGTAAAATGACTCAGGAACCTTTGTATCATGAGGGCCACCCTAAGAGAATTGAGCAAGATTCTCAAAGAACTAATGTTGATGCACCTAGTCCTTCTAAGAGGAAGAAAAAGAAAAATGATAGGACTTTGCATGCTTCTAGGGAACCTGTTGTTGACACACCTGAGAATCCCAATGACATTTCTATTTCTGATGCTGAAACACAATCTGGTGATGAACATGAACCTAGTGATAATGTTATTGATGATGTTCATGTAGAACAATGATGTAGAAATTGAACCTATTGTTGATCTTGATAAACCACAATCAAATAATTAACGTTATGATAAGAGAGACTTTGTTGCTAGGAAGCACGGTAAAGAAAGAGAGTCATGGGTTTAGAAACCCATGCCTTTTCCTCCCAACTATCCAAGAAAAAGGATGATGAGGATTTTGAGCGCTTTGCTGAAATGATTAGACCTATCTTTTTGCGTATGCGTTTGACTGATATGCTCAAAATGAATCCTTATGCTGAGTATATGAAGGATATTGTTACAAATAAAAGAAAGATACCGGAAGCTGAAATTTCCACAATGCTTGCTAATTATACTTTTAAGGATGGAATACCAAAGAAACTTGGAGATCCAGGAGTACCAACTATACCATGCACCATTAAAAGAAACTATGTTAGAACTGCTTTATGTGATCTTGGAGCCGGTGTTAGTGTTACGCCTCTCTCTTTATATCATAGACTTGATTTGAATAAGTTGAAACCTACTGAAATATCTTTGCAAATGGCTGATAAATCAACTGCTATACGTGTCGGTATTTGTGAGGACGTGCCTGTTGTGGTTGCAAATGTTACTATCTTAACGGACTTTGTTATTCTTGATATTCCCGAGGACGATAGTATGTCGATTATCCTTGGTAGACCTTTTTGAATACTGCAGGGGCTGTCATTGATTGCAACAAAGGCAATATCACTTTTCATGTTAATGGTAATGAGCATACGATACACTTTCCGAGGAAACAACCTCAAGTCCACAGTATCAATTCTATTGGAAAAATTCCATCGATTACTATTGGAGGTTTTGAATTTCCTCTTCCTACTATCAAGAAGAAATATGATATTCTTATTGTCAGGGACGTGCATATCCGCGTTGAGGTAACATAGTGTTACTTGAAATTTCTCCGGTTTCATGTTATTCGAAATGAGTTTGTTAACAAGACCTGATCAACCTTGTTAGTGGATTCCTTTTGATGAGCATGAGATGGATGAAGTTAGAAAGCGCAACCTTCTGTACCCTCCTTTTACTTTCGGTTATTTAGATTAAATAAAGCAAAAATAGTATTTTTATGCCAGTTTTCTGAATTATCCGTGCAATAAAAAAATATACCCCAAAAATAAAAGTTCTCCAAATGCCCTGAAATTCAAATATGATTTTTTCTGGAATATTTGAGAATATCTGGCACTGAGAACACAGCAGGGGGACCAAGCACCTGGCCACGAGGGTCCAGGGCGCGCCCACCCCCCTGGGGCGCCCCCCTGCCTCGTGGGCCCATGGTGGCTCCCCTCCAATTATCCCAGCATCAACACACTCCTTCTTCCTCCCAAAAAAATCACCAGCCAGCTCAAGCACGAGTTCTAGCTCACCTTGCTGCCATTTTCGATCTGCTTGCTCAAAGCTCCACTCACAAAACTGCTTTGGGGGATTATTCTTTGGTATGTGACTCCTCCAATGGTCCAATTAGTTTTTGTTCTAGTGCTTTATTCATTGCAAATTTTCGCTGCCTAGGTGACCCTGTTCTTGAGCTTGCATGCCAAATTTATATGGTTCCAAGTAGTTCTAATGCATGATATAGTCTCTAGGCACTTGTGGGAGTAGTTACTATTAATTTTGTTGAGTTTGGTTCACTTTTATTTGAAGTTACTAAAAATTTCAGAAATTTTTCAGAGGAAGAAATATGTTTAGGAAGATGTACCAAGGTGGTTCTTCAAGGAAGCAAGGACCTAGACCTGCAATACGTGAGCCGGACCATGAACCAACAAGAGTAGCTCAAGTGCGGCCTTGTTAATGGCCGTCAGAAAACTTAATGATCCGAGCAGGAATTAAGGAGGAATTTGAGGCATATATGCGTAACGCTTCATGTCAAATAAGTGCCTCCAACACTATTACCTTACTGACTCATTTGTGAGAAGATTTAGATTTTCATCTTCACGCAACTCTCACGCGGTCCTGTTTGATCTTTATGATAAATCCTACACCATGGACCTAGAGGATTTTAGTACTGCTTGTAAACTCCCTCAATGGCGGAGTCCTAGTGAACCTCGCAAATCTGAGTTTAGAGATTTTCTTGCTAGTATCACAGTGGGGGAATCTAGAGAAATAACACAAGCTACCATAGGGAGCATTCATTTTCCTGCTATACATTATTTTGCTCTCTTTATAGGCCGATGCATAAACGGTAAGGATGAGGCATGCCACATGTGTGTTCCTGATCTCAGTGTTCTCAGGAGTGTTGTATTAGGAGATAAACATTATAATTTGGGAGCTATTGTGGCGCGTAGGTTGCATAATAACAGTATGAATGGAGATTTGTTTGGTGGAATTTATGCAACCCGTTTAGCTAATTATCTTGAGATACCTATTCGTGATTATGATATGGAATTGCCTCCTGCTTATCTAGATTTTAATGTCATGGTTCGCCATCAGTTTGTTGAGAGGAATGAACCGCCTCTCCAGTACCGACTAATCTTTGACAGGCGTCATGCTGTCAATATTGTTCTCCCTGCTCCTACTCTCTTTGACTTTCAGGCAAAGGGCAGATATGTCATAACTAGGGAAGAGGCAAATGAGTACGAGAGGAGGACGAGGGCAGCTCACCTCCAAGCTGCTGCCAACGATGCAATAGCCGCTGCATCTCAATACGACCCCAGTTACAACTTCGAATATCCACCAGGCCAGCCGTAGCCATAGACTAACTTAGGCCAAAAGCCTAAGCTTGGGGGAGTACGTATTTCTCACCGACATTACATTCATGTTCACACGCTCATGCTTGTTGTCGGTGCTCATACTTTTTCACTGTAATATCCATGCTAGTTTATTTTCCTTTTTATGCTTTCTTCTTGTGTGTTTGAAAAACCTTAAGAAAAATCAAAAAATTAGTTGTAGCTTTTAGCTAGTTTACTTTCTTGCTTGTAGTAGTATTAATTAAAAGAAAACACAAAAAGATTTATCATTCTTCTTTTGCTTGTTGGGAGCTTTCCCATGTAAATAGTTTTATCTCTTTTCTTTTCCTTGGGGGTCGAGAAGAGAAGACCATGATGAAAATGTTGAAGTGGCTCTTATATGCATTATTGTTGATTTAAACAAGAGCCCATATTGCCTTGTCTTCTCCTGTTTATTGAATGCTTGCAGATTCTAGCTTAGTCCAGAGCGCGTGCACTATTATTATTATCACCGTTCGGTCATGTAAGTGAAAGGCAATTATGATGATATATGATGAACTGCTTGAGATGAGAGAAGCTGGTATGAACTCGACCTCTCTTGTTTTTGTAAATATGATTAGTTCATCGTTCTTGATTCAGCCTATTATGAATAAACATGTTTGCAATAACAATTAGAGATTATAGTTGCTTATGCCATGCTTAATTAGCTAGGAGTTTATAATGGTTTATCTTGCGTGCCAACATGCTATTAAAATGATTGTGATGTGGTATAGTAGGGTGGTATCCTCCTTTGAATGATTCGAGTGACTCGACTTGGCACATGTTCACACATGTAGTTGAAACAAATCAACATAGCCTCCATGATATTTATGTTCATGGTGGATTACATCCTACTCATGTTTGCACTCAATGTTTATTAATTTTAATGCATGTTCACGACTGTTGTCGCTCTCTAGCTGGTCGCTTCCCAGTCTTTTTCTAGCCTTCACTTGTACTAAGCGGGAATACTACTTGTGCATCCACTTCCATAAACCCCAAAGTTATTCCATATGAGTCCACTATACCTTCCTATATGCGGTATCTACCTGCCGTTCCAAGTAAATTTGTATGTGCCAAACTCTAAACCTTCAAATGAAATTCTGTTTTGCATGCTCGAATAGCTCATATATCAACTAGGGTTGTCTATATCTTCCATGCTAGGAGGGTTATTGTCGGTGTCAAAACCGGCGGATCTCGGGTAGGGGGTCCCGAACTGTGCGTCTAGGCGGATGGTAACAGGAGACAAGGGACACGATGTTTTTACCCAGGTTCGGGCCCTCTCGATGGAGGTAAAACCCTACTCCTGCTTGATTAATATTGATGATATGGGTAGTACAAGAGTAGATCTACCACGAGATCAGAGAGGCTAAATCCTAGAAGCTAGCCTATGGTATGATTGTTGTTCGTCCTACGGACTAAAACCCTCCGGTTTATATAGGCACCGGATAGGGTTAGGGTTACACAGAGTCAGTTACAATGGTAGGAGATCTACATATCCATATCGCCAAGCTTGCCTTCCACGCCATGGAAAGTACCATCCAGACACGGGACGAAGTCTTCAATCTTGTATCTTCGTAGTCCAGGAGTCCGGCCAAAGGTCATAGTCCGGCTATCCGGACACCCCCTAATCCGGGACTCCCTCAGTAGCCCCCGAACCAGGCTTCAATGACAACGAGTCCGGCGCGTAGATTGTCTTCGGCATTGCAAGGAGGGTTCCTCCTCCGAATACTTCATAGAAGATTTTGAACACAAGGATAGTGTCCGGCTCTGCAAAATAAGTTCCACATACCACCGTAGAGAGAATAACATTTACACAAGTTCAATCTGCTGACGTACTCTGCAGCGTGACATCACACCACGGCCAAGCCTTTATTCGAATCGTTTTTACTATCCAACCTCAGCGCGTTTAGCGAGGCGGCTTCCTTGGCACGTCTTGTCAAAGCAGAGATCGTGTCCCCTTATTCCGGAATTCTCATCAATATGGGCGTGGGTAACCCAACCGCGCCATTGATTACGGCGCTTGGGAGATAAGCGAGTTTTATCAGGCCGGTGGGGACGCATAGCTTTGTCCATCCATATAAGGGGATAAGGATCCACTTTTTCACACACGCCTTCTTCCTCCTTTGCCTATCCATTTCCGTGCATTCGAGCTCCAGCGCCCAAGTCCGCACATCCCACCTCGACCTTCTCCAACTATGTCTGGAGCGGGAGGCAAGTGGATGGCCTCCTCCGTCACGGAGGGGTACATCAAAAAGCTGCGGAAGGCCGGATACTTGTCCGGCGACATCGCGCATAGGCTCCCCAACGAGGGGCAGCTCATCCCCACCCCCAGGCCCCATGAGAGGGTGGTGTTCCTCCCCCACTTCCTCCGTGGACTAGGGTTTCCACTTCACCCATTCGTCCGGGGGCTCATGTTCTACTACGGCCTAGATTTCCATGATATGGCCCCGAACTTCATCCTCAACATCTCGGCGTTTATCGTCGTGTGCGAGGCCTTCCTCTGATCCAGCCCCACTTCAGCTTATGGCTGAAGACCTTCAATGTCAAGCGAAGGTAGTGGGCGGCCGCCAAGCGGAGTCTTGAGGCGCCATGGTGGGCAGGATGGCCAACGCCCTATGTCTCGAGGGCTCCTTTGTGGAGACCATAAAGGTGGCAAATCGTGGTGGTTCTATATCACCGAGCAGCGACTCTCAATGGGCGGCGGCCCCGAATTCGATCTAGCTTCCCACATGGCTCACCTCATGGAAAGAGACGGGCTGGACGTGGGGTAATTCGAAGAGCTGGCGGACTCCAAACCTGTGTCCAAACCTGGTGGACAAGAATCTCAAGCTTGTCAACGTAATCCGGTGATGCTCATCCACCGGATTCTCCCATGCCAAAGAACGGGCCTTCAATTTGTGGGAGTTTGATCCGCACAAGACGAACCTTGAACCGGCTAATCGACACTATGTACGAAGACGCCTGGAAGGTGTTGTTCAAGGGCGCCGAAGCTCCCGCATCCGCGACGGAAGATCGTGGATTCAGCTCGCAGCATCAAGCCAGCGAGGTAAGTTATTTTACCCTTTACGGGACTCTTTTTTCATAGTTTGACTCTATGCGGGATCTAAAACTCCCTCACCTTTGACAGACTGGTGAAGACGTCCGACAGATCGATCGTCTGCTCCCTTGCCAGAAGACCCAACGGACGCCCAATTGACGGGGCTGTTGGTTCCGGCACCTCACGTGGTGCCGGAAAAGAAGGCCAAGAAGAAGGCCACGGGAACTCGAAGGAGTTCCCGGCGCCAGGTGTTATCGGACTCATCGTCCGATGACGCCGAGGCGGACTCCTCCCGCGAAGACGAGGAGGAGGAAAAAGAGGCCTCTCCCCCAGCGGGGGGAGAGAAGAAAAGGAAGGCCGCCCCACCGGGAGGCCGAAGGGTCCAAGAAGGGAAGGACCCTTCCTCCGGACTACACCGCCAATGCCGACGACGGCGAAGAGGGGTGGGCTCCAAGGGCCAAGCCCTTGGCGAAATCGTAAGTGTCCGGACACCAGAATAACCCGTGGCGTTTCATTTGTCGCACAGCATCCTATAACGCCGGATATAACCATGCAGCCCGCCCAAGGATGGGCTCGACGATTCGTCGAGTGGCTCCCTGGATTCGTCGGAGGTGAATAGCACCTCACTTCCGACCGCCTCGTCTCCTCCCGCCGCGGATGACGCCGGGGTGGAGTCCCAAAAGGGGCCCAGCCAGGAGGAGGTGGCTATGGAGGCGCCGCAAGGCGACCTCCCAGAATCCGGGCTCAAAGGGGATAAAACCCCGAAGGGCTTCAAGTCCGACCTGCGCTGGACTCCGCATCGAACCTTCATGGTTCCGAGTCCGACAGCGACCCCTTCGTAAGAAGGGCAAGATCTATGACGCCGGTGACCTCCGTCCCAACCGGAGGCACGGGATGATTTGATGGAGGCGCTTAACGGCGCTTCCATCGACGAGGAGCACCGCATTGTTATGAGTGTGGTGATCCAAAAGGTCCATCCACCAAGAGCGGGCTGACTGAAGCTCGTGCCAGCCTTCTAACAGCTTTGAGGTATGTATTTAAGATATATAAAATATTACGATAGACAGTAGCCCCGATGCTCAGTTTGGTGTTCGAAAGAAAAAGCTGAACTGAGGATCTAAAAAGATATACGCAGGAGTCTAACATAAGTATGTCAATATGGGAATGCAAGTGTCTTTGCTGACCTCCGCCACACCGATCATGGAGGTTGGTGCATTGAAGCGAGCCTCGAGCAGTCCGAGAATGAGCTCGGACTTGCCAAAAAGCAGCTCGAGGACAAGGAAGGTAAGTAATACCTTATGGGAGTATTTAAAAGATGTGTTTGCAAAAAATGACAGGAATAACATGAATATTGCAGGGGCCATGAACGAGGTGGCGACCCTGAAGGAGGTGGTGTCCCGGGCCGAAAGCAATGCGGCCGCGGAGCGCACCGAGCGAGAAAAGCAGGAGGCGCTGGTGGCGGAGGTGCGGCAAGAGCTCTAGGCTCTCGTGGAAAAACACGAGAGTTTGGAGCGTGACTCAAAGACTCGGGAGTCCGAGCTCGCCACGGCCCTTGAGAGCGCCAAGGCCGCTAAGGCCGAAGCTCAAAAAGCCCTCCAGGAGATTTAGGCGATGAAGAAGATAGCAGCGGGTAAGGCATTCTATATGCAAAGCAAGCATGTGAAAGTGAATTATCTGTTACTTACCCGAATCCGGAGCTCTCCATGTGCATTCGCAGATCTGCCCAAGAATGTGGCTGATCTGCCAGATTCTACCGAGCCGACGAGGAAGCTCGACGGAGAAGGTGTTCTGTCTCAATATGTTGAGGCGGACAGCCGGTGCCCTAAGCGACCAGTTGAAGCAGCTGGTCGAGCTCCATAAGGTGGCCGAACAGGCCATGAGGGGCCTCATAGTTCGGTGTGGCCTAAGGAAGCCATGCTTGGGAGCTACTTGGGCTGGTGAGGCGGCCGGTGGGCCTTTGTCCATGGGTTGAAGTCATCAAGCGCTCCGTCTGCATCGAAGGTGCCGTCAGAGGGCCTTGCCCTTGCTAAGGTGCACTGGGCAAGATGGACGCTGAGAAGCTTGTGAAGGACGGACCACCACCGAAGAAGGAGCATCGCAAGCCTGAAATGTATTATGAGGGCGTCCTGAATGGTGCTTGCCTTATAGCGGATGAATGCTCCAAAGATATAATTTTTGAGTAGACTCGCATTTGTTATCCCGTACGCTGAAAACTTGTTCATATGCGCTAAGCAACACTTTTTAATTTAAAATATTACCTTATGTGCGGTCGTGTATTAAATTTGAGAGATGGCGAGTCGTTGGCTTCAGCCCCCATGCCACGAGTGCTGGGGTGTTCGGGATGAACTTGAGCGCTCTTGTTCCCATTCTTGGGTCCTTCGAGGGAGGCGCTCAACGCAACGAACAAGGCAACCGGACTATAATGCTTGAACACTCTCACTTAGCCATAGAATTCTATAATTTTAAATTTTGGTGAAGCCCACGTATTCGAAGACCGAGTTCGGGCGCTATCCACGCCTAGGCCGGACAATGCCGACTCCTCGCCTAAGCGGCATAAGTCTTTAGGGACTCGAAAACCTCTCGAATCGCGATCGCTCTCGCCTATCATGACGGTAAGTTTTAGCTTTCTCCATCGAGGTGCTTAACCCAGCTCAACCGGGCACAATCGCAGTGGTTCTCCCAGCGCTACCTTAGCCGATATAACGGAACGTAAGGTACCAAAACATGGGAGCCGGGCAAACCCAACTATTGACCCAAGACATGATTCGGAGCCGATGCATATAATGCTATAAGTTCGAGGTGCCGCACTTGTGAAAGTGTTCGGACTTATCACACCATGTTATGGGGTACTTAAGCCCCTGGTGTATTGCCCGTACCAAAGTGTACGGTTGCACAATGTCATAAATGAACATATATATATATATATATATATATATATATATATATATATATATATATATATATATAAAGGGAAATCAATAATAGGCGAAGCTATATATTGTTTATTCAAAAGGGCTCTGTAAGAGCGAACAATACAAATAGTGCGATAAGCAAGGGGCGGACTTTTAACATGTCTCCCTCGTGGGTAAGCCGCGTGATGTTGTGTAAAACAGATATATTGCTCGTAATAGAGACCACCTGGACACTCGACGTAGCTTTCTGCTTCCCTGGCTGTTGCATCGTGTGTTTGGCGATTCTAATGCCGGACCGGGCTTCGTGAGAACGGAGTCCTGAAAGTAAAAAGAAAGAGAAAAAAAGAATGACACAATCGGGAGCCCCTGGTGTGGTTGAGCCGCATTATGGGCATGCCGTGGTCGTGCCCCTTCCCCTATGCCCATGGTATTTCCAAAGCGTAATTATGTACGCATAATGCTGGTTTCGCGATTTCGCGAGGGCTGGGGCTTGGTCTGCATTGCTATGCGTGCTCGGAATGTGCCAGGCGGTCTTGTTGTAGGTTACTCCGGGCGCGCTTGACGGTATCCGAACGTTTAATAGCCGGACTCGAGAATTGCCTTAAGAGGCTGCTTTGCACTTCCGCCACGAGGGCCGCCGTATGTTCCTCCGTCCGGAGAGAGCGCTTAGTGTTTCCATTGACCATAATGACTCCTCGAGGACCTGGCATCTTGAGCTTGAGATATGCGTAGTGCGGCACCGCATTGAACTTTGCAAATGTGGTTCGTCCGAGCAGTGCATGATGGCCGCTGCGGAACGGGACTATGTCGAAGATTAACTCCTCACTCTGGAAGTTATCCGGGGATCCGAAGACCACTTCAAGTGTAATCGAGCCTGTCATAGTTGGCCTCTACACTGGTATGACGCCTTTGAAGGTCGTCTTCGTGGGTTTAATCCTTGATGGGTCTATGCCCATTTTGAGCATCAGATCCCGATAAAGCAGGTTCAGGGCTGCTGCCGCCGTCCATTAGGACTCTAGTGAGGTGAAATCCATCAATGATTGGGTCTAGAACCAATGCGGCGAATCCACCATGGCGGATGCTAGTGGGGTGGTCCCTTCGATCAAAAGTGATCGGGCAGGAAGACCACTGTTTGAACTTTGGGGCGATCGCTCCATCGCAGATACGCCCCTTAGTGCATGCTTCCGCTCCCTTTTGGGTATGTGGGTTGCGTATATCATGTTCACCGTCCGCACTTGCGGGGGGAAGCCCTTCTGTCCTCTATTTTTCGGCGGCCGGGGCTCCTCCTCGTCATCGCTATGCAGCCCCTTGTCATTGTTTTCGGCATTTAACTTGCCTGCCTGCTTGAACACCCAACAATCCCTGTTGGTGTGATTGGCTGGCTTTTCGAGGGTGCCATGTATCTGGACGAGCGATCGAGTATTCGGTCCAAATTGGGCGGGCCCGAGTATTTCTTTTAAATGGCTTTTTCCACGACCGGTTTAGAGCCTCAATCCGCATTAACTGCCGATCCTCGGATTATCGCCGTTAATGCGGCGCTTGTGCTTGTTGCGACGCGACCGCCATCGCTGTCCTTGGTATCCAATTACGGGGCTCTTGGTCATGTTGTTACTACGAGCTAGCTAGCTGTCCTCTCCAGCAAAAGCGGGTCATGAGTGTTGTGAGGGCTGCCATGGATTTCGGCTTTTCCTGTCCTAGGTGCCGGCAAGCCACTCATCGCGGATGTTGTGTTTAAAGGCTGCAAGGGCCTCGCATCCGGACAATCGACGATTTAATTTTTCTTAGTTAGGAACCGTGTCCGTAATTGTCGGCTGATTCCTCCGCTGCTGAATTATGTGGCTTAGGTCATCGGCGTCGTGGCCGCATATATGTGCCCCGAAATTGTCGAGGAATGCGGCTTCCGTGTCTTCCCAACAACCAATTGACTATGCTTTGGCAAGCTGTTAAGCCAATGCCGGGCTGGTCCTTTAAGCTTGAGTGGGAGGTATTTGATGGCGTGTAGATCATCACCGCGGGCCATGTGGATGTGAAGGAGATAGTCCTCGATCCAAACCGCAGGATCTGTTGTGCCATCGTATGATTCAATGTTTATGGGTTTGAAACCCTCAGGGATTTGATGATCCATCACTTCATCCGTGAAGCATAGTGGGTGTCGGCGCCTCAGATATTATATCACGACGCAGCTCAAATGAGCTTTGTCTACTGTGTTCGGCCCGGCCGGAGTTGCCATATCCGGCGTGACGGTTATCGTCACGTGTTTTGGGGCACCCACGCGATCCATAGATCGATTTTGTCTGCCTTGCCTTGTCCTCCAATATATCTCGCAGGTCCGGCGCATTTCCCCGTGCCTTTGTATTTTTTGAGCGGCGACGGGGTGCGGCTTGAATTGAGGGCCGAGAGGCCTCTCTGTCGCGGCCACGAGGTGGCCGGTCAGCCATATCATGCACCTGTGATGTAGGTTTAGGTGCTTCCTCCTCTAATCGGGGTAGCAGTGTGCATCTTGGGTAGCTCTTGGAGGGGCGCTCGAGTTCATACTCTTCGGCCACAAGGACTTCAGTCCATCTGTCAGCTAGCAAATCTTGGTCAGCTCTAAGTTGTTGCTGCTTTTTCTTGAGGCTGCTTGCCGTGGCCATGAGCCTGCGTTTGAAACGCTCTTGTTCGACAGGATCCTTGGGCACGATAAATTAAATGCGTCGTCGAGGCTTGCCTCATCTTCGGAGGGAGGCATGTAATTATCGCCCTCTACCTCTTTTTTCTCGCCGCTCTCTCACGAGGGCTGGCTTCTCCATCCTCCCGCTGAATCTTGCCGGATGGGGTTGTCTTGACACTATCCGGTGTTATTATCTCCGTGCGGAATCACCGCTTTTGCTCTGGCGGGATTTAGAGCGGCGCCACTGACGCCGGCGCTTAGGCTGTCTCTTGGAGGGGTCATCCTCCGCTGTTCCATCGCCATTCCCATCTTTTGGGATGTCCACCATGTATATGTCATATGACGAGGTGGCCTTCCAGTGCCCTGTGGGCGCTGGTTCTTGGTCGTCTTCTGCATCGTCGTCCATACCGTCGATGTCTTCGGAGTCGAAGTCGAGCATGTCGGTTAAATCATCGACAGTGGCTACGAAGTGGCTGGTGGGTGGGCTTTGATTTTCTTCGTCGTTCGCATCCCATCCTTCCTGACCATAATCCGGCCAGGGCTCTCCTGATAAAGAGAGAGACTTTAGTGAATTCAGAATGTCGCCAAAGGGCGAGTGCTGAAAGATGTCCGCGGCAGCGAATTCCATGATCGGGACCCAATCGGATTCGATTGGCAGGGGCGCGAAAGGCTCAGAGTCCGGAGAGGTGTCCGGCGCCTTGGAGTCATGAGCTTCTCAAAGGACGGGGTAGGTGTATGGCTCAATCGCCGTGGAGATCGCAGCCCCCGAGGCGGTGTCCAGCCACCCATCCTCGATTGGCACGATCGGCTCCGAGCTAAAGGTCGGAGCAGACTCTGGTGCAGCCTCCAGGACACTGTCCGGCGGTAGAGATAGATCATGCCCTTCGGGACAGTGCGGCGCGCTTGGCTGTGGCTCAAACCCGTCGAAGATCAAGTCTCCGCGGATGTCAGTCGTGTAGTTCAAACTTCCAAATCTGACCTGATGGCCAGGGGCGTAGCTTTCAATCTGCTCCAGATGGCCAAGCTTAATTGCCCGCAGCAGCAAAGCCGCCGAATATGAAGATCTGTCCAGGGAGAAAAGTCTCACCTTGGAGCGCATCGTTGTTGATGATCGGAGGAGCCATCGGGCCTAAAGACGACGACACAAAGGAACTCTCAATGAAAGCACCAATGTCGGTGTCAAAACCGGCGGATCTCGGGTAGGGGGTCCCGAACTGTGCGTCTAGGCGGATGGTAACAAGGGACAAGGGACATGATGTTTTTACCCAGGTTCGGGCCCTCTCGATGGAGGTAAAACCCTACTCCTGCTTGATTAATATTGATGATATGGGTAGTAAAAGAGTAGATCTACCACAAGATCAGAGAGGCTAAATCCTAGAAGCTAGCCTATGGTATGATTGTTGTTCGTCCTACGGACTAAAAGCCTCCGGTTTATATAGGCACTGGATAGGGTTAGGGTTACACAAAGTCGGTTACAATGGTAGGAGATCTACATATCCGTATCGCCAAGCTTGCCTTCCACGCAAAGGAAAGTCCCATCCGGATACGGGACGAAGTCTTCAATCTTGTATCTTCATAGTCCAGGAGTTCGGCCAAAGGTCATAGTCCGGCTATCCGGACACCCCCTAATCCGGGACTCCCTCTGTTATTCTCAAGAGGAGTGGACTCCGCTCCTCACTCGCGAGAAAATGGCTGGTCACCGGGATGCCCAGTCCCATGCTCTAAGAAAACCAAATCAAAATAATTGCAAACAAAACTCCCCTAGGATTATTGTTAGTTGGAGGCACCCGTTGTTTCGGACAAGCCATGGACTGATGTTTGTTGGTGGAGGGGGAGTATAAACTTTACCATTGTGTTTGGGAACCGCCTATAATGTGTCTATCATGGAAGATAACGAGATCTCTCGGTTGTTATGTTGACAATGAAACTATGCCGCTCAAAATATTATTTATCCCTATTTCAAAAATCGAGCTCTGGCACCACTACAAATCCCTGCTTCCCTCTGCGAAGGGCTTATCCATTTACTTTTATGTTGAGTCATCACCCTCTTATTAAAAAGCACCAGTTGGAGAGCACTGTTGTCATTTGCATCCATTACTATTAATTTATATTGAGTTTGACTATGACTGGATCTCTTTTACCATGAATTACAATGTTTAGTCAATCCTTGATCTTCAATGGTGCTCTCCATTTATGTTTTGCGGTCTCAGAAAGGGCTGGCGAGATACCATCTTGTTATATCATATTATGATTATTTTGAGAAAGTGACGTCATCTGAGATTTATTATTATTGCTCACTAGTTGATTATGCCATTGATATGAGTAAACATGAGACCTAAGTGTTATTGTGAATATGGTTAGTCATAATCTTTGCTGAAAACTTGAATGTTGGCTTTACATATTTACAACAACAAGAGCAAACAGAGTTTGTAAAAGTTTTTCTTTATCATTTTCAGTTTATCAACTGAATTGCTTGAGGACAAGCAAAGGTTTAAGCTTGGGGGAGTTGATACGTCTCCGTCGTATCTACTTTTCCAAACACTTTTGCCCTTGTTTTGAACTCTAACTTGCATGATTTGAATGGAACTAACCCGGACTGATGTTGTTTTCAGCAGAATTGCCATGGTGTTATTTTTGTGCAGAAATAAAAGTTCGCGGAATAACCTAAAACTTCACGGAGATTATTTTTGTAAATAATAAAAAAATGGCGAAAGAATCAAGGCCAGGGGCCCACACCCTGTCCACGAGGGTGGGGGCGCGCCTGCTCCCCCTGGGCGCACACCCCTACCTCGTGGGCCCCCTGGTGCTCCACCGACCTCAACTCCAACTCTATATATTCACGTTTGGGGGGGAAAATCAGAGAGAAGGATTTATCGCATTTTACGATACGGAGCCGCCGCCAAGCCCTAAACTCTCTCGGGAGGGCTGATATGGAGTCCGTTCGGGGCTCTGGAGAGGGGAATCCGTCGCCATCGTCATCATCAACCATCCTCCATCACCAATTTCATGATGCTCACAGCCGTGCGTGAGTAATTCCATCGTAGGCTTGCTGGACGGTGATGGGTTGGATGGGATTTATCATGTAATCGAGTTAGTTTTGTTAGGGTTTGGTCCCTAGTATCCACTATGTTCTGAGATTGATGTTGCTATGACTTTGCTATGCTTAATGCTTGTCACTAGGGCCCGAGTGCCATGATTTCAGATCTGAACATATTATGTTTTCATGAATATATGTGAGTTCTTGATCATATCTTGCAAGTCAATAGTCACCTACTATGTGTTATGATCGGGCAACCCCGAAGTGACAATAATCGGGACCACTCCCGGTGATGACCGTAGTTTGAGGACTTCATGTATTCACTATGTGTTAATGCTTTGGTCTGGTACTCTATTAAAAGGAGGCCTTAATATCCCTTAGTTTCCAATAGGACCCCGCTGCCACGGGGGGGTAGGACAAAAGATGTCATGCAAGTTTTTTCCCATAAGCACGTATGACTATATTCGGAATACATGCCTACATTACATTGATGAATTGGAGCTAGTTCTGTGTCACCCTATGTTATAACTGTTGCATGAATAATCACATCCGGCATAATTCTCCATCACCGATCCAATGCCTACGAGCTTTGCACATATTGCTCTTCGCTTAGTTACTTTACTGTTGCCACTGTTACAATCACTATAATACTGCTACTGTTACTTTTGCCACCGTTACCGTTAGTTCCATACTACTTTGCTACTAAATACTTTGCTGCAGATATTAAGTTATCCAGGTGTGGTTTAATTGACAACTCAACTGCTAATACTTGAGAATATTCTTTGGCTCCCCTTGTGTCGAATCAATAAATTTGGGTAGAATACTCTACCCTCGAAAACTGTTGCGATCCCCTATACTTGTGGGTTATGAGTGCGCTCCCAGCACCACCATGTCAAGACCGCGTGCTGCCCGAGGCGGTGGTGCTCGAGCGCCAAGACCAGGCTCCCCCTCTACGGCGGGCTCCTGTGAGTGCGGCGGGCTGCCGTGCGTTCACCCCGGAGCTGCACCGCATCGTCTGGCCTAGCAAGTTCAAGCCAGACCTACCTCCACGCTATGATGGCACGCCCGACCCTGCTGAGTTCCTCTAGCTCTACGAGCTGAGCATCGAGGCGGCCAACGGCGACGAGAAGGTCATGGTGAACTAGTTTCCCATGGCCCTCAAGGATGGCACGTGCTTGTGGCTCCTGAACCTCCCCGCGGGATAGATTTCCTCCTGGGATGAGATGCGAGAGCGCTTCATCGCCAACTTCCAGGGCACCCGTGACCATGCCCCTGCCGCGGGTGACCTGCGCGCATCAAGCAGCAGCCTGGGGAGACCTTGCACAAATACATCCAGCGCTTCACCAACGTTTGCCTCAAGATCCCCAAGGTGTCAGACGAGGCCATCATTTCGGCGTTCATTGACGGCGTCCGGGATGTCAAGATCAATGAGGAGCTCGCCATACATGAGGTCATGTGCTCGGCTCTGGAGATGTTCAACATGGCAACCATATGCGCGAGAGCCGAGGAAGGTCGCCTCTCCCTCCTTGAGCTTCCGGAGGCCGACCCAGAAGATAAGAAGGCCAAGGCCAAGGACGTGAAGCGCAAGGGCCCGGCCGTGCTCGCGGCCGAACTTCAGATGAAGCGCAGATGCGACCACCCAGAGTCCTGCAAGGGCATCCGTCATTTCTGCGTTTTCCACAACATGCACAACCACAACACCAAGGACTACCAAGAGCTCAGGGCCATCCGAGATGGGTGCCTTGGCCAGTGCCCCGAGCACAACAACCGTGGCTACGGCCATGGAGGAGGCTGAGGTAGGGGACGCTGGGACAATCGCGACCGCCGCCGGGACTGGTGCGATCAGCCTCGTGAGGACCACTGGCAGGGCCAGCCCCGTGAGGGCCCCTGGAGGGATCATCCTCATGAGGACCTCCCTCAGGGCAATGCTGGCCTTCCTCTGCTGCGGCCACCACCAAGGAGGAATGATGACCCCCACCAAGATGATGGGTCTGGTGGCTTCCAAGAGCCTCGTGCCATTGCTTGCATCCTAGGCGGCGCTCAGGCCCCCGCCTCCCATCGCATATTCAAGCAGTCTGCTCGCAAGGTGAACACGGCCCTCCCCAAGCTAGAGGCAATGCGTCCGCTCAGGTGGTCCAAGTAAACCATCACCTTTGACTCTACTGACCAGCTCAAGTGCGCGGCCACTGTCGGCACGCTCCCGATGCTCTGCTTGCCCACCATCAGCAACGTTCTCGTCACCAAGACACTTATCGATGGAGGTCCGGGGCTCAACGTTCTCTCCGTCGAGACGTTCGACACGCTCCAGGTGTCGTATGAATAGCTTCAGCCTACCAAGCCCTTCTCGGGGTTGACCGACGGCTCCACTATCCCCATAGGGCAGATCCGCCTCCCTGTCACCTTCGGCAAGCACGACAACTACCACACCGAGCTCATCGACTTCAACATCGCCCAAATTCTCCTCCCGTACAACACCATCCTTGGATATCCAGCTCTGGCCAAGTTCATGGTGGTGACTCACCACGGCTACAATGCCCTCAAGATGCCAGGGAGCAGAGGCGCCATCACGGTCGCCTGCGACGAAAAGGATGCGGTATGCTCCCTCGAGCGCGCCTACCATGCTGCGGTTGTTGAGAACCTAGGTGACGAAGGCGCCGTCTACCCTCCTGAGGTCATTGCAAAGAAGAAGAAGCAGTTGCTCCGCCGAGGATCTCAGGAGGGCGGGGCATCCGACGATCGTGCCTCAGGCCCCGCGCCCACTGATGGGCGCCTTTCCCTCTCACATAGGAAGGTGTGCCCGGTGCCCCTCTCACGTTGGGATCGGGGGCTCTCCTCTAGAGGGCCTCCGACCTGGCCAGCATCGTGAGGGAGGCATTTGGGCACCATCTGGAGGCGTGCTTCAACGCGCGCTTCCACGAGGAGATCGCAAGTGGCGAGGCGCTAGGCGCTCAGGAGTTCATCACCAAGGCAATCATGGAGCTTCAGGAGGCGAGAGCCATGCGAGGCGAGCGTCGCCCCGCACCTCCCAGTGCAGCCCCCGCCCCTGACAAGGGCAGTGAGCTGCGCGCCTGCGTGAACATCCCAGGGATAACCAGAGCCGCGTCTCAGGAGCTCTTCTGGTGGTCCCATGTTGGCCGGTGCGAGGGGCCCCCTCACATCTACATTCGCATGCCTTTCAGCCTACCGAGAATGGATGCTGCACACCAGCGCCACATGCGGGCCGTCCTGGAAGCTCACGAGTCCAGGCGCAAGGCAGTCCAGGCGAAGGAGGCGACGAACCCTCGCGAGCCCCGCGGGCCTCTAGAGCCTCACGAGGTTCGGGAGCTGGACGGCTCCTGAGGAACGACTTCTGCGGCACGCGTCTTCAGCTACTCCAACACTTCTTTAGCAATGGTGCCAAGTGACACTTTTTGGCTTGTTCAGTTAGGGGCGCCCCTCGGGCTGAATTATCCCCAAGCCATATGGGTTCGTCCCTGCGGCATGTATCGTTTTTCGCATATATCAGAACTGGCCTTACCCTTTCATGAGTTGCTTTATGTCATCACCTGCCTGTCCGGTGCTTCGTCGCCATGAACGTCGTATGCGCTTGAAAACCCGCCCGCGACCGCCTCATGATTAAGGATTGGCACGGTGTCTGTGCTCGGGTCCGTCCCTGCAGCGTCGCTAAATCCAAGTGGCTGAGCTCTGTCTCACGGGCCAGCTCCCGTGCACATCACCTCCCATGGTCCTTAGTGCCTTGTTCTCGCATGAGCTAATCAAGAGCTGGTAAGTTAGGGTGCACGACCCGGTGCCCCACCATCGCGGGAGCCACGTGTCGCAGGATATCCGCGGACACCTATGGGACTGGGTGGCCCCTTGCTGGTTCGGCGACAGGACGTCACGTTGCACAAAGAGTAGATCAGCGTGCGGCAGCACGGCAGAGCACACACAAGGAATTTACCCAGGTTCGGGCCGCTGCAAGGTGTAAGACCCTACTCCTGCTTTGGTGGATTGATGGTGGAATGAGCGTGGTGACGCGTAGTACACTTGCCCGGCAGGGTTTGCCTCGGGGCCGCAGCGACTACGCGCATATGGTGGCTTGGGTCATCAACTTTCCAACCCCTCCTACGAGTGCCATGGGCCTCCTTTTATAGATTAAGGGGTCACCACAGTGGAAAAGTGGTCATTATCCACTGACACTGGTGCGCATCGATGCTATACAAATGGTTTTCAACCCCTTTCTGCGACGGCATTTGGAACCGTCGCCAAGTGAGTGTGGGCGATTGGGGGGTCCTTCCCACACGACCCAGAAACCGTCGGGGATAGGGAGCTGAAAGGATTGATAAGAGGTGTCTAGAGGGGGGGTGATTAGACACTAAGTACAGAAAGTTACAGTTTTTAACTCTTTAAGTTCAAGTGGAGTTTTGGCACAAGTTTAAGCAAGCATGCAAAGAGTACATGAGCAGCGGAAAGTAAAGCATGCAACTTGCGAGAATGTAAAGGGATGGGATTGGAGGATTCAAACGCAATTGGAGACACGGATGTTTTTGTCATGGTTCCGATAGGTGGTGCTATTGTACATCCACGTTGGTGGAGACTTCAACCCACGAAGGGTAACGGTTGCGTGAGTCCACGGAGGGCTCCACCCATGAAGGGTCCACGAAGAAGCAACCTTGTCTATCCCACCATGGTCGTCGCCCATGAAGGACTTGCCTCACTAGCGGTAGATCTTCACGAAGTAGGCGATCTCCTTGCCCTTACAAACTCCTTGGTTCAACTCCACAATCTTGTCGGAGGCTCCCAAGTGACACCTAGCCAATCTAGGAGACACCACTCTCCAAGAAGTAACAAATGGTGTGTTGATGATGAACTCCTTGCTCTTGTGCTTCAAATGATAGTCTCCCCAACACTCAACTCTCTCTCACAGGATTTGGATTTGGTGGAAAGAAGATTTGAGTGGGAAGAAACTTGGGGAAGGCTAGAGATCAAGATTCATATGGTAGGAATGGAATATCTTGGCCTCAACACAAGGGTAGGTGGTTCTCTCTCAGAAAATGTTTATTGGAAGTGTAGGTTCGTTCTGATGGCTCTCTCCACGAATGAAGAGTGGGTGGAGGGGTATATATAGCCTCCACACAAAAACTAACCGTTACACACAATTTACCAGTCTCGGTGGGACCGAATTGAGAAACTCGGTCGGACCGATTTAGCAAATCTAGTGACCGTTAGGATTTTCGGTGGGGCCGACATGCAACTCGGTAGGACCGATATGGTTAGGGTTAGGGCATAATGTAATCTCAGTGAGACCAATTACACAAACTCGGTTGGGCCGATTTTGGTAATAAGCTAACCAGAGAGTTGGTCAGGCAAACTCGGTGAGACCGATTACACAAACTCGGTGGGACCGATTTTGGTAATAAGCTAACTAGAGAGTTTGCGTTGTAATCCTGGTAGTACCGATTACTTAAACTCGGTGAGACCGATTTTGGTAATGGGCATACACAGAGAGATTACAATCCCATCTCGGTGAGACCGAAATCCCTATCGGTGAGACCGATTTGCCTAGGGTTTGTGGCAGTGGCTAAGACATCTGAACTCGGTGGCACCGGATAGAAAGAATCGGTGGGGCCGAGTTTGAATTTCGGGTTTAGGACATATGTGGATATGGGAAAGTAGTTGAGAGCTTTGGAGCATATCACTAAGCACTTTGAGCAAGCAAGCCATTAAGCAACACCTCATCCCCTCTTGATAGTATTGGATTTTCCTGTAGACTCAATGTGATCTTGGATCACTAAAATAGAAAATGTAGAGTCTTGATCTTGAAGCTTGAGCCAATCCTTTGTCCTTAGCATCTTGAAGGGGTTCCACATCCTCTAGTCCATGCCACTCCATTGTTGAACTTGTCTGAAACATACTAGATAAAAGTGTTAGTCCAACAACAGATATGTTGACATTGATTACCAAAACCACCCAGGGAGCACTTGTGCTTTCAATCTCCCCCTTTTTGGTAATTGATGACAACATACATCAAAGCTTTAGATACAGATATAAAGAATAGCAAGTAAAGCTTTGGAAATACATGTAACAAGCATAGGCTCCCCCTACATGTATGCAATCATGTGAATATGGAAATTAGGAGCATGTGAGAGCATAACCATGACAGAGAAGGCAATGTGTTACATGTATCTTGGCTATATGCATCAGAGCAAATGATGTGAATATGGGAAATGTACCTTCATGCTCATGAGTCCTTCTTGCAAACAATATATACATCAGCAAGAATTTCTCATACACATGATTGTGATGCATATACTTACCTTGTGGTCTTGAGTTGGTTTAGGATGGAATGAACCTGCGTAAACAAGGTTAGATAACACAGATACACCTGTTGGCCAGAGCAAACAAAAAGAAACCACAAGAGTACCAAGACTGGGATGACATGTAGAGAGTGAGTACTAAGTACCACATTTAACATAGACATGTCCCCAAGGGTAAAGATGTGCAATGAATTTAAAGAATTTCTTTCCCTTAGATGTCTTGCTCCCCCTGAATCTAGCATGGGATACTGGGAAAAGATAGGGAACAGAAAATCAGAGTAAAATGCAAAATCAGAGCTCAAGGAAACAAATGAACAGAGCTAATGCAAATAAACACATATGAACATGTATTTCCCCTCAAGAAGACATGTGGCATCTCTCCTCTTGAACACCAAGCATCTGGGATCCTTGAAGATTACTCTTTCCTTGAGTATTCTCTCCCCCTAGAGATATCTCTCTCCCCCTGTTGAAGTGATAAGCTTTGATGTGATCTCTTTCTCCCCCTTTGACATCAATTTCCAAGAAGGGGCCTTCTGGAATTTGTCATGGATGGGTTTGGTCCTTGAGTCACAGCACAAAGAACTGATATAAAATGTGATGCTTGTAGAGGACAAGATTTATTAAGTGGAGCTGGATAAAGAGTAGTGCAGGAATAAATGGCAAAATGTTTTTCCTGTAGTGAAATAGATGACACCGAGTTGGATGCTTCGGTTGCACCGAAAGGATTCGGTCGAACCGAAAGCAAGAAATCGGTGTGACCAAGTTCATCACAGACAAAACACTTGTCACCTCAGCTCACTCGACACGTAAGATCTCACAAGGATTTGCAAGGAATTAACTGAAGGATTTGCAATGAATTGGATGCAGGGAATGCAGAACAAATAGAAAAGAAAAGAAATCTAGATGAAGTTTTTTTTTGAAAGGGGAAACAAATATGCATGAGACAAATGCAAAAGGAAACACAAGAGAACTTCATCTAGAATTGGGCGGTGACAAAGTCACCTCTGTTAGAGTATATTGACTTAGGAGTCAAGTGAGGTCACTTGATCATGGGGCATACTCATCGTTTAAGCTCAAAATGGGGTTGCCAATTTTAATTTAAGCATCTTGATGTATTCACATCTTGTCGAGTTGCTTTGACTCATGACTTGGAGTAAAGCTTCTCTAAGATGGAATAACATACCTTGGGTGGTGGTGTTGATCGTGATCATGTAGTTGAACTTGTGCGGGTTGCTCAAGGTTGATGTAGCTCATCAAGAGTTGGGAGCACCACTTGGAATTTGAGTTCATCTACCTACATGGGTTAGTTCTTGCAAGGAAGAGCACTTGTGTATCCAAAATAACAATCATGAGACTCAACATAGATTTTGTCAAACGATATGTTTAAATGGTTTCGTGCTTCCTTGTCTTCAACCACCATTGTGTAGAGACTTGGTGATGTCGAGATTTCTCAAGATGTGAGTGAGTTGTGATCTCATTGATTTAGATTTATCCAAGTACCTACAAGGGTTAGATAACATGCAAGATGCAAATATATCCAAGACATAAGATAACCATCATAAGAGAAATATCAAGGATTAGTCATCAGCTCAAGACTTGCATGTATCCCCTGGAGTTCCTACTCCAAGTTTGAAGCATCAATGATGTTCAATTCTCCTCTTAACCTGTAAAACACTTTATAATCAAGTGGTTTAGTGAATATATCCGCTAATTGCTTGTCGGTGCGAACATGCTTGAGATTAATGTCACCCTTAGCAACATGATCTCGAATAAAATGATGACGAACTTCAATATGCTTAGTTCGAGAGTGTTGCACGGGATTGTGAGCAATCTTGATAGCACTTTCATTGCCACAAAGTAACGGAACATGTTTCACATATATCCCATAACCTTTAAGAGTTTGGGTCATCCAAAGTAATTGAGCGCAACATGAACCAGTGGCAATGTATTCCGCTTGGCGGTGGATAAGGATACGAGTTTTGTTTCTTGGAAGACCAAGACACAAGAGATCTACCAAGAAATTGACAAGTACCCAAAGTGGACTTTCTATCAACCTTGTCACCGGCATAGTCCAAGTCGGAGTAGCCAACAAGATCGAAAGAGGACCTCTTAGGATACCAAATGCCAAAATTTGGTGTATGGATTAAGTATCTCACTATCCTTTTCACGGCCTTAAGATGACATTCCTTAGGAGCAGCTTGATATCGTGCACATATGCACACACTTAGCATGATATCGGGATGTGAAGCACATAGATATAACAATGAACCAATCATAGAGCGATAAACTTTTGATCAACGGTTCACCATCTTTGGTCAAATCAAGATGTCCACTAGTAGGCATGGGTGTAGTCATACCTTTGCATTCTTGCATGTTGAACTTCTTGAATAAGTCCTTGGTGTACTTCCTTTGAGAGACAAAGGTACCTTCCTTAGTTTGCTTGATTTGCAAACCAAGAAAGAATTTGAGTTCACTCATCATAGACATCTCAAACTTCTCCGACATTAGCTTCCCAAACTTTCCACTAAAATGAGGGTTAGTAGAACGAAATATAATATCATCAACATAAATTTGACATACAAATAGTTCCCCATTAACCCTTTTTGCAAAAAGAGTAGAATCAATTTTACCAATTTCAAAGCCTTTTTCAATAAGGAACTTGGTCAAGCATTTATACCATGCTCTAGGAGCTTGTTCAAGACCATAAAGAGCTTTGTGAAGTTTGTAGACATGATCAGGTTACTTAGGATTGACAAAGCCGGGAGGTTGCTTTACATAAACTTCCTCCTCAATTTCACCATTTAGAAAAGCACTTTTAATATCCATTTGGTACAAGGTGATATCATGGTGATTAGCATAGGCAAGTAAGATGCGAATGGACTCAAGTCTAGCAAGGGAGCATAAGTCTCACCATAGTCCATACCTTCGAATTGTGTGTAGCCTTGGGCGACGAGACGTGCTTTGTTGCGAACTACTTGTCCATCTTCATCTTGCTTGCTGCAAAACACCCATTTGGTACCGATGATGTTGTGGTTGTTGTCGGGCTTCTCAACCAATGTCCACACTTGATTTCTCTCAAAGTTGTGTAGCTCTTCGTGCATAGCGTTTATCCAATCCGGATCTTCCAATGCTTCTTCAACGTTCATAGGTTCAATGCTAGAGATGAATGGATAGTGTTAACAAAATTTAGCTAAACGAGTTTTAGAGCAAGTGATTCTCCCGGTTTGGATATCTTTGTAGATTTGCTCGACGGGATGATCTTTAGCAATTCTTGCTCGAACTCTTGAAAGCTTTTGCTTGGGTCTTGGTTGAACATCTTCTTCATCTTGTTCTTCTTCTTGGCCTTCTTCATTGTTGGCGTTGGCGTTCCCTTGTCGTGGTGGAGAAGGAGGTTGTTGACGTTCGCCTTGGTGCACTTCCTCGTTGTCTTCATCTTGGTGTGTCCCACTTGTGGATGCTTCCATATCAACTCTTGGTTCACCTTGTCGTGAGGTAGAAGCTTCCACTTGGACGGACGAGGTACTCTCCTTCACCTCCGTTGGATGAATCTTGCCAATAGACAAGTCTTGAATTGCTTCCGAGGGGTCTTTGTCTCCTACATCAATTGGCAGTTGCTCTACTTGCGAGCCGTTAGATTCATCAAACTTCACATCTACCGTTTCTTCAACCTTTTGGGTGAAATTGTTGTAGACACAGTATGTGTGAGAGTTTGAGCCGTAACCAAGTAGGAAACCTTCATGAGACTTAGGAGCAAATTTAGAACGACGATGCTTATCAAGAATTTAGCACTTTGAGCCGAATACTCGAAAGTATCCAACTTAGGGTTTGTTACCAGTGAGAAGCTCGTATGCCGTCTTGCCAAGTAGCTTGTGAAGATACAAGCGATTTGTTGCATGACAAGCTGTCTCAACCGCTTCCGCCCAAAAGTGCTTCGGCGTCTTGTACTCATCAAGCATCGTTCTCGCCATTTCAATGAACGTCCGGTTATTCCTCTCAACAACTCCATTTTGTTGAGGTGTGTACGTAGCCGAGAACTCATGTGAAATCCCTTCTTCGTCAAGAAAGGTGTCCACATTTGCGTTCTTGAACTCCGTTCCGTTCTCGCTGCGAACCTTCTTGATCTTCACTTCAAATTGATTTTGGGCCTTCCTAGCGAAGTTTTGGAAGATTTTTTGAACCTGCGATTTATCATCGAGAAAGAACACCCACGTAAATCTTGAAAAATCATCAACTATAACTAGACCAAAAGAATTTCCACCGAGACTTTTGTAGGCGTTGGGACCAAAGAGGTCCATGTGAAGTAGCTCGAGTGGCCTCCTTGTGGTCATGATGTTCTTCACTGGATGCCTCCCTCCAACCTGTTTACCTGCTTGACAAGCGCTGCAAAGTCTATACTTATCAAATATGACATCGTTAACACCAAGGATATGATTTCCTTTAATAAGCTTGTCAAGGTTTCGCATACCAACATGACCTAGTCTTCTATGCCACAAGCAGCCTTTAGAAGATTTAGCAATAAAGCAAGTTCTAGGTTGAGCCTTTTTAGTGAAATCAACAATGTATAGATCACCTCTACGTACACCGATAAACACCATTTTATGATTATCTCTATGAAACACTTGGCAATCTACTTCAGTAAATAGGACATTGAAACCGAAATCAGCAAGTCTAGATACTGAAAGTAAGTTGTAGCCAAGAGATTCAACGAGCATGACATTTTGTATGGAGCTATCATGTGAGATGGCCACCTTACCAAGGCCAACCACCTTACCCTTTGAATTATCACCAAAAGAGACATATTTTCGAGGGCCGTCGTTTTCAGCAAGCTCACGGAACATGTCTTTATCTCCGGTCATGTGATCGGTACATCCACTATCAAGGACCCATTCCTTTCCTCCATCCATGTAGCCGCAAAGATTTGCCAGACCAAGGTGTCTCATTGCATCATCGAGATCATATTCACTATCATCATCCTCATCATAGTATCCATGTTCAACATCGTCAAGTGGTGGATCAAATCCTAGAGAGGGTAATTCATTAGACAAATGATCATCACAATGGTCATCTTTATGAATTATAATAGCTTCGGATATGATATCGCTAATGATTCCAACATCTCCTATGGCACGCATGAGATTTGTAAGCTCAAATAGATAATCACCAAAGCTAGGATCACTAGAATTCATCTTACTCAAGGCAATAGACTTATGGAGAATTTCATCTAAATTTTTCAAGGAATAATCTGGAAATCGTTCCTCAAGAAATTTCCATATAGTATAGGCACAATCAAGAGTAGGCAAACTAGCAATCAAGTTTTTGGGCAATCCTCTTATGATAAGATTGATGGTTCTAAGATTGTGTATCATGTCAAGATCCTCTTCTGGTGTGGGATGCAAGAGATCAATATGAGGTGCACAAGGACTAGCAATGTACTTGTTCAAATGATATTGACTGAAAATCACAAGCATCTCATTTTTCCACTCATGAAAATATTCTCCATCAAGAATAGGCACTCTATGTCTAAGACTCCCTAAAGTAGACACATCCATCTTCCTCCAAAGGTGTTTAAACCAAGGCAATGGAGACCAAAGCTCTGATACCAATTGAAAGGATCGAGAAGAGGTGTCTAGAGGGGAGGTGATTAGACACTAAGTACAGAAAGTTGTAGTTTTTAACTCTTTAAGTTCAAGTGGAGTTTTGGCACAAGTTTAAGCAAGCATGCAAAGAGTATATGAGCTGCGGAAAGTAAAGCATGCAACTTGCGAGAATGTAAAGGGATGGGATTGGAGGATTCAAACGCAATTGGAGACACGGATGTTTTTGTCGTGGTTCCGATAGGTGGTGCTATCGTACATCCACGTTGGTGGAGACTTCAACCCACGAAGGGTAACGGTTGCGCGAGTCCACGGAGGGCTCCACCCACGAAGGGTCCACGAAGAAGCAACCTTGTCTATCCCATCATGGCCGTCGCCCACGAAGGACTTTCCTCACTAGCGGTAGATCTTCATGAAGTAGGCGATCTCCTTGCCCTTACAAACTCCTTGGTTCAACTCCACAATCTTGTCGGAGGCTCCCAAGTGACACCTAGCCAATCTTGGAGACACCACTCTCCAAGAGGTAACAAATGGTGTGTTGATGATGAACTCCTTGCTCTTGTGCTTCAAATGATAGTCTCCCCAACACTCAACTCTCTCTCACAGGATTTCGATTTGGTGGAAAGAAGATTTGAGTGGAAAGTAACTTGGGGAAGGCTAAAGATCAAGATTCATATGGTAGGAATGGAATATCTTGGCCTCAACACAAGGGTAGGTGGTTCTCTCTCGGAAAATGTGTATTGGAAGTGTAGGTTCATTCTGATGGCTCTCTCCACGAATGAAGAGTGGGTGGAGGGGTATATATAGCCTCCACACAAAAACTAACCATTACACACAATTTACCAATCTCGGTGGGACCGAATTGAGAAACTCGGTCGGACCGATTTAGCAAATCTAGTGACCGTTAGGATTTTCGGTGGGACCGACATGCAACTCGGTAGGACCGATATGGTTAGGGTTAGGGAATAATGTAATCTCAGTGAGACCAATTACTCAAACTCGGTTGGACCGATTTTGGTAATAAGCTAACCAGAGAGTTGGTCAGGCAAACTCGGTGAGACCGATTACACAAACTCGGTGGGACCGATTTTGGTAATAAGCTAACCAGAGAGTTTGCATTGTAATCCTGGTAGTACCGATTACTTAAACTCGGTGAGACCGATTTTGGTAATGGGCATACACAGAGAGATTACAATCCCATCTCGGTGAGACCGAGATCCCTATCGGTGAGACCGATTTGCCTAGGGTTTGTGGCAGTGGCTAAGACATCTGAACTCGGTGGCGCCGGATAGAAAGAATCGGTGGGGCCGAGTTTGACTTTTGGGTTTAGGACATATGTGGATATGGGAAAGTAGTTGAGGGCTTTGGAGCATATCACTAAGCACTTTGAGCAAGCAAGCCATTAAGCAACACCTCATCCCCTCTTGATAGTATTGGCTTTTCCTATAGACTCAATGTGATCTTGGATCACTAAAATAGAAAATGTAGAGTCTTGATCTTGAAGCTTGAGCCAATCCTTTGTCCTTAGCATCTTGAAGGGGTTCCACATCCTCTAGTCCATGCCACTCCATTGTTGAACTTGTCTGAAACATACTAGATAAAAGTGTTAGTCCAACAACAGATATGTTGACATTGATTACCAAAACCACCCAGGGAGCACTTGTGCTTTCAATCTCCCCCTTTTTGGTAATTGATGACAACATACATCAAAGCTTTAGATACAGATATAAAGAATAGCAAGTAAAGCTTTGGAAATACATGTAACAAGCATAGGCTCCCCCTACATGTATGAAATCATGTGAATATGGAAATTAGGAGCATGTGAGAGCATAACCATGACAGAGAAGGCAATGTGTTACATGTATCTTGGCTATATGCATCAGAGCAAATGATGTGAATATGGGAAATGTACCTTCATGCTCATGAGTCCTTCTTGCAAACAATATATACATCAACAAGAATTTCTCATACACATGATTGTGATGCATATACTTACCTTGTGGTCTTGAGTTGGCTTAGGATGGAATGAACCTGCGTAAACAAGGTTAGATAACACAGATACACCTGTTGGCCAGAGCAAACAAAAAGAAACCACAAGAGTACCAAGACTGGGATGACATGTAGAGAGTGAGTACTAAGTACCACATTTAACATAGACATGTCCCCAAGGGTAAAGATGTGCAATGAATTTAAAGAATTTCTTTCCCTTAGATGTCTTGCTCCCCCTGAATCTAGCATGGGATACTGGGAGAAGATGGGGAACAGAAAATCAGAGTAAAATGCAAAATCAGAGCTCAAGGAAACAAATGAACAGAGCTAATGCAAAGAAACACATATGAACATGTCTTTCCCCTCAAGAAGACATGTGGCATCTCTCCTCTTGAACACCAAGCATCTGGGATCCTTGAAGATTACTCTTTCCTTGAGTATTCTCTCCCCCTAGAGATATCTCTCTCCCCCTGTTGAAGTGATAAGCTTTGATGTGATCTCTTTCTCCCCCTTTGACATCAATTTCCAAGAAGGGGCCTTCTGGAATTTGTCATGGATGGGTTTGGTCCTTGAGTCACACCACAAAGCACTGATATAAAATGTGATGCTTGTAGAGGACAAGATTTATTAAGTGAAGCTGGATTAAGAGTAGTGTAGGAATAAATGGCAAAATGTTTTTCCTGTAGTGAAATCGATGGCACCGAGTTGGATGCTTCGGTTGCACCGAAAGGATTCGGTCAGACTGAAAGCAAGAAATCGGTGTGACCGAGTTCATCACAGAGAAAACACTTGTCACCTCAGCTCACTAGACACGTAAGATCTCACAAGGATTTGCAAGGAATTAACTGAAGGATTTGCAATGAATTGGATGCAGGGAATGCAGAACAAATAGAAAAGAAAAGAAATCTAGATGAAGTTTTTTTAAAGGGGAAACAAATATGCATGAGACAAATGCAAAAGGAAACACAAGAGAACTTCTTCTAGAATTGGGCGGTGACAAAGTCACCTATGTTAGAGTATATTGACTTAGGAGTCAAGTGAGATCACTTGATCATGGGTCATACTCATCGTTTATGCTCAAAATGGGGTTGCCATTTTTCATTTAAGCATCTTGATGTATTCACATCTTGTCGAGTTGCTTTGACTCATGACTTGGGGTAAAGCTTCTCTAAGATGGACTAACATACCTTGGGTGGTGGTGTTGATCGTGATCATGTAGTTGAACTTGTGCGGGTTGCTCAAGGTTGATGTAGCTCATCAAGAGTTGGGAGCACCACTTGGAATTTGAGTTCATCTACCTACATGGGTTAGTTCTTGCAAGCAAGAGCACTTGTGTATCCAAAATGACAATCATGAGACTCAACATAGATTTTGTCAAAGGATGTGTTTAAATGGTTTCGTGCTTCCTTGTCTTCAACCACCATTGTGTAGAGACTTGGTGATGTAGAGATTTCTCAAGATGAGAGTGAGTTGCGATCTCATAGATTTAGGTTTATCCAAGTACCTACAAGGGTTAGATAACAAGCAAGATGCAAATATATCCAAGACATAAGATAACCATCATAAGAGAAATATCAAGGATTAGTCATCAGCTCAAGACTTGCATGTATCCCCTGGAGTTCCTACTCCAAGTTTGAAGCATCAATGATGTTCAATTCTCCTCTTAACCTGCAAAACACTTTATCATCAAGTGGTTTAGTGAATATATCCGCTAATTGCTTGTCGGTGCGAACATGCTTGAGATTAATGTCACCCTTAGCAACATGATCTCGAATAAAATGATGACGAACTTCAATATGCTTAGTTCGAGAGTGTTGCACGGGATTGTGAGCAATCTTGATAGCACTTTCATTGTCACAAAGTAACGGAACATGTTTCACATATATCCCATAACCTTTAAGAGTTTGGGTCATCCAAAGTAATTGAGCGCAACATGAACCAGTGGCAATGTATTCCGCTTCGGCGGTGGATAAGGATACCGAGTTTTGTTTCTTGGAAGACCAAGACACAAGAGATCTACCAAGAAATTGACAAGTACCCAAAGTGGACTTTCTATCAACCTTGTCACCGGCATAGTCCAAGTCGGAGTAGCCAACAAGATCGAAAGAGGACCTCTTAGGATACCAAATGCCAAAATTTGGTGTATGGATTAAGTATCTCACTATCCTTTTCACGGCCTTAAGATGACATTCCTTAGGAGCAGCTTGATATCGTGCACATATGCACACACTTAGCATGATATCGGGATGTGAAGCACATAGATATAACAATGAACCAATCATAGAGCGATAAACTTTTTGATCAACCGGTTCACCATCTTTGGTCAAATCAAGATGTCCACTAGTAGGCATGGGTGTAGTCATACCTTTGCATTCTTGCATGTTGAACTTCTTGAATAAGTCATTGGTGTACTTCCTTTGAGAGACAAAGGTACCTTCCTTAGTTTGCTTGATTTGCAAACCAAGAAAGAATTTGAGTTCACTCATCATAGACATCTCAAACTTCTCCGACATTAGCTTCCCAAACTTTTCACTAAAATGAGGGTTAGTAGAACGAAATATAATATCATCAACATAAATTTGACATACAAATAGTTCCCCATTAACCCTTTTCGCAAAAAGAGTAGAATCAATTTTACCAATTTCAAAGCCTTTTTCAATAAGGAACTTGGTCAAGCATTTATACCATGCTCTAGGAGCTTGTTCAAGACCATAAAGAGCTTTGTGAAGTTTGTAGACATGATCAGGTTTCTTAGGATTGACAAAGCCGGGAGGTTGCTTTACATAAACTTCCTCCTCAATTTCACCATTTAGAAAAGCACTTTTAATATCCATTTGGTACAAGGTGATATCATGGTGATTAGCATAGGCAAGTAAGATGTGAATGGACTCAAGTCTAGCAACGGGAGCATAAGTCTCACCATAGTCCATACCTTCGACTTGTGTGTAGCCTTGGGCGACGAGACGTGCTTTGTTGCGAACTACTTGTCCATCTTCATCTTGCTTGTTGTGAAACACCCATTTGGTACCGATGATGTTGTGGTTGTTGTCGGGCTTCTCAACCAATGTCCACACTTGATTTCTCTCAAAGTTGTGTAGCTCTTCGTGCATAGCGTTTATCCAATCCGGATCTTCCAATGCTTCTTCAACCTTCATAGGTTCAATGCTAGAGATGAATGGATAGTGTTCACAAAAGTTAGCTAAACGAGTTTTAGAGCAAGTGATTCTCCCGGTTTGGATATCTTTGTAGATTTGCTCGACGGGATGATCTTTAGCAATTCTTGCTCGAACTCGTGAAAGCTTTTGCTTGGGTCTTGGTTGAACATCTTTTTCATCTTGTTCTTCTTCTTGGCCTTCTTCATTGTTGGCATTGGCGTTCCCTTGTCATGGTCGAGAAGGAGGTTGTTGACGTTCGCCTTGGTGCACTTCCTCGTTGTCTTCATCTTGGTGTGTCCCACTTGTGGATGCTTCCATATCAACTCTTGGTTCACCTTGTCGTGAGGTAGAAGCTTCCACTTGGACGGACGAGGTACTCTCCTTCACCTCCGTTGGATGAATCTTTCCAATAGACAAGTCTTGAATTGCTTCCGAGGGGTCTTTGTCTCCTACATCAATTGGCAGTTGCTCACTTGCGAGCCGTTAGATTCATCAAACTTCACATCTACCGTTTCTTCAACCTTTCGGGTGAAATTGTTGTAGACACAGTATGTGTGAGAGTTTGAGCCGTAACCAAGTAGGAAACCTTCATGAGACTTAGGAGCAAATTTAGAACGACGATGCTTATCAAGAATGTAGCACTTTGAGCCGAATACTCGAAAGTATCCAACTTAGGGTTTGTTACCGGTGAGAAGATCGTATGCCGTCTTGCCGAGTAGCTTGTGAAGATACAAGCGATTTGGTGCATGACAAGCTGTCTCAACCGCTTCCACCCAAAAGTGCTTCGGCGTCTTGTACTCATCAAGCATCGTTCTCGCCATTTCAATGAGCGTCCGGTTATTCCTATCAACAACTCCATTTTGTTGAGATGTGTACATAGCCGAGAACTCATGTGAAATCCCTTCTTCGTCAAGAAAGGTGTCCACATTTGCGTTCTTGAACTCCGTTTCGTTCTCGCTGCGAACCTTCTTGATCTTCACTTCAAATTGATTTTGGGCCTTCCTAGCGAAGTTTTTGAAGATTTTTTGAACCTGCGATTTATCATCGAGAAAGAACACCCACGTAAATCTTGAAAAATCATCAACTATAACTAGACCAAAAGAATTTCCACCGAGACTTTTGTAGGCGTTGGGACCAAAGAGGTCCATGTGAAGTAGCTCAAGTGGCCTCCTTGTGGTCATGATGTTCTTCACGGGATGCCTCCCTCCAACCTGTTTTCCTGCTTGACAAGCGCTGCAAAGTCTATCCTTATCAAATATGACATCATTAACGCCAAGGATATGATTTCCTTTAATAAGCTTGTCAAGGTTTCGCATACCAACATGACCTAGTCTTCTATGCCACAAGCAGCCTTTAGAAGATTTAGCAATAAAGCAAGTTCTAGGTTGAGCCTTTTTAGTGAAATCAACAATGTATAGATCACCTCTCGCATAACCGATAAAGACCATTTTATGATTATCTCTATGAAACACTTGGCAATCTACTTCAGTAAATAGGACATTGAAACCGAAATCAGCAAGTCTAGATACTGAAAGTAAGTTGTAGCCAAGAGATTCAACGAGCATGACATTTTGTATGGAGCTATCATGTGAGATGGCCACCTTACCAAGGCCAACCACCTTACCCTTTGAATTATCACCAAAAGTGACATATTTTCGAGGGCCGTCGTTTTCAGCAAGCTCACGGACATGTCTTTATCTCCAGTCATGTGATCGGTACATCCACTATCAAGGACCCATTCCTTTCCTCCATCCATGTAGCCGCGAATATTTGCCATAAGACCAAGGTGTCTCATTGGATCATCGAGATCATATTCACTATCATCATCCTCATCATAGTATCCATGGTCAGCATCGTCAAGTGGTGGATCAAATCCTAGAGAGGGTAATTCATTAGACAAATGATCATCACAATGGTCATCTTTATGAATTATAATAGCTTCGGATATGATATCGCTAATGATTCCAACATCTCGTATGGCACGCATGAGATTTGTAAGCTCAAATAGACAATCACCAAAGCTAGGATCACTAGAATTCATCTTACTCAAGGCAATAGACTTATGGAGAATTTCATCTAAATTTTTCAAGGAATAATCTGTAAATCGTTCCTCAAGAAATTTCCATATAGTATAGGCACAATCAAGAGTAGGCAAACTAGCAATCAAGTTTTTGGGCAATCCTCCTATGATAAGATTGATGGTTCTAAGATTGCGTATCATGTCAAGATCCTTTTCTGGTGTGGGATGCAAGAGATCAATATAAGGTGCACAAGGACTAGCAATGTACTTGTTCAAATGATATTGACTGAAAATCACAAGCATCTCATTTTTCCACTCATGAAATTATTCTCCATCAAGAATAGGCACTCTATGTCTAAGACTCCCTAAAGTAGACACATCCATCTTCCTCCAAAGGTGTTTAAACCAAGGCAATGGAGACCAAAGCTCTGATACCAATTGAAAGGATCGAGAAGAGGTGTCTAGAGGGGAGGTGATTAGACACTAAGTATAGAAAGTTGTAGTTTTTAACTCTTTAAGTTCAAGTGGAGTTTTGGCACAAGTTTAAGCAAGCATGCAAAGAGTATATGAGCAGCGGAAAGAAAAGCATGCAACTTGCAAGAATGTAAAGGGATGGGATTGGAGGATTCAAACGCAATTGGAGACACGGATGTTTTTGTCGTGGTTCCGATAGGTGATGCTATCGTACATCCACGTTGGTGGAGACTACAACCCACGAAGGGTAACGGTTGCGCGAGTCCACGGAGGGCTCCACCCACGAAGGGTCCACGAAGAAGCAACCTTGTCTATCCCACCATGGCCGTCGCCCACGAAGGACTTGCCTCACTAGCGGTAGATCTTCACGAAGTAGGCGATCTCCGTGCCCTTACAAACTCCTTGGTTCAACTCCACAATCTTGTCGGAGGCTCCCAAGTGACACCTAGCCAATCTCGGAGACACCACTCTCCAAGAAGTAACAAATGGTGTGTTGATGATGAACTCCTTGCTCTTGTGCTTCAAATGATAGTCTCCCCAACACTCAACTCTCTCTCACAGGATTTGGATTTGGTGGAAAGAAGATTTGAGTGGAAATCAACTTGGGGAAGATCGAGATTCATATGGTAGGAATGGAATATCTTGGCCTCAACACAAGGGTAGGTGGTTCTCTCTCGGAAAATGTGTATTGGAAGTGTAGGTTCATTCTGATGGCTCTCTCCACGAATGAAGAGTGGGTGGAGGGGTATATATAGCCTCCACACAAAAACTAACCGTTACACACAATTTACCAATATAGGTGGGACCGAATTGAGAGACTCGGTCGGACCGATTTAGCAAATCTAGTGACCATTAGGATTTTCGGTGGGACCGACATGCAACTCGGTAGGACCGATATGGTTAGGGTTAGGGCATAATGTAATCTCAGTGAGACCAATTACACAAACTCGGTTGGATCGATTTTGGTAATAAGCTAACCAGAGAGTTGGTCAGGCAAACTTGGTGAGACTGATTACACAAACTCGGTGGGACCGATTTTGGTAATAAGCTAACCAGAGAGTTTGCATTGTAATCCCGGTAGTACCGATTACTTAAACTCGGTGAGACCGATTTTGGTAATGGACATACACGGATAGATTACAATCCCTTCTCGGTGAGACCGAGATCCCTATCGGTGAGACCGATTTGCCTAGGGTTTGTGGCAGTGGCTAAGATATCTGAACTCGGTGGCGCCAGATAGAAAGAATCGGTGCGGCTGAGTTTGACTTTTGGGTTTAGGACATATGTGGATATGGGAAAGTAGTTGAGGGCTTTGGAGCATATCACTAAGCACTTTGAGCAAGCAAGCCATTAAGCAACACCTCATCCCCTCTTGATAGTATTGGCTTTTCCTATAGACTCAATGTGATCTTGGATCACTAAAATAGAAAATGTAGAGTCTTGATCTTGAAGCTTGAGCCAATCCTTTGTCCTTAGCATCTTGAAGGGGTTCCACATCCTCTAGTCCATGCCACTCCATTGTTGAACTTGTCTGAAACATACTAGATAAAAGTGTTAGTCCAACAAGAGATATGTTGACATTGATTACCAAAACCACCCAGGGAGCACTTGTGCTTTCAGGAGCCTTAATGCATACAGTTGTCCCCATATAACCGTTTCCGATATCTCGAATATCCCAAATGCTTCATCCTTGCTACTCGTGTGTGCTCGCATTGCCATCGCAGTCGGAGTTTTGTGGTTTTACCTAAAACCAGGCATATTCCAGGCACGGGAGCTTTCCAGGCAGATTCCAGGCACAGGATTTTTACGATGCCTGGCACATCACAAACAGTTCATTATTATAAACCGTGTACGATAGGTAGACAATCACACACATTTAGTTTTCCCGCACCGTATGTGATAGTGTCTGACATCACACACGCTTTGCAAACGACAATTGTGTGCATGCGTGCACATGTTTCCTCTCTGTGAACCATCTCGGATTATGGTGTATATCACAAACGTTTGTGTTTTACCAACCGTGTGTGCCATAATGACCTGCACAGCGTTATTTCTCCCTAATTTAATTATTGCTATTTAAAATTGTACCTAATTTAAACTTGAAAGTAGGCTATAGCTTTATTCATATCCATCAGGTTCAAACAACCAATGCATTATTCGATTCACAGGTACATATGTTTAAGAATTACATAAGCACCAAATACTTGTACTATTAAAGATGGTGAAGAAAGAGGCGACAGACATTCTGGTTGCTGAACAAGGTGAAGCGGAATAGCCCTATTGTGCTCTCCTGGATGCAGAAGGCATGCAGGACTGTAGTCCAACCCCTTGTGATGGCCGGCTACCAATCATGTAGTTTGAGAGGTAATCTTGAGTAAACTGCTTTAGGATCCACTACAAAAGAAAAAAGATTCAGATATTGTCATCTAACACAACTCATTACGGGTAGTAAAAAGAAGGCTACAGGGTTTTTACTTACCTTCCTGCAGTTCACTGTTGTCTTGCATAAAGTGTAAACAAATAGTTCAATTGACATCTTTTGACCCATTTTAATAACAATCTTTATCAGTTTCCTCACTTGATGCTGGTTCCATGAATATCTCATTGCCCCATACGCAGAAAGGGTCAAGTGTGGATCTTTGGCAATGATATATGTACCTAAAAGCACCAAGTTAATATTAGAAGCTAAACAACAATTGAAAAATGATGTAGTACAACACTCCCTCCATCCCATTATATAAGATTTTATTACATGTATATCTAGACACCATCAGAACATTAAGGTAACACTCTTCCTTGTTGCTATTTAGCATGTGATTGCATATTTAGTCATTCAGTACAATGCATGTTGCTATGTAGCCTCAGATATATTAAATATGGCCCTAGTTAACCTACTGATAAATGGGTTACAGATATATTTAGTGAAATGTACGATTCGACGATTAATCCCTTATCAGCGCCGGGCTATATGGTACTAGCTACCGATATCGTGAACAGTTAGTACATATAAGCAATGCAATGAAATTAACCTCAATGGAAAACAACATTGTTCTCAATATTGTCCTGCATGAGTACATATAAAGGCATGTTAAGCACAACAGGATAAACATCCACCAAATATATCCATGGTAGACAACATAATATACAAATGATAGCTTCAGTGTGTAGGCTTAAGCACGCTAGTTAAGCAAAACAAGAAGTGGAAATGTGTATTAACTACATCAGGCATAACATTTAAAAACAAGCACACTGGTGCACGTCGGTCCTAAACAAACGGTTTTTTACCCCTTTCCGCGACGGCATTTGGAACCGTCGCCAAGTGAGTGTGTGCGATAGGGTGTCCTTCCCACACAACCCAGAAATCGTCGGGATAGGCCCTCCACAGGACCAGTGTCAGCCGTGTGCGCGATCGGGTGAGGCATCGAAACCCAATCATTTCCGTAGGTATGTACATCCCACACGGTGAATCCCAGAAATCATTTCCGTAGGTATGTACATCCCACATGGTAAATCCTAGAAATCATTTTTGTAGGTATGTACATCCCACACGGTGAATCCCAGAAAATCATTTCTGTTCATATGTATATCACACACAGTCAATCCAAGAAATACGTTTCCGTTCTTATGTACATCCCACACAGTCAATCCAGGGAAAACGTTTCCGTTCGGATGTACATCCCACATGGTTTTATGTATACGCTCGTGTGTGAAAGGTGTAACTATCACACATGCTCTGCCTTGGATAACTGTTTGCTTTCATTAACTACATCACACCCGATTTGATGTAGAAAACTGTGTGGCATTGGGCTATCCATCGCAAGCGCTTTTACTGCTAGAACCGTTTGCAAAGGTCCATAACACATTTAGCAGGTTTATTATTTTTACAATTAATAATTCCAGTATTACAGAAATTCACATTTCATATCGAACAACTGTTTTCCAATTTCATATCAGGCACATAAATATATTATAACATCACAGTACGGTAGCTACATGAAAACAGCACAGTAAAACATATAGCTAGTTCAAATTCATAAGAACAATATATTCATTTCCCTAATCGAGATCATCCAGGCTTGTCTTATCCACCTCTGCTTTCAGTTCAGTAAGAACCCGTTTTGCATGGGCCAACTGGGAAAGTGCCTCCTCCTTCGCCAACACCATCTTAGCAAAGTCTTTTTTTTAATCTGAGCTCATTCTCCACCTTCAACTTTTTATCCTGCATCTTGAAATATGCTTCAGCGTTGACAAGACTTTATCTAAGCCTAGCTGTGTTCACTTCCTCATACATGCTCGAGAGCTTCGTTTAGGCACATCTTCAAAGATTGTGGCCACTCTTGATCAACCCACTCCAAGTAAGAACACTTCCGTTCATCCTATAATATTTAAAACTAGATCAGTAACAATTGTAGGGGAAATGGGTTTATAGCAACATAGAAAATCACCAACGCTTATTTTAAAAACTGAAGAAACATGTTAATTATGACATATCTTCTCAAAAAGATCAATGTGCAAATGAAATAATTGGTACTGAGACAACAACCAAATTCTGGAACATCAGAAGCTATAATTAACTACAAGTTCTTACTCATGTACAATAAATAACAAATTGAACATTTTATGAGGATGGTAAATATAATCGCAACAAAGATAGCGATGTTGCTTGGATGACAGCAAATTGATACTAACAGGTGTGTACATGCACAAATTTAGTAACATAGAACTAATAGCACAAAGGTTGTCCACTATGTATGCCAAAACTATTGTAAAGACAACTGTTGCTACATCTCGCACCGGTGCCCTGAACTGGCGAGCCGATGCAGCGGAAAAAAATCAGGGACCCGGACTCCGGAGCACGTAGTTGCTCCAATGCCCAGTTCCTTCGTGCCATAAAGATTTAGTATTTTACTGGTTGGCTGCTCGGATGTGTGGACCAAAGTTGGCTGCACAAACTGCTGAAGCGGTGCCAAATAATTTTCTAATGGCACCGCTGATGAGATGGCAACAATTTAAGATAGTAGGTACAAACTGTGACACTGTCTTAGGATGCGTTTGGTTGAAGGTGTGGTATGAATGGGTTGGGACCGTGAAAGTGTTTGAATCACATCTAACAAATGATTTGTAACAACGGAAGAGGGTCTAACCTTCTCTGCACATGCCAGAAACTTCCTCCCAGTGTCCACAGAATCAAACGCAAGTAGCTTCACCCATGGAGATTGATGGTGACAACGAGCAGATAGATCTGCAGCCACCCCGCTCCATTCGTTGCCACTGATGGTCTTAGGGAGCTACAAGAGGAAGAAATGACTCAAATCGACCTCCAGGTAAAAATCCTTCATTCCAAGTCATAGCCCGAGAGAGAGAAGAGAGGCATACCCGGGTGGTGAAGGAGTAGCCTCCAAAGGAGGAACCGCTGGAGATGTCTTTGAAGAAGACCATGGCGACCCCGGCGGTAGGATGCGAGATGGCGAGAGCGGCGAAGCGGCTATAGCTTAGCAAGGAAGGAAGGAAGGAGGAAACAGGGGAAATGTGACTTGTGGTCGGGAAGAAAAGGGCGTGGGGAAGGGGGCGGGGTAGATATTTTGGCGGTAGGCCAAAATTTTGGAAATGTGGAGGGAAACTTTGCACGCGGTGCCGCCGGACCATTCACTTTGAACGATTGTGTGCATCGCAAAGGATTCTTCTGCTTTACGCACATGGGAAGAGTTTGATAATTCAAATTTTGGTCTCAAGGCATGGGCACATTCACTTTGAACGCGCGCGGTACCACCGGACCATTCACTTTGAATGATTGTGTGCATCCCAAATGATTCTTGTGCTTTACGCGCATGGGATGAGTTTGATAATTCAAATTTTGGTGGAAATTTCCCCGGGTACGTCATTGCATAATTTAACATCGCTTGCTAATTTCACACAAAAGAGCGTACATCAGACAGACCGGACTTACTGAATCGAGCAATTTTAGTAATTACATAGAGCCAGTTGACCTAAACATTGCTCTAACAAAAGACCAGCATTAAAAACAAAGCCTAAGTACGCATAATTAAAAATCCGCCACCGCGCCGGCCTATGCATCGCCGGTGTGAGATGAGATGTCAATGACTTGTTGTGGCGACATGCCGCCGTTGGTGGACTCCGCGTCCCCCCTGCTGAAGTTGACCGTGTCCTTGTCCTCGTCCTCGGCGCCGCCCTCAAGGTTGTAGTACTCGTAGTAGTGGTTGCGCCAGAACTCGCTGATACGTCTCCAATGTATCTATAATTTTTGATTGCTCCATGCTACTTTATCTACTATTTTGGACTATAATGGGCTTTATTTTCCACTTTTATATTACTTTTGGGACTAACCTATTAACCGGAGGCCCAGTCCAGAATTGCTATTTTTTTGCCTATTTCAGTGTTTCGAAGAAACGGAATATCAGACGGAGTCCAAACGGAATGAAACCTTCGGGAACGTGATTTTCCAACGAACGTGATCCGGAGACTTGGACCCTACTCCAAGAAGTGCGAGGCGGTCACGAGGTGGAGGGCGCCTCACCTCGTGGGCCCCCTGACGCTCCACCGACGTACTCCTTCCTCCTATATATACCTACGTATCCCCAAACTATTAGAACAAGAGCCAAAAACCTAATTCCACCGCGCAAATTTCTGTATCCACGAGATCCCATCTTGGGGCATGTTCCGGAGCTCCGCCGGAGGGGGAATCCACCACGGAGGGCTTCTACATCAACACCATAGCCCCTCCGATGAAGTGTGAGTAGTTTACTTCAGACCTTCGGGTCCATAGCTAGTAGCTAGATGGCTTCTTCTCTGTTTTCGGATCTCAATACAATGTTCTCCCCCTCTCTTGTGGAGATCTATTCGATGTAATCTTCTTTTTGCGGTGTGTTTGTTGAGACCGATGAATTGTGGGTTTATGATCCAGCTTATCTATGGAAAATATATGATTCTTCTATGAATTCTTTTATGTATGATTGAGTTATCTTTGCAAGTCTCTTCGAATTATCTATTTGGTTTGGCCAACTAGATTGGTAGTTCTTGCAATGGGAGAAGTGCTTAGCTTTGGGTTCAATCTTGCGGTGTCCTTACCCAGTGACAGAAAGGGTTGCAAGGCACGTATTGCATTGTTGCCATCGAGGATAACAAGATGGGGTTTTTATCATATTGCATGAATTTATCCCTCTACATCAAGTCATCTTGCTTAAGGCGTTACTCTGTTTTTAACTTAATACTCTAGATGCATGCTGGATAGCGGTCGATGAGTGGAGTAATAGTAGTAGATGCAGAATCGTTTCGATCTACTTGTCTCGGACGTGATGCCTATATACATGATAATTGCCTAGATATACTCATAACTATGCTCAATTCTGTCAATTGCTCAACAGTAATTTGTTCACCCACCGTAGAAAATCTATGCTCTTGAGAGAAGCCACTAGTGATACCTATGGCCCCCGGGTCTATTCTCATCATATTAATCTCTATCATTTTATTTACTTGCTTTGGTTTTACTTTGCTTTTACTTTTTACCTTGCATCATCTATCAAAAATACCAAAAATATTATTTATCTTCTCTATAAGATCTCATCCTCGTAAGTGACCGTGAAGGGATTGACAACCCCTAAGCGTTGGTTGTGAGTAGCTATCGTTTTGTGTAGGTACGAGGGACTTGTGCATGGTCTCCTACTGGATTGATACCTTGGTTCTCAAAAACTGAGGAAAATACTTACGCTACTTTGCTGCATCATCCTCTCCTCTTCGGGGAAATCCAACGCAGTGTTCAAGAGGTAGCAAGAAGAATTTCTGGCGCCGTTGCCGGGGAGGCTCAGGCAAGCAAGTCAACCATACCAAGTACCCATCATAATCCCTATCTCTCGCATTACATTATTTGCCATTTGCCTCTCGTTTTCCTCTTCCCCACTTCACCCTTGCCGTTTTATTCGCCCTCTCTTTTTGTTTGCCTTGATGTCTTACTTGGCTCGTTTGCTCGTTTGGTTGAAATAGTTGGGTATTTATTCCTAAACATAGAAGCCAATATCTATGGATCCTCATCCGCTTGCCAATCTTTTTAAGAGATCCAATTATGATGAACCAATTCCTAGTGATTTGCATGCACTAGATTATCTTTATAAGGTTTTTCCTGAAATCCGTGAAGTGACTCACGATAGATATTTGAATAAAAAGCATGATTGCAATGATTTTATTATAAATTATTTTGATGTCAATTGTGCTGACAATTTGCAAAACCCTAAGCTTGGGGATGCTAGTTTTGCTATGTCTACTACTTGTTGCAATGATCATGATTGGGGTGATTCTTTTTATGATCCTGAAAATTTATTTAATCCCCATGATGAATATGAGATTGATAATATTGTTTGCAATAATATTGAAAGTGGGCTTGGAAGAGTGTCAACTTTAGATCCCACATATTTGGAGAATATTCAATCTTATGAATTTTTTTATAAAAGTGGGCTTGGAGAAATCATGACTTTAGTTAATGATAATCCCACTATTTTGGAAGAGTGTCAACTTCGCATGCATGTGGATCATGTTGAGAATATGTTATGTGATAGCTATATTGTTGAACTTTCTTATGATCCTACATGTAATTACTATGAGAGAGGAAAATATGGTTATAGAAATTTTCATGTTACTAAATTACCTCTCGTTATGTTGAGATTGCTATTGTTCCTTTCCGCTTCCTTGCATATGCTAGTTTTTGCTTGCTACAATAATTTGTTTGCCTATAATATGCCTATGCATAGGAAGTATGTTAGACTTAAGTGTGTTTGTCACATGTTTTATGATACTATCTTTGTGCCTCAATGTTTGTCTTTCTTGTGAGCACCATTGAAATATCAATGCCTAGCTAAAAAGGCTTTAAAGAAAAGCGCTTGTTGGGAGACAACCCAATATTTTTCCTTGCTGTTTAGGAATAAATAATCCATCTAGCATCTGTTTAGATGTGGTTTTATGTTTTAATTAGTGTTTGTGCCAAGCTAGACCTATTGGATCTTCTTGGATGATAGTTATTTGATCTTGCTGTAATTTCCAGAAACTTTACGCTCAGTGCCCGAATTGTTAAAAATCACCAGCACGTGATAAAATACTGATTCCAATTGCTGCTGATCAATAAACAAATTTTCCAGGTCGTCCAATTTTGGTAGAATGTTTTGGGTTCCAGAAGTTTGCGTTAGTAACAGATTACTACAGACTGTTATGTTTTTGACAGATTCTGTTTTGCGTGTGTTGTTTGCTTATTTTGATGAATCTATGGCTAGTAAAATAGTTTATGATACATAGAGAAGTTGGAATACAGTAGGTTTAACACCAATATAAATAAAGAATGAGTTCATTACAGTACCTTAAAGTGGTCTTTTGTTTTCTTTCTCTAACGGAGCTCACAAGATTTCTATTGAGTTTTGTGTTGTGAAGTTTTCAAGTTTTGGGTGAATTCTTTTGATGGATTATGGAACAAGGAGTGGCAAGAGCCTAAGCTTGGGGATGCCCATGGCACCCCCAAGATAATCCAAGGACACCAAAAAGTCAAGCTTGGGGATGCCCCGGAAGGCATCCCCTCTTTCGTCCACTTCCATCGGTAATTTACTTGGAGCTATATTTTTATTCACCACATGATATGTGTTTTGCTTGGAGTGTCTTGTATTATTCGCGTATTTGCTTGTTAGTTTACGACAATCATCCTTGCTGTACACACCTTTTGAGGGAGCCATACATGAATTGGAATTTGATAGAATACTCTATGTGCTTCACTTATATCTTTTGAGCTTGATAGTTTTTGCTCATAGTGCTTCACTTATATCTTTTGAGCGTGATAATTTTTGCTCTAGTGCTTCACTTAGATTTTTTTAGAGCACAGTGGTGGATTTGTTTTAAAGAAACTTGATCTCTCATGCTTCACTTAGATTATTTTGAGAGTCGTTAATAGCATGGTAATTTGCTTAATGTTAATATACTTGTTATTCAGGATATGTGAAACTTTCTTTTGAGTGCGTTGAATACTAAGATAAGTTTGATACTTGATAATTGTTTTGAGATATGAAGATGGTGATATTAGAGTCATGCTAGTTGAGTAGTTGTGAATTTAAAGAATACTTGTGTTGAAGTTTGTGATTCCCGTAGCATGCACGTATGGTGAACCGTTATGTGATGAACTTGGAGCATGATTTATTTATTGATTGTCTTCCTTATGAGTGGCGGTCGGGGACGAGCGATGGTCTTTTCCTACCAATCTATCCCCCTAGGAGCATGCGCTTAATACTTTGCTTTGATAACTTCTAGATTTTTGCAGTAAGTATATGAGTTCTTTATGACTAATGTTGAGTCCATGGATCATACGCACTTTTTCCCATCCTTCCACCATTGCTAGCCTCTCTAATACCGCGCACTTTTCGCCGGGGTCATACACCCACCATATACCTTCCTCAAAACAGACAACATACCTACCTATCATGGCATTTCCATAGCCATTCCGAGATATATTGCCATGCAACTTTCCACCGTTCTGTTTGTTATGACACACTCCATCATTGTCATATTGCTTAGCATGATCATGTAGTTGACATTGTATTTGTGGCAAAGCCACCGTTCATAATTCTTTCATATATGTCACTCGTGAATCATTGCATATCCTGGTACACCGCCGGAGGCATTCATATAGAGTCATATTTTGTTCTAAGTATCGAGTTGTAATTGTTGAGTTGTAAGAAAAATAAAAGTGTGATGATCATCATTATTAGAACATTGTCCAAAGTGAGGAAAGGATGATGGAGACTATGATTCCCCCACAAGTCGGGATGAGACTCCGGACAACAAATAAAAAAAAGGCCATAAAAAAAGAGAAAAGGCCCAAATAAAAAAATGAGAAAAAAGAGAGAAGGGACAATGTTACTATCCTTGTACCACACTTGTGCTTCAAAGTAGCACCTTGATCTTCATGATAGAGAGTCTCTCATTTTGTCACTTTCATATTCTAGTGGGAATTTTTCATTATAGAACTTGGCTTGTATATTCCAATGATGGGCTTCCTCAAATGCCCTAGGTCTTCGTGAGCAAGCGAGTTGGATGCACACCCACTTAGTTTCTTTTGTTGAGCTTTCATATACTTATAGCTCTACTGCATCCGTTGCATGGCAATCCCTACTCACTCACATTGATATCTATTGATGGGCATCTCCAAAGCCCATTGATACGCCTAGTTGATGTGAGACTATCTTCCCTCCTTTTGTCTTCTCCACAACCATCATTCTATCCACATATAGTGCTATATCCATGGCTCACGCTCATTATTGCATGAAGATTGAAAAAGTTTTGAAAATGTTAAAGTATGAAACAATTGCTTGGCTTGTCATCGGGGTTTGGCATGATTTAAATACTTTGTGTGGGGAAGATGGAGCATAGCCAGACCATATGATTTTGTAGGGATAACTTTCTTTGGCCATGTTATTTTGAGAAGACATAATTGCTTAGTTAGTATGCTTGAAGTATTATTAATTTTATGTCAATATTAACTTTTGTCTTGAATCTTTCGGATCTGAATATTCATACCATGATTAAGAACATTTACATTGAAATAATGCCAAAGTATCACTCCGCATCAAAAATTCTCTTTTTATCATTTACCTACTCGAGGACGAGCAGGAATTAAGATTGGGGATACCTAATACATCTCCAACGTATCTATAATTTTTGATTGCTCCATGCTACTTTATCTACTGTTTTGGACTATAATGGGCTTTATTTTCCACTTTTATATTACTTTTGGGACTAACCTATTAACCGGAGGCCCAGCCCAGAATTGCTGTTTTTTGCCTATTTTAGTGTTTCGAAGAAACGGAATATCAAACGGAGTCCAAACGGAATGAAACCTTCGGGAACGTGATTTTCCAACCGAACGTGATCCAGAAGACTTGGACCCTACTCAAGAAGTGCAGAGGCGGTCACGAGGTGGAGGCGCCCCTGGCGCGCCCCTACCTCGTGGGCCCCCTGACGCTCCACCGACGTACTCCTTCCTCCTATATATACCTACGTATCCCCAAACGATCAGAACAGGAGCCAAAAACCTAATTCGACCGCCGCAACTTTCTGAATCCACAAGATCCCATCTTGGGGCCTGTTCCGGAGCTCCGCCGGAGGGGGCATCCACCACGGAGGGCTTCTACATCAACACCATAGCCCCTCCGATGAAGTGTGAGTAGTTTACTTCAGACCTTCGGGTCCATAGCTAGTAGCTAGATGGCTTCTCCTCTCTTTTTGGATCTCAATACATTGTTCTCCCCCTCTCTTGTGGAGATCTATTCGATGTAATCTTCTTTTTGCAGTGTGTTTGTTGAGACTGAATTGTGGGTTTATGATCCAGCTTATCTATGGAAAATATTTGATTCTTCTCTGAATTCTTTTATGTATGATTGAGTTATCTTTGCAAGTCTCTTCGAATTATCCGTTTGGTTTGGCCAACTAGATTGGTAGTTCTTGCAATGGGAGAAGTGCTTAGCTTTGGGTTCAATCTTGTGGTGTCCTTACCCAGTGACAGAAAGGGTTGCAAGGCACATATTGTATTGTTGCCATAGAGGATAACAAGATGGTTTTTTTTTATATTGCATGAATTTATCCCTCTACATCATGTCATCTTGCTTAAGGCGTTACTCTGTTTTTCACTTAATACTCTAGATGCATGCTGGATAGCGGTCGATGAGTGGAATAATAGTAGTAGGTGCAGAATCGTTTCGATCTACTTGTCTCGGACGTGATGCCTATATACATGATCATTGCCTAGATATACTCATAACTATGCTCAATTCTGTCAATTGCTCAACAGTAATTTGTTCACCCACCGTAGAAAATCTATGCTCTTGAGAGAAGCCACTAGTGAAACCTATGGCCCCCGGGTCTATTCTCATCATATTAATCTCTATCACTTTATTTACTTGCTTTGTTTTTACTTTGCTTTTACTTTTTTCCTTGCATCTATCTATCAAAAATACCAAAAATATTATTTATCTTCTCTATCAAATCTCAACCTCGTAAGTGACCGTGAAGGGATTGACAACCCCTAAGAGTTGGTTGCGAGTAGCTATCGTTTTGTGTAGGTACGAGGGACTTGTGCGTGGTCTCCTACTGGATTGGTACCTTGGTTCTCAAAAACTGAGGGAAATACTTACGCTACTTTGCTGCATCATCCTCTCCTCTTCAGGGAAATCCAACGCAGTGTTCAAGAGGTAGCAAGAAGAATTTCTGGCGCCGTTGCCGGGGAGGCTCACACAAGAAATTCAACCATACCAAGTACCCATCATAATCCCTATCTCTCGCATTACATTATTTGCCATTTGCCTCTCGTTTTCCTCTTCCCCACTTCACCCTTGCCGTTTTATTCGCCCTCTCTTTTCGTTTGCCTTGATGTCTTACTTGGCTCGTTTGCTCGTTTGGTTGAAATAATTGGGTATTTATTCCTAAACATAGAAGCCAATATCTATGGATCCTCATCCGCTTGCCAATCTCTTTAAGAGATCCAATTATGATGAACCAATTCCTAGTGATTTGGATGCACTAGATTATCTTTATTAGGTTTTGCCTGAAATTGGTGAAGTGACTCACGATAGATATTTGAATAAAAAGCATGATTGCAATGATTTTATTATAAATTCTTTTGATGTCAATTGTGCTAATAATATGCAAAACCCTAAGCTTGGGGATGCTAGTTTTGCTATGTCTACTACTTGTTGCAATGATCATGATTGGGGTGATTCTTTTTATGATCCTGAAAATTTATTTAATCCCCATGATGAATATGAGATTGATAATATTGTTTGCAGTAATATTGAAAGTGGGCTTGGAAGAGTGTCAACTTTAGATCCCACATATTTGGAGAATATTCAATCTTATGATTTTTTTTATAAAAGTGGGCTTGGAGAAATCATGACTTTAGTTAATGATAATCCCACTATTTTGGAAGAGTGTCAACTTCGCATGCATGTGGATCATGTTGAGAATATGTTATATGATAGCTATATTGTTGAACTTTCTTATGATCCTACATGTAATTATTATGAGAGGGGAAAATATGGTTATAGAAATTTTCATGTTACTAAATTACCTCTCGTTATGTTGAGATTGCTATTGTTCCTTTCCGCTTCCTTGCATATGCTAGTTTTTGCTTGCTACAATAATTTGCTTGCCTATAATATGCCTATGCATAGGAAGTATGTTAGACTTAAGTGTGTTTGTCACATGTTTTATGATGCTCTCTTTGTGCCTCAATGTTTGTCTTTCTTGTGAGCATCATTGAAATATCAATGCCTAGCTAAAAAGGCTTTAAAGAAAAGCGCTTGTTGGGAGACAACCCAATATTTTTCCTTGCTGTTTAGGAATAAATAATCCATATAGCCTCTGTTTAGATGTGGTTTTATGTTTTAATTAGTGTTTGTGCCAAGCTAGACCTATTGGATCTTCTTGGATGATAGTTATTTGATCTTGCTGTAATTTCCAGAAACTTTGCGCTCAGTGCCCGAATTGTTAAAAATCACCAGAACGTGATAAAATACTGATTCCAATTGCTGCTGATCAATAAACAAATTGTACAGGTCGTCTAATTTTGGTAGAATGTTTTGGGTTCCAGAAGTTTACGTTAGTAAAAGATTACTACAGACTGTTATGTTTTTGACAGATTCTGTTTTGCGTGTGTTGTTTGCTTATTTTGATGAATCTATGGCTAGTAAAATAGTTTATGATGCACAGAGAAGTTGGAATACAGTAGGTTTAACACCAATATAAATAAAGAATGAGTTCATTACAGTACCTTAAAGTGGTCTTTTGTTTTCTTTCTCTAACGGAGCTCACGAGATTTCTATTGAGTTTTGTGTTGTGAAGTTTTCAAGTTTTGGGTGAATTCTTTTGATGGATTATGGAACAAGGAGTGGCAAGAGCCTAAGCTTGGGGATGCCCATGGCACCCCCAAGATAATCCAAGGACAAAGTCAAGCTTGGGGATGCCCCGGAAGGCATCCCCTCTTTCGTCCACTTCCATCGGTAATTTACTTGGAGCTATATTTTTATTCACCACATGATATGTGTTTTGCTTGGAGCGTCTTGTATTATTCGCGTCTTTGCTTGTTAGTTTACCACAATCATCCTTGATGTACACACCTTTTGAGGGAGCCATACATGAATTGGAATTTGATAGAATACTCTATGTGCTTTACTTATATCTTTTGAGCTTGATAGTTTTTGCTCATAGTGCTTCACTTATATCTTTTGAGCGTGATAATTTTTGCTCTAGTGCTTCACTTAGATTTTTTTAGAGCACAGTGGTGGATTTGTTTTAAAGAAACTTGATCTCTCATGCTTCACTTAGATTATTTTGAGAGTCGTTAATAGCATGGTAATTTGCTTAATGTTAATATACTTGTTATTCAGGATATGTGAAACTTTCTTTTGAGTGCGTTGAATACTAAGATAAGTTTGATACTTGATAATTGTTTTGAGATATGAAGATGGCGATATTAGAGTCATGCTAGTTGAGTAGTTGTGAATTTAAAGAATACTTGTGTCGAAGTTTGTGATTCCCGTAGCATGCACGTATGGTGAACCGTTATGTGATGAACTTGGAGCATGATTTATTTATTGATTGTCTTCCTTATGAGTGGCGGTCGGGGACGAGCGATGGTCTTTTCCTACCAATCTATCCCCCTAGGAGCATGCGCGTAATACTTTGATTTGATAACTTCTAGATTTTTGCAATAAGTATATGAGTTCTTTATGACTAATGTTGAGTCCATGGATCATACGCACTTTTTCCCATCCTTCCACCATTGCTAGCCTCTCTAATACCGCACACGTTTCGCCGGGGTCATACACCCACCATATACCTTCCTCAAAACAGACAACATACCTACCTATCATGGCATTTCCATAGCCATTCCAAGATATATTGCCATGCAACTTTCCACCGTTCTGTTTATTATGACACGCTCCATCATTGTCATATTGCTTAGCATGATCATGTAGTTGACATTGTATTTGTGGCAAAGCCACCATTCATAATTCTTTCATATATGTCACTCATGAATCATTGCATATCCCGGTACACCGCCGGAGGCATTCATATAGAGTCATATTTTGTTCTAAGTATCGAGTTGTAATTGTTGAGTTGTAAGAAAAATAAAAGTGTGATGATCATCATTGTTAGAACATTGTCCCAAGTGAGGAAAGGATGATGGAGACTATGATTCCCCCACAAGTCGGGATGAGAATCCGGACAACAAATAAAAAAAGGCCATAAAAAAGAGAGAAAAGGCCCAAATAAAAAAATGAGAGAAAAAGAGAGAAGGGACAATGTTACTATCCTTTTACCACACTTGTGCTTCAAAGTAGCACCTTGATCTTCATGATAGAGAGTCTCCCATTTTGTCACTTTCATATACTAGTGGGAATTTTTCATTATAGAACTTGGCTTGTATATTCCAATGATGGGCTTCCTCAAATGCCCTAGGTCTTCGTGAGCAAGCGAGTTGGATGCACACCCACTTAGTTTCTTTTGTTGAGCTTTCATATACTTATAGCTCTAGTGCATCCGTTGCATGGCAATCCCTACTCACTCACATTGATATCTATTGATGGGCATCTCCATAGCCCATTGATACGCCTAGTTGATGTGAGACTATCTTCCCTCCTTTTGTCTTCTCCACAACCACCATTCTATTCCACATATAGTGCTATATCCATGGCCCACGCTCATGTATTGCGTGAAGATTGAAAAAGTTTTGAAAATGTTAAAGTATGAAACAATTGCTTGGCTTGTCATCGGGGTTGTGCATGATTTAAATACTTTGTGTGGGGAAGATGGAGCATAGCCAGACCATATGATTTTGTAGGGATAACTTTCTTTGGCCATGTTATTTTGAGAAGACATAATTGCTTAGTTAGTATGCTTGAAGTATTATTATTTTTATGTCAATATGAACTTTTGTCTTGAATCTTTCGGATCTGAATATTCATACCATGATTAAGAAGATTTACATTGAAACTATGCCAAAGTATCACTCCGCATCAAAATTCTCTTTTATCATTTACCTACTCGAGGACGAGCAGGAATTAAGCTTGGGGATACGATACATCTCCAACGTATCTATAATTTTTGATTGCTCCATGCTACTTTATCTACTGTTTTGGACTATAATGGGCTTAATTTTCCACTTTTATATTACTTTTGGGACTAACCCATTAACCGGAGGCCCAGCCCAGAATTGCTGTTTTTTTGCCTATTTTAGTGTTTCGAAGAAACGGAATATCAAACGGAGTCCAAACGGAATGAAACCTTCGGGAACGTGATTTTCCAACCGAACGTGATCCAGAGACTTGGACCCTACTCCAAGAAGTGCAGAGGCGGTCACGAGGTGGGCGCCCCCTTAGGCGTGCCCCCCTACCTCGTGGGCCCCCTGACGCTCCACCAACGTACTCCTTCCTCCTATATATACCTACGTATCCCCAAACGATCGAGCAGGAGCCAAAACCTAATTCCACCGCCGCAACTTTCAGTATCCACGAGATCCCATCTTGGGGCCTGTTAGGAGCTCCTCGGAGGGCATCCACCACGGAGGATTCTACATCAACACCATATCCCCTCCGATGAAGTGTGAGTAGTTTACTTCAGACCTTCGGGTCCATAGCTAGTAGCTAGATGGCTTCTTCTCTCTTTTTGGATCTCAATACAATGTTCCCCCCCTCTCTTGTGGAGATCTATTCGATGTAATCTTCTTTTTGCGGTGTGTTTGTTGAGATCGATGAATTGTGGGTTTATGATCCAGCTTATCTATGGAAAATATTTGATTCTTCTCTGAATTCTTTTATGTATGATTGAGTTACCTTTGCAAGTCTCTTCGAATTATCCGTTTGGTTTGGCCAACTAGATTGGTAGTTCTTGCAATGGGAGAAGTGCTTAGCTTTGGGTTCAATCTTGTGGTGTCCTTACCCAATGACAGGAAAGGGTTGCAAGGCACGTATTGTATGTTGCCATCGAGGATAACAAGATGGGGTTTTTATCATATTGCATGAATTTATCCCTCTACATCATGTCATCTTGCTTAAGGTGTTACTCTGTTTTTAACTTAATACTCTAGATGCATGCTGGATAGCGGTCGATGAGTGGAGTAATAGTAGTAGATGCAGAATCTTTTCGATCTACTTGTCTCGGACATGATGCCTATATACATGATCATTGCCTAGATATACTCATAACTATGCTCAATTTTGTCAATTGCTCAACAGTAATTTGTTCACCCACCGTAGAAAATCTATGCTCTTGAGAGAAGCCACTAGTGAAACCTATGGCCCACGGGTCTATTCTCATCATATTAATCTCTATCACTTTATTTACTTGCTTTGTTTTTACTTTGCTTTTACTTTTTACCTTGCATCTATCTATCAAAAATACCAAAAATATTATTTATCTTCTCTATCAGATCTCATCCTCGTATGTGACCGTGAAGGGATTGACAACCCCTAAGCGTTGCTTGCGAGTAGCTATCATTTTGTGTAGGTACGAGGGACTTGTGTGTGGTCTCCTACTGGATTGATACCTTGGTTCTCAAAAACTGACGGAAATACTTACGCTACTTTGCTGCATCATCCTCTCCTCTTTGGGGAAATCCAACGCAATGCTCAAGAGGTAGCACTCGCGTTGGTACTCTTCCGCCTATTCCACGATGGACAGACTCTTCTCTACCTCAACCTCGGCCGCACGCAACTCCTCCTCCCGGCGCTCCTCGATCTCCGCCGCCTCCTGCATCTCTAGCTCCCACTCGGCGACCTCATGAGGAAGCAGGTGCTCCATGGCCACCTCCGCCTTTTCAGACGTGGGTTGCATGCTGGAGTCCGAGGTGGCCTGGAATATCTTAGCGTGTGCATCCTCGATCTTGGCATCGATGGCCTCGACTCGGGCCTGGGCGACATCAGTGGCACGAACGGCAGCTCGAGCGCTCTCGGCGTTTGCAGCCGCCGTCGCAGCAGCAGCTGCTGCAGCCGTCTCGGCTGCTACAGCTGCCCTGTCGGCTGCCGCGGATGCCCTCTCGGCGGAAGTGGCTGCGCTCAATGCAGATGCGGCGGCACTCTCGGCGTAGGCGGCCACGCTCTCGGCGCAGGCGGCGGCGCTCGGGGGGGCGGCCATCGTACGGGCCTCCACGAAGCATTTCCACTGCCTCATCTTTGCAAGAAGGGGGTGTGGGAATGGGGAACGGGATTCGTGGATTCGGGGTTTGCCGGCACTAGAGTAGACGAGCTGGCGAAGCTTAAGGAGGGAGACTTAAATAGACCCAGATATTTTTATCGCAAACGGTTCCTAGAAAACAACTGTGTGTGATGTTGTAGATATTTTTCATTAGTTGTGAAAGACGAATATGGAATAAAGTGCCAACGGATGTTGTTTTAAATGAACGAGAAATTTTGTAGTACTAATACAACTGAATGTCAATTTTTTGTCTGTGGAAGTCGCTGCTGCCGGCTGAGAAAGCCAGGCAAGTGGCGTTCAAGAATGAGATGGCGGAGGAGGAAGCCAGGTACCAGGCGGCCTGTGAAGCCCGTGATGCCGCCTGGAAAAAGGAGGTGGCGGAGCTTTAGAAGCGGCGCGTCGTCGTGCCGAGGAGGTGTACGAAGACGGGTACTTTGCGAGGAAGGTCATAGGCGCTGGGCGCCTCGTCGCTGCGTGGAGGTGGGCCGATAAGCTCTAGCGTGCCACCTGCGAGGAGCTCCGGTGGGCGCCCAACGAAATGGCAAGATCAGCCGCGCGCATCCGCCAGCAAGAGGCAGATCGGTACATCAAGCGCTGCGGCGAAGGAGTCGAGTACTGCCTCCGCCTTTGGAAGACGCCACGCACCGTGGAGCTGCTGGCGAGGGCTGCGAATCTTGGCCCAGGAGGGATTATTAGTTTTAGTATTGTTCGTTTTCAATTTTATGCATTGTACCTAGTAGTTAAGTATCATCACGTATATGTGATGCTATTATATATATATATATATATATATATATATATATATATATATATATATATATATGAATTCCATTTTCTATCTGTTTTGTATACTCATTTGAATATAGCTGTTATCGTCCACATATACAGAACGGAAAGCGTATATACACACATTGAAACAAAACATATAAGAATGGAAAACAGAGTACACACATTGAAACAGAGCAATAAACAGAGCAATACTATGATTGCTGTGAATACATAGCTATCCATGTCGAAACGACTTTCCAACATAAAACGCGTCCATGAGACCATGACCAGCAGCCCTTGCCTAGGGTAGCTCTTGGCTCTGCCTGAACTCGTGCATGCATTCGTCCAAGCGGTTGACACGCTCGCGGTACATCTGGAGCACGATCTCAAGCTCCAAGTTGGCTATTTCATCGGAGATCACCAGCTCGAGGATGCGACAGCCATGTTCCTCTACTGTGCTCAGGTGGACACCTGGGCCAAGGAGGCGGTCGAGCCTACGGACCAGCGCGTTGGCATCCAGCGGGCCACGGACAAGGCGAACGGCGACACCCACGCGAACGGGGCGGCGGGCATCCGGTGCAAGTACGGCGCGGCCGGCCTCTGGTGCAAGTACGGTGTTGAGGGCCTCTGCCCACTCCTGGCGAGGAATGGGGGTACTGACGGGACATGTACCCAGCTACAACACCGTGTCGATAGCGGGCAAGCGCCTATGGATACGCTGTTGTTGTGCGGCGCTCCAACGGTCTCGCCGTGCGGCGAGCCGCGGCCTATCGTCACGGACGCGCCTAGCTTGCTCTGCGGCGTGCCATCGATCATGTTGTGCGGCGAGCTGCAGCATGTCGGTGCTGACATGCCTATCTTGATCTGCGGCGCTCAAGTGCCATGCACCAAAGGTCTGCTCAACCCTGGCGATGACGCGCATCATGGCGTCGTCCATCGCGTTGCCGGGGAGCACCTCGGCCTCGACGGGCCGTGGCGCCTACTCATTTTCCTCGTCGACGAGGTTGATGGCAGAGGCGATCGGAAAAGAATCAATAGAAGGAGAATCGGACGATATCTTTCTCGAAACAAACAAAAAGGAAAAGAAAGAAGGTGGGTTGGCATGCTTGGAAAAGGTGGATGTGCTACAGGCTGCGCTTGTCGCCTCCATGCGTCGCATGCCCTCTATGCGCAATATAGCAGGGTGGCGGGAAACAGGTGAGGAAATGGCGGGAAATGGTGGCGTGTTCATAAAACGCCATCAATTAATGGAAACTTAGCATCGAGCTAGCACAAGTCGTAGATGATGATCAGATGAACACGGACCACACCAGGGAACCCGTTAGTGATGAATTCATCAATCCCAAACGGTTGAATACTAGCAAGCGTTTGCCCACAACACACATGGCCTATTCCATCACAAATAGGTCGGATGGATCAACTGTATGCCACGTATCGCACATTGTCAAAAAGTAATGTGGTAGACCTTCTTTAACGTGTGAAAAAACAGAAAAAAATAAAAAACAAGGACCTCGAGGTTAAATTAGCTGAGGGAATGGGGCATTTCGGTCATTTGACCGAAATGACCCATCCCATCACCTAATTTAACATCGACACAACTTCCCATCCAGTCACCCATCCGGTGGCTGCTCCAGCCTGAGCACACTTAACTTGATAGTTTTCTTACATGAGCTACTGGTGGAACAGCTAGTCCTTGCTGATAGGAATGCCTCTTCACATCCTTATGGCGTATGTGGATGACCGCCTATCCCACAATGGCCAATAGATGTTGTGTAGACAGAGCATATCACATACGTCTTATTAGAAGCAATCGTCTGGGTTATTATCGGTCTTCGCACACATTTCTGATTACAGACCTGTTTGCCACGTATCACACACATCTTGTTATATTGAACCGTTTTTGTTCTCTTGCCTAATCACAAACAGTTCATCCGAGTGAACCGTATGCTGTATATCACACACACCTTCATCTGGCTGCCCGTTTCTTTTGTGTTGCCTAATCACAAACAGTTCATCCGAGTGAACCGTATGCTATGTATCGCACACGCCTTCATCTGGCTGCCTGTTTCTTTTGTTCCTCCTCATCGCAAACAGTTAATTGAACTGAACCGTATGTCCTTCATCGCACACACAACTAAAACCTGAATCGTGTTTGATGCATCCATCATCACAAACATTTTATACATTTCTAATGATTTTCATACAGCACCATTTGCGATTATGGCATCGCACACAGTTTCTCGAAGGGCCTCTGATTGTATTGTCGCGTTAGTAGCATCCTGCAGTAGTGGCAAGTAGTCATTCAAACTGGTATTGTGCAGGTCTACAGTACACTAGTTATTGTTAAAAAAAGAAAAGGCATGTTAACTGCAATATCCTTAACAACAACCAAAAATCGTAATTCATAGTGGTATTGTTGAAACTGTTATTGATGAAATTGAACTGTTGTGACGCCCGGATAATTAAGATACAGTGAACCTCTGCTAATGATGTCATGTCACCTCATTTACTGTTGATAAACTCGCGTTGATTTGAAACCGATTCAAATTCAAATTCAAAATCAAGTCAAACGGTAAAGGTTTTCAAATATTAAAACAAAAATGTTCGAGATGTTGCAAATATTCACTAACTATTTTTCATGTAGAAACCAACATTATTTGAATTGCTAAAATGCCCTTAGGAATTAAACAGTGGAACAACAACCATTTAATGGACCTTTTCTTTTTCAAAAAAATTACTTAAACTATTCCAAGTGCCTTGAAACTTTTTGTACAGCACCACAATATTGTACATAATTTATGTGGAAGTTTCATATATATATAAATTTATTTGCTGGACCAATTAAATATAAAACAGTAGCTAGAGCATAATACCAGCAAGATATTAGGAAAAGGGCCAAGTGCATACTGTGCACTTGAGCCCACTGGCTACAGTACCGGCCCAGCCCACGAGGAGGTCATCATCAACCTCCTGTTCATGCATGTCACCATGGAGGCAGCGCGCACGTTCGAACCGCCGATGAGCACGCGTCGATCATCCGCGGCCCTAAGGAGGGGATAAAGTCTCCCTTGACACCCCTCGGCCCCCTTGCAACCCTAGGCCACCTCACTTTCCCCCTCTCCCGCCCTCTCTCGATTTCGGCGGCGCCTGAAACATCCACCACCATGGCCGCCGTCGCCCTCGCGCTCCCCGTCGCCCCCGAGCCCAGCTAGTCCGTCCAAGACCCCACCGTCCTCGGCTATGTTGTCCGCGCCCACCGTATCGAGCCGGGAGCCACCGCTGCGTTGCCCACGGCACCGTCTTCTTCCTCTGCCTCGCCGGCGAACCTCGTCGATTCCGGCCGTCACTGCTGCTCCCGGACCCCGACGAGCCTTTCTTGCGCTCCAAGGTGAGCTCCTGCTCGAAACCCCTCTCTGCCCCATTCGATTTGGTGCCCGTAGCCACTGACGCCATCGGAGCCGAAGCTCCTCGCTGCCGGGCATGGCGTAGCCGCGGCCACAGCCGCTACAGCTCGCATCTAAGCACGGCGTCGTGCTCCTTGCCTTCCCCGCCTTCCAATGCGACCCCTACCTCCTCTCCCCATGCCCTACATCACTGATGGACAAGCGCCCTTGTTGCCTCCCCGCTCCACCTCGTCACCGGCATTGAACCCGGCCACTATAGCCCGCCACCGCACTGCCGCTGCCACTGCTCCCCGTCGCCCTGGATCTCCAGCGCCCTACCGAGCTCCGTCGCCCGCGCGCTGCTCGCCTGCTGCCCTCCTGTTGCCGCCCGCCGCCTACGCTCACCGCTGCCTGTTGCCCCACTGCTTCTGCTGCTCTGCTCCCTTGCATCTCGCTATGCTGCTGCTACTAGCTGCCGCCCAGCCGCGCGCGCATCGCCTCCGCCTGGCCTCGCCGGCGCTCCTGCCAGCCTCCGCTCCGGTTGTCGTCGGCCCTCTCACATGGCCCCGACCTCGCCTCGCTACCAGGGTGGGCGGCGGCTTCGCCCGCTGCCCACTTGCCCGCTCACCCGCTAAGCCCCGCTGGGCCTATGACATATGGGTCCCAGCGCCCAAAAGGAAAAAGAAAATATAATAATAAAATAACATTAACTAATTGGTAATTTCATTAATTAACTTAATTAATTGCCTAATTAGCCAACTAATTAGTTAGTTAACTTAGTTAAACTAATAGATAAACCTAAACAGTCAATGACAGGAGGACCCTACCCCCTGTTGACTAGTCAAACTTTGACTGGTCAACTGGGCTCCCCTGGCCCACATGTCAGCCTCTGTGTACACAGGGCTGGGTACCCCTAGCATTTTGTCTATTAATTTTGAATTAATAATAATTTTAGAAAATGAATTAAAACTTTGAAAATTAATATAAAATAATTAGTAGCTCGGATGAAAATGTTTTATACACGAAAATTGCTCAGAAAGACGAGACGAATCCGAATACGCAGTCCGTTCGTTCAACCTGCGTCTCTAGCATAGCGAACCTGTAGCCTTCCCCCTCCGGTCCATTTGTCTGAAAACGCGAAACACCGGGAATACTTTCCCGGATGTTTCCCCCCTTCCCGATATTCGTCGACTACTGCGTTAGGTCACCTCTAGCACCGCGCATTGCCATGTTACGCTTTGTGATGCTTTGATTGCTTTGTCATTTATTGTGTTCCCCCTCCGTTACTTCTTTCCGGTAGACCCCGAGACTGCCGACGACCCCCAGTTCGACTATGGTGTTGACGACCCCTCCTTCTTGCCAGAGCAACCAGGCAAGCCCCCCCCTGATCACCAGATATTGCCTATTCTTCTCTCTCGCTTGCATTAGAGTAGTGTAGCATATTCTTGCTTTGGTTAATCCTATTCTCACGCATAGCCTGCCTTTGCCACTCTTCGTTGTTACTTTTACCTTCAATCCTAAATGCTTAGTATAGGATGCTAGTATTCCATCAGTGGCCCTACATTCTTGTCCGTCTGCCATGCTATACTATCGGGTCGTGATCACTCGGGAGGTGATCATGGGTATATACATATATACATACATACTATATAGGTGGTGACTAAAGTCGGGTCAGCTCGTAAGTACCCACATGTGATTCCGATGTGGGGGCTGAAAGGACAGGTGGCTCCATCCAGGTAGTGGTGGGCCTGAGTTCCCGACGGGCCCCGACTGTTACTTTGTGGTGGAGAGACAGGGCAGGTTGAGACCACCTAGGTGAGAGGTGGGCCTGGCCCTAGTCGGCGTCCGCGTTTACTTCATAATAACACGCTTAACGAGATCTTGGTATTTGATCTGAGTTGGGTCGTTGACCTTATATGCACTAACTGCCACGTGGGACAAGATATGGGCAACTGGCGTCGTGGTATTAGCCGAAGCCTTCGTGAAATCAGCGACCGAGCGGCGCGCACCGGGTTGGACCGTGTAACGCAACTTACTTTGTAATGGAGGTTGCTAGGTCTGCTCACCGGCTCCGTACGCAATGTGCAGGTGTGCAATGGGCGATGGGCCCAGACCCCTGCGTGCATAGGATTTAGACCGGCGTGCTGACCTCTCTGTTGTGCCTAGGTGGGGCTGCGACGAGTTGATCTCCCGAGGCTGGACATGACCTAGGAAAGTGTGCCCGGCCAGAGGGATCGAGCGTGTCGGGTAATGTGGTGCACCCCTGCAGGGAAGTTGATCTATTCGAATAGCCGTGTCCACGGTAACAGGCGACCCGGAGTTGTACCTTGACCTTATGACAACTAGAACCGGATACTTAATAAAATACACCATTCCAAGTGCCAGATATAACCCAGTGATTGCTCTCACACAGGGAGACAAGGAGAGGATCGCCGGGTAGGATTATGCTATACGATGCTACTTGGTGAACTTACCATCTACTCTCTTCTACATGCTGCAAGATGGAGGCTGCCAGAAGTGTCGTCTTCGACAGGACTAGCTATCCCCCTCTTATTCTGGCATTCTGCAGTTCAGTCCACCGATATTGCCCCTTTACATAGATACCCATGCATATGTAGTGTAGATCCTTGCTTGTGAGTACTTTGGATGAGTACTCACGGTTGCTTTTCTCCCTCTTTTACCCCTTTCCTTTCCTCTCGGTTGTCGCAACCAGATGCCGAAGCCCAGGAGCCAGATGCCACCGCTGACGACGACCCCTACTACGCAGAGGGTGCCTACTACTACGTGCAGGCCGCCGCCGACGACCAGGAGTAGTTTAGGAGGACCCCAGGCAGGAGGCATGCGCCTCTTTCGATTTGCATCCCAGTTTGTGCTAGCCATCTTATGGAAACTTGTTAACTTATGTCTGTACTCAGATATTGTTGCTTCCGCTGACTCGTCTATGATCGAGCACTTGTATCCGAGCCCTCGAGGCCCCTGGCTTGTATTATGATGCTTGTATGACTTATTTTATTTTTAGAGTTGTGTTGTGATATCTTCCCGTGAGTCCCTGATCTTGACCGTACACGTTTGCGTGCATGATTATTGTACGATTAAATCGGTGCTAGGGAATCAAATCAGCAACGAACACCAAGAGCAGCTTCGATTAAGGAAAAGCGAGCCAACTTAGGAAAGCAAATGAAAAGCCGCGTCCCGCAGCTAATCTAGTCTTCAAGTCTTCTCACCAGCACGGAGCTAAGTGCTGCCACTAGGCGTGGGCGGGAGCCCCAGGGCCTGAGGCCGGCGCTCCTGAGACTCCGGGGCGTGTACAACCCCAACTCATTATTACGTGAGAGTGTCACGGTGGCGATTCTTCACGGGCACGGGCCTTCTTCACGAGCTCTGGGCCTTTCTTCACGAGCTCTGGGCCTTGCTTCATAGGCTCTGGGCCTTGCTTCATGGGTAGAACTTCCGGAGGTCTTTGGATGTTCCAGCGTTTTGGATAGGTGTCCCTTCTTGCGTCTCCATGCGGTGCCATGCACGGAGATGTGGGCGACCACAAGCGGGCCCTCCCACATGGGTGAAAGCTTGTGCAACCCTTCCCTGGAGAGGACCCGCCTCAGGACCAGGTCACCCGCCTCGAGCGTCCTGGAGCGAATGTTGCGGCAGTGGTAACGCCACAGTGCTTGCTGGTACCTTGCCGCCCTTAATGCAGCTTGGCGACGACGTTCCTCCCCCAGCACGAGATCCATCCCCCGCATGGCGTCCTGCTACGTTTCGTCGAACGCCAGAACCCGCGTGGAGCGATGCTTGACCTCGTGAGGGAGGACTGCTTCGGCTCCGTAGACGAGGAAGAACGGAGTCTCGCCCGTTGGCTTGGTAGCACTGGTGCGGATGGACCACAACACGGACTGGAGTTCATCATGCCAGCCCCTGCTGCAGGCCTCCAGCTTCTTCTTGAAGGTCCTGGTCTTGAGGCCCCTCAGGACCTCAGCGTTGGCGCGCTCAGCCTGACCATTGCTCCTGGGGTGGGCCACCGAAGCTTAGCAGATCTACATTCCAAGGTTAGCACAGTAGGTTCTGAAGAGGTTACTAGTAATCTGCGAGCCGTTATCTGTGATGATGCGGTTGGGGACCCCGAAGTGGCTCACGAGGCCCTTGATGAACTTGACGGCGAGCGGCCAGATGGTACTGCAGACGGCTTCCACTTCCGCCCACTTGGTGAACTTGCCGATGGCGACGTAGAGATAGCGATAGCCCCCTGGCGCCCGTGGAAACGGGCCTAAGATGTCCAGCCCCCAGACTGCGAACGTCCATGTGAGAGGGATGGTCTGGAGGCCCTGAGCAGGCTGATGGATTTGCTTGGCATGGAATTGGCAAGCTTTGCAGGACTTCACCAGCCGTCGTTGAGCGTTTAGGCCAATAAAATCCACTGCGGAACACCTTGCCGATGAGGGTCCGTGACAACGAGTGATGCCCGCAATCGCTGCCGTGTATGTCAATCAGCAGCTCCCTTCCTTGATCGCTGGAGATGCAGCACAGTGTGACATCGTTCGGCCGTTTCCTGTACAAGTCGCCTTCTTGAATGCAATAAGCCGTGGCTTGCCGGGCCACGCGCTCCGCATCCTCTTCCTTCTCCGGTAGCGCCCCGTGTGTCAGGTACTCCTTGAATTCCTTAGTCCAGCATTCCTCCTGGGACTCGAGCACCAAGAGCAGTCGAGCTCATGAGGTCGGGCCACAAGCCGGGGCTCCCGTGGCCGGGGGCTGTGGGAGCTCCTCCCGAGGTTGAGTAGTGCTTGAAAGGGGTGGCGTAGCTGGTGGCTTGAAGAGCCGCTCCTCAAAGAAACCAGGCTCTTGTGGTAGCTACTTGGATGCTCTCCTGGCGATGTCATCGGCTTCTTTGTTGGTGCCCCGGGGCACGTGCTGCAGCTCGAGACCTGAGAACTGCTTTTCCATCTTGCGTACTTCCGCGAGGTAGGCCTCCATGTGCTCGTCCGTCGGCTCGTACACCTTGTTGGAGAAGTTGACGAGGAGTTGCGAGTCGCCTTTGACGGTGAGGCGCTTCACTCCCAGAGCTGCCGCAGCCTTCAGGCCAGCTATGAGGCGTTCGTATTCTGCGATATTGTTGGAGACCTTCTCGCCGTGCTGGAAGCAGAGTTGCATGGTGTAGTAGAGCTTGTCCTGGATGGGCGAGATGAGCACCACTCCGGCTCCCGCGCCCTGGTGCGTGAAAGCGCCGTCGAAATACATGACCCAGCCGTCTGGAGCCTCGCTCCCTAGGGAGGTGGACCGGTCCTCCCCTTCCTCAAGTGTCGGGGCATCCGTCCATTCTGCCACAAAGTCGTGGCGCAGCCCTTGATGACCACAGTTTGTCTTGAACTCTAACTGGAATGCTTGCAGCTCGATATTCCACTCAGCGACCCTTCCACCAATTTGGGCTCTGGTACCCTCTCCAATGGGTAAGCTGAGGCGACCTTGATCGGTGCCCACAGAAGTAGTGTCACAGCTTGCGCGAGGCCACCAAGAGTGCGAGCAGGAGCTTCTGAGGCATGGGGTAGCGTGCTCTCGCGTCTCTCAGCACGGTGCTGACGAAGTACACCGGGTGTTCCGACGTGGGCTGGCGCACTGTCGAGGCTGGGGTCCTGCGAAGATTGGTGCATCTCCTGAGGTGGAGGGTTTCTCGAGACTCGGCTGTCCTCAGGAGCTTCTGCGACGTTGTCCTGCCGAGCTTTTTCTTCCCCAGCCGATGCCTTTGCTGCGTCCTCCTGATCCTGCGCCACTTCTACTCCGGCTTGGCGTTCCTCCCTGACCGCCACCAGCGCTGCGCTGGCGGAGTACGGGGTGGCGGCAAGGTAGAGTACCAGAGGTTCAAGAGGCCGTGGTGCCACCATCACCGGGGGGCTGGTAAGGTATTTCTTGAGGTCTTGGAAGGCCTGATCGGCCTCCGGGGTCCATTCGAACGGGCATTTCTTCTTCATGAGCTTGAAGAAGGGTAAGGCGCGCTCTCCCAGCTTGGAGATGAAACGCCCTAATGCGGTCACCCGCCCCGCTAGCTTTTGCATCTCTTTGAGGGTCTGTGGCGGGCTCATGTCCTCGATGTCCTTGATCTTCTCAGGGTTCGCCTCGATCCCCCTGTGGGACACAAGGAATCCCAGCACCTTGCCGGAGGGGACACCGAACACGCACTTCTCCAGGTTAAGCCTCAAGTTCACCCGGCGCAGGCTCTAGAAGGTTTCCTCCAAATCTTGAATCAATGTCCTCGCCTGGCGAGACTTTACCACTATGTCGTCGACGTAGGCCTCCGTGTTCCTCCCGAGCTGGCGCCCCAGGGCTATGTGCATCAACCGCTGGAAGGTGGCGCCTGCGTTGCGCAGTCCGAAGGGCATGCAGTGTGTGATACACCCACATGGTGTTAGGAAAGCTGTCTTCTCAACATCTTCCACCGCCATCTTGATCTGATGATACCACGAGAATCGTCCGGGAAGCCTGACAAGTCGCACTCAGCGGTGGAGTCGACAATCTGGTCGATGCGCGGGAGTGGGAACGGATCTTGGGGGCAGGCTTTGTTAAGGTTGGTGAAGTCGATGCACATCCGTTCCTTCTCGCCTTTCTTTGGCACTACGACGGGGTTTGCCAGCCATTCGGGATATCAAACTTCCCGAATGGCGCCTGCCGCCTCCATCTTGCGTGTCTCTTGGATGATGAAGGCCTGCTTCTCAGTGGACTGCCGTCTGGCTTGCTGTTTCACGGGGCGTATGTTGGGGCATACCCTTAGATGATGCTGGATCACCTCTCTCGGGACCCCTACCAGCTGATTGGGCTCCCACGCAAATATTTCCTTGTTCGCACGCAAGAACCTCACCAAGGCTTCTTCTTGTCCCGGGTCAAGGCCGGCTCCTATGGTGAAGGTGGCCCCCGAAGACCCGTCCTCATTGACCGGCACCTGCTTGGTTTCCGCCTTGTCTTGGGTGAACAACTGCTTCTTCTTGGTAGGCGCGGCCTTCTTGGCCTCGTGGGTACCGGCGCCGGCCGGTTGTGCTACTGCCGCGGTCTTGAAGGCGAGCCTAAGCGCCGTCACGGCCTCCTTAGTGCCCCCCTTGATGGTGAGGACGCCCTTGCTTCATGGCATCTTCATGAGGTTGTAGGCTAGATGGGTCGCCGCCATGAACTGAGCGAGAGCTGGGTACCCGAGGATGGCGTTGTATGGGAGACTGATGCGGGCGATGTCGAAGTCCACCAGCTCAGTGCAGTAGTTGTCGCGTGTGCTGAAGGTGACAAGGAGGCGGATCTGCCCCAGAGAGTGGGCGGCTCCACCACCCACTCCCGAAAAAGGCTTGCTGAAGTTGAGCCGCTCGAGCGGCACGTGGAGAAGGCTGAAGGCTTCTACGGAGAGCAAGTTGAGGCCGGCACCGCCGTCAATGAGGGTCTTGGTGACGGCCACTTTGCAGATGGTGGGCGTGCAGAGCATTGGGAGCATGCCGGAGCCGGTGGTGGAGCCGGGGTGGTCTTCTGAGCCAAAGGTGAGGTCGGCCTCCAGGGCAGCCCAACCTGGCGGAGCCCCCGGGCGCTTGGAGGCGGCCCCGATCTGACGGAGGAACGGTTTGACATGGCGATCTGAAGGCGGTGCTTGAGAGCCGCCCAGCAGGGCCGCAACCGCATGGTGCGCTGGCACCGGTTAGCGATCGATGAAGAGGTCACAGAGTTCCCCCCAGGAAGCCACTGTGGATCCCGAGAGGTTGAGTAGCCAGGCGCGCAGCTCGCCGGCAAGGGCCATGTGGAACCAGTTGGCCATGATCTTGTCGTTGCCTCCGGCTTCGAGGACAGCCTCCTCGTATGCCAGCAGGAACGGCGTCGGGTCTGTCGCGCCGTCGTAACGCGACGACATCTCTGGCTTGAACTTGGTCGGACACCGCACTCGGTGCAGGGCGGGGGCCAGAGCTCGGTACCCAGATGCCCCGCTGTCGACGCAGGTCGCGGAGGTGGATGGTGGGGCACCCGCCATGGGAGCGAAGTGCGGCGGCACGAGGCACAGGTTGGTGGAGAGGAGCTCCGGCACACCCCTACCTGGCGCGCCAAATGTCGGATGTGGGGTTCCGGCAAACCCTTAAGGTTCAAACACTGGGTGCGCGTGAAGTCTTTCCCTCCTACCGATCTACGCCCTAGCTCACTAAAAAATCGCAGACGAACTCGACGAACTCACAACACAGAAGGACACGAGGTTTATATTGGTTCGGGCCACCGTTGTGGCCCTACTCCAGTGTGGTGGTGGTGGATTGCCTCTTGGGCTGATGATGAACACTACAAGGGAAGAACAACCTCCTGAGGTCGAGGTGTTCTTGTGAGTAGGCTCTCGATCGGGTTGGATCGAGCTCAGATCAGATGCCCCTACTATGGTGGCTAGCTCTACTTATATAGGCCCTGGTCCTCTTCCCAAATATCGAGCGGGAAGGGAGCCAACAACGGCGGGCAAATTTGAAGGGGGACAGCTAGTACAAGCTATCCCGACAAAGCGGTCTTTGCTGCAGCTACAGTGGTGACGCTGTCTTGGGCTCCACGATGACCTCCGTCTTGCCGTCCTCCTGGTCTTGGTCTCGTTGCACCAATATAGCAACCTTTGCCTGACGCCTCGGTACTCTTCGCCTGCGCTGGCCTCCTTAGCACCAAAGAGGAAATAAGGACGATGCGCGCGCTGGCGCCCGCCTGGTACCGTTCGTTATGGCTCACGTCACGAGAGCCTCGTGAGGTTTGCCCCGCCTTGATATCTCCGCTCCTCGTGAGCTTGGCTGGCTAGGCTACTCCAGTGGAGGTCTTGCATCGTCTGCCTCTCGAGGCTTGGACCCTCGCGAGGGTCTTGGATGCCTTGTTGATGAAGATGGGTCGTACAGCCTGCTGGCTTAGCCACGCCATGGGCCGCAGGCAGGCAAGTATGGGGACCCCCGTTCCTAGAACGCCGACACTATCGGCTAGGGTAGTAAATGGAGAACTACTGCAATTGTGTTTCTGGTCTATCCAAGCAAACACCTCAGTAGAGAAAGCCAAAAACTGACTGTCATGATGCGGCGAGAGCTGGTCAGCTGTTCGGAGGTCCCAAATCTTCTGCGATTTTTTTTCCATGTTGTGCGATGGATCGGCTTCCCCGATCAGGTGTTTACAGCACCCTAGTCCAGATTAAATGCTAACTAGGGGCTGCGCCTACATTTTTATTGTCAAACTCCTATGGCTAAGTGAGGGTGATAAAGCCACATAGCCCGATTGCCTGGTTCGTTGCACTAAACACCTCCTTCAAGGACCAAATTCTTGGATCAAGAGTGTTTAGATTCCATCCTAAACACCCCCGTACTACCTACGTGGGGGCTGAAGCCGACGACTGGCCAACTCTCAGATTTAATAAAAATGGCCGCACAGGAGGCAAAATTTTAAATAATAAGTAAGCATTATATTACATATCAGCTTTGTTTCACCATACAGGACGGGATAACATGAATGTATTCATTCAAAAATAATGTCCTTAGCACATTGCTCCGCTACAATGCGGGATCCCTCCAGAACATCATCAAAATACCGCTCGGGCGTGCGGTGCTCCTTGCCAGCGGGCGGTCCCTCGGTCACGAGCTTGACGGCGTTCATCTTTGCCCACAACACCTTGACACGGGCGAAGGGCGCCATCCGCGCACCCTCGATGCAGACTGGCCGCTTGATGGCGTCAAGCCGGGGGCAGGCATTGACCTGCCGCTTCACGAGCCCGAAGTAGCTGATGGGTATGGCTTCGGCAGGCCATAGCCGGATTATTAAATCCTTCATGGCTAGTTCGGCCACCCTATGCAGTTCAACCATCTGTTTTAGCTCATCACTAAAGGGCACCGGATTGCGGCCAGAGTAGCTTCTCCGTCGAGCTCCCCTCTTCGGCTCAGAAGAACTCCGCAGTGTCGGCAACACTGCGCGGTAAACCCGCAAACGCTCCTAGAGAACTCCAAATCCGGGTTAGTAAGAGATACCTTCTTCACATATTTGCTCTACATAATGAAGGCCTTACCCGCCGCGATTTTTCTGGCCTCTTGGATTTCCTGGAGGGCGCCCTGGGCTTCAACCCAGGCATCTTGTGTGCTTTGGCGAGCCTTGGCGAGTTCGGTCTCTTGATCCGCAATATTGCGCTCCAAGGATTCACATTTCTTCACGGCGTCCTGGAGCTCCTGCTGGACCTCATTAACTCTGGCCTCGTGTTTTTCACGGGCAGTTTGCTCCTTTGCCGCTTTCTTTTTGGCCTCGGCCAGCGCCTTCTTGAGGGTCTCCACCTCGGTCGCCGCTCCTAGCAAATATCATGGCACTATGATCAGCACAAATTATTCATCCTTTCTGGATCTACAAAAGGTCATTGCATACCTTGCTTGTCTTCTAACTACTTTTTTACATGGCCGAGCTCTTCCTCGGCCCACTCCAGACTCTGCCTCAGTCTGGAGACTTCGGTAGAATGAGAAGTCGCATCCATCAACGACGCCTGCTTGTTCACATAAGACATATTAGGTTAGTCACCTGTGAAAATTACTTGATCCTCTGTCCGGCTTTTCTTTCTGAACACCGGACAGAGTCTCAGGGGCTACTGTCTATACTATGGCATTCTCTTTACATAAATTGTGTCACATACCTCAAAGCCTATCAGAAGGTTGGTGCAGGCTTCGGTCAGTCCGCTTTTAACGGACTGAACCCTCTCAAGCACCGTACACATAAGGATACAGTGTTCCTCAATAATGGAAGCGCCTTGCAGCGCTTCCACCAGATTATCCGGTGCCTCTGGATGGACAGAGGACACCAGCGGAATAGGCGCACCTCCTCCTTTCAAAGGAACCTGCTTGCCTGATTCTGGAGCCGTATTGGACTCCGTAATGATATCCGGCTGGGGGCCGAACTGGATATGGCCCCCATCGCCAGTCTCCAGGGGGACTTGCTCCCCCATGTGTCCGACGCCCGAGGGGTCACCCTCTGGCGACACTCTGGCGGCCTCCTGAACCTCTCCCTGGCCTGGGAAGGTCCTTCGGGACAGCACCTCGGCGTCGCCTGATATGTCTCCATCGTATCTACTTTTCCAAACACTTTTTCCCTTGTTTTGGACTCTAACTTGCATGATTTGAATGGAACTAACCCGGACTGACGTTGTTTTCAGCAGAATTGCCATGGTGTTATTTTTGTGCAGAAATAAAAGTTCTTGGAATGACCTGGAACTTCATGGAGAATACTTTTGGAATATATAAAAAATACTGGCGAAAGAATCAAGACCAGGGGGCCCACACCCTGTCCACGAGGGTGGGGGCGCGCCTACCCCCCTAGGCGCGCCCGCCTGCCTCGTGGGCCCCCTGGAGCTCCACCGACCTCAATTCCAACTCTATATATTCACGTTCAGGGAGAAAAATCAGAGAGAATGATTCATCGTGTTTTACGATACGGAGCTGCCGCCAAGCCCTAATCTCTCTCGGGAGGGCTGATCTGGAGTCCGTTCGGGGCTCCAGAGAGGGGAATCCATCGCCTTCGTCATCATCAACCTTCCTCCATCACTAATTTCATGATGCTCACCGCCATGCATGAGTAATTCCATCGTAGGCTTGCTGGACGGTGATGGGTTGGATGAGATTTACCATGTAATCGAGTTAGTTTTGTTAGGGTTTGATCCCTAGTATCCATTATGTTCTGAGATTGATGTTGCTATGACTTTGCTATGCTTAATGCTTGTCACTAGGACCCGAGTGCCATGATTTCAGATCTGAACCTATTATGTTTTCATGAATATATGTGAGTTCTTGATCCTATCTTGCAAGTCAATAGTCACCTACTATGTGTTATGATCCGGTAACCCCGAAGTGACAATAATAGGAGCCACTCCCGATGACGACCGTAGTTTGGGGAGTTCATGTATTCACTATGTGTTAATGCTTTGGTTTGGTACTCTATTAAAAGAAGGCCTTAATATCCCTTAGTTTCCAATAGGACCCCGCTGCCACGGGAGGGTAGGACAAAAGATGTCATGCAAGTTCTTTTCCATAAGCACGTATGACTATATTCAGAATACATGCCTACATTACATTGATGAACTGGAGCTAATTCTGTGTCACCCTATGTTATAACTATTGCATGAGGAATTGCATCCGACATAATTATCCATCACTGATCCAATGCCTACGAGCTTTTCACATATTGATCTTTGCTTATTTACTCTACCGTTGCCACTGTTACAATTACTACAAAACTGCTACTGTTACTTTTGCCACCGTTATCGTTACTTCCATACTACTTTGTTGCAGATATTAAGTTTTTCTAGGTGTGGTTGAATTGACAACTCAACTCCTAATACTTGAGAATATTCTTTGGCTCCCCTTGTGTCAATTCAATAAATTTGGGTTGAATACTCTACCCTCGAAAATTGTTGCAATCCCCTATACTTGTGGGTTATCAAGACTATTTTCTAGCGTCGTTGCCGGGGATCGTAGCTCTATTCTTTGAGTCAATTGGGATTTATATCTGCTGATCACTATGAGGAACTTGAAAGACGAAAAAACTAAGTTTTTTCCCTCAACTACGAGGGGTGGTAAGGAACTGCCATCTAGCTCTGCACTTGATTCTCCTTCTGTTTTGAGTAAACTTGCGACACCTAAACCTGCTTCTGCTATTAATTCTGATATGTTGCATGTTATTGATGATGCCACTTCTGCTATGCATGATACTTATGATGAAACTACTTCTATGCTTGATAATATTGTGCCACTAGGTGAATTTCTGGATGAACAACTTGCTAGGGCTAGAGAGAATGAAATTATTGAAACTGGCAATATTGATGAGAGTGATGATGAAGATTATCCCCCTAGATATGAATTGCCTGTTGTGCCTGAGGGTTATGTTATGGATGAAGAAACTACTAGAGATTTTCTTGCTTGCAATGATAGATATGATCTTAAGAAATTATTAGCTAAGCTGAAAGAAAATTCTTTGAATGCTAGAATGAAATATGACCCTGTTTTTGCTACTTCACCTATCTTTATTTCCGATAAGGATTATGATTTCTCTGTTGATCCTGAGATAATTACTTTGGTTGAATCTGATACTTTTTATGGCTATGAATCTGAAACTATTTGGCACATCTTACTAAATTAAATGATATAGCCACCCTATTCACTCATGAGGAAAAAATTCGTTACTACTATATCCTTAAGTTATTTCCGTTCTCATTAAAGGGTGATGCTAAAACATGGTTTAATTCTCTTGATCCTGGTTGTGTGCATAGTCCCCAGGATATGATTTATTACTTCTCTGCTAAATATTTCCCCACTCATAAGAAACAAGTTGATCATCCTCTCAAGAAAAATGAAATACTTGATATATTTTATAATGGACTAACCGATGCTTCTAGAGACCACCTGGATAGTTGTGCTGGTTGTGTTTTCAGGGAAAGAACTGTTGATCAAGCTGAATTGCTATTGAATAATATGTTGAGTAATGAAAATGATTGGACACTTCCTGAACCAACTCCTAAACCAACTCCGAAGAAAAGGAGTATTCTATTTCTCAGTCCTGAAGATATGCAAGAGGCAAACAAATCTATGAAAGAAAAGGGTATTAAAGCTGAAGATGTTAAGAATTTACCACCTATTGAAGAAATACATGGTCTTGATAACCCGACACAGGTAGTAAAGGTAAATTCTATCTATAGATACGATAAAGCTGAAATCCCATCTACTAAGTTTGCTAGCCAATGCTTGGATGAGTTTGATGACTTTATTGTTAAAAAAGAAAACTTCAATGCTTATGTTCGTAGACAATTGAAACACAATGCTCATATGATTGAACACTTGAGTGATTATATGTCAAGAGTTAAAGGTGAACTTAAACTTATTAGTAAACATGCTTCTATGGTTACCACTCAAGTAGAACAAGTGCTTAAAGCTCAAAATGATTTGCTCAATGAATTAAATAATAAGAAAAACGATAATGTTGTTAGAGTTATGGCTAGAGGGGGTAAAATGACTCAGGAACCTTTGTATCCTGAAGGCCACCCTAAGAGAATTGAGCAAGATTCTCAAAAAACTAATGTTGATGCACCTAGTCCTTCTAAAAAGAAGAAAAAGAAAAATGATAGGACTTTGCATGCTTCTAGTGAACCTATTGTTGACACACCGAGAATCCCAATGATATTTCTATTTCTAATGTTTGAAACACAATCTGTAATGAACATGAACCTAGTGATAATATTAATGATGATGTTCATGTTGATGCTCAACCTAGCAATAACAATGATGTAGAGATTGAACCTCTGTTGATCTTGATAACCCACAATCAAAGAATCAACGTTATGATAAGAGAGACTTTGTTGCTAGGAAGCACGGTAAAGAAAGAGAACCATGGGTTCGAAACCCATGCCTTTTCCTCCTAAACCATCCAAGAAAAGGATGATGAGGATTTTGAGCGCTTTGCTGAAATGATTAGACCTATCTTTTGTGTATGCGTTTGGTGATATGCTTAAAATGAATCCTTATGCTAAGTACATGAAAGATATTGTTACAAATAAAAGAAAGATACCGGAAGCTGAAATTTCCACCATGCTTGCTAATTATACTTTTAAGGGTGGAATACCTAAGAAACTTGGAGATCCAGGAGTACCAACTATACCATGCTCCATTAAAAGAAACTATGTTAAAACTGCTTTATGTGATCTTGGAGCCGGTGTTAGTGTTATGCCTCTCTCTTTATATCGTAGACTTGATTTGAATAAGTTGACACCTACTAAAATATCTTTGCAAATGGCCGATAAATCAACTGTTATACCTGTCGGTATTTGTGAGGATGTGCCTGTTGTGGTTGCAAACATTACTATTTTAACAGACTTTGTTATTCTTGATATTCCCGAGGACGATAGTATGTCGATTATCCTTGGTAGACACTTTTTGAATATTGCAGGGGTTGTTATCGATTGCAACGAAGGCAATGTCACTTTTCATGTTAATGGTAATGAGCATACGGTACACTTTCCGAGGAAACAATCTCCAGTCCACAGTATCGATTCTATTGGAAAAATTCCAATGATTACTATTGGAGGTTTTCAATTTCCTCTTCCTACTGTCAAGAAGAAATATGATATTCTTATTGTTGGGGATGTTCATATCCCTGTTGAGGTAACCTAGTGCTATTCGGAAATTCTCCGGTTTCATGCGATTCGGAATGAGTATGTTAACAAGACTTGATCAACCTTGTTAGTGGATTCCTTTTGATGAGCATGAGATGGATGAAGTTAGAAAGCACAACTCTCTGTACCCTCCTTTTACTTTCTGTTATTTAGATTAAATAAAACAAAAAATTGTATTTCCTGTCTGTTTTTTGAATTATCCTGGCAATAAAAAATACCCCAAAAATAAATGTTCTCCAAACGCCCCGAAAATGAAATATGATTTTTTCTAGAATATTTGAGAATTATTGGCACTAAGAACACACCAGGGGGAGCCACCACTTGGCCACGAGGGTCCAGGGCGCGCCCCCCTGCCTCGTGGGCCCCATGTGGCCCCCTCCACTTATTTCAGCACCCACACACTCCTTTCTCCAGAAAAAATCACCAACCAGCTCAAGCACGAGTTCTAGCTCATCTTGCTGCCATTTTCGATCTCCTTGCTCAAAGCTCCACTCACAAAACTGCTTTGGGGGATTATTCTTTGGTATGTGACTCCTCCAATGGTCCAATTAGTTTTTGTTCTAGTGCTTTATTTATTGCAAATTTTTTCTGCTTAGGTGACCCTGTTCTTGAGCTTGCATGTCAAATTTATATGCTCCCAAAGTAGTTCTAATGCATGATATAGTCTCTAGGCACTTGTGGGAGTAGTTGTTATCAATCTTGTTGAGTTTGGTTCACTTTTATTTTGAGTTACTAAAAATTTCAGAAATTTTCAGAAAATGATGAAGAGATTATTGAGCGGCTCTTCGAGCTGAAGCTCGAAGGAAAAGCAAAGTGAAGAGGATAAGAAGCCCAAATATAATCTCCCTCACACCACGGAGATTCGGCCGTGTGAATGGCCTTGTGGATGAGTTCTTGAGAGCAGTCGGGATTCATGATGTTTTTTATTACTTGGCTGAGAATGCGGGCCTCACCGACTCCCTCCACGACCAGCTCGAACAGTATCTCCTACTCACTAATATTTTTGTGCAAAATTTTCATTCCCATGCTAGGAGATCACCACCTTCGGTGGATTTTTATTTATATGATGAGTTTAGGGAGATGTCCCTCTATGATTTTTTCACGGTTTGCAAGTTACCCTTTGCGGGCAGCATAGAGGAACCACATCGTAATGATGTGGAAGGGTTTATTGATATGATTGCTGTAGGGGAAACGAGAAAAGTTTCCGACGCAAGAATCACTAGCATACATTTTCCTGTTCTGCGTTACTTTGCAATATTTGCTAGTAGATGCTTAATTGGTCATGGGAGCAATGGAAATCTTAGTGCCCATGATACTGTTTTTTTGCGCCATGCCTTGTTTTGTGATACTTGAGGGAGTCCTGGATTAGGGGGTATCCGGACAGCCGGACTGTGTACAACGCCCGGACTATTGAAGCGTGAAGATACAAGACTCAAGACTTCGGCATGTGTCCAGATGGGACTTTCCTTGGCGTGGAAGGCAAGCTTGGCGATCCGGATATTATACTTCCTTCCTTGTAACCGACTCCGTGTAAACCCTAGCCCTCTCCGGTGTCTATATAAACCGGAGAGGTTGGTCCTTAGAAGACCGGTCACAATTACAATCATACCATCATAGGCTAGCTCTTAGGGTTTAGCCTCTACGATCTCGTGGTAGATCTACTCTTGTACTACCCATATCATCAATATTAATCAAGCAGGAAGTAGGGTTTTACCTCCATCGAGAGGGCCCGAACCTAGGTAAACATCTGTGTCCCTTACTTCTTGTTACCATCAGCCTTGACGCACAGATCGGGACCCCCTACCCGAGATCCGCCGGTTTTGACACCGACATTGGTGCTTTCATTGAGAGTTCCTCTGTGTCGTCGCTGTTAGGCTCGATGGCTCCTTCAATCATCATCAACGACACTATCCAGGGCGAGACCTTCCACCCCGGACAGATCTTCTTGTTCGGCGGCTTCGCACTGCGGGCCAACTCGATTGGCCATCTGGAGCAGATCGATAGCTACGCCCCTGGCCACCAGGTCAGGTTCGGAAACCTGAACTACACTGCGGACATCCGCGGAGACTTGATCTTCGATGAATTTGGGCCTATGCCAGGAGCACCGGACAGTCGCGACAAGCTTGGCTTAGACCTGCCGCCGGACGAAGCTCAGGGCATCATCCTCAGATCGTCCCCGACCTAGATCCGGGTAGATCGTTGCCTAAGGATCGGGATGGACCCCGACCCCCTGGTCGCACACTCATCGGGGTGTAGCCGAACACGGGTCTCACCTCTGCGGTGGCCTGTAACTCCGAACCCCCGGATTCGTATCCGGACGTTGGTTCCAGTCCACACACTCCCTTGCCCGTCGGGCAAGGATGGGCTCCGATAATGGAGTTCACCGCCGCGAATATCTTCCAGCACTCGCCCCTTGGCGACATGTTGGACTCATTAAAGTCTCTCTCTTTGTCAGGTGGCTCTCCGCCGAACTATGTCCGGCTTGAGTGGGAGGCAGGCGACGAGGAAATTCGTTGCCCGCCCACCACCCACTTTATTGCCACGGTTGACGATTTAACCAAGGTACTAAACTTCGACTCCGAAGACATCGACGGTATGGACGACGATGCAGGAGAAGAACACGAACCACCGCTCACTGGGCGGTGGAAAGCCACCTCTTCCTATGACATATATATGGTGGACACCCTGAAGGAAACAAATGGCGATGAGGCAACGGAGGATAAACCTCAAGGAAAAAAGCAAAGAATGGGCGGGGTCGGCACCACTCCAAGCCCCGCCACACCAACACCGGCCTAGGAGACGTAAACAATCCGAATGGTGCCGAAGAAGAATACAATCCTGATCAGCCCGCCTTGAAAGCAGGCGAGCAGGGGATGAGCAGGTCAGCCAGATGAACAAAGCGACGGACGAATACCGGAGGAGGACGGCTACATGCCCCCCTCCAAAGACGAGATTAGCCTCGGCGACGACGAGTTCGCCGTACCTGAGGATCCCGTCGAGCAGGAACGCTTCAAGCGTCGGCTTATAGCCACTACAAGGAGCCTGAAAAAGAAGCAGCAACAACTCCAAGCTGATTAAGACCTGCTCACAGACAGATGGACTGAAGTCCTGGCAGCCGAGAAATATGGACTTGAGCACCACACGGCTGACCGGCCACCTCACGGCCGGGATAAAGCGGCATACCAGTCCGCATACCAGCCAACACCCCCACGCCAACATACTACGGCCCGGGGCAACAAATCAGGAAAGCCAAGATCGATCTACGGATCGCGGGGGCGCGCCTCGACACGCGACGACGACCGTCGCGCCGGACACGCCTTCAACACGTCCGGCCGGGCCGAATATAGCCACCCAGATCATTTCGACCTGCGTAGCCACATAGCCCGGCACAGAGGCGCCGCGCACCCACTCTGCTTCACTGACAAAGTAATGGATCATGAATTCCCAGAAGGGTTCAAAGCCGTAAACATCGAATCATACGATGGCACAACAGACCCCGCGGTATGGATCGAAGATTTTCTTCTCCACATCCACATGGCCTGCGGTGACGATCTACACGCCATCAAGTATCTTCCCTTAAGCTCAAAGGACCACCTCTGCGGCGGCTAAACAGCCTGCGCGGCAAATTCCATTGGCAGTGGGAAAACCTGAGGACACATTCTCGACAACTTCGGTGGCACATATGTGTGACCACCGACGCCGACGACTTGAGCCACATTACTCAACAGTCCGGAGAGTCAGCCAGAAATTCGACTCGGTTCCTAACTAAGAAGAACCAAATAGTTGATGTCCGGACGCCAAGCCCGGGCGGCTTTCAAGCATAATATCCGTGATGAGTGTCTCGCCGACACCTCGCCAGGAAAACCCAAGTCCATGGCAGCTCTCACAACACTAATGACCCGCTTTTGCTGGCGAGGACAGTTGGTTGGCCGCGGCAGACTACATACGCCACACCGGCAATTCGGATGGCGCGATAATAACGGCAAGCCACGGCGTAACAGACGTAAGTGATGGAACAACGGCGACAAAGATCAAGACACGGTAGTCAACGCCGGATTCATGGATCAAGCCCGGTCAACGGAAGAAGCCGTTCAAAAGAAATAATCAGGGACCGTCTAGTCTCGACCAGATATCGGCGCTTCGTGCAAATTCATGGCACACCGGACAAGCCAGCCAATCACACCAATAGAGATTGCTTGGTATTCAAATAGGCCGGCAAGATAAACGCCGAAGACAAGGACAAGGGACTGCATAGCGACGATGACGAGGAGCCCAGACGTCCGAACACGGGGGGACAGAAGAAATACCCCCCCCCCCCAGGTGAAAACGGTCAACATGATCTACGCCACGCACATCCCCAAGCGGGAATGGAAGCGGGCACTTAGGGACGTCTATGCGATGGAGCCAGTCGCCCCTAAATTCAACCCTTGGTCAGCTTGCCCGATCACCTTTGATCGCAGGGATCACCCTACTAGCATCCGTCACGGCGGCTCGGCCGCATTGGTCTTAGACCCAATTATTGACGGATTCCACCTCACGCGCGTCCTTATGGACGGCGGAAGAAGCCTGAACCTGCTTTATCAGGACACAGTGCGCAAAATGGGCATTGACCCTTCAAGGATCAAGCCCACTAAAACCACCTTTAAAGGTGTAATTCCCGGAGTACAGGCCCGCTGTACAGGCTCTATAACATTGGAAGTGGTCTTCGGATCTCCGGATAACTTCTGAAGCGAAGAGTTAATCTTCGACATCGTCCCTTTCCGCAGTGGTTACCATGCACTGCTCGGACGAACTGCATTCGCCAGATTCAATGCGGTACCACACTACGCATATCTCAAGCTCAAGATGCCAGGACCACGCGGGGTCATAACGGTGAACGGAAACATGGACCGCTCCCTACAAACAGAAGAACATACTGCAGCCTTTGCGGCGGAAGTACAATGTGGCCTTCTCCGACAAACCAATCCGGTGACAACAACTTCGAGCACATTAAAGCGAGTCCGGAGCACCCCGCAACAGGATCATCAGGCACGCCAAGAGCGCGACTAGCAGTCCGCCCTCCGCTTAAGCCCCATAAAAGCAGCATTCGTGCCACGTGCACACAATTACGCACTTCAAATACCATGGGCATAGGCGGAGGCGCATCAACGACTCAGTCAATAGTGCGGGTAACCGCCAAATACTTTGATACTCTTTCCCTCTTACCTTTCAGGACACCGCGTTGGCGCAGCATCCTCAAAAGCCGAATTGCCGGACTCATAGGGAAGAGACTTCCACGAAGGCAACAGACATTGTGCATAGAAGGAAATACACAGGTGGAATCTATTTACGATCATTATACCTGCTTTATCTATCTGAACACAGCCTGCCCCTGGATAGGACATGTCAAATAGTCCTATTTTATCTCTGCTTAACGCACCCATTGTAAATGTACGCTTAAACGTATTTTTTGTCAATGTGAGATTATACATAACGTCAGCTTATTATTCTTATTTGAGCATTTTGCTCTTATAAATGTTTATTTGATATTGCATCCGTACACCTTGGTACGGCCGGTTTGCCAGGGGCTTCTTATGGTGCCCCGCTATATGGCAACTGAAGTCCGAACACTTTCAACAGTGCGGCACCACGAACTTATAGCACTATATGCATCAGCTCCGAATCGTGTCTTGGGTCTACAGCTGGGATAGCCCGGCTCCCTTGTTTTGGTGCCTTACGTTCCGTTATATCAGCTAAGGTAGCGCAAGGAGAACTACTGCGATTGTGTCCCGGTTCTTCCGGACGAGCACCTCGATGAAAGCCGAAACGGCCCAAGCATGATATGGCGAGAGCTGGTCGCTATTCGAGAGGTTCTAAAATCCTTAAAGATTTTCCGCTTTAGGCGATAAATCGTCTTCGTCCGATCTAGGCGTGTATAGCGCCCCGATTCAGTCTTCCGGATTCTAGGGGCTTCGCCGAAATTTAAAATTGTAGACTTCTATGGCTAAGTGAAAGTTATAAAGCATATAGTCCGATTGCACTGGTTCGCTTATTTGGACACCTCCTTAAGGGACCAAAATTTGGGTAAAGAGTGTCCGGGTTTTCCACGAACACCCCAGTGCTAGTCACGCTGGGGCGGAAGCCGACGGTGGCCTACTTTCGAGGATTTTATAAACAGCCGCGGAAGGTAATATTTAATAACAAAAGCGCTACATAAGCGCAAGTAACTTCGTCTTTAATTACAAACACGATGTAAGTGAATTCATTCAAATATGGCGCCCTTGGTACACTCATCACGACGAGGCGAGCACCCTTCATCACGCCATCATAGTACATTTCAGGATAGCGATGCGCCTTGCCCTCCGGCGGCCCGTCCCTGACCAGCTTCTCCGCATCCAGCTTGCCCCAATGCACCTTGACGCGGGCAAGGGCCCGGCGGGCACCTTCAATGCGAACGGATCGCTTGATCACCTCAAGCCGCGGACAGGCATCCACCATCCGCTTGATCAGGCCAAAGTAGCTAGTGGGCAGGAGCTCACCAGGCCACATCCGGACTATGAAATCTTTCATAGCCACTTCGGCCGCCCTGTGGAGTTTGACAAACTGCTTCAATTGGTCACTCAGAGGCGTTGGGTGTTCGGCCCCAGCATACTGGGCCCAGAACAACTTCTCTGTTGAGCTCCCCTCCTGGGCACGGTAGAACTCCGTGGCGTCAGATACGCTGCATGGCAGATCTGCGAATGCCCCTGGAGAGCTCCGAATCCGAGTGAGTAAAAGAAACGCCTCCTCCACATGTTTTCTTTGCATAAAGAACTTCTTACCCGCTGCTATCTTTTTGGCCTCCTGGATTTCCCGCTCTGCCTTCTCGGCCTCGGCCTTGGCGTGTCTTACACTCTCAAGGGCCTTCACAAGCTCAGCCTCTTTCGCCTTCAGATCATGCTCCATGGACTTGAACTTCTTGCCGAGGGCCTGGAGCTCCTGCTGTACCTCGCCCACTCTAGCACTTTGCTTTTCGCGCTCCTTCCATTCCAAGGCCGCTTTGTTTTCGGCCTGGGACAGCGCTTCCTTCAGGGACGCCACTTCAACGGTGGCCCCTGTTACACAGTCATGACACTTTGGCATTAGATTGACACATTTTGCTTATCTTTAAATACACATACAAACGGGGAATCACTTACCTTCATTCTCCTCGAGCTGCCTCTTCGTCAGGCTGAGCTCTCCATGCGCCTGCTCCAGGTCCCGCTTTAGTTCGGCAACCTCGGCAGTACGGGCAGCAACAGCAAGCAACACAGCCTGCTTATTCACAACAATGCTTATTATTATACTCCTGCGGATTATAATTGACCCTCCGTTTGGCTTTTCCTTCCGAACGCCAAACAGAGTATCAGGGGCTACTACCTATCGGGTGATAATCTCATACATTTTTACTTACCTCAAAGCCCGTCGGGAGGCTTGTGCAGGCTTGATCCATCCGCTTTTGGCGGGCGTAACCTTTGAATCACCGCACTCATAAAATGCGGTGCTCTTCTTCCATGGAAGCGCCTCGCGCTTCCACCAGAACTATCCGGCGCCCGTTGATGCGACGGAAGTCCTCGGCTGCGGTGGCTCACCCTCCCTAACGAGGGCTGCTCCTAAGTCCGAACCGTCGGAGGTTCCGCAGCGATCGACCGGACGAGAGTCCGCCTTCTTGCGGCTCTCATCGACGCGATCTGCAGGAATCTCGAACCCCGCATGCCCGACGTTCGGGGGTCCGCCTTGGGGCGTCTCCAGGGTCACCTCCCCCTGTTCGGGGATCCTGCAGGACAACACCTCCGTATCATCCGCGGGCTGAGGAGTGGTGGCCGTCGGGAGCGAGTTCATCTCCGAAGAACTCATAGACCCATCCGAAGACGACTCCGCCGGATGAGTCCGGGCCGGACTGCGTCAATATTCGGTGTTAGTAAACAATTATGAAGTGAAAACCACGATAGAGTGCGGACACTTACGATCGCGCCGGGGGCTTCCCCCGGGGTAGCCACCCCTCATCGCTATGAGCGGTCATGGTGGAGTAGTCCAGAAGGTATGTTTTCCCCTTCTTGAACGTCCCAGCCTCCCCCTCTAGGGCGACTTTCCTCTTCTTCTCCCCCCTAGTGCAGGGAGGCGGAATTTCTTCCTGATTCCCCCCGCCTCTGCGGGAGGAATCTGTCTCGTCGTCATCAGACGACAGGGGTATAACGGCCTTGCGCCGAGGGCCTTTTCCAGCCCCCGGCCTGCTTGGCCGGGCTCCTCATCCTTTCTGGATGGAGCTTCTTCTTCTTCCTCCTTGTCGGTGTCAAAACCGGCGGATCTCGGGTAGGGGGTCCCGAACTGTGCGTCTAGGCGGATGGTAACAGGAGACAAGGGACACGATGTTTTACCCAGGTTCGGGCCCTCTTGATGGAGGAAAAACTCTATGTCCTGCTCGATTGATATTGATATTGTGGATGTTTACAAGAGTGGATCTACCACGAGATCAAGGAGGCTAAACCCTAGAAGCTAGCCTATGGTATGATTGTAAGGGTTGTTGTCCTACGGACTAGAACCATCCGGTTTATATAGACACTGGAGAGGGCTAGGGTTACATAGAGTCGGTTACAATGGTAGGAGATCTACATATCCGTATCACCTAAGCTTGCCTTCCACGCCAAGGAAAGTCCCATCCGGGACACGGGCGAAGTCTTCAATCTTGTATCTTCATAGTCTTGGAGTCGGTTGATGATGATAGTCCGGCCGATGATAGTCCGGCCGATGATGGTAGTCCGCCATCCGGACACCCCTAATCCGGGACTCCTCAAGAGCCCCGAACCAGGCTTCAATGACGATAAGTCCAGCATGTGTGTAGTCTTCGGCGTTGCAAGGCGGGTTCTCCTTCAAGTTCTACGTACCTGCCGAACAATGTCCAGCTTCCTCATCAATGTTGCGCGTCTTGGCTTCCACGCCCAATAATGGCCTTCTTCCACGCGTCGCGTGAACGTGAAAAGCCAGGGTATCTTTTATGTTTTACCCCCTAGTTGTGCGAATAATCTGCCTATAAGGGAGGCAAGAATCCAGATCCATATCACCATCTTCCTCTCGCAAATACTCATCGGAGCGCTTTCGACCAAGAATCCATTCCATCATGGACCGTCAACGCGGCTCCTCTTCTCGCGCTCCCGGCCCTTTGCCAGGAGATTGGAGGAGATGCTCTGTTCCGCACAATGAGCTGGTGAAGCTCCAAGTGGGGGGATATCTCCCTCCGACCTTCATGGTTCCGGTTCGAGCCGGGCTGGCCACCTACAAAGGTGGGAAGCAAGCGGAGGTTACCCCAAATCCCAACAAAGGGGCGCGGTATGCTTCGTCCCCTATCTCGATAAGGGGCTCGGATTTCTGTACATCCATTCCTCCGCGGGCTCACAGAGTTCTCGGACTCAGCTCCATCACCTCACACCCGCTCCATCCTGCATATTGCAGGCTACGTAGCTCTTCTGCGAGCTATTCTCAAGCGTCGAGCCCCACTTGTTGTGGAAGAGGTTGTTACGCCTTGTACCCGCTCTCACGAGGGGTCCATATATCAAGTGGGCGGCGCGAAATATGGCGCATTCTTGGGACGGATATCCATCCGAACCCCTAAGCGCCGGACCGGCCTTGAATGGTTTTATATAGAAGGCGCTCCGCTGCGGACCTGTTGGATCGGCCTCCCGGAGTTCAGCAATGCTCCTCTGAAGAAACGCCTTAGTTGGCGTCCGCGGAGCCCCCGTCTGGAGGAAGATAAGAGCGTCCATTATTTGATGGGCCGAATAAGGTTACTGGCCCATGCCGGGTTGACCATGATTGGAGTCATGGCAACATGCATTATGCGGGGGGTGCAGCCACTTCAATACAGGGGCCACCCCATGTGGGATTTCAACGGGGAGGACGATGCCACCCGTCATGGCCGCAAAGGGCCGGATTCGGCCAAAGATCTGGTGACTATCCTGTCCGGCCTGTATAAGGGGGAGAAGGAGGATTTCCTTCGGACGAACCCGTTAAATGGGTTCTCCATGAATAATCCCCGGCCTTGGGTAAGCGAACACTCTGCGTGTCTGACCCGTGCCTTTTGAAACTTAAGTTTCTTATATTGTGTCTTCTTCCGACGCAGGAACTGCGCCGGACCGTGGAGGGCATGCTAAGTCCAGCTCCGCAGCCCGAGGATCCAGAGAGATCCCGGGATCCGGCCTCCGAAGAGGATCCGGACATAAAGGTGGAGTTAATCGACGAGGTGTTCCACCAGCTCAGCATGGACAATGCTCTAGTCGCCATCACGGCCGACTATCCCGGACTATATCCGGCTTCCTAGGTGATTGCGGCCGAAGCCCTGACACCGTCATTCCTTCCTTGCTTATTTCTGACCACCATATATGATGGCGCTGTGCAGGAGGCGCCCCTAGGGCGAGAAGCCGAGCCCGCGGCGGCTGACCAACAAGGGCCAGTTCGGACCAGTAGGAGGAAGAGGAGCGCGACGCGGACTGAAACGTCGCCGCAAAGGTGTAGCTCACAATTCGTTATTTTAGAGCAACATTCCTAGGAAGCATTTGAGTGCTCATGACTTTTATAGGGAAAAAAGCGTCCGCCGGACTACTGGGCGTGGAGGTTGCCAATCCAACCTCTACCAGCCGAGCTCTCTTTTTGGTCGGGGGGAGGCGGCGCAAGCGCGCGAGCCGGACGTTCCTCCGACGGAGGATGCCGACAGGCTGTCCGCCACCAAGTCTCGAGGTGGAGAGTGCCACGAATCACAAAGCGCCACGAGACAAGTTTCGTGACGCGTGCTTCTCCCCGAGGCGTTGAATGCCTTTAACACGGGGTCAAGCGCCTTCGTGCTGCTCAAGATGGTTTTACGAGCCACGGAGCGGTATGTAAAAGACATCTGGTAAGAGAATTTAATAGTTATATATGCGGTAGCCCCGAGACTTAAAGTAGTTATATTAACTGATTTAAGGATCATATGAAACGAGGATCTTACCGAGAAGAATACCCAACTGTCTCGGGGAGCTGCAAGAGTGCAAGGCCCAACTTGAAGCCGCACTCTCGGCGCAGGAGGAAGCGCAGGACCTCTCCACAGTAACGCATTATTTTAGAAAGATAAGTAGCGTTTGGCACGTGCGCAAGTCTGAAATAAAAATGACGTTGCGGGTGCTGCGGACAAGATCCGGACAGGCAAGAACTTGCGCCAACTAAAGGCGGCGAGAGAGTGCTACATAAGGTGCAGCATGAAAGGAACAAGCTCCGGGATGCCCATGCCCGGCTTGGAGAAGAGTTGAAAGGCGTTCGGGCGGTAGCCGGGCTCCGTTAAGGAGAATCAGCGGCTTCATCGCGGCATATATAGTAAGTGCTTGGCGAACTCCTTTGGAAAGAAGAGTTGGCGAGGAAATCAATTTGACGAATATGTGCAGGTATGCTCACAGGTTGCCTGCGGAGGAGATGCCCGTATCAGCGGGTGATCAACTTCCAATTGTTGCAACCGATCAAGCGAGTTCGGCAGATGCAATGCGGCGTCATCCAGCGTTATGGCCAACCTTCTCCTTACCCGAGGGTCTTGGGGAGCTTCGGGAGAAGCTGCAGGAGTGCGGCAGCGCTTCCATTTATGGAAGATTTCGACTGCCGCCAAGGTGCCAAGGAGGCACAGGCCATGGTAAAGACAGCGGTACAAGAAGGCGGATCCCAACCACATGGCCGAAGTCGGACCTGTGGGGCCCGATGGGAAGGAGATCCCTGTGAGTTTAGTATATGTCCAAGTAGAGTTGGCCGCTAAATTTTCCCAACAGGACTGTAAATTAGACAACCTGTTAGACGGGATTGAGGAAGAATACAATCAGTCGATTTGATAATGTATTATAAAATGACATACAAAATGCCTTCTAGCCGGATTGTAGATCGTTTGTCTTTGCCGACCTTTCCGCTTCGACCTCGGGACCCTAGAGTCCGGAGTGTGTCCGAATACCTTCTCGGTTATGAAACAACCGGGGTATGCATGGAGACCAGACGTAGGGGTCATCGGTGCTTTATCAGACAAGTGCCCAACTAGTTATGTTATATTACATGGGTAGTAAGAAACATCTTCCAGGGAGAATAGTTCCGTTAAGGGTTCCTTTCCTCTGGGTGTGGCATGCCCTAAAGTGCATGTCCGGACTGCGAAAAAAAAGCAGAAAAACATCTGGGGGCAGATAAATAAGTGGGTAAAAAAATCATCTTTTAAGTCACCGACCGAATATTCCCTTAAGAACGCTAGCTTTCGGCTTCACCCAGTCGAGGTACACATCCGGTGACCAGCGATAACAATCGCAGTGGTGCTCCTTTACCTCCTAGCCGAACAATCGGGAGCGTGAGGGTAAGCACAGAGCCGAGCAACCCAGCTTAGCCAAAACTTAAGTCATATCGATGCATATAATGGTGAATAAAAGGTACATGTGGAGGCTTGACACATGTCTTGGGGCATGAAGCCCGTATAATTAAGCTTCTAGTAAAGAAGCCCCGGTATAGTGAGTCACGGATAGCACATCAATTCTGTGTGACGTTGTGCAAGTGGGCCCTTTGAGGCTTGGATGAATAGGGTTGAGAAGAAAAGATAAATGAAGGCAGCTGAAGTAAAAAAATTTGGACGGGGAAAGGGCGAACTCTTAGTCGGCGCTAGGCATAGAATCGTCGGAGGCGGGCTGCGTTCCATGGGTTCGGCTCGAGTCGGTTATCCGATGCATTTAAGTGAGCGATGCGCTCCGCCGGTCAGACTTGATCGATGATGAAGGGCCTTCCCATTTGGGCTTGAGCTTGTCCTTTTTCTTGTCCGGCAGTAGAACTAGTTCGCCAACGTTGTAAGTCTTGGCCCGTGCTTCTGCTTTGATATCTTGAGCCTGCTGGCGATAGAATGCGGAACGAGCCTTGGCGACGTCGCGCTCTTCCTCAATGCGTCCAAGCTGTCCCGCCGATCCAACTCGGCTTCTCTTTCTTCGTACATGCGCTTTTCGAGGTGAGTCATGAATGATGTCGCGAGGCAAAACTGCTTCGCGCCGTATACCATAAGAAATGGTGTGAATCCGGTAGTACGGTTAGGCGTTGTCCGCAGCCCCGAGTATGGAGTCGAGCTCCTCTACCCGGTCGTGTCGATTTAAGGGACCGCACTAGTGCGGGTTTGATGCGCTCATTATTAGACCATTTGCTCGTTCCACTTGACCGTTGGTTTGAGGATGATAGACGAGCGTAATCGAGCTTGATGCCCATATTTTTGCACCATGATTTAACCTCATCGGCGGTGAAGTTCGTGCCGTTATCGGTGATGATCTTGTGGGGACACCATAACGGTGTACCACCCGGATATAAAGTCTATCACTGGTCCGGACTCTGCCGTTTTAAGCGGCTTGGCCTCTATCCATTTGGTGAATTTATCCACCATGACCAATAGGTACCTTTGCTTGTGGGTTCCCCCTTTAAGTGGTCCAACCATGTCAAGTCCCCTGATCATGACGGCGGGTAATGGGTATAGTTTTGAGGCGGTGGGTGGCATATGGCTCGATTAGCAAAGAGCGACAACCGACGCATCTTTGGACTAAGTCCTGAGCATCTGCTCGGGCCGTCGGCTAGTAAAATCCTGTACGGAATGCCTTTCCTACAAGGGCCCGAGCTGCGGCGTGGTGTCCGCCTAGTCCGGCATGAATTTCAGCCAGGAGGTTTCGCCCTTCCTCTTCGGAGATACACCTTTGAAGGACTCCCGTTGTGCTTTTCTTATAAAGTTCTCCCTCATGGACCTTGTAGGCTTTAGATCGCCGGACAATGCAGCGGGCCTCATTTTGGTCATCGGGAAGCTCTTGCCTAAGCAAGTAGGCGAGGAATGGTTCTTTCCACGGGGCAATTACTGCCATTATGTCGTGGGCGGAAGGTGTTATGTCATTGGCTGAATCGCCGGTTGGTGCGGCTTGTTCCGGTTTGTTAGTTCCGGACTCCTCTTCCCATAGTACGGATGGCTTGAAGAGTCGTTCCAGGAAGATGTTAGGAGGGACAGCGTCGCGTTTTGTGCCAATGCGCGCCAGTACGTCGGCTGCTTGGTTGTTATCCCGGGCTACGTGATGGAATTCAAGTCCTTCGAACCGGGCTGACATTTTGAGGACAGCGTTGCGATATGCTGCCATTTTCGGATCTTTGGCGTCAAAGTCTCGTTTATTTGGGATATTGCGAGGTTTGAATCGCGCACCTCTAGGCGTTGAATGCCCATGGAGATTGCCATCCGGAGACCATGTAAAGGGCCTCGATTCGGCTGCGTTGTTGGAGTCCGTGTACATTATCTGAAACGTATTGAACTGTGTCCCGGTCGGGACGTCAATACAACGCCAAATTTCAATCCGCTAACATTTTAGAGCCGTCAAAGTGCATAATCCAGTTGGAGTATCGCCGTATTCTTTAGGGAGTTCGGCCCGGTCCATTCAGCGACAAAGTCAGCCAAAACTTGTGACTTTATAGCTCACGAGGTTTGTAAGATATATCGAATGGTAAGAGCTCAATGGCCCATTTTGCAATCCTCGCCTGTCGTCATGTTGTTTATAATGTCGTTAAGTGGTACTTGAGAGGCCACTTGTTATCGAACACTCTTGAAAGTAGTGTCGAGCTTCGGGATGCCATGAACACCGCGTATGCTATCTTCCGACAAAGGCGGTAACAGGACTTGCGGGGGTTAACACGGTGGATCGTAGTATACTGGTTTTGAAGAGGGAATTTATGCCCTTCTTTTCTCGTTCGACGATGAGTACCGCTTACAACTTGACGCGTAGCTGCGATGTATAACAACATTGGTTCGCCCGTTGGTATCAGCCAGACCGGGTTTGTTGCCAATATGGCCTTTATTTCTTCAAGTCCGGCGGTGGCAACATCCGTCCACTCAAAGTGTTCGCAGCCTAAGGAGGCGATAGAGGGTAATGCCTTTTCTCCTAGAGCGGAGATAAAGCGGCTTAGAGCCGCCACGCATCCATCAATTTTGTATTTGCTTGAGGTCTTTTGGGATATCTAGCTGTGACAGAGCTCGGATCTTGGCTGGGTTTGCTTCAATTCCTCTACGGATACAATGAAGCCCAGCAGCTTTCCGGTGATGCGCCAAAACGCATTTTCCGGATTCACTTGATGTCATATGCTCGAGGTTGTCGAATGTGAGCCTCAAGTCGTCTACTAGAGTTTCGACGTGTTTAGTTTTGGCGACTACATCGTCTCGTATGCCTCTACTATTTTGCCGATCTGGGTAGCGGACATGTCGAATCATCTTGTTGATATGTTGCGCCGGTGTTTTTAAGTCCGAAGGGCATCGTGTTGAAGCGTAATGGTCCATATGAAGTAATGAATGCTGTTGCGGCTTGGTCCGCTTCGCCATCTTGATTTGGTGATAGCCGAGTATCGTCCGGAAGCACAATGAATCGTGCCTCGCGTGGCATCGATGATTTGGTCGATCGCGGGAAGGGGAAGGATCCTTTGGGCAGGCTTTATTTAGGTCTTTGAAATCGACACATAGGCGCCAGGATTTGTCCTTCTTTGGTACCATTACCAGGTTTGCTAGCCAATCCGGTGCTTGATCTCTCGATGAATCCGGCTTCCAATAGTTTGGCTAGCTCTTCTCCCATTGCCTGTCTTTTGGGTTCGGAAAATCGTCGAAGAGCCTGTTTGACCGGCTTGAATCCTTTTAGGATGTTTAGGCTGTGTTCGCCAATCTGCGTGGGATTCCGGCATATCCGAGGGTGCCGAGCAAAATGTCCCAATTTTCCGGCGAATTCTCGCAAAGCGTCTACATCGAGGTTCAATTGTGCCCCGATGGAGGCCGTCTTTGTCGGGTCCGTTGGGTGGACTGGAATTTTGCTATTTCATCTGCTGGTTTAAAAGAGGTGGACTTGGATCTCTTATCGAGTATCACATCGTCCCTATTCACCGTAGTGCGCTTGGCGTGGTGAGTTCCTCTCGCCGCTAGGGCTTGGATAGTGCCTCTAAGGCTAATGCGGCTGTCTTGTTTTCGGTCGGAGTGCTATGTCCGGATCACTAACGAGAGTGATTATGCCGCCGCCGAGCATTTTGAGCTTCATGTACCCGTAATGGGGTACGGCTTGAAAAATTGTGAATGCCTCTCGTCCTAATATAGCGTGATATCCGCTGTTGAGCGGGGCCACTTGGAACGTGACTTCTTCGGATCTGTAATTGTCCGGCGAGCGAATACCACATCGAGTGTGATTTTTCCTGTGCAGCAGCGCCTCCGGCTAGGGATTATTCCTCTAAAGGTTGTGCTGCTTCGCTCAATACGGTTCCACTATTTCCATTTTTGAAGGGTTTCCTCGTAGATGAGGTTTAATCCGCTGCCGCCATCCATGAGGACTTCCGTAAGTCGAAAGCCGTCTACTATTGGACTAAGTACCAGTGCGGCTGGAGCTCTGGCTGCCCGGAATGTAGGTTCGTCACCGGCATTGAAGGTGATGGTGTGTCGCTCCATGGATTGGTTGTTGCTACTTGGTAGACTTCACGAGGTGCGGATTGTTCGTTCCGCATATTATTTGATGCTAAAGTCTCAAGACTGTTGATACCGCACCAATGTTGTTGGGGTGGTTTTCCGGGCTAAAGCTCCTCTCCACTTTTGGCCACCGCCGTAATATCCAACATGCTCGAAGGCTATGTGTTGGGGCGGCGCTATCATCTTGTGAATTTTACAGGTCCGCTGAGCCATCCCTCTAAATACGGTTCCGTGCCCTTTATGGGGTTTTTGCTTTTTGGTCTTTGTATCCGGTGCCCGAGTGTAATGCACCCTGTTGTTGCGGACTAGGGTTGTATTCGGGCGGATTGTCCCAAAACTTATTTTCGGTTGTCCGAAACTCTCCATCGCACAAGATTTTCAGACTATGGACGCCACTCGTGAAGCGTAATTTCACGACGGTGACGGCGTTCAAGATTCCTCGTCCGTGCAATTATTGCAAAAATTGAGATTATGTTTTCCTCTCGGCAGTCCTTTATCCTGTCCATAACCGGGAGGAATCGGCCCAAGAGTGATGTACCGTCTCGGCGGGCTCTTGCGGATTAGAGATAGATCGCATATGTCCGGGCGGGCGGGTGGAATTAAGTCCTAACCCTACCCATCTCAAGGCTCGAAGCGAGAAGTTTCCAAATTTGGAAACTTGGATTGTCGGACGTTGTCCAACGAGTCCGTCCAATGCCCGACTTTAAGTTCGATTGCTTGATCGAAGCCCGCCCCTCCGCGGAATCCGGCATGGGGGTTCGGGGCCCGGACATGACTAGTTTTCAATATAGGAGAAGCGTCGCCGCATTGTTCCTCTACCACGCAACGTGGTTGGTGACCTGGGAGAGTTAATCTCTCGGATCGGTTTTAAGCCCAATCTGTTTGTAGTCCGTGGCGACTCCCGAGCGGCGATGCGATCCAAGAGCTCGTTTATGGATGAGAGCTCTATTGATCCAGCCGCGGCGAATTCGAGTGACGTGAAAATTGCTTTTGACGACTTGAGAGGTCATTGTCGAGCGGTGGCGGACAAAGCGGTCATAAGAAAACCACCTAGCCGGATAGTTTGGCGGCGCCAAGGCTCCTTTGGCGAAAATACCGTCCTTGAAGACGGAGGAGGCATCCTTCCTATCGGTGACGCACGAGGAACTCTCAATGAAAGCACCAATGTCGGTGTCAAAACCGCGGATCTCGGTAGGGGGTCCCGAATCGCGTCTAGGCGGATGGTAACAGAGACAAGGGACACGATGTTTTACCTGTGTTCGGCCCTCTTGATGGAGGTAAAACCCTCGTCCCCGCTCGATTGATATTGATATTGTGGATGTTTACAAGAGTGGATCTACCACGAGATCAAGGAGGCTAAACCCTAGAAGCTAGCCTATGGTATGATTGTAAGGGTTGTTGTCCTACGGACTAGAGCCATCCGGTTTATATAGACACTGGAGAGGGCTAGGGTTACATAGAGTCGGTTACAATGGTAGGAGATCTACATATCCGTATCGCCTAAGCTTGCCTTCCACGCCAAGGAAAGTCCCATCCGGACACGGGGCGAAGTCTTCAATCTTGTATCTTCATAGTCTTGGAGTCCGGTTGATGATGATAGTCCGGCCGATGATGGTAGTCCGGCCATCCGGACACCCCCTAATCCGGGACTCCCTCACTCCTCCCCTTCACGGGAGGAGTCTGCCTCGTCGTCCTCGGACGAGGCTTCTGGCACAACCTTACGCCGGAGACCCTTTCGGGTCCCCGGGCCTTCTTCTCGGCCTTCTTCTCCCAAGCACCTTATGCGGTGCCGGACCAGATCTCCGTCGGAGAGCATCCACTGGTCTTCGCAGCAGAGAGGGACAAGAGACCTGCTCTGCTTGTCTCCACATAGTCCTGAGGCAAGTATGCATGATTACTTGAGGGACTCCCGTGAATATATTGGGGAAAACTGGGTCCGGTGGTAGTCTGAGAACTCACCTGACTAGGTGGTAGTCTGAGAACTCACCTGACTAGGAGCCCGCGCGGCGTGGAGCCCGCGCGGCGTGGAGCCCGCGCGGCGTGAAGCCCGCGGTCCTCAGATGTGGGAGGAGGTACTTCGGAGGCCTTGAACAACACTTTCCATGCGCCTTCGTGCGTCATGTCGTAGAGCTTCTGGAGTGTCTGGTGTTCGGCCGGGACGAACTCCCACAAATTAACCGCCCGCTTTTGGCAGGGCAGGATCCGGCGAACAAGCATGACCTTGATCACGTTGACAAGCTTGATGTTCTTGTCCTTCATGCTTTTGATACATGTCTGGAGTCCGGCCATCTCCGTGAAATCGCCCCAGGACAGGCCCTTCTTCTCCCAGGAGGTGAGCCGCATGGGTGTTACAGGTCGGAACTCGGGGGCCGCTGCCCAGCTGGCGCCGCGCGGCTCGGTGATGTAGAACCACCCCGATTGCCATCCTTTTACGGTTTCCGCGAAGGAGTCGTCCAGCCAGGTGACGTTAGGCATCTTGCCCACCATGGCTCCTCCAAGACTCCGCTTGTTGGCGCTTACAACCTTCGGCTTCACGCAGAAGGTTTGCAGCCATAGGTCGAAATGAGGCCGGATGCGGAGGAAGGCCTCGCAAACAACGATAAACGCCGAGATGTTGAGGACAAAATTCGGGGCTAGATCGTGGAAATCTAGCCCATAGTAGAACATGAGCCCGCGGACGAAGGGGTGGAGTGGAAATCCCAGTCCACGGACGAAGTGGGCGACGAACACGACTCTCTCGTGGGGTCCCGGGGTCGGAATGACCTGCCCAGCGTCCGGTAGCCGGTGCGCTATGTCTGCGACCAAGTATCCGGCCGCCCGAAGATTTGTGATGTGCTTCTCCTTGACGGTGGAAGCCACCCACCTGCCTCCTGCTCCGGACAAGTTTAGCTGTGCGGAGGAGACTTGGGCTTGGGCGTTGGAGCTCGAGGGGGCAAGGATGAGCAAAGGAGGAAGAAGGCGTGGGTAAACATGAGGGAATCTTATCCCTTTGTAGAGGCGACGAAGGCGGTGCGCCTCCCCACTTGCCCGTTGGGAATTGCTTGCTTCCCAAGCGCCACGATTGATAATGTGGTGGGATTACCCATACCCATATTAATGAGAATCCCGTAATAAGGGGGCATGATCTCTGCTTTGACAAGACGTGTCAAGGAAACCGCCTCCCGATATGCGCTGTGGCTGGTTGTGGAAAGAATGGTTCGAATAATGACCTGGCCGTAGTGACACGTCGCGTTGCTTAAGAAGTTGTCAGCGGATTGCATTTGTGAAACATTATTCTCTCTACGGTGGCATACGAAGATCATCTTGTGGATCCGGACACTGTTTAAGTGTTCGACAATTACCTTGGAGTATTCGGAGGAGGAACCCGCCCTGCAATGTCGAAGACAAGACTGCGCGCCGGACTCATCGTCATTGAAGCCTGGTTTAGGGGCTACTGAGGGAGTCCTGGATTAGGGGGTATCCGGACAGCTGGACTGTGTACAACGTCCGGACTATTGAAGCGTGAAGATACAAGACTCAAGACTTCGGCCCGTGTCCGGATGGGACTTTCCTTGGCGTGGAAGGCAAGCTTGGCGATCCGGATATTATATTTCCTTCCTTGTAACCGACTCCGTGTAAACCCTAGCCCTCTCCGGTGTCTATATAAACCGGAGAGGTTGGTCCTTAGAAGACCGATCACGATTACAATCATACCATCATAGGCTAGCTCTTAGGGTTTAGCCTCTATGATCTCGTGGTAGATCTACTCTTGTACTACCCATATCATCAATATTAATCAAGCAGGAAGTAGGGTTTTACCTCCATCGAGAGGGCCCGAACCTGGGTAAACATCTGTGTCCCTTACTTCTTGTTACCATCAGCCTTGACGCACAGATCGGGACCCCCTACCCGAGATCCGCCAGTTTTGACACCGACAATACTACTTTCAGTTTAGGCGATATTATTGCTAAACGGTTAAATCTCAATCGTACAAAGAGTCCCATCTTTGGAGGCATCTTTGCTTCGCGCCTTGCTGCACATTTTAACATACCTATTAGGCATTATGAGAAAGAGGAAAAGTTGTTGCCTCCTATTTTTCTAGATTATAAGAGTATGGTAGCACATGAATTTATTGTTAAAGATAAGAAGAAGATGCTTAAGTATAAATTGATACTTGATAAAAATTATTGTGAGATTATTACCTTGCCTGCTGATACATCTCCAACGCATCTATAATTTTTTATTGTTCCATGCTATTATATTATCTGTTTTGGATGTTTCATGGGCTTTATTATACACTTTTATATTATTTTTGGGACTAACCTACTAAGCCAAGGCCCAGTGCAAATTGCTGTTTTTTTGCCTATTTCAGTGTTTCGCAGAAAAGGAATATCAAATGGAATCCAAACGGAATGAAACCTTCGGGAGAGTGATTTTTGAACAAACGTGATCTAGAGGACTTGGAGTGGATGTCAAGAAAGAAGCGAGGAGGCCACGAGGCAGGGAGGCGCGCCTGCCCCCCTGGGCGCGCCCCCACCCTCGTGGGCCCCTCGCAGCTCCACCGACCTACTTCCTCCTCCTATATATACTCATATACCTCGAAAACATCCAAGAGCACCACGAAACCCTATTTCCACCGCCGCAACCTTCTATACCCGTGAGATCCCATCTTGGGGCCTTTTCCGGCGCTCCGCCGGGGGGGGAATCGATCACGAAGGGCTTCTACATCAACACCATAGCCTCTCCGATGATGTGTGAGTAGTTTACCTCAGACCTTCGGGTACATAGTTATTAGCTAGATGGCTTCTTCTCTCTCTTTGGATCTCAATAAAAAGTTCTCCTCGATCTTCTTGGAGATCTATTCAATGTAACTCTTTTTGCGGTGTGTTTGTCGAGATCCGATGAATTGTGGGTTTATGATCGAGATTATCTATGATCAATATTTGAATCTCCTCTGAATTCTTTTATGTATGATTTGTTATCTTTGCAAGTCTCTTCGAATTATCAGTTTGGTTTGGCCTACTAGATTGATCTTTCTAGCAATGGGAGAAGTGCTTAGCTTTGGGTTCAATCTTGCGTTGCTCGATTCAAGTGACAGAAGGGGAAACGACACGTATTGTATTGTTGTCATCGAGGATAAAAAGATGGGGTTTATATCATATTGCTTGAGTTTATCCCTCTATAGCATGTCATCTTGCCTAATGCATTACTCTGTTCTTATGAACTTAATACTCTAGATGCATGCTGGATAGCGGTCAATTTGTGGAGTAATAGTAGTAGATGCAGAATCATTTCGGTCTGCTTGTCGCGGACGTGATGCCTATATACATGATCATGCCTAGATATTCTCATAATTATGCACTTTTCTATCAATTGCTCGATAGTAATTTGTTCACCCACCGTAATGCTTATGCTATCTTGAGAGAAGCCACTAGTGAAACCTATGGCCCCCGGGTTTATTTTCCATCATATTAATCTCCCGTCAACTAGCTATTTCTGTCGCCGTTTATTTTGCAATCTTTACTTTCAATCTTTATCATAAAAATACCAAAAATATTATCTTATCATCTCTATCAGATCTCACTTTTGCAAGTGGCCGAGAAGGGATTGACAACCCCTTTATCGCGTTGGTTGCAAGGTTCTTATTTGTTTGTGTAGGTATGAGGGACTTGCGTGTGGCCTCCTACTGGATTGATACCTTGGTTCTCAAAAACTGAGGGAAATACTTACGCTACTTTGCTGCATCACCCTTTCCTCTTTAAGGGAAAACCAACGCATGCTCAAGAGGTAGCAAGAAGGATTTCGGCGCCGTTGTTGGGAGTCTACGCACAAGTCAAGACATACCAAGTACCCATCACAAACTCTTATCCCTCGCATTACATTATTTGCCATTTGCCTCTCGTTTTCCCCCACTTCACCTTTGCCATTTTATTCGCCCTTCTTCCATTTGATCTTGTGTTACCATGTGTCTTCTATTTGCTTGCTAAAAATCTATTGATATGGATCCACTTAAAGTGTTCTACTTGGATCATCTTCGATCCTTATGCGCTCGTGCTGAAAACCCAACTAGCCTAGTTGATGGGAAATCTTTAGATGAGCATGCTCATTTTGTGCATTGCCGTTTGTCTGAAAAAGGGAGACTCTTATGGGATCAAATAAACAGATTGTTGTGTTATGCTTGGAATCTTTGTGAAATTTATGATTTTACTTGTTGCTCTAAGAACCCTAAAAAACACCTCCCCTACCTATGTGAGTTTAATGATAATGAAATCTTATCTTCTTATGCAAAGGGTGTTTATAGTTACTACGATATCGAACTAATTGAAGAATTTTTTGCTTTTAAGGGTGCTTATGAAGTTGCTTCTTTGATTGAAAAGTATGATACTACTCTCTACGAATCTGAAAATTTTGACATACTTAAATATTGCTATGAAAACTATGCTCATAATGTCTATGTCAAAGAATTTATTGAGAGAATGACCGTTGCTTCGGAAGAAAATAATGATATGCATGAATCTATAGATAATGATGATTCCGATGATTTGTTTGAAATATCCCTTGATGAACATGATGCTTGCTATTCTTGTGGCCATGATGCCAATATTTATGAAGATGAATTTGCTATAGTTCCTTATGTTAAACATGAGATCGTTGCTATTGCACCCATACTTGGTAGTTCCTTCGATGAAAAGCATGATTGCAATGATGTTACTATAGATTCTCTTGATGTCAAATGTGTTAATTATATGCAAAACCCTAAGCTTGGGGATGCTAGTTTTGCTATGTCTACTATTTGTTTCAATGATCATGATTGGGGTGATTCTTTTTATGGTCTTGAAAATTTATTTAAGCCCCATGATGAATATGAGACTGATATTAGTGTTTGCAATAGTATTGAAAGTGGGTTTGGAAGAGTGTCAACTTTAGATCGCACATATTTGGAGAATGTTCAATCTTATGAAGTTTTTGATAGAAGTGGGTTTGGAGAGGTCATGACTTTAGTTAATTTTAATCCCACTATTTTGGAAGAGTGTCAACTTTGCATACATGTGGATCGTGTTAAGAATATGTTTTGTGATAGCTATATTGTTGAATTTGCTTATGATCCTACATGTAATTATTATGAGAGAGGAAAATATGGTTGTAGAAATTCTCATGTTACTAAATTACCTCTCGTTATGTTGAGATTGCTATTGTTTCTTTCCGCTTCCTTGCATATGCTAGTCTTTTCTTGCCTTGATAATTTGTTTGCCTACAAGATGCCTATGCATAGGAAGTATGTTAGACTTAGATGTGTTTGTCACGTATGTTATGATTCTCTTTTTGTGCTTCAATTCTTGTCTTTCATGTGAGCATCATTGAAATCTCTATGCCTAGCTAAGGCGTTAAACGACAACGCTTGTTGGGAGGCAACCAATTTTATTTTTGTTTCTTGCTTTTTGGTTCTGTTTAGTAATAAATCTTTGATCTAGCCTCTGGTTAGATGTGTTTTTATGTTTTAATTAGTGTTTGTGCCAAGTAGAACCAATAGGATCTTCTTGGGTGATAGTTGTTTGATCTTGCTGAAAAAGACAGAAACTTTTCGCTCACGAATATAATTGTTAAAATTCACCAGAACGTGATAAATTACCAATTCCTTTTGTAGTAGATCAGAACACAAATTTTCCAGGTTTTCCTAGTTTTTTAGGATTTTTGGAGTTCCAGAAATATGCGAACAAATCTGATTGCTACAGACTGTTCTGTTTTTGACAGATTCTGTTTTTCGTGTGTTGTTTGCTTATTTTGATGAATCTATGGCTAGTATAGGAGGTTATGAACCATAGAGAAGTTGGAATACAGTAGGTTTAACACCAATATAAATAAAGAATGATTTCATTACAGTACCTTAAGGTGGTGGTTTGTTTTATTTCACTAACGGAGCTCATGAGATTTTCTGTTGAGTTTTGTGTTGTGAAGTTTTCAAGTTTTTGGGTAAAGATTTGATGGATTATGGAATAAGAATTGGCAAGAGCCTAAACTTGGGGATGCCCAAGGCACCCCAAGGTAAAATTCAAGGACAACCAAAGTTTAAGCTTGGGATGCCCTGAAGGCATCCCTCTTTGTCTTCGTCCATCGATAACTTTACTTGATGCTATATTTTTATTCACCACATGATATGTGTTTTGCTTGGAGCGTCTTGTATGATTTGAGTCTTTACTTTTTAGTTCACCACAATCATCCTTGTTGTACACACCTTTTGGGAGAGACACACATGAATCGGAATGTATTAGAATACTCTATGTGCTTCACTTATATCTTTTGAGCTAAATAATTTTGCTCTAGTGCTTCACTTATATCTTTTAGAGCACGGTGGTGGTTTTATTTTATAGAAATTATTGATCTCTCATGCTTCACTTATATTATTTTGAGAGTTCTTTAGAACAACATGGTAATTTGCTTTGGCTATAAAATTAGTCCTAATATGATAGGCATCCAAAATGGATATAATAAAAACTTCCATATAAGGGCATTGAATACTAAGAGAAGTTTGATGCTTGATGATTGTTTTGAGATATGGAGATAGTGATATTAAAGTTGTGCTAGTTGAGTAGTTGGGAATTTGAGAAATACTTGTGTTGAAGTTTGCAAGTCCCATAGCATGCACGTATGGTAAACGTTGTGTAACAAATTTGAAACATGAGGTGTTCTTTGATTGTCTTCCTTATGAGTGGCAGTCGGGGACGAGCGATGGTCTTTTCCTACCAATCTATCCCCTAGGAGCATGCGCGTAGTGCTTGGTTTTTGATGACAGATTTTTGCAATAAGTATGTGAGTTCTTTATGACTAATGTTGAGTCCATGGATTATACGCACTCTCACCTTTCCATCATTGCTAGCCTCTTCGGTACCATGCATTTCCCTTTCTCACCTTGAGAGTTGGTGCAAACTTCGCTGGTGCATCCAAACTCGTGATACGATACGCTCTATCACACATAAACCTCCTTATATCTTCCTCAAAACAGCCACCATACCTACCTATTATGGCATTTCCATAGCCATTCCGAGATATATTTCCATGCAACTTTCCACCGTTCCGTTTATTATGACACGCTTCATCATTGTCATATTGCCTTGCATGATCATGTAGTTGACATCGTATTTGTGGCAAAGCCACCATGCATATTAATTCATACATGTCACTCTTGATTCATTGCCCATCCCGGTACACCGCCGGAGGCATTCATATAGAGTCATATTTTGTTCTAGTGTCGAGTTGTAATCATTGAGTTGTAAATAAATATAAGTGTGATGATCATCATTAATAGAGCATTGTCCCAAATAAAAAAAGAGAGAAAGGCCAAATAAAAAAAGGAAGGCCCAAAAAAATAAAAAAGGGACAATGCTACTATCCTTTTTCCACACTTGTGCTTCAAAGTAGCACCATGATCTTTACGATAGAGAGTCTCGTGTTTTGTCATTTTCATATACTAGTGGGAATTTTTCATTATAGAACTTGGCTTGTATATTCCAACAATGGGCTTCCCCAAATGCCCTAGGTCTTCGTGAGCAAGCAAGTTGGATGCACACCCACTTAGTTTCTTTTGTTGAGCTTTCATACATTTATAGCTCTAGTGCATTCGTTGCATGGCAATCCCTACTCCTTGCATTGACATCAATTGATGGGCATCTCCCTAGCCCATTGATTAGCCGCGTCAATGTGATACTTTCTCCTTTTTTGCCTTCTCCACATAACCCCCATCATTATATTATATTCCACCCATAGTGCTATATCCATGGCTCACGCTCATGTATTGCGTGAAAGTTGAAAAAAAGTTTGAGATTACTAAAGTATGAAACAATTGCTTGGCTTGTCATCGGGGTTGTGCATGATGAGAGCATTCTTGTGTGACGAAAATGGAGCATGACCAAACTATATGATTTTGTAGGGATGAACTTTCTTTGGCCATGTTATTTTGAGAAGACATAATTGCTTAGTTAGTATGCTTGAAGTATTATTATTTTTATGTCAATATTAAACTTTTATCTTGAATCTTTAGGATCTGAACATTCATGCCACAATAAAAAATTACATTGAAGAATATGCTAGGTAGCATTCCACATCAAAAATTCTGTTTTTATCGTTTACCTACTCGAGGACGAGCAGGAATTAAGCTTGGGGATGCTTGATACGTCTCCAACGTATCTATAATTTTTGATTGTTCCATGCTATTATATTATCTGTTTTGGATGTTTAATGGGCTTTATTATACACTTTTATATTATTTTTGGGACTAACCTACTAACCCAAGGCCCAGTGCAAATTGCTGTTTTTTTGGCCTATTTCAGTGTTTCGCAGAAAAGGAATATCAAATAGAATCTAAACGGAATGAAACCTTCGGGAGTGTGATTTTTGGAAAAAACGTGATCCAGAGGACTTGGAGTGGACGTCAAGAAAGAAGCGAGGAGGCCACGAGGCAGGGAGGCGCGCCTGCCCCCCCGGGCACGCCCCCACCCTCGTGGGCCCCTCGCAGCTCCACCGACCTACTTCTTCCTCCTATATATACTCACATACCCCGAAAACATCCAAGAGCACAACGAAACCCTATTTCCACCGTCGCAACCTTCTGTACCCCGTGAGATCCCATCTTGGGGCCTTTTCCAGCGCTCCGCCGGAGGGGGAATCGATCACGGAGGCTTCTACATCAACACCGTAGCCTCTCCGATGATGTGTGAGTAGTTTAACTCAGACCTTCGGGTCCATAGTTATAAGCTAGATGGCTTCTTCTCTCTCTTTGGATCTCAATACAAAGTTCTCCTCGATCTTCTTGGAGATATATTCGATGTAACTCTTTTTGCAGTGTGTTTGTCGAGATACGATGAATTGTGGGTTTATGATCAAGATTATCTATGAACAATATTTGAATCTCCTCTGAATTCTTTTATGTATGATTTGTTATCTTTGCAAGTCTCTTCGAATTATCAGTTTGGTTTGGCCTACTAGATTGATCTTTCTTGCAATGGGAGAAGTGCTTAGCTTTTGGGTTCAATCTTGCGTTGCTCGATCCCAGTGATAGAAGGGGAAACGACATGTATTGTATTGTTGCCATCGAGGATAAAAAGATGGGGTTTATATCATATTGCTTGAGTTTATCCCTCTACACCATGTCATCTTGCCTAATGCGTTACTCTGTTCTTATGAACTTAATACTCTAGATGCATGCTGCATAACTGTCGATGCATGGAGTAATAGTAGTAGATGCAGAATCGTTTCAGTCTACTTGTCGCGGACGTGATGCCTATATACATGATCATGCCTAGATATTCTCATAATTATGCACTTTTCCATGTGGCTCGAATTAATCTGATGAATCTGCAATGTGTTTATTTTTCATCAACATATTTTACTGATAGCATGCCAACCCTCACTTAACAAGATCACTAACTATCTTATATGTGTTATAGGGAAACAATGGGAAGCACCGAGGTTTACAAATCAAGGTTTGCACATGCATGGTCATTTGTCTAATAGCACATTATTGTGCAATTGCAGGAACCATTCTAATATTTAGCTTTTTAACAATTTGGTCTTGCACATGTAGGTCTTGCTGTGAGAGGTTTTGACCCACTATTCAACCCTTTTTGCATATGAAAAAAACGAGTTGCCCAAGAATATCAGTCAAGAAACTCAGAAAAGATTGTTAGGATAAAGAAATTAGTTACAAAAAACAACAAGATCTTTGTGTGCACAATGAAGAAGACATTAGTTCACTACAAGATGGTACTAACTATTATACCTTGTCTTTTTTATTCCTTTGCGCCATTTCAACTCTAGAGAAGATATTTATGCATATCCTTGTTTTCAGGCATTTTCAAAGTAGCTCACTGATGATTACCTCTCAAATCACCTATATGGTTAGGAGGCGAGGAAGGTATTCATACAACACCCATGGTTCAATATTGAAGTCTTCCTGAAGAGGACGAAGGATGGATGCTCAATCATCCACAAGCATGATGTCTACTACGCAACTTTATTCTTGTAGACTCATGTTGGGCCTCCAAGCGCAGAGTTTTGTAGGCAATTTTACCTCAAGTGGATGACCTAAGGTTTATCAATCCGTGGGAGGTGTAAGATGAAGATGGTCTCTCTCAAGCAACCCTGCAACCAAATAATAAAAAGTCTCTTGTGTCCCCAACACACCAAATACAATGGTAAATTGTATAGGTGCACTAGTTCGGTGAAGAGATGGTGATACAAGTGTAGTAATGATAGTAGATATTGATTTTTGTAATATGAACAATAAAAAACAGCAAGGTAGTAAGTAACAAAAGTGAGCATAAACGGTATTGCAATGCTTGAAAATGAGGCATAGGGTCCGTACTTTTGCTAGTATAATTGGATCATATAACCATCCCTCACGTGCATGAAGAATCACTCCAAAGTTCTTATCTAGCGGAGAACATAAGAAGAAATTGTTTGTAGGGTACCAAACCACCTCAAAGCTATTATTTCTGATCAATCTATCCTAGAGTTCGTACTAAAATAATATCAAGCTATTCTTTCCGATCGATCTAACCAAGAGTTCATACTAAAGTAACACCATATGGTACACATCAACCAACTCTAATGTCACCTAGATACTCCAATGTCACCGCGAGTATCTGTGAGTTGATTATACAATATGCATCAAACAATTTCAGATTCATAATACTCGATCCAACACAAAGAACCTCAAAGAGTGCCCCAAGATTTTTCTACCGGAGAAACAAAGACGAGAACGTGCAACAACCCCTATGCATAGATTAACCCAATGTCACCTCGGGAATCCGCGAGTTGAGTGCCAAAACACATATCAAGTGAATCATATGCAAGACATGTATCAAGTGCTCTCAAATCCATAAAAGTATTCAATCCGATAAAATGAAATCTCAAAGGGAAAACTCAATTCATCATAACAGGATAGAGAGGGGAAAATACCATATGATCTAACTATATTAACAAAGCCCGCGATACATCAAGATTGTGACATCTCAAGAACACGAGAGAGAGAGAGAGAGAGAGAGAGAGAGAGAGATTAAACAAATAGCTACTGGTACAAATCCTCAGCCCCGAGGGTGGACTACTCCCTCCTCATCATGGTGGTCGCTGGGATGATGAAGATGGCCACCGGCGATGATTTCCCCCTCTGGCAGGGTGCCGAAACGGGGTCTAGATTGGTTTTTCGTGGCTACAGAGGCTTGCGGCGATGGAACTTCTGATCTAGGTTAACCCCAAGGGTTTTTGGAATATTTGGGATTTTATAGAGCAAAGAGGGGGTGCGGGAGGCCACCGAGGTGGGCACAACCCACTGGCGCGCTGCCCCAGGCAGCACGCCTGGTGGGTTTCTGGGCACCCCAGTGTGCTCTGGCCCATTGGTGGTCTTCTTGTCCATAAAAAATCCTCAAAAAATTTCGTGGTGTTTGGACTCCGTTTGATATTGATTTCCTGCGATGTAAAAAATATGCAAAAAAACAACAACTTGCACTTGTGTGACGCCCCAAGACCGGAGCTTCAGTTGCCTTCCAGGGTTTCCGAGTTTTGCCATGTGATTTGTTTTGTTTGTGCATTCATCATGTCATCTCTTGCATTGCATCATCTCATCATGCCATCATATCATTAATTTTAAAAACTCAACTAAATAAATTGTATGGATTTTTCGATCCATGTAAATCGAGGGAATTCACATGGTGTTTTCTCTTTATAACATATCGTCCCTATATTAGGGAGCTATATTAAAAATATTCCATTGTTTTGGAATCACCATAACCCACTTGCATAATAAATCCCATGCCTTTTCTGCTCCGAGTTGACCTCAAAACCTTGCCAATATTTATTTCATCATTTTCCGGAGTTCCACCAAAAATCCTTGGGCCATTTTTGTTAAATTCTTCATATTTTTGTGAGCCCGGGAAAATTGTCCTCGTTCCTAAATTCTTTCCCTAACCCTCTCTTTATTTTTGTCTCTCTTTAGTGGTTTTTCTGCTAAGTAATATAAGTGAGGGAGAGAGAGTGCCTAGCCGGCCTCTTAGGCCCAAATGCCTCGCCATTCTCCTCCACCAGGCCGGCCTAGCCTCCCGAGGCCCAAGGCCCACCAACCCTCTAACCCTAGCCGCAGCCCTCCTCCCTTGACTCCCTCCAGTGCATCTCTTAATCATCCACTTCTCACTATTCAATTGTTCTGGAGTGTTGAAGATATCTCAGAAGATTCGTGTTTCCATTCTTAATCCGTTCAAGCTATTTCGAGATTGTTATCTCATTCAAGCCATTTAATTCAACCGGTGCAATCTTTATTTCAAGCAATCGTTCAACGGTGTTTCTTTTGAGTGGGCCCTAACCCACAGGTCTTTTCCCAGGATCTTACCTAACTCTTCTAATTTTCCGGAGTTATTCTCAAATTCTTTGCAAAGTTTGATGTAAGGATGAATTATCATCAGTCAAATGTCTTTATCCAAGATCTTTCAAATTATTTTCATTGTTGGTTCAACCTTTCCAATTTTCATTCCGGAGTGCCTCAACAATTCATGGTGGTGTTTCTCGTCGTCATTCTCGAATTTTGAAGACCGAAGAAGAGTTTCTCTTTAATCTTGCTCCATTCTCTTCAAGATTCATGGTTATAGCTTGATGCCATCCTCTCATAATTATTTTCGATTGTGAGAATTCTTTTAACCCACCCGGAGCATTTCAGAGTCTTTTCAGTTTGATTCTCCTGAGCCCATCATCTCGAATTATCCATTCCACTTTCACTCTTGTTCTCCAAATCGACCGGTGCATCATTCAAGTATTCACTAATCAGTTCATGATCTCTTCGTTCTCATGTATCTAAATTCTCTCAAGTATCTTCGTTCATTTCTAATTCCTTACGGCGATTCGTTCTTTTCTTCGCTTCTTTTCAATTCTTACGGTGGTTTGTTCAAGATTTCACTTCCTTTGTTATCATATCAATTTATTCGTTGTTTCAATTCTACCGGTGGTTCGTTGAAGACCTTCCCAAGTTTGCGCCATATCTATCTTAATCCTTTCTACGAGTATAAGTAGTATGCCAAATCCGTTGCTTGTCATCAATCTAATAAGGTGAAGGATACGCATAACATAATTCTTGTTCTTGTTTCATCCAAGTGATTGATTCATTCTTCCGGAGTTCGTAATGGTATCAATTTCTCAGTTCTAAGTTGTTCATCTCTTCTTTCCGGGGTTTGTTCATCATATCACAATTTCGGTACGAGATGCTTCATCTTTTCTTTCCGGAGTTCCAAGTTTTCTCGGTTATATCATTTCAAAGCTTCATCGTATCATTGCAAGGATTCACCTTGTGTTTTCAATTTCTCTTTCTTTCTATCACCCTTTTGTTTACCGGAGTTCATCATGGAGGCTCTACATGGTGCTTCCTCAAGGATTCTTTTCATTCTTCAATTGTTCATCAAGATTTCTCTCGGAGTTAAGATCCGTCAAGCCATACTTCAAAATAAACATGGTTCCAACACATGTTTCGTTTTGAGGCGTTCAAGCATTCTTCATCTTGCATTCCAAAGTGCAATTCTTTCTACCTTATCTCTTGAGATGGCGTTATGTCATTCCTGACAATTTCCCTTCGTGTTTCATGATTCACAGTTTTTCAAGAGTGACATATTTAAATCCATCATTTTATCTTTGTTCATGAGATATTTAAATCCATCATTTTTTCTTCGTTCACGAGATCTTTTCAACCCAACAATTTATTCGTTGGTGTTATCTTGGGCTATATTTCACCTAAAGCTTTCCCTAAGGATTGTTGCTATTTATGGTGCTTTTAAAGGACCCAAGTTCTTCATCTGTCCTCTTGGTGATATAAGTTTTCATCTCCGTGTTGCTCTCAACCCAATCAATTGTTTCCGTTGGTGGCAGAAGCTCACCTCATAATTTTGAGATGTTTTTCATAAGCCCACTACAAGCTTATTCTTACCGTTGTTGTTTTTTTCAAACAACTCCGTTCTATCCTTGTTTGTAAGGATGCTTCATTCAAATTCATTTGTGGTAGAAGTTGTCATTTTCTTCTCCATCCCTTTATCCCAACAATCTAGATTCTATTCTTTCGTTTCGAAGGCATTGTGATGTTGCTCTCTTCGACCCATCGTCTCGTTTTGCCAAGATCATGTTCTTTTTCTTGCATTATCCATTTAACCGGAGTGTTGTGTCTTCTCTTCAAGTTCTTTTCATCTTATCAAGTATTCCTTCCATTTTCAGTCGGAGTGCTGCCCAAATTATATCATTCTTAATCCTACTCTATCTTGTTTCAACCGGAGTGGTTTCGAATTCTATCTTGTCCCTTAAACTCTTGATGCATGTCTTTGCAACCTTCAAGTTCCCGTAATGTTCCGTGATCCTATTTTCTAACGGACTGTTCGCAATCTCGTTCATTCCATTGTATTCTTTCTTTCAATTTGCTCAACCTCTCAAGGTTCGTGGTTTCACTCGTTCACAAAGAAGCAACTTAGTTTTACCTCTTTCCTCTTCCGTTTTTCTATCCGGTGCCAACCTAGATCTCGGGACGAGATCCTCTCGTAGTGGTGGAGTGTTGTGACGCCCCAAGACCGGAGCTTCAGTTGCCTTCCAGGGTTTCCGAGTTTTGCCATGTGATTTGTTTTGTTTGTGCATTCATCATGTCATCTCTTGCATTGCATCATCTCATCATGCCATCATATCATTAATTTTAAAAACTCAACTAAATAAATTGTATGGATTTTTCGATCCATGTAAATCGAGGGAATTCACATGGTGTTTTCTTTATAACATATCGTCCCTATATTAGGGAGCTATATTAAAAATATTCCATTGTTTTGGAATCACCATAACCCACTTGCATAATAAATCCCATGCCTTTTCTGCTCCGAGTTGACCTCAAAACCTTGCCAATATTTATTTCATCATTTTCCGGAGTTCCACCAAAAATCCTTGGGCCATTTTTGTTAAATTCTTCATATTTTTGTGAGCCCGGGAAAATTGTCCTCGTTCCTAAATTCTTTCCCTAACCCTCTCTTTCTTTTTGTCTCTCTTTAGTGGTTTTTCTACTAAGTAATATAAGTGAGGGAGAGAGAGTGCCTAGCCGGCCTCTTAGGCCGAGCCGGCCCCTGGCCATTCTCCTCCACCAGGCCGGCCTAGCCTCCCGAGGCCCAAGGCCCACCAACCCTCTAACCCTAGCCGCAGCCCTCCTCCCTTGACTCCCTCCAGCGCCGTCGCGCCGCCCGATCCCATCTCCTTCCTCTCGCTCGAACCCCCCTCCTCTCGGTCCCTTTTCCCCTTCGTTCTCCTCCTGGCGCCGCCACTCACAGGGAGAGAGAGGAGCAGAGCCCCGCTCCTCCCGATCCACCACGCCGGCGACCCCTCCGACCGTCCTCCGCCTTCCCCGCATCCCTTCTCCACCCGAGCTGCTCCTCCTCACCTCGATATCCTCGGCCTCGTCCCCAACGATTGGAGGCCTCCTCCCATGCCTCTCGATCCCGTCGCTCCGGCCCCGCCGCGGCGCCCTGCGTCGCCGGAGCCCTGCGCCAAGTTCTCCCATGCCTCGTCATGTCTAGGGCGAGGAGGACGACACGCATCACCTCCCCCCCTGCTCACGCCGCCTCGTCGTGACCACGCATCCTCCTCCCTCCGCTCGCCTCAACCACATGAGCCACACCGCCACGGCGCCCGCCTTCTCCTATCGTGCCTGCCGCCGCCATGGCCCGCAAGGCCATCAAGATCGCCGCACCCTCCAGCCTCCTTCTCCGTCGGCGACCTCGACCTCTGCTGTTAGCTGCCGTCCCAGCGAGCGCCACCGCTTTGCTTCTCACACCGCACTCAAACTGCTCCACCCCTCTTGCTTCCTCTTCGCCGCCGCAACGCTGCGGATCGAAGCTGCCCTGCCTTGTTCGACCACTCTTCCTCGGCTAGTTCATCACGCTTGACCAGCAGCGCTTTTCCATGGAGCACTAGCATCATTGCTGGCCCCGAGCACCACCGCAGTGGCTGCGCCGACCGACCACCTTGGGTTGGCGCTGACATCGTTGTTGCCTCTGTGCATCTCCACTTCCGGTGCCCGTGGACATCAAGACCAAGTACCCCTTCGTTTCGTCAATACCGGCAAGTTCAGAAGATCCCAAGTACCACTACGATTGCCGTGCGCATCTACGGATCGCCAAGTACCCCTACGCATGGATATGTCAAGTTCGACTACACGGTGATGCGCCAAGTACCCCCCTCGGATCGTCAAGTTCGACTACACGGGAACGACTACATCCGAGGTGGATAACGACAAGTACCCCTACGCGCGAAGACGCCAAGTCCGTTTCGGGATTCTTCAAGTACCACTATCGACGACTCGAACATCTACGAAAAAGAACGTGTACCACGAGCGCCAAGTTCGACTACCGCACGGTTACGTCAAGTTCATCTACGGAAATGAGTACAACTACCGTTGACATGTTTTTCGCCAAGTACCTCTCGGATCGCCAAGTACCCCGATGACACGTGTACCACTACCGTTGACCCTCGAAGGCCCCGTGGACCCCGAACATCCACGGGACATGAACGTCTACTTCCCCTACGCCGTGTACGACTACTTCCCTCTACGAAACGCGAACCCTCCCGTTTGAACGATCCGAAGGTATAACCCGAGACGACCGCGATGAGATGCCCTTGCATGTATGAGATGCACGATATGTTTGCACCGTGTCCGAATCATCCTTGCGATGCTCCTCTTTTGCCATGCCACCGCCCGTGGGAACCCGTGTCGGATCACCCCACCATCTTGCATGACTCGCTCACGTCCACACTTTCCTTTGCACCGATATCTCGATCGAGTTATCGGAACCGGAATGTTGCCGTGGCACCATTTCCGTTGTCGTTGCCGTGGCACCCCTTTTTCGTTTCCGCCACGACGACTAATGCTTCATAATGCTCATGTTAACGTTTTCATAAAAATTGCATAAAAACTTGCACATGTCATCCGCATCATGATAACAACAATTAAAATGCTTATAATTGTTGTTTGCTTTAATTTGCTTAAATGCCATGCTAAAATGATTTATTTCATAACTAAATAACCGTAGCTCCATTTTAAATAAATTATATATGTAAATGGGGTGGAAAAATGCATAGATTAACATGGTAGCATTACTTTGCATGTTCAACAACATTAAAATTGTGTTTAGGGCAGAACAGTACCAAATTCGAAATATGCATATGGGGATTTTCCGGAATTTGTTGATTCGTTGTTTCCGGCCTCATTTAAACTTGCCTAGATAGGTAGTTTCATTACGCTTCACCTCTTGCCATGTTTAATAACATTTAATATTGTTGAGTACCTAACCAAGAGTGAACTTAATAAATGTTGTGAAGTTTCGTCAATATGCAATTCGTTGCATATTGAGCTCCACTTAACTTGTAGTTTTGTTTTTGCATATTGTCATGCCATGCATTTTCAAACCGGACATGCATCATACTTGATTGTGCATCATGCCATGTTTATGTGATGGTTGTTTACCATGTTGTTTGCTTCTTTCCGGGTTGCTTCTCTCGTTAGCTTCGGTTTCGTTCCGGAGTTGTGAGGATTTCGTTCGACTACATCCGTTTGTCTTCTTCATGGACTCGTTCTTCTTCCTTGCGGGATTTCAGGCAAGATGACCATACCCTCGAAATCACTTCTATCTTTGCTTGCTAGATGCTCGCTCTTTTGCTATGCCTATGCTACGATGCCTATCACGTGCTATATCATGCCTCCCATGTTGCCATGTCAGCCTCTAACCTTTTCACCCTTCCTAGCAAACCGTTGTTTGGCTATGTTACCGCTTTGCTCAGCCCCTCTTATAACGTTGTTAGTTGCGGTGAAGATGAAGTTTGTTCCTTGTTGGAACATGGAGATGTTGTTCCTTGTTGGAACATGTTTACTTGTTGGGATATCACAATATATCTTATTTAATTAATGCATCTATATACTTGGTAAAGGGTGGAAGGCTCGGCCTTATGCAGTGTTTTGTTCCACTCTTGCCGCCCTAGTTTCCGCATATCGGTATTATGTTCCCGGATTTTGCGTCCCTAACGCGGTCGGGTGATTTATGGGACCCCTTGACAGTTCGCTTTGAATAAGACTTTTCCAAAGAAGGCCCAACATTGGTTTTACCATTTGCCTCACCTATACCCTTTTCCCTTGGGTTTCGGAGCCCGAGGGTCATCTTTATTTTAGCCCCCGGGCGGTGCTCCTTCGAGTGTTGGTCCGAACCGAAAGCAGATCAAGGGGCCACCACGGGCAACTCGAGGGCTGGTTTTACTCGTAGGGTGACTTATCCGGTGTGCCTCGAGACCGAGGTACGTGCGACTCCTATCAGATTTGTCGGCACATCCGGCGGCTTTTTGGTCTTGTTTTATTGTTGTCGAAATGTCTTGTAGCCGGATTCCGAGACCGATCGGGTCTTCCCGGGAGAAGGAATATCCTTCGTTGATCGCGAGAGCTTATCATGGGCTAAGTTGGGACACCCCGCAGGTTTGAACTTTCGAAAGCCGTGCCCGCGGTTATGTGGCGGATGGGAATTTGTTAATGTCCGGTTGTAGAAAACCCGGTTGATCTTAATTAAAATACACCAATCGCGTGTGTAACGTGATGGTCTCTTCTCGGCGGAGTCCGGAAGTGAACACGGTGTTGGAGTTATGTTTGACGTAAGTAGTTTCAGGATCACTTCTTGATCATAGTTGTTCGACCGTGCCTTGCTTTCTCTTCTCGCTCTCTTTTGCGCTTGTAGCCACCAGATATGCTAGTCGCTGTGCAGCTCCACCTCACAACCCCGTCCTACCTTTAAGCTTAAATAGTCTTGATCTCGGTGTGAGATTGCTGAGTCCCGTGACTCACAGATACTTCAAAACCAGTTTGCGGTGCCGATGAAACCGCAGGTGGCGCACCCGAGCTCAAGGAGGAGCTCGATGAAGATCTTGTTCATTGTGTTGTTTCGTTTCAGTTGATCAAGAGTGGAGCTCAGTTGGGACGATCGGGATCTGTGTAGCATTTGGGGTAGTCTTCTTTTATTTTGGTTCCGTAGTCGGACCTTGATTGTATTTGTATGATGTAATGCTTTACTCATGTATTGTGTGAAGTGGCGATTATAAGCCAACTATGTATCTCTTTCCCTTATGTATTACATGGGTTGTGTGAAGATTACCTCACTTGCGACATTGCTTTCAATGCGGTTATGCCTCTAAGTCGTGCTTCGACACGTGGGAGATATAGCCGCATCGAGGGCGTTACAACTTGGCACTACGTCAATAGGTTAGTACAAAAAATGATATAAAATGACTATAAAATGATTATAAAACATCCAAGAATGATAATATAACAACATGAAACAATAAAAAAGTATAGATACATTGGAGACGTATCAGCATCCCCAAGCTTAATTCCTGCTCGTCGTCGAGTAGGTAAATGATAAAAACAGAATTTTTGATGTGGAATGCTGCCTAACATGTCATCTCATATTCTTTTCTTTATGGCGTGGACATTTGGACTTTTATATGGTTCAAAGCAATAGTCTAGTTTTGACATGAGACTTAAATACTCAAGCATATCAACAAGCAATCATGAAAACTGTTTGCGTTAGGCCACCTTGCGCAAACGTTTACCACATAAAAAGTATGGGTGATGGACAACCTACGCCACACAGTTTCTTCTACGCACCGTGTGTGTTGCATTCAATAACGCAAACGATAAAATTGTTAATATCGTCTGCAATGGCAACACTATCACAAATGATTTAATGAGAAAAATTATGTGTGATGTACGTACGAACGGAAACTTTTTCCCTAAATTGACTGTGTGAGATGTACATACGAATAGAAACGTACTGCTTGGATTGGCTATGTGGAATGTACATATGAACGAAAACGTATTCCTTGGATTGACTATGTGGAATGTACATACGAATGGAAACATTTGTCTGGGACTGACCATGTGGGATGTACCTACGACCGGAACCGATTGGGCCTGTATAATTGTATTTGATCGCTCGCCCGTCGCACACGATCTTATTTTGCCAAGCGTGTGTGTGACCGGAGAGCCTATCTCCAACGATTTCTGGGTCGTGTGGGAAGGACCCCCCTATCGCCCACACTCACTAGGTGACGGTTCAAAATGCCTTCGCGGAAAGGGGTTAAAAATATTTGTATAGCAGCTCGCTGTACCAGTGGAGGCCCGTGCGCACGGGGTCGCCCGAGATGTGTTGACTTCTTCTTGATGGTGACCTCCTTCTGCCTTATGGCCTTGGCGTCCTTCTCTTAGGCCTTGGGGATGTTCCTGAGCTGCTTGATGGTGGTCGTCCTCATACCTAATGACACATAGCATTCTTTGGTGAGGTATCATTCAAGTTTCATCCATATCCATATCAATCTCGTAGAGGAGTGCGTTCACCTCGTTTTTCATGACACATGCGTGAGCTTTTGTCATAAGTCCATGTGAATCTTGTTGGGTCGATGTGGTGTCCATGGGATGACCGAAGGATGCTCCGCATCATCCCATGTACCGGTGCGCTCAAGTGCATGACGTTCGTCCAACCTTGCGCTAAGTTGTCTGGGCTCGTCCCGCGTGAGAAGACGCGGCGAAGTTGACTCACCTTCTGGCTTGGTAAACGAACTGGAGATCAAGTCCCAGATTTTTCGTTTACATCGTTTGCGGATTGTGACGGGCTTAAGTGGGCTGCCGCACTGCCCCACGTAAATCGTAACGGATTGTGGCGAGCAACCTCAAATGCTCGTAACATGTGCTAACGCCTGCAATTGCCTGCGGCGGATGGCCCCTAACTAGGCCCGCTATGTGCCACCTGCCCGAGCCTTACGACCGTCGCATGTAGCTAGCCGAGAGTGGACCGGCCCAATTCTGACATGTTCTCGTCAAGGTGACATTATGCTGAGGTCACACTTGTCTTTTTTCTTCCTTTTTTATAGCAAGATACACATATTAGTAAACGTAGTGTAAAAAAAATATCCGCCCTATTTTTAGAAACTGTTTCTACCATTCAAAAAATGAACATTAAAAATGTGCACGCATTTAGAAAATGTGCATGTAACATTTTCTGCAAAATGTTATAGAATGAAAGAAAATGTTCGGCTAATTAATAAAAATCGTACCATTCAAAAAAATGTACGTTACATTTAGAAAAAAATCACGCATTTCAAACCAAAAAAATGTGACATTTATAATGTTTATCCCGTGTATAAAAAAGTTCACATAGTTGAAAAAGTATTTCTTATCATACAGAAAAATCTTTCATCATATAACTTTTAATACCTATTTGAAAATTTTTCAAATTAATTATTTAAGAAAATGTGAAATAATATATTTAAAAGCACTAAACTTATAAAAAAATATATTCGGATGTATACTAAAATTGTACAATATGTATGAAAAAAGTAGACGTAGAAACATATATTTTGCAAAAATGTTTATCATATATTCGATAAATTTTAAACGAGTACAAAAAAAATTGCTTTGCTATATACAGAAATATGTACAACACTTATGAAAAAGGTAGACATCTCTTAAATAAAAGAAAAAGGAAAAAAACATACAAAGAAAATTGAAGAAAAACAAGGAATCAGAAAATACAAACGTAAGAGGAAAAGTAAATGAAAAAACCCGAGAAAAACATGGACATACCCGAAGAAAACGCAGCGAACGCATGGATCGATAGCTAAACGCGCTAAATGAGCCAGCCCATACGTGCGGGCGCCAGAGGCGAGCCCTCCTTTCACGTTGCAATAAGCGACATATAGCTCCTTGCGAGGATCCACTCAAAAAATATCTATTAAAGAAGGTCCTTGCGAGGATGATTGCTCGATCTGAATCTTTACCTTTTTCTTTTGTGTTGGAAGTTGCTAGAGCCTTCACCCAGGGTGCAAATCGCTTATTAGCTCCCTTCTGTTCCGTGAGACTCATCGACTTGTCGTTCTCTCCGTACGCCAGATCTGGTACCCTTCTCCGGCGGCCGGCGCGGTGAGCCCCCCCCCCCCCTCCCCCTCTACCTCCCTTCGTTTCCACTGTTTTGCTGGTCTGCCCCCTCCCACATGGCTGCCCGCGCCGTGAGCTACAGCCGAGGATCGCCCGTGAACATCCTCGTCAGTTATATGATCCATCCACTTTCTTGATGATTTGTTTGCCGCGCGGTTGAGGAGTAAATGATAGTATAAACGTTTGTTTGTACTAAAGGCAGGTGAATTGGGGTTCATGTGCGTCTGTCTTGATGCGCAAGTTCCTTTAGATGTACCTCCCGAAGTGAAGTTTTGGGCACTTATCTGGGAGGTTGGCGCTCCGTAATGAGAGGATGGAGAGAGCGGGCCCTTTTGAATTTAATTTTCGGTAGATGCCTGCGTGTTTCATTTTCGTATGGGCTCTGTTTAGGTTTTTACAAAGATTTGTTCTCCAGTTAATTCAGCTGCCCAGAAAGAGGCTCATGTATGTGTTGATGAGACCGAAAGTCCGAAACCCTTATTTTCTTGTCAAACAGACTCTTTTGTCTGCAGAGGTCTTGTCTAAGTAGATTTCGTCTAGTGAGAGGCATGTATTTGGTTTCTATATATTTGATTTGTTAAGGATTTATAACTTCAATTGATTTTGCTATGTGCGTTCATTAAGCGGCATAGTCCTAAAATTCACCCGGTCAATTTTAAGGGTTGCCACATTTTTAGTGGTCCTAACATGGACAGCAGATATTGGTACAGGTAATGCATGCTCTTATTTGAAAAAAATTACATCTTTTCCTGTGGGATGATTATGTATTAAAAGACCAAAATCCATTATTTTCTTGGAGATGTTCTCTAGTCAGAAGCATGCATTTGGTTTCCGTGTTTGATTTGGCAAGGATTTATAACCGCAGTTGATTTTGCCATGTGCATTGGTTAAGCGTTGACCTGCAATCTGCTATAGCCCTCAATTCCACCTGGTGGATTTTAATATTTGCTTCATTTTTGGTGGTCCTAACATGGGCACACAACATAAGTAGGTCGAGGTAAGTGATGCATGCTTTTATTCGGAAGCTATCATCTTTTACTATCATATGGTATCGAGGGTCTTAGCTGCTGCCTGATGCTACTTGGGTTTGGAGGTAGAAAAGCTTGATGGAAAATAAATATTACCCTCTTTATGAAGAATCCTAATGTACCACACATGCTGTGTTATTACTGGCATTGAAGATTTTTTTATTTAAGTTTGTATTTAGTTCTCATGGTATTCCATGTCGCTGACTATTCTGTCTCTGCTTTCAGATCATGGTCGGGCCTGGGCACCGGAATAGTCATGGAAAGCGGCAGTCTGATTATGCTGAAAATGGAGGTGTCAAGAGAAGAAATCCTGGTGATGATACATATGCTCCTGGTCCAGATGACACTGTCTATCGCTACCTTTGCACGTCTAGGAAAATAGGGAGTATAATTGGGAGGGGTGGAGAAATTGCCAAGCAGCTGAGGAGCGATACTCAAGCTAAGATTAGGATTGGTGAGAGTGTCCCTAACTGCGATGACCGAGTCATAACAATATTTAGCTCAAGCAGGGAGACTAATACCATTGAAGATACTGAAGATAAGGTTTGCGCTGCTCAAGATGCTCTCTTTAGGGTTCATGAGAAGCTTGCCACAGATGATGGTCCTGTGAACGAAGAAAATGAAGAGGGTTTAGGTCAAGTTACTGTTCGGTTGCTTGTGCCATCTGATCAGATTGGATGCATTATTGGAAAAGGTGGGCAAATCATCCAGGGAATCCGCAGCGACACTGGTTCACAAATACGTGTTCTCAGTAATGAACACCTTCCTGCATGTGCTATTAGTGGTGATGAACTTCTCCTGGTTAGTCATTTTTCCCTCCTTTTTCCTGCAATAAATGTACAGGTGTACTACTATACTCGTATAGCAAGTATATCCTCTCTTCTATATAGTACATGTGGACATGTGGTATCCGTAGTCTTACCAAATACTCCCTCCGTTCCTAAATATTTGTCTTTCTAGAGATTTCAACAAGTGACTACATACGGAGCAAAATGAGTGAATCTACACTCTAAAGTATGTCTATATACATCCATATGTGGTAGTCCATTTGAAATCTCTAAAAAGACAAATATTTAGGAACGGAGGGAGTATAAGTCTTTTTAGAGATTTCAATATGTACTACATACGGGTGTATATAGACCTATTTTAGAGTGTAGATTCACTCATTTTGCTCTGTATGTAGTCTATATTGGAATCTCTAAAAAGGACTTATATTTAGGAACGGAGGGAGTATCTACTACAACAAATGTTTACTCGTTTATGTGCAGTAGGTATTTCATATGCTCTGGTTGTAAATTTGTACTCATTAATTGAATAACGGGCATGTTCATTTAATAAATGGATATATTTTCTTCTGTTTATTTAGTTTAATATATATATTACTATTCTTCACCCCTCTATTTTAATATTAATGCACTGTAATTTTACGTTCCGTAAATTTTGTCTTATTTCAAATGTATAAAGAGAACATAATAAAATATCTAATCACCGTAAAAATATTTTATGTTACGTAAAATTACAGACGTAAAAACATAGTGTAAAATATACATAAAATGCAGTTTTTCTTGTCTTATGACATATACTTTTTTTCTTATGCCAAATTTTATGCAGTGAATTAATATGAATGAACTATTTGTATTTCAAATGTAATTTATTTGTGAAATGATCGTAAGATTAACTCAGGTGAAGAATAACTTATTCTGCACCCTCGGTGATGAATAGACTTTCTATATATATATATATATATATATATATATATATGAAATACAAATAGTTAATATTCTGCACCCTAGGAAAATGGTTGTGTACTCCTAGAGTACGTACTCCCACCCTCATACACCACATAGATGAATCTTTTATACCTCTTTATTATCTTTAATATACTTCATTATTAATTATTAGATACCAAAATGAGTTTCATGAAAAAAATCATGTGTGTCTCATATTTTTGAAGGTTTACGTCTATACTGATTTGTTTGTATGTGAAAAAGGTAGTATATTACAAAAAGTATGTCAGAAATGATATTTTTCAACAAAACTCGTATTGTGGTATCTTAGAATATTTAATAAAGTATATTGAGAATGGTAAAGAGGTATAGTCAATGCGTATATGAGGTATATTGAAGATGGGAGTACATACTCCGAGGAGTATAGAAAATTAGTCCTATATATATTGTATTGTTTTGTAGTGTCACTGTGAAATCATAAATATATAACATTTTTTATCATTTTAAAACTAGATAATTGGGGATAATATGAATGAACTATTTATATTTCAAATGTAATTTATTTATGAAATGATCGTAAGATTAACTTGGGTGAAGAATAACTTATTCTGCACCTCGGTGATGGATAGACTTTCTATATATATATATATATATATATATATATATATATATATATATATATATATATATATATATATATATATATATATATGAAATACAAATAGTTCATATTCTGCACCCTAGGAAAATGGTTGTGTACTCCTAGAGTACGTACTCCCACCCTCATATACCACATAGATGAATCTTTTATACCTCTTTTTATTTTAATATACTTCATTATTAATTATTAGATACCCCAAAATGAGTGTCATGAAAAAAATCATGTGTGTCTCATATTTTCGAAGGTTTACGTCTATACTGATTTGTTTGTATGTGAAAAAGGTAGTATATTACAAACAGTACGTCAGAAATGATATTTTTTCAACAAAACTCGTATTGTGGTATCTTAGAATATTTAATAAAGTATATTGAGAATGATAAAGAGGTATAGTCAATGCGTATACGAGGTATATTGAAGATTGGAGTACATACTCCCAGGAGTATAGAAAATTAGTCCTATATATATTGTATTGTTTTGTAGTGTCACTGTGAAATCATAAATGTATAACATTTTTTTATCATTTTAAAACTAGATAATTGGGGATCCGATTGTAGTTAGAAAAGCTCTTCTCCAAGTGTCATCTCGCCTCCATGGCAACCCATCCAGGTCACAGCATCTCCTTGCGTCCGGCTTAACCCAACCTTTTCCAGCGGGCTCCCGCCTTGGTAGTTCCTCTACTGCACCAGTTGTAGGGATTACTCCTATGGTTGGTCCTTATGGACGATACAAAGGTGATATGGTGGGAGATTGGCCTTCTATATACCAACCACGGAGGGAGGTGAGCTCTGCAAAAGAGTTTACCCTGCGTCTGCTTTGTGCCGCGGCGAATGTCGGAGGTGTAATTGGAAAAGGAGGTGGAATTATCAAACAGATTAGGCAAGAATCTGGAGCTTTTATCAAAGTGGATAGTTCGAGTGCTGAAGGTGACTGCATAATTACAGTTTCGGCAAAGGAGGTAATTTCTCTCTTCTTCAGTTTTTGCATGATACGTTTCCATGTTTATTTTTAGTAGCAGGTCCCGATTAATTCTAATTTTCCGTGCCATGCAGTTCTTTGAAGACCCTGTCTCTCCAACAATTGATGCTACAGTCCGTTTACAGCCAAGATGCAGTGAGAAAATTGATGCAGAATCGGGGGAGCCATCATATACTACACGTTTGCTGGTGTCGACATCACGGATAGGGTGCCTGATCGGCAAAGGTGGTTCAATCATTACGGAGATACGAAGAACATCGAGAGCAAACATACGGATCATTTCGAAGGAGGATGTTCCAAAAGTAGCATTGGACGACGAAGAGATGGTCCAGGTAACAATTTTAACTTCTGATGTTCTTTGTTTCACGACTCCTTGTTGCCATAAAAAGTATTTACTGTTGTAATTGTCATGTACAACAGATCAGCGGAGATCTTGATGTTGCAAGGCATGCTCTTGTGCAAATAACTACAAGGCTGAAAGCCAACTTCTTTGAAAGAGAAGGTGCTTTATCAGGTTTTCCACCTGTGATCCCATATCACCCTTTGCCTGCTAGCGTGTCTGATGAGCCAAAGTATCTAAGCAGAGACAATAAGTCTGCTGGGCACGATTATCCATATTCTAGTGGATATCGTGCATCAGACGATGTGCTTCCTGTTGACCGTTATGCAAATTATGGCAGCTCCCAGGTATAGCATCCCTTTTATTCATTGCGAATCCTGCCAACATTTTGTCAGGTTTCTTATCCCACAATACGAACTGAAACCATCTCTAGGTATACGGAGGCGGCTATGGTGCTTACAGTGGTGGTTCTGGCAGCAGCGGGTAAGGATGACTTTCTTTTGAGTCACCCTGTATACATATTCTCGTTGTTGACCATAGTTCTGTGTAGGGAAATAAACGTTAAAAAAAGCACCAAGTGTAAATTGCTAGTTCTGCCTCTAGCGCCTACTTTGCCTAAGCGGCATGCCTAGGCACGATTAAGCACACGGCTAGTACAATAATCGCTTGCCCTTCTGCTGTGGCCTAGCACCTAATCACAATTAAGCGGCACATGTATAGGCATGGTTTTTTTTAACCAAAATATTAATGTTTCTTTACACTCGATATATTGCTGTCTATTACTCCCTCCATCCCATAATACAAGATGTTATTAGAACCAATGTACTGATATGTTGGTTGTAGTAACATCTTTATTATGAGACGGAGGGAGTATCATTTTGTGCGAACTTTGGTCAAGGCCAAGTTTACTTAATATTCCATTTTTATCTTTGTATGCTTATCTTTATTCCATATGTGATTTTTCACTTGGTACTGTTTGCAAAAAATTTATCAGGTTATCTGGCTCTACCTATCTTTCATCTGGAAAACGCTATGGCTATTAAAATGCAGGTTGTCGAATCCAACAGGTATGGTTCCTCTGTGTGTTGACATGTATATACTGACTACATGTTCAATACTTGCTTCTAACCACATCTGCCTTTGAAACACATTGAACCCAGCTCAGCTCTCTTCCGATGAACCTGTCCGTTTCACATTTGCACCCCTGCCCAATCCTTTACTGAAAACAGCCAAGACCAATGAAGTTTGGAGCCTGCTTATTGGAGCCCCTACCCAAACCAGATGACTGAGAGTATGGCCCAACCTGGAAGCTTTGCTTAAGAGGACCTGTCTGGATGCCATAAACCCTCTGATTTCCCTAGTAGAATACATTTACTCTTTATCTTTTCCTCCGGGCCTGTGTGTGATGCCCTGCCGTGAATGTTCCGAACCTATGTATTGGAAGGTCACATATAAGAATCTGTATTTGTTGTCCTAAAACCTGCTTAGTAGTTTGTGTGAGAGACTTGGTCCCCTATTCGCCATCCAAAACTTAGGAGATGCTACTTGCCCTTGCTTGCAAATATGCATTCCTTCATTGATACATACTATCATTCTTAGCAGTAGTAGTTCAGAATATTACCAAGACTTGGTCCTGTCTGCAAACAGTAACCATGAGATACCACTACGACTTGCAACTTGAAATCCTAAATCAATGAGCTCAAAATGTGTGCAAGATATAGGAGAATTTTTGCTGTCTTCCGATTACATCGGCTTGCGAATACCATACACATGTTTGATTCAGTTGTTTCGGGTTTCAGTCACCCTGTAATCAGATGCGGTGCTTCACAATTCCAAAAAGGGCCGATCCCAGCTGGATTGTGATAACACAATCCCAAAAAGGGACCATCCCAGATGGATTGGGATAACACCATCCCAGCTGGATTGGGATAACACCGCATGCCGTCTCACTTGTCCCAACCTTCTCCTCACCAAGAGCCCTCCCATCCCAACCTCCTCACCAAGAGGCCTGAGGCCCAGAGACCCTGAGCAGCAGCAACGACGCCGCAGCAGGCGCCTGCGCTGGCAACCTCCCTGCTCTCGTCCGTCTCCTTTCGCCCACCGACGAATCTATAGAATCCAGGACGCTAAATCTTGGATTCGTTTGCCAATCGATGTACCAACAGCCTCTGGACCAGGAGAGATCTTCTCTGTATGCGTCTGTGTTCGTTGATCTGGCCTTGTTTGGGCTGGTTCTGGATCGATCTGGGTTTGTTTAGTTTTGTTCTGGTGCTGGATCTGGGGGAGCCGGCGGAGGTCTTTTTTCTTCTCTTTTGAGGCGTCCCAAGCTATCCTGCGTCAGAGCTGTGTTGTAATGGGAAAACAAACCTTGCTTGAACCAAACAGATTGTGTAATCACAGAGACCATCAGCTAATACAGTGTATCTTGATTACAACACCCAATACATTGCCTGTCCCGAACCAAAGTGGTTGATAATTTACCTATGGAGCAACTTTTGGCATGGTGGTCTGAAAGTACCAGCTTTTGCTTGAGATTCTTATAAACGCCTTAACATGCCATAGTTGCGCACATGATCAGAATGCCATTTGACATGCATGTGTTGCACCAATCGAGTATTGGCAAGTTATGAGATCGTGATTAGGTATCACCATGTTGGATAAATTGTGCTGCATTTTGTCCAGAGGTGTGTGCACTCTAGATTTGAGTTTATGTTTGGAGTATTATCTTTATCCTTGTTAACCAGGAAGGTGCAGGAGCATACACAATTCCTGGAGCTAGAGACAGGCTGTTGCCGACATGCTTTGCATTGGTCAAGTAAACATTTCCAGTTTGTTTATTGGAAATAGGTAGTAACAGGGTCACGGTTGTGTCGTGCTTCTTAGGTCTTTCTACCCGTCTTTGTATGTTTATTATGCAGTGTGTATTCAACTTGATCACTTGGGCAAGTGGTGAAGCTGAACATCATTATTCATTAGTTTTGTTGTGTTTTATCAACCGGTGAAGCTGAACATTCATACGGGGTTTGATTGGGTGGATGCTGGCCTGATTATATTTGTTTTTTTGATAATTTCATATGGGATTTAGCATGTTTCATCCTGTCTCAAACAACTTTGTAAATTAAATTAACGCAATCCACGTGAGGTTGACAAGTCAGTCATTGGTGATACTAGTAGAATGCCCGTGAGTTGCCACGGGCTCTTGAAATATTTTGCTAGTTGTACATAACATTATGCATGTTAAATTTCACATGTAGAAAGAAGATAGCATGGGCACAATCGGGTAATAGTTAAAGTCCACTTCACTTGCGTGTGTTGCCACGGGCTTTTGAAATATTTTATTAGTTGTATATAAACATTATGCATGTTAAATTTCACGTGAGAGACAAGATAGCATGGGCACAATTGGGTATTAATTGAAGTTCTTTACTTGCAATGTAAAATGATAAAAAAAGAAATTGGCGATGCATATATATAAAACGAAGATCCAACTGAAAATCCATTATGAATCAAGATATATGGGATTAAGAAATTCCCGCACGATATTAGAGATGTTATCTTTAGTTTCATTCGCATGATATTTGAGCAATTATAGTAACAACTTTGTCAACTCATACCAATCATGCACAAGCAATATATGTAGTTGTATGAATACTTCACGTCAAAGACCTTAAATGTGTAACTGAGAGTACTTACCGTGCAAATCGGGTGAATGAATTCTTTACCATTCCACCAAAGCATAAAGAAAATAAAAATCGCCAAGCACATGTGACACACCGAGACCGATGCTCCAGATGCCTTCCATTTATTTTAGTTGTTGCCGTGTGTTTATTATGTTTGTTGCATTATCATAATTTTTTTGCATATTTCATTCCTATATGTTTTATGGCATGATCATGTTGAGTGCCATTGTCACAACTAGACGATACCCCGCACGTTGTTGCAGGAATGTTTTGCAACATGTTCAATGAGAATTGGTTGTATGAAACATGAATATGTATATTGATAATGTGAGAACTAACTAAAAAAATGATTTGTGGTGTTTGGTTATTAATTGTGTACTATAAATATCATAATAGTATTTAAATTCTCATGCACGTTTGCATCTTGAGGTGCTTTTTTATTATGCAGGGTTGCATGTTGTGGTGGGCCTTTTCTCTATGCATGTTGAATGATGAGGTGGCATATTTGCATGTCGAGAGAAATAGTTTAGTGGGGGCTAGCTATTTAGATATAAAAGATTTGCTTCTTGCATCATGTTCATTATTGATTATATTTTGCCATCCTTGTTGTTGCCATGATCATCTTGCTTTGTTATATGCTTCATGATTTTGATGTGCCTCATGTCATTTTATTGCATTTTATCATGATCATCATGTGGGTTGCGTTCTTCATGTTGATGTGTTGGTTATGTGCTCTCCATCTTCCCCTTCTCCTATGGTTGTTTGCCTCTTCATCTTTTCTCCAAGGCCCTTCTCCAAGTGCAAACCATTTCATTTCTTCCTTCTTTCAAATTTCACCCATTATTGCAAGTGACATTTTTCCTACCTAAAATAATTTTCATTCTTTTCCTCTAAATCCTACACAATGACTTTAACCTCTATGTCAAATTTCAGCTCATTTGGATGTGTTTTGGTTGGGTTCAAAAATGGCTCAAGTTTGAATTTATTATTTTCTACCTCTAAAAATTGTCAGGGCAATTTATTCAAATAGCACCTATTTCCAGGCGTAGAGATATAATTACATCTTTCATATTCCTTCCCCAACCCTCTGACCTTTGCCCTTTTGTATTATGTGGATTATATATTTACAAGAAAGATTTTTAAGAGGAAAAAGAAAAGGGGCCTTATCTGACCGAAGCCACTTGGGCCTCCTTCTCCCGAGCTGGCCCAGCCATGCGAGACGGCCACCAGCCCCGTTTGGAACGCCGTCTCCTACCTCCAGGCGTGCAACAGCAGTAGCGCCATGAGAAGGACACGGACGCCAAGGCCGGCACCGTCCATCCGCGCCTCTATAAAACTGAACCCCACGCCCTAGGGTTTCCCTCTTCCCCCTTCTTGTCGCAGCCACTACTCTCTTCGTCGTTCGCCTCCTCTTTCGTTCGCAAGTGAGAGAGCCGAGAGAGTTCAGAGAAGAACCGTCGGCGTCCTCGTTTTGGGTTGACTCACCGACGTCGTCTCCTTCGACCACACATGCATCCTTGAGACCCGGATTGACCTCTTCTTCCCCTGCTTCCTCTGCTAAATGGACCCAAGCACCACCGTCAAGATCAGCGCATCCTCCCACCGTCTTCGATCACCGTCGGCCTCGTACGACTCCGGCAGCACCCCCACGGTGAAGTTTCGCCCCTCCCCACCTTGTTTCCTTGTCGGTTCCATCGCCGTAGTAGCCTTCTTGTTCGTGCCCATGACTGCCATGGCTTCCATGGAAGTGTTGCCATTACAATTTTTACAAAAGCATCAACTAAAATGCTAATTACATTTGTATAGACAAAATTGTATGTCAATGCATGATAACCGACAAGTATAGGGGATCGAATAGTCTTCGAGGGTAGAGTATTCAATCCAAATTTATTGATTCGACACAAGGGGAGCCAAAGAATATTCTCAAGTATTAGCAGATGAGTTGTCAATTCAACCACACCTGAAAGACTTAATATCTACAACAAAGTGTTTAGTAACCAAGTAGTATGGAAGTAGCGGTAACAGTGGCAAAAGTAATAGTAGCAGTTTTGTAGCAATCGTAACACTGGCAACGGAAAAGTAACGAAGCAATGATCAATATGAAACGAACTCGTAGGCAATGGATCAATGATGGACAATTATGTTGGATGGCATTCATCATGCAACAGTTATAACATAGGGTGACACAGAACTAGCTCTAATTCATCAATATAATGTAGGCATGTATTCTGTATAGTCATACGTGCTTATGGAAAAGAACTTGCATGACATCTTTTGTCCTACCCTCCCTTGGCAGCGGGGTCCTATTGAAACTAAGGGATATTAAGGTCTCATTTTAATAGAGAACCGGACCAAAGCATTAGCACTTAGTGAATACATGAACTCCTTCAAACTACGGTCATCACCGGGAAGTGTCCCGACTATTGTCACTCCGGGGTTGCCGGATCATAACACGTAGTAGGTGACTATAACTTGCAAGATAGGATCAAGAATACAAATATATTCATGAAAACATAATAGGTTCAGATCTGAAATCATGGCACTCGGGACCTAGTGACAAGCATTAGGCATAGCGAAGTCATAGCAATATCAATCTTAGAACATAGTGGATACTAGGGATCAAACCCTAACAAAACTAACTCAATTACATGGTAAATCTCATCCAACCCATCACTGTCCAGCAAGCCTACGATGGGATTACTCACGCACGGCGGTGAGCATCATGAAATTGATGATGGAGGATGGTTGATGATGACGATGGCGACGATTTCCCCTCTCCGGAGCCCAAAACAGACTCCAGATCTGCCCTCCCGAGGAAGAACAGGAGATGGTGGCGGCTCTGTATCGTAAAACGCGATGAATCCTTCTCTTTGATTTTTTTTCTCTCTGATGTGAATATATGAAGTTGGAGTTGAGGTCGGTGGAGGTTCAGGGGACCCACAAGGTCAGAGGGTGGACAAGGTGTGGGCCCCCTTCGGTTGATTCTTTCGTTAATATTTTTTATTTATTTCAAAAATGATCTCCGTGAAGTTTCAGGTCATTCCGAGAACTTTTATTTCTGCACAAAAGTAACACCATGGCAATTCTGCTGAAAACAACGTCAGTCCGGGTTAGTTCCATTCAAATCATGCAAATTAGAGTCCAAAACAAGGGCAAAAGAGTTTGGAAAAGTAGATACGATGGAGACGTATCAACTCCCGCAAGCTTAACCCATTGCTTGTCCTCAAGCAATTGAGTTGACAAACTGAAAGTGATAAAGAAAAACTTTTACAAACTCGGTTTGATCTTGTTGTTGCAAATATGTAAAGCCAACATTCAAGTTTTCAGCAAAGATCATGAACTAATCATATTCACAATAACATTTAGGTCTCATATTTACTCATATTAATGGCATAATCAACTAACGAGCAATAATAATAAATCTTGGATGACAAACTTTCTTAAAACAATCATGATATGATATAACAAGATGGTATCTTGCTAGCCCTTTCTAAGATCGCAAAACATAAATGCAGAGCACCCCTGAAGATCAAGGACTAATTAGACATTGTAATTCATGATAAAAGAGATCCAGTCACAGTCATACTCAATATCAATTAATAACAACACATACAAATGACAGTGGTGCTCTCTAACTGATGCTTTTTATAAGAGGATGATGACTCAGCAATAAAAGTAAATAGATAGGCCCTTTGCAGAGGGAAGCAGGGATTTGTAGAGGTGCCAGAGCTCGAGTTTTTGAAACAGAGATAAATAATATTTTGAGCGGCATGCTTTCATTGTCAACATAACAACCAAGAGATCTCGGTATCTTTCATGCTACATACATTATAGGCGGTTCCCAAACAGAACGGTAAAGTTTATACTTCCCCACCACCAACAAGCACACTCCACGATCGGGTCCGAAACAACGGTCTTGTCCAACTAACAACAATCTGGGGAGTTTTGTTTGCCATTATATTTTGATTTGATTTGAGCATGGACCGGGCATCCCGGTTACCAGCCATTTTCTCATGAATGATGAGCGGAGTCCACTCATCGTGATAATAACCCACCTAGCATGGAAGATATTGACAGCCCTAGTTGCTACATGAGTGATTCGAGCATACAAAACAGATTATCATTTGAAGGTTTAGAGTTTGGTACATGCAAATTTACTTGGAACGGCAGGTAAATACCGCATATAGGTAGGTATGGTGGACTCATATGGAACAACTTTGGGTTTATGGAGGTGGATGCACAAGTAGTATTCTCCCTTAGTACGAGTGAAGGCTAGCAAAAGATTGTGGAGCGACCAACTAGATAGCGACAACAGTCATAAACATGCATTGAGATTAACCAACACTAAATGCAAGCATGAGTAGGATATAAATCACCATGAACATAAATATCGCGGAAGCTATGTTGATTTTGTTTCAACTACATGCGTGAACATGTGCCAAGTCAAGCCACTCGAATCATTCAAAGGAGGATACCATCCTATCATACTACATCACAACCATTTTCAAAGCATGTTGGCACACAAGGTAAACCATTATAAACTCCTAGCTAATTAAGCATGGCATGAGTAACTATAATCTCTAATTATCATTGCAAACATGTTTTATACGTAATAGGCTGAATCAGGAACGATGAACTAATCATATTTACAAAAATAAGATAGATCGAGTTCATACCAGCTTTTCCTCATCTCAATCATTTCATCATATATCGTCATTATTGCCTTTCACTTGCACGATCGAACGGTTTGGATAATAATAATAATGCACGTGCATTGGACTAAGCTGGAATCTGCAAACATTTATTCAAAGAAGAAGACAAGGTAATATGGGCTCTTTGCTAGATCAACAATAATGCATATGAGAGCCACTCAACATTTTCATCGTGGTCTTTTCCTCTCGACCCTTGTCGGATTCAGGGTTCCGTAGACCCTTGAGAGGTTCGAACTCTGGGGTGCGCACGAAGAACACTCTCTCCCCAGTCTGTCCGCTCAAGGATCCCACGGCCTAGCTCGACGAACCCAAAGAACAAGAGACACAGTGGTTTATCCTGGTTCGGGCCACCTTGCGGTGTAATACCCTACTCTAGCTTTGTGGTGGATTGCCTCAAGGGGCCGAGGATGAACTAGTACAGTGGATGAACAGCCTCAGGAGGTGAGGTGTTCTTGAGCTCGGTGAGCTGGTGAGGTGGTCAGGGTAGAATGGCCTCGATGCGAGATGCCTCGCTATGGTGGTGGCTAAGTACTATTTATAGTGGCCTTGGTCCTCTTCCCAAATGTAGGCGGGAAGGGATCCCACAACGTCCAAATTTGAAGGTAGACAATTAGTACGAACTATCCTGACAAAAGTAGTCTTTGCCTGCAAAAGGCTCTGGTGGTGACGTTGCAGTGTGCTCCGCGATGACCTCCGTCCTGTCGTCCTGGCGGTCTTGGTCTCGTTGCACTGATATGGAAACCTTTGCTTGATGCCTCGGGACCCCGCGCCTGCGCTTGCCTTCCTAGCACCAAAGAGGAAACTGGTACACTGTGCCCGCTGGCGCCCGCCTGGCCTTGATCGTCATGGCTCACGTCACGTGAACCTCACGAGGTGCACCTTGCATTGATATCTCCGCTCCTCGGGAGCCAGCCTAGTGAGGCTGCCCCCAGGGAGGTCTTGGTGTCGTCCGCCTCGCGAGGTTTGGCCCCTCGCAAGGGTCTTGAGTTGTTGCTTGCCGAAGCTGGGCCGTACCAGGCCGTTGATGGAGCCATGCCACGGGCCGCAGGCAGGCAAGTCTGGGCACCCCCGTTCCCAGGACGCCGACAACCCCCAAAGAAAAGAAAAGAAATTCAAAGAAACACACTGAAATGTTTTTGGAGTTTTTGTTTTTCTGAAGAAAGTAAAACAAGAACGAGAATTCATTGACGGGAGATGCGCCGTGGTCGCTCGGCCTCCTCGGCCGCGCTTCCATTCGGCGGAGGTGCTCCCAGAATACGTCGTGTGGTCGGCGAGGCCAGCCGGCACTTGGCTCCAGCTCCCGCGTTCTTTTTCCGGCGAGCTGCCGGCCACGGGTCTCGACGGCTTCTGGTTGCAAGCCGACGGCTGCTGTAGCAAGGCCTCGTGGGCTGCGTGGAGGTTTCTGCCGCGGGCAACGCGGTCCTGGCCCGTGTTTGGCAGACGTTCGCCCGCGCGTGCAGCTTGAGCAGGAGGTGCACCCTCCACTTCAAGTATGACGACGTCGCGACCCTCTTCGTGAGGGTTTTTGGGGAAGATGGTCGCCGCGCAGGGTGCTGCCCCGAGGACAGCGGCGGCGACGACGAGCTTGGCCTTGACGACGTCCGCGCTGATGCTGAGGGTGAGCTTGCTCTTGGCGACGGTCGTGGCTCGTCCAGCAGCGGTGGCTCCTCCTCCAGCGAGAGCACCAGCAGCGGCGGCTACGACAAGTCGCCACGTCGCGGGGATCGCTTCGAGGACGGTGGCCGGTCGTCCCGTCGCCACGCTCCGGTGAAGCGTGAAGAAGGCTTGGGCTGAGTCCAGGAGGCACTTGGAGCCAGGCCTCGTGCTGCTGAGGTCGCGCGGGCCGCTTTTGTTTAACCTTTCCTTTCTTCCTGCATTTGAAAAAAGTAGGGGGCCCCGCAGGGGCGTGTAATGAACCATGGTACTTGTGCCACTATGCTATATCTATTGTTCTCGTGTTATGCCATGGTGTTCGTGTTCCGCGTAGACACAGAGGGGTAACTTGGCTCGATACGCTCGGGGTGGCTTCCCGCCTCGCGAGGGCGCGCCCCTTTGGCGTCTGGTGAGGCTTCCTTCCTGCCGACTCTGGCGCCGCTGGCCTCGTGAGGCGTCATAAAGCTGCAAGTTTTGTTAGAAAATCTGTCAGGAACCTTGTTCTCCCTCGCGCGAGTCCTTAGGTGTGGGCCAATCGTAGCTTAGTGCACCGTGTCGCGGCACCCGGGGGGCACGGATCTGAGAGGGTACACAAATCCCGAGCTCATCGAGGGCGCCTCACGAAGATCAAGGAAGCTGAAGCTCTGGAGCGACAAGGCTTTGGCGAGGTGTGTTCGCAATGTGGGCTAGCCCAGCGCACGCACACACCTGCCCAGCCCCCGCGCGAGGCGTACGAGAGAGAGCGACGGGAAAATGCCATTCTTCCTGCCGCCAGGCGAAGAAGCAATCGAAGTAAAGGGGGAAAACCCAACTAAGCAATCGAGAAACGCAAGAGCTCCAAATTCCATTAAAAAGTTGCAAACCAGCTACAGAAAGCAAATGAACAGCCGTGTCCGGCACCTAGTCTAGTCTTCTCACCAGCGAGCTAAGTGCTGCCACTAGGACGTGGGAGGGAGCCCCCGAGGCCGGTGGGCAGCACTCTGGAGACTTCGGGGCATGTACAACCCCACTCATTATTACATGAGAGTGTCACGAGCGGAGACCTTCACAGGCTCTGGGCCTTGCTTCATGGGTAGAACTTCCGGAGGTGCTGAATGTTCCAGGCGTTCTGGATGGGGATCCGTCCGCGTCTCGGTAGCGCGGCTTGAGGCCAGATCGAGACGCGGAGACCCTAAACGGGCCCTCCCACATGGGTGAAAGCTTATGCAGCCCTTCCACGAGAGCACCCGCCGTGGGGCGAGATCACCCACCTCGAAGCGTCTGAGCGGACGCCGCGACAGCAATACTGCCAGCAGGCCTTTCTTTGTACCTTGCCGCTTCGAGCGAGGTTTGACGGCGGCGTTCCTCCCCCAGCACGAGATCCATCCCCAGCGCGGCGTCCTGGCGTGCCTCGTCAAATGCCAGACCCGCGCGGAGTGATGCCTGACCCCATGTGGGAGAACCGCTTCAGCTCCGTAGACGAGGAAGAATGGAGTTTCGCCGGTCGGCTTGGTCGCGGTGGTGTGGATGGACCACAACACGGACTGGAGCTCGTCCAGCCAGCCCCTATCGCAGGCTTCGAACTTCTTCTTGAAAGTCCTTGCTTTGAGGCCACTCAGGACCTCTGCGTTTGCGCGCTCGGCTTGTCCGTTGCTCCTGGGGTGTGCCACTGAGACGTAGCATATCTACGTTCCAAGATTAGCACAATATGTTTTGAAAAGGTTGCTGGTGAACTGCGAGCCATTAGCGGTGATGATGCGACTAGGGACTCCGAACCGGCTCACGAGGCCCTTGATGAACTTGACTGCCGAGCCGGCCGGGATGGTACGGACTGGCTCCACCTCCGCCCACTTGGTGAATTTGTCGATGGCGACGTAGAGGTAGCGGTAGCCCCGAGGCGTTCGAGGGAACAATCCCAAGATGTCCAGCCCCCAGATCGCAAACGGCCACGAGAGTGGAATAGTCTGAAGGCCCTGAGAAAGCTGGTGGATTTTCTTGGCATGGAATTGGCAGGCTTCACAGGATCTCACCAGCTCGGTTGCGTCGTTGAGTGCAGTGGGCCAGTAGAACCCGCTGCGGAATGCCTTGCCCACCAAGGTGCGCGATGACGAGTGATGTCCGCAGTCCCCAACGTGTATGTAGCTCGCATCCCTGCTCCCTGGAGATGCTTCCAAGGAAACATCGTTCGGTCGTTTTCGGTAAAGCTCATCGTCCCGAATGCAGTAGGCTGTGGCCTGCCGAACCACGTGCTCCTCATCTTCCTCCTTGTCCGGCAGGGTTCCCTACAGCAGGTACGCCTTGAATTCTTCGGTCCAGTACCCTTCCTAAGGCTCGAGCGCGAGGAGCAGGCGTGCTCCTGAGGTTGGGCCGCAGGCTGGGGCTCCCAAGGTTGGTGGTGGGGGAAGCTCCTCCTGAGGCGGTGTTGGCTCCGCAGCCGGAGGGGCTGCCGAAGGCTTGAAGAGTCGCTCCTCGAAGACGCCGGGCTCTTGCGGCTGGCATTTGGATGCTCTCTTGGCGATATCGTCAGCTTCTTTGTTCGTGCCGCGAGGTACGTGCTGCAGCTCCAGGCCCAAGAATTGCTTCTCCATCTTGCGTACCTTTGCTAGGTATGCCTCCATGTGTACATCCTTAGGCTCGTACACCTTGTTGGAGAAGTTGACGAGGAGCTGGGAGTTGCCCTTGATGGTGAGGCGCTTCACGCCCAAGGCGGCTGCTGCCTTGAGGCCAGCGATCAAGCCTTCGTACTCTGCGATGTTGTTGGAGACCTTCTCGCCATGTTGGAAGCAGAGCTGCACGGCATAATAGAGCCTGTCTTGGGTAGGCGAGATGAGCACGGCTCCGGCCCCCGCACCCTGGCGTGCGAGGGCGTCGTCGAAGTACATGACCCAGCCGTCTGGCGCTTCGCTCCCTGGCGAGAGGGACCGGTCCTCGCCTGCTTCAGGCCTTGGGGCGTCGGTCCACTCCACCACGAAGTCGGCGAGTGCGGCACCCTTGATGACGCTGGTGGTGCTGAATTCCAGCTGGAACGCTTGTAATTCGATGTTCCACTCGGCGACCCTTCCCGCAGCGTTGGGGCTCCGGAGTACCCTCTCCAATAGGTAAGCTGAGACGACCTTAATGGGGTGGCCTTGGAAGTAGTGGCGCAGCTTTCACGAAGCGACGAGGAGCACGAGTAGGAGCTTCTGTGTCTTAGGAGTTGGTTCATGAAGTGTCCAATCATTATCATTACTCAATATATTATTCAATAGCAATTCAACTTGCTCAATAGTTCGTTCCCTGAAAACACAACCAGCACAACTATCCGGGTGGTCTCTGAAAGCATCGGTTAGTCCATTATAAAAGATATCAAGTATTTCATTTTTCTTGAGAGGATGATCAGGCAAGTATTAAGTAATTGGAGAAGCCTCCCCCAAGCTTGTGGGAGACTCTCCTCTTCAATTTGCACGAAGTCAAATATTTCTTTTAGAGCAATTTGTTTCTTATGAGCAGGGAAATATTTTTGAGAGAAGTAGTAAATCATATCCTGGGGACTAAGCACACAACCAGGAGCAAGAGAATTAAACCATAACTTAGCATCACCCTTTAAAGAGAAAGGAAACAATTTGAGAATATAGTAATAACGAATTTTTTCCTCATGAGCAAATAGGGTGGCTATATCATTCAATTTAGAAGATGTGCCACAACAGTTTCCGATTCATAACCATAGAAAGGATCAGATTCAACCAAAGTAATTAACTCAGTATCAACATAGAATTCATAATCCTTATCAGTAACAAAGATAGGTGAAGTAGCAAACATAGGGTCATATTGCATTCTAGCATTCAAAAACATCTCTTTCAGTTTAGCTAACATTTTCTTAAGATCATCTCTATCATTGCAAGCAAGAAAGTCTCTAGCAGTTTCCTCATCCATAATATAACCCTCAGGTACAACATGCAATTCATATCTAGGGGGAGAATCATAATCTTCAGTTTCAATAATATCACCAGTTTCAGTAATCTAACCCTAGCAAGTTGTTCATCAAGAAATTCACCTAGTGACACAGTATTATCAAGCACATAAGTAGTATCATCATAAGCATCATGCATAGCAGAAGTGGCATCATCAATAACATGCGACATATCAGAATCAATAGAAGGTGTAGGTGTCGCAAGTTTACTCAAAACAGAAGGTGAATCAAGTGCAGAACTAGATGGCAGTTCCTTACCTCCCCTCATAGTTGAGGGAAAAATCTTGGTTCTTTGATCTTTCAAATTCCTCATAGTGATCAACAGACATAAATCCCAAGTGACTCAGAGAATAGAGCTATTCTCCCTCCCAACGGTGCCAGAAAAAGGTCTTGATAACCCACAAGTATAGGGGATCGCAACAGTTTTCGAGGGTAGAATATTCAACTCAAATTTATTGATTCGACATAAGGGGAGCCAAAGAATATTCTCAAGTATTAGCAGCTGAGTTGTCAATCCAACCACAGCTGAAATACTTAATATCTGCAACAAAGTGTTTAGTAGACAAGTAGTATGGAAGTAGCAATAACGGTGGCAAAAGTAACAGTAGCAGTTTTGAAGCAATCGTAACAGTGGCAAAAGAAAAGTAACAAAGCAAAGATCAATATGAAACAAACTCGTAGGCAATGGATCAATGAAGAATAATTATGTCGGATGGCATTCATCATGCAACCGTTATAACATAGGGTGACACAGAACTAGCTCCAATTCATCAATATAATATAGGCATGTATTCCGTATATAGTCATACGTGCTTATGGAAAAGAACTTACATGGCATCTTTTGTCCTACCCTCCCGTGGCAGCGGGGTCCTATTGGAAACTAAGGGATATTAAGTCCTCCTTTTAATAGAGATCAGGACTAAAGAATTAGCACTTAGTGAATACATGAACTCCTCAAACTACGCTCATCACCGGGAAGTGTCCCAACTATTGTCACTCCGGGGTTGCCGGATCATAACACGTAGTAGGTGACTATAACTTGCAATATAGGATCAAGAACACAAATATATTCATGAAAAATAATACATTCAGATCTGAAATCATGGCACTCAGGCCCTAGTGACGAGCATTAGGCATACCAAAGTCATAGCAATATCAATCTTAGAACATAGTGGATACTAGGGATCAAACGCTAACAAGACTAACTCAATTACATGGTAAATCTCATCCAACCCATCACCGTCCAGCAAGCCTACGATGGGATTACTCACGCACAGCGGTGAGCATCATGAAATTGGTGATGGAGGATGGTTGATGATGATGATGGCGATGATTTCCCCTCCCCGGAGCCCAAAACGGACTTCAGATCTACCCCCCTCCCCCGAGGAAGAAGACGAGATGGCGGCGGCTCCGTATTGTAAAACGCGATGAATCCTTCTCTTTGATTTTTTTCTCCGCGAACATGAATATATGGAGTTGGAGTTGAGGTTGGTGGAGGTCCAGGAGACCCACAAGGTCGAGTCGCGCCTGTGGGGGTGGCGCCCTCCACCCTTGTGGACAGGGTGTGGGTCCGCTTCGGTTGATTCTTTCGCCAATATTTTTTATTTATTCCAAAAATGATCTCCGTGAAGTTTCAGGTCATTCCGAGAACTTTTATTTCTGCACGAAAATAACACCATGGCAATTCTGCTAAAAACAACGTCAATCCGGGTTAGTTCCATTCAAATCATGCAAATTAGAGTCCAAAACAAGGGCAAAAGAGTTTGGAAAAGTTGATATGATGGACACGTATCAATGCTACTTACTAAAATTACAGAAAGAATCAAACTATAAAGCCACTTAAACTTTGTACAACCCAATTTGTCATGGCAAGAGCCACACACAAAAAATTGCAAATGGCAACAACTCAACCACATTCTTCCATAGGTAAGAACTAGGTCATGGTCGTACAAATTTTAAAAGTAAAAACAAATTCACCATGACCCAAAACTAGGAGTTATCATCTAAAAAATGATGCTTCAATTTTGTACGACTTAATTTTCCATGGCAAGAGAAAATACAAGAAAATTTGCAATGGCAGCACCCTCATCCACATTCTGCCACATTTGTGAACTAGACCATTGTTTCAGTGAATTTCGGAATAATTAAAAAGTTCCTCTTCCCTACATGAACCAATCTCTCATAAGAAAACTTAGATAGGAATAGTGATAGGCAGCTCACCTCCTCAAAGCGTCGCCACCCCTCGCACCAGAGCACGAGACGGCTGCTCTAGTCGCCCAGAGGCCATGGAAGTCGGATGCTTCAAACGCTCGGAGTAGCGTGTCACCACATCCCCGTTCCATGAGCCATGCAGTTCCATGTCAAACCCTTGCAGCTCCTCCATTCTTCAGTCAGCCAGTTCCTCTCACCGGATCATGCAACAACGGCGGGTACCATCACGTCCTCCCTGTCAGAGTTAAATCCGGCAGATCTCGGGTAGGGGGTCCCGAGCTGATGATCTTAGCTAGATGGTAACATGAGATACAAGGGAGATGATGTTTACCTAGGTTCGTGCCCTCTCGAAGAGGTAAAACCCGATGTCCTGCTTTTGTTGTATTTATTATGTTAGAGTACAAAGTACGTGATGATCTACCTCGAGATCGTATGTGAATGTCTAATTCTCTACCCTACGCTCTAAACCCCTCGACTTATATAGGACCAGTACCTAGGGTTTACATGAGGTCGGTTACATCTAGGGATAAACATTCCGGAGATTAAAATGTGTCTTGGAGTATGCTCCAGGTCTTCAGAGGATTCCATCTTAAGTACATCTTGGGGGATGGTAGCCTTGGCCCATTCGTCGACGATCCAGGGGTCCTTGGCCCGACCCACTTATGACGAGGCCAACGTGGTTAGCACCCCGTAGTTGAGGACACCATTACTAGCCCCTAAACTGGTCTTCAAGCCGAGGACATCAAACTCCTCGATATGACATTGCCTTTAGGTCTTCGAATTCGTAGGCGAGTGATACGTCTCCAACGAATCTATAATCTTTATATTGTTTCATGCTATTATATTATCACTTTTTGTATGATTTATGAAAGTGCGTTATATCGACTAGAGGGGGGGGTGAATAGGCGATATTTAGAGATTTTACAAATTCTTCATCGAGGAATTTGTCGGTGAGGAAATTCCTTAGCGAAGAAATACATGCAGCGGAATAAGTACTCGAAGTAAGCATAGCAGATTACAGCATAGTCATCATGATGAAATGAAGATAATCACAGAGTACGTAAAGCGTAATCACAGGATAACTCAAGATGAAGACAAACAGATCAAGAAATTGAACGAGGAAATTGAGAAAGTCTTGATCAAAGTCTTCAAACACAGATATGAACAAACACTCAACACAAGAATGAGGAAGTGAAAGGGTTGAGGAAATAGAACCGATTAGGTTGGTGAAGACAATGATTTGGTAGACCAGTTCCAATCTGCTGTCTCGGTTATACGTCTGGTTGGAGCGGTGAGTATTTAAACTCGAGGACACGCGATCCGGACACCCAGTCATTGAGCACGCAGCTCAGACACCAAGTCCTCACCGTATTCTCCTTGAACTAAGGTCACGCAGACCTCGTCCAATCACTGTGGTAAGTCTTGAGCGACTTCCAAACCTTCACATACTTGGTCACTCGGCGATCCACAATTCCTCTTGGATGCTCTAGACCGTGACGCCTAACCGTCTGAAGAAGCACAGTCTTCAAAGGTAAAAGCGTCGGATCCACGCAGATCAATTTCTTCATGATGCTCAATCACTTTGGGTTTGTAGGGTTTGGTTTTGGGATTTTCCTCACTTTTGGGTTTTCCTCACTTGATGATTTTCGCTCAAATTCCTCGGAGGATGGGTTGCTCTCAAATGACAAGTGTCAAGTTCTCTCGGAGCAGCCAACCAACTAGTGGTTGTAGGGGCGGCTATTTATAGCTTAGGGAGCAGCCCGACATGATAAGACATAAATGCCCTTCAATGATATGACCGTTAGGTGGATAAGATATTTGGGACAGCCACCAGCGTAGCTCAAAGAATAATGGAATTTTGAACATCAAATTCCTCGGGGCTATCATGTTCCTCATTGTGTAGGCAATTCAGACTGGCGAATTCCTAACTCCTCGCCGAACAAATTCTCGTGACGGAAGAGCTTCGTCTACATCCTCAAGAAATTGACTGAATCAGTATGAGATTTCAAAGAGCTTCACTCAAGGGATTGGTAGGTGTAGGATTTTGAGTTGAGCATCACATAGAAATTTTTCCTTAGTATTTCCTCGACCCCTTTAACAAAGACGGTGTTTCCTATGACTCAAGAAAGAGAAAATGAAACTACTGAAAACGAAAGTCTTCACGCTTCATGTTCCTCAAATGAATACCAAGTCTTCAAGGTCACACCAATTTCTTCACTTTCAAAGTCTTCGAAAGTCTTCGAATATCAAATTCTTCATTGAAGAACTTCATTTTAGGGTCGACTTTTACTGTAATTATCAAACTCCTCATAGACTTATAGACCATGTACACTCACAAGCGATTAGTTACTTAACCTATAAGTCTTCAATACACCAAAATCACTAAGGGCACTAGATGCACTTACAATCTCCCCTTTTGGTGATTGATGACAACATAGGTTAAGTTTTCAACGGGATAAACATATGAAGTGTAAATACGATAATGAGGAATTTGATTGCAAGATATAGAAGAACTCCCCAAGATGTGCATAGTGAGGAATTTGCTTTTGAGGCAATGCACATTTGAAGAATTGAATCATGGAGATCTCCCCTATATCTTGTAATTCATACACGATTTAACATATAATATGAAGAATTTGAAATGCATGATGAAATATGGTGCTTGATGTTATGCAATGTAACTCATCAAGAGTATCGAGCCCAAATCGATTTGCTTTGAAGATTTTCAAAGAGCTCACGAGAATCGAGCATAACTAATATCAAAACTATCGTAATCGAGCATAGAGCAAAAGCATAATGCATCAAAAGTATCAAAGCACCATCGGGTTTAAGATTACAACTCGATCCAATAAAAGGTTGCGTAAGAACGAGAGTTGTAACTTAATAAGATATCAGATATAGACAAAAACTAGACCCGCTTGAAGACTAACTCAAATTTCCCCCTTTGTCATCAAATGACCAAAAGGATCGGCGAGGACTAACGCTCTTGAAGAATTTCAAGTTGAAGACGGAGCGCCAAAGATTGTTGGGGTCGGTTGTCGAAGTAGGACCAGCAGCAGTTGTCTTCCAAATCTTCATTTTCATCGATGTCGCGAGATGAAGAATAGGAGCTGGCCACTAAGGAAGGAACTTTGACTTTCTTGAATTTCTTGGAGGAGGTGCGCACCACCAAATTCTTCCTTGAGTCCCATTGATTTCAGTTCTTCTTCATTGTAGACATGTGAAAGGACAGCCCAGTGCGCTTGAAGGTTTCATGAAGAGAGTAGTGGTTTTCTTCACCGCATTGTGTGTTGAGATCATGTTGTAAAGAAGAGTACCAAACCGACGTTTGACCCACTTATGATTGCGATCAACCTTCCGATGAAGACCGAGGAGTAACTCACGATCGATCATCACCACAGGTCTTTGTAGCTTGAGGACTTTGCTTAATCGAGGTATTTTCTTTGAGTCATGTGTGGCGAGTCATCATTGGTGGAGTAGGATGTTGCTTTGCTGGCTGTCCATCCAATGGACGAATGCCTTCATCTATCACAGCAAAGAGCCTTGCCCTTTTCATCACCGAGGTAATTGTCCGCTTGAGGACTTCGATCGAAGCGAGTAGCTGCAGTGGTTCAAAGTATCGCCTTTGTAATTCAGTGAAGATCTTGACCTGATGAATCTCATAATCCAAGGTGCATAAGGCTTCAACTCAAAAGGTGACATGGCAATGTTAGCCAGAGTCCTCATGAAGAAATCATGGAAATTGACGGGAACGCCATGGATGATGTTGAAAAGCATATTCTTCATGATGCCAACGACTTCTTCATCGTTCGAGTCGTGACCTTTGATAGGACTCATAGTCTTCGTCAGAATCCGATAGACTGTTCGAGGCACATATAATAATTCCTTGACGAGGAATTTGGTCCTTGGGGCTTGCCTTGGCTTCAAAGGCTTCATCAAGACTTGCATATAGTGATTTGAAAGTTCTTTTCTTCAGAGATACGACGTGCACCATCAAGCGGAGGATCGAGTGGTAGGGCACGGGCAATTCACTTCTTTGGTGCCTTGTAGTGAGTGTTTTCATCATCCAATCTAAGACCCATGAATTTACGTCTTGACGTCTCCGGTGATGTGCGAGGTTGCATAGAATCAAGAATTAGCTCTTCATTCCAATCACAAATATCGGTCAGAAGTTTAGAAGTCTGCGTCGTGAAGAACACCGAGGATCGGCTTAAAGTTCTGGCAAATGACTCCATATCCACATGAGGAATATGAGCATGATCAAGATTTTGTCCTTGTTGAAAAGCACCGAGGAATAGAAGTTGGCTTGGTGGCAGTCCGAAACGCCTCTTCCTAATGCGAGCGTAATCATAAGGATTATATTCATGAAGAACACATGCTCGGCAAAGAAATCTTCACCTTGAACTTTTGTTTGGTTGAGAACGGATTCTTTTGCTTTGGCGGAGGGGTGTCGATCAGTTGCATCACCACCTCGGAATCACAAGTTCAGTTCTTGACTGAGGAATTTCTTGTTCCTCAACAGTGCGATCGAGGATTAGCGGCGAGAAGTAGTTTCATCAAGACTAGCGGCTGGAATTTCTTCATGCACGTAACCGATGGGTTGATTTTCTTCAAAGTCCATTTGGACTGTTTGTGCGGGAGTGAGGAACTTGTTGAAGCGGGGTGAAGAGAGGAGTATTGGGATGCCGACTTCCCAAAAGTCATCATTGATCACCGGAGTGGTGCATCCAATATCCACATCTTCATTTTCAATTTCCTCGATCAGCTTGAGGAATTTCATGGTCTCGATGAGGAAATAACGGGGTTGAAGGGATTGCTTCCACTTCAATTTCTTCATCAATTTTCTCGATGAAGCAGCAGATTGATGTTCTTCATCGATCCGATTGGGATCTCATATTCTTCTCCAAAAGGAACGACTTCCTTTGATGGTATGGAGGTGATTGGAACAAGATCAATTGGGTTTTCAAAGAGCTGGTCATTGGCTTCATTTTCTTCGCAATTAAGAATCGACGCAATGATGCTTTCCTTTTCTTCACAGCAGCTCGTTCCGCAGCCTTGGTTTTCTTCACATCGAGCGGATGGAAGAATTGGAGTTGGAATTGGCGCAGGAGGAGCCGAGGAATTTGGTGCGTTTCTTGAGAGCAACCGATGCAGTTCACTGTCTTGAGCAGCTTCTTGAGCGCACCACTAGTGGGTGCCTGGCAGTTTCTTCAATGGTGGAATGGGATCATCAGCCACGGAATCAGCATTTTCTTCAAAGCAGTGAGCAGAGGCTTCAGCGGTGCTTGGCATTTTCTTCATTAGGCTGAGCAGAGGCTTCACTGAGGATTTTCATGTTGCATTGGGACAAGAATAGTGAATTTCTTCGTCGAGTTGATTTAATCTGGTCTTGACTCCTTGCCAACAAAGATAGTGGGTATCAAACTTTTGCTTTGAGGTTTTGAATTTCAGTTTGGACTTGGAGAAGTTCCTCGGTGTCATCTTGACAACGTTTTTCTTGAGAACTTCTCCTTCTGTATTGAGCCTTTTGATTTCCTCGCCTTCTCAAACTTCCATTTTCTTCAGCTATGAAGTGAGTCAACGCATGATTTTGACCAGGTGTCAAATGAAGATCGAGCGAGAGGGTATTGGGATCATTGTGCGAGAGATCAATAAAGTCGAGGACTTTCTTGGATCAATAGCAAAGGGCACAGATGTACCTTTGGCTCTAGCGGCCCTAACTTGGCGGTCTCGATGATTTCTTCAAGTTCTTCATCGGATGCCTCATCATCGATGGTACGTGGACTACAAGTGTTTCTTCCTTGGGCTAGGCCGAGGACCACGTCCATTGTTGCTTTTGTCTTCAGCAGAGTCGGGCGGATGAAGAATTGGGGCAGTGAGGAACTTGCAGAGATGCTCGAGGCAATTGAGAAACCAACAGTCCTTTGACATGTAGCTAGGTGCACAGAACCGAAGGTTTGGGCGGAGCGATTGAGGACTTTGGTGGACCAGCAGCAGCGGTGTGAGAATTTGCTTGGAGGGTGCTCGAGGAACTTGGCCGTGAGGGCACAGATGATGAAGCACTTGGCTTATGAGCAGGCTTCTTTGCATTGATTTCCTCGGTTTGACCGAGACCTCGATGTGATAGCAATGCAGAATCCTCATTGAATTTCTTCACCGCCTTTGCTTGCTTTGCCAATTTTGCTTGGCGTTTAGCCCATTCATCGTGAAAGTCCTCACCGCGTTTGATGCTAGTGGGATCAGCTATTTGGCCAGTGCCAAAGGAGCTCTTGGGCATGGAGGATTCAGCGAATTTCTTCATGTACTTAGGAGTTTCATATCTGTATTCCTTCCATTCCGTGCCCATCTCCGTTCAATCTTCCGAATCGCACCTTGCGTTGATTTTTGCTTTCTTCATCCGGAGTGCAATAGTCAAGATATATTTCCTCGTGGATTTCAAACGCTGTCATAACCTCGGTTTTCTTTCCTCCTTCTGCGGCTTCTTACCATCGCCATTTTCTTGGTGAGGAAATTGAACAATTGAGTTCTCTCAAGAAGTGTGCAGTTTTTCTTCGAGGAACGCTGCAAATGAGTTAAGTTGATGAGAACCTAGGGATTCAGCGAATGACATTTGTACCGTGAACAGAGTATAGGTGCGAGGAATTTGAAGAGGTCATATCGTTCTCGTAAGGTTTTTCAAAAGAACAAGTTTTGAGGATTTTGACGGATGAGCCTTGAAGAATTTCACTAAGCGTTCTTTGTCTTAGGTTCGAGTTGTATAGATCGAGGATCCACACAATTGAGGAATCTTGAAGAAAATCATTGCTTAGAGAAACGAGTCAAGAGATTTGAGGTGTTCATATGTGTGAGGAATTTGAAGAATAAACACCTTTGAAGAATTTGAAGAAGATTTGAGAATCAAAGCGAGTAATAAAAGTAACTTTTAATTTACGAAGTGAAGAACACGATTTAACCGAGATGAACAGTTGGGAAGTTCGTCTGTTCAGATCTTCCCGCCCTAACTTGGCGAGAGAAATCAGCTACGGCGGCGGCGGAGTGAAGATTTTCCACGGTCGGTAGCGAATCGTCGGCGACGAGGTCAAGGCGATGAAGCTTTTCCTCACCGGCGACGATGGAGTAAGCGGCGGCGCTTGGGTTTCGAGGAGCTCGGCGGGAGAGAGGTCGGCGAAGTAAAAGAGTGAGGAAGGGAGAGAGGGTATTTATAGACACGGTGAAAACGGATCGCCGAAGATTTAGGACGAACATGCCTGACCGCTTCCTTCTCACGACATGTGTCACACACGTCTTGTGTAGTGGAGATCATGTGCGATCGTGGGTGAATATAATAATGCATCGTGGGATGCGGAACGGTTTGAGCGGCAAAACGAAGGTTTGAATAAGATTCGTTTTAAAAGTTCCGTTGCAATTTCTTCATATGTCAAGGACACAAAGAAGAATTTGAGCGAGTTTCAAAGTAGAACGCACATGAAGAATTTGTGAATGGATTGGGTTGAGTATAGCATAGAGGGAAGGGTCCGATCACATTCACTTAGCAAAAAAAAACGACTTGAAGAAATAGCCATAAGTGAATGTTGTAGAGGACATAAACCCATATATATATATAGCCAATGAAGAAAGACGACGGAAGCAGTGAAGATTTTGCAAAGTTGAAGAATTTGAAAAATCAAGAATTTCAAAAGCGAGGAAAAACTCAAATTGAAGATTTTCAACTTTGGTGGTGGCGTGACCCACAGATAAGAATGATGATTTCAGACACCGCGTACAATTGTCGTAGGGTTACGAGAATCAAATTCTTCATTAATTTCTTCACACTTAGAGTGTTATTCTTCATTGATTGAAGAAAACGTTTCTTCATGTGTTGCACATCTAAGTCATCAATTTTGCATAGTGTTAGGATGTGTGTCCTTTTCAAAGAACATTCAAGATTCTAAGATATTTAGCTCACACCGCAACTTGCTAAATCTCTTCTCATCTAAGGGCTTAGTGAAGATATCAGCTAGCTGTTCTTGATCTTCACGTGCTCGATGGAGATGTCGCCTTAAACACATGATCACGAAGAAAATGATGACGAATTTGAATGTGCTTTGTCTTGAGTGCTGAACTGGGTTGTGAGCAATCTTGATGGCACTCTCATTGTCACAATGAGAGGCACATTCTTCACGTTGATGCCGTAGTCCTTGAGGGTTTGCTTCATCCATAGTAATTGAGCACAACACGAGCCAGCAGCAATGTATTCAGCTTCCGCGATGGACGGTGATACAGCCTACTTTTCTTGAGGACCAACGGACCAAAGATCGTCCGAGGAAATGACAAGTACCAGATGTTGACTTGCGATCCACACGATCACCAAATAGTCGAGTCGAATATCAATGAGATCAAAAGTAGAGCCCTTGGGGTACCATAATCCTAGTGTTGGTGTGTGAGCTAGATATCAAGAATATGCTTCACACCTTATGGTGTGATTCCTTGGTGTAGCTTGAAATCGGGCACACATGCAAACACTAAGCATTATATCTGGCCTAGATGCACATAGGTACAATAAAGAACCAATCATGGGCGGTATACCTTGTGATCAAGTCAATACCATTTTCATCGATGCATAGATGGCCATTTGTGGGCATAGGAATTTTGACGCCTTTGCAATCTTGTATGCGAATTTCTTGGGACATCTTTGAGGTATTTCTCGTGAGATATGAATATGCCATTGTGTTGTTGATTTAATTTGAAGACCTAAGAAGAATTTCAACTCTCCCATCATAGACATTTGATATTCTTCACTCATCATATAGGCAAATTCATCACTATAACGTTGGTCGATCAGCCAAAGATAATATCATCAACATATATTTGGCACACAAACAGTTCACCATCATAAGATTTAGTAAAGAGAGTAGGGTCGAGTGAACCGGTGTGAAGCCATTCTTCACGAAGAATTCCTTCAATGTATCATACCATGCCCGAGGGCTTGCTTGAGGCCATAGAGGGCCTTATTTAGTCTGAAGACTTTGTCGATTCTTTGGATCTTCAAAACCGGGGTTGAGCAACATATACTTCTTCCTCAAGCTTACCATTGAGGAATGCACTTTTCACATCCATTTGATATAAAGTGATATTGTGATGGTTAGCGTAGGCGAGTAATATGCTGAATAGACTCAAGTCTAGCAACAGTGCAAAAGTTTCATCGAAATCAATTCCTTCAAGCTGCGTGTAGCCTTGAGCTACTAGTCGTGCCTTATTCCTCACCACAAGACCATTTTCATCTTGCTTGTTGCGGTAGATCCACTTTGTGCCAATGATATTATGCTTGCGAGGATCTGGACGTTTGACCAGTTCCCACACGTTGTTGAGCTCGAATCGATGTAATTCTTCTTGCATGGCCTGAATCCACTCCGCTCCAAAATGCTTCATCTACCTTAGTGGGCTCTGTGATAGAGACAAAAGCATAGTGCCCACAAAAGTTAGATAAGTGTGAAGCTTTTGAGCGAGTGAGAGGACTGGCGCTTCAATGTCATCGATGATCTTGTCAACTTGCACTTCTTTTGCAACGCGATGATGAGCTGGTTGTCTTGAGGAATTTGATCATTTTCCTCGGCACCATTTTCTTCACATTATCTTGGTGCATCACCGGCGTTCTTCACGTACAAGAATGAATTCTTCAGCAGTTTCTTGATGGGAATGACATCCTCGGTTGCCTTGAACTGATGGAATCCTCGGTGCTGGTTAAATCTAACACGAAGGTAGGTGCTCTCTTTGCGAGCCATTAGTTTCATCGAACCACACATCTACAAAGGTCAACAATCTTGTGAAGTGCGATGTTGAAGACTCAGAGGGTGTGCGAGTCCTTTCCGAACCAAGCATAAAACCCTCATGTGCTTTCGTGCAAATTTTGAGTTGTGGTGAGGATCTCTAATCCAGCATTTAGCAATCAAGACTTTGAAATAACTTACATTGGGTTTCTTGTCGTTGAGGAGTTCATAGGCGTCTTCTTGAAGAATTTGTGAAGATATACTCTGTTGATGATGTGGCACGCAGATGTCAATTGCTTCAATCCGAAGCGACTAGGCGTTTTGTATTCATCAAGCATATTGCGAGCCATCTCAACCAGAGTTCTGTTCTTGCGCTCCACGACGCCATTTTGCTGAGGAGTATAGGGAGCAGATAACTCATGAGTAATACCAAGTTCATCAAGATAATCCTCAAGTCCGGAATTCTTGAATTCGGTTCCATTGTCGCTTCTGATGTGCTTGATCTTCACACCAAAGTTAGTTGAAGCCCTCGAGGAAAATCGTTTGAAGATTTCCTGCACTTGATTTTTGTAAGTAACAATGTGTACCCATGTGTAACGAGAGTAATCATCAACAATAACAAAGCCATATAGTGATGCTTCATTAACGACAATGAGTAATGATTGGGACCAAAGAGGTCCATGTGAAGCAATTCAAGGGGCGAGTAGTGGTCATGATAGTCTTATTTGGATGCTTGGCCTTGGTCATTTTTCCACTTCACAGTTCGCATAGGTGATCCTTGAGGAATTTGACATTCTCAATGCCAATGACATGCTTCTTCTTCATGGCGTGTGCAAATTCCTCATGCCCGCATGACCAAGTCGTCGATGCCATAGCCAGCCTTCAAAGCTTTTGCAAGTAGGCACACGGCTGGTTGTGGTCCCAGAGAAAGTCAACAATATACAAGTCTCCTCTCCTAAAGCCTTGAAGACTTTGGAATTGTCGACTTCCATAATCACAACACAACGATACTTGCCAAAGATAACAACCATATCAAGATCACAAAGCATTGAGATCGACATGAGGTTATATCCTAAAGACTCAACAAGCATGACTTTGTCCATGTGCATGTCCTTAGAGATAGCAACCTTACCAAGACCCAATACGACTTTTGCCTTTGTCAAGAAAGATGATATGCTTCAGATGTGACGGTGATAAGGAGCATCCATCAATAGATTCTTGTCACCACCATGTGATTTGTACATCCACTATCGAGAACCCACTCGGTGGCTTTGGGTTGATCATCCTGCAGATGAATTAGTACAACTTACGATCTCATATACTTCATCGGTGAAGAATATGATATCAAGTTCATCGATGAATTTCATCGGTCAAGATCAATCGATAAGCAAGATGAGGGCGTGTGAAATGAAAGTTCATTTCATCATGATTAGCTGCGTCCTTCGAGCAATTTTGTCGGCCCCAAAGAAATTCTTGAGACGTTAATGCACGTGCGGAGACTGACCCTGCAGAAGAGATTAGTTCTTTTCTTCACCACCCACATCTCAAGGGGTGGCAAAGAGTTCATCATTCTGCGAGCACCATATGAGAATGGTGGCATAGAGGCCAAACCATTTCGTTTCACATAAGAGGGTTAGGGTAAGCATATGAATAAGCGAGAAATTCTTGAGGACTTATGAACATATTGGTTTGAAGAATAATGCACATATTCATAGCCCTTAGCTCTACCTGCGAGACAGAGTTGTTAGCACGATGATGATCATATGAGGACTTTGATCCTTTTGAGGAATTTGATCCATGTGAGGAATTTTGTCCGTATGAGGACTTGGATCCATATGAAGAATTTTGTCCATATGAAGAATTTGATCTGGGTTCCTATTCTTCACAAAGGTGTCATGAGGACATTCACCAAGATTTTCAAGGCACTTTGCTTGGGAACCCAGATTTTCTTCATAGGGGACCGTTCTGCAGATTAGTGCCAACATATCTAGCAAATACTTCACCATTCTGATTTTTGAACAGTTTATAGTTTGAGTCAAATGACTCATCATCGTAATGAGGAAATTCACATGTAAAGCCAGATAAGGTGGATGGATCAATCTGAGGTCCCTTTGCAGCAACCCATGAGGTTTTGGGATACCGCTCGGGCTTCCAAATGTTCCATCAACATTGAGTTTCCTCTCAAAGGCAATACCCTCTTTCCTAGGGTTCTGTTGAGGATCTGCTTTTAAGCACATCACAAAGAGTCGATGCCCTTTGAGGCTTTTGTACATGCTGTCATGTACAATTCCTTCATCTGTATCGTCGGTGATACTAGCAATGTCCTCGATGAGGAATTAGTGATAGCAGAGGCGGTGAAGAATTTGTAACAGTTGAAGCATTTGAACATTCAGGTGAAGAATTAGCGATTCACGTTCAATGCATTTTAAGCATGGAGGAACAAATTCTTCTTGAGAAGCGCTGATTTGTTGAGCAAGTAATGAATCGCGCTCCTTCAAGATCTTCATAACTCGCTCTTAGCTTCTCAAGATCTTGCTTTCTTTGAAGAAATTCATAAGAAAGTTTCTCATGATCGATATAGAGAGTGTTATGATGACCTTGAAGGTCTGTCAAGCCTAGACTGAACTTTCTCAAGATTTTCATCGGGGCTTGAGTGCGATCCATTTCTTCACCTAACATATCATCACTCCTATCTAGCATGTTTTGAACCTTTTCAAAAGCCCTTTGTTGTTTTATAGCAATCTTAGCAAGTTTAGAGTAGCTGGGCTTGAGATCCTCATCGATTCATTTTCACTAGATTCAGAGGAGGTGAAATTGAGTACCTTAGCACCTTTTGCCATGAAGCAATAGGTGGGGCGTAGTCATCATTTTCCTCATCGGGTTTGTCGGTGGAGTCAGTTTCTTGATGTTGAAGATGGACTTGCTAACATAAGCGATAGCAAGAGCCGACTAGCCACACCAGATTCGGATTCTTGGACTCCTCCTCTTCCTCATTTTCCTCGATTCAGCTTGAGTCCATTTCCTTGCCAATGAATGCCCGAGCCTTTTTGGAGCTGCTCTTCTTGTGAGAAGAAGGTTTTGAGGATTTTGATGATGAAGATTTTGATGATTTCTTCTTCTTCTTCATGTCATCGTAATCGTAATCCTTGTGCTTCTTCTTCTTTAATTCCTTTTCCCATCGAGGACAATCTTGGATGTAGTGACCAGGTTTCTTGCATTTGTGGCAAAGTCTTCTCTTATAGTCACTAGATGAGGAATCACCGCTTCTTGAGGATTTTCCAAAGCGACCACGTCTTGTGAATTTCTGGAATTTCTTCACGAGCGAAGCTAGCTCTCGCCAAATTCTTGAGATCTCCAAGGCTACTACCGAGTCTTCACTCTCGATTCAGATACTGCCTTGGCCTTGAGGGCACGTGTTTTCCATAGCCGAACCATAGAGATCTCTCTTTTGAAGAAGTCGAACTTCGTGAGTATTTAGCCTTCGAGGATATCGGCAGGATCAAGAGACTTGTAATCAGCTCGTTCTTGTATCATCGATGCGAGTATCAAATGAGGAATCAAGTGATCTTAGCAATTTCTTCACCACCTCATGGTCGGTGATGTCGGTGGCACCAGTGCTTGAAGCTCATTTGAGATGTCGGTGAGGCGATCGAAGGTTTGTTGAACATTTTAGTTGTCGAGTCTTTTGAAGCGGTTGAAGAGATTCGAAGAACATCAACTCGAGAGTCACGCTGAGTTGAGACACCTTCATTTACTTTGGACAGCTGTCCCGTATGAGTTTGGCGATTCCAAAGCACTCACTCTTCCATACTCACCTTTGCTCGGATGGCCACATATGATATTCTTAAACTTGAGAATCGAGTTGCTTGAATCTCTTCACATCAGCATCATTGATCATACTGCGGTCGACATAACTAAAACTCCGGTGGTTAAACCAAAATCACACGTAACAAGGGAGTACCTTGCTCGATACCAATTGAAAGTCGTTATATCGACTAGAGGGGGGGGTGAATAGGCGATTTTAGAGAATTTACAAATTCTTCATTTGAGGAATTTGTTGGTGAGGAAATTCCTTAGCGAAGAAATACATGCAGCGGAATAAGTACTCGAAGTAAGCATAGCAGATTACAGGCATAGTCATCATGATGAAATGAAGATAATCACAGAGTACGAAAAGCGTAATCACAGGATAACTCAAGATGAAGACAAACAGATCAAGAAATTGAACTGAGGAAATTGAGAAAGTCTTGATCAAAGTCTTCAAACACAGATATGAACAAACACTCAACACGAAGAATGAGGAAGTGAAAGGGTTGAGGAAATAGAACCAGATTAGGTTGGTGAAGACAATGATTTGGTAGACCAGTTCCAACTGCTGTCTCGGTTATACGTCTGGTTGGAGCGGTGAGTATTTAAACTCGAGGACACGCAGTCCGGACACCCGATCCATGAGCACGCAGCTCAGACACCAAGTCCTCACCGTATTCTCCTTGAACTAAGGTCACGCAGACCTTGTCCAATCACTCGTGGTAAGTCTTCAGGCGACTTCCAAACCTTCACATACTTGGTCACTCGGCGATCCACAATTCCTCTTGGATGCTCTAGACCGTGACGCCTAACCGTCTGGAAGAAGCACAGTCTTCAAAGGTAAAAAGCGTCGGATCCATGCAGGATCAATTTCTTCAGTGATGCTCAATCACTTTGGGTTTGTAGGGGTTTGGTTTTTGGGATTTTCCTCACTTTTGGGTTTTTCCTCACTTGATGATTTTCGCTCAAATTCCTCAGAGGATGGGTTGCTCTCAAATGACAAGTGTCAAGTTCTCTCGGAGCAGCCAACCAACTAGTGGTTGTAGGGGGCGGCTATTTATAGCCTAGGGAGCAGCCCGACATGATAAGACATAAATGCCCTTCAATGATATGACCGTTAGGTGGATAAGATATTTGGGACAGCCGGCGCGTAGCTCAGCAACGGTCGGAATTTTGAACATCAAATTCCTCAGGGCTATCATGTTCCTCACTGTGTAGGCAATTCGCACTGGCGAATTCCTAACTCCTCGATCGAACAAATTCCTCGTGACTGGAAGAGCTTCGTCTCATCCTCAAGAAATTGACTGAATCAGTATGAGATTTCAAAAGCTTCACTCGAAGGGATTGGTAGGTGTAGGATTTTGAGTTGAGCATCACATGGAAATTTTTCCTTAGTATTTCCTCGACCCCCTTTAACAGTACGGCGTTTCCTATGGCTCAAGAAAGAGAAAATGAAACTACGAAAACGAAAGTCTTCACGCTTCATGTTCCTCAAATGAATACCAAGTCTTCAAAGTCACACCAATTTCTTCACTTTCAAAGTCTTCAGAAAGTCTTCAGAATATCAAATTCTTCAGTTGAAGAACTTCATTTTTAGGGGTCGACTTTTACTGTAATTATCAAACTCCTCATAGACTTATAGACCTGTGTACACTCACAAACGCATTAGTTACTTAACCTATAAGTCTTCAATACACCAAAATCACTAAGGGGCACTAGATGCACTTACAGGGGTCCTTGACCCGACCCACTTATGACGATCCAGGGGTCCTTGGCCCGACCCACTTATGACGAGGCCAACGTGGTTAGCACCCCGTAGTTGAGGACACCATTACTAGCCCCTAAACTGGTCTTCAAGCCGAGGACATCAAACTCCTCGATATGACATTGCCTTTAGGTCTTCGAATTCGTAGGCGAGTGATACGTCTCCAACGAATCTATAATCTTTATATTGTTTCATGCTATTATATTATCACTTTTTGTATGATTTATATGCCATTTTATATTATTTTTATGGACTAACCTATTAACTTAGTACCCAGTGTCAGTTCCTATTTTTTGCATGTTTTTTGTTTCGCAGAAAAACCATACCTACCGAAGTCCAAAGACGATCAAACTTTACGGTGATTTTTCTGGAACATAAGAGACCCTGGAAGCTTCGGGGAGAGACCAAAAGACACACGAGGGGCCACAAGCTCTAGTGGCGCGCCTGGGAGGGGGGCATAGGCACGCCGGATGAGATTGTGGGCCCCCTGATGCTCCGTTTGCCCTAATCTCTGGCCTACAAATTTCCTAATATTCCAAAACCATTGGAGCGAGACCCGAATTCCACCGCCGCAAGCTTCCGTTCCACCGCTATCCCATCTGGATCCCTTTGTAGATACTCCACCTTAGGGGGAAACCGTTGGGGAGACTATCTTTATCAACCTTGTTACCTTCGTGATGATGTATGAGTAGTTTCTATAGGACCTACAGGTCCATAGTAGTATCTAGATCTCTCTCTCTCTCTCTCTCTCTCTCTCGATCTTCAATACAATGATCTCCTCTGAGATCAATCCGATGTAATCTTTTCGATGTTTACGTTGGGATCCGATGAATTGTGGGTTTATGATCAGATTATCCATTGATCTATTTTGAGTTCCCGAGCCTTCATTATTTTGTAAAATTCTTTGTATTTCTATCCGATCTATTAGTCTACTTTGGGCAGGTTTGATTGATTTGTCTTCTATCGGAGAGGTGGTTTGTAGTATGTTGAATCTTGCGGTGATCATGTCAAGTGACAGAAAGGGTAAGGGCACAAATTTGTATTGTTGCTACTAAGGATAAAATGACGGGGTTTGGTCATATTGATTGATCTTATTATGTCTACATTATGTCATCTTGCTTAATACGTTACTCTGCTTGTATGAACTTAATACTTTGAGATGCATGCTGGATATAGTAGACTTGGGGTGGAGTAATAGTAGTAGATCCCTAAAATCAATGCTCCCTCCGTGATCAATGACTTCAGACCGATCACGCTACTAAACCGCTGTCTCAAGGTCATCACATAATTGCTTGCTAATCATTTGCAGAAGCTGATAACCCACAAGTATAGGGGACCACAACAGTTTTCGAGGGTAAAGTATTCAACCCAAATTTATTGATTCAACACATGAGGAGCCAAAGAATATTTGCAAGTATTAGCAGCTGAGTTGTCAATTCAAGCACACGTGGAGACTAATTATCTGCATCAAAGTGATCAGTAGCAAAGTAGTATGATAGTTTTGATAGTAGTAGTAGCAACAACAATAGTAAAAGTAACAGTGATAGCAATAGTTTTGTCGCAAGTGCAATAGTAACAATAGCAGTAGTAGCTTAGGAAGAACAATATGAGAGAAATTCGTAGGCATTGATCGGTGAATTCGTTGGATGATATTCATCATATAACAGTCATAACCTAGGGCGATACGACACTAGCTCCAGTTCATAAATATAATGTAGGCATGTATTCCGTAAATAGTCATACGTGCTTATGGAAAGAACTTGCATGACATCTTTTGTCCTACCCTCCCATGGCAGCGGGGTCCTACTGGAAACTGAGGGATATTAAGGCCTCCTTTTAATAGAGAACAGGAACAAAGCATTAACACATAGTGAATGCATGAACTCCTCAAACTACGGTCATCACCGGGAAGTGTCCCGACTTCTGTCACTCCGGGTTTGCCGGATCATAACATGTAGTAGGTGACTATAACTTGCAAGATCGGATCTAGAACATAGTATAGTGGTGATAACATAAACGGTTCAGATCTGAAATCATGGCACCCGGGCCCAAAGTGGCAAGCATTAAGCATGGCAAAGTCATAGCAACAACAATCTCAGAACATAATGGATACTAGGGATCAAGCCCTAACAAATCTAACTCGATTACATGATGAATCTCATCCAACTCCTCACCGACCAGCGAGCCTACGAAGGAATTACTCACTCTCGGTGGGGATCATCATGGAATTGGCGATGGAGAAGGGTTGGTGATGACGAAGATCGAAGATCCCCCTCTCCAGAGCCCCAAACGGACTCTAGATCTGGCCTCCCGATGAAGAACAGGAGGTGGCGGAGGCTTCGTCTCGTGAAACACGATAATTCTTTCTCCCCGATTTTTTTCTCCAAATATGTGAATTTATAGCGTTGGTATCAGGGTCTGCGGGGCCACCAGGTGGGGACAACCTACTTGGGCGCGCCTAGAGGGGGGGGGCACCCTGGTGGGTTGTGCCCGCCCAGATGCCCCCACGGTGGTTCTTGGCTCCAGAAATTCTTATTTATTGATTAAAAAATTCTCGCAAAGTTTCGTTTCAATCCGAGAACTTTTATTTCTGCACAAAAAACAACACCATGGTAGTTCTGCTGAAAACAGTGTTAGTCCGGGTTAGTTTCATTCAAATCATGCAAATTAGAGTCCAAACCAAGAGGAAAAGCATTAGGAAAAGTAGATATGATGGAGACGTATCAACTCCCCCAAACTTAAACCTTTGTTTGTCCTCAAGCAATTTAGTTGATAACTGAAAGTTAAAAACAAAAACTTTTACGAACTCTTTTGCTCTTATTTACATAAATAAGCTTAAGTAGCACCCAAGTTTTCAGCCAAGATTATAACTAACCATGTCAACAATAACTCTTAGAAATTATATTAACTCATATCAATAGCATAATCAACTAGCGAGCAATAATAAGATATCTCGAATAACAACATTTTGTCAAAACAACCATGATATGACAATAGTGTATCTCGCTAGCCCTTTCTGAGACCACAAAACATAAATGCAGCACGTCCAAAGTTCAAGCAGCGACTAAACATTGTAATTCATGGTAGAAAAGATCCAGTCATGATGCACCCGACATTAGCTACATACAATGCATGAGGATGAAAATAGTGCTCTCAGGTTCTGGCCCTTATTTGAGAAGGTGATGACGCAACATAAAAGTAAATAGATAGTTCCTCGCAGAGGGAAGTAGTGATTTGCAGAGGTGCCAGAGCTCAAGTTTTTAAAACAAAGGTAAATGAAATTTTGAGAAATGCACCCTTCTTGTTTACTTCGCGACCATTAGTTATCAGTATCTTCCATGCTAAACATATTAGTGGCGGTTCCCAAGTGATAAAAGTAAAGGTTTACTCCCCCTCCACCAACAATCACACTCCACGGCTTGTCCGAAACAATGGGTACCGTCCATACCAACAACAGTCTTGGTGGAGTTTTGTTTAATTATTTGAAATTTGAATTCGGGACTGGGAATCCCTATTACCGCCCCTCCCGCGCAAGGATGAGTGAATAAACACTCATCATGAGAATAACCTACTTAGCATGGAAGATACTGACTACCTCCCATTGCTCTATGAACAATCCAGGCACACAAAAAAGGATATTTATTTGAAGTTTTTAGAGGTGGCACATGCAAATTTACTTAGGACGGCAGGGTAATACCGCATATAGGTAGGTATGGTGGACTTATCTGGGATAACTTGGGTTTCAGGGTTTTGATGCACAAGAAGAATTCCCACTTAGTACAGGCGAAGGCTAGCAAATAGGTTGACAAGCGGCCAGCTAGAGAGCGAAAACAGTCATGAACATGCATTATGCATAAGTAACATTGGATACTAGCGTGAGTAGGATATGAACACTATGAATATAAATATCATATGGTTTTGATTCAACTACATGCATGAACATGTGCCAAGTCAAGCCACTCGAACATTCAGAGGAGGATACCATATCATCATACTACATCACAATCATTTTAAGGAAATGTTGACATCCAAGATAAATCATTATCCACTCCTAGCTACTTAAGCATGGCATGAGAAACTATAATCTCTAATTGTCATTGCAAACATGCTTGATCATAATAGGTTGAATCATGGATACTAGGTTAAACATATTTACAAAAATAGAACAAGTTGAGTTCATACCCGTTTCTCTCTGCCACAGACAGTTCATCAAATATCGTCATTTTTGCCTTTCACTTGCACGACCGAATGATATGAAAATAATAATAGTGCATGAGTGTCGTGGACTAAGCTGGAATCTGCAAACATTTTATTTAGAAGGAGAAGACAAAGTAACATCGACTCTTTGTTAGATCAACAATAATGCATATGAGAGCCACTCAACATTTTCATCGTGGTCTTCCCCTCGGTATGACTCAGTAAAATGGAAAAGAAATTCAGAGAACATACTGAAATATTTTTGGAGTTTTTGGTTTTTCTTGAACAAGCAAATAAAAGGGAAAGCAAAAAAGAGAAAAACTATTTACACGGGAAAGCTCCCAACAAGTAAAAGAAGAACAAGGAAATCTTTTTGGGTTTTCTTTTTAGTACTACAACTAATTAAACTAGGAAGAAAACCCGAAAAGAAGCAGGAAATATTTTTAGATTTTCTCAAAGTTTTTCAAACACACAGGAAGAAAGCGAGAAAATAAATCTAACATGGATAGTACAATGAAAGAGTGTGGACACCGACAACTGGAATGAAAATGTGTGAACATGAATGTAATGTCGGTGGAAATACGTACTCCCCCAAGCTTAGGCTTTTGGCCTAACTTGATAATCACCGTCAGTAGCCTGCATAATGGTCGGAGTGATAGCTCACGGAGGCTCTAGGTGCAGATGCGTCAGCCCCCCGTGCAGCCACAACCGCCGCGTTATGTGCTTGGGCCTAGCTCTCCAGAACATAATATCTTCCCCTGCTGTTCCCTTGCTGTGAACATCAAAGCGAGCAGGTGCAGGCAAAAAGGTGTCCACAATGGAACTTTTATTAAACAACAGGTTATAAGTAAAATTATGGGCTTCACCACTAAGGATATTATGACGTTTCATAGCATCAAAGTCCAAGTACTGCGTGGGTAAAATGGGGTCATAAGGCCAAGGTGAAACACCCAGCTCTCTTGCTAGGCGTGTGGCATAAATTCCAGTATAAAAATATCCACTACCAGCGTTGTGTTGCAACATGTGTGCAACAATCGCTCCAAGGTTATAACTTTTGTCACTGGTGAGAGTGGTGCGTATGAGGCTCAAGTCTGGAGCATAAAGTGTACAACAATCTTGTTTGCCTACAATGCATTTTCCATTAAATAATGCGAAGTACTGGATTGAGGAAAAAATGAATGCTCTTTATTCTACCTTGCGTCACTCCCCTGGTCTCACCATAGAAAAGACTAGTCAAGAATATCTCAAACTCATATCTTGGTGGTTCGTCTAGCGAGCCCCAAAATGGAATTTTGCAGTGGTGAGCAAATCTCTCTAGAGATATGGTAAATGGATTTTCATACAGTTTAAACAACACCCTAGATTCACGAGGATGGAATTTAAATCCTTTGGTAAATGATTCAGTGAGGTTGAGGTGTTGGTTGCACTTATCTAAAATGTAGGGACCGAGCTCGGCATTGTGAACATATTGCTCAAATTCTTCCTTAATTCCCACATGCACCATATAATCGTTGCATGGCCATAAACATGATTTGGTGGCGGCATCTCGTATAGAACTTTCACTTGGTTCAACATAAGACCGACGAACGGAGCTGCTACTAGAAGATGCCTCTGAGGACCTCCTCCTCGAAGAACTCCTCCCAAAGAGGTTCATCATATTTGCGTACAATTTTTTTTAAAATTTCTGGGTAACAAAATTTTTATCAACAAAACTTCACAATATTGATAGCAACTACTCATAGGGATGCGTAGAGGCCGTATCAAGCATTCAAACTACTTAGAACTCTAAGAATTCAACATGCAAGCTGATACGTGTCAACGTATCTACAATTTTGATTGTTCCATGCTATTATATTATCTATTTAGGATGTTTTATATGCATTAATATGCTATTTTATATTATTTTTGGAACTAACCTATTAACCTAGAAACCCCCTCCAGCAAGATGCCGGAAAAGGCCCCAAGGCTTCATGCACCCATTATGGTGGCTTCAAAGTCCTGAAATCATCACTTGTAACTCCGTTCTTGTTCCCCTTGCGCATGGCATAATCTCCATGCTTGTTCTTGCTCCAATGTCCATCCTTCTCCAAGCTAGGGCCTTCATTTGTAAGCAAAACAAATGTATCCAATTTAGGCAGCATCATATTCTCATGAACATTAGAATCATTACCAAGAAACGAAAGTACCTGATAATTTAATTGGCGTGCGCGAGCTCTAGTAATTGGTCCAGTATATGTAGCAGTAGGGGCTGTGGGTGTAACAATGGTATTGATGTCCTCATCATCCTCCCCTTCTTGAAATGAAGTCATCCTCGACGGAAGCTCATATTCCTCACCCAAATAAGGCTTCAAATCTGCAATGTTAAAAGTGGGACTAACCCCAAAATCTGCAGGCAGCTCAAGTTTATATGCATTATCATTTATTTTCTCGACACCTTAAATGGACCATCAGACGTGGCATTAGCTTTGATTTAGCAAATTAGGAAACCTATCCTTACGCAAATGTAACTAAACAAGATCTCCGTGCAAAGACAACATGTTTTCTACCCTTATCTCCAAAGACGTTTATATTTAGCATTCATACGCTCAATGTTTTCCTTAGTTATCTCATGCATTTTAAAATCAATTCAGCACGTTCTTTAGCAACAAAATTAACCTTCTCCGAAGATGGAAGAGGCAACAAATCAATAGGTGCACGAGGTAGGAAGCCATACACAATTTCAAAGGGCACATCTTAGTTGTAGAATGCAATGAACGATTATAAGCAAATCCAATATGAGGCAAGCATTCTTCCCACATTTTCTTATTATTCTTCAAAACAGCCCTAAGCATAGTAGACAATGTTCTATTGACTACTTCAGTTTGTCCATCAGTTTGGGGTGACAAGTAGTACTAAAAAGCAGTTTAGTCCCCAACTTAGCCCATAAACATCTCCAAAAGTGGCTAAGAAATTTAGTATCACGATCTGAAACAATAGTATTTGGCACACCATGCAAGCGAATAATTTCACGAAAGAACAAATCAGCAACATTAACAGCATCATCGCTTTTATGACATGGTATAAAGTGTGCCATTTTCGAGAATCTATCCACGACAACAAATATGCTATCCCTCCTTCTTTGTTCGAGGTAAACCTAAAACAAAGTCCATAGATATATCCTCCCAAGGAACACTAGGCACAGAGCAAAGGCATATATAAACCATGAGGATTGAGTCGTGACTTAGCTTTTTGACATGTAGTGCAGCGAGCAACAAAACGCTCAACATCCGTCTCATCTTTGGCCAAAAGAAATGTGTAGCAAGTATATCCTCCGTCTTCTTGGCGCCAAAGTGTCCCATTAATCCTCCTCCATCGCCTCCTGCAACAACAAAAGACGAACAGAGCTAGCAGGAATGCATAGCTTGTTAGCACGGAACACAAAACCATCATTAATAATGAACTTGTTCCATGTTCTTCCTTCTTTACAATTCTGCATTACATATTTAAAATCAGCATCATGCACATATTGATCTTTGATGGTCTCCAAACCAAATATTTTGAAGTCAAGTTGTGAAAGCATAGTATATCGACGAGACAAAGCATCAGCAATAACATTTTCTTTACCCTTCTTGTGTTTAATGACATAAGGGAAAGTCTCAATGAATTCAACCCATTTAGCATGTCTACGATTCAGTTTAGCTTGACTTTTAATATGTTTCAAAGATTCATGATCAGAATGTATAACAAATTCTTTGGGCCATAAATAATGTTGCCATGTCTCTAAAGTCCGAACAAGAGCATATAATTCTTTGTCATAAGTAGAATAGTTCAGACTAGGCCCACTCAATTTTTCGAAAAGTATGCAATAGGTTTGCCATCTTGTAATAACACACCTCCTAATCCAATTCCACTAGCATCACATTCAAGCTCAAAAGTCTTATTAAAGTCGGAAGTTGGAGTAAAGGAGCATGTGTCAACTTATCTTTCAATACCGTGAAGGCTTCTTCCTGTATGCGGTACCCCAAACAAAAGGCACATCCTTCTTTGTAAGCTCATTGAGAGGTGCAGCAATGGTGCTAAAGTCTCTCACAAAACGCCTATAGAAACCAGCGAGTCCAAGAAAACTCCTCACTTGTGTGACCGTTTGGGCTGCGGCCAACTCTCAATAGCTTCAATCTTGGCTTTATCAACTTCAATTCCTGTGGAGTAACAACATAGCTAAGAAAAGATACTCGGTCGGTGCAAAAGGTGCACTTCCCAAGGTTACCAAACAAGCGTGCATCACGTAGAGCATTAAAAACAACACGTAAATGTTCCAAATGTTCTTCCAAAGATTTGCTATAAATCAGTATATCATCAAAGTAAACTACCACAAATCGTCCAATGAAAGCACGTAAAACTTCGTTCATTAATCTCATGAAAGTACTAGGTGCATTAGTTAACCCAAAAGGCATGACTAACCACTCATATAATCCAAACTTAGTTTTAAATGCTGTTTTCCATTCATCTCCCAATTTCATACGAATTTGATGGTATCCACTACGCAAATCAACTTTGGAGAATATTGTAGAGCCACTCAATTCATCAAGCATATCATCTAGCCTAGGAATAGGATGACGGTAACGAATAGTAATATTATTAATGCCTCTACAATCAACACACATACGCGACGTACCATCCTTTTTAGGCACTAGTATAATAGGAACAGCACAAGGACTAAGAGATTCGCGTATATAACCTTTGTCTAGCAGCTCCTGTACTTGACGCATAATCTCCTTCGTCTCCTCTGGATTGGTACGGTATGGTGCACGGTTGGGTAGTGATGCACCGGGAATTAAGTCAATTTGATGCTCAATCCCTCGAATAGGTGGTAATCCGGTGGCACGTCTTGTGGGAAGGCGTCGGCGAACTCTGCAAAATGTTAGTGACAGCAGGGGCAAAGAGGAAGGCACGTCCTCGAATGAAAATAATGCCTCTTTGCACACAAAAGCATAGCAAAAAGATTTGCTAGAATCTAGCTCATCAATATCAGATTTGGTGGCAAATAAACATGCACTTTTCAGTTTAATTTCAGAAGCAACATTAGATGGTTTATTATTAGGCTTCATTTGTTGCTCAAATTCTTTTGCCACAATCTGATTTTCACTCCTATTTTTCTCCTATTTTGCTTTATTAGCTCTATTAATATCATCTTCCAAAATGGAATCAGGAGTCATAGGAAGCAAAGTAATATTTTATCCTTGTGAACAAGAGTATCTGATTGTTTCTACCATGGTGTACAAATTTTATCAAATTGCCATGGTCTACCAAGTAATAAGGAACATGCTTGCATAGGTACCACATCACAATCAACATAATCAGCATATGTAGAGATACTAAAATACACACGAACAGACGTGTTACCTTAACCTTGCCGCTGTTGTTGAACCATTGGATGTAGTAAGGATGTGGATGTGGTCTTGTGGTGAGAGAAAGCTCCTCCACCATATCCATGCTAGCCAAGTTGTTGCAGCTCCTCCATCTATGATGGCGCTGAATAGAACGTTCCTTCACAACTCCTTTGTATGGAACAAGTTATGCCTCTGATTTTGCTCAGCTTGTGTAACCTGCACACTCAAAACACGTTGAGCAACTAAACATTCATACCTGTCAGCATCTTTAGCAGCCATGTATTGCGTCTCATGATCAGAATCATCTCCACCATGTTCTTCATGTGTAATAAGAGCCAAAGTCTCTTCATCATAGTCACTAGCAGACTCATACCCACCATCCTCGTGAGCAATCATCACACGCTGAGATTGGCATTCTCTATAAAATGTCCTCTTCCCTTACAACGAAGACAAATAATATCACTTGTGTGCCCTGTTGACGCCATGGAAGAAGAAGAGCTCTGTAGGCCCAGCGGTGTACTCTTGGCGGATAGTGGTGGTTGTGCCTGCTTTCTTGTATCACGGTTGGAGGTGGCAGCCGGCGGAGGTGCCGGTGTAGTAGAACGTGTGGAAGTAGATGATGCACGTGGTGTCCATGAGGAAGGTCGACCTGCGAAAAGTTAGTCCGCGCCAAGGCACATCGATCCTGCACTTCACGTTCAGCTTTACAAGCAAGATGGAATAATCGGTGATATTATTATAATCCTTGTAGTCTAGAATGGTCTGAATCTCTATATTTAATCCACCCGAAAACGTGCAAGCATAGCTTCATTCTCCTCAACAATACCACATCTAATCAAGCCAGTTTGTAATTCCCGATAATATTCTTCTACCGAATTTTTCCTTGTCTTAAGCGCTGCAATTTTTGAAGTAATTCACGCTGATAATATGGTGGAACCCAACGAGTACGCATAGCAGTTTTCAAAGCAGCCCAAGTAGCTGGAACAGGATATAATCTACAATGTTCGGACCACCAAACACATGCAAAGCTAGTGAAAGCACAAACAGCAGCAGAACACGTCTCTCCTCGGGATATTGTAAACATGTAAATCGTTGTTCAGTTTCTAACTCCCAAGTAAGATATATATCAGGAACATATCTACCATCAAATGGTGGAATATTCAATTTCAGTTTAGGGAGATGGTCATGATCTCGTACTGAAGGGGAGCCCAACATTGCCATTATTTGCATGTGGGCGACCTGGTGGTTGTGGTGCTGGTGGTTGCACGTAGTTCGATGTTGATCAACCTCATCCTCGTAATCTCTCACATAATCATCCTCCCCTACCGCAGCAGCAGGAGCCACGAAGTATCAACAATGACACCAAAGAGCTTGGCCAGGTGAAGAGGGACACGGAAGCTCGGCGGAGGGCTGTTTCGCGATGTGGAGGTAGTCCTTGTTGTTGTAGTAGAGGTGCGTTAGGTGCCGCCGGTGGTGGTGGTGGTAGACGCATGAGCAATTCATTAAACTTGTTATCGAGCTTTGTTTGAACGCCTTCTCAATGCCATCTATCTTCTCCATGGCCTCTTCAAATCTATTTAGCACATCTTCCACCTGCCCACTCATCATTTGTTGAAACTTATCATGTAGCGCTTTGTTTGTCATGTTCTCCCGATCGATCCGTCGGCTTGTGATCCTGCCATGGTTAGCAGCAATAGAAACACACAAGAATATGATTGACAGACTACTAGGAAGTGGTGGTGGTGGTGTGGTGGACAATCACAAATCCGTCAAGCAAATCTCAAATTCTTACCAGTTCTTACCCAGCAGCGGTGATCGGCAACCGATGTAGTCAAAACTCTCAAAGCTTGGATAGAGCGATTACCGGGAGAGTCAAACGCATACGATGTAGATGTATGTGGAGCTGGGAAGGCTTATAATATGGTAGCAAAAGGGTCAGCAATAATCAATTCAGAGATGCAAAGTTGAATAAGCGCTCAACGACGGTCTTGTGGCTGGTCCTAGGCTAGACCGTGCTAGAGACGCGAGCCTAGAACACTAACAAAATCACGGCGCTGCACGTAAACAAGGGAAAAGCACACTCTGGAATTTTTTTTCTTTTCGCTTTTTTTGCTTACCTTTTTTTTTTTTGAAAAATCACTATAATGGCGAGTGTCTCAAAACTCTTCCTAGGTCAAACCGACAGGATGGGCACGAAATTTTTTGACCAAATTTTTTTCGACGCCGGACCCAAAAACTGAAGCGGGTCAAAAAACTTTCTATAACGGCGATCGTCGCAATACACTTAGAAACACCTAAAATAGGATAGCCAGAATTTTTTTGACAAGTGCGTTTTGGAAAATTTTGGGCCTAAGCGGAGGGTGGTTTCAGACTCTTTTTTCGAAACCTACTCCGCAAGGAAACACGAATCGAAAACTAGATGGATCTCGAAAACAAACCTAATATGCAAGGAACTCGGATTGGTGGTGGATATATGGTGGTGGTATATGGCAGCGGTGGTGGTAGCGGTGGTAGTATATGGATATGGATCGGTGGTGGTATATGGACACGGATTGGTGGTGGTATATGGATACGGATTCGGAGCGGTGATGGTAGGTGGCAGGGGCGATGATGATGATTCGGTGGCGGCGTGACAACTTATGACCAGAACTCGAAACTCTAAAAGACTAGACGCTAAGACCAGCAACTAGACACGACGATGCAACCGCAAATTCAACAAAGCAAAACCCTAAAAAAGAATATGCAAAGGCTCAGATTGGTTCGGATATGATGAACTAACCCTAATTTTTTTGTGGCTTTTTCGTGGACTATAGGTATGAAGAACAGACTCGATCTAAACTACGGAAAACTGTAAAATCTCACCGAGCAACCTGGAAATCTGATACCACTTGATAGAGGCAAAGGTGTCCCGTCTTTCGATGAGATGTTGGTTTTCGCTTTGGAGGAAGTCGACTTTGACGATCCGACTATGAGCGTCGAGGGCGTCGCGCCTTAGCAATCGCTAAACCAACTCCGAGAGGTTATTGACCACGCCGAGCACGATCAACGACCACGAGGGTCTGTTCCTGCGAGCAAGCGAAGAACAAGCAAGAAACTGAGATTGCAATCTGGATATTGCGAATATAAGATGAAAGCTTTATTGATCAAGGTGGGGTTCTGTGGCGCTTTATGCGGTCGTTGAACACAAACGGAAATGCAGCGAAGTTGCAGCTATGGCAAACTTTTAATCTAAACAAAACCCAAGGTCTAAACGGTGCCCTAAGGGCTGTATATATGGAGGAAGAGGGGGAATTTCGTGGCCCTTGGTGGAGGGTCCAAATCAACCCTATCTCTTGTTTCCCCACACATACGGACTCTAAAAATAGCCTATACTTGTGTATTTCGAAATTACAAGGGCCTGGCCCACTAATAAGGTGACGCAGCACCTAGAATAGCCTCGGGACGACATTTATGAAGTAGCATCTTGTATATTTCGTCCAAGGCTTCATGCACCCATTATGGTGGCTTCAAAGTCCTGAAATCATCACTTGTAACTCCGTTCTTGTTCCCCTTAGCATGGCATTATCTCCATGCTTGTTCTTGCTCCAATGTCCATCCTTCTCCAAGCTAGGGCCTTCATTTGTAAGCAAAACAAATGTATCCAATTTAGGCAGCATCATATTCTCATGAACATTAGAATCATTACCAAGAAACGAAAGTACCTGATAATTTAATTGGCGTGCACGAGCTCTAGTAATTGGTCCAGTATATGTAGCAGTAGGGGCTGTGGGTGTAACAATGGTATTGATGTCCTCATCAAGTATGTTAGACTTAAACTTGTTTTTCACATGCTATTTTATGCTCTTTTTGTGCTTCAATTCTTGTCTTTCATCCGAGCATCATTAAATTTATCAATGCCTAGCTACAAGACTTTAAATAAAAGCGCTTGTTGGGAGACAACCCAATATTTTAATTTCCTTTTCTTGAACAAATAATTCATCTAGCCTCTGGTTAGATGTGTTTTTGTGTTTTAATTAGTGCTTGTGCCAAGTAAGACCTTTGGGATAGCTTATGGTGATAGTTGATTTGATCTTGCTGGAAAACAAAAACTTTTGCGCTCAGGAATATAATTCTCATTTTTAACAGAAGCGTGATAAAATACTAATTCTTTTGGAAAAAGATTAATATACAAATTCTCTCAGTTTTCCTATTTTTTCAGAATTTTTGGTGTTACCGAAGTATTCAAGAGTTACAGATTACTACAGACGGTTCTGTTTTTGATAGATTCTGTTTTCTATGTGTTGTTTGCTTATTTTGATGAATCTATGGGTAGTATCAGGGGGTATGAACCATGGAAAAGTTGGAATAAATTAGATTTTACACTAATATTAATAAAGAATGAGTTCACAATAGTACCATAAGTGGTGATTTTATTTTCTTATAATAACAGATCTCATGAGATTTTCTGTTTAGTTTTGTGTTGTGCAGTTTTCAAGTTTTGGGCAAGGATTTGATAGACTATGGAATAAGGAGTGGCAAGAGCCTAAGCTTGGGGATGCCCACGGCACCCCAAGGTAATATTCAAGAAAAACCAATAGCCTAAGCTTGGGGATGCCCCGGAAGGCATCCCCTCTTTCGTGTTCGTCTATCAGTAACTTTACTTGAGGCTATATTTTTATTCACCACATGATATGTGTTTTGCTTGGAGCGTCTTGTATGATATGAGTCTTTTCTTTTTAGTTTTCCAAAATCATACTTGCTTTACACACCTTTTGAGAGGGACACTCATGAATCGTGATTTATTAGAATACTCTATGTGCTTCACTTATATCTTTTGAGCTAGGCAACTTTGCTCTAGTGCTTCACTTATATCATTTTAGAGCACGGCGGCGGCTTTATTTTATAGAAATTGTTGAGCTCTCTGTAACACCCAATATGCAACTATACTCCACACATGTCGAGGCACGACTTGGGGCATAAGCGCATATTGGCATGGTCGCAAGAGTGGTTGTATCTTTGCTCATCTCATGTACTGAATAGATAGAATATGAGCTTTGGCTTACAATCGCTACAATGTCACAACAATATCATCAAGTAATACAATCTTTCAAGGGGAAGAGTAGGGTCCGAGTACGGATGAAGCACAAACGATAAAAGAGACAACCACGCAAGCTAAGCCCCAACCGACCCAACTAGTCGCTACTACTGATCGTCCGAATAGGTGATGTAGTAACGCCCACGATCCTCGTCAAACCCCCACTGGGGCTCAGTGGCATCTCCGGTGTCTGACTCAAAGGTACCTGCAACTGTGTTTGTACTAACCTGTGAGCCACGGGGACTCAACAATCACATCACCCACGGTGTCAAAACTAACAAAGCTTAAGGTAGGAATGGCATGGTTAAGTGTTAAGGTTGCAGCAAGCACTAAGCATTTGTATGGTGGCTAACTTATGAATACCAGAATTAGATGAGAAACTTTGCATACGGTCGCAAACTAGTAATGATCAAGAAATGATCCTGAACTACTTACGCTGCAATCATAACCCCACCGTGTTCTCTCCCCGAACTTCGTCGAAAAGAGACGATCACGGTTACACACACGGTTGGTGTATTTTAGTTAAGTTTAATGTCAAGTTCACTACAACCAGATATTAAAAACTCTGCCATATAACCGTGGGCACGACTTTTGAAAGATTAAACCCTGCAGGGGTGTCCCAACTTAGTCCATCACAAACTTTCATGATCCACGGAGGAAAAACTTCCTTCCGGGACAACCCGATCAAGCTCGGATATCCCGGCTCACAAGACATTCAACAATGGTAAAACAAAACCAGCAAGACCTCCTGAAGTGCCGACACCCCGGTAGGAGCCGCGCATATCCCGTCTCAGGCCATGATCGTATGGGACAAGGTACGAGTAGAACCTATCCTTGAGTTTCCCCGTGGTGGCCCCGCAGACTGCCTGGTTTGGACCAACACTCATGAGGAGCATTGTCCCGGGTTGTTGATTAAGAATCCTTGGGTTAATTACTCCCTATCCAAATTTTAGTTGTTATTAGGCGAATGGCAAAACCAAAGTTGGGCATTGTTGGAAGAGTTTTATCAAAGCGAACTGTCAAGGGGGGCCCATAAACCCCGACCGTGTTAGGAACGCAAAATCAAGGAACATAACACCGGTATGACGGAAACTAAGGCGGCAAGAGTGGAACAAAACACCAAGCAAAAGGCCAAGCCTGCCGCCCTTTACCAAGTATATAGATGCATTAATTAAATAAGAGATATTGTGATATCCCAACATATCCATGTCCCAACATGGAACATCCTACACTGCACCTGCAACTAGCAACGCTATAAGAGGGGCTGAGCAAGCGGCAACATAACCAAACAATGGTTTGCTAGGAAGGTGGGTTAGAGGTTTGTCATGGAAATCTAGGAGGTTTGATAAACAAGCGGTAGGTAGCGCGACATAGCGATAGCAACGAACAACTAGCAAGCAAAGATAGTAGTGATATCGGGGGTAATGATCATCTTGCCTGCAATGTTCTCAGTGGTATCAAATCCTTGCTCCTCGTTAACGTACTCGACAGGGTCCTCGGAACTACCCAAAGAAATACAAGCATACAATAAACAACCACTCATGGCATGGCAAGAACATGTTCTACATGCAAAACTATGAAGGATGCATAAGAAGAACGGTATGCATGGAGCTACGGTTCTAACGGAACGAAGGGGTACGATAATGGGAAGGAAACAATGAAGGCATAAATGATATGGGCAAAATCTTGGTAATCCAAGCATTCTGCTGGAAAGATTGGAATATTTTGGTTGAAATCGATATAAAGATTATCGAAAACGGATGCACGAAACTCAAACGGTGAGCAATATGATATGCAATACAAAACTATCAAAATCAGCAACATGCCAACTTGGAAGCATCATATGAATATGCAAAAGGGCTCTAACATGCAAAGAAATGGCATGGCAGTGAAGTACATGACGAACACTATAAAACATTATTACTGAACTATTTCTGAAACTCACTAGAACATCACCAAAATAACATTGCAAACTGACAAATGATAACAGTTTTACAGACTTGGTGAAAATACTGATCATGGCAGAAATAGCATCAGGTTGCAATGTTTAGAGCTAGTAAACTACATTCTACATGAACTGATCATTGCAAACAAGCACTGGTGCACGTCGGTCCTAAACAAACGGTTTTAACCCCTTTCCATGACGGCATTTGGAACCGTCGCCAAGTGAGTGTGTGCGATAGGGTGTCCTTCCCACACGACCCAGAAATAGTCGGGGATAGGCCCTCCTGGGACACAGGCTGGGGCCGTGTGCGATCGGGCGAGGCATCGAAACCCAATCATTTTCGTAGTATGTATATCCCACACGGTAATCCGAGAAAATCATTTTCGTAGGTATGTACATCCCACATGGTTATCCGAGAAAATCATTTCCATAGGTATGTACATCCCACACGATGAATCCCAGAAAAACATTTCCGTTCGTATGTATATCACACACAGTCAATCCAGAAAATACATTTCCGTTCTTATGTACACCCCACACAGTCAATCCAGGGAAAACGTTTCCGTTCGTACGTACATCCCACACAGTTTTATGTGTAGGCTCGTGTGTGAAAGGTGTAACTATCACACACAGTCTGCCTTGGTTAACTGTTTGCTTTTATCAACTATATCACACATGATTTGATGAAGAAAACTGTGTGGCATTGGGCTATCCATCACAAGCATTTTACTGCTAGAACCGTTTGCAAAGGTCAATGACACATTTAGCAGGTTTATTAGTTTACAATTAATAATTCCAGTATTACGCAAATTCACATTTCATATCGAACATCTGTTTGCCAATTTCATATCAGGCACATAAATATATTATAACATCACAGTACGGTAGCTACATGAAAACAACACAGTAGAACATACAACTAGTTCAACTTCATAAGAACAATATATTCATTTCCCTAATCGAGATCATCCAGGCTCGTCTTATCCACCTCTGCTTTCAGTTCAGTAAGAACCCGTTTTGCATGGGCCAACTGGGAAAGTGCCTCCTCCTTCGCCAACACCATCTTAGCAAAGTATGATTTAAAAAATCTGAGCTCATTCTCCACCTTTAACTTTTTATCCCGCATCTTGAAATATGCTTCAGCGTTGACAAGACTTTCCCTAAGCCTACGTGTGTTCTCTTCCTCATACATTCTCCAGAGCTTCGCTAGACACATCTTCAAATACTGTGGCCACTCTTGATCAACCCACTCCAAGTAAGAACACTTCTGTTCATCCTATAATATTTAAAATTAGATCAGCAACAATTGTAGGGGGAATGGGTTTATAGCAACATAGAAAATCACCAATGCTTATTTTGAAAAACTGAAGAAACATGTTAATTATGACATATCTTCTCAAAAAGATCAATGTGCAAATGAAATAATTGGTACTGAGACAACAACCCCCTTTGAAGAAGATCATGGCGACCCCGGCGGTAGGATGCGAGACGACGAGAGCGAGGAAGCGGCTATAGCTTAGCAAGGAAGGAAGGAAGGAGGAAACAGGGGAAATGTGACTTTTGGTCGGGGAGTAAAGGGGGTGGGAAGGGGGAAGGGGCCTGGGGTAGATATTTTGGCGGTAGGCCAAAAATTTGGAAATGTGGAGGGAAACTTTGCACGCGGTGCCGCCGGACTATTCACTTTGAATGATTGTGTGCATCGCAAACGATTCTTCTGCTTTACACGCATGGGATGAGTTTGATAATTCAAATTTTGGTGGAAATTTCTCCGGGTACGTCATTGCATAATTTAACATAGCTTGCTAATTTGGGCACACAAAAGAGCGTACAGCAGAAAAACCACACTTACTGAATTGAGCAATTTTTTAGTAATTACACAGAGCCAGTTGACCTAAACATTGCTCTTACAAAAGACCAACATTAAAAACAAAGCCTAAGTACGCATAATTTTAACAAATCCACCGCCGCGCCGGCCTATGCATCACCGGCATGAGATGAGACGTCGACGACTTGTCCTGGCGACATGCCGCCGTTGGTGGACTCTGCGTACCCCCTGCTGAAGTCGACCGCATCCTCATCCTCATCCTCGGCGCCGCCCTCAAGGTTGTAGTACTCGTGGTAGTGGCTACGCCAGAGCTCGTGTTGGTACTCCACTGCTGATTCCTCGACAGAAAAACTCTTCTCTACCTCGTCCTTGGCCACGCGCAACTCCTCTTCTCGGCGCTCCTCGATCTCCGCCGCCTCCTGCATCTCCAGCTCCCGCTCGGCGACCTCATGAGGAAGCAAGTGCTCCATGGCCACCGCCGCCTTTTCAGACGTGGGTTGCATGCTGGAGTCCGAGGTGGCCTGGAATATCTTGGCATGTGCATCCTCGATCTTGGCGTGGATGGCCTCGACCGGGCAGGCGACATCAGCGGCACGACGGTAGCTCGGCGCTCTCGGTGTTTGCAGCCGCCAGCAAAGAAGGCATGCAGCCGCACCGTCTCGGCTGCTGCAGCTGCTCTGTCGGCTGCCATAGATGCCCTCTCGGCGGAAGCGGCCGTGCTCAATGCGGATGCGGCGGCACTCTCGGCGTAGGTAGCCGCGCTCTCGGCGTAGGTGGCGCGCCGGGGGGCGCGCCATCGTATGGGCCTTCACGAAGCGTTTCCATGGTGTCATCTTTGCAAGAAGGGGGTGCTGGAATGGGGATCGGGATTCGTGGATTCGGGGGTAGCCGGGACTAGAGCAGACGAGCCGGCGAAGCTTAAGGAGGGATACTTAAATAGACCCAGATATTTTCATCGCAAACGGTTCCTAGAAAACAACTGTGGGTGATGTTGTAGATATTTTCTATTAGTTGTGAAAGACGAATTTGGAGTAAAGTGCCAACGGATGGTGTTTTAAATGAACGTGAAATTTTGTAGTACTAATACAACTGTCATGTCAAATTTTGGAAATTTTCAGGGGTCATTTGACCTTTTAAGACATTTAAGTGATTTTCTAACAATTTTAATGACCGTAATTTAAATTTGAACTACATCTACATGCAACGCCTAACCAAAACGGTTTGAAATATCATATCAGTGTACTTGTGTGCGAGTTAATTCCATGTGCAGTAAATTAGAAGGAATTTTCAAACATATTGGTATCACGACATGGACACATGCATACGTATGCATGGAGTGCATGCCATGACATTTTAATTCAGAAAATTAAAAAATGATCAGAAAAACATGAAACCTTGCTTGATTTAATGTCATGCCACCAAGATGATGTGGTAAAGAAATTGGCATGTTGACAAACGTTTGGACACACATCCCTCACAAACTGGAGCCACTCGCTAGAAGGTTCGTGGTTCCGAGAGGGAACAATGCATGTTTGATGACAAACGGGAGATAGCTTCCTCTTACGGCCTTAATTTTTTTTCCTATGTTTAATGTGCACTAATACAACTGTCATGTGAAAATTTGGAAAATTTCAGGGGTCATTTGACCTTTAAAAGACATTTAAGTGATTTTCTAACCATTTAATGACCGTAATTCAAATTTGAACTACATCTGCATGCAACGCCTAACCATAACGGTTTGAAAAAAAATCATATTTTAGTGTACTTGTGTGCGAGTTAATTCCATGTGCAGTAAATTAGAAGGAATTTTCAAACATATTGGTCTCAAGGCATGGGCACATGCATGGAGGGCATGCCATGGCATTTTAATTCCAAAAAATTAAAAAATGATCAGAAAACATGAAACCTTGCTTGATTTAATGTCATGCCACCAAGATGATGTGGTAAAGAAATTGTCATGTTTGACGAATGTTTGGACACACACCCCTCACAAACGGAGCAACTCGCTAGAAGGTTCGTGGTTCCGAGAGGGAACAATGCATGTTTGATGACGAACGGGAGATAGCTTCCTCTTACGGCCTTCAAATTTTTCCTACGTTTAAGGTGCACTAATACAACAGTCATGTGAAAATTTGGAAAATTTCAGGGGTCATTTGACCTTTTAAAGACATTTAAGTGATTTTCTAACCATTTAATGACCGTAATTCAAATTTGAACTACATCTACATGCAACGCCTAACCATAACGGTTTGAAAAATAATATTTTTGTGTACTTGTGTGAGAGTTAATTCCATGTGCAGTAAATTAGAAGGAAATTTCAAACATATTGGTCTCAAGGCATGGGCACATGCATGGAGTGCATGCCATGACATTTTAATTCCAAAAAATTATAAAATCATCAGAAAAACATGAAACCTTGCTTGATTTAATGTCATGCCACCAAGATGATGTGGTAAAGAAATTGGCATGTTTTACGAACGTTTGGACTCACACCCCTCACAAACCGGAGCAACTCACTAGAAGGCTCATGGTTCCGAGAGGGAACAATGCATGTTTGATGACGAACGGGAGATAGCTTCCTCTTACGGCCTTCAAATTTTTTCCTACGTTTAACATGCACTAATACAACTGTCATGTGAAAATTTGGAAAATTTCAGGGGTCATTTGACCTTTTAAAGACATTTAAGTGATTTTCTATTTAATGACCGTAATTCAAATTTGAACTACATCTACATGCAACGCCTAACCGTAACGGTTTGAAAAATCATATTTTTGTGTACTTGTGTGAGAGTTAATTCCATGTGCAGTAAATTAGAAGGAATTTTCAAACATATCGGTCTCAAGGCATGGGCACATGCATGGAGTGCATACCATGGCATTTTAATTCCAAAAAATTATAAAATGATCAGAAAAACATGAAACCTTGCTTGATTTAATGTCATGCCACCAAGATGATGTGGTAAAGAAATTGGCATGTTGGACGAACGTTTGGACACACACCCCTCACAAACCGAGCAACTCGCTAGAAGGTTCGTGGTTCCGAGAGGGAACAATGCATGTTTGATGACGAACTGGAGATAGCTTCCTCTTACGGCCTTCAAATTTTTTCCTACATTTAACGTGCACTAATACAACTGTCATGTGAATATTTGGAAAATTTCAGGGGTCATTTGACCTTTTAAAGACATTTAAGTGACAGCGTGCCACCAACGAGGAGCTTCGGTGGGCGCCCAACGAAATGGCAAGATCGTTGTAAGGTCCATGAAAAGAGGTAGATCGATCGTCAAGCGCCATGAGGCGGAGGAGTCGAGTCTTGACTCCACACTGGGAAGACACCGTGCACCGGGAGCTCTTGGCGAGGGCTGCTGGGAATCTTGGCCGCAGGAGGATTATTAGTTTTAGTATTGTTCGTTTTCAATTTTATGCATTGTACCTAGTAGTTAAGTATCATCACGTATATGTGATGATATTTTATATATATATATATATATATATATATATATATATATATATATATATATATATATATATATATATATATATATATATATATTATGAATTCCATTTTCTATCTGTTTTTGTATACTAATTTGAATCTAGCTGTTATCATCCGCATATACAAAATGGAAAGCGAATATACACACATTGAAACAGAACATATAAGAATGGAAAACATAGTACACACATTGAAACAGAGCAATACGATGATTGTTGTGAATACATAGCTATCCACGTCGAAACAACTTTCCAGAATAAAACGCATCCATGAGACCATGACCAGCAACCCTTGCCTAGGGTAGCTCTTGGCTCTGCTTGAACTCGTGCAGGCGTTCGTCCAAGCGGTCGACACACTCGCGGTACATCTGGAGCGCGATCTTGAGCTCCAAGTTGGCTGTTTCATCGGAGATCACCAGCTCGAGGATGTGACGGCCATGTTCCTCTACTGCGCCCAGGTGGACACCTGGGCCAAGGAGGTGGTCGAGCCTACGGACCAGCGCATTGGCATCCAGCGGGCCGCGGACAAGGCAAACAGCGGCACCCATGCGAATGGCGCAGCGGGCGTCCGGTGCAAGTACGGCGCGGCCGGCCTCTGGTGCAAGTATGGCGCTGAGGGCCTCTGCCCACTCCTGGCGAGGAATGGGGTTACTGACGGGATGTGTACCCAGCTGTGACGCCGTGTCGACAGTAATCAAGCGCTGATGGATCCGCTCTTGCTGTGCGGCGCGCCGCGCCTCTCGCTCTGCGGAGCTCCAACGGTCTCGCCGTGCAGCGAGCCGCAGCCTATCGGCACAGACGCACCTAGCTTGCTCTGCGGCGCGCCATCGATCAAGTTGTGCGGCAAGCTGCAGCCTGTTGGCGCTGACATGCCGATCTTGATCCGCAACGCTCAAGCGCCATGCGTCAAAGGTCTGCTCAACCCTGGCGATAACGCGCATCACGGTGTCGTCCATTGCGTTGCCGGGGAGCGCCTCGGCCTCGACGGGCCATGGTGCCCACTCGTTTTCCTCATCGACGAGGTTGATGGCAGAGGCGGCGCTTTGGTGGGTTGGCATGCTCGGAAAAGGTGGATGTGCTACAGGCTGCGCTTGTCGCCTTCATGCGTCGCGCGCCCCCTATGCGCAATATAGCAGGGTGACGGGAAACAGTTGAGGAAATGGCGGGAAATGGTGGCGTGTTCATAAAACGCCATCAATTAATGGAAACTTAGCCTAGAAGGAACATCGAGCTAGCACAAGAAGTAGATGATGATCAGATGAACACGGACTACATTAGGGAACTCGTCGGTGATGAATTCATCAATCCCAAACGGTTGAATACTAGCAAGCGTTTGCCCACAACACACACGGCCTATTCCATCACAAACAGGCCGGATGGATCAACTGTATGCCACGTATCGCACATTGTCAAAAAGTAATGCGGTAGACCTTCTTTAACATGTGTTAAAAAACAAGGACCTCTATGTTAAATTAGCTGAGGGAATGGTTCATTTCGGTCATTTGACCGAAATGACCCATCCTATCAGTTAATTTAACATCAACACAACTTCCCATCCAGTCACCCATCTGATGGCTGCTCTAGCCTGAGCACACTTAACTTATAGTTTTCTTACATGAGCTACTGGTGGAACAGCTAGTCCTTGCTGATAGGAATGCCTCTTCGCATCCTTATGGCATATCCGGATGACCGCCCGTCCCACAATGGCCAATAGATGTTGTGTAGGTAGAGCATATCACATACGTCTTATTAGAAGCAATCGTCTGTGTTATTATCGGTCTTCGCACACATTTCTGATTACAGACCTGTTTGCCGCGTATCACACACATCTTGTTATATTGAACCGTTTCTGTACTCTTGCCTAATCACAAATAGTTCATCCGAGTGAACCGTATGCTGTACATCGCACACACCTTGATTGGGCTGACCGTTTCTTTTGTGTTGCCTAATCACCAACAGTTCATCCGAGTGAACCGTATGCTGTACATCACACACACCTTCATCTGGCTGCCCGTTTCGTTTGTTCCTCCTCATTGCAAACCGTTAATTGAGCTGAACCGTATGCCCTGTCGCACACGCAACTAAAATACGAACCATGTTTGATGCATCCTCCTTCGCAAACGTTTTGCACCTTTTTTGACGGTTATTTTACACCACCATTTGCGACTATGGCATCGCACAGAGTTTCATCGAAGGGTCTCTGATCGTAGTGTCGCATTAGCAGCATCCTGTAGTAGTGAAGAGCATGGCGTGCTAGTACTAAATTCACTTAATAAAACTCCCTTACCGAACTTTTTCTAGAAACACATGGATTTGATGATAGCTTCAATGCAAAATGGCAAGTTGTGCAGACAGTTTCAGACTTGGCAAAATAAACATGGCATGGCAGAACAGATTTGAGTAGGCATGTTTGCAAGCTTGTTGCACTCTCTACAATGCATTTCATAGCGTGAAACAAATTCTAGCAGTAAGATGGCACGTAAAAGAGCATGGTCATGTATAAATTTATCACATATCATATTTGCATAATTATCCACACAAATGACAAAACAACAATGTGATTTAAAATGACATGTGTGCAAACTTGCTCAAATGATGAAATGGATTCCACCAATGGATTAGTGGGATTTTTCTAGTCCAAAATGATATATATATATATATATATATATATATATATATATATATATATATATATATATATATATATATATATATATATATACATGTATATATTGTTGCATTCTGAAAAATGCTCACAAATGCATTTGCAAAACACTACCAGAAATGGAAATAGACAGAAATGGAAACTCCCAGATTTGGACGCGGCTAGATTTGGAAAATCAGCCCTTGAGACATAGGACACTAAATAAAAGGAGGGGCTGTGTGCGTGTTTGTATGACCAGTGGGTCGTTGGTGTCACACATCGGACACTACAAAAAAACACACATCCATGACATTTTGGGCCGAACGAATTTTTGTGTGTGTCATGCTTATGACACTTCTATGACGATAATTGTGACAAAACCCGGTATCATCATAAATGTGGTGGGGTCCTACTTCTATGATAAAAAATCATGACAGAAAATGGGCTTTTCGTCCTGGGAGGGCCGGAGACGCAGCTGCATGACATTCTTTGGGCCGTCCATGACGGAAAAAACCGTGGTAGAAGCGAGGCGAGGAAAATATCGGGGAGTTCCCTTCACGGTGGGTGGTCGGGGCGAAGCGATGCGTGTTTGTCTCGTCGTCTGCTGCAGCGTGTGAGGCGTTGGGCTCTAATCGAAACCGGCGAGGCATTGGGCTCTAATCGAACCCGGCGATTGCACTAGCTACGTTCTCGAACCCGGCGATCGATCCCTTGTCGTTAATCAACGGTGATTCGCCGCTCTCGCTTTAATCAAGCCGATCGATGCTGCCTCTGGATGAATAGTGAGCGTTTTGGGGGTTTGGATGAACAGTTCCTGGTGGGGGGTCGATGAACAGGGACCACAATGGTGTTGCTGCGGGATGAACAAGACCCCGATCGAGCCGGTTGGGGGTGGATGAACAGGACTCCGTGGAGGGCTGGATGAACATGACCACGTGGAGGGCTGGTTCAACGAGAGGCGGTGGAGGGCTGGATGAGCGAGAGCCCATGGAGGGGTGGTTGAACAGACCCGTGAGAGAGGGCTGGTTGAGCGATGGCCGGTGGAGGCGCTCGGTGGAGGCTAGATGAGCAGGAGCTCGTGGATGAACAGTTGCAGTGTGGAGGTGGAGGAGGTCGACGGTGGATGAGCAGAGGCTGTGGAGGCTGGAGGAGGTCGACGGTGGAGATGAACAGTATCCCGTGGAGTCCCGTTTTGCAGGACGCCACACCCCTCCCGATGAACAGGACCCCCGTTTCGACTGTAGCGCTCCAACACAAGCCCGTTTCCTCCGTTTTGCGGTACGCCACACCCCTCCCGATCAACAAGACCCCGTTTTAACTGTAGAAGGTCAGTTTCCTCTGTTTTGCAGTACGCCAGACCCCTCCCGATGAACATGATCCCGTTTTGATCGTGGCTGGTCGAACACAAGGCCGTTTCCTCCATTCCGTGGTACGCCATGCCTTGTTTCCATCGGTTGTTCCGTCCAAGATGGTTGGCTCCCGATGAACACGATGACGCATTCCGTTCCGACCCAGCTAGTTGCCTCCCCATGATCACGATGACAGCGCAGCTTCTCCATTTCGACGCAGCCATGTACACGAGCCCTGGCCGTACGTATGCGCGAGTAGGCGTTTGAGACCCCGCCCGTATGTACGTACGTGGCTGTATTTACTTTCTTGCACCCTGGCCGCTGTACGTACGTGTACATGTTACGTGTGCGCCTCTACTACAACACGTGCGCGCCTCTACATCGACTAGTATGTATATACACATTCGCGACCAGAATGACAATGCTACGTACGCTTCCAGGTGGGTCCCGACTATCAGGCACTTCCTTCCATGTGAAGATGTAGCTGGTGGGTCCCAACAGTCAGGGGGCGAATCATTTTTTTGCCCGTAATATGGACACACTTCCTTGCATGCGAAGATGTAGTGGGTGGGTCCCAGCAGTCAGGGGGAAACGTTTTTTTCACGAAATATGATGGCCGTCCGATGAGTCCCTGCTGTTAGGTGGAGGAATCATTATTTTTGCGTAATAAGGAGGCATTTCCTTGCTGCGGCTGTGGATCCAGCTGTCAGCCTCTCCACGTACAGTACTCTTCCAATGGAAGTCGTTCATTGACCACATTGACCACGCCACGCCGAGAGCACCAAGGCGGTGTGTAGACAGGTAATTTGCAATACGATGTATTGGTTGGGGTGCTGGTGCATGCATATATATGTTGGGGAACGTAGTAATTTCAAAAATTTTCCTACGTACACGCAAGACCATGGTGATGGCATAGCAACGAGAGAGGAGAGTGTCTGTCCACGTACCCTCGTAGACCGAAAGCGGAAGCGTTATAACAACGCGGTTGATGTAGTCGTACGTCTTCACGATCTGACCGATCCAAGTACCGAACGTACGTCACCTCCGAGTTCTGCACACATTCAGCTCGATGACGATCCCCGGACTCCGATCCAGCAAAGTGTCGGGGATGAGTTCCGTCAGCACGACGGCGTGGTGACGATGATGATGCTCCACCGACGCAGGGCTTCGCCTAAGCTCATGACGATATGACTTCTCCGGCGCAGGCTTCACTAAGCTCCGCGACGATATGACCGAAGTGGAATATGGTGGAGGGGGCACCGCACACGGCTAAGGAACGATCCGTAGATCAACTTGTGTTTCATGGGGTGCCCCCTGCCCCGTATATAAAGGAGCAAGGAGGAGGTGGCCGGCCAAGGAGGAGGCGCACCAGGAGGGGAGTCCTACTCCCACCGGAGTAGGACTCCTCCTTCCTAGTAGGAGTAGGAGAGAAGGAAGGGAAGGGAAGAAGGTGCGGCCTCCCCAGTCCACCCGGACTAGGCCTTGGGGCGCGGCCTGCCCTAGGCAGCCCTCTCTCTTTCCCGCAGGGCCCAATAAGGCCCAATACTTCTCCCGGCGAATTCCCGTAACTCTCCGTACTCGAAAAATACCGAATCATTCGAACCTTTCCGAACTCGAATATAGTCGTCCAATATATCGATCTTTACGTCTCGACCATTTCGAGACTCCTCGTCATGTCCCCGATCTCATCCGGGACTCCGAACTCCTTCGGTACATCAAAACTCATAAACTCATAATATAACTATCATCGAAACCTTAAGCGTGCGGACCCTACGGGTTCGAGAACTATGTAGACATGACCTAGAACTATTCTCGGTCAATAACCAATAGAGGAACCTGGATGCCCATATTGGCTCCTACATATTCTACGAAGATCTTTATCGGTCAAACCGCATAACAACATACTTTGTTCCCTTTGTCATCGGTATGTTACTTGCCCGAGATTTGATCGTCGGTATCCAATACCTAGTTCAATCTCGTTACGGCAAGTCTCTTTACTCGTTCGTAATGCATCATTCCGTAACTAACTCATTAGCTACATTGCTTGCAAGGCTTATAGTGATGTGCATTACCGAGAGGGCCGGAGATACCTCTCAGACAATCGGAGTGACAAAACCTAATCTCGAAATCGCCAACCCAACATGTACCTTTGGAGACACCTGTAGTACTCCTTTATAATCACCCATTCGTTGTGATGTTTGGTAGCACCCAAAGTGTTCCTCCGTAAACGGAGTTGCATAATCTCATAGTTACAGGAACATGTATAAGTCATGAAGAAAGCAATAGCAACATACTAAATGATCAAGTGCTAGGCTAACGGAATGGGTCATGTCAATCAGATCATTCTCCTAATGATGTGATCCGTTAATCAAATGACAACTCATGTCTATGGTTAGGAAACATAACCATCTTTGATTAACGAGCTAGTCAAGTAGAGGCATACTAGTGACACTCTGTTTGTCTATGTATTCACACATGTATTATGTTTCCGTTAATACAATTCTAGCATGAATAATAAACATTTATCATGATATAAGGAAATAAATAATAACTTTATTATTGCCTCTAGGGCATATTTCCTTCATCTCCCACTTGCACTAGAGTCAATAATCTAGTTCACATCGCCATGTGATTTAACATCAATAGTTCACATCTATATGTGGTTAACACCCATAGTTCACATCGACATGTGACCAACACCCAAAGGGTTTACTAGAGTCAATAATCTAGTTCACATTGCTATGTGATTAACACCCAAAGAGTACTAAGGTGTGATCATGTTTTTGCTTGTGAGATAATTTTAGTCAGCGGTTCTGTCACATTCAGAGCCGTAAGTATTTTGCAAATTTCTATGTCTACAATGCTCTTGCGGAGCTACTCTAGCTAATTGCTCCCACTTTCAATATGTATCCAGATTGAGACTCGAGTCATCTAGATTAGTGTTAAAACTTGCATCGGCGTAACCCTTTACGACGAACCTTTTTCACTTCCATAATCGAGAAACATATCCTTATTCTACTAAGGATAATTTTGACCGCTGTCCATTGATCTACTCCTAGATCACTATTTTACTCCTTGCCAAGCTTAGTGGTAGGGTATGCAATAGATCCGGTACACAGCATGACATACTTTATAGAACCTATGGCTGATGCATAGGAATGACTTTCATTCTCTTTCTATCTTCTGCCGTGGTCGGGTTTTGAGTCTTACTCAATCTCACACCTTGTAACACAGGCAAGAACTCTTTCTTTGACTGTTCCATTTTGAACTACTTCAAAATCTTGTCAAGGTATGTATTCATTGAAAAACTTATCAAGCGTCTTTGATCTATCTCTATAGATCTTGATGCTCAATATGTAAGCAGCTTCACCGAGGTCCTTCTTTGAAAAACTCCTTTCAAACACTCCTTTATGCTTTGCGAATAATTCTACATTATTTCCGATCAACAATATGTCATTCACATATACTTATCGAAATGCTGTATTGCTCCCACTCACTTTCTTGTAAATACGAGGCTTCTCAAAAGTCTGTATAAAACCATATGCTTTGATCACACTATCAAAGCGTTTATTCCAACTCGAGATGCTTGCACCAGTCCATAGATGGATCGCTGGAGCTTGCATTTTGTTAGCTCCTTTAGGATTGACAAAACCTTCTTGTTGCATCATATACAACTCTTCTTTAAATCCATTAAAGAATGTAGTTTTACATCCATTTGCCAGATTTCATAAAATGTGGCAATTGCTAACATGATTCGGACAGACTTAAGCATCGCTACAGTTGAAAAAAATCTCATTGTAGTCAACACCTTGAACTTGTCGAAAACCTTTTTGTGACAAGTCGGGCTTTGTAGATAGTAACACTACTATCAGTGTCCGTCTTCCTCTTTAAGATCCATTTATTTAACATGGCTTGCTGATCATCGAGCAAGTCAATCAAAGTCCATACTTTGTTCTCATACATGGATCCTATCTCAGATTTCATGGTCTCAAGCCATTTCGCGGAATCTGGGCTCATCATCGCTTCCTCATAGTTCGTAGGTTTCATCATGTTCTAGTAACATGACTTCCAGAACATGATTACCGCACCACTCTGGTGCGGATCTTACTCTGGAAGACCTACGAGGTTTGGTAGCAACTTGATCTGAAGTTTCATGATCATCATCATTAACTTCCTTACTAATTGGTGTAGGAATCACCGGAACTGATTTCTGTGATGAACTACTTTCCAATAAGGGAGAAGGTACAATTACCTCATCAAGTTCTACTTTCCTCCCACTCACTTCTTTCGAGAGAAACTCCTTCTCTAGAAAGGATCCATCTTAGCAACGAATGTTTTGCCTTTAGATCTGTGATAGAAGGTGTACCCAACAGTTTCTTTTGGGTATTCTATGAAGACGCACTTCTCCGATTTGGGTTTGAGCTTATCAGGTGAAAACTTTTTCACATAAGCATCACAACTCCAAACTTTAAGAAACGACAGCTTAGGTTTACTGCTAAACCATAGTTCATACGGTGTCGTCTCAACGTATTTAGATGGTGCCCTTTTTAAATGTGAATGCAGCTGTCTCTAATGCATAACCCCAAAATGATAGTGGTAAAGAGACATCATAGATCGCATTATATCCAATAAAGCGCGGTTACGACGTTCGGACACACCATAACATTGTGGTGTTCCAGGTGGCGTGAGCTGTGAAACTATTCCACATTATTTTAATTGAAGACCAAACTCGTAACTCAAATATTCGTCTCCGTGATCAGATCGCAGAAACTTTATTTTCATGTTACGATGATTTTTCCACTTCACTCTGAAATTCTTTGAACCTTTCAATTATTTCAGACTTATGTTTCATCAAGTAGATATACCCATATCTGCTCAAATCATCTTGTGGAGTTCAGAAAATAACGATACTTGCCACGAGCATCAACACTCATTGGATCGCATACATCAGTATGTATTATTTCCAACAAGTTTGTTGCTCGTTCCATTGTTTCGAACAACGGAGTTTCAGTCATCTTGCCCAAAAGGCACGGTTCGCAAGCATCAAACGATTCATAACCAAGTGATTTCGAAAATCCATCTTTATGGAGTTTCTACATGCGCTTTACACCGATATGACCCTAAACGGCAAGTACACAAATAAATTGCACTATCATTATTAACTTTACATCTTTTGATTTCAATATTATGAATATGTGTATCACTACGATCGAGATCCAACAAACCATTTTCATTGGGTGTATGACCATAGAAGGTTTTATTCATGTAAACAGAACAATAATTATTCTCTAACTTACATGAATAACCGTATTGCAATAAACATGATCAAATCATATCCATGCTCAACGCAAACGCCAAATAACATTTATTTAGGTTCAACACTAATCCCGATAGTATAGGGAGTGTGCGATGATGATCATATCAATCTTGGAACTACTTCCAACACTCATCGTTACTTCCCCTTCAACTAGTTTCTTTTATTCGTAACTCCTGTTTGAGTTACTAATCTTAGCAACCGAACAAGTATCAAATACTCGGGGCTACTATAAACACTAGTAAAGCACACATCAATAACCTGTATATCAAATATACCCTTGTTCACTTTGCCATCCTTCTTATCCGCCAAATACTTGGGGTAGTTCCGCTTCGATGACCAGTTCCATTGTAGCAAAAGCACTTAGTCTCGTGCTTAGATCCAGACTTGGGCTTCTTCACTCGAGCAGCAACTTGCTTGCCGTTCTTCTTGAAGTTCCCTTCTTCCTTTGCCCTTTTCCTTGAGACTAGTGGTCTTGTCAATCATCAACACTTGGTGCTCTTTCTTGATTTCTACCTTCGTCGATTTCAACATCACGAAGAGCTCGGAATCGTTTTCGTCATCCCTTGCATACTATAGTTCATCACGAAGTTCTACTAACTTGGTGATGGTGACTAGAGAATTCTGTCAATCACAATCTTATCTGGAAGATTAACTCCCACTTGATTCAAGCGATTGAAGTACCTGGACAATCTGAGCACATGCTCACTAGTTGAGCGATTCTCCTCCATCTTTTAGCTATAGAACTTGTTGGAGACTTCATATCTCTCAACTCGGTATTTGCTTGAAATATTAACTTCAATTCCTGGAACATCTCATATGGTCCATGACGTTCAAAACGTCTTTGAAGTCCCGATTCTAAGCCGTTAAGTATGGTGCACTAAACTATCAAGTAGTCATCATATTGAGCTAGCCAAACGTTCATAACGCCTCGCATCTGCTCCCTGCAATAGGTCTGTCACCTAGCGGTGCATTAAGGACATAATTCTTACGTGCAGCAATGAGGATAAACCTCAGATCACGGATCCAATCCGCATCATTGCTACTAACATTTTCAATACAATTTTCTCTAGGAACACATATAAAAACATAGGGAAGCAACAACGCGAGCTATTGATCTTACAACATAATTTGCAAAATACTACCAGGACTAAGTTCATGATAAATTAAAGTTTAATTAATCATATTAAAACCTCCCACTTAGATAGACATCTCTCTAGTCATCTAAGTGTTTACGTGATCCAAATCAACTAAACCATGTCCGATCATCACGTGAGATGGAGTAGTTTCAATGGTGAACATCACTATGTTGATCATATCTACTATATGATTCACGCTCGACCTTCGGTCTCCGTGTTCGAGGCCATATCTGCATATGCTAGGCTCGTCAAGTTTAACCTGAGTATTCTGCGTGTGCAAAACTGGCTTGCACCGTTGTAGATGGACGTAGAACTTATCACACCCGATCATCACGTGGTGTCCGGGTACTACTGAACATTTTAGCAACGGTGCATACTCAGGGAGAACACTTCTTGATAATTTTAGTGAGAGATCATCTTATAATGCTACCGTCAATCAAAGCAAGATAAGATGCATAAAGGATAAACATCACATGCAATCAATATAAGTGATATGATATGGTCATCATCATCTTGTGCTTGTGATCTCCATCTCCGAAGCACCGTCATGATCACCATCGTTACGCGCGACACCTTGATCTCCATCGTAGCATCGTTGTCGTCTCGCCAACTATTGCTTCTACGACTATCGCTACTGCTTAGTGATAAAGTAAAGCAATTACATGGCTTTGCATTTCATACAATAAAGCGACAACCATATGGCTCCTGCCAACATGCCGATAACTTCGGTTACAAAACATGATCATCTCATACAATAAAATATAGCATCACGTCTTGACCACATCACATCACAACATGCCTGCAAAAACAAGTTAGGCGTCCTCTACTTTGTTGTTGCAAGTTTTACGTGGCTGCTACGGGCTGAGCAAGAACCGTTCTTACCTACGCATCAAAACCACAACGATAGTTTGTCAAGTTGGTGCTGTTTTAACCTTCGCAAGGACCGGGCGTAGCCACACTCAGTTCAACTAAAGTGAGAGAAACGGACACCGCCGTCACCTTTAAGCAACTAGTGCTCGAAGCGGTGAAACCAGTCTCGCGTAAGCGTACGCGTAATGTCGGTCCGGGCCGCTTCATCTCACAATACCGCCGAACCAAAGTATGACATGCTGGTAAGCAGTATGACTTATATCGCCCACAACTCACTTGTGTTCTACTCGTGCACATGACATCAACGCATAAAACCAGGCTCGGATGCCACTGTTGGGGAACGTAGTAATTTCAAAATTTTCCCTACGCACGCAAGACCATGGTGATGGCATAGCAACGAGAGGAGAATGTCTGTCCACGCACCTCGTGAGACCGAAAGCGGGCGTTATAACAACGCGGTTGATGTAGTCGTGCGTCTTCACGATCCGACCGATCCAAGCACCGAGCGTCACGGCACCTCCGAGTTCTGCACACGCTCAGCTCGATGGCGATCCCGGACTCGATCCAGCAAAGTGTCGGGATGAGTTCCGTCAAGACACGACGGCGTGGTGGACGATGATGATGCTCCACCGACGCAGGGCTTCGCCTAAGCTCCACGACGATATGACTTCTCCGCGCAGGGCTTCGACTAAGCTCCGCGACGATATGACCAAGTGGAATATGGTGGAGGGGGCACCGCACACGGCTAAGGAACGATCCGTAGATCAACTTGTGTGTCATGGGGTGCCCCCTGCCCCAGATATAAAGGAGCAAGGAGGAGGTGCCGGCCAAGGAGGAGGCGACCAGGGGGAGTCCTACTCCCACCGGAGTAGGACTCCTCCTTTCCTAGTAGGAGTAGGAGAGAAGGAAGGAAGGGAAGAAGGAGTGCGGCCCCTCCCCTAGTCCACCCGGACTAGGCCTTGGGGGCGCGGCCTGCCCTAGGCAGCCCCTCTCTCTTTCCCGCAGGCCCAATAAGGCCCAATACTTCTCCCCGCGAATTCCCGTAACTCTCCGTACTCGAAAAATACCGAATCATTCGAACCTTTCCGAACTCCGAATATAGTCGTCCAATATATCGATCTTTACGTCTCGACCATTTCGAGACTCCTCTTCATGTCCCCGATCTCATCCGGACTCCGAACTCCTTCGTACATCAAAACTCATAAACTCATAATATAACTGCATCATCGAAACCTTAGCGTGCAAGGGACCCTACGGGTTCGAGAACTATGTAGACATGACCTAGAACTATTCTCGGTCAATAACCAATAGCGGAACCTGGATGCCCATATTGGCTCCTACATATTCTACGAAGATCTTTATCGGTCAAACCGCATAACAACATACTTTGTTCCCTTTGTCATCGGTATGTTACTTGCCCGAGATTTGATCGTCGGTATCCAATACCTAGTTCAATCTCGTTACCGCAAGTCTCTTTACTCGTTCGTAATGCATCATTCCGTAACTAACTCATTAGCTACATTGCTTGCAAGGCTTATAGTGATGTGCATTACCGAGAGGGCCCAGAGATACCTCTCCGACAATCGGAGTGACAAAACCTAATCTCGAAATCGCCAACCCAACATGTACCTTTGGAGACATCTGTAGTACTCCTTTATAATCACCCAGATTCGTTGTGACGTTTGGTAGCACCAAAGTGTTCCTCCGTAAACGGAGTTGCATAATCTCATAGTTACAGGAACATGTATAAGTCATGAAGAAAGCAATAGCAACATACTAAACGATCAAGTGCTAGGCTAACGGAATGGGTCATGTCAATCAGATCATTCTCCTAATGATGTGATCCCGTTAATCAAATGACAACTCATGTCTATGGTTAGGAAACATAACCATCTTTGATTAACGAGCTAGTCAAGTAGAGGCATACTAGTGACACTCTGTTTGTCTATGTATTCACACATGTATTGTGTTTCCGGTTAATACAATTCTAGCATGAATAATAAACATTTGTCATGATATAAGGAAATAAATAATAAATTTATTATTGCCTCTAGGGCATATTTCCTTCAATACAATACAAGGGAAGGCCTCTACCTCAACTATACAAGACTAGGAGGTGAGCCACACGTGCAATACAAAATATATACTCAACACCCCCCGTAGTCGAAGTGTCGTCGGAGACACGGAGAGTGGATTGAAACTCCTCGAAGACGGGAGTAGGCAATCCCTTAGTCATCACATCAGCAAAATGTTGCGTCGTCGGCACGTGGAGAACCCGAACGCGGCCAAGGGCAACCTGCTCGCGCACGAAGTGAATATCGAGCTCAATATGCTTCGTCCGTCGATGGTGTACCGGGTTGGCGGAGAGGTAGACCGCGCTGACGTTATCGCAGTAGACAAGAGTGGCCTTGTGAACATCACAAAGCAACTCCTGGAGAAGCTGAGGTATCCAAGAGCACTCGGCCACGGCATTAGCCACAACACGATACTCTTCCTCGACGCTGGAGCGGGAGAGCATGGGCTGCCGCTTCGACGACCAAGAGATCAACGAGGGCCCAAGGTAGATGCAGTAGCCTGACATAGAGCGTCGTGTGTCGGGGCAGCCAGCCCAGTCAGCATCCGAGTAGGACACGAGGTCGATGGAGGCGGAGGCCGTCAGGGTGAGTCCCAAGGACATGGTGCCACGTATGTAACGGAGAATACGCTTCACCAGAGTCCAGTGAGAGTCACGCGGGGCGTGCATATGGAGGCACACCTGCTGAACAGCGTACTGCAGGTCGGGGCGAGTCAGCGTCAAGTACTGTAAAGCACCGATGATAGAGCGATAAATCGCTCCATCGGACATGAGAGACCCCTCCAGAGTAGAGACCTTCGCCTTCGTGTCGACGGGGGTGGGCGCCGACTTGCAGTTAAGCATACCGACATGCTCAAGGAGCTCGTGGGCGTACTCCTACTGATGCAGAAAGAAACCATCAGCTCGGATGATCACCTCGATGCCGAGAAAGTAGTGCAGGGGCCCCAAGTCCTTGAGGGTGAATTCATCACGAAGACGAGCAGTCAGCCGCTGAAGGAGATCGGGGCCGGGCACCGTGAGGATGATGTCATCAACGTAGAGTAGCAGATATGCAGTGTGAGCTCCCTGATGATACACAAAGAGTGAGGCATCGGAGCGAGTGGACCGAAAGCCCAGAGACTGCAGGAAGGCTGCGATACGCTGGTACCAAGCCCGAGGCACCTGCTTCAACCCGTAAAGAGAGCGGGAGAGCAAGCACACGAAGTTGGGGTGCTCGGCGTTGACGAAACCAGTAGGCTGCTCACAGAACACCTGGTCGGCGAGATGACCGTGCAAGAACGAGTTGGAAACGTCCAACTGATGCACAGGCCAAGCGCGCGAGACCGCCAGCTGAAGGATGGCACGGATTGTGCCCGGTTTCACAACCGGGGCGAACGTGTCAGTGAAGTCCACGCCCGCGCACTGCCGAAAACCACGAACCACCCATCAAGCCTTGTGGCCAAACACCACTTGCCAGAGATGATGTTGGCACGGAGGGGTCGCGGAACAAGTTGCCATGTGCGGTTGTGCTGTAGGGCGTCGAACTCCTCCTGCATCGCAGCTAGCCAATGGGGATCGCGAAGGGCGGCACGGGCGGAGGTGGGGATGGGTGATGGTTTCGAAGTCGAGGCAGCACACGCATACTCGTCGGAGGAGTAGCGTGTGCTCGACCGATGCACTCCTGCACGGGCACGGGTGACCGGGCTGACGAGGGCGGTGGGGGCCGCGGCCACAATGGAGGCGATCAGCGGCGGAAGTGCCCGATGTCGGGGCGGGCCCGTGGCGTCGAGAGCCGCGACAGCGCCAGCGAGCCAAGAAAGTGGAGGAGGCGACATTGCAGGTCGGTCGAGCCCGTCGCAGGAGTGGCGGCGCTAGCCCGGGTGACGGGGGGTGCCCACTGGCTCGACCTCGTGGGAGGGAGTCGGGGACCAGAGGGCCCAATCGGACTCAACCTCGGGTGGGGGAGTCGATAACCGGGGAGAGGGTGGCAGAAGGCGCCGAGCCGGGGGGCCGCCGGGGGGTGCCGCTGCGCATCGCGTCTAGTAGGGGGCGCGGGGGCCAGAGCCGAAGGAGCCGCGGTCAGAGGAACCTGAACAAAAGGGAACACCGTCTCGACGAAGTACACGTGCCTCGAGGTGTACACACGATGAGTGACAGGATCATAGCACCGGTAACCTTTGGTGTTGGGAGGGTAGCCAAGGAAGATGCATGGGACGGAACGGGGTGCAAGCTTGTGTGGCGTGGTGGATGCGGTGCTAGGATAGCAGAGACACCCAAAGATGCGAAGACCATCATAGGACGGTGGAGTACCGAAAAGAAGGTGGTGAGGAGCGCAGTCCTACTGAGGACGACACGGACGAATGTTGACTAAGAGAGAGGCGGTGGCGAGGGCATCAGGTCAGAATCGAGTATGCACGTTAGTGTGAAAAAGCAACGTGCGAACGCAGTCATCAAGAGTACGGAGAATGCGCTCGGCGCGGCCGTTCTGCTGTGAAGTGTAGGGGCAAGTCAGACGGAAGGTGGTGCCGTGAGAGGCGAGAAGTGAGCGAAGAGCGACACTTGTCAAACTATTTTCCGTTATCAGTTTGGAGTGCAAGTATGGGGCGACCTAGCTGAATGGTGACATAGGAATAAAAGGCGGTGAGTGTGGCTAAAGCATTGGATTTACGACGAAGAGGAAAATTCCACACATAACGAGAATAATCATCTAAAATCACCAAATAGTATAGATAGCCCGTGTTACTCGCAATGGGAGACGTCCAAACATCACTATGAATCAACTGAAACGGAAAAGTGGAACTGAAGTAGACGCAGTAAAGGGAAGACGAACGTGCTTGCCCAAATGACAAGCCTCACAAGTATGCTCGTCAAGCTTATTACATGAGAAAGAAAAACTCCTAAGAATCTGATGCAAAACGGCGGGGTTGGGGTGGCCCAAGCGAGCATGCCAAAGATCAACGCCGGCGGAGAGGGCGACGGGTGTGGAAGTGGAGGCACCGGCGTGCACAGGTTAAAGCTCGTCAGGGCTATCACATCGGTGAAGCACCATCCGGGTACGGGCGTCCTTCACAGAAAAACCAACACTGTCAAATTCCACAGTAAGAGGATTCTCACGAGCAAGACGACGAACGGAGACTAAGTTAGTGACTAAATCAGGTGAAATGCGAATATTAGACATAGTGATTGGTGTGGAATTAGAAGGAAAACTAGTGCTACCGACATGGGTGATGGGTAAAGAGGAACCGTTGCCAAGGGTGATACAAGTAGGGGGGTGAACTGGAGTGGAAGAGGAAAGGTTACCGGGATGAGCTGTCATGTGCGCAGTAGCACCCCGAGTCCACGTACCAGTCGCCTCCGCCACCATAGTTGCTCGGCGATGGCGCCGAGTGTAGGGCGGCCAGGAGGGCAGGGTCCCACGTTTCAGGGGCCGTCGGCGGCAGCTGGCCTCCATAGGGCGGCGCTTGGTGGGCGTGCCGTAGCCATCGAGGGGTGGCGGCGCGAGCGGGGCACTGTAGTGCTGGTAGGGGGCAGCGACGAATGCCTGGTGGCCCGCTGGACGGGGGCCAAGGAGACCCGGTGCAGTAGCCGCGGGATGGGCATGTGATAGGCATGGACGACGCCCGTCCATGGGTTCTTCTCGACGACCCATGGTGGAGGCTGCTTGAGTGGGCGCCGCGCTGCGCCGCCGCGCGCCGCCGCTGTGTGTTGCTTGGAGGTGGCCCTCGCCACCTTGCGCCTGCTGGGAAGGCGCTGGGGGCAGCTGGTAGTAGCCGGCGGGTGCGGGCGGCGCAGGCTGGCGGGGGGCAGCCGGAGGAGCAGGGCCGCCACGGGTGGTACCGACGGTGAGAGCGGTGTGCTGTACCCGGTGCTTCAACTTCGTCATCCGGCGCTCCTCAAGTTTGAGGTACATGACGACGCACTGGAAAGTGGGTTGCGGCAGCAGGGTGAGGTTGGACGCCGCGTTGCCGAAGTCCTTATTGAGCCTGGCGGTGAGGGTGCTCAGCATGAGGTCGTCAGAGACCTTAGCGCCGATGTCGCGAAGCTCGTCAACGAGCATCTTGAGCCTCATGCAGTACTCGTCGATGGTGGAGTTGTCCATGGTGATAGCCGAAGAACTCTTACTACAAGAAAACAAGGCACTGGAGTTTGTTGTCGGTGAAGAGCACGTTGATCTTGGCCCACATGGTGCAGGCATTGTCGTCCTCAGCGACGACCGTGTGGAAGATGTCCTTCAAGACCGTCTGGTAAAACCAACGGATGATTGTGGCCTCGATGGCGGACCACTCCGGGTTGCCGCGCATGTACGCGCTGTCCACGGAACCGTCGATATGCTCGGTGAGATAGTACTCACGAAAGACTGTCGGCGTTCTAGGAACGGGGGTCCCCAGACTTGCCTGCCTGTGGCCTGCGGCGTGGCTCAAGTGGTGGCCTAGTGCAGCCCATCTTCATTAGCACAAGACTCAAGACCCTCGCGAGGGGCCAAGCCTCACGGGGCGGACGACGCAAGGCTTCCTCAGGGGATGATTCTGCCAGCAGGCTCGCGAGGAGACGGAGAGATCAAGGTGGGTACTCGCGAGGTGCTCGTGGACGCAAGCCATGACGATCGAGACCAGTGAGGCACCGGCCTGCTGCAAGGTCCTTGTTTCCTCTTGGTGCAAAGGGGCAAGCTTCAGACGTGGAGTACCGAGGCATCGAGCAAAGGTTGCCATTCCAAAGGCAACAAGACCAAGACCAGCGGAGCGGCAGGATGGAGGTCACCATGGAGCCCAAGACGGCGCCATCACCCGGTGATTTTTGGCAGTCAAGACCAACTTTAGTCGATAACTTGTACTAGATGTTCCCTTCGAAATGGCCGTTGTTGGCGCCTCTTCCCGCTCAATATTTGGGAAGAGGACCAGGCCTCTATAAATAGAGCTAGCCACCACTGTAGAGGGCATGAGATAAAACCCTAGCCAGAGAGAGAGAGAGAGGTGATCGAACTCACCTAAGCAGCTTCATCGCACCAGCCCAAGAACACCTCTCGCGATCTGTTCTTCCCCGCCACTGCTCATCATCAGCCCCTCGAGGCAATCCACCACACCACACACCTGAGTAGGGAATTACACCACAACGGTGGTCTCAACCAGTATAAATCTTGTGTCCCTTGTGTTGTTCATCGCCTTTAGCTTAGATCTCACGAGGTGAGCGGACGAGATCGGTAGGGGAGAGATCTTCGCGGCGCACTCCGTAGTTCAACCTTAAGGGTCTGCCGTAACCCAACATCCGACATTTGGCGCGCCCGTAGGGTGCGCCGGAATCTTTCTTCCGCCACTTCGTGTTCGATCTTCCGTCGTGTTCATGGCTGACGCCGCCGGAACTCGCTACGAAGCGCTGCTGCTCACCGCCGCTCGCTGCCGGGGACGGCGCCCGTCGGGCGGTGTCCCCGTATTCCCATCACTTGCCGCCAACGCCGCCACCGCCCGGCGGGGAACGCAGCAGCAGGCCTCGCTCGTGATCCTTCGGTCAGGCGCGGAAGACCGCATCGCCACCCCATCGCTGACTCGCTGGTTCATCGCCCCACGCTTCGCGCGCTTCACGGACGCGCGACGCCGGTTGCTCCCGGGCGCGTGAGCTCCTCGCACTACCTTCCCGCCGACGACCTTTACGAGGACTGGCTCGCCCGCATCACCGAGCTCGCCGCCGCAGGGGCTCTCCCACGCCATCCCTCTCGCTGCTCGCCTCCATCCTCGCGCAGGAGGCGCAGATCGAGGTGCCTCGCCACCTCCTCCCCAAGAAGCGCCTGCTCCAAGGTGCGCGCCCCGTGACGAGACCCACTGCTTACGCGCCCACGACAGAGAGGAGCTGCCAAGAAATCCCTCGTCCCCAAGAAGGTGCACGCGGTTCTCCGGACCGTGCGCCACGAATGCATCACAGCCACCACGTTAAGACCCCGCTGCTCCAGTAGCGGCGCTGGAATCCCCGTGAGCAAGCCCAGCCCCAAGAAGGCTCGGTGGCCACCGCTGGCTGCCGCGCTTTCACCCTCGAAGCACGCAGTTGTCGCTGGCCGCAGCAAGTTCAAGCCTGACTTGCCTCCTCACTACGACGGCACTGCCGAAACCCCGCGGAGCTCCTACAGCTCTAGGAGCTGGGCACCGAAGCCGCCAACGGAGATGAAAAGGTCATGGTGAACTGGTTTCCCATGGCACTCAAGGACGGCGCCCGCACCTGGCTCTTGAACCTGGCTCCTGGAACGATCTCCTCCTGGGATGAGATGCGCACCCGCTTCATCGCCAACTTCCAGGGCACTCGCGACCGTCCACCGGCCGTGGGTGACCTGCGCCGCATCAAGCAGCAGCCTGGAGAGACCTTGCAGAAGTACATCCAGCGCTTCAACAACGCCGCCTCAAGATTCCTGTGGTGACCAAGAGGCCATCATTTTACGTTTCTCGATGGCGTCCCGCGACGCCAAGATGAAGGAGGAGCTGGCGATCCATGAAGATCTGTGTATGTCATCGAGTTGTTCAACCTGGCGACCAAGTGCGCAAGGGCTGAGGAGGGGTGCCTTTCCCTTCTCGAGCTCCCGACGGCGGACCCATAGGAGAAGAAAGCCAAGGCCAAGGATGCGGTGTTAAGGAGCAGCCGTGCTCACAGCAGAGCCGGACACGGCGCTGGCAGGACTAGCCGGAGTCGCCCAAGGGCAGCCGCATCATGTGTACCACGATCTCCACACTCACAACACAAACAATTTCAAGAGCTCGTGGCCGGCGAGAAGGCCATGTCGGGTCGGACGCCCCGAGCGCAACGATCGGGGGTACGGCTGAGGCGGAGCAAGAGGTGGAGGACGACGGGACGACTGTGGCCCTCGCTAGGGGTGGCGTGGATGACTGCGAGGACCGCGGCAGACCAGCCTCATGAGGGATCTTGAGAGATCAGCCTCGTGAAGATCGCCTGCAAGGCAACACAGCCTTCCTACTCTGCCACCACCACCAAGAAGGAATGAAGACCACCATCGACGAGGGGCTGGGGGGCTTCCAGAGCCACGTGCAATCGCTTGATCTTGGGTGGCGCCAGCCCTGCAGCCTCACAACAAGATCTTCAAGCAGTTTGCTCGCGAGGTGAATGCAGTGCTCCCCAAGCTTGAGGCACGCGCCCTCTCAGGTGGTCTACATGCGCCATCACGTTCAGTTCAGCTGATCAGCGCAGGTGCGCGGCGACGGCCGGTGTCCTCCCAATGCTCTGTTCCCCAGTCATCGGCTATGTGTAAGTCACCAGGACCCTCATCGATGGCGAGTAGGACTCAAAGTTCTGTCCGTCGAGACGTTCAACAATCTCCAAGTGCCATATGATCAGCTTCAGCCAACCAAGCCTTTCTCAGGAGTCACCGACGGTTCCACTGTCCCGATAGGGCAGGTCCGCCTTCCTGTCACCTTTGGGCAGCGCAGCAACTACCGCACTGAGCTCATTGACTTCGACGTCCCTCACATTCGCCTGCCATACAATGCCATCCTCGGGTATCCAGCCCTGGCAAGTTCATGGCAGTGACTCACCATGGCTACAACATCCTCAAGATGCCAGGAAGTGGTGGGGTCATCACGGTCCCCTGTGAAGAGAAGGATGCGGTGCTCCTCGAGCGCGCCTTCCAGTCAAGGCCGATCGAGGACCGGACAGCAAGAGTGGAAACCTCCCTGAGCAGCTCCCAAGAAGAAGAAGACATCACCTGGCTCAAGGCCCAGGAGGTGCACCTCCGAGGCGCCACGTCCCGACACGCCTGGCCCAAGGGGCGCCACCTCCATCGCATAGGAAGGCGCGCTGGCACCTCCTCGGCAGGCTCGGGGCTCTCTCCGGGAGCCACCGACTTTGCCAAGGTCATGAGGGAGGCGCTGGGCAGCACTTGGAGGCGTGTTTCACGACACCTTTCCTCAGAAGGCGAAGGTGAAAGGAGGACCCAACCTCGTGAGTTCATCACCAAGGCCGCCAGAGTTGGAGGGCTCGAGTCATGCGCGCGCAACCGCCACCGCCCAAATAGAAGCTCCCCATCCAAAGCGAGGATGGCGGGCTGCAAGCCCGTGATCGACTACCCAGTGGCTCAATCGAAGTCGCTTCTCATGAGTGCTTCGGCCCTCGTGGCGTAAAGCCAGGCAGGCCCGCCACAGCCTACATTTGATGCCTTTGGCTTGCCGAATGTGGCTGCAGCCCACCAGTGCTTGATGAGGAGCATTTTGGAAGTTCAGGTGGCCAAGCATCGCACGTCCCTGGAGGAGATGGAGATGGACCTCAGCGAACCGCCCATACGTCTTGATTCTCCCGAGGCTCGGAGTCCCGAGGGCTCGTGGAGGATCGGCTCTTCACTCCCCGCACCGCCACCTGCCCGGCTAATCGCTCAAGCAACAGCGATCGTGACTTCTTTTCAGTTTTTTGTTTCAGCTGGGAGCGCCCCTAGAGCTGCATCATTCCCAATTCGCGTGGGTCCGTCCCCGCGACATGTATCCGCTGCTGCTTATGTCTTATGCTTACCTTGTTGGGGCGCCGGCTGCATCATCCCTCAGCTGCTCGGGCCTGACCCAATGGCGCTTTGCTTTCTCTCGTGATCTATCTAAGTTGATTTGCTCCTTCATGATTGTCATCCGCAGCCCACCACGGGTCTATTTTTCTCATGCGAACCGCTTGCATCGCTAAAAGGGGGCGCCTCGAGCATCGCGACTCATGGGCTCCTACTAGCTCTCTAGCCCTCACCCCCTGGCCTTGACCCACGGCATCACGACCTGTCATACCAGCGGCGGCTGAGCTTGCTCGAGGGCCGGGACCTGAGGACGTAGAGCATTTGCATTCTAACCACCTTGCAGGAACATACAACTGATAAAGGCCCAGAGCCAGGCACAACCCGCCTCGAGGTAGGGCCCCGTGAGTCCCGCGCTGGCTCACGGGTGCCTAGATACACCTCTCTTAAGCCCTACCGTGCCAGCCACGCTGGTCAGTATGGGCTGTACACGCCTGGGCTTCCTCCCGAGGGGAGCCCTCCCACGCACCAGTGGAAGCACCATGCTCCATGGCGTCGACGACACACGCCGAGGAGCTGCTGCCTGCATACATACGGAAGCACTATGCTCCACGCTGGTGATAAACAATCGAGGCAGCCCACGGCTGTATCAACCTCAGTGGAGCCCGGAGCCTGTTCCGCACCTCGCAAAGCCTCCCCGAGTGCCGCCACGAGGGCTGGGATGGAGGCTGTGCCCGCCATGCCCGAGCACATGCCACCCAACCAGTCCCTCGACCTGGTCGTCGCGCCTCTCCCGAAGCGGAGCCAAGGTATGAAGACTCGCTTGAGCGCTGGAGGGGACTCCCGAGCATCGCGACTCAGAGCCTAATGGTCACGAGCCCCTCACCTTAGTTCAAAGGCTAATGGTGGCTGAGGTATGCTGGGCCGGCCCCTGCCGACGAGAACGGCCAATCCTCCTTTCCGTCCCCTCCCCTATTTGTCGTTTGAGCTGCTTAGGGGACTCTCAGCATCGCGACTCAGAGCCTAACTTGCCATGTATCCTCACTTAGTCCTTGGCCCCGGTGATCCAAATGGGTTAACGGCTGCTAAGGTATGCGGCTGGGCCTCGCCGACGAGAACACAAGCAAACAGAAGGAAATCACAAAATCTAGCAAATCCGTATAAATATTACATACCATAGTTTATCCTCACAGCATTGCACATCGAATTTAAACGCCCCACGAGGCATGGTGCATGTTACAGAATCAAAGCAGTGAAGAGGCCACGAGAAGATCACCTCGGCCGCATACTGCCGCCTCAGGCCGGAGTCGCGCTTGTCGCTCCCATTCCTGAGCTGTGGAGCCGGGCGGTGCTCGCTGGGGCGCAGTGCTTGAAGGCACGAACTCGCCAAAGAAGGCCTCCGCCGCCCTTGACGGCTTCGGCAGCGGCGCGGAGCGCTCGCGCCCACTCGCTCCAAAGAGGTCATCAAAGTTGGCGCTGGGTGGCGGAGGTAGACATGGTCGAGGATCCGCGGCAAGCGAGGAGGAAAGGACGCGAAGCTTCAACTTCGCCATGGGCCGGCGCCGATCATGACTTCCAAGCTACCGACGAGAAAGGGAACCAGCTTGGCGAGGCCTTCCTTGGCTCCACCCAGCTCTCCAGCCCCATTACAACGCCTCCACGCCCCGCGCTGCGGATACAACGCCTTCAGGCCACGACCTTAGCGAGCCTTCCTCTGCGAAGCGCCTGCCCAGGAAGGCTGCGCGATCTCGCCAAGACCTCCCGAGAGCTTCATCTCCTCCACGGCGGTCGCTAATCTCCTTGGGAAGCCCATCACACAGCCCATGCACCCGCCTCCAAAGGCCTTGTAGTGGCCCTTGCTAGTTGAGGCGTTTCTTCAACGCTGGGTCATGAGCGGCCATGGCCCGGAGGTGGCCTACTCCTCCTGAAGCCTTCGCAGATCGGTCTCGGGCCGACAGAGAAGGCCAGAACTAACCCAAACTGAGACTGTGCTCCTGGCCACCAAAGGGGGGTCCGGCCCGACTTCATCTCGAACCGACTCCGCTTGCGGCACGTACCCAAGTCAACGGAGGAAGCAGAGGAGATGGGAGCCTTGGCGAAGGAGGAGAAGACGGCAGCATGATCACAGCTTGGGAGGAAGGGACCCCCGAGCCTTGGCCACTCGGCACAGATTGCTTAGGCACTTATAGAGTGGGGCCATGACGGCTGACCTCCGTAGCTGCCCCGCTGGCTCGAGCGAGGATGACTGGCAGGGACGTAAGGGCCCCGCTACCTCCCTTTCCAAGAAGTGAATACAAGCGAGCTGCGATGAGCCCTACTCAAAGGGTCGCCTACTTCCTCCCTTGAAGCCTCTTCACAGACATGTAGCAGGACCTAACCCACCGAGACCAACCTGTGCTCCCTGACAACAAAAAGACAGAACGAGTCCGCGAATTCGAGATCCTACATCAGAATCGATCGTCATTGATTGCCACGGACCGGCCAAGCTTGCAAGCTTGAGGAAGCTCTCTTGGGGCTCGCTTAAGGCCTTACCGCAGTAGGAGGCACACCAAGGGCTAGAGCATGACTTCGCCGATGCGAGGGCCTTGACCCTGAGATCAGCCCGACCTGTCCTTCCTCGAGCTGTGGGCACTCCTGCAACAAAGATCGCCTGCGCCACCCTCGCCTGCTGCTGTGTCATGGCTATGACGGCGCTGACTTGTGCTGTGCCGAGTCTCCCCTGCTGGCCTCATGAGGATCGACTCGAAGGACGCAAGCCTCATCTCGCTATCATCCTCCTCTCCCCGTTGGAGTGAACCAGGACAAGTTCGGCTGGGCTGAGAGCAGCTCACGTCTAAGGATCTCCGCTGCACCAGCCCCATCCCCGTCGGTGGGTATGGTGTCCACTACCAGCAATCCAAGATGTCAGTTGACAGAAACAAAGGTGAACCGAGGCGGAATTCCACCGGCCTGCATCGATCCTTCGTCACTAAGAAGCATAGCCACACAGATCCTCGCTGCCAGCTTGCCCAAGCTTGATCGAGAGCAACTTCATGATCCGCGAAGCCTCTCACGGAAGCATGAAGCGCTTGCAGAGGAAGGCACACCCGTGGTGATATAGAGCCGACTTCGGCCGGCGAGGGTCAGACCCGCAGATCAGCCTCCTCAGACTGTCCTCTCGACTCAGTCGGCGCTCATCTCCTCCAGACTAGCTGCTACGACCTCATCAAGCTGCCATGGGACCATGCCGAGCGGCCTTAGGGTGCTTTGTGGGAAACTCTGCAGGGGAAGTTGTGGCACCAAGGCCCACCAGGTCGCCACCAGTTCGAAGCTCCTCATCCTCACTATCCCGCCTCGAGATGCTATTGACTTGGAGTACGCACAAAGTCAAGACCAGTTCATCATTGCCGCCGGAGAACCGGAGGGAGAAGAAGTATGCAGCAAGGATTCGAGGGCACGCACTCGACGTGCGCCTCAAGTGAGTAGGCTAAGATCGACAGGAGAAGGATGGAGCATGGTGTGGCATGCAAATCGAGCCACTGAAGGAAGGACGGCGAAGAACTCACAAAGGAGGACCTAGCATCCAGCGAGCACCAAGGCCATGAAGAGGGGGGTAGAAGGTGCTCCCTTGTCCTCCCGGGCTGGGCAGAGCAAGCCGAGCGCGTCTGCCCCATCGCTGATTCATGGCGCTTATCCGGGCGAGTGAGGGCCCAGGTTCTTCAGACGCTGGGGAGACCCAGAGCCGGGCGAAAGTACCAGGCTGAAAGGCCCCAAACTGGGTCTTGCAGCCATTGCCGCCGGGAGAAAGGATGCGCATGTGGAGATTTGGAAGGTGGAGGGCTAAGAGCAAGAAGGATCTCGAGCTTTAGAGAGCGAGAGTAATGCCCGTCACCGCTAACCCCATCGCCAACCTCTGTCGTACCAAGCATCTTGCCGAGGCAACGATTTGATGGAGACGCCCACGATCAATCAAGTACCACGCCTGACCACGACAGCCTAGTTGACATGGGGCTCTGTAGACGCCCACACTTGCCCCTTCACTTCTCTCGCGGTTGTCCGAAAGTGCCTTGGGTCTGGGCTGACCACTCGGCGCTCGGGAATGGGGGTCCCTGTTTCTCCGCGCTTCGAGGGCGTACCATTGACTTGAGACTGCCACACAAAGCTTCATCAAGACATTGCCTGGATCTCTTGAGCTGGAGAAGACGTATAGCAAGGCTTCACTCATGGCACGACTCACGCCAGTGCTCACAGTAGTAGGCGGAGAGATCGAAGGTAGAATGATGGAGTTGGGTGCTCGATATGCAAGCCATGCAACTGACGAGATTCGAGCGACGCCGCCCTGGCAAAGGTCCATGAATCTTGGAGCAAAGGGAGGCAAGCCATCAGACGTGGAGTACTGAGGTCATCATGCAAGAGGCCATTCCAAAGGTAACGAGATTCGACTTGCGGAGCGGCAGGATGGAGGTCAGGTTTCCAAGATTTCGCATCACCGCCGTTGTCGGGACTCGATCCTAAGGTGCACACCGATCCTCAAGCATGTGAGGGCATCAGGTCACTTTATGCCTCACGCATGGTATTCTACCGTGTCGCTTACCATGGGACTACATTTCCCCATAAGAGAGGCTACAAGGATAAACAACTAGGTTGTCGGATCCCACACATAGTAATACAAGTTACACGCGTCGCATAACATGCAAGTATGTGCTGTACAACATGGCATCACAACATAACATAAACTCATATAGATAAAGGCTCGGAAAGAGCCACATAGCATTAAATACAAACAGGGGTCACATGACCCATCATTGAAACATACAAGCAACAAGCGGAAGCATTACATGCCTGAGTACAGACAACTACAAAAGAAAAAGGCTGAGAAGCCTGACTATCTACAAGACCCTCCCAAGGGTACAAGATCGTGGCTGAGGTAACAAGCTACTCGTCGAAGTCCAAGCGGAACTACTAGAAAGACCGAAGTCTCTGCTGCAAAACATAAATAAAACAACGTGAGTACAAAGGTACTCAATAAGACTTACAGATCCTATTATACATTCATTAGTATCAAGAAGGTAATGTGGGGTTTAGTTGCAGCAAGCCAGCTTTGACTCTGTGGCTATCTGTTCTCGACTACGAACTTCTTTGAGGTGATATGGCACACAGGTCCACTAGTCACCACACAATACACTATTATGGATTCATTCCGTCTCCATACGAGAAGGCCATCCATAGCACTCACACTTGTCTTGAGCATTTTATAGTATCCACTTCAAGTTGTCTATGTACCACGTAAGCATCCAAGAAGTCCATAACCGAGGACACGCTATTGAATAGATCATGATAACCTGCGGGTGTACTTCTTCACACACGCTCGCCACTTACCGCCATATACACGTCATGTATCTCAGCAACCTTCAAGCGGAAGCTTTGGCGAGGGTGTCGGCCACGACTTGACTAACCACACAAGACTCTAGTCGGGTTTATCGCCTATTAGGGTTCCATCCGCAAGGAGATCCGGCGGGTGTCGCTCACGGCCCCAAACGATGTGTGCAGGTTCCCGAGCCCACCATCCGGTGCCACTCGGTACACCAGGCCACATGTGCCTAGTCTGTCCCAAGCCACCTGCGGGTGCCACTTGGTAAAAAAATAGCACTACCTACAAACACGTAAACTAGTTGCGACTCTGGACAAAGATCAAGTTGATTAATAAGTCGAGAGGGCCGAGTTCTGGAACCCAATGTGTGGTAGTATCGAGTCATTGGACAACATACATAGAACTCAAGGTTTAAGGACGGTTCGGTGAGACAACCCACCATGTACTCCTACATGGCCTCTCACCGCTACCTTTACCAAATCGTGTTCACACACTTCACTCTCAGCATCAGAACATGTCGTAACACTCCAATTCATTCCAAATGAATCAGACCTGACCCAACTCTAAGCAATAGCAGGCATAGCATGGTAGGAACACAACATGGCTCAATCAACTCCTACACATGCTAGTGGGTTTCAACTATTCTTCGTGGCAATGACAGTCATGCAGAGGAATGGGTTCAACTACCGCAGCACAAAGTAGCAGATGAATCGTTGTTGTCCTAATGCAATAACTGAGAGCAGGAGCGAGAGAGTAGGATTGTATCGGAATGAACAAGGGGATTTGCTTGCCTGATAGATCAACAGGGGGGGCACTGCTCCTCTGACAGGTACTCTGGAACGTCTCCGGAGCAGCACCTATCGAGAAGGAACGGTGCCAACAATCAATACACAAGCATATGCAACAATATGATGCATGAACATGGCATGTAGATGTGATGCTGTTTGAGCTAATGCAGCTAGAGTTCATTTGGTTTAAGCCCATTTGAAACCAAGATTCAAATGCATTTCCAAAGTAAGCTCTTTATATAAGCCATTTTAGTGTTTCACTTATACAGCAGGTATAAGTTGGTTTGTCATGCATGAAACTGATACAGATGGATAGATTGCATTTTTCTGATAATTTTTCATATATAAATTATTTCAATCTGAGCTACGGTTGAATATCTATGATTTTTTTGAAGTTTTGCTAATTTTCTGGAATTCCTGATTTAATTTAAATCCAGAAAATAAATAATTAACGTCGACACAGCGTCATGCTTAACGTCAGCAAGTCAACAACGCTGATTGAGTCAAACCTGGCGTGTGGGGTCCACACGCCGCTGACACGGGTTAAACAGGGGTTAGTTTTAACTTAATTAAAGGATTAGTGGCACTGGGCCCACCGTCGATGTCGGGTTAAATAAGCGGTGATTAGCACTAAGCTAATCACCGACGGGCCGACCCACGTGGCAGGGCTCAGGCGACGGGCTCGCCGGGCAGCCTCTCTGACGCCAGGAGTCCGCGCCACGAGCCACGGGGCGGCGTCTGAGAGCACCGGGCGAGCCCGGCTCTCGCGCATCTGATGGGGGGGCAGGGAGGAGCTGGGGGCCTAGGGCTCGCGGGAGCAGAGCTTCATGGCGGCGGCCGGAGCTTCGAGCTCGGCGGGCGTCGGCTACTGAGCGGGGAGGCAGGGGGAGAAGGGGAATGGATGCAGGGCTCACGGCGGACTCGATGGCGTCGACGGCGAGCTCGAGGACGGCCGGACGGCAACGTCTGGGCGGTGGAGATCAGGGCGGCCGGCGATGAAGAAGATGACGGTGGCGACGATGGAGGCCGTCCAGAGGTGCGTGGCTGTGGGCGCGGCAACAGTGGCCGGTGGCGGCGTTGGCGTTCGGGGCACGGTGGCGCGGGAGAGAACCAGGGGAAGAGGGAGAGCGAGGGAGAGGGAGAGAGGTACGGGGCGATGCGTGGCGTCGTCCGAGCGATCCAGGCGACGGGAGGGAGAAGCAGGAGGTGGCAGGCGGCGTGGCAAGCGGCGAAGCGCTGCCAAGAACACGCACAAAAGCCGATGGCGCGAGGAAGAAGACAGAGAGGAGGCGGTTGGGCCAGCTGGGCACCTGGCCTCTGGGCTGCACAGGGAGGTAAGCCCAGGTAAGCTCCTTTTTTTCCCATTCTGTTTTTTCTTTCTATTTTCTGACATTTGTTTTGATTTAGTAGAATACTAAATCATTTTATTAACTTATGCCAATTTTGTAGGGCTAGTGGTATTATTCGAGCTCCTCATCAACTAGCATAATTTTGGACATATAATATATATATAACATTTATATATCCAATGCAAATAATTATGCATTAATTCCAAATGCCCAAAATAAATACTTATGAGCTCCCAGAAATATTGGTTTGATTTTTATCTCTGTCCAATATTTTCAGAGGGTAACATGAGCATTTTCTTGGACCTTTTTGGAGCAATTTTTACTTGGGTCAATTTCCAAAAATGATTCTGAGGGTTTCACAAATCCTCATTTCAATTTAAATGGAATTTAAAACATGATGCACAAATGACTAGCTAGTCTAGGTCATACCAGAACTAGGGATGTGACAACTCGCCTCCACTTGAAAGAATCTCGTCCCGAGATTCAGGGGTCGATGGAAAATAGGTGGGGTACTCCAATCGAAGACGATCTTCTCGCTCCCAAGTAGCTTCTCTCTCGGAATGATGAGACCACTGAACCTTGAGAAACTTGATGTTCCGACGTCGGGTGACACGCTCTGCTTGATCAAGAATGCTAACAGGGTACTCTCGATAGGTGAGGTTATCTTGGAGATCAAGCGTTTCGTGGTCCACTCCACGGATGGGATCCGAGAAACAACGCCTGAGTTGAGAGACGTGGAAGACATCATGAACTCGAGAAAGATGTGGGGGTAGTTCCAACTGGTAGGCAACCTTTCCTCGTTTAGCGAGAATGCGAAAAGGACCAATGTAACGAGGAGCCAACTTTCCCTTGATACCGAAACGATGGGTACCCTTCAAAGGAGTAACCCGAAGGTAAGCTTTGTCGCCAATTTCATAAGTCATATCCTTATGATGACGGTCATACTGGCTCTTTTGACGAGATTGGGATGTTTTCAAATTCTCACGAATGATGCGAACTTGCTCTTCTGCCTCCTGGATCATGTCCGGTCCAAAGAATTGTCTTTCACCGGTTTCTGACCAGTTCAAAGGTGTTCGACATCTCCGTCCATAGAGAATCTCAAAAGGAGCTTTCTTAAGACTGGATTGGTAGCTATTGTTATAAGCAAACTCGGCGAAAGGAAGACATTTCTCCCAATCCATTCCGAATGAGATAACGCAAGCTCTAAGCATGTCTTCGAGAATTTGGTTGACCCGTTCCACCTGACCACTCGACTGAGGGTGGAAAGCGATACTGAAGGAAAGATGGGTTCCCATGGCGGTCTGGAAACTCTCCCAGAAATGAGAAGTGAAAAGACTGCCACGGTCTGAATTGATCTCTAGTGGAACACCATGAAGGGACACTATTCGTGAGATATATAAGTCAGCGAGCTGACTAGCAGTGATACTCTCTCGAACAGGAAGGAAGTGAGCCACCTTGGAGAGACGATCAATGACTACGAAGACAACGTTATTCCCTTTCTTGGTCCTGGGAAAGCCGGTGATGAAATCCATACCAACTTTATCCCATTTCCACTCAGGAATAGCTAAAGGCAGAAGGGTGCCAGCAGGCCTTTGATGCTCTGCCTTAACGCGACGACAAATGTCACAATTAGCAACGAAGTCGGCGATTTCTCTCTTCATCCTAGTCCACCAGAACCTCTGGCGTAGGTCCTGATACATCTTAGTACTACCGGGATGAATTGTGAGAGGGGATTCATGCGCCTCCTTAAGAATCAGTTGCTGCATCTGCTGACTCTTGGGAACCACCAAGCGGTTCCCAAAGTAAACAACACCTCGTTCATCCATAGAGAAACAACCAGCTACTTCCTTGGAGATATTTTTCTTAATTCGGGAGATTCCCGTATCATGCTTCTGGACTTCTATGATACGATCCACAATAGTAGGTTTCGCCACCAAGGTAGAAAGGAATTTGTGAGGAGCAATGTGAAGGTTAAGCTTACAAAATTCCTCATGGAGAAGTGGTTGGCCCTGCTGCAACATGAGATTGTTGCAATAGGATTTGCGACTTAGCGAATCAGCCATGACATTAGCTTTGCCTAGGGTGTAGGTAATCCCTAGATCATAATCTGAGATCAACTCCAACCAACGTCTTTGCCTAAGGTTCAACTCTGGTTGGGTGAAGATATATTTGAGACTCTGGTGATCGGTGTAGATCTCGCAACATTTACCAAGAAGGTAGTGTCGCCAGGTCTTGAGTGCATAGACTACGGCTGCAAGCTCTAGATCATGTGTAGGATAATTCTCCTCATGTGGATGCAACTGACGAGATGCATAGGCAATCACATGACGATCCTGCATAAGAATGCCACCTAGTCCCTGTCGTGAGGCGTCGCAGTAGATAATAAAGTCTTTAGTGAAATCCGGTGGCACAAGTATGGGAGCAGAAGTCAGGCGTCTTTTTAGTTCTTGAAAACTATACTCACACTGTGGGGGACCACTCAAACTTTTTATCTTTCTTGAGAAGTTCCGTGAGGGGTTTGGCTACTTTGGAGAAGTTTTCAACAAAGCGGCGACAATAGCTGGCTAGACCAAGGAAACTCTAACTTGTTTAACGGTTTGGTGGAGTCAATCGAGAACGGCCTTAACTCTCTCGGGATTGACAGCAATGCCCTTACGGAGATTACGTGGCCTAGGTAGGTCACTTCTGGCAACCAAAATTCACACTTGGAGAACTTGGCATAAAGGTGGTGCTCTCTGAGTTTTTCTAGCACAAGTCTAAGATGTTCGGCATGCTCTTCCTCGTTCTTCGAGTAAATAAGAATATCATCGAGGTAAACCACGACAAATTTATCTAAGTACTCCATGAAGATCGAGTTCATCAAGCGGGAGAATGTGGCTGGGGCGTTGGTTAGACCAAAGGACATGACGGTGTACTCGTACTGGCCATAACGAGTGACAAAGGTTGTCTTGGGGATGTCCCCATTTATGATCTTGATTTGGTGGTAGCCTAACCTCAAATCCATCTTGGAAAAGACCGAGGATCCAGCGAGCTGATCATACAGGTCGTTGATCCTGGGGAGCGGATACTTGTTCTTTATCGTGACCAAATTAACGGGACGATAATCTACAACCATCCGTCCGTACCATCCTTCTTCTTGACAAAGAGGACGGGCAAGCCCAAGGAGAAGAACTAGGACGGATGAAACCCTTTTGCAAGGACTCATCAAGTTGTTTCTTAAGCTCGGCTAGTTCTAAGGGTGCCATCTTGTAAGGTCTCCTAGAGATTGGGCGGTTCTGGGATAAGATCTATGATTTAACTCTACATCCCCGCTGGTGGAATACTGGCAGTTCCTCTGAAAGACATCCGGAAAGTCACGGACTACCGGGATATCTTCAAGGTGCGGAAGAGGGCTGGCATTAAGAGAATAGAGTTGACGCTTTGCAACTCTGGTGGAGATAAATGACTATCTTGCCGATGGGTGTGTAAGCTGAACAGATCTGGTGTAACAATCAATCTTGGCATGATGAGTGTCATCCACCCATACCCAAGATGATGTTAATATCGAGGACTTGAGGGCTACAAGTGATTTAAGGAATACAAGTCTATCAACAAGGATTTCATTACCATAGCTGATTCTAGTGGTTTGCCATCTAGACCCTGGGGTTTGGATTTCAAGCGGAGTTGGCATATCACAAAATGACATGTCGTGCAAACGAGCATAGCCTTCAGAGATGAAGGAGTGAGATGCTCCAGTATCGAATAGAACCGAAGCTGGATGACAGTTGACAAGGAGTGTACCAAGAACGACATCCGGATCATCATGAGCGTCTTTAGCTGAGGCGTGATGCACACGTCCACGTTCAATGGGATCTGACTTGACACTGATTGTCTTGCTTGATGGCTTAACACAGCCAACAGTCTTCTCGGCTGGGTGGAGCATAAGCGGCTTGAGAGCGATCCGTGCATAGTGTCCTCGCTCTCCGCATGTGAAGCAAGTCCACGAAGTTGGGCGTGGACCCGCATTAACAAGCGGTCTACCAATAGGCCTGAGTGGAGCATCTTGCTGAATCTGGGTGAGCGCCACATGGGATGGCCTCGGTGAATATCCGGTGGAAGAGCGAGTTCGAATCCAAATCCGCGCCTGCGAACTAGAACCGGAGGAAGAAACCAAATCACGGGTGTGCTTACGAGACTCCTCGTCGTGAGCTGAGCTGTCTCTGCGTTAATGGCCTTGTTCACAAGAGCACGGAATGTATCACAATGATGCGGTGGAGATCACGACGCAACTTGGGGTTGAGACCCTTCCGAACCTAGCACGCTTCTTGGCGTCCGTGGACACTTCTTACGTAGCATAGCGGGCGAGGTTCTCAAACTCTCTGCTGTAAGCATCAACAGCCATCTTACTCTGGGTGAAACTACAGAACTTTTCTCTCTTGCGATCGATGAGGGCTTCAGGAATGTGATGCTCGCGAAAAGCCTAAGTGAAAACTCTCCAGGTAGGAATCTGACCAGCTGGAAGCATAGCCTCATAGTTCTGCCACCAAAGACTAGCAGGACCTTCCGGTGGTATGCAGCATAGGTGACCTTGTCACTTTCAGCTCGTTCGCGAGCGGAGCTTGCGTGTGATACTACGGGCTACGGTCATCGCATCGAGTGGCTCGATGGAGTGATGAAAGGTAGGTGGATGCAAGCGAATGAAGTCATGAATGTTCACGAGATCCTTTGAACTGCTGTGCGGTGTTCTCCTCGACACGTGCCAACAAGTGGTTAGACTCACGCTTGTTTCTCTCAACTCTAACATAAACTCGCCAATGAAGGCTGGTGGGAGGATCCTCATCCCTACCATCTCCGTGGTTACGCTCTCGAGCAACATAACCGCTTAACTGGTGACATCACGAGAAAGCGAAACCAAGGGCGGAATCAACATCAACTACAGACTGAAAAATGTAAGACACAGAAATTAGTAACTCTCGAACTACTAGGGCAATTCCGGCAGCATAACGGCAGTAAAATGCTCAAAATGAGACATCCTGCTAAAATGGGGTAGTAACACACTCAACATCATCACTCAAGGTTCTGAGATATTACAAAACAGGCTGCACCGGAGGTACTCGAAAACTGGGGTATGACTCTGATCAACCAATCCTAAGAGACTACCGAGTAGTAACACGTGATCTTGATAGACAGAAGAGAAAGCCTAGTTCCTTAACCCCGTAGGAAAGATAGGACGACTCAGATCAGAAGGGCATGAGATATAAGGAGTAAAAAGAACCTTACGTTCCCTTCCACAATCAATTCCCCTACATAACTAAAGCATTTCTAGACTCAACTTCGACCAGGTTGGCTTGGAAATCCTACATGCAGTCAGGCTCTGATACCAAACTTGTCGGGACCCCGATCCTAAGTCACACCGATCTAGCATGTAACACATAATATCACTTTGCGGCCTCACGCACGGTATTCCCACGGGTGTCGCCTTACCATGGCCGGGACCGTTTACGCCTTTTGGCTCACGTATATGATAGTGTCGCTAGCATCCATATGATGAGAACCGGGCCGACATGACTAGTCGTGAACCCAAAGTGGCACTAACCTATGGGGACAGGCATACATGAATCAACATCGAGCATGTCGGTCGTTGCGTGCGAATCCGGGCTGTAACACTGGCTAACAGGACTCAGGAACCCGGGTTGTAGCAGGCTAAGCGAGGACTCGGATGTCACCGTGACATTTCCCGAAGGACAGACACAGGAACGAAGTGAATCACATGCCGGCCAGTCAAGTGTTCCGGAGTAGTAGTGCTGGGCTAGCAGGACTCCGGTGAACCGGGCTGTAGCAGACTACCATGGCTCAGTGGAAGCACTAGACTACATTTCCCCATAAGAGAGGCTACCAAGGATAAACAACTAGGTTGTCGGATCCCACACATAGCAATACAAGTTACACGTACGCATAACATGCAAGTATGTGCTGTACAACATGGCATCACAACATAACACAAACTCATATAGATAAAGGCTCAGAAGAGCCACATAGCATTAAATACAAACAGGGGTCACATGACCCATCATTGAGACATACAAGCAACAAGCGGAAGCATTACATGCACAATGTACGCACAACTACAAAAGAAAAAGGCTGAGAAGCCTGACTATCTACAAGACCCTCCCAAGGGTACAAGATCGTAGCTGAGGTAACAAGCTACTCGTCAAGTCCAAGCGGAACTACTAGAAAGACCGAAGTCTCCGCTGCAAAACATAAATAAAACAACGTGAGTACAAAGGTACTCAACAAGACTTACATCAGATCCTATTATACATGCATTAGTATCAAGAAGGTAATGTGGGGTTTAGTTGCAGCAAGCCAGCTTTGACTCTGTGGCTATCCTGTTCTCGACTACGAGAACTTCTTTGAGGTGATATAGGCGCTGCAGTCCACTAGTCACCACACAATACACTATTATGGATTCATTCCCGTCTCCATACGAGAAGGCCATCCATAGCACTCACACTTGTCTTGAGCATTTTATAGTATCCACTTCAAGTTGTCTATGTACCACGTAAGCATCCAAGAAGTCCATAACCGAGGACACGGCTATTCGAATAGATCATGATAACCCTGCAGGGGTGTTGTAACACCCTGGATGTAAACTTCCCTTTTTGGGCAATATATCAACTTGACCTCATCCAATTCTTGTGGGTTTTGTCATGCTTGGCCTCATCTTGTTTGGTTATGTGGGTTCCTCTTTTCTTTGTTTTGCTCATTTTACCATATTGCATTTGTGTATCTTGTCATCTTGCATTCCATTCTTATCATGTGTTTGTTGTGATCTCTCACATGTTAGGTTGTTGCATCTTCCTTTCTCAAACTTGCATTACCATCTCCTCCCCTTCCCTCTACTTCTTTTCTTATCAAGTGCTATCTTTTCCTTTCTCATTTAATGTTCATCTTCTCCCTGCAATTCTTGCTCCTTACACTAAACCTCTCTGCCAAAAATCTCCTCATTTGAAGTTGTTTTGGTCAGGTTCAAAAATGACACAAGTTTGAAATATTTCCAAACTTGTCTTATTTTTCTACCTCTAAAAATGCCCATTGCAATTTATTAAAATAGTGGGGAATTCCAAGAGTTTGGGGATATTTTCCTTTTACTCCAATTCTTCTCATTTTTCCCTGTGCTTTTCTTTTCTTTTCTTTTGGTTTTAAAAGGAAAGGGAAGGAAATAGCAGCAGCGATGGCAGCCAATGAGGCTTTCCACAGGCTCGGCCTCCCAGGCCCCAGCCCAGAGCCAGGGAGGCGCCCAGCCCGCCGCTTCTTCTCTCCTGCCTTGGCGCACCCGCATCCGCGCACCCCGCTAGTGCCACTCCACGGATCGCCCGCCCGCCCTAGCAGCGGCTGTCTGTTCTCCTCACCCACCTTTTCCCCCTCCTCTCGCCCGTCGCCATGGGGACCCCGAGCACGAGGGCGCCATGAGCTCGACCCGTCGCCCTAGCCCCCTACTTATCCCTCTCTTTGCCCTCAAACCCCTAGGGTTCCCTCTTCCTCTCGCCGCCAGCCAGTGAGAGGACCACCAGATCCATCGCGTCGACTCCGTCCCGAGCGCAGCTGAGAGCACGCGTCGTCGCCGGCGTGCTCTCCGGCCACCCCAACCCTGCGGTCCGTGTCCAACTTCGTCCCCGTCGACTTCTCCTTCCACGACGTCGACTACGGTGCGCCGGATCGTCAAGTTCGTCGACGTCCCCGGCTTCCTCCTCCCTCTCGGTCAGGAACACGGCAAAGTTCAGAGCTCCGTTGCCTCGCCGTCAGCCCGTCTCCGTCGACCCCGTCGTGTCCTAGGGTGAGCTGGGTAACGCTCCTCCCTCTCCCATCCATCCCCTTTGCATGTAGGCACCCGCAGGACTCGCCTTGGTCCGTGTCTTTGCCGCGCCCGTAGTGCTCCGACGAAGCCTGAAGTTAGTGTCGTGCGTATCTTGCTGTAACGCACCCGCACGTCCCAGCGCTCCTGTTCTAGCCTAACCGCGTTTCTCCTCACCGCGTTTTGCCTCACGCGCTCGCCCACGATGGAGAGCAAGGAGCAGCGGCCTCGTCCAGTCTTGCCGCTGTCGTACCCGAGGCGAGATCGAGCTCGTGCTCGGGTCCCTTGCGCTACGCCTTCCATAGCATGCGCCGTTGCACCGCACTCCTTGCACATCCCGCAGCCCACCATCGCCCGTTCTTTGCCGCGGCGGCGCTCGTCGTTCTTCTCTGTTCTTAGGTCGGGGCCTTGTAGTTTGGTCAAGTAGGCGAGTCCCTGTTCTTACCGACCTCCTAGCCTAGCCGAGCTGGTTTGCACCCGCAGCGCTCACTCGGCGACACAGGTTGAATCGGTAGCGCCCCTTTTTATTTTGTTTTCTTTCTTTTCTCCGATTCGTGTCTTCAGCGAGCAGCAGTTAAGGGCGAAGCCCTTCTCTGTCGCCGCCGCCCGATAGCCCGTGGGTTGTTGGGGCAGAGTCTCACCGGGAGACCGGGTTCGATCCCCGAGGCTGCATTTTCTTCCCCCCTTTTTAAACCTGCTCAGTCACTTTGTTTCTATGACAATAGGGTCCCTCCAGTCAGCCTCTCAGCGCCTCCTCCATATATATATTTTTTTTCCTTACCCCGCGTTTCCGTTTCTGGTTTGCTCCTCTTTCCGTTTTAGGCAAGTCCATTTCTGGACGTTTCCAAATCTGGAACATGCCATTTCTGTTAACTTCCATTTTAGGCAGGTTTTGACTTAGTGCATTTGTGGTGATTTCTCTACTGCAACCCTATCATATTATATATGTTTTTGGGGTAGAAAAATCCCACCAACTCAGTGGTGGCATTAGTTTCTGCATTTGAGCAAGTTTATGATCATGTCTTTTGCATCATGTTGATGTGTTGTCTTTCATGGGTATATTTATTGCTTATGCTATGAGGTAGTTTGCACACGAACATGGCTTTGTACATCATGCTGTTATTGAAGGTTTTGCGTCATTCTTGTTTTGCTCGCCATTTCCAAACCGTGCATCCGATTCCGGTGATCTTTATATCGATTTCAACGAAATCATCTCATCTTCGATGGCATACTTGGTTTGTCAAGTTGATGCCTGGTTCATCATTACCTTCCGGGCGCACATCGCATTGCATATCGCATCTCGCATATCATGTCATGTGTTGCATCATGTTGATTGTGCATTGCACCGTGATTTATTGTGGTTCCTTTGTTTGTGTTGTTGCTTTGGGTAGAGTCGGAGGCGAGTACGTGAGCGAGGAACCTGTTGAGAACGCTTCGAGGATCAAGCTTTCGACAACTCGAGAACATTGCGAGCAAGATGATCATACCCTCGATATCACTTCTATCTTTGCTATGCTAGTTGCTCGCTCTTTTGCTATGCCTATGCTGCGATGCCTACCACTTGCTATATCATGCCACCCATATTGCCATGTCAGCCCTAACCATCCTTTTCCTAGCAAACCGTTGATTGGCTATGTTACCGCTTTGCTCAGCCCTCTTATAAGCGTTGCTAGTTGCAGTGAAGCTGAAGTTTGTTCCTTGTTGGAACATGGAGATGTTGTTCCTCTTTGGAACATGTTTACTTGTTGGGGATATCACAATATATATATCTGCTATATTTTAATACATCTATATACTTGGTAAAGGGTGGAAGGCGCGCCTTATGCAGTGTTTTGTTCCTCTTGCCACCCTAGTTTCCGTCATACGGTGTTATGTTCCTTGATTTTGCGTTCCTTACGGTTGGGTGATTTATGGGACCCCTTGACAGTTCGCTTTGAATAAGACTCGTCCCAGCAAAGGCCCAACTTTGGTTTTACCATTTGCCGCCTAAGCCTTTTCCCCGGGTTTTCGCGAGCCCGAGGGTCATCTTTATTTTAACCCCGGGCCGTTCTCCTCTGAGTCTGGTCCAAACTGTCAGCCTCCGGTGGCCATCGAGGGCAACTCGAGCTGGCCTATCGGAAGTTTGGACAATCCGGTGTGCCACGAGAACGAGATATGTGCAGCTCCTATCGGGATTTGTCGGCACATTCGGGCGGCTTTGCTGGTCTTGTTTTATTGCTGTCGAAATGTCTTGTAGTCCGGATTCGAGATTGATCGGGTCTTCCCGTAGAAGAATATCCTTCGTTGACCGTGAGAGCTTATAATGGGCTAAGTTGGGACACCCTGCAGGTAATATCTTTGAAAGCCGTGCCCGCGGTTATATGAGGCAGATGGGAATTTGTTAATGTCGGTTGTAGAAAACCCGAAGTTGACCTCAAATAAAATACACATCAACGCGTGTGTAACCGTGATGGTCTCTTCTCGGAGTCCGGAAGTGAACACGATGTTGGAGTTATGTCGGCGTAAGTAGTTCAGGATCACTTCTTGATCGCTATTAGCTTCACGACCGCTTTGCTTCTCTCCTCGCTCTCTTTTGCGAAGTAGCCACCATATATGCTAGTCGCTTGCTGCAGCTCCACTTTACTACTCAGTCCTTCCTATAAGCTTAAATAGTCTTGATCTCGCGGGTGTGAGATTGCTGAGTCCCGTGACTCACGAGATACTTCAAACAGTTGCGAGGTTCCGATGAGGCGGTCAGGTGATTCAACCGAGCTCAAGTGGGAGTTCGACGAGGAACGTGGTCGTTACTATGTGTCGTTTCGGATGATCGAGTGGTGCCCAGTTGGGACGATTCGGGGATCTGTGTAGCATTTGGGGTATCTTCTTTATTTTGGTTCCGTAGTCGGACCTTGAGTGTACTCTGAATGATGGATGTTTATTTATGTCTTTGTGTGAAGTGGCGATTGTAAGCCAACTATGTATCTCTTTCCTTATTTATTACATGGGTTGTGTGAAGATTACCTCACTTGCGACATTGCTTTCAATGCGGTTATGCCTCTAAGTCGTGCCTCGACACGTGGGAGATATAGCCGCATCGGGGCGCTAAGTTGGTAATCGAGCCTTCCCGACTTACGAGCCCCTACTTGATTGTTTCTTGGCGTTGTTGAGTCTAGAATGGAAAATGTTTTGAGTCTTAGGATTATATATATCGGAGAGTAGGATTCTTTTACTTCCCAAATCCTTAAATCGCTCTGGTGAGGTATCCTGACGTAGAGTTTTGACTCTTCTCTTCTCAAATTTCACTAAATTTTTTTTAGGATCACGTGGGTATCTTGGAATCGTTCCGATGGTTTTGTGACGAGAACATTGTTCTTGGTGCCTCGACATTTAGGGGTTGTGGCGGTGTCCCGGAGTTGAGCTCGAGGTGTTGTCGTCACAATTTTATCGTTGCATTCGGAATACCTGAGTTTTGCCGACATCGAAATCTCTTTTGTGCAGTTGTTGGTGAGATAACCCTGATAGCCCAAAGATCTTGTGGCGAGTCTTGGAGTATTGCCATGACTTGTATAACGGATGTTTTTCAAGGTCGAGGTACACGATTTCGAGGATTTCTTGGTTATGTGTTGACGGATGGATACAAATTGGATCTAGGTATTGTTAGTTTGGGTGATATATTTTGTGTCCCTGTCCCCAACACCAGATTGCATAACCGTAAAGTTTGGGAGTTTATAGGTGGGAATTCTAGTAGCTTACGGGATATTCTTTCCGACGGATGTATGATTTGAGATTGGGGTTCAACGTTTAGTGGTCCGCCCATTCACGGTCGATTCAAATGGTGGCGAGGCGTCTTAAAGAATCCTTGGCTATGCTGATTCGGGGCGTCTTGTTAGTCATTCGTGACGTCCGCTATCGTCGTGTCCGTGTGGGCCCCACCACTAACACTTTGGACGAAATCTCTATCATGTGTTTGTTCGGCTCATTCTAGAAGCCAACCTTTTGTTTTCGGTTGTGATATTCGATTTGTTTCTAAGATGATATTGTTTCCATATCTTTATCTAAGTGGCTTCTCACCTTAATGGGCGTGTGATGATTAACTTTGGAATTCATTCGTTCATTCTTGTTCAATGTTTATTGTGAAGACTATATGTTGCAATTTCTATCCGTTGATTCTACTTATCAATTTGTCTACCAAAGTACTAACGGATGTCACCCTCTTGAGGATGGCTCCGCCAACGTCTGAATCCGGACCGCAATGATGGGGATCGATCGAATCCTCCACCTCCACCTCCACCTCCGCCTCCGAGGCTGGCAAGCTATCATGGCAGCCACCAATGCCAATGCTCGATGATTTTGCAGCTCTTGCAAGAAGCGTACTCGAGGGCAAGGCAATCAAGGCAATCAAGGCAATCAAGGTCAAGGCAACTATCAGCCACACTTTGCTACTCTCGATCGGTTCCTCGCTAATCAGCGAAGTCTTTCGGTTTACGTAGTCGAGGCCACAGACGCCGACGATTGGTTAGTGGACATCTGCAAGCACTTTGATCGTAGCAATGTCGGACACGAGGACTTTGTCAAGTTTGCATCGTTTCAACTCAAGGATCAAGCTGCTGAGTGGTACCACAATACAAAGATTCGAGAGGAGGTCGTGTCATTACAGGGATGAGTTCCGCCGTGATTTGAGCTCATCACATTCAAGAGTGTTGTTGAGAGCAAGCGTGAGGAGTTCCGCAATCTCAAGCAGGGCAACATGTCTGTCTATCAATACAATATCCAGTTCGAGCTCGCTCGTTTTGCTAAGCAAGGCGTGCACGATGAAAAGAGTATGATCTATCAATTCAGAGGTGGTGCGAGAGAAGATCTGCAATTACCTCTTGTGCTGTTTGAGCGAGATAAGTATGATGATTTCTACAACATGGCACTCAAGCAAGAAGCGCCCAGCTCAAATGTGAGGCTTCTAAGAAGAGAATCGGGGATGCAGATTCAGTCCTCTTCGTCCTCTCAAGTGGCAGCTAAGCAGCGAAGTTTTACCTGCCCCTCCTCCGTTCCGTCGGCCTTACCAGCGAGAAGAACTCAGGTGGCGTGGATCTTCCCACCCACCCAACCCAAGCTATCGTAACAAGTCTAATTCTCAAGCTCCAAGGTCAAGTGCTCCTTACCACCGTCCGCTCTCTGAGGTCACTTGCAACAAGTGTCAGCAGAAGGGTCACTATGCAAACAAGTGCTTCAACCAGAGGCGTCTTCCGCCTCCTCCTCCTGTGAAATCTTCCAGCAATGCAGTGGTCAAGCATAATCCCAAGTTTGCAAAGGTCAATATGATGAATGCAGCTCAGGCAGAGGAATCTTCTGATGTGATCATGGGTAATCTTCTTGTTAATGATTTTCCTGCAAAAGTTCTCTTTGACACTGGTGCATTGCTTAGTTTCATCTCTAAACCATTTGCATCTAAGCATGACTTGTCTTTCCAAGATTTGCCAAGACCATTAGCAGTTGTCTCTCCAGGTAAATGCATGAATGCAAGCTACATGGTTCCGGATGTCTCTATCAAGATGGGCGATTATAGATTTCTGTCTAAACCAATTGTTCTTGGTGACTCGGATATTGATCTTATTCTCGGGATGGGTGGCTTTATCGGCAAAGCTCAGCTTGATTGTGCTGCCGAAAATTCAATTGACTCACTCTTCTAATGATGTGATCATCTATGCCTTCGTGATGAAACCATTGGTTGTTTTCTCTCAATGAGAAGGGCGAACTGAATGCTATCTCTCGATTCGATCGTTTGTGAGTACCAAGATGTTTTTCGGAAGAGCTTCGGGTATGCCTCCTCATCGGCCGATTGAGTTCGTTATTGATCTTGAGCACGGCATCAACCCGTTTGCAAGCGTCCATACAAGCTTGGACCTGATGAGCTGAAGGAATTGAAGAAGCAGCTCGATGAACAAGAGCGTCTGGTTTGATCGGACCGAGTTCATCTCCTTGGGGTTGTGGTGTTCTTTTGTCGGAAGAAGGATGGCACGGACCGACTTTGCGTCGATTACCGTCCATTGAATAAGAAGACAATCAAGAACAAGTATCCACTTCCCAACATCAATGAGCTTTTCGAGCAACTCAAAGGTGCTATGATGTTCTCTAAGCTTGACCTTCGTATGGGGTATCATCAGATTCGCATTCGTGAACAAGATATTCCCAAGACAGCATTCAGAACAAGCTTTGGTTCTTATGAATATACTATCATGTCTTTCGGCCTCGTCAATGCTCCTCCAACATTCTCTCGGATGATGAACTTCATATTCAACCCCTACACCAATGAATTCGTCTTGGTATATCTTGATGATATTTTGGTCTTCTCCAAGAATAAGAAGGATCATGCCAAACATTTGCGATTGGTGCTAGACAAGCTCAGAGAGTATCAATTCTATGCTAAGTTCTCCAAATGTGAATTTTGGCTTGATGAAGTGCTTTATCTTGGTCATATCATCTCCGCCAAGGGCATCGCTGTTAATCCCGAGAAGGTGTCCGCAATTGTGAATTGGGAACCTCCTCGAATGTCAAGCAGCTCCATGACTTTCTTGGTCTTGCAAGTTATTGCGAAGATTCGTTGAGAACTTCTCCAAGATTGCAAAGCCTCTTTCCAACCTCCTCGAAGCATGTGAAGTATGTCGGTCTCCCGAGTGTGGCGTTGCTTTCAATACCCTCAAAGAGAAACTCGTCACAGCTCTGTCTTGACTCCTCTGATGAATCCAAGCCATTTGAAGTTTTACGTGATGCTTCTCTTCAAGGTCTCGGTGCTGTGTTAATGCAAGAGAAGAGAGTTGTGGCTTATACCTCTCTTGATTGAAGCCCAACGAGAAGAACTACCCCACTCACGATCTTGAGTTGGCGGCGATTGTCCATGCATTGATAATGTGGAGACATCTCTTGTTGGGAAGGAAAGTGGACATTTTCACCGATCACAAGAGTCTCAAGTACATTTTCACTCAACCCAACCTCAACCTCGAGCAGACTCGATGGGTGAAATGATTCAAGAGTACAACCCAAGTATTGAATATACTCGGCAAGGCCAATGTCATTGCAGATGCTTTGAGCAGAAAGCTTCTGCAATCCTAATCCTCAAGCCCTTCGGCCGGATCTCTGTGAATCTTTCCATAAGCTGAATCTTCAAGTTGTTCCTCAAGGTTTTCTTGCCAACCTCATAGTCTCTCCTACTTTGGAAGATCAGATCCGTGAGGCTCAACTTCGGATGCCATGGTGAAAAAGGTGAAGCGTGGTATCGACAAGGGCATTTCCAAGTACAAGTGCTTCCACGTTGATGACAAAGACACTCTGTTCTTTGAGGACGGATTGTGGTTCCTAAGGGTGATCTGAGAAAAGTCATTATGAATGAGGCTCACAATTCGCTTCTATCCATTCATCCCGGAAATGCGAAGATGTACCATGACCTCAAGCAGTCATATTGGTGGACTCGAATGAAGCGAGAAATTGCTCAATTCGTGAATGAGTGTGATGTCTGCGAGAAGAGTGAAAGCGAACACCAAAGACCAGCTGGTCTCCTCCAACCTTTGCTATTCCGAATGGAAGTTTGATCATATTGAAATGGACTTCGTGACTGGTTTTCCAAAGTCCAAGCGTGGAAATGATGCTATCTTTGTTGTCATTGACAAGCTTACTAAAGTGGCTCATTTTCTTCCTATCAAAGAATCCATCACAGCAGCTCGGTTGGCGAGCTATACACCTCGAGGATTGTCTCCTTGCGGCATTCCACAAGTGATCTCTTCGGACCGTGGCAGCATCTTTACCTCCAAGTTTTGGGATTCTTTTGAAGGCCATGGGCACCAACATTCGTTTCAAAGACAGCTTTCCATCCTCAAACAAGTGGCCAAGTCGGCGAGTAAATCAAATCCTTGAAGATATGCTCGGGGCTTGTGTCATTTCTTCGGTATGAAGTGGGAAGATTGTCTTCCATATGCGAGTTCTCCTACAACAACAGCTTCCAAGCGAGTTCGGGCAAGGCCCCATTCGAAATTCTCTATGGCGAAAGTGCGTACTCCTCTCAATTGGTGCGAGACAGTGAGCGCCAACTTCTTGGCAATGACTTGATCCGAAGCGGAAGAAATGTGCCAAGTCATTCGTGAGAATCTCAAAGCCGCATAATCGCGCGGAAGAGCTATTATGATGATAAGCACCGTGATGTGGCTTTTGAAATCGGAGACCATGTCTACCTCGCGTCTCTCAATGAAAGGCACTCGCCGCCCGGTATCAAAGGAAGCTTGCCCCTAGATCGTGGGTCCTTTCAAGATCATTGGGAAAAGAGGCGATCTAGCCTATCAACGAGCTTCCATCCAACTTTGCAAGCGTGCACGATGTGTTTCACGTGTCACAGCTTCGCAAGTGCTTCAAGACTCTGAGCGCACTATCAACTTCAAGAGATTGACCTTCAAGAAGATCTCTCTTATCACGAGCACCCGTTGCTATTCTTGAAGAAACCAAGCGCAAGACTCGCAACAAGTCAATCAAATTCCTGAAAGTGAAATGGTCACACCATTCCGACCGAGAAGCTACACGGGCGTGAGGATCACCTCCGTTCGAATATCCGGAGTTCTTTCAGTCCTAGATCTCGGGGCGAGATCCTCTTGTAGTGGTGGAGTGTTGTAACACCCTGGATGTAAACTTCCCTTTTTGGGCAATATATCAACTTGACCTCATCCATTTCTTGTGGGTTTTGTCATGCTTGGCCTCATCTTGTTTGGTTATGTGGGTTCCTCTTTTCTTTGTTTTGCTCATTTTACCATATTGCATTTGTGTCTCTTGTCATCTTGCATTCCATTCTTATCATGTGTTTGTTGTGATCTCTCACATGTTAGGTTGTTGCATGTTCCTTTCTCAAACTTGCATTACCATCTCCTCCTTCCCTCTACTTCTTTTCTTATCAAGTGCTATCTTTTCCTTTCTCATTTAATGTTCATCTTCTCCCTGCAATTCTTGCTCCTTACACTAAACCTCTTTGCCAAAAATCTCCTCATTTGAAGTTGTTTTGGTCAGGTTCAAAAATGACACAAGTTTGAAATATTTCCAAACTTGTCTTATTTTTCTACCTCTAAAAATGCCCATTGCAATTTATTAAAATAGTGGGGAATTCCAAGAGTTTGGGGATATTTTCCTTTTACTCCAATTCTTCTCATTTTTCCCTGTGCTTTTCTTTTCTTTTCTTTTGGTTTTAAAAAGGAAAGGGAAGGGAAGTAGCAGCAGCAGTGGCAGCCCAGCGAGGCTTTCCACCTGGGCTCCGGCCTCCCAGCCGGCCCAGCCCCCGCAGCCCAGGGAGAGCGCCCCAGCCCGCTCGCTTCTCTCTCCCTGCCTTCGCGCACCCGCATCCGCGCGTACCCCCGCTAGTGCCACTCCACGTGGACGCGCCGGCCCCGCCTGGCAGCGGCTGTCCTGTTCTCCTCACCCACCTTTTCCCCTCCTCTCGCCCGTCGCCATGGGGACCCGAGCACGAGGTCTGCGCGAGCTCGACCCGTCGCCTAGCCCCTACTTATCCCTCTCTTTGCCCTCAAACCCCTAGGGTTCCCCTCTTCCTCTCGCCGCCGCCGCCAGGTGAGAGGACCACCAGATCCATCGCGTCGACTCCGTCCCGAGCGCAGCTGAGAGCACGCGTCGTCGCCGGCGTGCTCTCCGGCCACCCCAACCCTGCGGTCCGTGTCCAACTTCGTCCCCGTCGACTTCTCCTTCCACGACGTCGACTACGGTGCGCCGGATCGTCAAGTTCGTCGACGTCCCCGGCTTCCTCCTCCCTCTCGGTCAGGAACACGGCAAAGTTCAGAGCTCCGTTGCCTCGCCGTCAGCCCGTCTCCGTCGACCCCGTCGTGTCCTAGGGTGAGCTGGGTAACGCTCCTCCCTCTCCCATCCATCCCCTTTGCATGTAGGCACCCGCAGGACTCGCCTTGGTCCGTGTCTTTGCCGCGCCGTAGTGCTCCGACGAAGCCTGAAGTTAGTGTCGTGCGTATCTTGCTGTAACGCACCCGCACGTCCCAGCGCTCCTGTTCTAGCCTAACCGCGTTTCTCCTCACCGCGTTTTGCCTCACGCGCTCGCCCACGATGGAGAGCAAGGAGCAGCGGCCTCGTCCAGTCTTGCCGCTGTCGTACCCGAGGCGAGATCGAGCTCGTGCTCGGGTCCCACACGCACACGCCTTCCATAGCATGCGCCGTTGCACCCGCACTCCCTTTCACATCCCGCAGGCCCACCATCGCCGTTGCTGCCGCCGGCGGCGTCGTCGTTTCTTCTCTGTTCTTAGGTCAGGGCCTTGTAGTTTGGTCAAGTAGGCCAGAGTCCCTGTTCTTACCGACCTCCTAGCCTAGCCGAGCTGGTTTGCACCCCGCGCGCTCACTACGACGACCTGGGTTCGAATCCCAGGCGCGCCCCCCTTTTTATTTTGTTTTCTTTCTTTTCTCCGATTCGTGTCTTCAGCAGTAGCAGCAGTTAAGGGGCCGAAGCCCTTCTCTGTCAGTCGCCGCCGCATAGCCCAGTGGTTGTTGGGGCAGAGTCTCACCGGGAGACCGGGTTGATCCCAGAGGCTGCATTTTCTTCCCCCCTTTTTAAACCTGCTCTGTCACTGTTTCTATGACAATAGGGTCCCTCCAGTCAGCCTCTCAGCGCCTCCTCCATATATATATTTTTTTCCTTACCCCGCGTTTCCGTTTCTGGTTTGCTCCTCTTTCCGTTTTAGGCAAGTCCATTTCTGGACGTTTCCAAATCTGGAACATGCCATTTCTGTTAACTTCCATTTTAGGCAGGTTTTGACTTAGTGCATTTGTGGTGATTTCTCTACTGCAACCCTATCATATTATATATGTTTTTGGGGTAGAAAAATCCCACCAACTCAGTGGTGGCATTAGTTTCTGCATTTGAGCAAGTTTATGATCATGTCTTTTGCATCATGTTGATGTGTTGTCTTTCATGGGTATATTTATTGCTTATGCTATGAGGTAGTTTGCACACGAACATGGCTTTGTACATCATCTTTGTTATTGAAGGTTTTATGTCATTCTTGTTTTGCTCGCCATTTCAAACCGTGCATCCGATTCGGTGATCTTTATATCGATTTCAGCGAAATCATCTCATCTTCCCAAAGGCATACTTGGTTTGTCAAGTTGATGCCTGGTTCATCATTACCTTCCGGGCCTTTATCGCATTGCATATCGCATCTCGCATATCATGTCATGTGTTGCATCATGTTGATTGTGCATTGCACCGTGATTTATTGTGGTTCCTTTGTTTGTGTTGTTGCTTTGGGTAGAGTCGGAGGCGAGTACGTGAACGAGGAACCTGTTGAGAACGCTTACGAGGATCAAGCTTTCGACAACTCGAGAACATTGCGAGCAAGATGATCATACCCTCGATATCACTTCTATCTTTGCTATGCTAGTTGCTCGCTCTTTTGCTATGCCTATGCTGCGATGCCTACCACTTGCTATATCATGCCACCCATATTGCCATGTCAGCCCTAACCATCCTTTTCCTAGCAAACCGTTGATTGGCTATGTTACCGCTTTGCTCAGCCCTCTTATAGCGTTGCTAGTTGCGAGTGAAGCTGAAGTTTGTTCCTTGTTGGAACATGGAGATGTTGTTCCTCTTTGGAACATGTTTACTTGTTGGGGATATCACAATATATATATCTGCTATATTTTAATACATCTATATACTTGGTAAAGGGTGGAAGGCGCGGCCTTATGCACAGTGTTTTGTTCCACTCTTGCCACCCTAGTTTCCGTCATACGGTGTTATGTTCCTTGATTTTGCGTTCCTTACGGTTGGGTGATTTATGGGACCCCTTGACAGTTCGCTTTGAATAAGACTCGTCCAAAGAAGGCCCAACTTTGGTTTTACCATTTGCCGCCTAAGCCTTTTCCCGGGTTTTCGCGAGCCCGAGGGTCATCTTTATTTTAACCCCGGGCAGTTCTCCTCGAGTGCTGGTCCAAACCTGTCGACCTCCAAAGTGGCCATCGGGGCAACTCGAGCTGGCCTATCGGAAGTTTGGACAATCCGGTGTGCCACGAGAACGAGATATGTGCAGCTCCTATCGGGATTTGTCGGCACATTGGGCGGCTTTGCTGGTCTTGTTTTATTGCTGTCGAAATGTCTTGTAGTCCGGGATTCCGAGATTGATCGGGTCTTCCGGTAGAAGGAATATCCTTCGTTGACCGTGAGAGCTTATAATGGGCTAAGTTGGGACACCCTGCAGGTAATATCTTTCAAAGCCGTGCCTCATGTTATGAGGCGATGGGAATTTGTTAATGTCCGGTTGTAGAAAACCCGAAGTTGACCTCAAATAAAATACACATCAACCGCGTGTGTAACCGTGATGGTCTCTTCTCGGCGGAGTCCGGGAAGTGAACACGGTGTTGGAGTTATGTCTGACGTAAGTAGTTCAGGATCACTTCTTGATCGCTATTAGCTTCACGACCGCGCTTTGCTTCTCTCCTCGCTCTCTTTTGCGAAGTAGCCACCATATATGCTAGTCGCTTGCTGCAGCTCCACTTTACTACTCAGTCCTTCCTATAAGCTTAAATAGTCTTGATCTCGCGGGTGTGAGATTGCTGAGTCCCCGTGACTCACGAGATACTTCAAACAGTTGCGAGTTCCGATGAGGCGGTCGGGTGATTCAACCGAGCTCAAGTGGGAGTTCGACGAGGAACGTGGTCGTTACTATGTGTCGTTTCGGATGATCGGTAGTGGTGCCCGGTTGGGACGATTCGGGATCTGTGTAGCATTTGGGGTATCTTCTTTATTTTGGTTCCGTGGTCGGACCTTGAGTGTACTCGAATGATGGATGTTTATTTATGTCTTGTGTGAAGTGGCGATCGTAGCCAACTATGTATCTCTTTCCTTATTTATTACATGGGTTGTGTGAAGATTACCTCACTTGCGACATTGCTTTCAATGCGGTTATGCCTCTAAGTCGTGCCTCGACACGTGGGAGATATAGCCGCGCCGGGGCGTTATAAGCGTATGTGATAGCCTTGGCTTATTAGGGATGATAGACTACTCATATCAATAAGGAATTCCTTCTTTTCGGAAGCCCATTGGACGTAACTCCAAAGTTAAGCGTGCTCAGCTTGGAGTAGTGTCGATGGGTGACCGACCGAAGTTGCTCCGGAGTGCGCCGCAGTGAGGACAAAGTCGCGAGAAAAGACTAGTATTGATCTGTGGGGCCATCTAGATCCCGCCAGAGTAACGACCACCGGCGGGTGTGTCCGGGCGTTACAAGTTGGTATCGAGCCGACCCTCGCGGTTACGGATGGTTGCGGACAGGTGCGTGGTCATGTTGTTCATGACGTTTGTGACCCGTCGTGGCACCCGACATGGCACATGTGCGGGACCGAAGCACGACGTTTGTGCCAAGAGGAGCGTTCTGTGGCCCGACGAGGATGTCGGTTCCTCCGAGTGGGGGTGTATGTGATAGCACGGCTTATTAGGGATGATAGACTACTCATATCAATAAGGAATTCCTTCTTTTAGGAAGCCCATTGGACGTAACTCCAAAGTTAAGCGTGCTCAGCTTGGAGTAGTGTCGGGATGGGTGACCGACCGAAGTTGCTCCGGTGCGCACAGTGAGGACAAAGTCGCGAGAAAAGACTAGTATTGATCTGTGGGGCCAGTCTAGATCCCGCCAGGAGTAACGACCACCGGCGGGTGTGTCCGGGGCGTTACAGGTGTACTTATTCACACACGCTCTCGCCACTTACCGCCATATACACGTCATGTATCTCAGCAACCTTCAAGCGGAAGCCTGGCGAGGGTGTCGGCCACGACCTGACTAACCACACAAGACTCTAGTCCAGGTTTATCGCCTATTCGGGTTCCATCCACAAGGAGATCCGGCCAGGGTGTCGCTCATGGCCCCAAACGATGTGTGCAGGGTTCCCGAGCCCACCATCCGGGTGCCACTCGGTACACCAGGCCACATGTGCCTAGTCTGTCCCAAGCCCACCCTGCTGGGTGCCACTTGGTAGAAAAATAGCACTACCTACAAACACCAGAAACTAGTTGCGACTCCTGGACAAAGATCAAGTTGATTAATAAGTCGAGAGGGGCCGAGTTACCGGAACCCAATGTGTGGTAGTATCGAGTCATTGGACAACATACATAGAACTCGATTAGCTTAGGGCGGTTCGGTGAGACAACCCACCATGTACTCCTACATGGCCTCTCACCGCTACCTTTACCAAATCGTGTTCACACACTTCACTCTCAAAGATCGTAACATATTGTAACACTCCAATTCATTCCCAATGAATCAGACCTGATCCAACTCTAAGCAATAGCAGGCATAGCATGGTAGGAACACAACATGGCTCAATCAACTCCTACACATGCTAGTGGGTTTCAACTATTTACTGTGGCAATGACAGGTCATGCAGAGGAATGGGTTCAACTACCGCAGCACAAAGTAGCAGATGAATCGTTGTTGTCCTAATGCAATAACTAAGAGCAGGAGCGAGAGAGTAGGATTTTATCGGAATGAACAAGGGGATTTGCTTGCCTGATAGATCAACAAGGGGGGCACTGCTCCTCTGACAGGTACTCTGGAACGTCTCCGGAGCAGGACCTATCGAGAAGGAACGGTGCCAATAATCAATACACAAGCATATGCAACAATGTGATGCATGAACATGGCATGTAGATGTGATGCTGTTTGAGCTAATGCAGCTAGAGTTCATTTGGTTTAAGCCCATTTGAAACCAAGATTCAAATGCATTTCCAAAGTAAGCTCTTTATATAAGCCATTTTAGTGTTTCACTTAACAGCAGGTATAAGTTGGTTTGTCATGCATGAAACTGATACAGATGGATAGATTGCATTTTTCTGATAATTTTTCATATATAAATTATTTCAATCTGAGCTACGGTTGAATTTCTATGATTTTTTGAAGTTTTGCTAATTTTCCGAATTTCGATTTAATTTAAATCCGGAAAATAAATAATTCTTGTCGACCTGCGTCATGCTTGCGTCGACAAGTCAACAGCGCTGACTGGTCAAACCTGACGTGTGGGTCCACACGTCGGTGACCTGGGTCAAACAGGGGTTAGTTTTAACTTAATTAAAGGATTAGTGGCACTGGGCCCACCGTCGATGTCGAGGGTTAAATAAGCGGTGATTAGCACTAAGCTAATCACCGATGATGAACGGGCCCACGTGGCAGGGCTCGGCGATGGGGCTCGCCGCCCGCGACTCTCTGACGCAGCGGCGAGTCCGCGCCCACGAGCCACGAGGCGCCGTCTCGAGAGCACCGGGCGTGCCCGGCTCTCGCGCATCTCCGTGGGGCGGTGGGAGGAGCTGGGGCAGGGGCTCGCGGGCGGAGCTCATGGGCGACGGCCGGAGCTCGGCTCGAGCGGCGCGTCGTCGGCTCTGAGCGCGGGAGGCAGGGGAGAAGGGGAATGGATCACGAGGGCTCACGGCGGACTCGATGGCGTCGACGGCGAGCTCGAGGGGCGGCCGGACGGCGGCGTCTGGCGGTGGAGATCTGCGGCGGCAGCGATGAAGAAGACGGCAGTGGCGGCGATGGAGGCCGTCCGGAGGTGCGTGGCTCGGCGAAGAGGGAGAGGGGATCGCGGAGGAGCTGTGGAAGCGGCGTCGGGCGAGGCCGTGGCTGTGGGCGCTGCAACAATGGCGGTGGCGGCGGTGGCGTTCGGCACGCAGTGGCGCGGAGAGAACCAGGGAGGAGGAGAGCGAGGAGAGGGAGAGAGGTGCAGGCGTCGTGGCGTCGTCCGAGTGATCCAGCGACGAGAGGGAGAAGCAGGAGGTGGCAGGCGTGGCGTGGCGGCGAAGGCCAGCGCGACACGCCAATGCCGATGGCGCGAGGAAGAAGATAGAGGAGGAGGCGGTGGGCCAGTGGGCGCCTGGTGGCCTCTGGGCTGCACAGGAGGTAAGCCTGTAAGCTCCTTTTTTTCCCATTCTGTTTTGTTTTCTATTTTCTGACATTTGTTTTGATTTAGTAGAATACTAAATCATTTTATTAACTTATGCCAATTTTTGTAGGGGCTAGTGGTATTATTCCAGAGCTCCTCATCAACTAGCATAATTTTTGGACATATAATATATATATATATAACATTTATATATCCAATGCAAATAATTATGCATTAATTCCAAATGCCCAAAATAAATACTTATGAGCTCCCGAAATATTGGTTTGATTTTTATCTCATCCAATATTTTCAAAGGGCAACATGAGCATTTTCTTGGACCTTTTGGAGCAATTTTACTTGGGTCAATTTCCAAAAATGATTCTGAGGGTTTCACAAATCCTCATTTCAATTTAAATGGAATTTAAAACATGATGCACAAATGACTAGCTAGTCTAGGTCATACCAGAACTAGGGATGTGACAGCGCTTTTGGCAGCCGAAGACCAACTTTAGTCAGGATAACTTGTACTATATGTTCCCCTTCGAAATGGCCGTTGTTGGCACCCTTCCCGCTCAATATTTGGGAAGAGGACGAGGGCCTCTATAAATAGAGCTAGCCACCTCCGTAGAGGGCATGGGATAAAACCCTAGCCAGAGAGAGAGAGAGAGAGAGAGAGAGAGAGAGGCGATCGAACTCACCCAAGCAGTTCATCGCACCAGCTCAAGAACACCTCTCGTGAGGCTGTTCTTCCCCTGTACTATTCATCATCAGCCCCTGAGGCAATCCACCACAGCACACCCTGGAGTAGGGTATTACACCACAACGGTGGCCCGAACCAGTATATATCTTGTGTCCCTTGTGTTGTTCATCGTCTTTAGCTTAGATCACACGAGGCGAGCGGACGTAGATCGGTAGGGGAGAGATCTTCGTGCGCACCCCAGAGTTCGAACCTGAAGGGTCTGCCGGAACCCAACATCCGACAAAGACAAGGTTGAAATAGGTCTTCCACGCGTAGTACGACGTGCTGGATCTGTCGAGACGGATGGGGACCCGGGCCTCAATATTGAGGTCATAGATGGCGGCGGCGGAGGGCTCGGGACCAGCGAACGAGTTGGACGAGTGGGTGGTGGAGGAGCCGGGGGAGGAGGGCCACGACATGGCGGCGGCGTGTGGGGTAGCGGCTAGGGTTAGGGTTGGGAGGGGGGAGGTGGTAGCAGCAGCAGATGCGGCTGCGGCACGCGGGTGGGAAAGCCTTGGCGTCTCGAAGTCTGACGGAAGGAAGCGGTCTGTGGTGGCGAGAAAGCGCGCACGAAAAGCGATGAAGGAAGCAGCTGCGGTGCGATACGGGACGCGCGAGGTGGCTTCAACGGCAGGGGACACGCGGGGCGGCTTCAGCGGCAGGGGACGCGCGGGGCTGCAACGGGACGCGCGGGGCGGAAGCAAGGCACTGGTGACAGCGGCGCGGGCTAGTAGGAGGCGGGGTGCGGCGGCAGCGGGTGTGGTGGTGGGGTGCGGCGGCGGCGGCTAACCCTAGGGTTAGACCAGAAAGCATGATACCATGTAGACAGATAATTTACAATATGATGTACAGATTGGGGTGCTGGTGCACGCATATATAATACAAGGGAAGGCCTCTACCTCAACCATACAAGACTAGAAGGTATACCACAACTCCAATACACGTGTAATACAAAATATACACTCAACACGATGGACGATGTCGAGGCCTAGGAAGGGGACGACGCGGAGCCGGGGAAGACGCGGCAGTGGATGCCCACGCGGAGAGGAGTACGAGGGTTCACTGGTTCGGCTGTGGTGTGAGGATGTCGTCGCCGCAGGGCCTGGCCATCGGTGGGAGTGTTAGGGGGCGGTGAGGCCTCCGCGGTAGCAAAGCCGGCCACGGGAGGCAGGAGCAGGCGGCATGACTGGCGCTGCTTTGGGTGGCTCGAGCAACAAGACCAGAGGTTGAAGAATCACGACGGCCGTTGGATGGACATCGTACGGTCACTGCAGCTAGAATCGTTTATATTGACCAAGTTGATAAACCCCTTGGTACGCGTCAACTTAGTAGGCCCACAGGTCAGCATCCGAAACGGTGCACCCCAGATGTTAGGGGGAGGAATCATTTTTTGGGCGGCTGAAGCTAGAATATCCGAGATTGAAGAAGAAGCACTGCTACTAGAATCGTGTGTTGACTATAAGTTGACAAAGCCTTGCATACACGTCAACTTACTTTTTTTAGGGGACGCGTCAACTTAGTAGGCCCACAAGTGTGTGGCAGAGAACTTATCGCCATCTGTGATTTGTAAGAATGTACAACCCATTTTTGAATTCCAATGGAATTTACTACAACCCATTTACAGTTTGTTAGAAGTACAGCCCATTTTCTAGCTAGGACAATGATTAATAATTTCAACCAACCATTCAAAACGGAATTCAATAATATTTTCCACATTTTGATGGGATCCAAAATATTTTTATCCCGAAATTTCTAGTCAGATTAAATACAATTTCAATATAAATTTGTATTACGTAAAAATCCAACGAAATATTGCGCGTGCAACAATTAATGAAATTAAAATTTTCAAAATCTAGAAGTAATATTTTATAAACTAATTACGTGTTTGGTGCATTTTTTATAGTTACTGCCCAGTTTTTATAATTACATCCCATTTATTATTTCTTAAAGCCCATTTTCTTGTTAAGCCTAATGCAATCCTGCTAGGAAAGATATGCAGCCCAGCGGGGCGGAGAAAAACAAGTTGACCCAGATTGTGTACAACTGTCGGACGAGTTGCATTGCTGATGTTGAAAAAAAGGCTTATGTAGTACAATACAACCTTACATGGCTACTCAGCCCACATTCAGCGATGCCGGAAAGGCCCAAACAAGGCTTCTGTACAACTTTTTGAAGTCAATGATCTCAATTAATAACTTAAGAAAAAAGTTAGAGTATAGTGGAACCTAATTAAAAGCTGTCATGAGCGAAGAAATAATTCAATGGGTCCCACTTGTGCATGTGTGTGCGCGCGCGCGCGCGTGTGTGTTTGTTTGTGTGTGTCTGAGAGAGAGATCCATCAACCGATGCTCATAAATACATCTTTCAGCCATATGCATTGATGATGCTCAGTAAAAACTTATATAGTTGACACAATCATATAGAACGTCATAGCACACTGAACTTGCATACAAAAATTTCATGCAGGCGGCACAATCAGGGTGGAAGCAGTGGATCAATAAGGGTAGGACTATGTTGAAACCAATGAACTCGTACATAACGGTTCATCATCTTTATCAATGATGGGGAAATATCTTGAATGTTGTGCAAAGAAAACAGGCAGACAACACAATATATAAGTTCTGCTAGAACATTAAGTTTACGTACATCCCTTTCTAAAAAAGTTCAGGTAAAAAATAAAATAGGTCACATCAAATGTACTGGCACATCAGTGCTTCACACCCATAGCTCAGATTTAACTAGTACAGTATCTAACAAGATTCAGTTGTTACGTCAAATTAGAGCACATCCAGGCAGCCATCCCTGCCTCTTCTCCCAAAGAAGCAATGGTCTGCGCCGCACGATGGAGTAGGCCCTGTGCCATCCATCGTTCTGAGCAACACTGGGAAAGTCTGACGTTGACTCCTGTAATGGACGTCGTCGACGGACCTGGGCACTAGTGGCGGCGGCAGGACTTCGATTGATGGATTGACCACTTCTTCGACATGCACGAACACTCGATACAGGTACATCCCTAACGTGGACTACGGCGGCCTTGGTGGTGACGAATAGTACAACCCCGGTTCCTACACCGGTATCTCAACACCAATCACCTTCAGTATGGTGGACGGCTTCTTCATCCATGCCATAACCGTCAGAGCCCAGATGTCTGGAGGAACAAACATACTTACGAGCTCACCTCCAAGGTCGTTGATAAGCTCATTCATGGACTCGCTATTCCAAGCACGTCGAGGCATGCCGTGGAAGGTAAGCTTTGTTAAAAGCTCAAGCTCAGAGGTCACCGAGCCCCATCCTGGGTGCCCCCGATCAAAGCTCACAAGCGCGCCACCGTAGAACAAATGCCAGGAAGATTCGAACACGCGACTGCAATCGAAAGTTGTCCAGAACCTGGCGAAGAAATCAACCGGTGGCAGACACGACGAGCAAGTCACTTATTTAGATGCCATGCGCAATGCCAAGAGCTTTGACAAGGTCATCCGGCGATACGGGAGGCCGGCCGCCGTTGATGGTTACCATCAAAACTTTGCCGACAAACTGGTCGTCAAGCGCCGCGATGCCACTGTTGAGCGACAGCACGCAGCGCCCGAAGGCAGGACGGAGCTCAGGATCTCCGGCTCGGAGATCCGCGTTGACCGGCGACATGATAGTGCACTTGAGTACAGGGAGTACAGGTGGGGGATTTGGGGGAACCGGAGTAGGAATCGAGATTCCAGATGTGGGGGAAGGGCGGGAGATCAGGGATGAAAAGGTAGCATGAATTTCGAACGCGCGCCAAAATGCTCTCGGCGCGCAAGCGCACGAAAACACCGGTGGCGCCCACATGTCGGCCTAAGAGTCCCTATTCTTTCTTTTTTTGAGAGCCCGGCCTTTTTTGAGGATCTTTTGAGAGCCCGGCCTGAGGGTCATAATTGACCGATTTGGCATTGCATTAGTACTTGGCCCATATTCAACGACACCTCACTGGCCCAAACAAGTGTACATCATCGAAAAGACACTGAGCTCAAATTATAACTTGAAAAAGGAGATATACTTTGAACACTGGAGAATGGTGATGCCCTCATTTAGCCCACCAGCAGTTCAAGACAATAAACATTTTGAAACAACGATATATACAACATTCAAACAATGACTAGTGACTACTACTGACATAAACAACAAGACATGATAGTTCATAAGAAGTCTTGCTACACCAACAAAACGCACCCATCTGCAGCGCTCAGACTCTCGTGATCCAGACGAGAAATACATTCTAAATAGAGGAAACTATTACATAGTAGGAGTGACATAGACGAGGATGACCAAATGACAAGGAATATGCATAACAAAAGAGAGAACTACCCATCTAGAACAAGCAACAAAGACAACAAGTCATTCGAAGAGGGATGATCCAACACCATCATAATTTGCAGCCCCAGTTCAGCCACCAGTGAGCCGGAGACACCAGTACTCCACCCTTTCGACGCGTCAGCCCAATTACCTATCAACCTGAAGGCTTGAACCACATCACTGCCTGTAGGACTCGACACATCCAAGGATCAAAGTTAATCCAGATGCCTTGGTCATTCTCACCTTCTTTTGGCTGCAGGCTGTATCATTGACAATTAGGGGAGTTTGCTCCCCAACTCCTAGGGCTCGCCGTGTAGACACAGTTTTCCATAGCAAACAGAGCCTCTCTGCCACCAAGGTCCTTGCCAACGGTGATCTCCTGGTTAATCGGATATTGAGTCCGAGAAACAGAGAGTGTGAACCAAGGCTGTTTACCCGCCTCCAACTCAAAAATCCTGAAGGCCCCAACAAGATGGTATCCTTCTCATAGACGTAACAACCACTATTCGGATACTCACGTATTTCACGATGCTTGCATACAGTGGGGTTTTTGTAATATAACTTTTCCGGCTCATGTGTCCGAATGATCATCAGTCTTTTGTCGTCGTCTGATCGAGCGAGGAACCAGTTGTGCTTCACTGTTTTTGGCAAAGGTGGTGTGATTACAAAGGGTAGTAACTGTAGGGACGCTGCATCATATCAAAAAGGACAGACATTGTTAATGTAAGATCAACATTTGTTCAGAGTATGAGTAGGATAATGCAAGGAACAACATTGGTATTTCCCTATTGGAACTGGGAGGAAAATACATGGAAATGTATACTGGGTTCGAAAATATAGAAGTGCCATGCATGGTTATACTCATGTTATCTCACAATCGATTCTTCACAGGAAACTACCATGTCATGCATGTGACGTAATCATGTTTTGCCCTCACAAACAAATTCTTCAAGGAAACTAACAGAGCATGCATTGTTATATACTCATGTTTTGTGGGATAAATTTTTGTGAGCATATTATTCTAGCCATTGATTGCTGAAGGGCGAACATAGGTATGTACACATGGTAAGCATTACATGATTTCGCTACTTCCAAATATAGAGTTCTCCATATGCACATTTACTTCCCTAATGTATGGTTAGATGAAACCAACAGTGTGATGCATGTTTCTACATCATGAAAATGAGGAAACTAACATGGCCATTGATACACACTCATATTTAGTAGTATATAGATTACTATAAAATAAGGAGAATATAAATATCTTCCTAACCGTTTGATTATTCAGGGGTACAAATTGGCTGTAATGACATGGTCACAATCACATGAATTAACACATTCCAAATATAGCTGATTTACGACGTCTCTAATACATTGCCATAGTTCTACTCAAATTCTGCTCAAACAGGGATATGTCAATCATCACAAAAAGTTCAAATAGTGTCATGGAGTCATCATTAACATCAGATGGAAACAACTTACATGCGCCGTCCCAGCAATACTGTTGGGTTCTACGGTAGGGTGCGTCGACTGCAAATTAAAAATTCCTACGCGCAGAACATCCAGGAACATGCTACGGGATATGGATCACAGTTCGTTACCACTAGACGCCTTGATGCCGTGCAGCGGAAGAAGAGTTGGGGCAGCGCGTCCGCGTGGATCGTCTCCTCCTCGTTCGATCTCCCTCGAGCGCCCGGTCGTCCGATCCCACGTACAAGTTCGCCGGAGCGGCGCAAGTGCACCGCCTCTAACGGTATCCGCGCGTGCGGGAGGAACACCGAGCGGCGGACTGCTAGGTCCGATCACCCAGTCGGCGGCAAGTGGAGGTGGCTCCTGAGGCCGAAGCGATCTGCCTCCTGAGGCCGAAGCGATCTGCCTCCTGAGGCCAAAGCAATCTCTCTCTCGATTGAGTGTGCCGTACCTCCACTTTATATAGGCGTCCGTCGCGGGCTCAACACTTGGGCCTCGCACGGACCCTAAAGCCCAAAGTCTACTCGGTCATGTTCCTAGTCCAGTTCGGATCACATCCGACCGGTGTCTCACGAACCGACCTCGTAGGTTCCTTCCCTTAAGCCGCGACCCCTTAGGTTCAAGTCGGCTTGGTCACAGCTCGGATCACCTCCGACCTGACGGTTGGTAGCGACCTCTAGCAAGGCGTGCCGACCACCAAGCGACGATGAAGCTGGTTAGGCGAACTCAGCATAACGTGTCACACTTCATTCCCTTTGCCACACGATATATGTTGTCGGGCTCAAGGCGAGACTGTCATCCTTGTGCTAGCCCGACCTCTTTCGTTCGCTGATACCGACCACTATCGGATTATCTCATAATCCTTGTCGCATGGCCATGCTGTTCTGGTCGGATCACACGAGGGGCCCAGAGTATACCTCTCCCGATCGGAGGGGCAATCCCATCTTGCTCGACCATGTCTCGCAGCATGGGATTGGACAAACCGAAACCTACCTTTGTAACTACCCATCACGGAGTAGTGTTTGGTCGGCCCAAAGCAAGTCTATCACCATCTCGAGTACATGTCGCCTCAGGTCTTAGGACATAGAACGATGTTGTACTAGAGACTCACAGATGACATATCGCTGCGTCTCATAGTTGGGTCTGTCCGACTCGGACCTTATCTCGACTTCGGATCCGACTATGTCGAATCCGACCAGACCTTTCCAAGTCCATATTATCCGGTTAGCATCCAATGCTCCATGGCTAGTGAGACCGAACCATCGACCGTGTCATATGCTAGTCTAGTCGGCTGCGCGTCCACACAGCCCTTTCGACTAGGGACCTTTTAGGACAGTCATCATACAATGTATAGTCCCACAAACAAGTCACGTACTTGCTGATACACATCATTGATAATGTCCAAGGACTATCTTTATTCATAAACACATAGGAAATATCATCATACATGATTGCCTCTAGGGCATATCTCCAACAGTCTCCCACTTGCACTAGAGTCAATCAAATAGACATCGAATGCCCATAGCTCTAACGTTCCCCTCATGCTTGGGTTGTGGAAGCGGCTTAGTCAACGGATCTGCAACATTTGCATCCGTGTGAATCTTGCATAACTCTACATCACCATTCTTTACGATCTTTCGTATCAGGTGATATTTCCGGTCTATGTGTCTGACCTTGTGGTGATTCCTCGGCTCCTTGGCTTGTGCGATGGCACCAGAATTATCACAATAAAGGTCCAACGGTTTCACCGAGGCTGGGAAAATACCAAGATCATCCAGAAAATGCCGGATCCAAACACCTTCCTTTGCAGCTTCACAAGCCGCAATGTATTCGACTTCTGTGGTAGAATCGGCCACCGTATCCTGCTTGGAACTCATCCAGTGCACTGCTCCTCCGTTCAGGACGTACACGAATCCAGACTGTGATCGACAATCATCTCTGTCGGTTTGGTCTTCCTCACCTCCATAAACTAGGAACATCTCTTTAGTCCTTTTCAGGTACTTCAAAATAGTCTTTACCACTGCCCAGTGACTCTCACCTGGGTTGTCCTGGTATCTACTTGTTAGGCTTATTGCAAAAGCAACATCAGGCCTTGTACATATCATGGCATACATGATGGATCCGATTGCTGAGGCATAACGAATCCTACTCATCCTGCTTCGCTCATCAGATGTCGAGGGACTCTGAGTCTCGCTTAGCCTTATACCATGTGAGAGCGGCAAGAACCCTTTCTTCGCCTCACTCATGTTGAACCGCTTCAACACTTTATCTATGTACGTGCTCCGGCTTAAGCCGAGCAGCCTCCTCGATCTATCTCTATAGATCTTAATGCCTAAAATATAGACTGCCTCACCAAGGTCCTTCATCGAAAACTTGCCATTCAATGATCCCTTGACCGAGTTTAACATCGAAACATCGTTCCCGATCAGTAGTATGTCGTCCACATACAAGATCAAAAACACTATCGAGCTCCCACTTAACTTCTTGTATAAACAAGAGTCCTCTTAAGCTTTTGATGAAACCGAGACCAGTGACGACCTCATCAAAACGAATGTTCCAACTCCGAGATGCTTTCTTCAACCCATAAATGGATCTCTTGAGCTTGCATACCTTACTAGTGCTAGTCGGATCGACAAAACCCTCGGGCTGTATCATATACATGTCCTCGGTTAAATTTCCGTGAAGGAAAGCCGTCTTGACATCCATCTGCCATATCTCGTAATCGAAATATGCAGCTATAGCTAGTATGATCCTTACCGATTTCAGCATCGCTACCGGCGAGTAAGTCTCGTCGTAGTCAACTCCTTGAACTTGTCCATAACCTTTAGCGACAAGCCGAGCTTTGTGGATCTGAACATTTCCATCCACATCGGTTTTCTTCTTAAAGACCCATTTGCAACCAATGGCAGTTACGCCAGGTGGCGGATCAACCAAGTCCCAGACTTGATTCTCATCCATGGACTTTAACTCGGATCTCATGGCCTCTAGCCATGCCTCGGAATCTGGGCTCACCATCGCTTCCGCATACGTGGTCGGCTCGTCGCTTTCTAGCAACAATACATCGCGCTCTCGCAAATCTTTCCGACCTCCGTGGTTCGGTGCCGCTTCCACTACGGGTTCCCCGACCGACTCGGTATGATTTCATCACCAGCCGAGCCGTCCCCGAGTGGTCCTCGAATTTCTTCGAGTCGAAGCGTCCTCCCACTGGCCTCCCGACTGAGAAACTCTTTCTCAAGGAAAACCCTGTTCCGAGCAACAAACACTTTGTTCTCTTCCGGTTGTAGAAGCTATATCCCAAGGTTTCCCTCGGATATCCACGAATATGCATTTATCCGACTTGGCTGTAAGCTTGTCCGACATAAGTCGCTTGACAAATGCTTCACAACCCCAAATCTTTAGAAAAGACAAACCGACTCTTCCCACCACATCTCATGCGGTGTCTTGTCTACGGATTTTGATGGTACCCTATTAAGTGAAAGCTGCAGTTTCTAGAGCGTATCCCCAAAATGACAAGGGTAAATCCGATTTGCTCATCATAGACCGGACCATGTCCAACAAGGTCCTATTCCTCCGCTCGACACGCCATTTCTCCGGCATCTTGAGGTGTGAGCTGAGGTAATATACCTCGACTTTTCAGATGATCATCGAACTCCTGGCTCATGTACTCACCTCCACGATCAGATCGCGAAGCTTTATAGTCTTGCCGAGCTGATTCTCAACCTCGCTTTGAAACTCTTTGAACTTTTCAAAAGTCTCCGACTTGTGCCTCATCAAATAGATATATCCATATCTACTCAAGTCGTCGGTAAAAGTCACAATCATGATAGCCACCTCTGGCGGTTGTGCTCATTGGACCACACATCACTATGTATAAGTTCCAATAGCTCGGACGCCTCTCGCAACTCTTTGCGAAAGGAGACTTAGTCATCTTGCCGAGCAAGCATGATTCACATGTCTCGAACGACCAAGTCGGACGGGTTAGGAGCCCATCATCATGGAGCTTCTTCATGCGTTTCGCACTAATGTGTCCAAGCCGCAATGCCGTAAGTATGTCGGATTTATCTCATTAGGCTTATGCCTCTTGACATTTACGTTATAGACCGGTTCCTGTTCTAGATTCAATATAAATAGCCCATCAACAATGGGTGCATAGCCGTGGAACATACCATTCAAAAATATCGAACAACCATTGTCCTTTAAATTGAATTCATAACCTTGACTCATCAAACATGATGCAGAAATAATGTTCCGACTAAGTGCAGGAATGTAATAACAATTATTCAATTCCATAATGAATCCATAATGAAGTCGGAGCTGCATCGTGTCGACCTCCAACGCATCAACTCTTGCTTTGTTGCCGACCACGATGTCAATCTCCCTTGTGCCACACGCCTAGTTCTTACCAGCCCCTGCATCGAGTTGCAAATATGAACAACCGATCCGTATCAAATACCCAAGAGCTACTAGGTATGTCAGCAAGGTAAATGTCTATAACATATGCAACAAGTGTACCTTTGCTCAAGAAGCATTTCCGCCTTCTTGCCATGCTCGCAAGCCACTTGCTACAGTTCCTCTTCCAAAGGACCGGTCTCCTTGCAATGAAAACAAACGGTCTTTGAGTCCGTCCAGACTTCGCGCAGATGGCATAGGTTACCATCTCCGTGCCTTTGCCTTAGCCTTCTTCTTAGACCAACTCTTCTTGAACTTAGCGATTTCGCACCATCAACACTTGATGCGTGCCTTTCTTAATATCCTGCTCGCCACCTTGAGCATCCCATGCAATTCAGTGAGCTTCTTATCCATGCCATGCATATGATAGTTCGAGATGAACGTCCCATAGCTGGGCGGAAGAGAACCCGAACTGCATCTCAGAGCCAGCTCATCCAAGAGCGGAAGCCCAAACGATCCAAAGCTTGCACATATCCGATCATCTTGATCACATGTGGGCTCGATGGATCACCTTCCTTCAGCTTGCAATCCATCAAGGATCGCCAGACGTTGAACCTTTCGGTCCTAGCTCTGTGTATCGAAACATGCTCTTGAGACTCTCGATCATATCGTAAGCCTCAATGTTTTTGAAATGCTGTTGCAAATCGGGCTCCATACAAGCCAGACATCGACAACTGATCTCCGTTGATTCATCAACGAGTTTCGTAGGTATTTTAGCTGTGGCACTAGCATTATCAGCTGGTTCCTCCGAAGTGGATCCTCTAGAACATGTTCCTTTTATCGTGCTTGAGAACAATTCTCAGATTTCTATACCAGGTGGTAAAGTTTGTTCCATTCAGTTTATCCTTTTCAATAATTGATTTCAATGCAAAGTTGGGTTGAGCAGGTGGTGCCATTGATCTACAACAGAGAATATGCAATCACTAAGCAATGTGTTTATGTAGAGTAATTCTAGCCTAAACGAAATACTCCCATCAAGTCAAGATCCTCCGCAAACTCTCGGTGATTCAGATCCGACTAGCGATGCGACTAGTGAGCTTTAGCATCACTGCTAGCCAACATACCTATCCGTAAGCAACTCCTTGCTAATCGTATCTCTATCGACTCACGCCGATCGGGAAGATATCTCATACCCGGCTCCCAACCTGCTTTGCCACAAGGCCCAAAACCGCTTTTGATAGCCTTGTCAAGTTAACTCGATGCAAAGGCATGTCCGTGTCCGACATTTAACCCTTCAGCTTCAAGGACACCCAAAGCAGCACCCCAATTTTATGAGCCCACTACTAGACGTACTTGACGTGCGAAGGTGCAACATCGGGGATGGCAATTCGCTTGATATTCATGAGGGATCATTCTATCATTTTAACATGCATAGAAACAAAGAAGCATAACAATCACAAATATAAAGCATATTGTGAAATAGTATGGCTCCTTCATGGACGTTCTTCCAGGTCGGCTCCAACTCCGATGACCATCTACTAACTCCATCTTGTTTGTCACGCCGGGACGCCAAGCCGCCAACCTGATCTCTACTATCCAACTACTACAACTAGTAATGAATTTTACATAGAGTCACAAGTCGACACGCAGGTCGTTATACAATATAATGACAGCACTTTGGCTCTGCCGGTGACAAACATGACACGCAGCCCGATAAATTACACACATGCATCACATACACATGAGCCATACTATCCACATCAAACCTGCAAAACAAGGTTATGCATAGGATCGCATTCTACCGGTTTGTGTGGCGGGTACGAAATACACGGCGCTACGCACACGGCGGTCCATGATCGATAAGATCGGTCAGAAATACAGATCACATCTGAACTCCGATCACGCCGAATTCTCTGATCTGACCGATCTTATCGATCATCGCGAATCCGATTCGGATTTATGTGACACGATCTACCCCTACCGGTCGGTCATCCGCCATCGGGGTTAACAGTGAAACGTAAATCCGAATCGGATTCGCGATGATCGATAAGATTGGTCAGATCGAGAATTCGCGTGATCGAGTTGAGATGTGATCTGTGATTCTAACGTCGGCGCTGCCCGCACCACGAGGGCGCTTCGCACACGACGGTCCCGCTTAGCCGGTTAGCGGGCGGGTTCGGCAGCGCCCTCGCGAATGGGCGGGTTCAAATCACAGATCACATCCGAACTCCGATCACGCCAATTCTCGATCGACCGATCTTATCGATCATCACGAATCCGATTCGGATTTACGCTTCACCGTTAACCCGATGGCGGATGACCGACCGGTAGGGGTAGATCGTGTCACGACCTCATCGATCCCGATTTACAGAAAACATAGCCTCAACGATCCCCATGTGCAGTTGATCACATCAACCGTGCACATAGCCGATCTTCTTCAAGGACAACGGATCTCATCTGCCGCCTCCACATATCTAATATGCATACGATCTGAATCCAAATCCTATAGCAGAGGCTCTGATACCACTGTTGGGTTCTACGGTAGGGTGCGTCGACTGCAAATTAAAAATTCATACGCGCAGAACATCCAGGAACATGCTACGGGATATGGATCGCAGTTCGTTACCACTAGACGCGCAGTGCCGTGCAGCGGAAGAAGAGTTGGGGCAGCGCGTCCGCGTGGATCGTCTCCTCCTCGTTCGATCTCCCTCGAGCGCCCGGTCGTCCGATCCCACGTACAAGTTCGCCGGAGCGGCGCAAGTGCACCGCCTCTAACGGTATCCGCGCGTGCGGGAGGAACACCGAGCGGCGGACTGCTAGGTCCGATCACCCAGTCGGCGGCAAGTGGAGGTGGCTCCTGAGGCCGAAGCGATCTGCCTCCTGAGGCCAAAGCAATCTCTCTCTCGATTGAGTGTGCCGTACCTCCACTTTATATAGGCGTCCGTCGCGGGCTCAACACTTGGGCCTCGCACGGACCCTAAAGCCCAAAGTCTACTCGGTCACGTTCCTAGTCCAGTTCGGATCACATCCGCCAAAGTCCTCTGAACTAACCTCGTAGGTTCCTTCCCTTAAGCGCGCGACCCCTTAGGTTCAAGTCGGCTTGGTCACAGTTCGGATCACCTCCGACCTGTACGGTTGGTAGCGGCCTCTAGCAAGGCATGCCGACCACCAAGCAGACGATGAAGCTGGTTAGGCGAACCTTTACAACGTGTCACACTTCTATTCCCTTTGCCACACGATATATGTTGTCGGGCTCAAGGCGAGACTGTCATCCTTGTGCTAGCCCGACCTCTTTCTCGTTCCAGTTTTACCGACCACTATCCGGATTATCTCATAATCCTTGTCGCATGGCCATGCTGTTCCTGGTCGGATCACACGAGGGGCCCAGAGTATATCTCTCCTGATCGGAGGGGCAAATCCCATCTTGCTCGACCATGTCTCGCAGCATGGGATTGGACAAACCCGAAACCTACCTTTGTAACTACCCAGTCACGGAGTAGTGTTTGGTCGGCCCAAAGCAAGTCTATCACCATCTCGAGTACATGCGTCAGCTCAGGTCTTAGGACATAGAACGTATGTTGTACTAGAGACTCACAGATGACATATCGCTGCGCCTCATAGTTGGGTCTGTCCGACTCGGACCTTATCTCGACTCGGATCCGACTATGTCGAATCCGACCAGACCTTTCCAAGTCCATATTATCCGGTTAGCATCCAATGCTCCATGGCTAGTGAGACCGAGCCATCGATCGTGTCATATGCTAGTCTAGTCGGCTCTTGCGTCCACACAGCCCTTTCGACTAGGGACCTTTTAGGACAGTCATCATACAATGTATAGTCCCACAAACAAGTCACGTACTTGCTGATACACATCATTGATAATGTCCAAGGACTATCTTTATTCATAAACACATAGGAAATATCATCATACATGATTGCCTCTAGGGCATATCTCCAACAAATACGTGGTGCCTTCTGCTTTGTCGATCGCGTAGATGATGCCATTGTGTTCAATAGCATCAGAGAAGTGTGTATCAGCTTTGACGATGATCCACTGCGAGCTAAGCTGTCTCCATCTAAAGAAGGCATTGGTGGAAAGATAGGCGAGTACCTTGTCGAACAAGGCAATTAGCTTGAAGTCTGCGTAATCCGCATGTTGTGTGGGCACTTGGCACATTACATGTTTGGATCTACGGTAGGGTGTGTCGACTGCAAATTAAAATTTTCCTACACGCAGAACATCCAAGGAGACTTAGTCATCTTGCCGAGCAACAACTGCCAGAGGTGGTCCTCGCCAAGTGCCAGAGGTGGCCCACACAACTTGGTTATGAGGAGATCAATGAGCACAACTTGGCATTGCCGAGCAAGCATGATTCACATGTCTCGAACGACCCGAAGTCGGACGAAGTTAGGAGCCCATCATCATGGAGCTTCTTCATGCGTTTCAGACTAATGTGTCCAAGCCGGCAATGCCAGAAGTATGTCAGATTTATCTCATTAGGCTTATGCCTCTTGACATTCATGTTATAGACCGGTTCCTGTTCTAAATTCAATATAAATATCCCATCAACAATGGGTGCATAGCCGTGGAACATACCATTCAAAAATATCGAATAGAGAACCCAGAACAGCATCAGTAGCCAGCTCATCCAAGAGCGGGCAGCCCAAATGATCCAAAGCTTGCACATATCCGATCATCTTCATCACATGTGGGCTCAGTGGATCACCTTCCTTCATCTTTCAATCCATCAAGGATCGCCAGACGTTGAACCTTTCGGTCCTAGCCCGTGTCTGAAACATGCTCTTGAGACTCTCGATCATATCGTAAGCCTCAACATTTTTGAAATGCTGTTGCAAATCGGGCTCCATACAAGCCAGCATCAGACAGCTGATCTCCGTTGATTTATCAACGAGTTTGTGGTAGGCTTTCTTAGTTGTGGCATTAGCATTATCGGCAGGTTCCTCTGGAAGTGGATCCTCTAGAACATGTTCCTTTTTATCATGCTTGAGAACAATTCTCAGTTTTCTATACCAGGTGGTAAAGTTTGTTCCATTCAGTTTATCCTTTTCTAGAATTGATTTCAATGCAAAGTTGGGTTGAGCAGGTGGTGCCATTGATCTACAACAAAAAATATGCAATCACTAAGCTATGTGTTTATGTAGAGTAATTCTAGCCTAAACAGAAATACTCCCATCAAGTCAAGATCCTCCGCAAACTCTCAGTGATTCAGGATCCGACTAGCGCATGCGACTAGTGAGCTTTAGCATCACTACTAACCAACATACTTATCCGGTAAGCAACTCCTTGCTAATCGTATCTCTATACGACTCCTGTCGATCGGGAAGGTATCTTATACCCCGACTCCCAACCATCTTTGCTACAAGGCCCAAAACCGTTTTGATAGCCTTGTCAAGTTAACCTAATGTAGTGCATGTCCGTGTCCGACATGAACCCTTCAGTTCAAGGACACCCAGCAGCACCCCAATTTTATGAGCCCACTACTAGACGTACTTGACGTGCGAAGGTGCAACATCGGAGATGGCAATTCGCTTGATATTCATGAGGGATCATTCTATCATTCTAACATGCATAGAAACAAAGAAGCATAACAATCACAAGTATAACACATATTGTGAAATAGTATGGCTCCTTCATGGGCGTTCTTCCAGGTCGGCTCCGACTCCGATGATCATCTACGAACTCCATCTTGTTTGTCACGCCGGGACGCCAAGCCACCAACCTGATCTCTATTATCCAACTACTACAACTAGTAATGAATTTTACATAGAGTCACAAGTCGACACACAGGTCGTTATACAATATAATGACAGCACTTTGGCTCCTGCCGGATGACAAACATGACACGCAGGCCACATATAAATTACACACATGCATCACATACACATGAGCCATACTATTCACATCAAACCTGCAAAACAAAGTTTATGCATAGAATCGCATTCTACCGGTTTGTGTGTCAGGTATGAAATACACGGCGCTACGCGCACGACGGTCCTGATTTTCTGATCTGACCGATCTTATCGATCATCGCGAATCCGATTCAGATTTACGTTTCACTGTTAACCCCGATGGAGGATGATTGACCGGTAGGGGTAGATCGTGTCACGACCTCATCGATCCCGATTGACAGAAAACATAGCCTCAACGATCCCCATGTGCAGTTGATCACATCAACCGTGCACATAGCCGATCTCTTCAAGGACAACAGATCTCATCTGCCGCCTCCGCATATCTAATATGCATACGATCTGAATCCAAATCCTATAGCAGAGGCTCTGATACCACTGTTGGGATCTACGATAGGGTGCGTCGACTGCAAATTAAAATTTTCCTACACGCAGAACATCCAGGAACATGCTACGAGAGATGGATCACAAATTGTTACCAGTAGATGCGCAGTGCCGTGCAGTGGAAGAAGAGTTGGGGCAGCACGTCCGCGTGGATCGTCTCCTCCTCGTCCGATCTCCCTCGAACAGCCAGTTGTCTGATCCCACGTATAAGTTCGCCAGAACGGCGCAAGCGCACCGCCTCTAACGGTATCCGCGTGTGCAGGAGGAACACCATGCGGCAGACTGCTAGGTCCGATCACACAGTCGGCGGCGAGTGGAGGTGTCTATTCGCAACACATGCAAACCCTAGTCGCAGCGCCGAAGCGATTAATCGCATGAGTGTGCCGCACCTCCACTTTATATAGGCGTCCATCGCAGGCTCAACACTTGGGCCTTGCACGGACCATAAAGCCCAAAGTCTACTCGGTCACGTTCCTTGTCTAGTTCGGATCACATCCGACCAGTGTCCTACGAACCGACCTCGTAGGTTCCTTCCCTTAAGCGCGCGACCCCTTAGGTTCAAGTCGGCTTGGTCACAGTTCGGATCACCTCCGACCTGCACGGTTGGTAGCAGCCTCTAGCAAGGCGTGCCAACCACCAAGCAGACTATGAAGTTCGTTAGGCGAACCTGTACAACGTGTCACACTTCTGTTCCCTTTGCCACACGATATATGTTGTCGGGCTCAAGGCGAGACTGTCATCCTTGTGCTAGCCCGACCTCTTTCTCGTTCCAGTGATGCCGACCACAAACCGGATTATCTCATAATCCTTGTCGCATGGCCATGCTTATCCTGGTCGGATCACACGAGGGGCGCAGAGTATATCGCTCCTGATCAGAGGGGCAAATCCCATCTTGCTCGACCATGTCTCGCAACATGGGACTGGACAAACCCGAAACCTACCTTTGTAACTACCCATTCACGGAGTAGCGTTTGGTCGGACCAAAGCAAGTCTGTCACCATCCCGAGTACATGCGTCAACTCAGGTCTTAGGACATAGAACGTATGTTGTACTTGAGACTCATAGATGACATATCGCTGCATCTCATAGTTGGGTCTGTCCAACTCGGACCTTATCTCGACCCGGATCCGACTACATCGAATCCGACCAGACCTTTCCAAGTCCATATTATCCGGTTAGCATCCAATGCTCCATAGCTAGTGAGACCAAGCCATCGACCGTGTCATATGCTAGTCTAGTCGGCTGCGCGTCCACATAACCCTTTCGACTAGGGACCTTTTAGGACAGTCATCATACAATGCACAGTCCCACAAACAAGTCACGTACTTGCTGATACACATCATTGATAATGGCCAAGGACTATCTTTATTCATAAACACATAGGAAATATCATCATACATGATTGCCTCTAGGGCATATCTCCAACATTACAATCTTCTGCCAAACAAGGTGCATCCAATTGACGACGTAATCTAGATGAACTGGACCGCGACGGTAAAACTTTATATCATCCAACAGAGGAAGGATAATCTCATGGGAGGTCTGGTAGAGTAGAGATAGAGATAGAGATAGAGACTACTACTACCAATGTGCTGGCCCGTGCATTGCAATGGATCCAAAGTAGTAGAATCATACTTGTTCACGGGCTTGAAATATAAACACTATAGTTTTGATATACATATATCAGTAAAAGTAAATCATGCTTCACTCAAAATATATTCCTCGAGCTGTTTTGATGGTTTGAAGATAACATGTTTCAAAAAAACCAGAGCTGTTTTTTTACATTTTGTAGCGTGGCACGGCATCCGGTGCACCTAAGCGTCTGAAAAAAATTGAGTTTGGGTCGGTGGCACACCCTGCCGCAAGATGCCCGTGTGGGCTTCTTCTATAACTAGCAAGATGCCCTGCATTGCAGGGAACATCAAGATGCATTTTTTTACAGAACACCTGTTGTGATTGACCCTTGCAGGAGTAATCCCATGTGTAAAAACTAATGATATCTCAAGAATTTTATCGGAAAAATGGTATCTTTGGAACAAGTTTTCTCTACTACTGCTCCTTGCAGTGAGCGGTATGCAATGCATGTGTCAGCAGACATGACAGCTTGTCCATGGAAGTTGAACCACGACGACCATCACGTTTCTTGTTTCTACCACTGCCACACCCACACGCGATTCCCACGACGCCGCTCCAACCCACGACTCGATGTCCCCCGACGTGCGCCTCATCCCTCTCGGCCCCACCGCTCCTCTGCCTTTGTGTGCATGACATGCGGGCCAGCTGAACTGCGGCGACCATCAACTTTCTACCACAGCCACACCCGATTGGACGCGGTTTGCCTGCTCCGCTCCTGTGCTCCGATCCGTACTCCCGCACCATTGAATTTTAATCTAGCGGCTGTGACACATTTCATCCCGGGCATCAATCCTGAGCTAGAGTACTTGTGTACTATAGGTAGTACCCACCGGTGTGGCCATCTATGCCTCGTAACGCCTCGACGCCTAGCCGTGGCACCCTCGCCACGACCACGCTACCACCGACCGGTTCATCTCGAACGAGTGAGTTGTGAACCACGCCACCATCATGAGAATGACATGTGGGCTAGCCGCATTTAAGGTCTGCATGTCATTGACTCATAGGCCGGTGCACTAAGCCACTGAAGCTCGGTCCCGTGGGCCCCGAGAGGGAAATGTAACTCCTGCGGCAGGCCTTGTGGTGCTCCCGCAGTACGAGCTCGTGCCAAACCCGGATGAGATTTGGTAACCAACTAGTATGGTACACATGCATTGAACGCATGAGATTTGGTAACCAAATCTCTACTCTCTATATACTCTTATAAAAAACAGAGTTGGTGATGATGGTGTGCCTGCCATCCTGTAATATAGGCCATCCGATTTATATCTGACAGATAGGAAGGAAACTATGGCAATTTTGCAAAAAGATACCCACACCCCTCTCCACATTTGCAAATAAGGCCTTCTCTTGTTCATCCTTTTCTCCCACAACATAAACTACTCATACAAATGCATCTTGATTTTCCGTGCAACGCATGGGCATCTTGCTAGTTATGAATAAATAACACTCTATCAACGAGCCCCATCAGACACCAAATTTCTTGGCTTCCATGCTACAGCTAGATCTTCCCCTCGTTTCTGCTTTCCAACCCGGCGGCGGGCGGGGTGCGGTTTTGCCAATAGTAGGTTTGCTCAACGGCGGTCCCACATGAAAGTGAAAATGCTAGGCAACACGCCTTCCCTAGCTATGTAGCATGCCGGACGGGCCGTGGAGTACTCCCGATTCCCGGGCGTTGCGGCGGATCCAAATTAGTAGAATAGTAGTACTTATTCACAAACTTCAAAGAAATCACTCTTGTTTTGATATACTCCTAATATATTACTTTTCACTCAAAATATATTTCTCGGTCTGTTTTGATGAGGTGAGGGAGGGTTGTGGTTGCTTTCAAGATAATAAGGGGTTTTCTGCAAATTGGAGCAGAGAAGTGGGCTATTGTTGCAAAAATGCCACAACTTACCTCACAGCCGTTAGATGCAGATTTAATGGTCAGAAACGATGGATGGCAGACACACCACCATCACCAACTGAGTCTTTTATAGGAGTAGGAGTAGAGAAAAATGTATAAATTGTAACATTTGGTTCTGCTCCTTGGCACGATTGATATATAGAAATAATGATTGGAAACGCTAGGGCGGGGCTATTTCCGCCAGATAAGTAGGGTACGTAGTAGCTAGGTTGGCGCATCAGTTTGGTCACATGCGGTCCGAGATGTTCTAGTGTTTCTAGAAAGATGCCCGTGCATTGCACGAAGTTGATGGAAAAGGTAAGCACAACTTGTAAATTGACAGATGGAGTACTAGTTACAGTGATGCATATAATTAAGCAAAGGGATCACATATGTCGGTATTGACTGGAACGAGAATGCAATAGTACAATAAGAATTAAGGCCACGATGATGTGATCGTAGTGGTGGTTACAGGAGGCAAGAAGAAAGATGCATCCATCAACGTACGACCTCCTCCTCCTCAACTTAGTGCGCCGGGCCACCGACCGGTGGCTAAGGAGCGGCGCCTTTTGTGGCGAGGTCAAGGTGCTTCTCAGCAAAGGTATCCAAGGCTTCCAGCCGGTTGAGGAAGGCCAACGTCGTAGTGTCTTCAATGGCCTTGTAGATACCTATGTACACGATTTGCTCGTACATGTGGATGGGTAGGTCGACGAATTCTTGCAGGGGCGGGCGCCTCAAGCAGCGCGACCTCAGTGGACATTCTTCGTGGCGTCGGCGGGCAGTCGCAGGGCCACCAGTGCTTGAAAGAGGTTCCGGTTATGGAGGCCGATTAGGGTGGCAGGCAATGAGCAGCCCAGGCATGTGGGTTGGAGGAGTACAGCGATGTCGTCCCTGAGCTTCTTGAGGACGGTGAACTTGTTGGTGGTGGCAACGATCATCTGGTCCAACTGAGAGTCGTAGTTGGCGTCGACAGCGGCCATCCTCCAGCCGGTTGTGAACACCGCCTGGAGACGATCCTCGGCGCCATGCCACAGGCCGGCATCGTGGACCATCTGGCATAGCCGCTTGCCGCTCGCGTGCATCACCGCCATGGGTCTGGAGTGAGCACTTTTGCGCTTAGTGTAGGTGCTTAGGCAAATGCTTAGGTGCGTACGATGTGGTAGATGCATTGGAATGGAGGAGCGCCATTATATGAGTCCAAACTGCGTTGCATTCACATTGTGCAACCTCTTTTCCCAATCCCCCTCACATTACTTCCCTCATGCATGCACGATGCTAATTGAAGGAGGATGCATCATTGGCCGTTCAACATTTCGGGAACTGCTACCCCACCCTCGTCTGCATTAACGCCATATCGAGAACTGCACCGCTCGCTGTCAAATCAAATAGTACTGCGCTGCCTGTTGCACGCCTGGCTGAACACGCCTCCTCGCCTCCATCAAACCCCTCCGTTAAACCCACATGCAAACCGAGAAACCTACTCCGGCCACACGTACATTCATGAGCGGGCTGGAATTAAATGCAACACCGGCCGAGCTCCTCTCGTCTGCCCTTAGTTTAAACGAGGCCAGACGCCGGCCAAGATCCTACCGTCCGCCCTCTATTTAAACGAGGCCAGACAGACAGCGGGCAAGAATCGCACCCCTCCGCTGCTCCCCCATCTCCTCCTTCACCATTTTCTCCACTCTTCCGATGGCTTCCGAGGAGCCGTTCTCCGGCCTACTACCCGGCTGGGAGTCCCGCCGAGCCCTCCGGATACGGGCGAGGCCACTCGGTGCTTCATCAACCTCACTTGGCCCGACGGAGCCAGTTGCCGCCCCAATCCGGCTCGTCGTTCAACAACTCGCCGCTCTAGTTCAGATCGATGAGGAGTGGGGAGTTGCTCCACGCTGGCACGGCGGCGAGCACGCCGATACGGGTGCCATCGCTGCCACGTCGTACCATGCCACCAGTGTCTGCGGTGGCCGCGCCTCCCGTGTCTGTGGGTGCGCCACCCGTGCCTGCGGCCACGCCTCCCGTGTCTGCGGCGACGCCATACAGGCAGAGACAGAAGCCGGGTGCCTGGAGAGCGATGAGTCAGTGGCCAGCTTCTCCATGTCCGCCGCCATCATGGAGGAGAAGTAGAACACGGGAGGCCACCGCCAGTTGGGTCCCATGAAGGCCACCGCCGAGGTGACGACTGCGCATTCAGGTGGTTTCTTTGCTGCTTCGTATCTTCCGAGGACCTTCGTCGACCCCGCAAGTGTCTGCCGGACATGAGGAAGACAAAGGGATCCTGTAACGCCCCGGATTCGATGCGCCAGGTGTCCGCCAGTTATTCGCCGTCGTTGCTATGTCATTTGCTTGCGTGTTGCACTTTGCCATGTCATCATCTGCATTTCATATCATATCATCATGTGCATTTCATTTTGCATACGTGTTCGTCTCATGCATCCGAGCATTTTCCCTGTTGTCCGTTTTGCAATCCGGCACTCCTATGTCTCCCGGCGCCCTCTTCTACCTCTTTTCGTGTGCGGGTGTTAAACTTTCTCGGAATGGCCCGAGGTTTGTCAAGCGGCCTTGGTATACCACCGGTAGACAGCCTGTCAAGTTTCGGATCATTTGGAGGTCGTTTGGTACTCCAACGGTTAACCGGGTAACCGCAAAGGCCTCTTTAAGTTGCAGCACAACACCCCTTTCAAAGTGGCCCAAAACCCAGCAAACTCCCCTCCATGCTCTCAGTCGTTCGATCACGATCGCGTGGCCGAAAACCGCACCTCATTTGGACTCTCCTAGCTCCCTCTACCTATAAATATGTGTCTCCTCCAAATTTCGGTCTAACCTTAGCTTCTTCCTCCTCCCGCCGACGGACACGCCCACCGCCGCCGGACATGCCCGCGGACACCTCACCCGCCAATCATGGAGCGCCACGTCATCGCCGCCGCTGCCTCAGCCAACCGGCGCCACCACCTCCTCCTCACCTCCCACCACGCCTTGCCTGGGCTCAGATCCGCCCGCCCGGCCGAACTGGCTCGCTGGCCCCACTCACACGCCCTTGCCTCCTCCGTCCTCCGCCGCTGCGCCCGACTCCGGCCGCGGACCTCGTCGGTGTGCCCCGCCGCCTCGCCGGGCGCCAGCGCCGCCACTGCGCCCGCCGGAGCCGCCTCCGCCGTCCGCTCGCCTCGCCGCGCCAGCGCCCGGCCACCATCAGGACGCGCCGCCCAGGCGCCTCCCGCTGCCGCAGCCTCCTCAGCGCCGCCGCGCGCCACCCTGGCCGCCCGCCGCCTCGTCGCCTCCTCGCCGGGAGCTGCCCGCCTCGCCAAGCACCTCCCAGCGCCGCCGCCCCCGGATCCGCCGGATCCGTCCGGGACACCTTCCCGACCTCTCCCTCGACCTCTGCCGTCGTCCCCATCGTCTCCGGCGACATTCCGGCGAGATCCGCCATCGCTTTGAAAACCGTGCAAATCTGGAGGTTGACCCGAAATATCCTGTCCTTTTTCTGCAGATATTTTGTTGCATTTTCATCATGCCATAACTCTGCATCCGTAGCTCCGTTTTGTGCGTGTAATATGTCAAATTGTTCGTCTCGAAGTGTAGATCATTTCATATCATTGCATCATTTTCATTTGAGCTCATCTTGATGCCCGAAATGCTGTTAGAAGAGTGCTATGTGATGTTAGTTTCAGATTCTTATCAGGACATGCACGTTTGTCATTTTTACCATGATTGATGTGTGCACCCTATGAACTTGAGTCCAACATGTGTTTTGTAATATGCCATGCCATCTTTCTAGGGGTGTATGCCATGTATTTTTGTGATCTATTTGGTGACTAGCACAAGCATGCAAACTAGGTGTCTTGATGTTGCTGATTTCAGCCCCTGTTTTGCTGATATTTTTATGCCATGTTGACTTGATGCTACAGAGAGATCCATGCTTATTTTGAGATACTTCAGTAAGGATGTTTTGTTATACATGTCTTGCTCTATCCATCCATGCCCTTGTTTGAAATTATGGAGTGCCTTAGCTTGAGTTAATCGAGCTCTACTTTTGCTATAAAATGTTCCTGGCAGATTGTTTACATGTTATTCAATTTTGCCGAGGTTGTTGTAGTTGATCCTTGCATGCTATGATGTTGTTCTTGCCATGTATAGCTTCTATGCCATGTCTTCTTGCTGTTGGTTGCCTTGCCATGCCATGTATTGCTCTGTGGTGAGTGATTCAAGCTCACCAACATGCCTACTTATCGTTGTTCCTGCCATGTATGAATCTGTAATATAACTTGCCATGTTTACATGGGTGCCATCATATTTTCTGATCCTTTTTGGCTTATGGTCAGTAAAGGACTTTTGTTCTATGCAATTAGTAGATTCATGCCATGCCTTTGTTTGCCATGATAAGTTCCTGTAACATGTTGTTTGATAGCTCTAAACATTGCAACCTGATGTTATTTCTGCAAAGTCTGAAATTGTTATTATTTGCAATCTTGCCATGTGTTTTTGAGCATTTTCTAGTGATTTCTGGAGATAGCTCAGTGTTCATGTTTTGTAATGCTTTACCTGTACATCATGCCCATGCCTTTTGTTTTCATTTTGAGGTCCTGTAGCATGTTGTTTTGATGCCTGCAATATGCCTAGTTGCTGTTTTGGACAGATTGTTGCTATAACTTGTATAGTGTGTATGTGTTGAACCGTTGCTCCGTTTGAGTGTGCTCTATATGAAACTTGCTTGATTTTGCATGTAGTTTCATATTATCATGTTGCATCCTTGTTTTGAGGTGTTTGCTTGATGTTTGTATGCATTTTGCATCAATGCCATGCTTATCTTGTTTTGCTCATATCTTCTAGGCCGTAGCTCCGAATCTAATGAACTTTATATGTAACTTGACTAGAATTTCGTGTAGATCATCGTGGTGCATCTTAACCTGTTGTTTAACAACTTGAACATAAAGTTATATCAGATCTGGACCAATTTCGAAATTTGCATATGAGGACTTACCGGAATTGTTATATGTTGTTTCCGGCCTCATTTAAACTTGCTTTGATGTGTTGCTCTTGTTTGCATCATATCTTGCCATGAGTAGCTGCATGTAGCCTTGTCATGCATCATGCTTGTTGTGCATCATGTCTTGTTCATGTGTGGTGTGTTTACTTTGTTGTGTGCTTCTTCTTGTTAGTTCCTGTTTCGTTGCGATCGTGAGGATTCGTTCGTCTACTCTTGGTTTGGCTTCATCCGTTCATCTTCTTCATGGACTCGTTCTTCTTCCTTGCGGGATTTCAGGCAAGATGACCGCTACCCTGGATCTCACTACTATCATTGCTATGCTAGTTGCTTCGTTCTATCGCTATGCTGCGCTACCTATCACCTATTTATCAAGCCATCCCAATTGCCATGTCAGCCTCTAACCTTTTGCACCCTTCCTAGCAAACCGTTGTTTGGCTATGTTACCGCTTTGCTCAGCCCCTCTTATAGCGTTGTTAGTTGCAGGTGAAGATGAAGTTTGTTCCTTGTTGGAACATGGAGATGTTGTTCCTTGTTGGAACATGTTTACTTGTTGGGATATCACAATATATCTTATTTAATTAATGCATCTATATACTTGGTAAAGGGTGGAAGGCTCGGCCTTATGCCTGGTGTTTTGTTCCACTCTTGCCGCCCTAGTTTCCGTCATATCGGTGTTATGTTCCCGGATTTTGCGTCCCTAACGCGTCGGGTGATTTATGGGACCCCTTGACAGTTCGCTTTGAATAAGACTCGCCCAAGAAGGCCCAACCTTGGTTTTACCATTTGCCTCACCACCACCTATATTTTCCTTGGGAGTAATTAACCCAAGGGTCATCTTTATTCAGCCCCCGGCCGTGCTTCTCTAAGTGCTGGCCTGAACCGAGCTGATGCATGGGCCACCTTGAGGCAACCCGAGGTTTGGTTTTACTCAGTAGCTAGTCTCATCCGTGTTGCCCGAGAACGAGATATGTGCAGCTCCTATCGGGATTGTCGGCGCACATCGGGCGGCTTTGCTGGTCTTGTTTTATTGCTGTCGAATGTCTTGTAGCCGGATTCCGAGAGTGATCGGGTCTTCCGGGAGAAGGAATATCCTTCATTGATCGCGAGAGCTTATCATGGGCTAAGTTGGGACACCCTGCAGGGTTTGAACTTTCGAAAGCCGTGCCATGGTTATGTGGCAGATGGGAATTTGTTAATGTCCGGTTGTAGAAAACCCGGTTGATCTTAATTAAAATACACCAACCGTAAAGCGTAATCGTGAGTGTCTCTTTTCGGGTTGATCGAGAGGAGAACACGGTTTCGGGTTATGTCGACGTAAGTAGGAGTTCGGGATCACTTCTTGATCATTGCTAGTTGACGACTGCCCTTTGTTTCTCTTCTCGCTCTCATTTGCGTATGTTAGCCACCATATATGCTTAGTCGCTGCTGCAACCTCACCACCTTATCCCTTCCTTTCCTACTTAAGCTTTGCTAGTCTTGATACCCATGGTAATGGGATTGCTGAGTCCTCGTGGCTCACAGATTACTACACCACCAGTTGCAGGTACAGGTTTGCGATGATCATGACGTGAGAGCGATGTTTGCTTGTGTTGGAGTTCTTCTTCTGCTTCTTCTTCGATCAGGGGATAGGTTCCAGGTCGGCAGCCTGGGCTAGCAGGGTGGATGTCGTTTGAGCTTCTGTTTATGGTTTCATCCGTAGTCGGATGTTGATCTTGTATATGATGTTGATGTATTCTTGTGGCATTTGTGCCTTTTGTATGTATCCCCATCTATTATGTAATGTTGATGTAATGATATCCACCTTGCAAAAGCGTTTCAATATGCGGGTCTATCCTTGGTGGGACCGTCGAGTTCCTTTTGGATAGGGTCGCATATTGGGCGTGATAGATCCGCAGGCGGCCATTTAGATTAGGTACTCCCTCTCCGGCTGGCGGGAAATATTTGTTCTAAGAATGGATAAATTGGATGTATTTATAACTAAAATAATTCTAGATACATCCATTTCTAGGACAAGTATTTCCGGACGGAGGGAATATTAATTATACCAAGAGAGCTGGATTAGCACCGCTTATTTCATGTAAATGTAACGAAATCCATCATGTTTATATGAAGATCCAACTTTTTTATATGAAATCTTGCATGCTTATATGAAAACAGTCCGTGTTTGCACGAATTTCATTTGGTTCGTCAGAGTTGTGAAAATGGATGCCGCTGGCGTTTGATGTCGTCCTCCGCGGAAGGAAGCGGGAGGAAATTTGCCGACTGCCGTTGGAGATGCTCTTATGATGGAAGTAATAGAGTCACATCCAATCCATTTGAGTTAATTGTGTGTATGATTCTCCCTCTATAAAAAGTTAATTGCATGTACAGTGTACACATGACTTGCAGGGTGGCTACAACTTCATACAGAAAGTTAAAAAGAAACAAGTCCATCCTTAATCTTGTATTCTAAGTATTCTGTGGGTTCCACTGTCAGTACAGTAGCGAAAGAAGTATATATTAAATAAGTAATATATAATATAAAAAATCTAAAGTTAAAGACAAAATTCGAACTCAGGTCATCGCATTGCGAGGATCCGGCGCTAACCAGTCCAACACATTTTTGTTGTAGACCATGCCGAGATATATTCCATGTTCATTTATATTCCACTGTTTTAAATATTTGTCTTTTCAGATTTCAATGGACTACCACATACAGATGTGTATGTAGACATATTTTAGAGTGTAGACTCACTCATTTTGCTCCGTATGTAGTCACTTGTTGAAATAACTAAAAAGACAAATATTTAGGAATGGAGGGAGTAGAAAACAGAGTTGGTGATGATGGTGTGCGTGCCATCCTGCAATATAGGCCGTCAAATTTATATCTAACGGATAGGAAGGAAACTATGTCAATTTGGCAAAAAGATACCCACACCCCTCTCCAAGTTTGCAAATAAGGCCTTCCCTCGTTCATCCTTTTCTATACACTTACTAGCAATGTGCCCGTGGGTTGCTACGTATCCAAAATAGAATAATACATGTTCACAAACTTGAAAGAAAAACACTCTAGTTTGGTGTATATATCACTAAAAATATACTCGTATTAGGTTTCACTCAAAATATATTCCTTGTGGCTGTTTTGATGAGGTGGGGGAGGGATGTGGTTGGTTTCAAGATACTAAGGGGTTTCTGTAAATTGGAGCAGGGAAGTGGGGTCTTGTTGCAAAATTCCACGACTTACATCATAGTCATTAGATGCAGATCTGATGGTCAAAAATGACGGCTGGCAGACACACCATCATCACCAACTGAGTCATTTATAGGAGTAGAGATAAAAAACAGAGTTGGTGATTATGGTGTGCCTGCCATCCTGCAATATAGGCCGTTTGATTTATATCTGACGGATAGGAAGGATACTATGGCAATTTTGCAAAAAGATACCCACACCCCTCTCCACATTTGCAAATAAGGCATTCCCTCGTTCATCCTTTTCTTTCAAAAGATAAACTACTCATATAAATGCATCTTGATGTTCCGTGCAACGCATGGGCATCTTGCTAGTCTCTCACAAGATAAACTACTCATAAAAATGCATCTTGATGTTCCGTGCAACGCACGGGCATCTAGCTAGGTTCTTTTAAAATAGTTACTGCGATATTTGGGTTGAAGTGATATATTTTATGTATGCCCCGAATGATTTCAGATTCACTAGTAGTAACAAAGAAAAGGTTGTCTTGTTAATTAACAGAAAACAGGCTGAAAACTATCACATGAGGCCGGTAAAAACAAGGCACATTGGGTTCAGATCATCGCTACTACAGCTGTCTGTGCGCTGAGAAGTCTACATATCGAGGGGGTACGGAGAAAAGACGACGAGTGTGTCCGAAAGCGAGGCACATAGACACAATGTTTGAGAGAGAAACCAATTGACAGATTAAGATCAGATCAAGTAGCCACCCTTCTGCTGTCATTGTTGGGGTTGGGGGGGGGGGGTTGTGTAGGGGGAGGGAGAGAAAGATGTATCGAGAGTGTGCGCGGTAGGCATAGAGGCACAACTAGCGAGTGTGTGTGTATGTGTGTGTGTTTGAAAGAAGAGTAGATAGATTACTATCAAGATCGAGGTGGCAACCTATTCCTTCGGTGTCGGGTAGTGTGTGTGTGTGAGAGAAGCCAGTCGATAGATTAGTATCAAGATCAAGGTGTCACCCTACTCCTTCGGTGTCTGGAAGTGCGTGTGTGTGGGTGGGGGGGGGGGCAGTGACACTTACGTATCTCTACTCTTATAAAAAACAGAGTTGGTGATGATGGTGTTCCTGCCATCCTGCAATATAGGCAATCCGATTTATATCTGACAGATATGAAGGAAACTATGGCAATTTTGCAAAAAGATACCCACACCCCTCTCCACATTTGCAAATAAGGCATTCCCTCATTCATCCTTTTCTCCCACAAGATAAACTACTCATACAAATGCATCTTGATGTTCCGTCCAACGCATGGGCATCTTGCTAGTAGGAAGGAGTTTGTGTGACACATATCTATATTAAGGGGTAGGTAGATAGGATGTGTGCGAGGCATACTTAAAGCATCACGAAGATAAACAAACGGTGTGCATGCAAGTGCCGGAAAAAATGAAGCGATAAACAATGTCTATGTGTGTCTGTGTGTGTGTGTGTGTGTGTGTGTGTGTGTGTGAGAGAGAGAGAGAGAGCGAAATCACAAAACAAAAGGTGCTTTGCTGGAATCCCATTGTATGTATTCATATGGTTCCGGGACTCGAGTTAACCTTAGGCATATGTGTGAGAGACATAATTATCCTTTGAGATATTAGTGGCTGTGGGTGGGCGGAATTAAAGGGGTGGGCGTGTTCGACAGAGAGAGCGTGTGTGTTTCTGTGTGAGAGACTTGTAGGACAGGGTAGAAAGTAGAATTCTAACCTTGACAGAGGGAGAGAAATACACGAAGTGCGTGTGTGTGATTCCGATGCCCACAGGGAAATGAGATATGTATGCGTGTGAGAGAGATTGCACAGTTCATTCACGTATCACTATCTAGCGATCGTGGACATGCATCGCTTTAACATAAATCAATATCTACTTCGTATCGTTGCCAAAGGTACATTATCGATTCAACGCTATAAAGATTGGACACTCACATATCACATTTTCGTCTATCTAAATAAACCCTTTCAATTGTGCATGCTAAAGTTAGAGTGATGTTTCTTCAAACAACCAATGTAGCAATCATGTACATGCACCATTGTTACTCTTGCATTCAAATTCGTTAGTCTTGGATGATTTAAGGCTCTATTATGAAGTAATATATGTAATATTCATATCTTAATTCAACGGTGCTATTTATGAAATGGAGGCTATGTACTCATGTGAGGTAACACTTTTAAGTAGCTGACTACAATATCCATTTCTTTTGTGGACTACAATATCCATTTCTTTTTGTGCGCCTCTACACTAACACGCCAATGCATTATGTCTAAAGTAAATAACCAATGGCACTAAATTATCTATTTACACGAGAAATACATAGGATGAGCATTTGATTCTTTCTTTTTGTGAACGCACCTCTACACCCGTACGATTGGCCGCGCCCGTGTGAACGTCCAAGTTATCGGCGCATCATCCCGAGTTATTATCTTTTTTTCTGGGGTGGACTTCACACCAGTTATTAACTGCAGACGCGTGCACCATGTACACAGTCTCGCATGACCTTCCCGCTAGCACGGTCCAAAATTAGTTGAAATTGGATGCGAATGATCCCGGGGCGGCAAAATCTCCCGCCTTCTTCTAAAATTTCCACCACCTAGTCTTTAGCATGTGAAATTCCCCTTTTGTCCTTGGTGCACGGAGAACAACAGTAACAATACCGCCCTCATCTACATAATAGGTCGGGGCTGCTTTGGTAACTTCTGGTTCCCCCACCACACGACACCCCCATTTCCTCTCCCCCTCCCGCAAAAAACAACTAACTCCACAGAACCAGAGCATCTTACATCACGCCGTCTGTACTTCATCGGCCTTTCTACCCCTCCCCGCTCGAAACCCTAGACTGCTCATCCATCGGCGTACTAGAGCCCATTCACTACCAGCGGCGTCCACCTCGTCGGATCTGCTTCTGCGGCCGCATCTACCCCTCTCACCTCCACTAGAAACAAGTAGACTACGCATCCACCACTGTACCACAGTCCATTCAGTGTCGGCCTTGTCCACGGCGCCGGATCTGCTTCGCAGGTACTCTCGTCAACCGCAGCGCATCTACAGCTGCTCATTCAGATTCCCCACCGAGACGCCGTCCACCCCCGAGCCGCCCCACCGACGCCCTGCCGACGGCCTCGATCCGCTTCGCCAACACCTTCCTCAACCCTACCGGAGCCGCTTCGCCGACACCATCGTGAACCCTACCGGAGTAGCTTCGCCTATACCATTCTCAACCCTAACGGGGCCGCTTTGCCAACTCACAAGTCCACGGACACAGATTCGCTTTGTCGCACCCTCATCCAACCTACAGGAGCAGCTTCTGACGCCCCGTCCACGGCCGCAGATCCGCATCCTCGACACCATCCTTAACCCAACCACCGGAGCAGCTTCACTGATGCCCTCGTCCACGGCCACAGATCCGCTTCTCCCACACCGTAGTCCACCCCACCGGAGCTGCTCCACAAACACCCTACTCGATGGTTCTAGATCTCCTTACCGGACCCTGACAGCCAGCGCAGCGTCATCACCCTTGATGTTTCTAACCTAATTCCCACCGTCTGGCAAGATGCCAAGCACCCGCCACGGCCTAGGTACTTCAGCTTTAAACCCGTCCAGCATCACCTTCCCGATGTACTTCAAATATACTAACATGTCGCTGTTACCTGTTATGCAGCTGGCAAAAACTACAAGGACGATGTTTCTTCTCGATCTAACAGCTTGGCCAAGCAAGATCCTGGAATGAGGCATTGCTATGATCTTGTAAGTGCATATCTCTCTCTTGTATTGTTGTGTGCCTGCCAGCGTGCTTTGCTAGGATTTTCGACCAGTAATCCCTTTGTGCAGACAATGATTTCTACTATAGGCTCCTAAATTAGATATGTAGATGACATACTTGATACTACCTCGTACCTCCGTTCCTAAATATAAGTCTGTGTAGAGATTCTACTATAGGCTATAAACGGAGCAAAATGAGTGAAACTACACTGGAAAATGCATCTATATACATCTGTATGTGGTCCATACTGGAGTCTCTACAAATACATATATTTAGGAATAGAGGTAGTACATTACACAAAATCCTAGGTGGCATGTAGGAATTCCAGTGCACTACATTAGGCTCCCTTAGAGTGCCTGCTAGTCCAGCACACAGAGTCATGGCTAGTTTATGCTACGCGCACAATCGTTAATTGGTGGTTTAAATATGTGCAAGGGATATGCAATGTATTATCATGTAGAGATGTCTGAAATTAGCCGTGTCAACTTGCAGATAGGGTTACACAATGAAAAAGTACAAGATGTATGTGGCAATTTCATGGAACATCGCAAAAAAAGGAGAGGCAGCGGTGAGCCTATACAGTGTGCTATGGTAGGTTACTCCTCCATTGCAATTATCGTGACATGTTATTTGTATGTCAGTTCTATTGGCCAAGTTTCTTAGGGACAGTTATTACGAGTTATCCTAAGAAAATAAGCACATGTGAATATAAGCTCCAGGTAATAAGCCAACCAGTTCTTTTCATTGCCTTCCTTTTCAGCTTATCTTTGGTATGATCAGTGAAAAGTCTAGATTGCATTATATTTTGTCATTTTTCTGCCCATATGAAAATTAATTTGACTTGCAAACATCACAAATTGAACCCACTGTAGTAATTAAAATGATAGGAAAACAGACCATCACTATTTGTTCAAAATGCAAATACAAAGATACCATCTACTTGGCACAATCTACTTTGGTCAATGTCTTTCATAGAGATCCCATTGCCTAATTTAAATGAAGAATGCATGACCCACATTTAAATGAAGAACAATTATTTATTGAAATTTGATGGTCCAAGTGGCTGGTTATTATCATATAGCAGCACCACCTGAAAGCATCATATAACAGCAGCAGCAGCTCATAGCAACTCATCATACAATAGCAACAGCAACTGTGTGCAATTCATCATATACCAGCAGCACCTCATAGCAATTCATCATATAGAAGCAACAGGAGCAGCTCATAGCAATTCATCATATAGCAGCAACAGAAGCAGCTCATAGCAATTCATCATACACTCGTGTGCGTCGGTCCTAAACAAACAGTTTTTTTACCCCTTTCCGCGACGGCATTTGGAATCGTTGCCAAGTGAGTGTCGACAATAGGGGAGTCCTTCCCACATGACCCAGAAACCATTGGGGATATGCCCTCCTGGCACACACACTCGGCAAAATGAGGTCGTGTGCGGCCGACGAGCACTCAAATACAGAAATACGTACAATAGTGCTAGAAAAAAAATACAATTATACAGGCAAAATCATTTCTGGTCGTAAGTACATCCAACACAATCAGTCACCACTAAAATTTTCTGTTCGTATATACATCCCACACAGTAACTACAAGGAAAACTGTCGGATCATGGGTTCCGGCGAAACCCTCAAGGTTCAAACACTGGGGTGCGCGCGAAGATTTCCTCCCTACCAATCCACGCCCTAGCCCGCTAAGATCTCGCAGACGAACTCGACGAACTCACAACACAAGGACACAAGATTTATACTGGTTCGGGCCACCGTTGTGGTGTAATACCCTACTACAGTGTGGTGGTGGTGGATTGCCTCTTGGGCTGATGATGAGCAATACAAGGGGAAGAACAGCCTCCTGAGGTTGAGGTGTTCTTGTGCTCTGCGAGCTTGTGGATGTGAGGATGGGAGGTGGAATCGACCAATCCCCTTCCCAGTGGTGGCTAGTTCTACTTATAGAGGCCCTGGTACTCTCCCCAAATATTGAGCGGGAAGGGAGCCAACAACGGCCAGTTTGAAAGGTGACAACTAGTACAACTTATCCTGACAAAAGCGGTCTTTGCCTGCGAAAGGATCTGGTGGTGACGCTGTCTTGGGCTCCACGGTGACCTCCGTCTTGCCATCCTTCGGGTCCTGGTCTCATTGCACTGATATGGAAACCTTTGCTTGACACCTCGGTACTCCGCGCCTGTGCTTGCCTCCTTAGCACCAAAGAGGAAACAAGGACGCTGCGCGCACTGGCGCCCACCTGGCGCCTGCCTGGCGTCGATCGTCATGGCTCACGTCACGAGAACCTCGCAAGGTTTGCCTTGCCTTGATTTCTCCGCTCCTTGCGAGGCAGCATGGTGAGGCCGCTCCTGAGGAGGTCTTGCGTCATCTGCCTCGCGAGGCTTGGCCCCTCGCGAGGGTCTTGAATGCCTTATTGATGAAGATGGGCCGTACAGGCCTGCTAGCATAGCCACGCCGTGGGCTGCAGGCACGCAAGTATGGGGACCCCCATTCCCAGAACGCCGACAGTAGCCCCCGGGCCCAAGGCGCGCTCGGGCTTGGCTTTGAGGCGAAGCCAAAGGTCAAGCCCGGAGCGCCGCGGGCCCCAAAAGCCCGCGGCCTTGATTAACGCGTGGCAGTTGATTGGACGTGGGCGTCTCCGCTTCCCCATGCTGCCTCGACAACTGCATGACTTGACGAAAGCATGGCGCGAACAACGCTTGCCTTCACTGTTCCCTTTCGCCTTGCCTCAGATCCCCTTTCTCACTCCTCGCTGCCGAAGCCTCCAGATCTGCTCCAATCTTGCTCTGCATCTGCGACCAATGGCGCCTCGCGGTCAAGCCCTCCTCGGCAGCGACTTGGTACGCGCCTGCTCTCGATGCGCCCAACATCTCGGAGAAGAGCCTTGCCTCCACGTGCTTGCTGACGGTGGGGGAAAGCAACGAGGGGGAAAGACGGAGCTTCGGCTTGCCTCCGACGCGCCGGAGCCTAAGGGAAGCACCTTCTTCCCTTTCTTCACGAGTAGCATAGCCGCCGGGTTGGTTCGCCCTTTTCTGATTTCTTTTTCGAGGTCCTCAACCACTTCGGGCTGCAGGTGCTGCATCTCCATCCCAACTCTATCCTCCTCTTGTCCATCTTCGCCTACTATTGCGAGGCGTATCTGGGCGTGATGCCGTCCGTGGCTCTTATGCGCCACTTCTTCTTTCTTTGCGTTAGAGACGGACACGTCTCTGGGTGTGCCAATTTCATCGCATCCAGCAAGGCCAACTTGATCTCGAACACCGGGAAGAGGGCCGACAACATTCGGGCCAAATGGGTCATGATGGACGCCAAGTGCATCCACCCACACTTGGCATTGCCGACGGAGGCACCCCAGTATAAAAAGGGGTGGCCTCGTGCAGAGATCACTGACGAGCGGGCGGCGTCGGTGTTGGTGCAGATGCAGACCGACCTGAAGCCGGGCAACGCGAAGGCGGCGAAGGTCGCATGGGCCATGCTCCTGAGGGAATTCCTGATGCTGCGCATCACCCCGTTCCAGGCGCGTGCACGCCCCTTGTGGAGGCTTGGAGATGAAGAAGACAAGATCCGCCTAAGGCCGGGGGCCCTGCCTGACGATGAGCTAACTGCTGTCCTGCGCCTCCTGGTTGGGGACAACCAGGAGTACCTGCCGAGCGCCTTCACTCCTTTGTTCCATCGCAAGGACTGGGAGCCAATTGTGGTCTCCAGTCCGACCTTCGATGCGCGCGGGCTGGTGCCACTCACGCCCTCTAGAGGTCCTGCGGTGCCGAAGGCGGTGGAGCTGTCTTCCGACGAGTCCCGCGGGAGGGAGGAAGTGGAGGTGGACTCAGAGGCAATCCCCGAGGGAATGGGGGAGACCTCTCCCTTGAGCAAGGCCAAGATCCTCCGCGCCCTGCCAGACGACACCGAGATCGACGTCCGCCAGGGGGAGGGGGAGCTGCCTCTCATGCCGACACGGGGCAGGTCGTCGCTGGTCTCCCGGGATGCTGCTTCCGCCTTGACACCACCCGGAGCTGCCTCCAGTACTCCTACTGCGCCGTCTTCTGTTCCTGGAGCCCGTGCGCCTACTCCTTAGGCTCCGACGCTTTCAGGTTTCAGGCTCCCCAAGAGGAAAGTGGACTACGCCACGGCGGATCAGTAAGTGTTTCGAGCTTCGTCTTGCTTCTGCTCATACTTGCTATTTCCTGATGTTCGCTTGGTTGATCAGGCCGGTGCCTTCAGCGAAGAAACGGAAGGGGACACGTCGGCCACGCCCCCCTCGGCAGAGAAAGGAGGTGGAAGCACTCGCACCTCCCCAGCCCGGTCGCCCTCGCGAGGCCAAGAGAGACACCATCGGGAGGGGTCAGCCCCCATGGCCCCGCTGGCTCCGGAAGTACCGGCACCTGGCTCGACTGATGAGGTCCCAAAGGCTCTGGAGCCCTTGATCTCCCATGCCCAGGTAATGACGTCGCCCCTCCTTCTGCCGTGCTCCTGGCCCCAGGTTCTTCTGCTTCCTTTGTCGTCTTGGAGCGCACCCTTTCGGAGATGGCCCAGTTGCGGGAAGATCTCCAGAGCGCGGACCCGCGTCTGGTGGCCGGGCGCCTGGAGCTGGCCTCCGGCTGGCTTCATTCTGATGCGGCGGTCCGGGCGATGCTGAACCAGGCTGCGACGACCTCTGAGGAGGAGAAGCAGGCCACCGCAAAAGCTGCCGCCAATCGTGAGGTGGCGCTGGAGGACGCCAAGGCCGCTCGTGCCCGCTGCCGGGTGCTGGAGGACGAGTTGAAGAGTCTGCGTGACCAGCACGCCGAAGAAACCCATGGCCGCCAGGCGAAGGAGGAGGAGATGAAGGCTTGAGAGGACGACATCAGGAGCCGCGATACCGAGCTGGTGGAGCTGGCGAAGGCGCAGGCCACGGAGCGCAGCCGGCTGGAGGCGCTGGAGCAGAAGGTGAAGGCAAGGGAGGCCTATCTCAACGCCAAGGCGAAGGTCCTGGCCGAAGACCGTGCGGCCTTCGCTCTCCTTGAGAAGAGGTCTAGCGTGGCACTGAACTCACTGTACGTGAAGGGCTTGGAGAAGCCGCTGACCGCCGACGAGGATGGCCCTGCTCAGCTGCTTCCCCACTTGGTGAAGGCGCTTGAGGAGGTCGTGGAGGGCATCGGTCCCATGGCCGAGGCAGAGGCTCGCGTCCTTTCTTCAGCTGCGCTGACACGTGTCTTCAGTCATCTGTACCTTTGCGATCCCAATGCTCACCTCGACGAGCTGCTGGAGCCTGTAGCCGATGAGCACTGCGCGGCCACCGCCACAGCTGTGAAAGGTCAGGTGGAGGCCCTGCTGAAGAAATTCCGCGGCTTCGTTATCGCGCCATCGACCGGCGACGCCACCGCTCATGCAGCTGGTGATGCAGGTGAAGACGACGCTACCAAGGGGGGAGCACCTTCTGCAGGCGATGGCGGTGTCCAGGGGTGACCTGCGGCTGCTTTCCTGTTTCATTCCTGCAATACGCGTCGGGCCTCGTGGAGGCGTTAAAACTTTCATCTGATATTGTGAGGATAATATGACTTGTAATATTTGCTTTGAGATTTTGCGATTTTCTTCCTATTTGCTTTGTGTTCTGCGTCTGCAGAGCCTGGCCCCGTGCATACCTCAACTGCCGTTGGGCCGACCGGAGACCAGGACGGACCAATGAGTGAGGGGCTACGTGACCAGTTAGGCTCCTGAGTCGCGATGCTCAGGAGTCCCCCTTGACGCGCAAACAGCTTATAGGGAGAGTACGCGAGGATAGGTTAATGTTCTACGTCGGCAGAGCCTGGCCCCGGGCGTACCTCAACCGCCGTTGGGCCGACCGAAGACCAGGACAGATCAAGGAGTGAGGGGCTACGTGACCAGTTAGGCTCCTGAGTCACGATGCTCAGGAGTCCCCCTTGACGTGCAAACAATCTCTATACCTTTGCCCTCGCCGAGGCTCGGCTCGGGATGGGCGTGCGACGACCAGGTCCGGGAGACCTGGTTAGGTGGCGTGCGCTTGGGCGCGACCTGAGCGCAGCCCCCAGATCCGGGAGATCTGGTTGGGTGGCGAATGCTTGGGCGTGACCCGAGCGCAGCCCCCTCGCGCGGCTCTCCCGAGGGGGGGCGTTGCGGTGAGACCGGACGCTGAGCTCTGGGGCTCCCCGAGGTTGGTACGACCGTGAAGCCGCCCTCAGTTGTTTATCACTAGCGCGGAGCATAGTGCTTCCGCTTGTGCACGGGCATAGCCGCTCCTCGGCAGTGTCGATGGCCAGCGCGGAGCATGGTGCTTCCACTTGTGTGTGGGAGGGGGCTCCCTTTGAGGAGAGCCCCCGGGGCGTGTACAACCCCACCCTGACACTTGGCTTACACGGCAGGGCTAGACGAGGTGTATCTGGGCACTCGTGAGCCAACACGGGACTCACGAGGCCCTACCTCAAGGCGGGTTGCGCCTGGTCTTGGTTCTTATTTGCTGTGCTGGCCCTGCGAGGTGGTTAGAAAACCTGCGCCGGAAGAATTTCCTGAGGTTATCGCGTGAGAAATCCAAGCACCAACGGCCCCAGGGGGTGACGTAAACGGGGCCGGCCCGCCAGACAGAGCTCAGCCATTGGATTTATTGACATTGCAGGGACGAGCCCGAGAGCAGACGCCGTGCTCAACTTACTCACATGAAGGGTCCTGAAGAAAGACGACCGGCGCGTGGTCCCCATGATGGGTGACGATCGAGCAAGTAGTAATCATGGGTAGGTTAAACATGAAAGCAGCAGGCTTAAGTAAAAGCAGGGAAGATACATGCCACTGGGTCAGGCCCGAGCTGCTTGGGGATGATGCAGCCCGAGGTGCGCTCCCAATAAGGTAAGCTAAAGACATAAAAGGGATACATGCCGTAGGGAAGGACCCACATGGCCTAGGAATGATGCAGCCCGAGGGGCGCTCCCAGCTAAATGAACTTGGAAAATGTCACCTGGTTCTGTTGGCGATGGGGAGTTGGGGCAGCTGAAGGTACGCGGCGAAGGGGCTGCTCCTCACGAGCCACCGGGGCCCTGAGCCTCGGGAGGCTCTGGGGGCTCAGGTGGTTCCCTGAGGACCGTCTCCATCTCTATCAGGACGGCGTGGTGCCTGGCCTCCTGAGCCGCCAGGTCACGCCGCAGGTTGCGCTGATAGGCCGACTACACGCACGGCAGGCCGAAAGGCATGCGAACGTAGCTGTGTGGTGGACCCTTGCAACAGCCCACACGCGAAGACCAGAAAGGCTTCTGAGATGCGGACCTGTTGAGCCCTGGGACGTCGATGCAGATCAGCAGCCCGGCATCCTCGCCTGGATGGGGAGCTGCGCCTCGTGAGTAGCAGTTGCGCCGCATGGCCCTTGCGTCTTGCAGTTCCTGAGTAGTCTTGGTGATGAATTCCTGAGCGGTGGACGCTCCTCGCCCTGTGTCGTCCTGAGGGAAACATGCCGTGAAGCACGCCTCCAAGTGGTGCCCAAGCGCCTCCCTCGTGATGTTGGCAAGGTCCGAGGCCCTCCAGAAGAAAGCCCCCGATCCCTGCTCGAGGAGGGCACGGGGCGCGCCTTCCTATGTGATGGAGGGAGGCGCCCCTGGAACGGGCGCTGATCCTGACGAGGTTCCAGCTGCGACGCCACCCTCCTGAGGTCCTGCACGGCGCATCTTCTTCTTCTTCTTGGGGATGGCCTCAGGAGGGCCCTCGCCCTTGCTGTCGGGGTCGTCGATTGCTGCAGCTTGGAAGGCATGCTCGAGGGATCACACTGCGTCTCTTTCTTCGCACGGGACAGTGATGATTCCGCCGCTTCCCGGCATCTTGAGGATGTTGTAGCCGTGATGGGTCACCGCCATGAACTTGGCCAGGAATGGATACCCGAGGATGGCATTGTACGGCAGACGGATGTGCGCGATGTCGAAGTTGATGAGCTAGGTGCGGTAGTTCTTGCGTTCTTCGAAGGTGACAGGGAGGCGGACCTGCCCTATCGGTGTGGTGGAACCGTCGGTCACTCCTGAGAAAGGCTTGGTAGGCTTAAGCTGGTCATATGGAACTTGGAGGTTGTCGAACGTGTCGACGGACATGACGTTGAGCCCTGCGCCACCGTCGATGAGGGTCTTGGTAACTTGCACATTGCTGATGACTGGTGAACAAAGCATCGGGAGGGCGCCAACGGTCGCTGCGCACTTGAGCTGATCTGCCGAGTTGAAGGTGATGGCGCACTGGGACCACCTGAGCGGGCGCGTGGCCTCAAGCTTGGGGAGGACTGCATTTACTTCATGAGCAAACTGTTTGAAGATACGCTGCGAGGCTGGGGCATGGGCTCCGCCCAAGATGTAGGCGATAGCGCGCGACTCCTGGAAGCCCCCAGCCCCCTCGTCTTGATGGTGGTTGTCATTCCTTCTTGGTGGTGGCGGTAGCGGGGGAAGACCGGCGTTGCCCTGAGGGCGATCCTCACGAGGCTGGTCTCTCCAGTTGCCCTCGCGAGGATGATCCTGCCAGCGGTCCTCACGAGGCCGGTCGCGCCACTCCTGGCGCGGGCCATGGTCGTCCCAGCGCCCACCACCATGTCCTCCTCCTCGGCCGTAGCCTCGGTCGCCACGCTCGGGGCATCGACTGAAGCGTCCTTCACGAATGGCTCTGAGCTCTTGACAGTCGCTGGTGTTGTGGGTATTCAGGTTATGAAAGGCGCAGAACGATCGGCTTCTCTTGGATGACTCGGGCTGGTCTCTGCCTCGCTTGGTGTCCGGCTCCACTGCGAGCACGGGTGCTCCCTTGCGCTTCACGTCCTTGGCCTTGGCTTTCTTCTCCTCCGGGTCCGCAGCCGGCAGCTCGAGGAGGGAGAGGCGTCCTTCCTTAGCTCTTGCGCACTTGGTTGCCAAGTTGAACAGCTCCTGAGATGTGCACAACTCCTCGTGGATAGCGAGCTCTTCCTTCATCTTGACGTCGCGGATAGCACAGCTCCTCCTGAGATGATGGCCTCGTCCGTCACCTTGGGGATCTTGAGACGAATGTTGTTGAAGCGCTGGATGAACTTGTGGAGGGTCTCTCTTGGTTATTGCTTGACGCGGCACAGGTCACCCACGACCGTCGGACGGTCGCGAGTGCCCTGGAAGTTGGCGACAAAGCGGTCACGCATCTCGTCCCAGGAGGAGATCGAGCCTGGAGGCAGGTTCAGGAGCCATGAACGGGCGCCGTCTTTGAGTGCCATAGGGAACCAGTTCGCCATGACTTTCTCATTGCCGTTGGCCGCCTCGATGCTTAGCTCGTAGAGCTGTAGGAACTCTACGGGGTCGGGGGTGCTGTCGTAGCGAGGAGGCAGATCTGGCTTGAACTTGCCCGACCAGGCAACGCTACGCAGCTCGGGGGTGAAGGCGCGGCAGCTGGCCATGGTCGCCGGGGCCCGTCTTGGAGGTGGAGCTTGGTCTTGACGCCCACGTGCCGCTACGGCAAGCGGCGCGGGGTCCTGCCGCGGCGCTGCGAGGAGTGGCGGAGCGTTCTCTTGCGGCGGAGGGACTTCTTGACAGCTTCCTTCTTCGTGCGCGGGCGCGGGACGCGGCGGGTCGCGTCGTGGGGCCGCGCGCCTTGGCGCAAGGGCGCTGTCTTGGGGCAGAGGTGGTGGAGGCGCTCTGTGAGCTACGTCGCCCGTAGCTGGCGGAGGGTGAGGCGGAGAGACGGACAGCGCAGGGGTGCCCCCTGCGGCACGGACGAGCTCGACGATGTGGTCGAGCCAGTCCTCGTAGAGGTCGTCGACCAGGCGGTAGCGCATGAGCTTGTGTGCCATGAGGAGCGCAGCCCGTGCGTCCATGGGAGCAAGACGTGCATGGGGCGAAGAACCTGCCGGGGTCAGCGATGGAGTGGCGGTGCGGCCGTCCCGCCGCACCGAGGGGTGCAGCAAGGATGCTTGCTGCTCATTCCCCGTCGGGCCGGTGGCGGCGTTGGCGGCAGGATACGGGGAACGACGAGGTGGCCGACCGACAGGAGCCGTCTGAGTGACGCGGGTGGCTAGGGCAGCCCGGCGCTCAGCACAAGCACAGTGAGCGTCCGCCATGGAGGCGACGGAGTAACTGGGCACGACACGATGGAAAGGAAGCTCCAGCGCACCACTACCTGGCGTGCCAAATGTCGGATCACCGGTTCCGGCGAAACCCTCAAGGTTCGAACACTGGGGTGCGCGCGAAGATTTCCTCCCTACCGATCCATGCCCTAGCTCACTAAGATCTCGCGGACGAACTCGACGAACTCACAACACAAAGACACAAGATTTATACTGGTTCAGGCCACTATTGTGGTGTAATACCCTACTCCAGTGTGGTGGTGGTGGATTGCCTCTTGGGCTGATGATGAACAGTATAAGGGGAAGAAGAACCTCCTGAGGTTGAGGTGTTCTTGTGCTCTGCGAGCTTGTGGATGTGAGGATGGGAGTCGGAATCGATCGATCCCCTTCCCAGTGGTGGCTAGTTCTACTTATATAGGCCCTGGTCCTCTCCCCAAATATTGAGCGGGAAGGGAGCCAACAACGGCCAATTTGAAAGGGGACAACTAGTACAGCTTATCCTGACAAAAGCGGTCTTCGCCTGCGAAAGCCTCTGGTGGTGACGCTGTCTTGGGCTCCACGGTGACCTCCGTCTTGCCGTCCTTCGGGTCCTGGTCTCTTTGCGCTGATATGGAAACCTTTGCTTGACGCCTCGGTTCTCCACGCCTGCGCTTGCCTCCTTAGCACCAAAGAGGAAACAAGGACGCTGCGCGCGCTGGCGCCCGCCTGGCGCCTGCCTGGCGTCGATCGTCATGGCTCACATCATGAGAGCCTCGCGAGGTTTGCCTTGCCTTGATTTCTCCGCTCCTCGCCAGGCAGCCTGGTGAGGCCGCTCCTGAGGAGGTCTTGCGTCATCCGCCTCACGAGGCTTGGCGCCTCGCGAGGGTCTTGAATGCCTTGTCGATGAAGATGGGCCATACAGGCCTGCTAGCATAGCCACACCATGGGCCGCAGGCAGGCAAGTATGGGGACCCCCGTTCCTAGAACACCGACAAAAATGTTTGCGCAAGGTGGCGTAACGCAAACAGTTTTGAAGAGAATGTCGTGTGTGATTGTCCATTGATCCAACACGGTTTATTCCTAGAAACTGTGTGCATTGCCTTAGGCATCGCCCATGGTGTTTTCTCATTAACCGTTTGCAATAGGAAGCAAGCTAATTGGCCAATTAGCGGGCTAATTGCCCTATTATTAATAATCCATTTACTAATCTAATTGACATTCATATTAAGCACATAATATATTCCACTTCCATATTAAGGAAGCACGATTTCATAATTGAAATACATCAGAGTACAACATGATATTGCTTCAGCACTCAGCTACCCCATTACACAACTGCACCAGCAGCAAGTTTCACATGCAACATCTAGAACCTTTTGAAATTAGCATCATACATGGTACATAGAGAGATGCATCTCATATGGAAAACTGCTGAAGCGGAAGGCGAATATTGAGCCTTCATTCATGTTGAAGGTCTTTGCTACTTTAGGCCAGTGCCTGTGGATGATTGACCGTCCATCCTTCGTATTCTTCAGGAACACTTCAATATTGAACCATGGGTATTGTATGAAAACTTTCCTCACCTCCTGACCACAGAGGTGGTTTGAGAGGTAATCATCAGTGAAGCCTGAAAACAAGGATGTGCATAAATATCTTCTCTATATTGGAAATGGGGCAAAAGAATTCAAAAAGGCAAGGTGTAATAGTTAGTACCATCTTGTAAACCGCAGTGCTTCCCATTGTTTCCCTGCAACACATATAAGGTAGTTACTCATCAGGTTAAGTGAGGGTTCGCATGCTATCAGTAAAATATGTTGATGATAAATAAGCACATTGCAGATTCATCAGATTAATTCAAGCCACATGGAAAACCCATTTATCCAAACCAAGCGTGATTAAGAAGTAGGAAATATAGCACTTGTATATGTTTCTCATGTATTAAGTGTAGCCAAATTCGATTTATTCCTCACATGGTATATGTCGGTGTACTAGAGTAGGGGTACCCTAGTATCCCGAACTCGTGCACGGGCAGTTGCAGCACCCCGCGGCAGGGCCTGCCTAGTGACCGCCAAGATCCTCCACGGCTCCTTCGGAGCCATTCAAGAACAAAGTATTCAAGGCCCCGGCAAGAGGAGCTTCCCGGGAAGGCCACTCAAGGCACGAAGGAAACAAGACCCCGGCAAGAGGAGCTTGCCGGGAAGGCTTGGTGAGCGGCAAGCTATCGAGCGACAGGATTCAGCCGCTGCAAGGTGCTTGCCGCGCAGGCAAACTTCTCTTCATCTCCACTCCAGCTCATCCACCAACGTGTCGCCATGGAGCCATTCCGCATGCGTGTCAAGAGGTCAGGCAGCCAGCGGGAGCAGCGATAAGCGGCGCCGACAAGCTTACCATCGTGGCAAACGGTGGTGCACTTGACGGTCCTCGTTGCCTTCGCTTAGACGATAGGGACGGCATTTATTGATCTTGTCCCTTGCCGTCGAGTTAGGTATATGCACCGCATAATCGCACAAGTCGGTGTACCAACTCTGTTTTACATTTGTACCCTCTTCTCGCTGCCACTGCCGGTGACCCCTTGAGCCTATAAAAGGAGGCCCAAGTGCAACGAGAAAGGGTTCGCCTCGATTCGTTCATTCGACTCATTCGAGACCACACTCTCTCGGGCTAGGTTTTGTAGCTCTCATTGCTCCCTAGCAAGAACACAATATAATCAACCAAGCAGCGGTAGGAGTATTATCTCTCGGAGAGCTCGAAGCTGGGTAAAACTGCTCGTGTGCATCGCCTCGATCTGCTCTTCGTGCAATCTCCGCCCCCCTCCGAACCACAAGGGACTCGGTCCGCCAGGTCCCATAGGTGTTCGTGGGTCACGATCAGCTTCCCCGACATCTTTGGCGCGCCAGGTAGGGGGCGTCGAGGCTGTGTGAACCTGATACAGCGGTCACACGAGCAACTTCTTCATCACCTTCATTAACATGCCACCGAAGAAGAAGGCTTCGGCGGCAGCAGAGCCGTCCGCGTCAAACCCACCACCACCAGAGCTGACGAGTGGTGGGGAAGACGCTGGCGGAGGAACCGACGTCGTTGAGGGAGCCCACGACGCTGCCAAGTCCAAGGACAAGGAGGCGCAGACCTTGACGTCCGGATACGTACCGCGTCCATCTCAGGAGGCGCGAGACCGACAACGTCATGGTGCTCGCAGCGCCATACGTTCGTTGGGACAAGATCGAGCTGGTGGATCCAGAGACGCTCAAGAACAGCTCATGCGCCAACAGGCTGGTGCGAGTGGGGCACGGTCGCCTGGACGGGATGCTGCTCCTTCTAACATATTTAGAAGTCCGAGAACATCCCGCTCCTCGCACCGCTCACTGTTGCCGCCCACCACTCAAGCGGAAGCTTTGGTGCGGGCTCAACTACTCCTGGATTACCCTCCAACGGCCGACAAGGTCGATTTAATGGAGGGCCACCATTCAAAGTCTCATCGGCTTTGCTAACGGCGACACTCATGACAACCAATCGCATCCTTGCCGCGCGAGACGACAAGGCACGAGCCGGTGGCGACGAAACCTATGGGGGTGCAACCACGATGCACTCCCCATCCCGAAGGCCAAGATCACCAGCTCCTCGGATCCACCTCGACAGCGACTCCACCGCGTCGTCGGACCCACGAGCTCGTCGTGACCAGCGCCAAGTTCTTCAAGAACAACAACAAGAAGACGCTCGAACTCGCATCAAGCACTGAAGAGAAGCGCGGCGTCAATCCGACCAGCGCGCTGGGCCCGCTGTCGACATGCAAGCGCCAGGGGAACCAGGTGACTTGCCGTACGCGGTAGGTTGCCCTGCGTTCACTCGTGAGCTGCGGCAAGTCCAGTGGCCCGACAAGAAAAACTTCAAGCCGATGTGCGAGAAGTATGATGGCAGGACACACCCATCGGAGTTCCTCAAAGATCTACACCATTGCGGTGCAGGCTGCGGGGACGAGACGACAAGATCCTCGCCAACTACTTCCGGCCGGTACTCAAGCCAAATGTCGATCTTGGCTCATGCACTTGCCGGACAGTTCCATATCTTCTTGGGCAGATCTGTGCCATCAGTTTGTCGGTGCCTTCACAGTGCCACAAGCCTCATGGCCAGGAGAGTGACCTTCACCTGCCGCCCGTAAGGAAGGAGAGTCCCGCGCAAGTAAATCCAGAGATTCAGCCGTGTGCACTACAACATCCCGGATGTCCACCTGCCGCGGTGATCGCCGCGTTTCATCGAACGCGCGGAACCACAGGATGAGGGAGGAGATGGCGATGTGCAAAGTCAAGGACGCTGGTGAGCTGTATGCCTTGGCCGACAAGTGTGCACGTGTGAAGAAGGAAGAAGACTCCTGGGGAGAATGCGAAGCAGGATCTCGATAGTGAGGAGACCGCCCGGCAAAGAAGAGTCAAGGCGGCGGAACAACGAAAGAAGAAGAGCAAAGAGGTACTAGTTGTCGAGCAGTCCGCAATGGAGGTGGCGCCAAGAAGGCCAAGGTTGGTGGCTCCGCAAGGAGGTTGCCGCGACACCGACCGCCAAGTCGTGGCAGCCACGACAAGCATGACAGCTCCAACAAACAAGATCAGAAGATTCACCGCACTAAGGGCCATGACCTCCAGAGCTGCAAGAAAGTCGAGCAGCTTGTTGAACTGCAGAAGGCTGAGTACGAGCGCGTAGACAAGGAGAAGGCCCAGAAGGTGCAGGGCAGCTAGCAAGAAAAGACCGGCCGAGGAGGACGCCAAGGCAAGGCCAAGCAGCGGCAAGGAGACAGACCTCCCGCCGCGCGACAAGGATGAAGACGAAGATGATGATGAAGATATGGAAGACGATGAAGCTGATGAGCAGGAGTTTCAGAAGGCAACAGAGGTTCTCTGCGTTGACGGTGGTGCTTCTCTGCATACCTCACACCGCCAACTCAAGCAATGGATGCGGGAGGTTAATGCAGCAGAACCATCCGTAGAGTCACGTAGACCTCTGAAGTGGTCCAGCACGCCTATCATCTTTGATATTGAGGATCACCTTGATCGCGTAACTACGGTCGGGTATTTTCCGATGTTGGTCTCACCAACTATCCGCAACCTCAAGGTCACCAAGATGTTAGTTGACGGCGGGGCCGACTTAAACCTGATCTCCTCCGCAGTGCTCCAGAAGCTTCAAATCCCTGACAGCGAGCTCGAAGAGACTGGCACTTTTCAAGGAATTAACCCAGGAAGGAGCAAGCCGAAAGGGAAGATCACGTTGCCGGTAACATTTGGCAGCGAACTTAATTTCAGGACTGAGAGGGTTACATTTGACGTTGCTGATTTCCCATTGCCCTACAATGGAATACTTGGCCGTCCAGCACTTGCCAAGTTCATGGCGGCCTCTCATTATGCATACAACTTGCTCAAGATGCCCGGCCCGATAAGTTTCATTTCTGTTCATGGCGACAAGAAAGATGCTCTTATCTGCGCCGACAAGATTTACCGGATGTAGCAGCTGCAATGTAAAGCAAGTCACTTGTCAGCTGAAGCTCCCGGGAAGAAGAAGACCAAGTCCGCAAGAGCTCGATGCCCACTCCGCAAGCGCACCTCTTTGAGTGCTGCGCTACCGCCGAGGATGCACCATCGAGCTCCACCGGCAAGTGCAAGAAGATGATGGCAGCTCCGCCGAAGACCAAGAAAGTGCCCGCCAAGGAGGACGGCACTGGTGGTACCTTCACCATTAGTGCCACTCTCGACCCTAAATAGGAAGGCGAGCTCGTTACTTTCCTGCGGGCGAATGTCGATGTGTTTGCATGGCAACCGTCTGACATCCCCGATGTTCCCAGGAAAGTAATTGAGCACCACCTAGCTGTCTGTCCTCATGCGCGGCCCGTCAAGCAAAAAGTCGAAGCGTGCAAGGAGCGCCAAGAGTTCATTGCAGAAGAGATCAAGAAGTTGGAAGCAGTAGGCCTTGTCAGAGGAGTGCTCCATCCCACGTGGTTGGCCAATCCAGTAGTTGTACGCAAGGCGAATGGGAAATGGAGACTTTGTATTGACTTCACAGATGTTAATAAACCTTGTCCCAAAGACCCATTTCCCTTGCCGCGCATCGACCAGATTGTTGACTCCACGGCTGGATGTGATTTGCTTTCATTTCTTGATGCATATTCAGGATATCATTAGATATTCATGGCAGAAGAAGATGAAGAGAAAACCGCATTCATTACACCATGTGGCACATACTGTTTCATACGGATGCCTTTCGGTTTGAAGAATGCTGGTTCAACGTTTGCAAGAGTAGTCCATGACGCTTTTGAGCCCCAAATGCACAGAAATGTAGAAGCCTACATGGATGACATAGTGGTCAAGAGCAAGGACAAAGAAACTCTGGTTCAAGATTTGGATGAGACTTTTGCAAATCTGCACAAGATCAACCTCAAGCTCAATCCCGAGAAGTGCGTGTTTGGGGTTCCCTCCGGCAAGCTTCTCGGGTTCTTCGTGTCTCAGAGGGGAATTGAAGCCAACCCCGACAAGATTAAGGCCATTGAGCAGATTGAAGCACCAAAGCGCGTCAAGGATGTACGAAGACTTGCGGTTGCGTGGCTGCTCTCAAAGAGTTTATCTCTAGGTCTGTTGAAGCGCCCTCGCCATTTTTCAAGATTTTGAAAATGGCAGGTCTAATGAAATGGACTCGAAGCGGAGGCTGCGCCGCAGACTTGAAGAGGTACTGTCCTCCACTCCAATACTTGTCGCACCTAGGCCACAAGAGAAATTGCTGCTATACATAGCGGCAACCAATCAAGTGGTTAGTGCTGCGTTAGTAGCGGAGAGGGAGGCGGACGACAAGCCGGGCAACCATGGCGAGATGCATCCAGCGACAAGCGTGGAGCTTCACCGTCAAGCTCTGTCCCGATAAGGACGGATCTGCGCAGGATTGCAGAAGATGCGAAAAAGGATGGTGCAGCGCCCAGTCTACTTTGTCGCCCCTTCCGCAGGGGCTAGATCAAGGTACTCGGTGTGCGAAGTTGATTTTCGCCTCCTCATGGCCTCTAGAAAGCTGCGCCATTACTTCCAAGCACATGAGATAACAGTTGTCACCGCTTTCTCAAGAGGATATTGCAAAATCCAGAAGCAACAGGCAGGATTGTCGAGTGGGCACTAGAACTGTCAAGCTTTGGCCTCAAGTTTGAAAGCACTTCAACTATCCAAAGCAGAGCATTGGCAGAGTTTATAGCAGAATGGACACCGACGCAAGATGAAGAAATTCCAGAGACGAGCATCCCCGTCAAGGAAGCAAGTAAGGAGTGGCTGATGTACTTTGATGGTGCCTTTTCGCTGCAAGGCGCCGGTGCCAGCGTGCTGCTTATCGCACCCACCGGAGAGCACCTCAAGTACATAGTCCAGATGCACTTTCCCAAGGAACAAGCAACAAATAATACTGCAGAGCATGAAGGCTTGCTTGCCAGACTCAGGATAGCAGTGGACCTTGGGATCAGGAAGCTTATTGTCAGGGGTGACTCGCAGCTTGTCGTCCGCCAAGTGAACAAAGATTATCAGAGTCCGTTGATGGAAGCCTACGTTGATGAAGTGAGAAAGCTAGAAGAACACTTTGAAGGCCTGCAAATGGAACATGTTCCAAGAGCTCGTAATGATATTGCCGATGGCTCACAAAGTGCGCCGACTCAAGTTACACAATGGAACCAGGGATTTTTGTGCTCAAGCTGACTCAACCAACTGTAACACCATCAACTGGACAGAACAAGAAGAGGAAGTTGGTTTCTGGTGACTACTTCCCGGCCGAGCTCCCCGAAGCCGCCGCCGCGAAGGTCCCCAAGATCAACACCAAGAGTGCTAAGGAGCAGTCTGCTCCGACAAGCCCTAGGGTTCGTTTCGTTGAAGCAGACGCTCCCGACAAGTTTTGCTCCGGCAAGCTTGCCGGGGATCATCAAGCTCCGGCCGAGCCGCTGGTTCTTGCCGTAGAAGCTGATGTTCCCGCAGCAGCAGATATGCCTTTAGTTCTTGTTGTCGAGCCGCAAGCTCCAACATGGGCACAACAGATCGTCCATTTCCTTCAGACAGGAGAACTTCCCGAAGAGCAAGAAGAAGCGGAAAGAGTAGCCTGGCAGTCAAGTATGTACCAGTTTGTTGACAACATCCTGCATGTAAGAAGACTCAACGGTGTGAAATTGAAGTGTATTTGCCGAAGATGGATGAAGCTGTTGGCAGAGATACATGGAGGCATATGTGGTCACCACATTGGCGCAAGAGCACTTGCCGCAAAGCTTTCCGGCAAGGTTTCTTCGGCCGAAGCCCTCCAGATGCAACTGCAGAAGTAACCAAGTGTGAAGCGTGCAGTTCCATTCCAAGCAGATACACCAACCAGCTCAAGCTCTCCAGACGATCCCTTTATCCCGCCATTTTCGGTGCTGGGCTCGACATTCTCGGCCCTTTTCCCGAGTTGTCGGGGCTTTGAGTACTTGTACATCGTGAATCGACAAGTTCACAAAGTGGCGGAAGTGGAAGCAGATGAGGAAGGTGATAGCACAATCAAGATCAAGTTCTTCAGGTCAATTGTTTGCCGTTTTGGGATTCCTAACCGGATCATCACCGACAACGGCACACAACTCACGAGTCGCACCTTCATGCAATACGTCCAAGATATGGGCGCCAAGGTCTGCTTTGCTTCTATTGCTCATCCAAGGAGCAACGGTCAAGCAGAAAGGGCAAACGCTGAAGTGCTACGAGGACTCAAGACCAGAACTTTCGACAGGCTGCACAAGTGCGGAAGAAACTGGATTGAGGAGCTGCCGGTGCTTCTTTGGTCGATCAGGACGACGCCAAATCGAGCCACTGGCCAAACACCTTTCGCTCTAGTCTACGGAGCAGAGGCAGTTCTCCCCACGGAACTCGTATACGGGTCACCTCGAGTGCTCGCTTATGATGAGCTTGAGCAAGAGCAGCTGCGACAAGATGACGCGCTGCTCCTTGAGGAGGATCGCCTTGAGCTCTTGTACGAGCTGCTCGTTACCAGCAAGCTTTGCGCCGCTACCTAGCCGCAGTTAATGCCGAAGCTTCGAGGAAGGCGATCTTGTTCTTCGCCGCTCAATCCGCCAAGAATTCCAACAAGTTGACCTTGAAGTGGGAAGGCCCTTATCGGGTGAAACGAGTCACTAGGCTGGCGCTGTCCGCTTTGAGACCGAAGATGGCGTTCGGTGAGCAACTCCTGAATATGGAGCATCTTCGCAAGTTTTACCTATAGGGCGCGGTTTCGAACCTGCTCAAGAACCACCCTTTTGTACAAGTCTTGCCGCTGTTGCATGTAATCCTTTGTACAAAGCCGGGCGCAGACCCCGTGCATCAGTAAAGCTCATGTGTTGTGCACAACTTGTCAATTTCATGCTTTCATAATCAATTTGCATGAGTTATCTGACATTTTCTGCAACATCCACGCCTGGTAAGCAATAACGAGCCACTAGGCTCCATAACTTTATTTTCTCTTCTTTCTTCTCAAAGAAAGGAAGGTTCCTTCGCCCACAAGTTAGCCGGGGAAGGAGAAGATAATGGTGTGGGCCGCCAAGTGTCGCCCGAGGAAATATCACCTTGCCGGGAAGCGAACGACAGAAAAAGCTAAGTTGCCAAAGTTTGAGCAATCAGTTTTTAAATTTTTAAGTTATCTTCCTCGAACGATAGTACTTTGTATGGAAAACATGTGCGCGAAGGAACCAACTCGCGGCTGGTTTGCGCCCTTACTTTGTTTTGAGTCCGCTCAACAACTTAAGTGAGCTGCAACCAGTTGCGACAAGGTTGTTTGTCGGAGGCGGCATCGCCAAAGAAGCTCTTGACGTCCCGCACTCAGCGCTTCATGCAAAGGTGCCCGCACCGACAAGTTCCCTAAAAAGCGAGGGCACAAACATACAAAGGAAGAAATCGAGTAAAGGAAATAACATTGCGATCGTTTGCCTAAGATAGTGTATATTACAAAATGACTTGTCGCAGATCTAATAAATTGTTCTCCGAACATGGTCTGCAGCGACAAGGAAAGATAAACTTAGCGGCCTAGTCTCGCGGTCGCCATCAACCCTCTTGACTCCGCTCACCCTGTCCACAATGGTGCGATAAGGGCCTTGAGCGCTTCAACGCCGGCAGTTGGCGGCGGGGACTTGAGGACGCTACGGCGGACGCTGGATTGCGGAAGGCCACCTTCATCGGCACCTTCAAGAGCCTCTGCACAGATTTGGCGCGATCGTCGGCCAGCTGCTCGGGATCTCCTCCGAGCCATTGGAGAGCCGTCAACACGCTCTTGAAGAACAGCTGAGCTTGGCGCTGGGCTGGAGATGCTCGTCGGTGGAGTACCCAGATCCACCATCCCCATCTCCGTCGCCTCCTTGTCAATGGCGGCGGCGGTATCCACAAGGCCCTCCATCCAAAGGCATCACGCTCTCCTTGAAGGTAGTATGGGCGTTCGTGGCATTCGCCAACAGCTCCTCATTAGCCTTGATCTTCTCCAGCAAACCCACTTCCCGCTCCTTGGCGCCGCTCAAGATCTCCGTCTGTGGTGGACAGCTTCAGCTCAAGATCCGCCTTGGCATCCTTGGCGGCGTCGATCTCTTTGATCCTCTCAGCGAGACGGCCCTGCAACTCGCCAAGAGTGTAGGCGTCCTTCTCGCGCTCGTGCTTCAGCGCGGTGAGCTCCTCGCCGCTCTTCTGGAGGGTGGCTTCCAGCTGCATCACCCTCGTCTCCAACTCCTTCTTGGCGGCCTCGGCAGCTGCGGCAGCGTCCTTTGCCTCCTTGAGAGCTCCGCCAATTGATTGCTCGCGCGCAGCAAGATCTTCCTCATAACTGTGAAGGTTGATCTTCCGCTGCGCCAGCTCACCTTCTTGCGCGGCTAGTTTCTCGCCGGCAAGCCTTTGCTGCTCCTCGACCTCGGCCTTCTCCAGGATGAAGGCCGTGCGCTCCTCAGCAAGTTGCTCCCGTGCCTCTGCTATGTCCCGGAGAGTTTCTTTGTTGGCACGCCGGGGCTCTTCTGCGCGCTTCTCCATGTCAGCTCCCGCCCTCGCGACAAGTGCTTCCTTGGACTCCAGCTTAGCTTGTCGGGCGCGGTAGAGCGACAACAGCTTCTTCAGCAGCTCCTCCTCCTCAGACTCGCCACTGCTGCTGCTTGGCGCGTCAACTAGCGACAGCCCAGCGGAGGCGAGCAACTCCTCGTCGAAGGTCTCTCCCTCGACCGGCGCCCTGGAGCTCGACGCCCATGGAAGCTTGATGAAGACGCCTTCGCCGGCCTTCAGATAGGCGCCGGGCTGGGGCTCTTCGGAGCCTGGTGCTGCATCGGTGGCGGAGGGATCGGCGGTCGGCGTAGCGCCTGGCGCTCCTGCGGCCTCAGGGTCGTCAGTACGATCACCAGACCCCTCCCAAGCCGTTGCGCCAGCAGCCTTGGCGGCCTCCTCGCCGGCGGACCCATCGGCGTCGGCCTCCTCCTCCATGTTGGCGGCGTCGTCATTGTTGCCGCGCGCGTCTTCCTCGCCGGCAACCTCAGTCTCCATCGGCTCTCCGGTAGATGGATCTGATGATCAGAAAAAGAAAGAACAGTCAAGCAAATGTTCCAAAAGAAGAACAGAAGAAAAGGAACCCAAGGGAAATTTTCAAGCAAGGAAATTACCTGCGATGGGATCTGTAGCCGCGGTCTCCACCACCGGAGGATCGCCGGCGCTGCCCCTTGGCGGAGAGGCATCCTCGTCGGAGAGGCCTCCCTTGCCGGGAGCGCCCTTGCCGGAGAATTCTCCTTGGCGGCGAGTTGAAGCAGATAGAACTTGGAGTGACTTCCGAGCCTCCCGATGAGGCTGCTCGCTCCTACACAAATCAACAAGTCAGTATCAAGAAGAAGAAGCACCCATGCACACCTAACCATAAGGAATAAACCAAATACTTACGCTGGGGGCTGTCTGGGGCTGCTCTATGGAAGGTTGCGGATCCGGCAAGGGGTCTCAGACGCCTCCTCATCGCCATGCAGGGGATCGTCTTCGATGACCACCACCGAGTCTTGGCCCTCTTGACGCTCTCGAGCCAGCGTCCTGAAAAAGGAAAGGGTTCAGAGAAGCAAATCAGATACAAGATAAAGCAGCAAATCAAGAATTACAAGTCAATGACAAGATCTTACTCTTCTTCCTCCTCCTCGGAGCTGAGAGCGGAGAAGTCGAATTCCGCTCCACCTCCTGTGCGACGAGCTGGAAGAGTGGGCTCCCTCGGACGCTTGGCGGGTGCGGGAGCCGTGGTCCCAGAAGACCCCGCTCCAGTTGCTGTGGCGGTGTGAGGTGCTCCCGCGGCAACAGAACTTGCCGCGGTGGAGCACGTCGCGCGGCGCAACGGCTGGCCCGTCTGCCGCCCCACCACTTCTCCAGTCTTGCGGAGGCGCCTTCTTGGCGGGGCCGCGGGCTCCTCCCATGGCAAGCTATCTGAAGGTGGAGGGGAGGCGCCCCCGGCAGGTTCGTTCAGCTCAGCATCGGGCTCGGCCTGCTCCTCCGCGCCGGCAAGCTCCTCTCGGTCGGCAAGGCTTGCCGCCTCGGCTGGCTCCGCCTCCTCCACAGTGAACCCAAACTCACCGGCGGCAGCAGCTTCCGCCGCCTCCTCCAGCCTGGTGGCGATGCGCTGCAGCTCGGCGTCGGTGGTGTCGCGGTGAGCCACTTCTTTTCGTCGGCCAAGACGGATCGGCACTTCTTCCAAGCTGTCAAGAACTGTTGCACGATGTCGTCGGCGGGCTCTTGCCAAGTTGGAACGATTCCATGGGAATCGCTGGCAACGGCATCATCGCGGATGCGGTCAAGCGAAGAGTTGTTGCACAAAGGAACGAACCCCTCAAAGAACATGAACCACTCGGGCGATCTGGGTCGAGCTTGAACAGCTCCAGCAGCATCGCATCCAGCTCCAAGACAGTGAAGTTCCAATTGAGGCCTGGGCGCAGCCTCATGATGTCTGCCGCGTTTTGGAACTCCCAAGCAGGCCTCCTCCTCTCCTGCAAGGGCGCAATGCGGCGGTGAAGGAAATCCGCGCCAACAGCACCTACAGTGAGTCCGGCATGCCTGAGGCGCAAGATCCGGGTCACGGCAATCTTCAACCTCGCATCCTCCAGCGCCAAGTTGCTCCAATCGTTGCCACGCACTATGGGAGTTTGGCGCTGGGCAGTTAATGGCTGCGGGTTTTCCTCAATAATCCAACACCAATCGGCTCTCCACTCCTCCCATTTGCTACGGAGCTCTCCTTCCAGATATGCTTCTTTCTTGCCGATCCTGGAGATCCACGCAATCCCTCCGGCAAGCGGCTCTCCTCTCTCAACGCGGGGCATGAAGTAGGGGCGGAAGAGGGCTACATTTGGGTGGACTCCGACAAAGTTCTCGCAGAGGTGTGCGAAAACTGCCATGGTGAGGACGGCGTTGGGGGTTAAATCAAGGAGGCGGAGGCCGTATGTGTTCATGATGTCGCAAAAGAACTCGGAAAAAGGCGGGCAGAGCCCGCAGTAGAAGAAAAGCGAAGAAGGGGTACCCGACGGAAACCTTCTCGGATGCGGGCGGAGATCACCTCGTGCTGGTGCGCCTGCCTCCGTCGACCGAAGAGGTAGTACAGCTCCGCAGCTCCTGCTTGCGAGCGGCGGGTCGAAGGTGGCCCGCTCCTTCCGCAGCGCCGCGAGCCACTGCGCCTCGGCCGATTTCACGCCTTTCCCCTTGTCGGCCTTCGGGCCCATGGCGGAGGTGGTGGAGGAATCCGGCGGCGTTGATGGCGTAGGTGGCGATGTGGGGCGGGGCGTCGCTCTCTTCGGATTTGAGAAGAAGGGGGGAGCGGCGGTGGTTTTTGATGTGACAGCAATGGCAAGTGGGCGTGCTGCCCCTGTTTCCCCTGCTTATAAGGAGGGAGAGGGGGCGGGCGTTCCACTTTTCCGATTAAAGAAGGCCCCCACGATCTCTCCCACGACGCCACGTTCGGCGCGTGCTGTTCGTGGGAGACATGGTGGGTCCGGAGCGAGTAACGGCGTTCCCGAGGCAGCGTGTCTGCAGACTTGTTTTGGGCCTGGCCCAACAGAGCTCGGCGCCGTGTGTGGCCCAGGCCCGGGGGCTCCTGTCGGTGTACTAGAGTAGGGGTACCCTAGTATCCCGAACTCGTGCACGGGCAGTTGCAGCACCCCGCGGAAGGGGCCTTCCTAGTGACCGCCAAGATCCTCCACGGCTCCTTCGGAGCCATTCAAGAACAAAGTATTCAAGGCCCCGTCAAGAGGAGCTTGCCGGGAAGGCCACTCAAGGCACGAAGGAAACAAGACCCCGGCAAGAGGAGCTTGCCGGGAAGGCTTGGTGAGCGGCAAGCTATCGAGCGCGACAAGGATTCAGCCGCGGCAAGGTGCTTGCCGCGGCAGGCAAACTTCTCTTCATCTCCGCTCCAGCTCATCCACCAACGTGTCGTCATGGAGCCATTCCAGGCGTGCGTGTCAAGAGGTTGTGCAGCCAGCGGGGAGCAGCGATAAGCGGCGCTGACAAGCTTACCATCGTGGCAAACGGTGGTGCACTTGACAGTCCCTATTGCACTGTTTAGACGACAGGGACGGGCATTTATTGATCTTGTCCCTTGCCGTCAGAGTTAGGTATATGCACCGCATACCTCGCACAAGTCGGTGTACCAACTACTGTTTTACATTTGTACCCTCTTCTCGTTGCCACTGTCCGGTGACCCCTTGAGCCTATAAAAGGAGGCCCAAGTGCAACGTGAAAGGGTTCGACCCGCTCGGTTCATTCGACTCATTCGAGACCACACTCTCTCAGGCTAGGTTTTGTAGCTCTCATTGCTCCCTAGCAAGAACACAATATAATCAACCAAGCAGCAGTAGGAGTATTATCTCTCCGGAGAGCTCCGAAGATGGGTAAAACTGCTCGTGTGCATCGCCTCGATCTGCTCTTCGTGCAATCTCCGCCCCCCTCCGAACCACAAGGGACTCGGTCCGCCAGGTCCCATAGGTGTTCGTGGGTCACGATCAGCTTCCCCGACAGTATACAATAACAAAATGCATCCACAACAATTGAACATCACATTGCAGAATTGAACCAAGCAGTTATCTAAACACTACAACAAATGAACCAAACATTAACTGAGCACCACATTGCACAATATAACATACTCCTAATAGAAGATCAGACAGTTAACCAAACCAAGCATGCTTAACAACTTGGAAATATAGCAATTGTATTTGTTTCTCATGTATTTAGTAAAGCCAAATTCGATTTATTCCTCACATGGTATACAATAAGAGAATGCAACCACATCAATTGAACATCACATTGCAGAATTGAACCAAGCAGTTAACTAAACAACACAACAAATGAACCAAATGTTAACTGAGCACCACATTGCGCAATATAACATACTCCTAATAGAAGATCAGACAGTTAACCAAACCAAGCATGCTTAACAACTTGGAAATATAGCAATTGTATTTGTTTCTCATGTATTTAGTAAAGCCAAATTCGATTTATTCCTCACATGGTATACAATAAGAGAATGCACCCACATCAATTGAACATCACATTGCAGAATTGAACCAAGCAGTTAACTAATCAACACAACAAATGAACCAAATGTTAACTGAGCACCACATTGCACAATATAACATACTCCTAATAGAAGATCAGACAGTTAACCAAACCAAGCATGATTAAGAACTAGGAAATATAGCACTTGTATATGTTTCTCATGTATTAAGTGCAGCCAAATTCGATTTATTTCTCACATGGTATACAATAATAGAATGCAGCCATAGCAATTGAACATCACATTATAGAATTGAACCAAGCAGTGAACTAAACACCACAACAAATGAACCAAACGTTAACCGAGCACCACATTGCAAAATATAACATACTCCTAATAGAAGATCAGACAGTTAACCAAACCAAGCATGCTTAACAACTTGGAAATATAGCAATTGTATTTGTTTCTCATGTATTTAGTAAAGCCAAATTCGATTTATTCCTCACATGGTATACAATAAGAGAATGCAGCCACAACAATTGAACATCGCATTGCAGAATTGAACCAAGCAGTTAACTAAACACCACAACAAATGAACCAAACATTAACTGAGCACCACATTGCACAATATAACATACTCCTAATAGAATATCAGACAGTTAACCAAACCAAGCATGCTTAACAACTTGGAAATATAGCAATTGTATTTGTTTCTCATGTATTTAGTATAGCCAAATTCGATTTATTCCTCACATGGTATACAATAACAGAATGCAGCCACAACAATTGAACATCGCATTGCAGAATTGAACCAAGTAGTTAACTAAACAACACAACAAGTGAACCAAGCCACAACAAATGAACCAAGCAGTTAAGTAAACACCAATTGAACAATATAACATACTCCTAATAGAAGATCAGACAGTTAACCAAACCAAGCATGCTTAACAACTTGGAAATATTGCACCCTGAAGAATTGAACATCACATTTGCAGAATTGAACCAAGCAGTTAATTGAACACCATATTGCACGACATATAGAACATATACACTATAGTAGAAGATTGCATGGTGAAAGTAGATAGCACAATTCACTAGAATTTGTTAAGGAAAGGCATTAGCTAGCAAACTGGACATGGGGTCCTTATAGTGAGCTAATAAGACAAGCTGCTCCTCATTGTCGGAGATATCGATGATGATTGGCTCCTTGGACATGGAAGAGGGTGAGGCCTCCGCATTGTGGGTGCCCTCGTTGTAGTGGCGAGTTGCTTGAGCCGCTCCAGGCACCAACCTGCTGGCTCTCAAGATGAGGTAAGCACGTGCACGTTGAGAAAACACCATCAACTGTCATTTAAAGCAGCCAACCGGGTCGCGGCGTCGGCGCGCGAGGCGTCAACGGTGGCCTCGACGGCGAGGTTCTCCTCCAAGATCTGGGGGTCAGCACGAATGGCAGCCATCGCGACCTCATCTGGGCGTGCGACCCGATTTGCTTCTCCACTGCCAAATGCTCCTTGAGGTCCTGGCTATACTGCGTGCACCATGGATTAGGCCAGCGCTTATTTGGTGGAGGGGTCGGTGATTTGGGTGGAAGGTGTCGCGCTCGCGCCGGCGGTCGGGGCATGTGGGATGTGGAAGGAGGACGAGGATGGGTGTCGGGTGTGGATTACCTGCCTAGATAGGCGAGGCCGAGCAGCGTGAAGGAGGGTCCCCGGCGCTGCAAGCAAGGAGTGAAGGTTTCAACATGGAAAGGAAGGCGGAAAGGGGGGAAATGTGGCTTTTGGTAAGGGGGAGGGGGCGGGGAGGTAGATATTTCCGCGGAAGCCAAAAATTTGGAATCGCTTCAGATAAAAAACTGGCGTGCAAAGTGTTATCAGACACGGTCCCTTATTCAGACACGGTCCAAGGATATTTGGCGCTGCATCTCACACGGTTGGTTATAATAAACTGTGTGGGACGTACTTGATTTTTCCTCTTGATTTGAATTACATAATGGGGTCACAGCGACCATGGACGGTGTTTCAATTGCTAGACCTTTTATCTGCAGTGATCATAAAATAATTGGAATTATTCAGGGTTCGTTTGGACATTTTTATGCATTAAATGAGTTTTCAATGCATTTATGTGCATAATTCAAATTTGAACTACATGCACATGCTCTAGTGCATATAAATTCATTGAAAAATCACTTCTTTGTCCTTGGGTGCATTCTTAGGTCCCATGCAAGAAATGGGAATGAATTTCAAACACCATGGCACCGTTGATTGCCGGCAAAACATTGAGATGCCTGGTTTTTAAATTCTAGTATATCCAAAACTCGTCTGAAATTCATGAAACTTGGCATGCTATCATGGAGCGGCATCAACATGCCATGGTACAATTTTTTTCCCATTTGGAGCAGGTTTGGGTATATGCTTCTCACAAACCGGAGCTTCTCACAACAAGCATGATGGGTTTCGGTAGGGAACGTCCCACCTTTGGGGACCAAACGATATCCATTGCCTCTTATTACTTTCAAGTTTTTTGTCGTGTTAACATAGAACAACATGAGTGTTGTGTAAATTTTTGTGATTTTTGGGGCTCGTTTGGACATTTTTACGCATTAACTGAGTTTTCAATGCATTTATGTGCATAATTCAAATTTGAACTACATGCACATGCTCCAGTGTATACAAATTGGTTGAAAAATCATATCTGTGTCCTTGGGTGTCTGCTTAGGTCCCTTGCAAGAAATGGGAATGAATTTCAAACACCAGGCACCATTGATTGCCGGCAAAACATTGAGATGCCTGGTTTTTAAATTCTAGTAAATCCAAAACTCGTCTGAAATTCATGAAACTTGGCATGCTATCATGGAGCAGCATCAACATGCCATGGTACAAATTTTGTCCCATTTGGGGCAGGTTTGGATATATGCTTCTCACAAACCGGAGCTTCTCACAACAAGAATGATGGTTTCGTTAGGGACAATCCCACATTTGGGGACGAAACGATATCCATTGCCTCTTATTGCTTTCAAGTTTTTTTCTTGTGTCAACAAAGAACAACAGGAGTGTTGTGTGAATTTTTGTGATTTTTCAGGGTTCTTTTGGATATTTTTATGCATTAACTGAGTTTTCAATGCATTTATGTGCATAATTCAAATTTGAACTACATGCGCATGCTCCAGTGCATATAAATCGGTTGAAAAATCATATCTATGTCCTTGGGTGCATGCTTAGGTCCCATTCAAGAAACAGGTATGAATCTCAAACACCAGGGCACCGTTGATTGCCCGCAAAACATTGAGATGCCTGGTTTTTAAATTCTAGTAAATCCAAAACTCGTCTAAAATTCATTAAACTTGGCATGCTATCATGGAGCAACATCAACATGCCATGGTACAAATTTTGTCCCATTTGGGGCAGGTTTGGGTATATGCTTCTCACAAACTGGAGCTTCTCACAACAAGCATGATGGTTTTTCGTTAGGGACAATCCCACCTTTGGGGACCAAACGGTATTTATTGCCTCTTATTGCTTTCAAGTTTTTTTCTTGCGTCAACAAAGAACAACAGGAGTGTTGTGTGAATTTTTGTGATTTTTCAGGGTTCGTTTGGACATTTTTATGCATTAACTGAGTTTTCAATGCATTCATGTGCATAATTCAAATTTGATCAACATGCGCATGCTCCAGTGCATATAAATGGGTTGAAAAATTATCTATGTCCTTGGGTGCATGCTTAGGTCCCATGCAAGAAACGGGAATGAATTTCAAACACCAGGGCACCGTTGATTGCCCGCAAAACATTGAGATGCCTGGTTTTTAAATTCTAGTAAATCCAAAACTCGTCTAAAATTTATGAAACTTGGCATGCTATCATGGAGCAGCATCAACATGCCGTGGTACAAATTTTGTCCCATTTGGGGCAGGTTTGGGTATATGCTTCTCACAAACCAGAGCTTCTCACAACAAGCATGATGGGTTTCGGTAGGCAACGTCCCACCTTTGGGGATGAAACGATATCCATTGCCCCTTATTGCTTTCAGGTTTTTTTCTCGTGTCAACATAGAACAACATGAGTGTTGTGTGAATTTTTGTGATTTTTTGGGGTTCGTTTGGACATTTTCATGCATTATCTGAGTTTTCAATGCATTTATGTGCATAATTCAAATTTGAACTACATGTGCATGCTCCAGTGCATATAAATTGGTTGAAAAATCAAATCTGTGTCCTTGGGTGCATGCTAAGGTCCCGTGCAAGGAATGAGATTGAATTTCAAACACCAGGGAACCGTTGATTGTCGGCAAAACATTGAGATGCCTGGTTTTTAATTTCTCATAAATCCAAAACTCGTCTGAAATTCATGAAAGTTGGCATGCTATCATGGAGCCGCATCAACATGTCGTGGTACAAATTTTATCCCATTTGGGGCAGGTTTGAGTATATGCTTCTTACAAACCGGAGCTTCTCACAACAAGCATGATGGTTTTCGGTAGGGAACGTCCCACCTTTGGGGACGAAACGATATCCATTGCCTCTTATTGCTTTTAGGTTTTTTTCTCGTGTCAACATAGAACAACAGGAGTGTTGTGTGAATTTTTGTGATTTTTCAGGGTTCGTTTGGATATTTTTATGCATTAACTGAGTTTTCAATGCATTTATGTGCATAATTAAAATTTGAACTACATGCGTATGCTCCAGTGCATATAAATTTGTTGAAAAATCATATCTGTGTCCTTGGGTGCATGCTTAGGTCCCATGCAAGAAATGGGAATGAATTTCAAACACCAGGGCACCGTTGATTGCCGGCAAAACATTGAGATGCCTGGTTTTTAAATTCTAGTAAATCGAAAACTCGTCTAAAATTCATGAAACTTGGCATGCTATCATGGAGCGGCATCTACATGCCGTGGTACAAATTTTGTCCCATTTGGGGCAGGTTTGGGTACATGCTTCTCACAAACCGGAGCTTCTCACAACAAGCATGATGGTTTTCGGTAGGGAACGTCCCACCTTTGGGGACGAAACGATATCCATTGCCTTTTATGTCATTCATGTTTTTTACTCGTGTGAACATAGAACAACAGGAGTGTTGTGTGAATTTTTGTGGATTTTTCAGGGTTCCTTTGGACATTTTTATGCGTTAACTGAGTTTTCAATGCATTTATGTGCATAATTCAAATTTGAACTACATGCGCATGCTCCACTGCATTATAAATTGGTTGAAAAATCATATTTGTGTCCTTGGGTGCATGCTTAGGTCCCATGCAAAAATGGGAATGAATTTATAACACCAGGGCACCGTTGATTGCCGGCAAAACATTGAGATGTCTGGTTTTTAAATTCTAGTAAATCCAAAACTCATCTAAAATTCATGAAACTTGGCATGCTATCATGGAGCGGCATCAACATGCCGTGGTACAATTTTTTCTCATTTGGGGCAGGTTTGCGTATATGCTTATCACAAACCGGAGCTTCTCACAACAAGCATGATGGTTTTCGATAGGGAACGTCCCACCTTTGGGGACGAAATGATATCCATTGCCTCTCATTGCTTTCATGTTTTTGACTCGTGTCAACATAGAACAACAGGAGTGTTGTGTGAATTTTTGTGACTTGTTAGGGTTCGTTTGGACATTTTTATGCATTAACTGAGTTTTCAATGCATTTATGTGCATAATTCAAATTTGAACTACATGCGCATGCTCCAGTGCATATAAATTGGATGAAATATCATATCTGTGTCCTTAGGTGCATGCTTAGGTCCCATGCAACAAATGGGAACGAATTTCAAACACCAGGGCACCGTTGATTGCCGGTAAAACATTGAGATGCCTGGTTTTTAAATTCTAGTAAATCCAAAACTCGTCTGAAATTCAGGAAACTTGGCATGCTATCATGGAGTGGCATCAACATGCCGTGGTATAAAATTTGTCCCATTTGGGGCAGGTTTGGGTGTATGCTTCTCACAAACCGGAGCTTCTCACAACAAGCATGATGGTTTTCGGTAGGGAAATTCCAACCTTTGGGGACGAAACGATATCCATGGCCTCTTATTGCTTTCAATTTTTTTTCTCGTGTCAACAAAGAAAAACAGGAGTGTTGTGTGAATTTTTGTGATTTTTCAGGGTTCGTTTGGACATTTTTATGCATTAACTGTGTTTTTAATGCATTTATGTGCATAATTCAAATTTGAAGTACATGCACATGCTCCAGTGCATATAAATTGGTTGAAAAATCATATCTGTGTCCTTGGGTGCATGCTTAGGTCCCATGCAAGAAATGGGAAGGAATTTCAAACACCAGGGAACCAATGATTGCTGGCAAAACATGGAGATGCCTATTTTTTAAAATCTAGTAAATCCAAAAGTCGTCTAAAATTCATGAAATTTGGTATGCAATCATGGAGCAGCATCAACATGCCATGGTACAAATGTGTCCCATTTGGGGGTAGGTTTGGGTATATGCTTCTCACAAACCGGAGCTTCTCAGAACAAGCATGATGGTTTAAGGTAGGGAACGTCCCACCTTTGGGGATGAAAAGATATCCATTACCTCTTTTTGCTTTCAAGTTTTTTTCTTGTGTCAACATAGAACAAGAGGAGTGTTGTGTGAATTTTTGTGATTTTTCGGGGTTCGTTTGGTCATTTTTATGCATTAACTGAGTTTTCAATGCATTTATGTGCATAATTAAAATTTGAACTACATGCGCATGCTCCAGTGCATATAAATTGGTTGAAAAATCAAATCTGTGTCCTTGGGTGCATGCTTAGGTCCCAGGCAAGAAATGGCAATCAACTTCAAACACCAGGGCATCATTGATTGTCGGCAATACATTGAGATGCCTGGTTTTTAATTTCTAGTAAATCCAAAACTCGTCTGAAATCCATGAAACTTGGCATGCTATCTTGGAGCGGCATCAACATGCCGTGGTACAAATGTTGTCCCATTTGGGGCAGGCTTGGGTATACGCTTCTCACAAACCGGAGCTTCTCACAACAAGCATGATGGTTTTCGGTAGGGAACGTCTCACATTTGGGGATGAAACGACATCCATTGCCTCTTATTTCTTTTAATTTTTTTTTCTCGTGTCAACAAAGAACAATAGGAGTGTTGTGTGAATTTTTGTGATTTTTCAGGGTTTGTTTGGACACTTTTATGCATTAACTGAGTTTTCAATGCATTTATGTGCATAATTCAAATTTGAACTACATGCGCATGCTCCAGTGCATATAAATTGGTTGAAAAATCATATCTGTGTCCTTGGGTGCATGCTCAGGTCCCATGCAAGAAATGGGAATGAATTTCAAACACCAAGGCACCGTTGATTGCCGGCAAAACATTGAGATGTCTGGTTTTTAAATTCTAGTAAATCCAAAACTCGTCTAAAATTCATGAAACTTGGCATGCTATCATGGAGCGGCATCAACATGACGTGGTACAAATTTTTTCCCATTTGGGGCAGGTTTGCGTATATGCTTCTCACAAACCGGAGATTCTCACAACAAGCATGATGGTTTTCGGTAGGGAATGTCCCTCCTTTGGGGACGAAATGATATCCATTGCCTCTTATTGCTTTCATGTTTTTGACTCGTGTCAACATAGAACAACAGGAGTGTTGTGTGAATTTTTGTGATTTTTTAGGGTTCGTTTGGATATTTTTATGCATTAACTGAGTTTTCAGTGCATTTATGTGCATAATTCAAATTTGAACTACATGCGCATGCTCCAGTGCATATAAATTGGTTGAAATATCATATATGTGTCATTGGGTGCATGCTTAGGTCCCATGCAACAAATGGGAACGAATTTCAAACACCAGGGCACCGTTGATTGCCGGCAAAACATTGAGATGCCTGGTTTTTAAACTCTAGTAAATCCAAAACTCGTCTGAAATTCAGGAAACTTGGCATGCTATCATGGAGTGGCATCAACATGCCGTGGTATAGATTTTGTCCAATTTGGGGCAGGTTTGGGTATATGCTTCTCACAAACCGGAGCTTCTCACAACAAGCATGATGGTTTTCGTTAGGGAAATTCCAACCTTTGGGGACGAAACAATATCCATGGCCTCTTATTGGTTTCAAGTTTTTTTCTCGTGTCAACAAAGAACAACAGGAGTGTTGTGTGAATTTTTGTGATTTTTCAGGGTTCGTTTGTACATTTTTATGCATTAACTGAGTTTTTAATGCATTTATGTGCATAATTTAAATATGAACTACATGCACATGCTCCAGTGCATATAAATTGGTTGAAAAATCATATCTGTGTCCTTGGGTGCATGCTTAGGTCCCATGCAAGAAATGGGAAGGAATTTCAAACACCAGGTCACCGTTGATTGCCGGCAAAACATGGAGATGCCTGGTTTTTTAAAATCTAGTAAATCCAAAACTCGTCTAAAATTCATGAAACTTGGTATGCTATCATGGAGCAGCATCAACTTGCCATGGTACAAATTTTTCCCATTTGGGGGTAGGTTTGGGTATATGCTTCTCACAGACCGGAGCTTCTCACAACAAGCATGATGGTTTAAGGTAGGGAACGTCCCACCTTTGGGGATGAAACGATATCCATTGCCTCTTTTTGCTTTCAAGTTTTTTTCTTGTGCCAACATAGAACAAGAGGAGTGTTGTGTGAACTTTTGTGATTTTTCGGGGTTCGTTTGGTCATTTTTATGCATTAACTGAGTTTTCAATGCATTTATGTGCATAATTAAAATTTGAACTACATGCGCATGCTCCAGTTCATATAAATTGGTTGAAAAATCAAATCTATGTCCTTGTGTGCATGCTTAGGTCCGAGGCAAGAAATGGGAATCAACTTCAAACACCAGGGCATCATTGATTGTTGGCAAAACATTGAGATGCCTGGTTTTTAATTTCTAGTAAATCAAAAACTCGTCTGAAATCCATGAAACTTGGCATGCAATCTTGGAGCGGCATCAGCATGCCGTGGTACAAATGTTGTCCCATTTGGGGCAGGCTTGGGTATATGCTTCTCACAAACCGGAGCTTCTCACAACAAACATGATGGTTTTCGGTATGTGTCGGTGTCAAAACCGGCAGATCTCGGGTAGGGGGTCCCGAACTGTGCGTCTAGGCGTATGGTAACATGAGACAAGGGACACGATGTTTTTACCCAGGTTCGGGCCCTCTCGATGGAGGTAATACCCTACTCCTGCTTGATTAATATTGATGATATGGGTAGTACAAGAGTAGATCTACCACGAGATCAAGGAGGCTAAACCCTAGAAGCTAGCCCATGGTATGATTGTCGTTCCTCCTACGGACTAAAACCCTCCGGTTTATATAGACACCGGATAGGTTAGGGTTACACAGAGTCGGTTACAATGGTAGGAGATCTACATATCCGTATCGCCAAGCTTGCCTTCCACGCCAAGGAAAGTCCCATCCGGACACGGGACGAAGTCTTGAATCTTGTATCTTCATAGTCTTGGAGTCCGCCGTGACGATAGTCCGCTATCCGGACACCCCTAGTCCGGACTCCTCGGTAGCTCTGAACCAGGCTTCAATGACGATGAGTCCGCGCGTTGATTGTCTTCGCATTGCGGGCGGGTTCCTCCTCGAATACTTCATAGAAGGTTTGAACACAAGGATAGTGTCCGCTCGCAAAACAAGTTCCACACAACACCGTAGAGAGAATAATTTTGCACATATCTGCTGACGTATTCAGCGTGACATCACACCACGGCAAGACCTTTATATGAATCATTTTTACTGTTCCCACCTCAGCGTGTTTAGCGAGGCGGTTTCCTTGGCACGCCTTATCAAAGCATAGATCGTGCCCCTTATTCCGGATTCTCATCAATACGGACGTGGGTAACCCATCCGCGCCATTGATTACGGCGCTTGGGAAATAAGCGAGTTTTACCAGGCTGGTGGGGGACGCATAGCTTCGTCCGTCTATATAAGGGGATAAGGATCCACCTTTTCACCTACGCCTTCTTCCTCCTTTGCTTATCCATTTCCGCGCACTCGAGCTCCAGCGCCCAAGTCCGCACATCCCACCTCAACCCTTCTCCAATCATGTCAGGAGCAGGAGGCAGGTGGATGGCCTCCTTCGTCACGGAGGGGCACATCGCAAGACTGCGGGAGGCCGGATACTTGTCTGGCAACATTGCGCACAGGCTTCCCGACGAGGGGCAGCTCATTCTGACCCCTGGGCCCCGTGAGAGGGTGGTGTTTCTCCCCCACTTCCTCCGCGGACTAGGCTTTCCTCTTCATCCATTTGTCCGGGGGCTCATGTTCTACTACGGTCTGGACTTCCACGACCTGGCCCCGATTTTCATCCTCAACATCTCGGCGTTTATTGTCGTGTGCGAGGCTTTCCTCTGCATCCCGCCCCACTTCGGCTTATGGCTGAAGATCTTCAACGTCCGACCGAAGGTAGTAGGCGGCCGTCAAGCGGAGTGCGGAGGCGCCATGGTTGGCAAGATGGCCAAGGTCCCATGGCTCGAAGGCGCCTTCGTGGAGACAATAAAGGGGTAGCAATCGGGGTGGTTCTACATCACCGATCCCCGCAACACCAAATGGGTGGCGGCCCCCGAATTCAGATCTGGCTTCCCCACACGGCTCTCATCATGGAAAGAGACGGGCCTGACGTGGGGGAATTCGGATGAGACATCCGGACTTCAAACATGCGTCCGAAACCTGGTGGCCAAGAATCTTAGGCTCGTCGACGTAATCCAGGTGATGCTCATCCGCCGGATTCTCCCATGCCAACAAAGGGCCTTTAACTTGTGGGAGTTCGATCCGGCACAGCACCAAACCTTGAACCGGCTCTTCGACACTACGTACGAAGATGCCTGGAAGGTGCTGTTCAAGGGCGCCGAAGCCCCAGCATCCGCTACCAAAGATCGCGGATACATCTCACAGCGTCCAGCCGGCGAGGTAAGTTATTTTACCCTTTACGGGACTCTTTTTTCATAGATTGACTCTACGTGGGATCTAAAACTCCCTAATCTTTGACAGGACTGGCTGAAGACGTCCGGACAGATTAACTGTCTGGCTCCTTTGCCGGAAGATCCGGAGAACGCCCGATTGACGGGACTGCTGGCTCCAGCGCCGTACGTGGTGCCGGAGAAGAAGGCCAAGAAGGAGGCCACGGGAACTCGAAGGAGCTCCCGACGCCAGGTGCTGTCAGATTCCGAAGCGGAATCTTCTCCTGAAGACGAGGAGGAAGAAGAAGAAGCTCCTCCCAGCGAGGAGGAGAAGAAAGGAAGGCCGCCCCAACCGGGAGGCCGGAGGGTCCAAGAAGGAAGAACCCTTCCTCCGGACTTCTCCACCAACGTTGATTTACGACGAGGAGGACTGGCCTACAAGGGCCAAGCCTGGCGAGATCGTAAGTGTCCGGATACCCATGGTTTTTATTATTGCAGAGCGTTCTCTAATGTTGAACAACCGTGCAGCCCGCCCAAGGGCGAGTTCTCCGATTCATCGAGGGTCCTGGGCTCGCCGGAAATGGAGAGTACCTCGCTTCCGACCGCCTCCTCGCCTCACGCGCGGGCGACGCCGCGACGGGGCCCCAAGGGGGGCTTGGTCAAGAGGAGGTAGCGCAGGAGGTGCCACAAGGCGACCTCCCGGACTCAGCGCTGGGGCAAGATCCCGGGGCTCTAAGCCCGACCCTCGTCCGGACTCCATGCCGGAACCATCAGCGTTCCGAGTCCGGACAGCGGATCCTTCGCAAGAAGGTAAGACGCCGTGTCCTCCGTCCCAACCGAGGCACCGGATAGCTCAGAGGCGCTAACAGCGCTTCCATCGAGGAGGAACACCGCCTTGTCATGAGTGCGGTGATCCGACAGTTCAGTCCGCCAAGAGCGGATCGACAAGCTGTACCAGCCTTCTAACAGGCTTTGAGGTAAGTTTTAGAATATGTAAAAAATATAACCGCATAGACAGTAGCCCCTGATGATTAGTTCGGTGTTCGGAAAGAAAAGCCGGACTAAGGATCTAAAAAGATATATGCAGGAGTCTAACATAAGGATGTCAATATGGGAATGCAGGCTGCGCTGCTGACCTCTGCCGCACTGACTGCGGAGGTCAATGTATTGAAGCAGAACCTCGAGCGGTCCAAGATCGAGCTCGGACAAGCCAAGAAGGAGCTCGAGGACAAGGAAGGTAAGTAATACCTTATTAACGAAATACCTTATAGAAAAGGTTTTGGTTGCGAAAAATAACAGGAATAACATGGGTACTGCAGGGGCCACGAACGAGGTGGCGGCCCTGAAGGAAGCGGTGTCCGTGGCTGAAAACAAAGCGGCTGCGGAACGCACCGAGCGAGAGAAGGGGGAGGCGCAGCTGGCCAAGGTACGGCAAGAGCTCCAAGCTCTCGTGGAAAAACACGAGAGTTTGGAGCGTGACTCGAGGACTCGAGAGTCCGAGCTCGACTCGGCTCTTGAGAGTGCCAAAGCTGCTAAGGCCGAGGCCCAAAAAGCCCTCCAAGAAATTGAAGCACTAAAGAAGATAGCTGTAACGCCCCGGATTCGATGCGCCAGGTGTCCGCCAGTTATTTGCCGTCGTTGCCATGTCACTTGCTTGTGTGTTGCATTTTGTCATGTCATCATGTGCATTTCATTTTGCATACGTGTTTGTCTCATGCATCCGAGCTTTTTCCCCGTTGTCCGTTTTGCAATCCGGCATCCTATGTCCTCTGGCGTCCCCCTTTTTGTCTCTCATTGTGAGCGGGTGTTAAACGTTCTCGGAATGGACCGAGTCTTGCCAAGCGGCCTTGGTATAGCACCGGTAGACCGCCTGTCAAGTTTCGTGCCATTTGGAGGTCGTTTGATACTCCAACGGTTAACCGGGTAATCGTAAAAGCCTCTTTGTATTGCAGCCCAACACCCCTCCAAAGTGGCCCAAAACCCATCCAAACCCCCTCCATGCTCTCGGTCGTTTGATCACGATCGTGTGGGCGAAAACCGTGCCTCATTTGGCCTCTCCTAGCTCCCTCTATCTATATATATGCCCCTCCCCCCGAAATTCACGGATGAATCCCCCGAAACCCTAGCTTCTCCCTCCTCCCGCTGACGGACACGTCCACCCGCCGCCCGGACATGTCCGCCCGCGCCGCGCCCAATCCGAGAGCACCACCTGTCCCGCCGCCGTCCTCGCGCCGCCATGCATGGGCCTGCCAGGCAGGCCCGCCCGGCCAGCAGCCAAGCGTCCCGCAGCCAGCTGCTGGCCTCCGGCCGTCTTGCCGCCTTCTACCTCTTCACCGGCGACCGCCCGGCGCGCCCGCCGCAAGACGTCGCCTGGCGCCGGACCGCCCGACCCGCCCGGGCGTGGTCCGCCGCCATCCGCGCCTCCAGCGTCGCCCCGACCTCGCCGGCGCTTGCTCCGGCCGCCCCCGCCCATTCTCCGGCGAGCCAGCTCCGCCTTGGTTCACGCGCCGAGCCCCCAGATCCAGATCCGTTTGAGGTTGACCCCGAAATCCTCTATGTCCCCGTGATTTTGCATATTCTGGTGCCCCCTTTGACCTGCCATAACTTGCTGCATACTGCTCCGTTTCATGTGTGTAATATGTCAAATTGTTCGTCTCAACGAGTACTTTCATTCCATTGCATCATGTTCATTTGAGTTCATCTTGATGCCTGAATCATCGTTGCAAGAGTGCTATATAATGTTGTCTGCTGTCTGTTAACAGAACTTGCTCATTTGTCATTTTTCCCATGATTGATGTGTGCATCCTATGAGGTTGATGTCTACATGTGTTTTGATCTACATCATGCCATCTTTATAGGGGTTCCATCCATGTATTTTTTGTTAGTTGTGTAGTGAGTGCATCAAGTTTGTTAATTATGGTACTTGCTGTTACTGTTTTGCTAGGCTGATTCTGTTATATTTTGTTGCCATGTAAACCTTCTGCTACAAGTCATTCTATGATTAATATGGAGATGGCCACTAAGGATGATTTGTTATACATATCATGCTCTATCCATCCATGCCCCTGGTTGCATTTATAGCCTGCTGTCGATTGTTTTAAACTTGCTCCAAATTTGCTAAATAATGTTGCTGTCAGCCTGTTAACTTTATGTTCAGTTTTGTCATGCGTTTTGCTAGTGATCCATGCACCCTATGAACTTGATATTGCCATGCTTACCTTCATAATCATGTCTTCTTACTGTTGGTTGCCTTGCCATGCCATGTATTGCTCTGTGGTGAGTGGTACAAGCTCATCTACGTGCCTACTTATCGTTGTTCCTGCCATGTATGAATCTGTAATATAACTTGCAATGTTTACGTGGGTGCCATCATATTTTCGGTGCCCTTTTGGCTCATGGTCAGTAAGGGACTTTTGTTCTATGCAATTATTATATTCATGCCATGCCTTTGTTTGCCATGATAAGTTCCTATAGCATGTTGTTTGATAGCTCTAAACATTGCAACCTGATGTTATTTTCTGCTAAGTCTGAAACTGTTATTATTTGCAATCTTGCCATGTGTGTTTGAGCATGTTCTAGTAGTTTCTGGAGATAGCTCAGTGTTCATATGTTGTTATGATTTACCTGTAAATCATGTCCATGCCTTTTTTTTATATTTAGATGCTGTAGCATGTTGTTTTGGTGCTTGCAAGAGGCCTAGTTGCTGTTTTGGACAGATTGTTGCTATAACTTGTATAGTGTGTGTGTTGAACAGTTGCTCCGTTTTGAGTGTGCTCTATATGAAACTTGCTTGATTTTGCATGTAGCTTCATATTATCATGTTGCATCCATGTTTTGAGGTGTTTTCTTGATGTTTGTATGCATTTTGCATCAATGACATGTTTATCTTGCTTTGCTCATATCTTCTAGGCCCTAGCTCCGAACTAAAAGAACTTTATATGTAACTTGACTAGAAACTTGTGTAGATCATCCTTGTGCATCTTAACTTGCTGTTTAACAACTTGAACATAAGGTTTATTCAGATCTGGACCAATTTTGAAATATGCATATGAGGACTTACCGGATTTGTTATATGTTGTTCCCGGCCTCATTTAAACCTGCCTTGATGTGTTGCTCTTGTTTGCATCATCTCTTGCCTATAGAACGAGATATGTGCAGCTCCTATCAGGATTTGACGGCACATTCGGGCGGCTTTGCTGGTCTTGTTTTACCATTGTCGAAATGTCTTGTAAACCGGGATTTCGAGTCTGATCGGGTCTTCCTGGGAGAAGGTATATCCTTCGTTGATCGCGAGAGCTTATCATGGGCTAAGTTGGGACACCCCTGCAGGGTATAATCTTTCGAAAGCCGTGCCTGCGGTTATAGGCAGATGGGAATTTGCTAATGTCCGGTTGTAGATAACTTGACACCAGATCCGAATTAAAACGCATCAACCGCGTGTGTAGCCGTGGATTTGCTCTTTTCGCGGAGTCCGGAAGTGAACACAGTTTCGGGTTATGTTTGACGTAAGTAGGAGTTCAGGATCACTTCTTGATCATTGCTAGCTTCACGACCGCTCCGCTTGCTCTCTTCTCGCTCTTATTTGCGTATGTTAGCCACCATATATGCTTAGTCGCTGCTGCAGCCTCACCACTTTACCCCATCCTTTCCTTTAAGCTTTGCTAGTCTTGATACCCATGGTAATGGGATTGCTGAGTCATCGTGGCTCACAGATTACAAAAACAACGATTGCAGTGTACAGGTTCATGCGATGATCTTGACGCGAGAGCGATGTTTGCTTGTTTGGAGTTCTTCTTCCGCTTCTTCTTGATCGGGGATAGGTTCCAGTCGGCAGCCCGGCTAGCAGTGGTGGATGTCGTTTGAGTTTCGTTTGTGTTTCATCCGTAGTTGGATGGTGCTCTTATGTATGATGATGTTGTATTCGTGTGGCATTGTATGCCTTTTGTATGTATCCCCATCTATTATGTAATGTTGATGTAATGATATCCACCTTGCAAAAGCGTTTCAATATGCGGGTCTATCCTTGGTGGGACCTTCGAGTTCCTTTTGGATAGGGTCGCATATTGGGCGTGACAAGTTGGTATCAGAGCCTTGACCGACCCTAGGAGCCCCCTTGATTGATCGTGTAGTTTGGCCGTTGTTGAGTCCAGAAGGAAACTGGTTTCAAAGTCTAGTTATATCGGAGAGTAGGAATTCTTTTTACTCCAGCCCCTTCATCGCTCTGGTGAGGAATCTTGACGTAGGTTTTTTGAATTACTCCTCTTCCCTTTCAAACTTTCTTTACGATCACGTAGTTGGTTTTTCGATCGTTGTTCCTCCGCTCTTTGCATCCGGTGCATTTCTCGTCAAGGTGATTCGACCCTCTCCATTTTTGCAAGTTCAATCCTCAGTTGTTTTTTCCCACCCGCCCACCCCTTTTCTTCTTGGAGCCGGAGTCTGTAATCGAGTATCCATCCTACTCGTGCGAAGTCTTTGCATTCTTTCAACCGGTGTTTTCTCTTCAAGTTATTCATCGGTTTTTCCCCTCCAAGTCGCTTTGTTTTTCCCGCCCTCCCACCCTCTTCTTCCCGGAGCCTGAGTCTCTTTCGAGCATCAATTTCATTCGTGCGGAACCTCTTCAGTCTTTCGTAAATTATCTCAACCGTTGAATTCTCGTTTTGTACGACATTCTTCATCTCTTTTCTTCTCCGGTGGACTCAATTCAAGTTTTTCGGGTTAATCATATTCTTTTCCTTCGAAGTGTTCTCTTTGCTCGTTAGCCTCTCGCCAGTTTATCATTCCGGAGTTCGGAATACATATCAGGAGATTCGTCTGTGTTCTAATTAATTCAAGGTTGTCACCTCATTCAAATATTTCAATTTTTCTGGTGCATCATCTATCTATTCAACATCCTTTTTCAACGGTGTTATCTCTTCAGTGGGCCCTAACCCACAGGTCTTTTCCCAGGATCTTACCTGACTCTTCTAATTCCCCCGGAGTTATTCTCAATTCTTTTCAAGTTGTGACGTAAGAATGGATTCCATCAGTCACATGCCTTCTCCAAGATCGCTTTCTAATTCTTTTCATCTTTGGGTCGACCCTTCCTCTTTTCATTCTCCCGGAGTATCTCAATAATTTTTGTGGTGTTTCTCGTTTTCATTTGAAGATTGAAGAAAAGTTTTCCTCTAAATCTTGCCCGTTCTCTCGAAGATTCGTGCCTCTAGCTTCTTATTATCCTCTCAAATTATGCCATTTGTCAGATATTCCTTTTCTCAACCATCCGGAGTTTGTCAGGAGTTGTTTTTCCATTTCTTTTCACCGGAGGCCATCATTCCAGAAGAATTCTTCGTCCTCAGATTTCAGCTACCGTTATCCAATTATCCCGGTGCTTCGTTCAAGTGTTCTTTAATCAGCTCATGATCTCTTTATTTATTTGCATCTAAATCCCCTCTAGCATATTGGTTCTTCTAATTCTTCCCGGTGATTCATTCTCTTTCATCAGTCATTTTCGAATTCTTACGGTGGTTCATTCAGATTCTTTTTCCTTTGTTATCGTATCAATCCATTCCTTCTTTCAATCCTACCGGTGGTTCATGAAGACCTTCTCAAGTTTGCGACATGTCACTTCTAAATCCTTTTTCAAGAAGAATAAGTAGTATGCAAAAATCCATTGCTTGTCATCAATTTAATTTGATGAAGGATAAGCATACAATAAATCTTATTCTTATTTCATCCAAGTGAGTAATCCTTTCCTTCGGAGTTTGTTCTTAATGAATAAATTCTAGTTCCAAGTGTTTTCATCTTTTCTTTTCCGGAGTTCAAATTTTCCTCGACTATTTCGTCGGAACCTCCATCTAAATCATCGCAACGCTCATCTTATTCGTTCGTCCTTCATTCTATCTCGTCATCCTTTTGTTACCGGAGTTCTTCAAGATGGTTCTTCATGATTTAATTCATTCTTCAAGTGTTCATCAAGATTCTTGTTCAAGGAGCTCAAGTATCTTCCTTCTTGCATCTCAATGTGCAATTAATCCTGCATATCCTTTTGAAGTGGAGTTTTGCATTCCTTCGTTCTCCTCAGCTATTTAATCTTTTCCGTTTGTGGTAGGTTATCACCTCATAATTTTTGAGAGGTTATCCATAAGTCCACATAAAGCTTATTCTTTCATTGTTGATTTTCTCAACAACTCCAGTCAATCCTTCCTTTTAAGTTCTTTTCATTCAACTCTATCAATTCTTCCAGAGGTATTGCGTTGCTTATGTCGTCAAGTGTCATTCCATCTTGTGAAGTTCGTGTTCTATTCCTTTCCATTTTCATCTGGAGTGCTACCTAAATCCTTTCAGTCTTATTCGTTTCTTATCTCGTTCTAATCGGAGTGCTTTCAGAGTCTATCTTGATTCCGTGAGCTTTCGATTCTCGTCATTCTCGTCGTTCCTCTCTTCTTCTCGAGTGCTCTCGATTCTTTGCCTCTTCTCTCTTGCGTTTCTTGTTTCACCTCATCCCTTTTCCCTTCCGTCACGGTCCTAAGATCTCGGGACGAGATCTCCTGTTAGTGGAGGAGTGTTGTAACGCCCCGGATTCGATGCACCAGGTGTCCGCCAGTTATTTACCGTCGTTGCCATGTCATTTGCTTGCGTGTTGCATTTTGTCATGTCATCATGTGCATTTCATTTTGCATACGTGTTCGTCTCATGCATCCGAGCTTTTTCCCCGTTGTCCGTTTTGCAATCCGACATCCTATGTCCTCCGGCGTCCCCCTTTTTGTCTCTCGTTGTGAGCGGGTGTTAAACATTCTCGGAATGGACCGAGTCTTGCCAAGCGGCCTTGGTATAGCACCGGTAGACCGCCTGTCAAGTTTCGTGCCATTTGGAGGTCGTTTCATACTCCAACGGTTAACCGGGTAACCGTAAAAGCCTCTTTGTATTGCAGCCCAACACCCCTCCAAAGTGGCACAAAACCCATCCAAACCCCCTCCATGCTCTCGGTCGTTCGATCACGATCGTGTGGGCGAAAACCGTGCCTCATTTGGCCTCTCCTAGCTCCCTCTATCTATATATATGCCCTCCCCGAAATTCATGGATGAATCCCCGAAACCCTAGCTTCTCCTCCTCCCGCCGACGGACCGTCCACCCGCCGCCGGACATGTCCGCCCAGCCAAGCCTTAATCCAAGACCGCCACTTGTGCCCGCCGTCCTCGAGCCGCCCGGCCCTCGGGGCCAGGCAGAGCCCGCCCGGCCAGCAGCGTCAGCGCCGCCCCGCCCAGCGTCCCGCCGCCCTGCTCGGCCTCCGGCCGTCGCCCGCCGCCCTCTCTTCACGGCGCGACTGGCCCCAGCGCCCGCCGCCGATCCTCGCCCGCCGCCAGATCCTCGCCCGCACCGCCGCCGCCCGGCGCCGGACCGCCTGACCCGCGCCCGGTGTGGTCCGCCGCCATCCGCGCCTCCAGCGTCGCCCGAACTCACCGGCGCTTGCTCCGGCCGCCCCCGCCCGTTCTCCGGCGAGCCAGCTCCGCCTCGGTTCGTGCGCCGAGCCCCCAGATCCAGATCCGTTTGAGGTTGACCCCGAAATCCTCCAAGTCCCCGTGATTTTGCATATTCTGGTGCCCCCTTTAACCTGCCATAACTTGCTGCATACTGCTCCGTTTCATGCGTGTAATATGTCAAATTGTTCGTCTCAACGAGTACTTTCATTCCATTGCATCATGTTCATTTGAGTTCATATTGATGCCTAAATCATCGTTGCAAGAGTGCTATATAATGTTGTCTGCTGTCTGTTAACAGAACTTGCTCATTTGCCATTTTTGCCATGATTGATGTGTGCATCCTATGAGGTTGCTGTGTACATGTGTTTTGATCTACATCATGCCATCTTTATAGGGGTGCCATCCATGTATTTTTTGTGAGTTGTGTAGTGAGTGCATCAAGTCTGTTAAGTATGGTACTTTCTGTTACTGTTTTGCTAGGCTGGTTCTGTTATATTTTGTTGCCATGTAAACCTGCTGCTACAAGTCATTCTATGATTAATATGGAGATGTTCACTAAGGATGATTAGTTATACATATCATGCTCTATCCATCCATGCCCCTGGTTGCATTTATAGCCTGCTGTAGATTGTTGTAAACTTGCTCCAAAGTTGCTAAATAATGTTGCTGTCAGCCTGTTAACTTTATGTTCAGTTTTGTCATGCGTTTTGCTAGTTATCCATGCACCCTATGAACTTGCTATTGCCATTCTTAGCTTCATAATCATGTCTTCTTACTGTTGGTTGCCTTGCCATGCCATGTATTTCTCTGTGGTGAGTGGTACAAGCTCATCTACATGCCTACTTATCGTTGTTCCTGCTATGTATGAATCTGTAATATAACTTGCCATGTTTACATGGGTGCGATCATATTTTCTGTGCCCTTTTGGCTCATGGTCAGTAAGGGACTTTTGTTCTATGAAATTATTAGATTCGTGCCATGCCTTTGTTTGCCATTATAAGTTCATGTAGTATGTTGTTTGATAGCTCTAAACATTGCAACCTGATGTTATTTTCTGCTAAGTCTGAAACTGTTATTATTTGCAATCTTGCCATGTATGTTTGAGCATGTTCTAGTAGTTTCTGGGGATAGCTCAGTGTTCATATGTTGTTATGCTATACCTGAATCATGTCCATGCCTTTTGTTTTTATGTTGAGATGCTGTAGCATGTTGTTTTGATGCTTGCAAGAGGCCTAGTTGCTGTTTTGGACAGATTGTTGCTATAACTTGTATAGTGTGTGTGTGTGTTGAACCGTTGCTCCGTTTTGAGTGTGCTCTATATGAAACTTGCTTGATTTTGCATGTAGCTTCATATTATCATGTTGGATCCATGTTTTGAGGTGTTTGCTTGATGTTTGTATGCATTTTGCATCAATGACATGTTTATCTTGTTTTGCTCATATCTTCTAGGCCGTAGCTCCGAACTAAAAGAACTTTATATGTAACTTGACTAGAAACTCGTGTAGATCATCCTTGTGCATCTTAACTTGCTGTTTAACAACTTGAACATAAGGTTTATTCAGATCTGGACCAATTTCGAAATATGCATATGAGGACTTACCGGATTTGTTATATGTTGTTCCCGGCCTCATTTAAACCTGCCTTGATGTGTTGCTCTTGTTTGCATCATCTCTTGCCCTGAGAATGAGATATGTGCAGCTCCTATCAGGATTTGTCGGCACATTCGGGCGGCTTTGCTGGTCTTGTTTTACCATTGTCGAAATGTCTTGTAAACCGGGATTCCGAGTCTGATCGGGTCTTCCTGGAAGAAGGTATATCCTTCGTTGATCGCGAGAGCTTATCATGGGCTAAGTTGGGACACCCCTGCAGGGTATAATCTTTCGAAAGCCGTGCCTGTGGTTATAGGCATATGAGAATTTGTTAATGTCCGGTTGTAGATAACTTGACACCAGATCCGAATTAAAACGCATCAACCGCGTGTGTAGCAGGCTGGTCTCTTTTCGGCGGAGTCCGGGAAGTGAACACGGTTTCTGGGTTATGTTTGACGTAAGTAGGAGTTCAGGATCACTTCTTGATCATTGCTAGCTTCACGACCGTTCCGCTTGCTCTCTTCTCGCTCTTATTTGCGTATGTTAGCCACCATATATGCTTAGTCGCTGCTGCAGCCTCACCACTTTACCCCAGCCTTTCCCTTTAAGCTTTGCTAGTCTTGATACCCATGGTAATGGGATTGCTGAGTCCTCGTGGCTCACAGATTACAACAACAACAGTTGCAGGTACAGGTTCATGCGATGATCTTGACGCGAGAGCGATGTTTGCTTGTTTGGAGTTCTTCTTCTGCTTCTTCTTCGATCAGGGGATAGGTTCCAGGTCGGCAGCCTGGGCTAGCAGGGTGGATGTCGTTTGAGTTTCTGTTTGTGTTTCATCCGTAGTTGGATGGTGCTCTTATGTATGATGATGTTGTATTCGTGTGGCATTGTATGCCTTTTGTATGTATCCCCATCTATTATGTAATGTTGATGTAATGATATCCACCTTGCAAAAGCGTTTCAATATGCGGGTCTATCCTTGGTGGGACCTTCGAGTTCCTTTTGGATAGGGTCGCATATTGGGCGTGACAATAGCGGCGGGTAAGGCATTCTTTATGCAAAGCAAGAATGTAAGAGTCAATTACCTGTTACTTACCCGGATTCGGAGCTCTCCAGGAGCATTCGCAGATTTGCCCCGTAGTGCGTCTGATGCTGCCGCATTCTACCGCGCCCAGGAGGGGAGCTCCACGGAGAAGGTGTTCTGGTCTCAGTATGCTGAGGCCGACCATCCGGTGCCCCTGAGCGACCAGCTAAAACAGCTGGTCGAGCTCCATAAAGTCGCCGAACAGGCCATGAAGGGCCTTATAGCGCGGCTGTGGCCATTGGAGGCCATGCCCGGGAGCTACTTCGGCTTGGTGCAGCGGCTGGTGGATGCCTGTCCGCGGCTTGAAGCCATCAAGCGCTCCGTCTGTATTGAAGGTGTCCGTCGGGCCCTTGCCTGTGCTAAAGTGCACTGGGGCAAGCTGGATGTGGAGAGGCTTGTGACGGACGGGCCACCGAAGGGCCATGAGCATCGCACGCCCGAAATGTATTATGAGGGCCTCCTGAAGGGTGCCCGCCGAATAGCGGATGAGTGCTCCAGAGATGTAATTTTTGAATAAACTCGCATTTGTTATCCTGTACGCAGAAAAATTGTTCATATGCGCTAAGCAACGCTTATTAATTTAAAATATTACCTTCTGTGCGGCCGTTTATCAAATTTGAGAGATGGCAAGTCGTTGGCTTCAGCCCCATGCCACGAGTCTGGGGTGTTCGGGATAAACTTGAGCACTCTTGTTCCCATTCTTGGGTCCATCTAGGAGGCGCCAACACAACGAACAAGGCAACCGGACTTATAATGCTTGAACACTCTCACTTAGCCATATAATTCTATAATTTTAAATTTCGTGAAGCCCCTAGTATTCGAAGACCGAGTTCGGGCGCTATCCACGCCTTGGCGGACAATTCGGTTCCTCGCTCTAAGCGGCATAAGTCTTTAGGGACCCGAAAAAAACCTCTCGAACAGCGACCGGCTCTCGCCCTATCATGGCGGTCAGTTTTAGCTTTCTCCACTTAGGTGCTCGACCCAGCATAACTGGGGCACAATCGCAGTGGTTCTCCCGGTGCTACCTTAGCCGATATAGCGGAACGTAAGGTACCAAAACACGGGAGCTGGGCAAACCCAACTATTGACCCAAGACATGATTCAGAGCCAATTCATATAATGCTATAAGTTCGGGGTGCCGCACTTGTGAAAGTGTTCGGACTTATCACACCATAATTTTGGGATACTTAAGCCCCTGGTGTATTGGCCGTACCAAAGTGTACGGTTGCAACATGTCATGAAATGAACACATGTATATATAAAGGAAAATAGAGCAACAATAAGCAAAAGCTGTGTATTGTTTATTCAAAAAGGTACTGCAATGGAAGCAGAACGATACAAATAGTGCAGTAAGCAAGGGATGGGACTATCTAACATGTCCCCCTCCAGGGGTAAGCTGCTGGATGATATGTAAAACAGGTATAATGCTCGTAATAGAGACCACCTGAACACTCGACGTGGCTTTCCGCTTCCCTGGCTGTTGCATCGTGAGTTCGGCGATTCGAGTGCCGGACAGGACTTCTCAAAGACGGAGTCCTGAAAGTAAATAAAAGGAAAAAAAGAAAAAAAGAAGTGACACAAACGGGAGCCCCTGGTGCGGTCTAGCCGCATTCTTGGCGTGCCGTTGTCTTGCCCCTCCCCATATGCCCATGGTATCTCCAGAGCGTAATTATGTACGCGTACTACTAGCATCGCAATTTCGCGAGGGCTGGGGTTGGGGCCAGATTGATACTTGTGCTTGAATCTTGCCAGGTGGTCTTGTTGCAGGTTACTCCGGGCGCGTTTGGCGGTGTCCGGACGCTTGGTGGTCGGACTCGTGAATTGCCGTGAGAGGCTGCTTTGCACCTCCGCCGCGAGGGCCGCCGTATGCTCCTCCGTTCGGAGAGAGCGTTCGGTGTTTCCATTGACCGTGATTACTCCTCGAGGGCCTGGCATCTTGAGCTTGAGGTATGCGTAGTGCGGCACCGCATTGAACTTTGCAAATGTGGTTCGTCCGAGCAAAGGCATGATAGCTGCGGAATGGGACGATGTCGAAGATTAACTCTTCGCTTCGGAAGTTATCCGGAGATACGAAGACCACTTCGAGTGTGACTGAGCCTGTACAATTGGCCTCTACACCCGGTATGACGCCCTTAAAGGTCGTCTTTGTAGGTTTAATCCTTGAGGGTCTATGCCCATTTTGCGACTTGTATCCCGATAAAGCAGGTTCGGGGTGCTACCGCCGCCCATCGAGTGCGGTGAGGTGAAATCCGTCAATAATTGGGTCAAGAACCAATGCGGCGAAGCCGCCGTGACGGATGCTAGTGGGGTGGTCCCTTCGATCGAAGGTGATCGGGCAAGAAGACCATTGGTTGAACTTTGGGGCGACTAGCTCCATCACATTTACGTCCCATAGTGCATGCTTCCGCTCCCTTTTGGGTATGTGGGTTGCGTATATCATGTTCACCATCCGCACTTGTGTGGGAAAACCTTTCTGTCCTCTATTGTTCGGCGGCCGGGGCTCTTCCTCGTCATCGCTATGCAGCCCCTTGTCATTGAGTTCGGCACTTAACTTGCCTGCTTGCGTGAACACCCAACAATCCCTGTTGGTGTGGTTGGCTGGTTTTTCGGGGGTGCCATGTATTTGGCACAAGCGATCGAGTATGCGGTACAAATTGGATGGGCCCTGGGTATTTCTTTTGAATGGCTTCTTCCGCTGACCGGGTTTAGAGCCTCGAATCCGCATTGACGGTCAGATCTTCATGATATCGCCGTTAATGCGGCGCTTGTTCTTGTTGCGACGCGACCTGCCATTGCTGTCCTTGGTATCCGGACTATCAGGATGTTTGGCCAAGTTGTTGCTTCGAGCTAGCCAGCTGTCCTCTCCCGCACAAAAGCGAGTCATGAGGGTTGCCATAGATTTCGGCTTTTCCTGTCCTAGGTGCCGGGCAAGCCACTCGTCGCGGATGTTATGCTTGAAGGCTGCAAGGGCCTCTGCATCCGGACAGTCAACGATTTGATTTTTCTTTGTTAGGAACCGAGTCTAGAATTGTCTGGCCGATTCTTCTGGCTGCTGAATTATGTGGCTAAGGTCATCGGCGTCGGTGGTCGCACATATGTGCCCGGAAGTTATCAAGGAATGCGGCTTCCGTGTCCTCCCAACAACCAATTGATCCTGCTGGTAAGCTATTGAGCCAGTGTCGAGCTGGTCCTTTAAGCTTGAGTGGGAGGTATTTGATGGCATGTAGATCATCACCACGGGCCATGTGGATATGGAGGAGATAATCCTCGATCCAGACCGCGGGATCTGTGGTACCATCGTATGATTCGATGTTCACGGGCTTGAAGCCTTCGGGGATTTGATGATCCATTACTTCGTCTGTGAAGCATAGTGGGTGTGCGGCGCCTCTGTATTGGGCTATATCACGACGTAGCTCATATGAGCTTTGTCTACTGTGTTCGGCCCGGCTGGTTTTGCTGTATCCGGTGCGACGGTAATCGTCCCGCATTGCTGGGCGCCCACGCGATCCGTAGATCGATCTTGTATGTTTTGCCTTATCCTCCAATATATCTCGCAAGTCCGGCGCGTTTTCCCGTGCCTTGGTACTTTTTGAGCGGCGTTGGGGTGTGGCTTGAGCGGAGGGTCTAGAGGCCTCTCTATCGCGGCCACGGGGTGGCCGGTCTGCCATGTCACGCGCTGGTGACTTGGGTGCTTCCTCCTCTAGTCGAGGCAACGGCCTGCGTTTGGGGTAGCTTCTGGAGGGGCGTTCGAGTTCATACTCTTCGGCCGCAAGGACTTCAGTCCACCTGTCAGCTAGCAGGTCTTAATCAGCTCTAAGCTGTTGCTGCTTTTTCTTGAGGCTGCTTGCCGTGGCTATAAGCCTTCGTTTGAAACGCTCCTGTTCGGCGGGATCCTCAGGCATGACAAACTCGTCGTCGTCGAGGCTTGCCTCATCTTGAGAGGGAGGCGATAATTATCGCCCTCAACCTCTTTTCTGCCGACCGTCAGTCGTGCGGGCTTGCTTCTCCCCCCTCCTGCACTGAGTCCTGCTGGAGGGGGCTCTCTTCGGCACTGTCCGGGGTGTTATTATCTCCCGTGCCGGAATCACCGTTTTTATTGTGTCGGGATTTAGAGCGGCGCCACGACGCCGGCGCTTCGCTGTTTCTTGGAGGGTCATCCTCCGTTGTTCCATCGCCGTTCCCATCTTTTGGGATGTCCACCATATATATGTCATATGACGAGGTGGCCTTCCAGTGCCCTGTAGGCACTGGGTCTTGCTCGTCTCCGGCATCGTCGTCCATACCGTCGATGTCTTCGGAGTCGTAGTCTAGCATGTCGGTTAAATCATCGATAGTGGCTACAAAGTGGGTGGTGGGTGGGTGTTGAATTTCTTCGTCGTCCGCATCCCAACCTTCCTGTCCGTAGTCCGCCAGGCTCTCCGGATAAAGAGAGAGACTTTAGTGAATTCAGGATGTCGCCAAAGGGCGAGTGCTGAAAGATGTCCGCGCATCAACTCCATGACCGGTGCCCAATCGGATTCGATTGGCGGGCGCCAAGGGTTCGGAGTCCGGAGAGGAGTCCGCACCCTGGAGTCGAGGTCTTCGCAGCGACAGGATGGAGTTCGCTCAATCGCCGTAGAGATTGTAACCCCGGGCGGTGTCCAACCACTCGCCCTCGATCGGGGAATCCGCCTCGAATTAAGGGTCGGAGCGGATGCTTAGCGGCCTCGAGGCACTTGCTCGGCTGTAGAGCTAGATCATGCCCATCGAGACAGTGCAGCGCGCTTGGCTGCGGCTCGAATCCGTCGAAGATCAAGTCTCCGCGGATATCGGCCGTATAGTTTAAGCTTCCAAATCTGACCTGATGGCCAGGGGCGTAGCCTTCGATCTGCTCCAGATAGCCAAGCGAATTGGCCCGCAGTGCAAAGCCGCCGAACATGAAGATCTGTCCGGGGAGAAAAGTCTCACCCTAGACCGCGTCGTGGTTGATGATCGTAGGAGCCATCGGGCCTATCGGTGACGACACAGAGGAACTCTCAATGAAAGCACCAATGTCGGTGTCAAAACCGGCGGATCTCGGGTAGGGGGTCCCGAACTGTGCGTCTAGGCGGATGGTAACAGGAGACAAGGGACACGATGTTTTTACCCAGGTTCGGGCCCTCTCGATGGAGGTAATACCCTACTCCTACTTGTATAATATTGATGATATGGGTAGTACAAGAGTAGATCTACCACGAGATCAAGGAGGCTAAACCCTAGAAGCTAGCCTATGGTATGAATGTCGTTCCTCCTACGGACTAAAACCCTCCGGTTTATATAGACACCGGATAGGTTAGGGTTACACAGAGTCGGTTACAATGGTAGGAGATCTACATATCCGTATCGCCAAGCTTGCCTTCCACGCCAAGGAAAGTCCCATCCCGACACGGGACGAAGTCTTCAATCTTGTATCTTCATAGTCCTGGAGTCCGGCCGTGACGATAGTCCGGCTATCCGGACACCCCCTATTCCGGGACCCCCTCAGTAGGGAACGCCTCACATTTGGGGATGAAACGATATCCATTGCCTCTTATTGCTTTCAATTTTTTTTCTCGTGTCAACAAAGAACAATAGGAGTGTTGTGTGAATTTTTGTGACTTTTCAGGGTTTGTTTGGACACTTTTATGCATTAACTGAATTTTCAATGCATTTATGTGCATAATTCAAATTTGAACTACATGTGCATGCTCTAGTGCATATAAATTGGTTGAATAATCATATATGTTTCCTTGGGTGCCTTCTTAGGTCCCATGCAAGAAATGGGAATGAATTTCAAATGCCAGGGTATCATTGATTGCCGGCAAAACATTGAGATGTCTGGTTTTTAAATTCTAGTAAATCCAAAACTCATCTAAAATTCATGAAACTTGGCATGCTATCATGGAGTGGCATCAACATGCCGTGGTACAAATTTTTTCCCATTTGGGGCAGGTTTGCGTATATGCTTCTCACAAACCGGAGCTTCTCACAACAAGCATGATGGTTTTCGGTAGGGAACGTCCCACCTTTGGGGACGAAATGATATCCACTGCCTCTTATTGCTTTCATGTTTTTGACTCGTGTCAACATAGAACAACAGGAGTTTTCTGTGAATTTTTGTGATTTTTTAGGGTTCGTTTGGACAATTTTATGCATTAACTGAGTTTTCAATGCATTTATGTGCATAATTCAAATTAGAACTACATGCGCATGCTCTAGTGAATATAAATTGGTTGAAAAATCATATCTGTGTCCTTGGGTGCATGCTAAGGTCCCATGCAAGAAATGGGAATGAATTTCGAACACCAGGGCACCGTTGATTGCCGGCAAAATATTGAGATGCCTGGTTTTTAAATTCTAGTAAATCCAAAACTCGTCTAAAACTCATGAAACTTGGCATGCTATCATGGAGTGGCATCAACATGCCGTGGTACAAATTTGTCCCATTTGGGGAAGGTTTGGATATATGCTTCTTACAAACCGCAACTTCTCACAACAAGCATGATGGTTTTCGGTAGGGAACATCCCACCTTTGGGGACGAAACGATATCCATTGCCTCTTATTGCTTTCGAGTTTTTCTGTCGTATCAACATAGAACAACAGGAGTGTGGTGTAAATTTTTGTGATTTTTCGGGGTTCGTTTGGACATTTTTATGCATTAACTGAGTTTTCAATACATTTATGTGCATAATTCAAATTTGAACTACATGCGCATGCTCCAGTGCATATAAATTGGTAGAAAAATCGAATATGTGTCCTTGGGTCCATGCTTAGGTCCCATGCAAGAAATTGGCATGAATTTCAAACACCAGGGCACCGTTGATTGCCAGCAAAACATTGAGATGCTTGGTTTTTAAATTCTAGTAAATCCAAAAATCGTCTGAAATTCATGAAACTTGTCATGCTATCATGGATCGGCATCAACATGCCGTGGTACAAATTTTGTCACGTTTGGGGCAGGTTTGGGTATATGCTTCTTACAAACCGGAGCTTCTCACAACAAGCATGATGGTTTTCGGTAGGAACGTCTCACCTTTGGGGACGAGATGATATCCATTGCCTCTTATTGCTTTCAAGTTTTTTGCTCGTGTCAAGAAAGAACAACAGGAGTGTTGTGTGAATTTTTGTGATTTTTCGGGGTTCATTTGGTCATTTTTATGCATTAAATGAGTTTTCAATGCATTTATGTGCATAATTCAAATTTGAATTACATGCGCATGCTCCAGTGCATATAAATTGGTTGAAAAATCAGATCTGTGTCCTTGGGTGCATGCTTAGGTCCCATGCAAGAAATGGGAATGAATTTCAAACACCAGGGCATCATTGATTGCTGGCAAAACATTGAAATGCCTGGTTTTTAAATTCTAGTAAATCCAAAACTCGTCCGAAATTCATGAAACTTGGCATGCTATCATGGAGCGGCATCAACATGCCGTGGTACAAATTTTGTCCCATTTGGGGCAGGTTTGGGTATACGCTTCTCACAAACCGGAGCCTCTCACAACAAGCATGATGGTTTTCGGTAGGGAACATCCACCTTTGGGGACAAAACGATATCCATTGCCTCTTATTGCTTTCAAGTTTTTTTCTCGTGTCAACAAAGATCAACAGGAGTGTTTTGTGATTTTTTTTGATTTTTCAGGGTTCGTTTGGACATTTTTATGAATTTTCCGAGTTTTCAATGCATTTATGTGCATAATTCAAATTTGAACTACATGCGCATGCTCCAGTGCATATAAATTGCTTGAAACATCATATCTGTTTCCTTGGGTGCCTGCTTAGGTGCAATGCAAGAAATGGGAATGAATTTCAAACACCAGGGTACCGTTGATTGCCGGCAAAACATTGAGATGCCTGGTTTTTAAATTCTAGTAAATCCAAATTTCGTCTGAAATTCATGAAACTTGGTGTGCTATCATGGAACGGCATCAACATGCCGTGGTACAAATTTTGTCCCATTTGGGGCAGGTTTGGGTATATGCTTCTCACAAACCGGAGCTTCTCACAACAAGCATGATGGTTTTCGGTAGGAACGTCTCACCTTTGGGGACGAGATGATATCCATTGCCTCTTATTGCTTTCAACGTTTTTGCTCGTGTCAACAAAGAACAACAGGAGTGTTGTGTGAATTTTTGTGATTTTTGCATTAACTGAGTTTTCAATGCATTTATGGCATAATTCAAATTTGAATTATGCATGCTCCAAAGGCATATAAATTGAAAATCAAATCAGTTTTCATGCTTAGGTCCCATGCATTTATGTGCATAATTCAAATTTGAAATCCAAAACTACATGAAACGCATGCTCGGAGTGCATATAAATTGGTTGAAAAATCAAATCTGTGTCATTGGGTGCATGCTTAGGTCCCATGCAAGAAATTGGAATGAATTTCCAACACCAGGGCACCGCTGATTGCCGGCAAAACACTAAGATGCTTGGTTTTTAAATTCTAGTAAATCCAAAACTCGTCTGAAATTCATGAAACTTGGCATGCTATCATGGAGTGGCATCAACATGCCGTGGTACAAATTTTGTCACGTTTGGGGCAGGTTCAGATATATGCTTCTCACAAACCGGAGCTTCTCACAACAAGCATGATGTTTTTCGGTAGGGAACATCCCACCTTTGGGGACAAAACGATATCCATTGCCTCTTATTGCTTTCAAGTTTTTTTCTTGTGTCAACAAAGATCAACAGGAGTGTTTTGTGAATTTTTGTGATTTTTCAGGGTTCGTTTGGACATTTTTATGAATTATCTGAGTTTTCAATGCATTTATGTGCATAATTCAAATTTGAACTACATGCACATGCTCCAGTGCGTATAAATTGGTTGAAAAATCATATCTGTTTCTTTGGGTGCCTGCTTAGGTGCCATGCAAGAAATGGGAATGTATTTCAAACACCAGGCCACCATTGATTGCCGGCAAAACATTGAGATGCCTCGTTTTTAAATTCTAGTAAATCCAAAACTCGTCTGAAATTCATGAAACTTGGCATGCTCTAATGGAGCGGCATCAACATGCCGTGGTACAAATTTTGTCCCTTTTGGGGTAGGTTTGGGTATATGTTGCCCACAAACCGGAGCATCTCACAACAAGCATGGTGGTTTTCGGTAGGGAACTTCCCACCTTTAGGGACGAAATTGATATCCATTGCCTCTTTTTGCTTTCAAGCTTTTTTCTCATGTCCACATAGAACAACAGGAGTGTTATGTGAATTTTTGTGATTTTTCGGGGTTCGTTTGGACATTTTTATGCATTAACTGAGTTTTCAATGCATTTATGTGCATAATTCAAATTTGAACTACATGCGCATGCTCCAGTGTATATAAATTGGTTGAAAAATCAAATATGTGTCCTTGGGTGCATGCTTATGTCTCATGCTAGAAATGGGAATGAATTTCAAACACCAGGGCACCGTTGATTGCCGGCAAAACATTGAGATGCCTGGTTTTTAAATTCTGGTAAATCCAAAACTCTTCTAAAATTGGTGAAACTTGGCATGCTATCATGGAGCGGCATCAACATGTCGTGGTACAAATTTTGTCCTATTTGGGGCAGGTTTGGGTATGTGCTTCTCACAAACCGGAGCTTCTCACAACAAGCATGATTGTTTTCGGTAGGGAACGTCCCACCTTTGGGGACGAAATGATATCCATTGCCTCTTATTGCTTTCCAGTTTTTTTCTCGTGTCAACATAGAACAACAGGAGTGTTCTATGAATTTTTGTGATTTTCGGGCTTCGTTTGGACGTTTTTATGCTGTAACTGAGTTTTCAATGCATTTATGTACATAATTCAAATTTGAACTACATGCGCATGCTCCAGTGCATATAAAATTGTTGAAAAATCAAATATGTGTCCTTGGGTGCATGCTTAGGTCCCATGCAAGAAATGGGAATGAATTTCTAACACCAGGGCACCGTTGATTGCCGGCAAAACATTGAGATGCTTGGTTTTAAAATTATAGTAAACCCAAAACTCGTCTGAAATTCATGAAACTTGGCACGCTATCATGGAAGGGCATCAACATGCCGTTGTACAAGTTTTCTCCCATTTGGGGAAGGTTTGGGTATATGCTTCTCACAACAAGCATGATGGTTTTCGGTAGGGAACATCCCACCTTTGGGGACGAAACGATATCCATTGCCTCTTATTGCTTTCAAGTTTTTTTGTCGTGTCAACATAGAACAACAGGAGTGTTGTGTGAATTTTTGTGATTTTTCGGGGTTCGTTTGGAGATTTTTATGCATTAACTGATTTTTCAATGCATTTATGTGCATAATTCAAATTTGAACTACATGTGTATGCTCCAGTGCATATAAATTGGATGAAAAATCAAATCTGTGTCCTTGGGTGCATGCTTAGGTCCCATGCAAGAAATGGGAATGAATTTCAAACACCAGGGCACCGTTGATTGCCAGCAAAACATTGAGATGCCTAGTTTTTAAATTCTAGTAAATCCAGAACTCGTCAGAAATTCATGAAACTTGGCATGCTATCATGGAAGGGCACCAGACATGCTTTTGTATTTTTCGTGTCCATTTTGAGAGAAGGCGCACTCGAATAATGATAGTCAACAAAGGCATTTTGAAAAAATAGCTGCCACATTAATATCTCAAACGTTTGTATAATTCAAACCCTGTGCGTTCAGTTAACCATTCACGTGACGCCACGTGTCTTGGTTTTAATGGCTATAGGAGGTGCCGTGTGGACAGCTGCTTGACTGAACGGGAGGCGTGCGAGTGCAGTCCGGTGCGCAGGCTCACCGGGAAGCGTACAAGCTGTTCAACAGAGGATCTGTGCATCTCTTCAAAGCAAATGGTTCAGATTACGTTATGCAAATTAAAGCCAAAATTTGTCAGGTTGGGCTCCGGTAATGGAGTTCACCGCTGCGGATATCTTCCAGCACTCGCCCTTCGGCGACATGCTGGACTCATTAAAGTCTCTCTTTTGTCGAGGCTCTTGGCGAACTATGTCCGGCTTCGAGGGAAGAAGCGGTGATGAAGGAATTCGTTGCCCACCCACCACCCACTTCATTCCCACAGTCGATGATTTAACCGGCGTACTGGACTTACACTCTGAAGACATTGACAGTATGGACGACGATGCAGTAGAAGAACATGAACCAACGCTCACTGGGCGGTGGACAGCCGCCTCTCCTATGATATATATATGGCAGACACTCCGAAGGAAACCAATGGCGATGAGGCAACAGAGCATAATCCCTCAGGGAGAAAAGCAAAGCTTGGGCGTCGTCGGCGCCGCTCCAAGCCCTGCCACAGCAATACCAGCCCAGAAGACGAAACAATCTAGATGGTGCCGAAGATGAATATAACCCTAGTTGGCCTACCTTTAAGAAGGCCGGACTGGCCACTGTGGGATACTTGGAGAGGGACAACTATACGCCCCCCTCCAAGGACGAGGCAAGCCTCGGCAATGACGAATTCGGCGTGCCTGAAGATCCAGTGGAACAAGCTCGCTTCGAGCGACGGCTCATGGCCACGACAAGGAGCCTGCAAAGTAAGCAACAGCAGCTTAAAGCTAACCAAGATTTGCTGGTGGACAGATGGACCAAGGTCCTGGCCACCGAAAGATACGGACCCGACCGCCCCGACAAAGGGCACACATGGTACAACTGGCCACCCCAACCTAAGTAGGAGAACCCAAGGCACATGCCCCAACGTCAACACATCACTACAGTCCAAAACAATACGAAGGACACACAAAGAGGCATCCTCAAGCCTCGGAACAATGGTCATAAGTGTCAAGTCAGGAAAGCTGGTGCTAATTCCAGCAACTCCCAGTCCGGTCAGCGGACAAAGAACAACTCAGAGCTATCCGACCCGAGCCACACACTCGATCAACCATGTGAAATTCATGGTACTCCTAGAAGGACGGCAAAGCATACCAATAGAGAATGCCGGATCCTCAAAACAAAGCGGCTGGTCGTGTGCCGGAAACAATGAAGGGAGGGGTCTGGTCAAGAGACTCCCCCCATAGCATAAAAGTACGGCCGATCGTCCCCGACCGCATTAACCACAACAATTCAATTGCAGTACAACTAGACATAGCAAACCGGGGGCTCCATAACACATAAAGCCCCCGCATGTGTGAAACCACAAATAGCATCTTCTAAAAGATGCTAGGGGCAAAAGCCAAGTTTTATTGGCCCACCACTCTAAAGGTTGTCCTAGGACCACCAAAAAATACCACGCCAAAGAATAATTCTTCGGCACCTTCCCATCATACGGTAATTTACCATATGCTAACATGATTATCCACGTCGACTAGATCTCACGTGGTAAAATCACTCAGGCCAACACCGGGCGATACAACCACACCTATGGGCAAGGCCGAACCCCGCCTCTAGAGCAGAAATAATATAACTACCGGAGTAGCGAGTCGTGCATGCCCGTCAAAATTCTGATATGACAGCCGACTATTCGGACACCAACTAACAAGTCTGCGCTACTTCACGGTCTAACGGTTGGATTAACCAGGGTCCGATCATGAACCCTCGGACCAACTGCAAGAGGACGTTCAGTTACCTTCAAGTATTTGCCTTTACAAACTAACTTTGACGCAGAACAGGATTGGCGACGTGGAATCGGCCAGGACACACAAGGAACCTCCCTACAGAAGGCAGTCCGGATTAATTTCCAGTTCACCCACAGCCACCTGCAGTCCGTTCATCACAGGTTCCGCCAAAAACACCTCTTTTCATAATCATAAATCATACCAATATGCATAGACATATCATCTTACTACAATGCGTAGACTTAAATAACACTTGCCGGCCGTCGTTTTTTTGACACCTTTTGTTACGCCCGATTCCGCCAGGGGCTTCACAGCACGGCAGTAAAGTCCGACCACCTTTTCGGTCGCTCGGCACCCCGAACTTATAGCACTATATGCATCAGCTCCGAATCCTGTCTTGGGTCATTGGTTGGGTTTGCCCGGCTCCCTTATTTTGGTACCTTACGTTCCGTTATATCGGCTAAGGTAGCGCAGGGAGAACTACTGCGATTGTGTCCCGGATCTGCCGGACGAGCACCTCAGTAGAGAAAGCCGAAAACCGACTGTCATGATACAGCGAGAGCTGGTCAGCTGTTCGAGAGGTTGTAAAATCCTTAAAGATTTATTCCGCATAACGCCATTATAAATGCAGAGTGCGACGGATCGGTCTTCCGATCAGGCGCCAATACAGCCCCTAGTCCGGCTTTCCGAACACTAGGGGCTGCGCTGACCATACTCGAATTCCTATGGCTAAGTGAGAGTGGTAAAGCCCTATAGTCCGATTACCTGGTTTGTGGTGAGGAACACTTCCTTAAAAGGACCCAACCATGGGATAAAGAGTGTCCAGGCATGACCCGAACACCCCCGAATTTATTTTGTGGGGGCAGAAGCCGACGACTGGCCAACTCTCAGTATTTATACACATTAAAACAGCCGCACAGGAAGAACATGTGTTCAAACTAAACATGCAATTACTAATAAACAGTGCCCATATCCAATATTACAAAGAACGGCACGAATGCCCTTAGGGAAATATAATGTCTTTCATACAATTATACGCCGCAAGGCGGGCTCCCTTCAGTACACCTTCATAGTACAGTTTAGGCTTGCGGTGCTCCTTACCCTCTGGCGGCCCCTCGGTCATCAGCTTCTCCGTGTCAAGCTTCCCCCAATGCACTTTTGCACGGGCAAACGCCATACGCGCACCCTCTATACAGACTGATTGCTTAATAGCATCAAGCCGAGGACAAGCGCCCACAATCCGCTTCACGAGTCCGAAGTAACTGCTTAGAATGGGCTACGCGGGCCACAGCCGGACAACCAAGTCCTTCATGGCTAGTTCGGCCGCTTGGTGCAGTTCGACCAGCTGCTTCAGCTGATCGATAAAGGGCACCGGATAGTTCGGCGCCAAATACTGCGACCAGAAATCCCTATCCGCAGACTTCTTCTCCTCGGTACGGTAGAATTGGGCGGCATCTGATATGCTGCGAGGAAGATCCGCAAACGCCCCTAGAAAAATAAGAATTCAACTTGCCGCTTAGAATTCTTCCCATTACCATGTACAAATGGCTAAGAATACAGAAGGCCTTACCAGCCGCAACTTTCCTGGCCTCTTGAATGTCCCGCACAGCACCTCGGGTTTCTTCCCGAGCATCTTTCGCAGCCCTGAGAGCTTGGGCGAGTTCGGATTCTTTCCATACTAGACTCTGCTCCAAGCCCTCGCTTTTCTTCACAGCCTCCTGGAGCTTTCGCTCAGCTGCGATGACCCTGGCCTCGTCTTTCTCACAAAGCGCCTGTTTGGCGGCAGCCTTCTCGTTGGCATCAGCCACAACCTTCTTTAGTGCCTCATATTCGGCACTCGCTCCTAGAGCATACAATACAAATACTTTTCACTAGGCATAATTACTCATTCGTGCCAACTTAAAGACAAATGTTTTCAACATACCTTGCTTGTCTTCCAATTGCTTCTTCACACGACCAAGTTCCTCCTCGGCCCGTGCAAGGCTCTGCTTCAGTCCGGACACTTCCATATTATGAGCAGTCGTCCTCTCTGTAAAAGCCTATTTTCACATAAAGGGGTATACGTCATTGACACAGGCTCCTACATAAAAAGAGGGTTTTGATCCCCTGCCCGGCTCTCTCTTTCGCCGGGTAGTGTATCAGGGGCTACTACTTATATTATGACGATTCCTTGAAAGTTTCTTAGGAAACATACCTCAAAAGCCTTTATAAGGCCAAGGCAGGACTCATTCAGCATGCTCTCGGCAGACTGAATCTTTTCAACCACCGCACACATGAGGGTCCGATGTTCATCGACAAGAGACGCGTTCTTTAACACTGTCAATAGACCGCTCGGCAGCCCTGCTTGATCAGAGGTTGCTGGCGGAGTAGGCAAGCCTCCCACCATCGAAGGTCGCCGCTTGCCCGATCTTGGAGCCTTAAAAGCATCCAGGGCCGTGTCCAGCTGTGGTCCGAACCCGAGATCGCCCCCGCCGTCGACAGGCTTGAGAGCCATCGCTCCCGTGTGTCCGGCTCTAGAGATACGCCCCCCCTGGTTCGAGTCCCATTGAGACGACACCTCAGTGTCGCGCCTGGACTTTGGGGAAGGGGCCTTTGGAGGTGTCTCGCTAAGGCGTCTGAGCCCAGCGAATCCTCCGATGAGGGCTGGCCGGCGCGAGACCTCGCCGGGCTGTACAAAACATAGCAACAGTTAAAACTGTTGTACCCAAACAAACCTGGATGCATATGCGTGTTCGGATTTCGTATACTTACAACTTTTCCAGGGGCTAGTCCCTGGGATCCCACTCCGGGCTGCTATCGGCAGCCGTGGTGGACGCATCTGGGAGGGAACTTTTTCCCCTCGTGGGCGGTTCGGCCTCCAGGGATGAGGAGGCCATCCTTTTATTCCCACCTTCAGAGTGAGGCTCGTCCTCCTCTGCTTCCTTCTCTTCGTCTTCAGAAGAAAGATCGCCGCTGGAGTCTTCGGATTTGGCGTCCGAAGCCTCGCGACGGCGGAGGCCACTCCGGGTCTTTTTGGCCTTCTTGGGGACCTCTTTCTTTGGCGCCTCATAAGGCGCGGGGACCAGCATCTTGGTCAGAAGAGGTCTGGCCGGTTTCTCCGTCAGCGGAGCTGGGCAATATATCCGCTCCACCTTTTTTATCCATCCCTGGGGTCGGGACAAAGCATGATTAGAATGGCTCCCCCAGGACATGCCAACCGAAGCACGAATGGACAGAGCACAACAATAACTTACCGGGCTTGCAGAATGCGACAATTGATACCCACGGTCCTCGGAGGAGCTCGGCCATGATTTGCCGAACTTGAAGAGCACCTTCCAGATATCCTCGTGGGAGGAATCATAGAGCTCCCGGAGGGTTTGGTGCTCGGTTGGGTCATACTCCCACAAGTTGCAGGCTCGGCGCTGGCAAAGGAGAACCAGGCGAACTAGCATCACTTGGACTACGGTGACAAGCTTGACGTCCTTGTCGACCATGCTCTGGACGCGGGACTGGAGCAGCGATAGCTCATCGGACAAGGACCAATTCGGGCCCTTCTTGGGCCAGGATGTGAGCCGAAGTGGGGCTCCGGATCTGAACTCCGGAGCGGTGGCCCACTTTTTGCCGCGTGGTTCGGTGATATAGAACCACTGCTGCTGTCACTCCTTGACGGAGTCGTTGAAGGCACCCTTCGGCCAAACGGCCTTGGGCATCTTGCTCACCATGGTGCCGCCGCATTCGGCGTGTTCGCCGCTCACCACCTTGGGCTTCACATTGAAAATCTTCAGCCACAGGCCGAAGTGAGGCGAACCGAGAAATGCCTGCATACCATTTACGGCGAACGTCGAGATATTGAGGAAAGAATTAGGGGAAAGATCATGAAAATCAATCCCATAGTAATACATGACTCCGCGTACAAATGGGTGAAGGGGAAACCCGAGCCCACGGACGAAGTGGGGAAGGAACACGACTCTCTCGTGGGACTCCGGAGTAGGGACGACCTGTCCCGTCGTGGGAGACGGTGGCCGATCTTCTTGGCCAGATACCCGGCTTCCTGGAGCTTCTTGATATCCTTCTCCTGGACGGTAGAGGCCATCCATTTGCCTCCTGCTCCAGATCCGGACATCTTTGGAAAATCTCTCTTGGATGGAAAAGGAGAATGCCCGGGCGTTAGGGCTCAGACAGAGGGGAATGGGTTAATGAAAGGAGAAGGTGTGGGTAAGGAGGAAGAGACCTTGTCTCTTTCTAGAGACGACAAAAGCTTTTTGCGCCTCCCCACTTGCCTGGTGGAACCCGCTCGTTCCCCACTCGCCATGATTAGCGGCGCGGTTGGATTACCCATACCCGCATTGATGAAGATTCCGTAATAAGGGGACACGATCTCTGCTTTGACAAGACGTGTCAAGGAAACCGCCTCGCAATATGCGCTGTGGCTGGTTGTGGGATAATGGTTCGGATAGTGACCCGACCATAATGACACGTCGCCTTGTCTAAAAATTTGCCAGCAGATTGCATTTGTGAAATATCATTCTCTCTACGGCGACATGTGAAGATCATTTTGTGGATCCGGACACGGTTCAAGTGTTCGATAATTACTTCGTAGTATTCAGAGAAGGAACCCACCCTGCAATGCTGAAGACAAGACTGCGCGCCGGACTCATCGTCATTGAAACCTGGTTCAGGGGCTACTGAGGGAGTCCTGGATTAGGGGGTATCCGGACAGCCGGACTGTATACAACGTCTGGACTATTGAAGCGTGAAGATACAAGACTCAAGACTTTGACCCGTATCCGGATGGGACTCTCCTTGGTGTGGAAGGCAAGCTTGGCGATCCGGATATTGTATTTCCTTCCTTGTAACCGACTCCATGTAAACCCTAGCCCTCTCCGGTGCCTATACAAACCGGAGAGGTTGGTCCTTAGAAGGCCGATCACAATTACAATCATACCATCATAGGCTAGCTTATAGGGTTTAGCCTCTACGATCTCGTGGTGGATCTACTCTTGTACTACCCATATCTTCAATATTAATCAAGCAGGAAGTAGGGTTTTACCTCCATCGAGAGGGCCCGAACCTGGGTAAACATTGTGTCCCATGCTTCATGTTACCATCAGCCTAAGACGCACAGATCGGGACCCCCTACCCGAGATCCGCCGGTTTTGACACCGACAGTCATCATATCCCTCCTCCCAATCAGAAATCGGGTGAGGACAGCCGCCCGGCGGTGGCACACCCTATGGCTCCGCACCCCTGTCGACCTCCTCCACACCCATAAGCTCGGCCATGGCTATCGCCAAAGCTTGGATGCGTTCTCCAGGATCCTCGGCAGTCACCATGGCCCAATCAAAGGCCTTATCGCGGTCAAGTTCCGTTCCAATGGCAGGGAGCGAGGAAAGCTTGACAAGTGGTTCCGATCCCGCATAGATCAACTCGAGAAGTTAAGTTATAATGATGGGCATATGAGCTTGCTGCCAACGTCCGCGCTCCGCTTCAGGCCCACGCCGTGCCTCGCCAAGTTCATGAACTGCCACCCCCCCCCTTAATGACGCGCCCGCTCTTGTTATTCCATGACTGAAGCACCTCGAGCTCATCGCCGTCCGCATCCCAAAGGATGACATGGAGCTCCTGCTCCGCGGCTGTACTACACTCGAGTTACTTCGTCTTCAGGCGATGAATTGGTCGAGTACCTTGCACATCACCTCCAGGACTCTCCGCACTATTTATGTGTGTTGCTAGTGCTGCAACAAGAGATCACAAAAGGTGGAACACAATATGGTCATCCAGGACACACCTTTTCTTGAGAGATTACTTGTAGTTGATCAAAAAGGTCCAACAAGAATCAATGTCATTTCTGCACCGAAATTGAAAGTCGTGGGCTACTCGTCTGTCAAATACTACAACTTTCAGGTACAACAGTCGCCTTATATACCTCTCCTTCTTGATATCAATGTTATTTCTAGTTTTGAAGATGTATGTTCGTCATCATCCAAATAAGCTTCACCTGCACTCTAGGCACAAGAAGGTCTTGGCACTAGAATCTGTCATCCCCAACTGGACCAAGTTTTCAGCTGTTCGAGATGCTTTCCGTGCTCAAGAAGCTGTATATCGAGGTGATGTTCCTTTCCTGTTAAATGTTAACCATAAGGGAGTTCAATTTTTTGCACCTTTTCCCAAGTTTACAATGACTATGTACTATGATTTCTGAAGGAATTTTGGAGGATTTTAGGACATACACCCCCACCCCATATTGGTTGTTTCATTCATATGGTTACAATCGTCCATAAGCATTTCTCCTTTGGATTCATCTGTACTAGTTTTCTTAGGGAATTTTTCATCCAATCCAACCTCTTGTGAAGAAGGCTACATGTTTCTAGATTGTAATCAAATTAATGCCCATGTTAATCATGACAGATGGAAGATGACACATTGGTGCATTTTACAAATCCCGCAAACCAAATGGGCGTGTAGCAGTGTTCAAAACTGCATGTAGGCACTAACACATTCTCTTCTTTTGCAGTGCATATTAGGCCCGGTGGAAGATGTTGATAAAGACAATCACATCGAATGCCTGGATCTGCATCTCTCAAATATTACTTTGAACTCCTACCGAGGGACCCCACCGGAGATTACACTCGCCATGTTCTTTCTTTCCAAAGCAAAGGTGCTGAGGGTACTGAGGTTGAACATGCATCTAATTCGGAAAGACAATGGTATGATTATCGGAGGCGGCTGGTACTGCGGAATGGAAGTGCCTCCAAACATGCCAAACTTCGTATTGGAAGAGCATATGGCAAAGCAATTGGAAGTTATTGTGTCAAACCCATACATGACTTGTCAGCGGCTGATCGCTTTTCAGAAATGATGCAACAGGCAATGTTTGAATTTGGGCGTTGTAATCTTTGAAATTTGAACCTTGCAATATTTATGGTATTTGTTATATTGAACCATTTCTGTTCTATTGTCTCAACGCAAACAGTTCATACGGGTGAACCGCATGTCGTACATCGCACACACCTTGATCTGGCTGACCGTTTCTTTTGAGTTGCCTAATCACAAACAGTTCATCCGAATGAACTGTATGCTGTACATCGCGCACACCTTGATCTGGCTGACCGTTTCTTTTGTGTTGCCTAATCACAAACAGTTCATCCGAGTGAACCGTATGCTGTACATCGCACACGCCTTCATCAGGCTGCCTGTTTCTTTTGTTCTGCCTCATCGCAAATGGTTCATTGGACTAAACCGTATGCCCTGGATGGCACACGCAACTAAAATCTGAGCCATGTTTGATGCATCCTCCATTGCAAACGTTTTGCACCTTTTTTGACGGTTTTTTACATACCCGTTTGTGATTAATGCATCGCACACAGTTTCGTGAAAGGTTCTCTGATCATAGTGTCACGTTAGCAGCATCCTGCAGTAGTGATATAGCAGCAGCAGGAGCAGCTTATAGCAACTCATCATATAGTAGCAGTAGCAGCTCATAGCAATTCATCATATAGCAGCAGCAGCTCATAGCAATTCATCATTTAGTAGCAGCAGGAGTAGCTCATAGCAATGCATCATATAGCAGCAGCAGAAGCAGCTCATAGCAACTCATCGTATAGTGGATCAGAATGAAAATTTGGCAAAAAATCAGAGGAGATCCTCACCTTGTTGGATGAGCTCATCCTTCAACAGAACCTCAAGGCCACGGCCTGGGAGGAAGGGAGGGGAATAAGGTGCCTTCTGCCGCAGTGTGGCATCAGCTGTAGGTGTGCGGCGCCCGTTGGAGTAGTGCGTTCGATGGACCACAGTGGAGAAGCTGCTGGAGAGCGTGAGAATGAGGGGTGGCGCCAGAGGGAGGAGCAACCAAGGATATTTGGCCCTACCCGCCGGCCATGTAGCCTAGCTGGACAGAGCATCGTCAAGGACCAGGCCAGATGGGACCAGTGGCGACGGCTCGCTGGAGGAACCCTAGCGCTGCAGGCAGGGGATCGAGGTAGAGGGAAAAGGGAGAGGAGATGCAAGCGGGCAGCACAATTGCATTTTGAGTGTAATATAGGCAGACAACAGAGTCATTTCACTATTCCCTTCCCTTCAATTTTTAGTGAGATTCTACCCGAAACACCCCCCTCTAAAGCGAAATAAGTTAAGCCCAAGCCCATAACTCAAAAATGACTTCTTTACATCTTTTATGGCTTATTTTGACAATAATCTCTGAAAAGGCAGAATAGAACTAGCCCTTAACCTACAATTCAATTCTGCATGCAATAATGAATCACTCCTTCCTGCTATAGTGTACATTTAGGCATCATCATACATGGTGTAACCTAATACATGTGCATTCCATTGTAGAATCTGGAATATGCAATGTTTATGTTAGTTCATACGTTGCACATGATGTTTAAATGCCCCTTAAATCTGGTCAGTCAAGTGATGGTCTTTAAGCCTCCTTCTTTGCTTCTTTTCTTGATACATCTGTTCAATTGCTTGTTTGCATCAGCCAGCCATACCGGAACTGTTTTCTTTGATTACTTGTTGTTCTTGACCTAATACTCTAACAGAGCATGTCAATGATTTAAACACTAAGGGCTTCTGTCGTGGGGGCTTGTCTAACTCATAGGTGACATAAAGGTTTGGCTGTACACTAAAGTAGGCTCTCCAAGACTACCTGGAGATACAGTTCGAACGTATGCCTAGTTTTTACATAGTGCACACATAGTAAATGCTCATTTCATTGTGTGCAAGTTCAAGATGTGACATGTTTTATTTTGTGGTGTTGTTTTTTTATAATCTCATCCTTTTGTGTTGTTCACAGACTGATAAGTATGCATATTTATCTTCCAAGGAGACGAGTAACTAGTTTGTGTCACCTTGCAGAGGGGGTGCAATAAAGATAAGATTGAGGATTTCCAAGTACAAGATGTTAGGACGGAGCCTTGCAAGAGAAGTAGGAGCATCACTAAGCCTATTCAACCAGTTAAGGTAAGTCACTATATCCAACTCAACAATTCAATTCCTTGTTTGTTTCAGGCATAGTTAATTTGGTCTTTTCAATTGCTTTATTTGTCCTCAGTTAATGAGATGCCCAAACAATGATGCCTGATGTTGGGTACTTGTATAACTATTAGTTGACATAATTAAAGGCCTTACCATTTAATTACTCTAGCGAAGTGTGCCCGAAGCTTTGAAGTCTATTAACCAACCATTACTGCATGAGGCTCACAATCTAGTTTATACTAGGCTAATGATTGCATAGCTTTGCTTGCTGTAGTAGGTTTGTATGAATCCCTCTGCTGTTCATTATGCTCCCTAAGACTTTAATTGAGCTATAGAATGGCCCACTGCTTGCTTACTTATACGCAACGTGCTGTCTAAATTTGTAACTCGTTTGTGTTTTGGATTTGGCCCCAACATCATGCTCCTCTGGTGAGCTAAGAGAGATTTCTGTATGCAGGTTGCACAGACTACCATTTTTATAATTTTTAAAATATCACCTGCTTATGCTCCATGACGTGTAACATTATTGTTAGTCCTGTTTTGCCATGTACAAAATAGTCTGTCTTGCTCGCTTCATTGTTGTAACTATATATTTGCCCTAGTCATGTGTACTTACAGAAACATTTCAGGATGAAGTGAAATCAACACAAATATCTGCGAGGAGTGCGGCATGGCTGTTACTGAATGATTATGGATTGGAATTGGAATGTGCTGATGTTCTTGAGCATCAACTAGAGGTGGCAAGACAACGTGTACATGATTCTCAACGTACAATCAACAAGTTGAGACTGGACATGCAGGTATAAGATGCAGGAGTCAAAAAATGAAATAAGACACTGAGGTAACCACGAAGGAATCAGAGATTTTGCAGACTGAAATTTGTGCTATCTGAATCCCGACCAATCCTATTTTCTGAAGAGATTATAGTTCAAATGGTAAGTTATGTTGATGCGTGTCCATGATGTATGAGCTTTATTTCTCCAGTGTATGTAATTTGCTGTTTGTGTACGCTTTATTATCACTGGTGCGGAACTATAATGCCTAGTGGGTATATTCGACTGTAATTTCTTTTTATTGTATAGTCTTAGTGTAGGATTATTCTACATTTCTATGCCTTAGTATTTTTATTGTATAGTGTATTTTTTTAGAGGCGATAGTATAGAGTAGGATAATTCTTGAATATGCTATATCATTGAAACGGGGGCCCACACACCCAAACATTTCCTGGACGCCATACAAACGAACAAACATGTGTTGTCAAAGCGGGCCTTAATTGGGCTGTCAAAATAATATTAAGTGGATCCCAAATGATGTGGCCCACTATAACAATGGCTCTTAGCAGGCCGTTAATAGGCCAAAAGCTCGATAGGGACGTATAAATGGAAATGTCCCACGGGCCTCTAGCATGCCGAAATAGATGTCAATTTTGTCTCGGCCCTTTTACTTTACGGGCCAGTAAGAGGCCCAAAGTGTTATGGGGCAGAGGTGTCCCAATTTGCAAACTAGGCTTTTAAAAGGCTGAAAGTTGCGCTAGGCTGAAATGATGCCATGCTGAACATGGGCCCCTAATGGACCTAAAGTCAAAGGCCCAACTGTTGTGCGGGCCGTTAATAGGCCGAGAGACAAAATGGGCTAGGAGTTGGCCCATTTACCGAATGGGCCGATTACAAGCCTAAAGTCACAGCGGGCTAGAATTGGCCCAACTGCAGAATGGGCTGAGAAAAGGCCGAAAGACGTTTCGGGCCATTAACGGGCTAGAACTGACGATGGGCCACTAACAGGCCGAAAGAAGCATGGGCCGCAATTGGGCCCAAAGATGTAGCGGGCCGTTAACGGGCTAAAACTGATGATGGGATGGAAATTGTCAAATGTAGAATGGGCCTTTGATGGGCCGATTTTGTGTAACTTGTATGTGCCGTGGTTGTAAATGGGCCAGACTCAAGTAGGCTACTAATTGGCCGACCCGCTTATTTTGACAGGCCCAGCCTTTTAACCTGAATGGGCAACTATTGGGCCGGTCCACGTGTCGACATATCATAGGCGCATCTCGCGCATTGGATGAGTGACACTTGTGCCAACGCGGAGCTGACACGTGGTTCCGTCGTCCAATGAGAATTTTACACGTGGAAAATTGTCATTGGTCGTGGCTGTTAGCGGGTTATCGGATCCAAAACCGGACCCGATAGCTTAACGGCGACCCGTTATGGCGGATGCCATGTGTCGGTCACCCACTAATCATCTAAGTGATCACGTGATCCAAATCAACTAAACCATGTCCGATCATCACGTGAGATGGAGTAGTTTTCAATGGTGAACATCACTATGTTGATCATATCTACTATATGATTCACGCTTGACCTTTCGGTCTCAGTGAGGACATATCTGCATATGCTAGGCTCGTCAAGTTTAACCCGAGTTTTCTGCGTGTGCAAAACTAGCTTGCACCCGTTATATGTGAACGTAGAGCTTATCACACCCTATCATCACGTGGTCTCTCGGCACGATGAACTATAGCAATGATGCATACTCAGGGAGAACACTTATACCTTGAAATTTAGTGAGAGATCATCTTATCATGCTACCGCGGTACTAAGCAAAATAAGATGCATAAAGGATAAACATCACATGCAATCAATATAAGTGATATGATATGGCCATCATCATCTTGTGCCTTTGGTCCCCATCTCGAAAGCACCGTCATGATTACCATCGTCACCGGCTTGACACCTTGATCTCCATTGTAGCATCGTTGTCGTCTCGCCAACTATTGCACCTACGACTATCGCTACCGCTTAGTGATAAAGTAAAGCAATTACATGGCGATTGCATTTCATACAATAAAGCGACAACCATATGGCTTCAGCCAGTTGCCGATAACTATGTTACAAAACATGATCATCTCATACAACAATTTATATAATCACGTCTTGACCATATCACATCACAACATGCCCTGCAAAAAAAAGTTAGACGTCCTCTAATTTGTTGTTGCAAGTTTTACGTGGCTGGTACGGGCTTACCAAGAACCGTTCTTACCTACGCATCAAAACCACAACGATTTTTCGTCAAGTTTTCTTTTTTAACCTTCAACAAGGATCGGGCATAGTCACACTCGATTCAACTAAAGTTGGAGAAACAGACACCCACTGGCCACCTGTGTGCGAAGCACGGCGATAGAACTAGTCTCATGAACATGGTCATGTAATGTCGGTCTGGGCCACTTCATCCAACAATACCGCCGAATCAAAGTGTGACATGTTGGTAAGTAGTATGACTATTATTGCCCACAACTCTTTGTGTTCTACTCGTGCATATAACATCTACGCATAGACCTGGCTCGAATGCCACTGTTGGGGAACACAGTAATTTCAAAAAAATTCCTACGCACACGCAAGATCCATCTAGGTGATGCATAGCAACGAGCGGGAAGAGTGTGTCCACGTACCCTTGTAGACCGAAAGCGGAAGCGTTAAGTAACACGGTTGATGTAGTCGAACATCTTCGCGATCCAACCGATCAAGTACCGAACGCACGGCACCTCCGCGATCTTCACACGTTCAGCTCGGTGACGTCCCTTGTACTCTTGATCCAGCTGAGGCTGAGGGAGAGTTTCGTCAGCACGGCGGCGTGATGACGGTCATGATGAAGTTACCGACGCAGGGCTTCGCCTAAGCACTACAATGATATGACCGAGGTGGAAATCTGTGGAGGGGGGCACCGCACACGGCTAAGACAACTGTCAACTTGTGTGTCTATGGGGTGCCCCCCTTCCCCGTGTATAAAGGAGGGGAGGAGGGGGGCGGCCGGCCTCATGGTGCGCCCCCAAGGGGGGATTCCTATTCCTACTAGGAGTAGGTTTCCCCCCTTTCCTAGTCCAACTAGGAGGGGGAAGGAAGGGGAAGAGGGGAAGAAGAAAAGGGGGGCCGACCCCCTCCCCAATTCGGATTGGGCTTAGGGAGGCGCGCCCCACCTCTTGGCCACCTCCTCTCTCTTCCACTAAGGTCCATGAAGGCCCGTTGACCCCTCGGGGGTTCCAGTAACCCCCCGGTACTCCGATAAATGCCCGAACTCATCCGGAATCATTCCGGTGTCCAAACATAACCTGCTAATATATCAATATTCATGTCTCGACCACTTCGAGACTCCTCATCATGTCCGTGATCACATCCGGGACTCTGAACTACCTTCGGTACATCAAAACACATAAACTCGTAATATCGATCGTCATCGAACGTTAAGCGTGCGGAGCCTACGGGTTCGAGAACTATGTAGACATGACCGGGACTCACTTCCGGTCAATAACCAATAGCGGAACCTGGATGTTCATATTGGTTCCTATATATTCCACGAAGATCTTTATCAGTCAAACCGCATAACAACATACGTTGTTCCCTTTGTCATCGGTATGTTATTTGCCCGAGATTCGATCGTCGGTATCATCATACCTAGTTCAATCTTGTTACCGGCAAGTCTCTTTACTCGTTCCGTAATGCATCATCCCGTAACTAACTCATTAGTCACATTGCTTGGACGGCTTATAGTGATGTGCATTACCGAGAGGGCATACATGGAGTGACAACTCCTAATCTCGATCTATGCCAACACAACAAACACCTTTGGAGCAGTGGCGGAGCCAGTGGACGAGCAGGGGCCAGCCCCCCCCCCCCCAACGATCGAGCGAAGATGCAACAGGTATACATAATTAGCGGGAGAACTGCCCGTGCACAAGTACTTGCCCCCCTAATCTGGATAAAAGAAAAAAAGGCCCATGTATAAGCCCACTACCGTTCAGATTGGGCAGGTTAGCCTCCGCTCCTGACCAAACACGTATCTCCTGGAAGCCACGTTCCCCGTGATTAGCGTGTACGTGGGATTAGGCGCCATCGTCGCCGTCCCGTGCCCTTCCCGTTCGCCTGCCTCGCTCTCCCTTCTCTGCTGCTCACCATCTGATTCAGTACCGCAGATCGGCGATGCAGCCTACTTTACTGTTTCAGCCAAGGTTAATTACATCACTATTCTTATCTCTCAGTTTCTCATCTTGTTGTATCAGTCTTGAAATTTCAGATTTTAGTTCTTTGGTTGTGTGATTTGAGATGCTGTCAAGAATTCATATCTTTTGAGTGCCCTAGAAATTATCGTGATGCAAACTATTTTGTACGAATTCCTATTTGTGATGCAAAAAATTCCTATGTCGAACATATACAATACAACTAATACTGAGATTAAAATTCAGCAACTACGAAAAAAATGCCACAAAACATTGTTAAGATTAATTGTTTCCTAAGCTAGCTGCTTCGAGTTTTCAACTACCGAAATTAAGTTGTTTGGGGAAACTACCTAATGAGGCCGATTTGCAAGTTCTCAACCTAGTTCTCTATGGTTATCTTTTCCACTTGATTTTTTTATTTACTCGGCTTGGCCCCCCCATACCCAAATCCTGGCTCCTCCCCTGCTTTGGAGACACCTGTAGAGCATCTTTATAATCACCCAGTTATGTTGTGACGTTTGATAGCACACAAGGTGTTCCTCCGGTATTCGGGAGTTGCATAGTCTCATAGTCAGAGGAACATGTATAAGTCATGAAAAAAGCAATGGCAATAAAACTAAAGGATCATTATGCCAAGCTAACGGATGGGTCTTGTCCATCACATCATTCTCTAATGATGTGATCCCATTCATCAAATGACAACACATGTCTATGGTCAGGAAACATAACCATCTTTGATTAATGAGCTAGTCAAGTAGAGGCATACTAGGCACACTCTATTTTGTCTATGTATTCACACATGTCTAAGTTTCTGGTTAATACAATTCTAGCATGAATAATATACATTTATCATGATATAAGGAAATATAAATAACAACTTTATTATTGCCTCTAGGGCATATTTCCTTCAGTTGCGCGGAACTAGAGAGGCTAGCAATGGCGGAAAGGTGAGAGTGCATATAATCGATGGACTCAACATTAGTCATAAAGAACTCACATACTTATTGCAAAAATCTATTAGTCGTTGAAACAAAGTACTACGTGCATGCTCCTATGGGGTAGATTGGTAGGAAAAGACCATCGCTCGTCCCCGACCGCCACTCATAAGGAGGACAAACAAAAAAATAAATCATGCTCCGACTTCATCACATAACGGTTCACCATACGTGCATGCTACGGGACTCACAAACTTTAACACAAGTATTTCTCAAATTCACAACTACTTACTAGCATGACTCTAATATCACCTTCGTCATATCTCAAAACAATCATAAAGAATCAAACTTCTCATAGTATTCAATGCACTTTATATGAAAGTTTTTATTATATCCCTCTTGGATGCCTATCATATTAGGACTAATTTTATAACCAAAGAAAATTACCATGCTGTTTAGAAACTCACAAAATAATATAAGTTTTTTTGAAAAGGAGGTCATCCCCTGGCCTCTGCATCGGAGAGATGCATGCGGCCATTTTATTAGAAAAAGATGAATCAACAAAGTCTGGTATGCAAAGTACAGCTCACAAAAGGAGCAAAAAATATAGAGTACATAACTCAAAGCCACAATCGGTTGGATGGAGAATCACTAAGGACCTATCCTATGAAGCGACCGCCATCCAAACCGGTTGAAAATAACCCGTGCTACCATCTCCCATCGGTTGCATCCAGTAACCAACTGCTCCCTGGAGGCCGTAGGAGTGAGTAATGACCACGTACGGATCCATGCCGTAGCCCTGAAGATAACCTGCAAGAACTTAATCATAGGTCTTTTGTTAAAAATCATATCATTCCTATAGTTCCATATAGCCCAAAGAAGTGCGCATATTCCAATGTGAATACTAGACGCAATATGAGTAGTCACTCCATTTAGCCACGTTCCAAACACCGCTTAAATGCTATCTGGAGGAATAATATTAAAGGCTACATGAACAGACTTCCAAAGTAACTTCGCGAGAGAGCAATCAAGAAATAAGTGTTGTATTGTTTCATCATGAACGCAAAAACAACAATGCGAGCTACCTACCCATCTTCCCCTTAATAAGTTATCTTTGGTAAGGATCACTTGTTTGTGTACAAACCACATAAAAATCTTAATTTGCAAGGGAACCTTAACTCGCCAAATGTGAATCAATCGTGGGATTGTGCCAGAATTTACAAGATCCAGGTACATTGATTTAACCGTGAACACTCTGTTACCTGTTAACTTCCAGTTAAAAGTGTCCCCGTGATCTGATAGGTGAACTTCCATTAACCTCCTGACCAAGTGTAACCAGGAGGTCCATCGTTCCCCTGCTAGAGACCTCTCGAACTGGATATTAAAAGGTACCGTCTGCAGCACCGTTGCTACGTAATCTTCCTTACATTGAGCAATATGGTACAGGGAATGATATTGGAGAGCTAGCGGCGTGTCGCCTAACCATGTATCCTCCCAAAACCGTGTTGTTGTTCCATCCCCAATGTCGTGGAATTGTTACGGCAGATGTCCTTGTGAAAGGACTTAAACTGTCAGGACCGGATTTTTGGGATATTAATTTCCCAGAAAATGGCCCTTGTGCTCACCAGCCCCAGGATTACTGTTAGCTGGCGAGACACAAACTTGATAGAAAAACTCCAAGCAAAGTACATAATATGTAGTACACGACCATTGTGGCCGATGAGTACAACAAATGGTTTGTAGTGGATGATGGCGGAAGCGGTTTGTGGTCTCTCAGCGTCTATGGGACTCCATTTCCCCCAGGAATAGCTGACCAGGTTAACTCCTATCTTCGCGAGGCTGCTATCACCATTGCTTAGGTTCCGTGGCTGTCAGCGCAAGGCTCCTCTCCATGCATGAAATCTGGCCAAGATAATAACCAGGGACAAGTCAGTGAGTACTTTTGAATGTACTCACAAACATTATGAACATAGGTATAACATTCAAAATATAATCATGTTCCAAAATATTCTATGATCACAACGTCAGTCACAAAATAAAATCCATGATGCACACAAGCAAGTTATTCTGTAACACATGAATAATGCAGTTAGAGTGTTGAAATAGAATGCCTCAGTCGGGCGTCTGAGCGACACCACAGAAAGGGCTCATAAGTGAAATAAGTAACAACCATGCATATCGGGCGTCCCGAGCGACACCACATAAAGGGCTCATAAAGTAAATACGTAATAAGCATGCCACAGTCGGGCGTCTCAGCGACACCACATAAAGGGCTTATATTGTAAATAGATAACAAGCATGCCACAGTCGAGCGTCTCAGCGACACCACATAAAGGGCTTATAAAGTAAACATATAACAAGCATGCCACAGTCGGGCATCTGTGCGATACCACCTAAAGGGCTTATAAAGTAAACATATAACAAGCATGCCACAGTCAGGCGTCTGTGCGACACCACATAAAGGGCTTATAACAGAATAATCACAGTGAATATCCAGGAGGTAGAACCGTCCCAGGGATACTCAATAAATCAAATAATGAAAATAGTTAGTCCACAATAATAATAATCATAATCATCATATGTCACCGGTCACAGTCAATGTTCTGACTTAGTAGTTTTTCCTCCGAAGACTGACACTAAGACCGACACTTGACCCATCCTGCATCGTAGTCCTTAACCATGGACACGGCTATTCAATAGATGTTTAATCTCTGCAGAGGGTGTACTCTTTACCCACGAGTAACAGATTCCTTTAGTCCATCGGGACTAATTCCGTCTACGGCCTTTTAATTGAAAACACACCAATCCGCACACACCAGCCTAACCCACCTATGTCTGGAATCACCCATGACACCTGTTTAAGCAAAACTCTAAGTGGGGAGGCTACAACCTCGAGTAGCATGGGATCACAAAATTTATACCGCGCACAAACTAGGGGAGCTACCCCTTCGGCTACAACCGAAAACACCCATGCCCCCGGACCAGGTGGCATGCCTACCGGATGCCTCCGGTATCTTCCACCATGGCCTCTCTGTACGGTGTGTGCTAGGAAAGGGGTTGACAACTTACCGAGCCGTACCCTACCTATGGCAGGGACAAGTGGTAGTACTGAAACAAGTATGGGGTTATCGAACAAGACTCGATCTATGGTCGACTCAGAGGCTTTAGTATTCCTGCATGATTAGTATAACAATTTATACTTCTACCAATGCATGTAATCACCACTCGACATACCCCATCATGCCGTACCGGACACAACTGTCTCGACGGAGGACTGGGGACAAACCCGTGTCTACCCAAGACAGAGGCTTTCCGGGATTCCTTCCAGTATGCATGAAAGGCATTAGATGGTGACTATTTTCACAAACATATCCAACTCCAATAGCATGCACTCATAAATATGCACTCATGAGTAGAAATGTATTATACATGAAATAACGGATACTCCGTGTCGAGGTGGTGTTGTAACCGTGTAAATAACACACACAATATTATGCCAGGGTTCAGAATGCTTGCCTTCAAGTTGTGGGGAGGCAGGGTGCATTCCAAAACTTTGAAAGTTTTCTTCTCTCTCCGACAATCCTACTTTTGAAAATATTCAAATTAACGCATAGTATAAAAATGGTACAAAAATTTGTCTGTACTTTTTTCAAATAAATCTGAAAATAAACTAGGCAATATTTGAGAGAGGTAGGAAAAAGAATCAACTTATTTGGAGTTATATTAAAAAAGTTATAGCCAGTCAAAGTTTTGGTCAAATTCTGTTTTTAAAATAAAACAGAAACAGAAAAACGTTACGAAACTAACCACGTCGAAGGCGTATTCTGGTGTTTACACCTTCACTTATCCAGCGTGGATGGCACGTGGGTCGCTGACAGTGGGTCCAGGGGGCCCACTAGTCAGGTTTGACCAGTCGCCTTTCCCTCCTCTTCCTCTGTCCGAGCGGGGGGCGGAACTCCGGCGATCATCGCCGGCGATTGGCGGCTCCTCGCGGGGCTCCGAGGGCGGGGATGGATCCGCCAGTCCCTGGCGGTCCTCCCGTTGGTCGCCAGGAAGGCAGGGACGGAGGGAGTCGCTGGCGACGAGCTTCGCGGCGGCCGGTGGCTTCGGGAGCAAATGGGGGTTTGGGCTATGGTGGCTCTCCGTTGCAGCTGGGGGTTTGGGCGGCTCCGCAAGACGAAGGGGAGTCGGGTGGTGGGGTTGGGTGGATGGGAGAGGCTCTGATTGCGATGCAATGGACCGGGACGTGGCGGCGGCCAAGCCGACCGGAGATGGGGAAGACGACCTCCTTCTCTTTGATTTCCAGCCAGGCTAGCTCTATGGGGATAGCTTGAGGTTGCCTGAGGGCCTGGACGAGTTCGGGGGCGCCTCTTTATAGGCGGCCGAGGTCGGTTCCGCGGCCGTGGATAAGGTCGCCGGCGAACCGCCCTTCTGTAGTGGACAGGGCGACGTGGAGCTGGCCGGCGCATTCCTACGAGCTCCATACTGCTCAAGAGGCGAGCAGGCGCGCGTGTATGGCTTGAGCGGCGTTGCCATGGCCGGGGCCGGCTGTTGCCGTCAGCTAGCCGCCACGGCCGACCTGACGGTGGCGCTGTGGGGTGCCAGGGGTGGTCAGGGTGGCTCTGCGGTGCAGGAGGAGACGGGGCGCGCTGGCTGCAGTTGGCCAAGGGCCAGAGCGGGCACGGGGTGGGCGGCAGCGAGACGCGGCGGCTCCGTGCACGCGCGTGCAAAACATGCGCTCTAGGCGTGCCCAGAGCACGCACGCTAGCTGCTCGACGAAAAGCCAAAGCATGCCACAGGGCTTGGGTGAGGCTGGCAATTAGCAGACCTAGGTTAGGAGTAGCTAGGGGCTTAGTGGACAAGGTTGCTGGGTCAGTGGATCAAGTTCATATTGCAAACTAAAATTCATGTCAAATCTGGCCATGCACACAAGGTGTTTGACAAAATGCTAGAGGCATCTAGGCAGTTCTTGGAGTGGCCAAAATCTCCAGATTAGTGTCTCTCTAGGTGTAGGTGATGGTGGCCAGGTTAGTTTGTCAAACATAGAAACTTGTTAGTGCAAATATTTGAGAAAACCAATTTTGGGCAGAAACTAAAGGCTGTCATTTCATGGGCTAAAAATATTCCAGTGGGTTCATGCTCCTGGACTTAAGGGTTTTGTAGGATGGACTATAAGCATGAGGAAGAATCATGGGCAACAGAGCAAAATAAAAAGTGGTTGCTGTAGAAAATGCCAATCTGGCCCAGAGAGCAAAAGAGGATGGTTTGGTCATATTCTGCAAAGAACATGCATGGATTTTTGCATAAAACTGAGTTATATGTATCTACTGTCATCTCCAAATACTTGGTGAGATTTTTAGAAGTTTATTTGAAGGTGTTGTAGTGCAAAGGTACCAACAGGACTGGTTTAGAAAACTTGGGGTAGGGCCCAAAAGTTTTAATGAATAAAATATATCATTGCACCAGAGTGACTTAAAAACATCACATGACATCCCCAAATTTTGGTGAAAATTTTAGATGCACTTATCAAATGGTTGCAGTGCAAAAGAGGCTCTAAAACTTATGAAAATCTCTTTAAAAGAATAAAGCCCAGGAAAAATAATTATGCAAATAAAACCACTGATTAAGAATTGTTTTATTGAGAGAGTATAGAAGTCCCATAATATTTTTGGAAAGTTTCCACTTGGGGTAAAAACTCCTCAATATTAAAGAAAAGGGGTTCTGAAATCAAAAGAAAATCCAGAAAGCAAAATTTTCAAACTCATGGCAAAATTTTAACAATTCAAAACATGGTTAAATTTTTGGGGTGTTACAACACTACCCCCCTTAAGAAAAATCTCGTCCTCGAGATTTGCTAAAAGCTGTTTTGAAAATATTACTCTTACCATTTCCAGAAATAACCACTTTAATTAAGCGGTAAAATGTGGCTACAGTGAGAGGACAGTAAGTGGTGTAAAACCACAGTGTGGGACACTAGAGCTGCGTGGAAAAATCTATGGTTGAGAGATTTCTACGCTCGTTACCGTAAATTTAGAATGAATTCTAAAGTCTAAAATACGTTGGTCGTACCCGAGAGCACAGTGCTCCCTCTGGCTGACAGGTGGACCCGGGGCCCACTGTCAGTCTCTTCTTCTTCCTCTGGCTCTCTCTTCTTCCTCTCTCTCGCGCGCTTTTCCGCGCTTTCTCCATCGGCGACGTCTAGCGCGTGGGGCATCTAGGCCAGTCTTGCATGTAGTGCACGGCGTGCTAGCTTCCGGCGCAGCGTGCACTCACCTCGCGGGCCAGTCTTGCTGTCGGCATCGTCATGATTCGCCTCCAAACACCGGCGATCGGGCGACGAGCGGCGCTGGTGGACTTCTCCCACCGTACACCGATCTCGGGCTATAAAACGGCCGAGGTGCTCCTCTCTCCTTCCTCACACCTAGCCTCGCTTCTCCCTCTCCCTCCTTCTCCTCCATTTATGCTTACAGAAGCTCGAGACGAGGCTCTAATGGCGGGGGCGGTGCCGGACTGGTACGTGATCCTGGTGTGCGGAGGGCTGGCGGCATTGCTGGGGTTCTCCGTGCTCCTGTGTGCGATGATCCTCGATGATCGTCGCGATGCTGCCACTCGGGTGTTGGCTCTCCGTGGTGGCGGTGACCATGAGGATTAGGTGGGGGGTGTCGGGTGCTAACTGTTGTCGGTGTGCGGGAGGTGATCAGTTAGATGCAACACGGTTACAAGGTTTTGTAAGCAGTGTATGTGTTCGAGTGGTTGTGGTTGTGAGTCTGCTGCCGTGGTGCTGCGTGAATAAAAATTCCATGTCATGAGAAGATATACGATGCAGCAACTCAGGGAAAAGAAATCTTACTCCAGGATTTTTTCGCGAGAGAAATCAGTTAATTTAAAAATTAAACAGCAACAAAAACTACTCACATTAATAGAAACCGAATAATTGACTCGTCGCACAAACTCAGGGTACTATGCATAAGTTACAACACATAAATAAATGTTGCGATAATAAACACAGCAGTGACGTCTATAATGAAAAGGTAACTGGACGGGGTCCCGAGAAAACGTCTCTGGTACTGGGACATACTCCTCTTCTATCGGGGAAGTGGATTGACCAGTCGATGAATGCGTCTCTCTTGGTCGGGCCTCAGTGGTCTGCCGATGGCGATCTGAGGATTTAAATCAGCGAGACTCTGGAGATAACCCATTACACGCTGGGTCAAACGTTTGAGGCGATGACGTCTTCGACAAGGTTGGCGATCGGGTCTCTCAATTCTACCACCGGAAAAGATGTTACTTCTTGGTGCTGCATGGCTCGGAAAGTAATAATACCCTCGCTCACCGGCATAGGGTACCGCTGAATCGAAGGTGGACAAGCGCTTGTGTGCAGCCGCTTCTATGGCCATTTGTGGAGCTGGCATAGATTTCCCACGAAGAAGACTTCGTTGGGTCTTGGTTTGAGTTTAGGGAGGGATGTGCACTACGCCCAATATTTCGAGGTGGATGAGGTGATTCTCGATTTGAGCAGCTCGTACTGTGGTGGTTGGGTAGAACCCATGGTACTGCAGGTAAAGTCCCACAATATTTTAACAAAACTACCCGGGGTTGCATCTGGGGTTCTCAGATAAATACTAGGGCTCGGCATGGCAAGAAATGGTTTGCGAGGGCGGTGCACAAGGTGAGTGGTGCTTGGCAAGGTCACGATGTGGCCTTTTTATATAGCATCCGGGCTGGGTTATTTACCGCGGTGAGGGGCACTAGTTTGTCGGTTCTGCTCTCATGGGGTCGGGGTCAAAGCCACAGATACACATGTCTCACAAAAGTGACGTGTTACTGTGGGTGTCGTCGGGGTTGGTTTTTTGGTAGCTACGCCCGGAATTAAAAATGCAGCCGTACACCAACGCACTTAGGCATGGCTACAATTTAAAATAGGGGCGCACAAGTAGACAGCATTCCAATATGGTGATACAGGACCACATAATTACAGGGCGCGGGGTATACTAAGACTCAGTACTACTCGAGTGACTTAGTCTACCTCGTTTATATCCAAGCGGGCTTGCCTTGAGGTCGTCGAGGCTTCCCCACGGGTTTCACCGTCGGGGTTAGCTGTAGGTGGTTGAGGAACTGTGGGGTCGGAGTAGCGATGATGACCATCGCGGGGATTGTTGGCCACAATCCCGTTGGGGCATGTTCCCAAAAGGCGACGAAGCACTTCTGGGGTCATCAAAGCACCTTGGTCGATGGCTGGGGCAGACCTCAGGGCCTCGATCGGTTGTCCAAACAGCACGACTGGGTTGTCGGCATTGGGCTCATCTTCCCTTCTTGCCGGGGTTCGGCGAACCAGTTCTCCCCGAGTGGCGATCAGATCCAGAGTGATCTGATCGAACAGTTCCTCTAGTGCACTTACATAGCACACCAGATGCAATAGTGCAGGATCTGTCTCGTGATCTCCGTTGGCAACCTGAGGTGGTCTACCATACCCTTCACGGCTAGGGTAGTAGTAGAACGAGCGACAGTTAACTCTGGGCGACAAGTGCCGGAGTTGTACTATAGCCTCTCGAGCAGCTAGTTGGATGGCTTGTGGCTCAAAGGAAGTTGTCCTTCCGTTGAACCTGTAGGGGCGTTCTGGCGATAGACCCCTACCGTAGATGTGCACAGTGGCCCAGAATTGACGGCTCTCACCGCTCATGGGTCCTTGGTACACAACATATTCTGGGGGTTCTTCTAATGCTAAGGCACGGCGGGTGAGGTTTGCCAGCACGGTCACAAAACCTCCAAGGTTGTTTGTTGTGGTTTCATTGTGCACGACGGGGCCAGGCATTATGGCTCGGTTTGGGGTAGAGGTTGTGCTGTGCTGGGTTGAGGCTAGCATTCCCTTTTTATAGAAAAAGGGGACGAAGTCTTCCTTCGCACGCTTGCGAATGAGACAATTTAGGCGTCGGTCACTGGCGCGTGATCGACAGGCTAGGTTGATAGGTTGGGCACCGACTGTCAAAAGGTGTCAGGCTCACTGTGTGGCCATCTTACACGGGAAGCTTGGCTGATGTTAGGTTATGGTCTGGTGGTTTGGTTAACCTGGGTTTATTGACCTGCTAAGATAGGATTAGCCAATAGTCAGCCTGGCTCTGATACCAAGTTTGTCAGGACCGGATTTTTGGGATATTTATTTCCCAGAAAATGGCCCTTGTGCTCACCATCCCCAGGATTACTGTTAGCTGGCGAGACACAAACTTGATACAAAAACTCCAAGCAAAGTACATAATATGTAGTACATGACCATTGTGGCCTATGAGTACAACAAATGGTTTGTACTGGCTGATGGCGGAAGCGGTTTGTGGTCTCTCAGCGTCTATGGGACTCCATTTCCCACGGGAACAGCTGACCAGGTTAACTCCTATCTTCGCGAGGCTGCTATCACCATTGCTTAGGTTCCGGGCTGTCGGTAACGCCTCTCCATGCATGAAATCTGGCCAAAACAATAGCGTGGACAAGCCAAGAGTACTTTTGAATGTACTGCAAACATTATGAACACAGGTATAACATTCAAAATATAATCATGTTCCAAAATATTCTATGATCACAACGTCAGTCACAAAATAAAATCCATGATGCACACAAGCAAGTTATTCATGTAACACATGAATAATGCAGTTAGAGTGTAGAAATAGAATGCCTCAGTAGGGCGTCTGAGCGACACCACAGAAAGGGCTCATAAGTGAAATAAGTAACAACCATGCCGCAGTCGGGCGTCTGAGCGACACCACATAAAGGGCTCATAAAGTAAATACGTAATAAGCATGCCACAATCGGGCGTCTCAGCGACACCACATAAAGGGCTTATATAGTAAATAGATAACAAGCATGCCACAGTCGGGTGTCTCAGCGACACCACATAAAGGGCTTATAAAGTAAACATATAACAAGCATGCCACAGTCTGGCGTCTGTGCGACACCACCTAAAGGGCTTATAAAGTAAACATATAACAAGCATGCCACAGTCGGGCGTCTGTGCGACACCACATAAAGGGCTTATAACAGAATAATCACTGTGAATATCCAGGAGGTAGAACCGTCCCAGGGATACTCAATAAATCAAATAATGAAAATAGTTAGTCCACAATAATAATAATCATAATCATCATATGTCACCGGTCACAGTCAATGTTCTGACTTAGTAGTTTTTCCTCCGAAGACCGACACTAAGACCGACACTTGACCCATCCCAGACTGTAGTCCTTAACCATGGACACGGCTATTCGAATAGATGTTTAATCTCTGCAGAGGGTGTATTCTTTACCCACGAGTAACAGATTCCTTTAGTCCATCGGGACTAATTCCATCTACGGCCTTTTAATTGAAAACACACCTATCCGCACACACCAGCCTAACTCACCTGTGTCTGGAATCACCCATGACACATGTTTAAGCAAAACTCTAAGTGGGGAGGCTACAACCTCGAGTAGCATGGGATCACAAAATTTATACCGCGCGCAAACTAGGGGAGCTACCCCTTCGGCTATAACCGAAAACACCCATGCCCCCGGACCAGGTGGCATGCCTACCGGATGCGTCCGGTATCTTCCACCATGGCCTCTCTGTACGGTGTGTGCTAGGAAAGGGGTTGACAACTTACTGAGCCGTACCCTACCTATGGCAGGGACAAGTGGTAGTACGAAACAAGTATGGGGGTTACCGGAACAAGACTCGATCTATGGTCGACTCAGGAGGCTTTAGTATTCCCTGCATGATAGTATAACAATTTATACTTCTACCAACAACAGAATCACCACTCAACATACCCCATCATGCCGTACCAGACACAACCGTCTCGACGGAGGACTGGGGACAAACCCGTGTCTACCCAAGACAGAGGCTTTCCCGGATTCCTTCCGGTATGCATGAAAGGCATTCGATGGTGACTATTTTCACAAACATATCCAACTCCAATAGCATGCACTCATCAATATGCACTCATGAGTAGAAACGTATTATCACATGAAATAACGGATACTCCATGTCGAGGTGGTGTTGTAACCGTGTAAATAACACACACAATATTATGCCAGGGTTCAGAATGCTTGCCTTAAAATTGTGGGGAGGCAGGGTGCATTCCAAAACTTTGAAAGTTTTCTTCTCTCTGCGACAATCCTATTTTTGAAAATATTCGAATTAATGCATAGTTTAAAAATGGTACAAAAAAGTTGTCTGAATTTTTTTCAAATAAATCTGAAAATAAACTAGGCAATATTTGAGAGAGGTAGGAAAAAGAATCAACTCATTTGGAGTTATATTTGAAAAGTTATAGCCAGTCAAAGTTTTGGTCAAATTCTGTTTTTAAAATAAAACAGAAAAAGAAAAACGTTTCGAAACTAACCACGTCGAAGGCGTATTCTGGTGTTTACGCCTTCACTTATCCAGCATGGACGGCACGTGGGTCGCTGACAGTTGGTCCAGAGGGCCCACTGGTCAGGTTTGACCAGTCGCCTTTCCCTCCTCTTCCTCTATCCGGCGGGGAACTCGGCGATCGCCGCCGGCGACACGCCTCGCGGGGCTCCGAGGGCGGGCATGGATCCGCCAGTCCCTGGCGGTCCTCCCGGTGGTCGCCAGGCAGGCAGGGATGGAGGAGTCACCGCGACGAAGCCATGGGCGGCCGTGGCTTCGGGAGCAAATGGGGGTTTGGGCTACGGCGGCTCTCCGTCGCAGCTGGGGGTTTGGGCGGCTCCGCAAGAAGAAGAGGAGTCGGGTGGTGGGGTTGGATGGATGGGAGAGGCTCTAATTGCGACGCAATGGACCGGGACGTGGCGGCGGCCGAGCCGACCGGAGATGGGGAAGACGACCTCCTTCTCTTTGATTTCCAGCCAGGGTAGCTCTAGGGGGATAGCTTGAGGTTGCCTGAAGGCCTGGACGAGTTCGGGGGCGCCTCTTTATAGGCAGCCAAGGTCGGTTCCGCAGCCGTGGATAAGGTCGCGGGTGAACCGCCCTTCTGTAGTGGACAGGGCGACGTGCAGTTGGCCGGCGCATTCCGACGAGCTCCATACTGCTCAACGGGCGAGCTGGCGCGCGTGTATGGCTTGAGCGGCGCTGCCACGGCTGGGGCCTGCTGCGGCAGTCAGCTAGCCGCCATGGCCGACCTGATGGTGGCGCTGTGGGGTGCCAGGGGTGATCGGGATGGCTCTGCGGTGCAGGAGGAGACGGGGCGCGCTGGCTGCGGTTGGTCAAGGGCCAGAGCAGGCGCGGGGTGGGCGGCAGCGAGACGCGGCGGCTCCGTGCACGCGCGTGCAAAACATGCGCTCTGGGCGCGCCCAGAGCACGCACGCTAGCTGCTCGACGAAAAGCCAAAGCATGCCACAGGGCTTGGGTGAGGCTGGCAATTAGCAGACCTAGGTTAGAGTAGCTAGGGGCTTAGTGGACAAGGTTGCTGGGTCAGTGGATCAAGTTCATATTGCAAACTAAAATTCATGTAAAATCTGGCCCTGCACACAAGGTGTTTGACAAAATGCTAGAGGCATCTAGGCAGTTCTTGGAGTGGCTAAAATCTCCAGATCAGTGTCTCTCTAGGTGTAGGTGATGGTGGCCAGGTTAGTTTGTCAAACATAGAAACTTGTTAGTGAAAATATTTGAGAAAACCAATTTTGGGCAGAAACTAAAGGCTGTCAGTTCATGGGCTAAAAATATTCCAATGGGTTCATGCTCCTGGACTTAAGGGTTTTGCAGGATGGACTATAAGCATGAGGAGGAATCATGGGCAACAGAGCAAAATAAAAAGTGGTTGCCGTAGAAAATGCCAATCTGGCCCAGAGAGCAAAAGAGGATGGTTTGCTCAAATTCTGCAAAGAACATGCATGGATTTTTGCATAAAACTGAGTTATATGTATCTACTGTCATCTCCAAATACTTGGTGAGATTTTTAAAAGTTTATTTGAAGGGGTTGTAGTGCAAAGGTACCAACCGGACTGGTTTAGAAAACTTGGGGTAGGGCCCAAATTTTTTAATGAATAAAAGATATCATTGCACCAGATTGACTTAAAAACACCACATGACATCCCCAAATTTTGGTGAAAATTTTAGATGCACTTATCAAATGGTTGCAGTGCAAAAGAGGCTCTAAAACTTATGAAAATCTCTTTAAAAGAATAAAGCTCAGGAAAAATAATTATGCAAATAAAACCACTGATTAAGAATTGTTTTATTGAGAGAGTATAGAAGTCCCATAATATTTTTGGAAAGTTTCCACTTTGGGTAAAAACTCCTCAATATTAAAGAAAAGGGGTTATGAAATCAAAAGAAAATCCAGAAAGCAAAATTTTCAAACTCCTGGCAAAATTTTAACAATTCAAAACATGGTTAAATTTTTGGGGTGTTACATAAGCGTGGATCCATCGCAACTAGGAAGCTTAAAAGGGTTAAAGCGGGACAAACGACACGAGGATTATACTGGTGCGGCCCCTTGCGGTGAAGGCAATAGCCTAATCCAGTTGAGGTGGAATTGCTAGGGTCTCGATGACCAGGGAGCGAATCCGCTATGCCTGGCTGTCGATTTGATGTTACTTGCCCTTAGCTGCTGCCGGGTCGTCCCCTTATATACACGGGTTCATGCCCCGTGGCCTACAGAGTCCCGGCTGGCTCACAGACAGTGTCCGGCTCGGTGACTAGTTAATCTTGCATTACAATACAAGTCATGTCATTATGGCGGTTTATCACTACGAGCCTTAAGTCGCCTGTGGGCTTTGGGCCCTTAACTGAACCGCCACCTTCAAGCTTGATATTGGGCTTCATATGATGAATCAATATAGCGTAACCAGGCCCCTCCTAGGCGGGTTACACTAGTAGTTATATCCCCAACACCCAACAATAAACTTCACCCTATGGAAGAAGGCTTCTTTCACTCTCATGAGTCCCTTCCAAAATGGTGAACCATTTGGTCTTGCGGTAACCTGGGCTAGAGTTTTGGAGGGAAAGTATTTATTTCGGAGGATTTGTGCCCACATACCCTCGGAATCCCGTGATAACCTATAAAGCCATTTCCTCAACAGACACATATTTTTCACCTCGAGGTTATCGATCCCAAGACCCCCCAGTCTTTTGGCTAGGCGATATTTTGTCTTAACCTCGTTAGACTGCCAGAAAAAGCGAGATCGATAGAAGTCTAATCTCTTGCACACTTAAGGTTCAGTGACACTAGAGTTGTAATGGAAATTGTATGTGGTTACTGAAAGTTGTTCGGAGTCTCGGATGAGATCCCGGACATCACAAGGAGTTAATGGTCCAGAGGTAAAGATTTATATATGGGAAGTCCTATTTTGGCCACCGGAAAATGTTCGGGATTTTTTCGGTATTGTACCAGGAAGGTTCTAGAAGGTTCCGGAGTGGGGCCCACTTGCATGGGGGAACCACATGCACGTGGGTAGTGGGGGAAAGGCCCCACACCCCTAGTCAAGGCGCACCAAGATCCCCCCTTAGAAGGAATAAGATCATATCCCGAAGGGATAAGATCAAGATCCCTAAAAAGGGGGGATAATGATCGGCGAGGAAGGGAAAGGCTGGGATTTCTTTCCTCCCACCTTTGCCACCGCCCCAATGGACTTGGAGGGAAAGAAACTGGCCCCATCCACCCCTATATTTAGTGGGGAGGTGCATGGGAGCTGCACCCCTTGCCCCTGGCGCAGCCCTCCCCCTCCAACTCCTCCCCATCCTCTATTGAGCGTAGCGAAGCTTTGCTGGAGAACCACGAGCTCCAACACCACGCCGTCGTGCTAACGGAGTTCTCCCTCAACTTGTCCTATCCCCTTGCTGTATCAAGAAGGATAAGACGTCCCCGGGCTCTACGCGTGTTGAACGCGGAGGCGCCGTCCGTTCGACGCTTGGATCGGATCTTCTGCGATTTGAATCATCGCGAGTACGACTCCATCAACCGTGTTCTTGTAATGCTTCCGCTGAGCGATCTTCAAGGGTATGAAGATGCACTCCCTCTCTCTCGTTGCTAGCTTCTCCTAGATTAATCTTGGTGACACGTAGGAATTTGTTTGAATTATTACTACGTTACCCAACAACTGCATCATGAGCTAGGTCTATGCGTAGATTCTATGCACGAGTAGAACACAAGTAGTTGTGGGCAATGATTTGTTCAATTTGCTTACCCTTACTAGTCTTATCTTGATTTGGCGGCATTGTGGGATGAAGAGGCCCAGACCGACCATACACGTACGCTTACGTGAGACAGGTTCCACCGATTGACATGCCCTTGTTGCATAAGGTGGCTAGCGGGTGTCTATCTCTCCCACTTCAGTCGGATCAGATTCGATGAAGAGGGTCCTTATGAAGGGTAAATAGCAATTGTCATATCACTGTTGTGGCTTTTGCGTAGGTAAGAAACGTTCTTGATAGAAACCCATAGCAGCCACGTAAAACATGCAACAACAATTAGAGGATGTCTAACTTGATTTTGCAGTGTATGCTATGTGATGTGATATGGCCAAAAGGATGTGATGAATTATGTATGTGATGTACGAGATTGATCATGTTCTTGTAATAGTAATCACGACATGCATGTCGATGAGTATGAGAACCGGCAGGAGCCATAGGAGTTGTCTTAATTTATTGTATGACCTACGAGTCAATATAAACGCCATGTAATCACTTTACTTTTTGCTAACCGTTAGCCATAGTAGTACTAGTAGAAGTAATAGTTGGCCAGACGACTTCATGAAGACACGATGATGGAGATCATGGTGTCATGCCAGTGACGATGGTGACCATGCCGCACATCGAAGATGGAGATCAAAAGCGCAAGATGATATTGGACATATCATGTCACTTTATGATTTGGATGTGATGTTTGTCATGTTAACATCTTATTTTCTTAGAACGACAGCGGCATAAATAAGATGACCCCTCACTAAAATTTCAAGAAATGTGTTGCCCCTAACTGTGCACCGTTGCGAAGATTCATTGTTTCGAAGCACCACGTCATGATCGGGTGTGATAGATTCTAACGTTCGCATACAATGGGTGTAAGCCAGATTTACACATGCGAAACACTTAGGTTGACTTGACGAGCCTAGCATGTAGAGACATGGCCTCGGAACACGAGAGACCAAAAGGTCAAACATGAGTTGTATGGTAGATGCGATCAACATGGAGATGTTCACCGTTGATGACTAGTCCATCTCACGTGATGATCGGACACGGCCTAGTCGATTCGGATCATGTATCACTTAGATGACTAAAGGGATGTCTATCCGAGTGGGAGTTCATTAAATAATATGATTGGATGAACTTAGTAAACATGAACTTAGTCTAAAATTGTCTTTAGAATCTATCCTGTAGATCCAATGGCCGACGCTAATGTTGCCCTCAACTTCAACGCGTTCCTAGAGAAAACCAGCTGAAAGATGGTGGTAGCAACTATACAGATTGGGTCTGTGACTTGAGGATCATCCTCATAGCTTCCAAGAAATCATATGTCCTTGAAGCACCGCTAGGTTACGCACCCATTTTCCCAGCAACTCAAGACGTTATGAACTTCGGGCAGTCGTGTAGTGATGATTACTCCCTGGTTCGGTGCGGCATGCTTTACAGCTTAGAACCGGGGCTCCAAAAGCGTTTTGAGCAAAACAGAGCATATGAGATGTTCCAAGAGCTAAGAATGGTTTTCCAAACTAATGCCCGGGTCGAGAAATATGAAGTCTCTGACAAGTTCTTCAGTTGTAAGATGGAGGAAAACAGTTCTGTCAGCGAGCGTAAACTCAAAATGTCCCCGTTGCACAATCGCTTGTCTCAGCTGGGAGTTAATCTTCTAGATGACTCGGTCATTGACAGAATCCTCCAGTCACTTCCACCTAGCTACAAGATCTTTGTGATGAACTACAATATGCAAGGGATGGAGAAGTCCATTCCTGAGTTATATTCAATGCTGAAATCAGCAGAGGTCGAAATCAAAAAGGAACATCAAGTGTTGATGGTGAATAAGACCACTAGTTTCAAGAAAGGCAATGGCAAGAGGAACTTCAAGAAGGATGGAAAGAGAGCTGCCGCGCCTGGTAAGTCAGTTGCCAGAAAGAAGAAGCCAAAGAATGGACCCAAGCCTGAGACTGAGTGCTTTTATTGCAAGGGAAATGGTCACCAGAAGTGGAACTGCCCCAAGTACTTAGCGGATAAGAAGGCCGGCAACGCCAAAGGAGCTGCGGAATAAGCGGAGACTGGCGAAGGACGAGGTGACGATGCGCGTCAGGAATAGTTCCATGGTCGATGTGATCGCCGTCGACACGCTACCTCTAGATCTACCTTCAGGATTATTTTTAAACCTCAATAGTTGTTATTTAGTGCCAGCTTTGAGCATGAACGTTGTATCTGGATCTTGTTTAAAGAGATATGGCTAATCATTTAAATCCGAGAATAATGGTTGTTCTATTTATATGAGATATGTTTTATGGTCATGCCCTGCTGGTCAATGGTATATTTTTATTGAATCTCGAATGTGATGTTAAACATATTCATAGTGTGAATGCCAAAAGATGTAAGGTTGATAATGATAGTCCCACATACTTGTGGCACTGCCGCCTTGGTCACATTGGTGTCAAACGCATGAAGAAACTTCTTGTAGATGGACTTTTTGAGTCTCTTGATTATGAATCATTTGACGCGTGCGAACGATGCCTCATGGGCAAAATGACCAAGACTCCGTTCTCCAGAAAAATGGAGCGAGCAACCAACTTGCTGGAAATAATACATACTGATGTATGCGGTCCAATGGGCATTGAGGCTCGCTGTAGCGACCAGACCTCAAACAGTCTGATCTCTGTGCATCAGTGTCATCCCTGGATCGGTAATGCTGACACGCACAGTACTTGAAGGATTTATAACATAGTAGCAATCACACACTTATTACATCGAATGTCTCAAAAGAGAACTTATTACAATAAATATGGCTTAAGGCCATCTAATACGATAACAGCGGAAGGCTTGGAAGACAAAGTGAGTCCGTCAAGTCCAACGGCATCACTGAGTGAAAGACCACGACCTAAGACTCCTTACTCGTTGTCTGAAAAGTCTGCAACATGATATGTTGCAGCCCAAAAACGGGTTAGCACATGGAATATGCTCGCAATGTAACACAAGAGAGTAATGAACAGAATAACGCTATCACTATATGCATATATGGCTTGGTGGAGGCTGTATGGTTAATATGTTTTGTGAAAAGCCAATTTTTCCCTACATCAAAGGAATATATTTTATTTAACTATCATGGTGGTTGTTAAACATAGGAAAGGTTCACCCAACCCAATCCCAATTAAGCATCATCATTAAACCCAATCAAATTATATTAAGAGTGATGAGATCCACATGATAATCCAGAACTAGATACTCAGGACGTCCATAACCGGGGACATGGCTAACCATGATTAGTTTGTACACTCTATAGAGGTTTGTGCACTTTTCCCCACAAGAATCGATCTCCTCCGTTTGATTTCTCGCACTACATGATATTTGAGAAACGGATGACTGAGACACAGTCTTTCCGAAGAGGTCCCTTTAACCGATAGATAGGCCTGTACACCTACAATCCCCTACATCTGTTAGCCCATCATGGAAAAGTTTCCCGCAACTTACTCAACTATGCCAGAGCACATAATGGCATGTGGCTGCACACGGAAGTTTCTAGCATGAATAATCTTATGATCCCTTTGAGCCTGGGTGGCAGTCCATAGGAGAATCACACGGTACCCCGGGATTTCCAAAAATACAGGCAATCACTGGAATTCCCCAGGTGCCTCAATACACCTAGATGTGTATTAAAGTTTCCACCTTAAGTTAACCATTAATTTACAATACTCACATCTGTCATGAATACACTCAAACCCAATCCACGTCTACGAGCATAGCATAGCAGTATAAGCAACGTAGAAGTAACTCACATAGGTTCGATAATAAACAGGTGAATAGGTACTACCTCATCTACTTCCCAAACCCACAATTTAATCAGATCCCAACCATGCAATTGTTTGAGGATTGATCTAATGCAATAAAACTGGGTATGAAAGAGGTATGATCAAAGTGTTACTTGCCTTGCTGATGATCCGCGAAACCTAGAGACTCGTAGTAGCACGCTTCGCACTCCGGGTACTCTATCGCAAACAAACAAGCATACAATAAGCAATCAAGCAAGGGCATGGGTAGAAATCAATAAGAAGATCTAACCAGAAAGTTCAACTTAAGAACTCCGGTTTGCAAAAAGAATCAAATCAAATGAAGCAACAAAACTCAAACAGCGAAAGAAACAAGCTTCGATTACTAATCTGGAATAAAGTCAAAGTTTACAATAGCAAAATCTTGTTCAAGTTGGTTAAATATAAACAGGGCTTCGAGACGAAAATCTAGGTGCTTGAACCGTCTGATTCCGATAAACAAGCAAAAAGATAAACTAAAACGAAAATCAGATCAGAAATCACGATCGAAAATAATCGCGGAAAATTCGAGAAAAAAAAAAGCGACGAACAAAGCTAACGAGCGAGCGTTATTGCTGCTGACTAAGCGGTGAAAACCATTCGCTGTCTGCGGCTAAACGGTGAAAACCGTTCGTTAAAACAAACGTACGAACAGGAGTTCACTAAATAACTAAACCGAAAAAACCGAACCGATCTAATCTAAAAAAACAAATCAAGGTTTTCTAAAAATAACCGGACGGTTAACCAAAAAATAAACGGCGGCGGTGGCAGCTACCTCCGGGGGCGGTCCGACGAGGCGGGCGGTTCGTGGCGGAGGGCTTGGCCTTGAAGGCATGGCGGGCAACTTCTGGCAAGGGCTGTGCGTGGCCAAGGCCGTCGAGGCTTGGCCGGCGGCTAGGGTTAGGGTTTGGGCACGCAGGCGGGCGGGCTGGTGGTTGGGCCTTAGAGGCGGCTCGGCGGCTTATAAAGCCCCAGGCGAGTCCCGCTCGGGTATGGCCTGGAGTCGGTTTCTCTTTTTTTAAATAATTCTAACATGCAGAAAAAGAAAGAAAAGAAGTACTAAACGGACTCCAAAAATCCCGAAATAAATTTTAGCCATCCTCTAAAAATAGGCCGGACAAGGTGAACATTTAATTGTTCCTAAAATGCAAATTTGAAAAACGCATATTTTTCCTAATTCAAATAAAATAGCGATAAAACTCCGAATAAAAATCTTATTTGATTTTAATATTAAATCTCTGATATTTCTTTATTTTGAGGAAGTCATTTTATCCTCTCTTTTATTTTTATAAAAGAAATATTCAAAGAGAAAAATAATTAGAATCAAACGATCCTCTTTTCAAAATTCGAGAAAACTCGAATATGAAAATAATGAAATCCCCAACGCTCTCCGTGGGTCCTTGATATGCAATGATGATCTAATGTATAAGAAAATTTGGGATGTTACACTCGCGGTGGCTATCGTTATGCTCTCACCCTCACTAATGACTTAAGTAGATATGGCTATGTCAACTTAATGAAACAAAAGTCTGAGACCTTTGAAAAGTTCATGGAATTTCATAGCGAGGTAGAGAATCAACGTGACAAGAAATGAAAGTTCTTACAATCAGATCATGGAGGAGAATATTTGAGTCACGAGTTTGGCACACACTTAAGGAAATGTGGAATTGTTTCACAAGTCACGCCGCCTGGAACACCATAGCGTAATAGTGTCTCTGAATGTCGTAATCGCACTCTATTGGATATGGTGCGATCTATGATGTTGCTTACCGATCTACCGCTATCATTTTGGAGTTGTGCTTTAGAGACTGCCGCATTCACTTTAAATAGGGAACCGTCTAAATCCGTTGAGACGACACCGTATGAATTATGATTTGGGAAGAAACCTAAGATGTCGTTTCCGAAAGTTTGGGGATGCGATGCTTATGTCAAGAAACTTCAACCTGAAAAGCTCGAACCGAAATCAGAAAAGTGCGTCTTCATAGGATACCCTAAGGAAACTATTGGTATACCTTCTACCTCAGATCCGAAGGCAAGATCTTTATTGCCAGGAATGGATCCTTTCTAGAGAAAGAGTTTCTCTCAAAAGAAGTAAGTGGGAGGAAAGTGGAACTTGACGAGGTACCCCATCTTGAACCGGAGAGTAGCACAACTCAGGAAGATGTTTCTATGGTGCCTGCACCGACTAGAGAGGAAGTTAATGATGATGATGATGAAACTTCGGGTCAAGTTGCTACTGAACTTCGTAGGGGTCCACGAGGACACGTTCCGCACCAGAGTGGTACGACAACCCTGTCCTGGAAATCATGTTGTTAGACAACGGTGAACCTTCGAACTATGAAGAAGCAATGGCGGGCCCGGATTCCAACAAATGGCTTGAAGCCATGAAATCCGAGATAGGATCCATGTATGAAAACAAAGTATGGACTTTGACGGACTTGCACAATGATCAGCAAGCCATAGAGAATAAGTGGATCTTTAAGAAGAAGACTGACGCAGATGGTAATGTGACCGTCTATAAGGCTCGGCTTGTCCATAAGGGTTATCGACAAGTTCAAGGGGTTGACTACGATGAGACCTTCTCGCCCGTAGCGAAGCTGAAGTCCGTCCGAATGATGTTAGCAATTGCCACATTCTATGATTATGAGATCTGGGAAATGGACGTCAAAACGACATTCCTTAACAGTTTCCTTAAGGAAGAATTGTATATGATTGAGCCGGAAGGTTTTGTCTATCATAAGAATGCTAACAAAGTATGCAAGGTCCAGCACTCCATCTATGTGCTGGTGCACGCATCTCGGAGTTGGAACATTCACTTTGATGAAATGATCAAAGTGTTTGGGTTTATAGAGACTTATGCAGAAGCCTATATTTACAAAAAAGTGAGTGGGAGCTCTCTAGCATTTCTCATATTATGTGTGGATGACATACTTTTGATGGGAAATGATATAGAACTTTTGAAAGCATAAAGGCCTACTTGAATAAGTGTTTTTCAATGAAGGACCTTGGAGAAGCTGCTTACATATTAGGCATCAAGATCTATAGAGATAGATCGAGACGCCTCATTGGTCTTTCACAAAGCACATACCTTGACAAGATATTGAAGAAGTTCAATATGGATCAATCCAAGAAGGGGTTCTTGCCCAACCACGGCAGAAGAAAGAGACAAGATGAGTGTCATCCCCTATGCCTTGGCCATAGGCTCTATTATGTATGCTATGCTGTGTATCAGACCTGATGTGAACCTTGCCATAAATTTGGTAGGGAGGTACAAAAGTGATCCCGGAGTGGAACACTGGACAACGGTCAAGAATATCCTGAAGTACCTGAAAAGGACCAAGCATATGTTTCTCATTTATGGAGGTGCCAAAGAGCTTGTGGTAAAGGGTTACGTCGATGCTAGCTCTGACACAGATCTGGATGACTCCAAGTCACAAACCGGATACGTGTATATTTTGAATGGTGAAGCAATCAGCTGGTGTAGTTGTAATGTACACACAGATCTAAATGTCACAGATCCGTTGACTAAACCTCTTCCACGAGCAAAACATGATCAGCACCAGAACTCTATGGGTGTTCGATTCATCACCATGTAACTAGATTATTGACTCTAGTGCAAGTGGGAGACAGTTGGAAATATGCCCTAGATGCAATAATAAAATAGTTATTATTATATTTCCTTGTTCATGCTATAATTGTATTAACCAGAAACCTTAATACATGTGTGAATGCATAGACCACAACATGTCCCTAGTGAGCCTCTAGTTGACTAGCTCGTTGATCAATAGATGGTTGTGATTTCCTGACCATGGACATTGGATGTCGTTGATAACGAGATCACATCATTAGGATAATGATGTGATGGACAAGACCCAATACTAAGCATAGCACAAGATCACGTAGTTCGTTTGCTAGAGCTTTTCTAATGTCAAGTATCATTTCCTTAGACCATGAGATTTTGCAACTCCCGGATACCGTAGGAATGCTTTGGATGTATCAAACGTCACAACGTAACTGGGTGGCTACAAAGGTGCACTACAGGTATCTCCAAAAGCGTCTGTTGGGTTGGCACAAATCGAGACTGGGATTTGTCACTCCGTATGATGGAGAGGTATCTCTGGGCCCACTCGGTAATGCATCATCATAATGAGCTCAATGTGACTAAGGACTTAGTCACGGGATCATTTGTTACGGAACAAGGAAAGAGACTTGCCGGTAACGAGATTGAACAAGGTATAGGGATGCCGACGATCGAGTCTAGGGCAAGTAACATACCGATGGACAAAGGGAATTGTACACGGGATTTAATCCCCGACATCTTGGTTCATCTGATGAGATCATCGTGGAACATGTGGGAGCCAATATGGGTATCCAGATCCCGCTATTGGTTATTGGCTGGGGAGGAATCTCGGTCATGTCTGCATGGTTCCCGAACACGTAGGGTCTACACACTTCAGGTTCAGTGACGCTAGAGTTGTAATGGGAATTTTATGTGGTTACTAAAAGTTGTTCAGAGTCTCGGACGAGATCCCGGACGTCACGAGGAGTTCCAGAATGGTCCGGAGGTAAAGATTTATATATGAGAATTCCTATTTTGGCCACCAGAAAATGTTTGGGATTTTTCGGTATCGTACCGGGAAGGTTCTAGAAGGTTCCGGAGTGGGGCCCACCTGCATGGGGGACCCACATGAACGTGGGTAGTGGGAGAAAGGCCCCACACCCCTGGTCAAGGTGCACCAAGATCCCACCTTAGAAGGAATAAGATCATATCCCGAAGGGATAAGATCAAGATACCTAAAAAGGATCACATGAAAGTGGGTATTGTTCCATCATGAACACAAAAACAACAACGCGAGCTACCTACCCATCTTTGCCTTAATAAATTATCTTTGGTAAGGATCACTTGTTTGTGTACAAACCACATAAAAATATTAATTTGCAAGGGAACCTTAACTCGCCAAATGTGAATCAATCGTGGGATTGTGCCAGAATTTATAAGATCCAGGTACATTGATTTAACCGTGAACACTCTGTTACCCGTTAACTTCCAGTTAAAAGTGTCCCCCTGATCTGATAGGTGAACTTCCATTAACCTCCTGACCAAGTGTAACCAGGAGGTCCATCGTTCCCCTACTAGAGACCTCCTGAACTGGATATTCAAAGGTACCGTGTGCAGCACCGTTGCTACGGAATCTTCCTTACGTTGAGCAATATGATACAGGGAAGGATATTGGAGAGCTAGCGGCGTGTCGCCTAACCATGTATCCTCCCAAAACCTTGTTGTTGTTCCATCCCCAATGTCGTGGAATTGTCACGGCAGATGTCCTTGTGAAAGGACTTCAACGTGGAGCCATCACAACTAGGAAGCTTAAAGGGGTTAAAGCGGGACAATGGACGCGAGGATTATACTGGTTCGGCCCCTTGCGGTGAAGGTAAAAGCCTAATCCAGTTGAGGAGGAATTGCTAGGGTTTCGATGACCAGGGAGCGAATCCGCTATGCCTGGCTCTCGATTTGATGTTACTTGCCCTAAGCCACCGCCGGGTCGTCCCCTTATATACACGGGTTCACGCCCCGCGGCCTGCAGAGTCCCGGCCGGCTCAGAAACAGTGTCCGGCTCGGTGACTAGTTAATCTTGCCTTACAATACAAGTCATGTCATTATGGCGGTTTATCACTATGGGCCTTAAGTCGCCTGTGGGCTTTGGGCCCTTAACTGAACCGCCACCTTCATGCTTGATATTGGGCTTCATATGATGAATCAATATAGCGTAACCCGGCCCCTCCTCGGCGGGTTACACTAGTAGTTATATCCCCAACATTAGGCCCCAGATTGATTTGAACCGGTTTATGTCAATCTTCAATACTTAAGAAAAGTCTTCTACCTTCTACCTGTGCAAAAATTTATAACCCGGCGTGATGTCATCTTCTGGATTCCTGATAACCCACCATGACGTCATCGGCCATTTAATATAGATTTTATTCAATCATATCCCAACAGATCCTTATCTTTAATGACCATCCCGAAAATCGAGGCGTCTGAGTAGCTGGATAACCATGTTTCAGCCTCCTCGTTTCTCGCGCCCGCTCTGTCAGTCTTCTCCTCATAAATAGGCACAACCTTTAGGTCTTTCTTCATTCTCCCCTTTTTCGTCGTCTTCTTCCTCTCGCGACTCCGCTGCTGTTCGAGCTCCGCCGCTGCCGCCGCCGCACAGCACTTCGTCCTCATCGACCTCGACCGCTGCATCAACCTAAATCGGTTCAGAGAACGATGATGACCCTCCGCAGTAGATCTCCAGCTGTAAGCCTTCGTCTTCCTGCACCTCAGATCCGCAATAGGGTTTTGCGAGTTCCTCTGTGTTATTCGTTGTTCATCACAGATTCTCCATGGTTTCTTCATTGCATCCTCTTTTGGTCCAAAGAAGTACTAAGCACACACGGTAGTTGTTTCGCATCCATTTCAGATGCTAGTAGATCCCTTTTTCTAGCTCAGAGGCCTCGTCAGAACTCACGAGCTCATCTGCACTTACATTTTTTGGTCTAGAATATTTTCTTTTTTGTACAGCCGTTTGATCCAAAATAATAGCTGCAATCTGTGAAACTTGTTTGTACAACACTTAGGCAAAATCTGTATTTGTTAGACCACCTGGTCATGGCGACTCGCACCACCGGCTTTAATTTGAGATGCTCAATAAATAACTTCAACCACGCCTGGTGGCTTAAATAACTGTAACTGCTCATGGCGGCTTAAACAATCTGACATAACTAGCCATACACCATTAGGCCCCTCTTATAAGCCGCCATCTTGAGTATGATTTGAAGTATTTCTCTCCGCTTAAATTTGAACCAGATATTTTTATTTTGTCGTAGGCTTCCATCTTTAAAATGCCGCCGAAAGCGCCCAAATCACCCGTTACAGGCAATTGGGTCAAATCCATCGTCGCAGAAAGCACCCTTGCTGATTTTGTCAAGACCGGCTATCTGCCAAAGAAGGAAGTTATGTCCTATCGTGCTCCTGATCCAACAGAGTAAAAACATCAACCCAAAGAGGGAGAAGTCATCGTCTTTACTGATCACATGAACCGGGGCTTTTCCCCACCTGGCTCAAAAAATTTCAGAGATGTCCTGCACTTTTTCAATCTCCGACCTCAAGATATCGGTCCCAACTCTGTATCTAACATTTGCAATTTGTAAGTGTTCTGTGAGGTGTACCTTGGAGAAGAACCTAACTTGCTGCTCTTCAGGGAATTATTTTATTTGAACAGGCAGAATGAACGTGCCAATGGGCCTAGCTTGGAACTTGGTGGGATTTCAATCCAGCGACGGAGAGACTGTCTTTTCCCGTATGCCGAACCACTAAGTCACCCTAAAGACTGGAACCAGACGTGGTTCTACTGTCAAGCTACTTCTCCGGCTGATGAGAACCCTCTGCCCGGCTTTCGTGCCCTGCGCCTCGAGTCCACTCATCCTCTACCAGACAAGCTGTCAGTCGTTAAACGCCAGAAACTTGCCCCCCACCTTGAGCAAAATCAAGGCTCTTCTTGGGAATGTCTTGAATGGCATTGATTTGGTCCGGGTTTAGCTTGCCTGGAGGGTTATTCCATTGAGCCGCCGTCCTGGTTTGATGTGCAACTATACAGGCCAGAAGGATGATCCTCTGCAGCACAGCCCTGACGATTTACCTAATAACATCATTGATGATAGGACAAAAACACTTCTGAATGAGAGCCTGGCAGATTGTGGCAAAGTAGGCTTGAGCCCTTTCAGCAAAGCTAACCTGGCTCCAGCGGTAAGCTAGTAACTTAAGCATTTTTATTTTGTACTCTCGCCTTTTGAGGTTTTACCTTTGCTCAAAATTTCTTGCTGAAACTCACAGGCCACTGAGGATTTTTGGAAAGCCAACTATGCCCATGAGGCTGCAAAGAAGGACAGAAAAGCTAAGAAAGCCGCCAGGAGAGCCGCCGCCAAGAAGAAAGGACATAAACCCAGTGCCTCAGACATGCTTCGACTAGAGGACACCTCTGAGTCAGAGGTAGCTCTTGATTCTATGGGCTCCTTTTTTAACTATCTTATTGACACCGATTATCATCAGGAGGATACAGGAGCGAGTCATGCAGCGGTTGAATATGTAACTATAATTTCCTCCGACTCCGAGCCTTTTCCAAGATAGAAAGTCCGAAGAGTAACCCGGAAAGTAATATTTTCACATCCTTTAGCTTACCAAGATCCTCAATTTCTTTTGAAGAGACAGATTCATGAGAGCCGGAGGCAGACCCGGACAAGTAAAGATGCGGAACTCTCCTCTGGCTTACCCGATGTAACAAGAAAACGCTGGACCGAGGTCATCTCCGATTTACATTCCTTTTATCCTTTGGCGGGTCTCACTCGTCAACCGCTCAATTCTCCTGACTCAAATTATCAGGAAACTTCACCTTCCTCTGGTGAATTAATGTTGTCCAATTTGCCGGCTTTCAAAACTGCTCTAAGGTAATGATAACCTGCTTAATCTGTGCTTAGTTCAACTTGTTGTATTTTTACTGACCTTTTGATTTTATGCAGTGGTCAAGCAAAGCTCAGCAAAAGGGCAAAGAAGAACAAGCCGGCCGAAGAACCGATCTTAAATGAACCGGAGCTCAGAACGGCTGCTCCTGACACCTCCACTCATGAGCCGCCACCTGAACTAGCCCACGATACTCCAACTCCTACTGTTGATCTGCCTGTTGAGCAAACCATTGATGGTTCTGAAAACCCGAAGATCCCTAGACCGGCCAAGACAGATGACCCCGATGTCGAAATCATCAAGACCGGCTTTGTTGAACCGGGAAGGCCAACCGTGCCGGCCAAGTGCTCCACCAAGGAAGAACTTCTGGAACGCCGCAGGGCTAAACTGGATGTCACTGATTATACTCACATGAGTATAGGAGAAATCTTCTCTGGCTATATGAGCCAAGTGCACCAAAGCCGTGACATGGAAATTGACATGGTGAAGCAGATGCACCAAAAATCTAAGGTATAACTCTTCTTGCTGTACTTTATTTATCCTTACCATACCAGCCCCCAAATCTATTGCTTATGATGAAATATGTTGTAGACTTAAGACTAGCTTAGCAATATATGTAAGAAGTCCGGCTTATCCTGCAGCCCCAAGAGCCGGCTTAAACAGTATGTTTAAACCAGTCCTTATCATGTTTAAATCGAAAAGTTCTTGTAACAGCAATATGCATTAGCCCCCAAGTGCCAAGTATCTTTGCTTGCAAAGTGCTTGGGACTTACTTTTATGAACCGCTACTGTAAGAAGATTTCTTCAACACACATTAGCCCCCAAGTCCCAAGTGTCATTGCTTGCAAAGAGGCTTGGGACTTAAATGTGGCATTATGATAATCCTGACTTTAAACCGGCATTTGTGCAGGCCACCATTAGTTAATTTGAATCAGAAATATCTGACTTGAAGAATCGCCTGGAAGCACAGGAGATTGAGACCCAAAAAGCCAACTCCAAGTTTGAATTCAGTATATCTGAACAAGAGAAACTGAAAAAAGGCTTTGAATCTGAGAAGAAGGCCCGGGCTGATGAAAAGATCGCCTTGATCAATCGGGCTTTGCAGAAACAACCGCCGAATTATCCGGTTTAAAACGCCATGTATCTCAGATGGTCTCAGCAATCTTTGTCAGTTACTCTGCACGTGTGAAGTATATAAATCTTCATAATAAGCATATCAATTGTTGTCAACTCATCTGATCTCGTAACGCAGGTCCCAGGTGCTCAAATCTTAACCAGAGCATGCTGATAAAACTGAAGGCGGTTTACACATTGGTGGAGCAACTTTACACCGGGTCTCAGCATGCCTTAGCCACAATGGCCCTGTCAAATGAAGTTCCCACCCTCCTGTCAGATGTATTAAAGCGGCTTGCTGTGTTACCTCAGCGGTTCAATGAACTAAGGCGATCTTGTGCGAGAGCCGGAGCTGTAACTGCATTAAGCCGGGCCAAGGCGTGGCTACCGGAGCTAGACCCGGCCGACCTCGCCATCGGGTATCCAAGCTTAAAAGAGGACGGCACACCGTTTGGACAGGAGGACTTCACCACTTGTGTTAAGAAAATCCGCCCAGTGGCCACCCTGATTGCTAATGACATGGATCTTACCAAGTATCATCCGGGTTATGACGCTGAAAACCGGAGGATTCCAATGCCACATTATGAAGTGACCAGCCTGATCCCTCCAATTTGTAAGCATACCTTCGCCCCTGAAGTTGACCCGGCCGGATTAATTGATGACGAAGCTGAATTTGGAGCTTTGAGTGGCATTGACTGGTCATCATCAACCTTCCAGGACAGGGAACAAGATGGAGGAGCGGAAATGGAGGATCCGGAAGCTTCAGGTCAACAACACAATTGATCCATCTGGCGGCTCATATTTACGCTTTGCTAAAAAAAATGTTTCATCATTTGGACTCGGGGAGTCATGTAATAGGGTAGAAAAACACTTGGTTTTGTCATGCCATCGTGCACGTGTCTGGCGCTCAACACCGCTTAAGCCGCCATCTTATATTCCTCCATATTGTGTTGATCATATGTTTTCCTTATGTCTAAGAAAGCTTTTTTAACTGCCCTGCATAGAGAAAACAAATCACAAGTCCCTTGGCGTCTTACCGCATGGCGGGTCATATATCTTACATATAACCCGGAATATGAACAAGCGTCATAGGTAAACCAGCTATTAATTATATCTTTGAAATATAACCATAACACCATACCTGTGATCCTTTGATTTATGCTGCCGGTTTATGTGATCAGAACAGTAAGGGTGACAACCCAATCTTGTAGAAGCTGGTACTTCCACTCATATGATTATTGTTATATACTGGCAATTTATTGACCAGGGCCAAGTCGGGTTAAATAGAAGCCACTCATTAGATGCTTCCAAATATGATCTAAAAGTCTCAAGACAAAGTCGGAAAAATGTGATTGCAAAAAAAAACTTACAGGAAACAAACAAAGTTTTGAGGCTTCTGGTTCGAATACGATCAGAAAACTGTTCCAAAGGGGTTAAGCTAAGATTCGAATACGGTCATATAGCCCCCAGTGGCTTTGGCGTTGCCGATCAAGAGGGTATCGACAGCTATGTTCTCTTTGGTTCGAATACGACCTATGTTTGAACAGGAAGCCCCCAAATGACCTTGAGAGTTGTTTAATGACGCTGATTCGAATATGATCCACGTCAGACCCAAAGGGGTTGATCTATGATTCGGATATGATCAAGAAGCCCCCTAGTAGGTTTGGTAGCGTGCCAATCAAAAGGGTATCGACAGCTATGTTCTCTTTGGTTCGAATACGACCTATGTTTGAACAGGAAGCCCCCTAGTGATCATGAGGTGTAACGGCTAGATTCGAATATGATCATGAGCCAGTCCAAGAGAGTTAAGCTGGATTCCAATACAATCAGCCCCCAATTGGTCGTTTATGTTTAAAATAATAAAAACATATGATCATTGAGGATGAAAAGGACAGAGGTCCTGCTTTATTACTTATCATAATATTTACATTTCATAATATGTACATCATGAGAGCCGGTGGCTCAAGTGTAGTAAGGCCGAAGATGAGCAATGTTCCATGGCCGGCGGGTCTTCTCCGATTTACGTGAGTCTTTGTGCTCTCGAACATCGATGAGGTAATATGACCTGTTGTTCAGGTTGTTGGTGACCACAAAGGGTCCTTCCCAAGGTGGGAATAGCTTGTGCATATCGGACTGATCCTGGATGAGCCGGAGCACTAAGTCACCTTCTTGAAAGGTTCTGGACTTAACCCGGCGGCTGTGATAACGGCGCAGGTCCTGCTGGTAAATCGCTGATAACCCACAAGTATAGGGGATCGCAACAGCTTTCGAGGGTAGAGTATTCAACCCAAATTTATTGATTCGACACAAGGGGAGCCAAAGAATATTCTTGAGTATTAGCAGTTGAGTTGTCAATTCAACCACACCTGGATAACTTAGTATCTGCAGCAAAGTGTTTAGTAGCAAAAGTGGTATGATAATAAAGGCAACGGTAGCAAAAGTAAAGATAAATGTTTTGGGTTTTGTACTAGTTGTAACAAAGAGCAACGGAAAAGTAAATAAGCGAAGAACAATATATGAAAAGATCGTAGGCAATGGATCGTTGATGGATAATTATGCGGATGCGATTCCTCATGCAATAGCTATAACATAGGGTGATATAGAACTAGCTCCAATTCATCAATGTAATGTAGGCATGTATTCCGTAAATAGTCATACATGCTTATGGAAAAGAACTTGTATGACATCTTTTGTCCAACCCTCCCGTTGCAGCGGGGTCCTAGCAGAAACTAAGGGATATTAAGGCCTCCTTTTAATAGAGAACAGGAACAAAGCATTAGCACATAGTGAATGCATGAACTCCTCAAACTACGGTCATCACCGAGAAGTATCCCGATTATTGTCACTTCGGGGTTGTCGGATCATAACACATAATAGGTGACTATAGACTTGCAAGATAGGATCAAGAATACACATATATTCACGAAAACATAATAGGTTCAGATCTGAAATCATGGCACTCGGGCCCTAGTGACAAGCATTAAGCATAGCAAAGTCATAGCAACATCAATCTCAGAACATAGTGGATACTAGGGATCAAACCCTAACAAAACTAACTTGATTACATGGTAAATCTCATCCAACCCATCACCGTCCAGCAAGCCTACGATGGAATTACTCACGCACGACGGTGAGCATCATGAAATTGGTGATGGAGGATGATTGATGATGACGACGGTGATGAATCCCCCTCTCCAGAGCCCCGAACGGACTCCAAATCAGCCCTCCCGAGAGAGATTAGGGCTTGGCGGCGGCTCCGTGTCGTGAAACGCGATGAAACTTTCTCTCTGATTTTTTTCTCCCCGAGACGGAATATATGGAGTTGGAGTTGAGGTCGGAGGAGGTCCAGGGGGCCCACAAGATAGGGGGCGCACCCTGGGGGGCGCCCCCCTTTCTCGTGGACAGGCCCTGGGCCCCCTGATGTATTTCTTTCGCCCAATAATTCTAATAAATTCCAAAAAGTGCCTCTGTTGATTTCCAGGACATTCTGAGAACTTTTCTTTTCTACACATAAAACAACATCATGGTAGTTTGCTGAAAACAGCGTCATCCGGTTAGTTTCATTCAAATCATGCAAGTTAGAGTCCAAAACAAGGGCAAAGTGTTTGGAAAAGTAGATACGTTGGAGACGATCAACTCCCCAAGCTTAAACCTTTGCTTGTCCTCAAGCAATTCAGTTGATAAACTGAAAGTGATAAAGAAAAACTTTTACAAACTCTATTTGCTCTTGTTGTTGTAAACATGAAAAGCCAGCATTCAAGTTTTAGCAAGTATTATGAACTAACCATACTAACAATAACACGTAGGTCTCACAATTACTCATATCCATAATGTAATCAGCTAGCGAGCAATAATAATAAAACTCGGATGACAACACTTTCTCAAAATAATCATAACATGATATAACAAAATGGTATCTCGCTAGCCCTTTCTGAGACCGCAAAACATAAATGCAGAGCACGTTCGACGAACTGACTCGGTTAAAGAACAACCGCGTGCTCAATTCTTAGTTAAAGATCAAGGATTGACTAAATATTGTAGTTCATGGTAAAAGAGATCCAGTCAAGTCATACCCAATATAAACCAATAGTAATGAATGCAAATGACAGTGTGCTCTCCAGCGGGTGCTTTTTAATAAGAAGGGTGATGACTCAACATAAAAATAAATAGATAGGCCCTTCGCAGAGGGAAGCAGGGATTTGTAGGGGTGCCAGAGCTCGATTTTAAAATAGAGAACGATTAACCTTTTGGGCGGCATACTTTCGCTGTCAACGCAACAACTATGAGATGGTTGTATCTTCCATACTACATGCATTATAGGCAGTTCCCAAATAGAAGGGTAAAGGTTTATACTCCCCCTCCTCCATAAGCATCAATCCATGGCTTGCTCGAAACAACGAGTGCCTCCAACATTCAGCGGGTCCCAGGGGGAGTTTTGTTTGCAATTATTTTGATTTAGTTTGCATAAAGCATGGGACTGGGCATCCCGGTGACCGGCCCTTTCTCGTAAATGAGGAGCGGAGTCCACTCCTCTTGAGAATAACTCACCTAGCATGGAAGATATTGGCAGCCCTAGTTGTACATGAGCTGCTCGAGGATACAAAACAGAATTTCATTTGAAGGTTTGGAGTTTGGCACATACAAATTTACTTCGAACGGCAGGTAAATATCGCATATAGTAAGGTATAGTGGACTCATATGGAACAACTTTGGGGTTTAAGGAGTATGGATGCACAAGCAGTATTCCCGCTTAGTACAGGTGAAGGCTAGCAAAAGACTGGGAAGCGACTAAATGAGAGAGTGACAACAGTCATAAACATGCATTAAAATTAATTCACACCGAGTACAAGCATGAGTAGGATATAATCTACCATGAACATAAATATCATGAAGGCTATGTTGATTTGATTCAACTACATGTGTGAACATGTGCCAAGTCGAGTCACTCAATTCATTCAAAGGAGGATACCATCCCATCATATCATATCATAATCATTCTAATAGCATGTAGGCACGCAAGGTAAACCATTATAACTCAAAGCTGATCAAGCATGGCACAAGTAACTATAATCTCTAAATGCCATTGCAAATATGTTTACTTCATAATAGCTGACTCAGGAACGATGAACTCATCATATTTACAAAAACAAGAGAGGTCGAGTTCATACCAGCTTTTCTCATCCCAATAAGTTCATCATATATCGTCATTATTGCCTTTCACTCGCACGACCGAACGATGTGTATAATAATAAGAGTGCACGTGCATTGGACTAAGCTGGAATCTGCAAGCATTCAACTCAAGAGAGAAGATAGGGTAATATGGGCTCTAAGTTAAATAAACAATCAGGCATATAAGAGCCACTAAGCATTTTCAATATGGTCTTCTCGACCCCCAAAAGAAAGAAAAGAAAATAAAACTATTTACACGGGAAAGCTCCCAACAAGTAAGAAGAAGAACTAGAAATCTTTTTGGGTTTTCATTTTAATTCTACTACAAGCATGGAAATTAAACTAACTATTTTTTTTGGTTTTTCTTAAGATTTATCAAACACACAAGAAGAAAACTAAAGAAAGAAATTTAAACTAACATGGATAATACAATGAAAGAGTATGAGCACCGACGACTAGTGTGTGAATATGAATGTAAAGTCGGTGAGAAATACGTACTCCCCCAAGCTTAGGCTTTTGGCCTAAGTTGATCTAGTACCAAGGACCGCCTAGCTGATATCCATAAGAGAAGCTGGGGTTGTACTGAGATGCGGAGGCGATCGCCTCCTGAGTGGCAGCGTGTTGGCGAGCTGCCTCCATTCCTCTCTCATACTCAGTTGCTTCCTCCCTGGTGACAACGTATCTTCCTCTTGCCTGATAATCTAAAAGGTAGGGGACAGGAAGAGTAACAGGGACGATGTTGCGTCTGTCATAGATTAGTCGATAATGGAGGAATTGTTCATTCCTCTCAAGAAAATGATGATGGAACATAGCTTCTTTATCCAAATAAACAGGAGGTAAAATCATATCCCCTCTCGTGGAGCTATATTAAGAAAGTTAGCCGCACGGGTTGCATAAATTCCTCCAAATAAATCTCCCTTTCTACTATTATTCTGCAACCTACGTGCAACTATTGCCCCCAAGTTATAACCTTTATAACCTGACACAGCACTCTTGAGGACAGCAAGATCAGGAGCACACATGTGACCTACTTCGTCCTTACCATTAATGCTTCTACCAATAAAGAGAGCAAAGTAATGTATAGCTGGAAAATGAATGCTCCCTATGGTAGCTTGTGCTACGTCCCTAGATTCTCCCACAGTAATACTAGCAAGAAAATCTCTAAATTCAGATTTGGAAGGATCATTAATATTACCCCACTGCGGGAGTTTGGAAGCAGTTGTGAAATCCTCTGAATCCATGGTATAAGATGTATCATAAATATCAAACATGACACTAGGAGAATTACGCGAACAGTTGTATCTAAACCTCCGCACAAAAGAATCAGTCAACTGATAGTACTGCAGACACTTATCTTGTAAGAAGTCCTCTAGCTCGGCATTACGCACATATGCGTCAAATTCCTCCTTGAAGCCTGCTTCGACCATAAAATCATCGGATGGTCACTCACAAGCCCGTACATTTGCGTCCCTCGACAATTCAACATCTTGCTCACGTATAGCAATCCTTGGACCTTTCTTTGCCGAGGAACCTCCTTGGTACATTCTTCTAAGCATATTTCTTTTTCTGAAAAAATTCTGAAATTTTAGTAACTTCAAAATAAAAGTGCATACAACTAAACAAGATTGATAGCAACTACTCCTACAAGTGCCTAGAGCCTATATCATGCATTGGAATTGCTTGGGACCTCAAAAATTTAACATGCAAGCTCAAGAACATGGTCACCTATGCAGAAAAAATTTGCAATGAATAAAGCACTAGAACAAAAACTATTTGGACCAATGGAGGAGTCACATACCAAGCAACAATATCCCAAAGCAGTTTTGTGAATGGAGCTTTGAGCTAAGATATCGAAAATCACAGCCAAATGAGCTAGAACTCATGCTTGAGCTGGATGGGGATTTTTTTTGGGTAGAAGATGAAGTGTGTGGGTGCTGGCATAAGTGGAGGGGGCCACGAGGCCCACGAGACAGGGGCGCCCCTAAGGGGCGCCCTCCTCTCTCGTGGCCTGGTGCTTGGCCCTCCTGCAGTGTTTTCAAGTGCCTAAAATCCTCAAATATTCCAGAAAAAATCATACTAGATTTGCAGGGCATTTGGAGCAATTTTATTTTGGACTATTTTTAATGCACGGATAATTCAGAAAAGCAGACGGATAATACTATTTTGCTTTATTTAGTCTAAATAACAGAAAGTAAAAGATGGTATGAAGGTTGTGCCTTCTAGTTTCATCCATCTCGTGATCATCAAAATGAACCCACTAACAAGGTTGATCAAGTCTTGTTAACGAACTCATTCGAATAACACGGAACCGGAGAAATTTGAATAACACTAAGTTACCTCAACGGGATATGAAAATCCACAACAATAAGAATATCATACTTTTCTTGACAAGAGGGAGAGGAAATTCAAAACCTCAAAAATGATAGTTGGAACTTTTCCAATTGAATTGATGCTATGAACTTGAGATTGTTTCCTCGGAAAGTGTACCATATGCTCATTACCATTAACATGAAAAGTGACATTGCCTTTGTTGCAATCAATAACAGCCCCTGCGGTATTAAGAAAAGGTCTACCAAGGATAATAGACATACTATCATCCTCGGGAATATCAAGAATAACAAAGTCCGTTCAAATAGTGACATTTGCAACCACAATAGGCACATCCTCACAAATACCGACAGGTATAGCAGTTGATTTATCAGCCATTTGCAAAGATATTTCAGTAGGTGTCAACTTATTCAATTCAAGTCTACGATATAAAGAGAGAGGCATAACACTAACACCGGCTCCAAGATCACATAAAGCAGTTCTAACATAATTTCTTTTAATAGAGCATGGTATAGTTGGTATACCCGGATCTCCAAGTTTCTTTGGTATTCCACCCTTAAAAGTGTAATTAGCAAGCATCGTGGAAATTTCAGCTTCCGGTATCTTTCTTTTATTTGTGATGATATCCTTCATATACTTAGCATAAGGATTTACTTTAAGCATATCAGTTAAGCGCATACGTAAGAAAATAGGTCTAATCATTTCAGCAAAGCGCTCAAAATCCTCATCATCCTTTGACTTGGATGGGTTAGGAGGAAAGGGCATGGGTTTCTGAACCCATGGTTCTCTTTCTTTACCGTGCTTCCTAGCAACAAATTCTCTCTTATCATAACGTTGATTCTTTTATTGTGGGTTATCAAGATCAACAACAGGTTCAATCTCTACATCATTGTCTTCGCTAGGTTGAGCATCAACATGAACATTATCATTAACATTATCACTAGGTTCATGTTCATGACCTGATTGAATTTCAGCATCAGAAATAGAAATATCATTGGGATTCTCATGTGTGTCTAAAGTAGGTTCACTAGAAGCATGCAAAGTTCTATCGTTTTTCTTCTTCTTCTTTTTAGAAGAACCAGGTGCCTCTAAATTATTTCTCTGGGAATCTTGCTCGATTCTCTTAGGGTGGCCTTTAGGATACAAAGGTTCCTGAGTCATTCTACCAGTTCTAGTAGCCACTCTAACAGCAAAGTCATTCTTATTATTTAATTCATCAAGCAAATCATTTTGAGGTCTAAGTACTTGCTCAGCTTGAGTAGCAACCATAGAAGCATATTTGCTAACGCGGTGAAGTTCATCTTTAACTCTAGCCAGATTATGACCTACGCGTCCTATTTCGAAAGCATTATTCTCTAACTCTCTACCAATATAAGCATTAATACTTTCTTGCCTAGCCATAAAGTCATCAAATTCATCTAAGCATGGGCTATGAAATTTAGTAGAGGGTATTTCAACCTTATCATATCTATAGAGAGAATTTACCTTTACTACCTGTGTCGGGTTATCAAGACAATGTGGTTCTTCAGGCGGTAAATTAAGACCATGTATTTCTTCAATAGGAAGTAAACTCTTAACATCTTCAGCTTTAATACCTTTTTCTTTCATTGATTTCTTTGCCTCTTGCATATCTTCAGGACTGAGAAATAAAACACCTCTCTTCTTCGGAGTAGGTTTAGGAATAGACTCAGGAGTTGGCTCAATTGGTTCAGGAATTACTTTAGGAACTGGCTCAGGAAGAGTGCAATTATTTTCATTAGTCAACATATTATTCAATAATATTTCAGCTTCGTCGACTGTTCTTTCCCTGAAAACACAACCAACACAACTATCCAAGTAGTCCTTGGAAGCATCGGTTAGTCCATTATAAAAGATATCAAGTATTTCATTTTTCTTAAGAGGATGATCAGGCAAAGCATTAGGTAACATAGAAGCCTCCCCCAAGCTTGTGGGACACTCTCTTCTTTGATTTGCACAAAATTATATAATTCCCGCAAGGCAGCTTGTTTCTTATGAGCAGGGAAGTATTTAGCAGAAAAGTAATAAATCATATCCTGGGGACTACGCACACAACCAGGAGCAAGAGAATTATACCAAGTCTTAGCTTCACCCTTTAATGAGAATGGAAATATCTTAAGGATATATAAATAGCGAGACTTCTCATCATGAGTAAACAAGGTGTCTATATCATTCAACTTAGTAAGATGTGTCACAGCAGTTTCAGATTCAAGGCCATAAAAAGGATCAGATTCAACTAAAGTAATAATATCAGGATCAACAGAGAATTCATAATCCTTATCAGCAACACAAATAGGTGAAGTAGCAAAAACAGGATCGGATTTCATTCTAGCATTAAGAGACTGCTGCTTCCATTTAGCTAATAATTTCTTAAGATCATTTCTATCATTGCAAGCAAGGATTTCCATAGCAGCTTTTTCATTCATAACATAACCCTTAGGAACAACAGGTAAAACATAATCATTGGGGGAACCTTCATCATCACTATCATCAGTAATAGGATCTTCAGTAATTTTGTCCCCTCTAACTCTAGCAAGTTCTTCATCTAGAAATTCACCTAATGGCAAAGTAGTATCACGTACAGAAGTAGTTTCATCATGCATAGCAGAAGTGGCATCACCGATAACATGCGACATATCAGAACTCATAGTAGTAGCAGGTTTAGGTGTCGCAAGCTTACTAATAACGGAAGGAGAATCTAGTGCAGAGCTAGATGGCAGTTCCTTACCTCCCCTTGTAGTTGAGGGAAAAATAGTAGTTCGGTCGTCTTTCAAGTTCTTCATAGTGATCAACAGATATAAATCCCAAGTGACTCAGAGAATAGAGCTATGCTCCTCGGCAATGGCGCCAGAAATTGTTCTTGATAACCCACAAGTATAGGGTATCGCAACAGCTTTCGAGGGTAGAGTATTCAACCCAAATTTGTTGATTCGACACAAGGGGAGCCAAAGAATATTCTTGAGTATTAGCAGTTGAGTTGTCAATTCAACCACACCTGGATAACTTAGTATCTGCAGCAATGTGTTTAGTAGCAAAAGTGGTATGATAATAAAGGCAACGGTAGCAAAAGTAAAGATAAATGTTTTTGGATTTTTGTAGTAGTTGTAACAGTAGCAACGGAAAAGAAAATAAGCGAAGAACAATATATGAAAATCTCGTAGGCAATGGATCAGTGATGGATAATTTTGCCGGATGCGATTCCTCATGCAATAGCTATAACATAGGGTGATATAGAACTAGCTCCAGTTCATCAATGTAATGTAGGCATGTATTCCGTAAATAGTCATACGTGCTTATGGAAATGAACTTGTATGACATCTTTTGTCCTACCCTCCCGTTGCAGCGGGGTCCTAGCGGAAACTAAGGGATATTAAGGCCTCCTTTTAATGGAGAACCGGAACAAAGCATTAGCACATAGTGAATACGTGAACTCCTGAAACTACGGTCATCACCGAGAAGTATCCCGATTATTGTCACTTCGGGGTTGTCGGATCATAACACATAATATGTGCCTATAGACTTGCAAGATAGGATCAAGAACACACATATATTCATGAAAACATAATAGGTTCAGATCTGAAATCATGGCACTCGGGCCCTAGTGACAAGCATTAAGCATAGCAAAGTCATAGCAACATCAATCTCGTAACATAGTGGATACTAGGATCAAACCCTAACAAAACTAACTTGATTACATGGTAAATCTCATCCAACCCATCACCGTCCAGCAAGCCTACGATGGAATTACTCACGCACGGCGGTGAGCATCATGAAATTGGTGATGGAGGATGGTTGATGATGACGACGGCGACGAATCCCCCTCTTCGGAGCCCCGAACGGACTCCAGATCAGCCCTCCCGAGAGAGATTAGGCTTGGCGGCGGCTCCGTGTCGTGAAACGCGATGAAACTTTCTCTCTGATTTTTTTCTCCCCGAGACGGAATATATGGAGTTGGAGTTGAGGTCGGAGGAGGTCCAGGGGGCCCACGAGATAGGGGGGCGCGCCCTACAGGGGGGCGCCCCCCTGTCTCGTGGACAGGCCCTGGGCCCCCTGATGTATTTCTTTTGCCCAATAGTTCTTATAAATTCCAAAAAGTGCCTCTGTGGATTTACAGGACATTCCGAGAACTTTTGTTTTCTACACATAAAACAACATTTTTTTGAGAACTCACATAAAACAACATCATGGTAGTTCTGCTGAAAACAGCGTCAGTCCGGTTTAGTTTCATTCAAATCATGCAAGTTAGAGTCCAAAACAAGGGCAAAAGTGTTTGGAAAAGTAGATACGTTGGAGACGTATCAATCGCCGAGCGGACTGCTGCTAAGTCACGCTTCTCATCCAATAAGTCAAGTGCATCTTGACGAGTTTGTTCATTATTAGCTTCAACATAAGCCGCCACTCGGGGCGAGTCATGACGGATGTCACTCGGTAGAACCGCCTCTGCTCCGTAAACCACGAAGAAAGGCGTATAACCCGTAGATCTGTTAGGCGTAGTATTGATGCTCCAAATCACAGAAGGCAACTCCTCCACCCAACAACCCAGCGTCCGCTGAAAAGGGACCATGAGCCGGGGTTTTATGCCTTTCAAGATCTCTTGATTAGCTCTTTCAGCTTGACCATTGGATTGAGGGTGAGCCACTGATGAAACATCGAGCCGGATATGCTCACGTTGACAGAACTCTTCCATGGCACCCTTGGACAGATTAGTACCTTTGTCAGTTATGATTTTGTGTGGAAAACCAAAATGAAAGATCACCTTCTTCATGAATTGAACCGCTATGGCTGCATCACACTTACTGACCGGCTCTGCCACAACCCACTTCTTGAACCTATCAACCGCCACGAGAAGGTGTGTCTTTTTATCTTTGGACCTTTTGAAAGGCCCAACCATATCAAGCCCCCAGACTTCAAACGGCCACGTAATAGGAATCATCCTCAATTCTTGAGACGACACATGAGCCCATCGTGAGAACATCTGACAACCGTCACATTTGCTGACCAAATCTTCCGCGTCGGCATGAGCCGTCAGCCAATAAAATCCATGACGAAAATCCTTGGCCACAAGGGATTTTGACCTGGCATGATGGCCACAATCACCTTCATGAATCTCACGAAGAATTTCCTGACCCTCCTCAGGAGAAACACAATGTTGAAACGCCCCAGTAACACTGCGATGATGTAACTCTCCATTGACAATCGTCATTGACTTAGACCGCCGGGTTATCTGCCTAGCCAAGGTTTCGTCCTCAGGCAATTCTCCCTGGGTCATGTAAGCCAAATATGTCACTGTCCAATCTGGGATGACATGAAGAGCCGCCACCAATTGCGCTTCTGGCTCTGGGACAGCCAAGTCTTCCTTTGTAGGCAACTTGACAGAAGGGTTATGCAAAACATCCAAGAAAGTGTTAGGTGGCACCGGCTTACACTGAGACCCCAGCCGGCTTAAAGCATCAGCTGCCTCGTTCTTTCTGCGATCAATATGTTCCACCAGCTAACCCTTGAAGTGTCCAGCAATTGCATCAACTTCACAGCGATAAGCCGCCATGAGAGGATGAGGGAGTCCTGGATTAGGGCGTATCTGGACAGCCGGACTATATCCTTTGGCCGGACTGTTGGACTATGAAGATACAAGATTGAAGACTTTGTCTCATGTCCGGATGGGACTCTTCTTGGCGTGGAAGGCAAGCTTGGCGATACGGATATGTAGATCTCCTCCCATTGTAACCGACTCTGTGTAACCCTAGCCCACTCTGGTGTCTATATAAACCGGAGGGTTTAGTCCATAGGACCAACAACAATAATACCATAGGCTAGCTTCTAGGGTTTAGCCTCTACTATCTCGTGGTAGATCAACTCTTGTACTACTCATATCATCAAGATAAATCAAGCAGGAAGTAGGGTATTACCTCCATCGAGAGGGCCCGAACCTGGGTAAACATCGTGTCCCCTACCTCATGTTACCATCCGCCTTAGACGCACAGTACGAGACCCCCTACCCGAGATCCGCTGGTTTTGATACCAACAGAGGATCCTTGGAATCCCACTTGCCTGATACTTGTTGAGCTACCAAATCTGAGTCGCCAAAGCATCTTTCCCGGCTTAAGTTCATCTCCTTAGCCATCCGAAGACCATGGACCAAGGCCTCATACTCAGCTGCATTGTTAGTATACGGAAACATCAACCGGAGCACATAACAAAATTTGTCACCTCGAGGGGAAGCTAAAACAACTCCAGCCCCCGAGCCCTCCAATTGCCTGGACCCATCAAAGTGAATAGTCCAATATGTGTTATCCGGCTTTTCTTCAGGCGTCTACAGCTCTGTCCAATCGTTGATGAAGTCCACCAGTGCTTGAGACTTAATAGCAGTGCATGGCACATACTTTAAGCCATGAGGCCCAAGCTCAATGGCCCACTTGGCGACTCGTCCTGTGGCCTCTCTATTCTGGATGATGTCTCCCAAAGGAGCAGAACTTACCACAGTGATGGGGTGCCCCTGGAAGTATTGCTTAAGCTTCCGGCTTGCCATGAACACCCCATAAACGAGCTTCTGCCAATGTGGATATCTTTGCTTAGACTCAATAAGCACCTCACTGATGTAGTAAACCGACCGTTGAACCAGATGCTCTTTGCCAGCCACTTTGCGCTCCACCACAATTGCAAAACTGACAACACGTGAGTTAGCAGCCACATACAACAATAAGGGTTCCTTATCAATGGGAGCCGCAAGGACCGGCGGCTCAGATAACTGTCTCTTTAAATCTTCAAAGGAAGCATTAGCGGCATCACTCCAGACAAAGTTGTTTGTTTTCTCCATCATCTGATACAGCGGTATGGCCTTCTCACCTAACCGGCTTATGAACCGGTTTAAAGCAGCGATACGACCCGCCAGTCGCTGAACATCATTGACGCACGCCGGCTTAGCCAAATTGGTGATTGCCTTGATGTTCTCCAGGTTAGCCTCAATGCCTCTGTTAGAAACCAGAAAACCCAAAAGCTTGCCTGCTGGTACACCAAACACACATTTGGCCGGGTTAAGCATCATTTTGTAGACCCGGAGATTATCAAAGGTTTCCTTCAGATCATCTATCAAGGTCTCCTTCTCTCTGGACTTCACCACAATATCATCCACATAAGCATGAACATTATGCCCAATCTGATTATGGAGACAGTTCTGCACACATCGTTGATAAGTCGCCTGGGCACTTTTATGCCCAAAAGGCATAGACACATAACAGAAGGCTCCAAACGGAGTGATGAAAGCCGTCTTCTCCTGGTCCTTAACTGGCATCTTGATCTGATGATAACCAGAATAAGCATCCAAGAAACTCAAACGCTCACAACCCACCGTAGCATCAATGATCTGATCTATACGTGGGAGAGCGAAAGGATCAGCCGAACAAGCCTTGTTTAAGTCCGTGTAATCCACACACATACACCAGGTGCCGTTCTTTTGAAGTACAAGCACCGGGTTAGCCAACCACTCCGGGTGAAAAACTTTGACAATAAACCCGGCTGCCAAGAGCCGGGCCACCTCCTCACCGATAGCTTTGCGCCTCTCCTCATTAAACCGTCGAAGAAACTGTCTGACCGGCTTAAACTTTGGATCAATATTGAGAGTGTGCTCAGCGAGTTCTCTCGGTACACCCGACATGTCAGAAGGTTTCCATGCAAAGATGTGTCGGTTCTCATGGATGAACTCGATGAGCGCGCTTTCCTATTTGGGATCCAGATTGGCATTGATACTGAATTACTTAGATGAGTCACTTGGAACAAAATCAACAAGCTTGGTGTCATCGGAGGACTTAAATTTCATCACCGGCTCATGTTCCGTGGTTGGCTTCTTTAGAGACGTCATGTCTGCTGGGTCAACATTATCCTTATAAAACTTCAACTCCTCTGCTGCACAGACAGATTCAGCATACGCAGCGTCGCCTTCCTCACATTCTAGGGCTATCTTCCGACTCCCATGTACCGTGATGGTGCCCTTGTGACCCGGCATCTTGAGCTGCAAGTAAACATAACACGGCCACGCCATGAACTTGGCATAAGCGGGCCGTCCAAACAGAGGGTGATATGGGCTCTTGATCTTGACCACTTCAAAGGTTAATTTCTCAGCCCTAGAGTCATGCTCATCTCCGAAGGCTACCTCCAGTTCAATCTTACCCACCGGGTATGCCGACTTACCAGGCACCACTCCATGAAAAACAGTGTTGGATGTCTTCAGATTTTTATCAGTCAGCCCCATACGACGGAAGGTTTCATAATAGAGGATGTTGATGCTACTACCTCCATCCATGAGTACTTTAGTGAATTTATATACACCAACTTGAGGTGCCACCACCAAAGCCAACTGACCCGGATTGTCAACTCGGGGAGCGTGATCTTCCCTCCTCCATACAATGGGCTGCTCTGACCACCTCAAATAATGAGGGACTGCCGTCTCAACAGCGTTTACAGCCCTTTTGTGAAGCTTCTGGTATCGTTTACACAGACTAGTGGTGAACACATAATACTGTCCACTATTCAGCTCCTTTGGATTGCTCTGTAACCCGATTACTGCTGTTGCTGACCTCCTTGGCCAGACTGCTGATTATAACCACCTTGATTCCCTTGAAATCCGGAACTTCAGCCGCCGTCCGAGCCATGAAAACCGCCTCCACCTGAGCCACCGCCAGGCCCGTGGTTGCCGTCGAACATGTTGGAATTTTTGAAAGCCTTCATGATCACGCAATCTTTTTATAGGTGAGTGCCTGGCCATTCCCGAGTGTCGTGTTTTGGGCAGGGCTCATTGAGTAATTTCTCAAGAGTAGGACCTGACCCGCCAGATCGAGGGGGCGGCCTTCCCTTGCGTCGTTGATTGTTACCTGTGAATTGGTGTTAGCCACAAACTCCGGGTTACCGTCGGCCTTATGTTTATTGCCTCCCTGACTCGCCGGGTTATGCTGATGACCCTTTCCATTGTCGTTCTTCTTTCCCTTCCCTGTCTTCTATTCATCAGACGTCGGATCCTTGGTACTATCAGAATCGGCGTATTTGACTAGAGCCGCCATCAGCTGGCCCATGTCATTACAATCACGCTTGAGCCGCCCCAGCTTCGATTTCAGAGGTTCAAATCGGCAATTTTTCTCCAACATTAAGACCGCAGAGCCGGCATCCATCTTATCAGATGACTGTATTATCTCCTTGACCCGGCGCACCCAATGGGTCGTGGACTCAGCTTCCTCTTGCTTGCAATTAGTTAAATCTACAATTCACATGGGCTGCTTGCATGTGTCCTTGAAGTTCTGAATAAACCGGGCTTTTAACTCTGCCCATGAACCAATGGAGTTAGGCGGAAGCCCCTTCAGCCAAGTGCGGGTCGTTCCATCCAACATCATGGTGAAGTACTTGGCCGTTTCCGCATCACTGACCTCCAGCAATTCCATGGCCATCTCATAGCTTTCAATCCACGCCCCAGGCTGTAAATCGGCTGTGTAATTTGGCACCTTTCGAGGTCCCTTAAAATCCTTGGGCAAACGCTCATTACGCAGAGCCGATATCAAACAAGAAACACCGCCGGTTCTCGTGGCCACACCTGCCTCAATAGAAGTCGTCGGATAATCCGGGAAGGTTTGGTGAGCCGCCTGCCGAGCCGCCTGCTGAGCCTCTTGACGTATCCTGTCATGTACCGGATTATGCCCACCTGGCTGGTTACGGTGCTGGGCGTTGCTTGAAACGGCCGCCGAATCCATATGTCTGTTGTAACTCGGGCTCCGGCTTGGGCGAGGAGTCGAATGAATCTTGTCTCGACTATAAGAATAAGCCTCTTGCTGCGCCAGAGCCGTCTGAAGAAGTTCTCTGACCCTTCGTGTCTCAACTGCTGTTGGAGAATCGCAATCCACTGGGAGAGCCGCCAAACGCAACTACGCAGCGATCAGGTTTTCCAAAGGGTTGGAAAAATGACCCGGTGGTGTTGGTATGTAGCAAGGTGGGGCAGTATTCATGTGAGGAGGTTCCATCACCCGGGGCTGATCCGGCGCCCCCGCTCCGGGTGTTATATACCGGTTTGCCTCCGGCCAGCTCTGGGTGTGCAGAAGAGATTCCGAGGATCATAAACCTTAGGCAAGCGGGATTGAGCCTTCTGGTGCCTCCTCCTCATCACCACATTAGACGCGTTAAGATAAATCGTAAGCTGGAAAGCCTCTGACTGGATTTGCTGAGCTCGAGCATCCAAAGCCGCCCGTTATGCGGCCAATCTGGTGTCCTCAGCTGCTAGGGCTTCTTTGGCTTGGGATACCTCCTCGCGTACCCATGCCACCTCTGCATCATGCTTAGCTTGATTCGCCGGAATAACTGTGGCGGTTAACAGGGTCGTCAATCTGTCCATGAGATCAATCAGCACCTGAGCCGGCGGGCACACACGGCCTCCTGCCCCGGCCGCTCCTGACCCGGAAGTTATTGCTGCCGCAGCCGTAGAGTTTTGATCGGGTTGAGTGCCAGCCATGAAGATCCCTACTCTGCTCGGCGGCTTAAAGGGGTCCGGACCACTGCTGCCATCGGAACAGCCCCCAAGCCCACCGTCTTGTATTTGGTATAACGAATCTGTCTCACCAGTGGACGGCTCACCATCAGAGTAGACGGCCGTCTCACCACCATCCATCGATCCTTTAGAAAACTCCCCTCCGTGGATGCAACCCATGAAGGCACGCTTCATGGCGGGCCGAGCCCGGGCGGGTTGAGCATGCTGAGCCGTCTCGACGATGTCGGTGCAGATGTCCGGCTCAGGGCCCGGCATGTCCGGCTCAGATGAACGCACCGACGCAGCGATCAGGTTTTCCAAAGGGCCGATGAAGACGTGGATTCCGCCGAAGGGGACCCGGTACCCGTACTCAATTGAGCCGGCATCGGGGCCCCAGCCGGCGTCGTTGATGTAGAGCTTGCCGCGACGACCCTTGGTCATCCGGCCCACAACGTATCCCTTGAGCCCTTCGAAGCTGCCCTTCAAGAACTCAAATCCACCGTGCGCTGGCCCCACGGTGGGCGTCAAGTGTCGTGGAATTGTCACGGCAGATGTCCTTGTGAAAGGACTTAAACGTGGAGCCATCGCAACTAGGAAGCTTAAGGGGGTTACAGCGGGACAAAGGACACGAGGATTATACTGGTTCGGCCCCTTGCGGTGAAGGTAAAAGCCTAATCCAGTTGAGGTGGAATTGCTAGGGTTTCAATGACCAGGGAGCGAATCCGCTATGCCTGGCTCTCGATTTGATGTTACTTGCCCTAAGCCACCGCTGGGTCGTCCCCTTATATACAAGGGTTCGCGCCCCACGGCCTACAGAGTCTCGGCTGGCTCATAAACAGTGTCCGGCTCGGTGACTAATTAATCTTGCCTTACAATACAAGTCATGTCATTATGGCAGGTTATCACTACGGGCCTTAAGTCGCCTATGGGCTTTGGGCCCTTAACTGAACCGCCATCATCAAGCTTGATATTGGGCTTCATATGATGAATCAATATAGCGTAACCCGGCCCCTCCTGGGCGGGTTACACTAGTAGTTATATACCCAACACCCAACAATAAACTTCACCCTATGGAAGAAGGTTTCTTTCAATCTCATGAGTCCCTTCCAAAATGGTGAACCATTTGGTCTTGCGGTAACGTGGGCTAGAGTTTTGGAGGGCAAGTATTTATTTCATAGGATTTGTGCACACATACCCTTGGAATCCTGTGATAACCTATAAAGCCATTTGCTCAACAGACACTTATTTTTCACCTTGAGGTTATCGATCCCAAGACCCCCACGGTCTTTTGGCCAGGCGATATTTTGTCTTAACCTCGTTAGGCTGCCAGAAAAAGCGAGATCGATAGAAGTCTAATCTCTTGCACACTTAAGGTTCGATGACACTAGAGTTGTAATGGGAATTGTATGTGGTTACTGAAAGTTGCTCGGAGTCTCAGATGAGATCCCGGACATCATGAGGAGTTTCGGAATGGTCCAAAGGTAAAGATTTATATACGAGAAGTCCTATTTTGGCCACCGAAAAATGTTCGGGATTTTTCTGTATTGTACCGGGAAGGTTCTAGAACGTTCCGGAGTGGGGCCCACTTGCATGGGGGACCAACATGAACGTGGGTAGTGGTGGAAAGGCCCCACACCCCTGGTCAAGGCACACCAAGATCCCCCCTTAGAAGGAATAAGATCATATCCCGAAGGGATAAGATTAAGATCCCTAAAAGGGGGGATAATGATCGACGAGGAAGGGAAAGGCTGGGATTTCTTTCCTCCCACCTTTGCCACCTCCCCAATGGACTTGGAGGGAAAGAAACCGGCCCCATCCACCCCTATATATAGTGGGGAGGTGCATGGGAGCTGCACCCCTTGCCCCTGGCACAGCCCTACCCCTCCAACTCCTCCCCATCCTCTGTTGAGCGTAACGATGCTTTTCCGGAGAACCACGAGCTCCACCACCACGCCGTCGTGCTACCAGAGTTCTCCCTCAACTTCTCCTATCCCCTTGCAGGATCAAGAAGGAGAAGACGTCCCCGGGTTGTACGCGTGTTGAACGCGGAGGCGCCGTCCGTTCGGCGCTTGGATCGGATCTTCCGCGATTTGAATCGTCGCGAGTACGACTCCATCAACCGTGTTCTTGTAATGCTTCCGCTTAGCGATCTTCAAGGGTATGAAGATGCACTCCCTCTCTCTCGTTGCTAACTTCTCCTAGATTAATCTTGGTGACACGTAGGAATTTTTTTGAATTATTACTACGTTACCCAACAACAACATCATGAGCTAGGTCTATGCGTAGATTCTATGCACGAGTAGAACACAAGTAGTTGCGGGCAATGATTTGTTCAATTTGCTTACCGTTACTAGTCTTATCTTGATTCAGCGACATTGTGGGATGAAGAGGCCCGGACCGACCATACACGTACGCTTACGTGAGACAGGTTCCACCGATTGACATGCACTTGTTGCATAAGGTGGCTAGCGAGTGTCTGTCTCTCCCACTTTAGTCGGATCAGATTTGATGAAGAGGGTCCTTATGAAGGGTAAATAGCAATTGTCATATCACTATTGTGGCTTTTGCGTAGGTAAGAAAGGTTCTTGATAGAAACTCATAGCAGCCACGTAAAACATGCAACAACAATTAGAGGACGTCTAACTTGATTTTGCAGTGTATGCCATGTGATGTGATATGGACAAAAGGATGTGATGAATTATGTATGTGATGTACGAGATTGATCATGTTCTTGTAATAGTAATCACGACTTGCATGTCGATGAGTATGACAACCGGCAGGAGCCATAGGAGTTGTCTTAATTTATTGTATGACCTGTGAGTCAATATAAACTTCATGTAATTACTTTAGTTTTTGCTAACCATTAGCCATAGTAGTAGAAGTAATAGTTGGCGAGACAACTTCATGAAGACACAATGATGGAGATCATGGTGTCATGCCGGTGACAATGGTGATCATGCTGCACATCGAAGATGGAGATCAAAAGCGCAAGATGATATTGGACATATCTTGTCACTTTATGATTTGGATGTGATGTTTGTCATGTTTACATCTTATTTTCTTAGAACGACAGCAGCATAAATAAGATGACCCCTCACTAAAATTTCAAGAAATGTGTTGCCCCTAACCGTGCACCATTGCGAAGGTTCATTGTTTCGAAGCACCACATGATGATCGGGTGTGATAGATTCTAACGTTCGCATACAACGGGTGTAAGCCAGATTTACACATGCGAAACACTTAGGTTGACTTGACGAGCCTAGCATGTAGAGACATGGCATCGGAACACGAGAGACCAAAAGGTCAAACATGAATTGTATGGTAGATGCGAGCAACATGGAGATGTTCACCGTTGATGACTAGTCCATCTCACGTGATGATCGGACATGTCCTAGTCGATTCGGATCATGTATCACTTAGATGACTAAAGGGATGTCTATCTGAGTGGGAGTTCATTAAATAATCTGATTAGATGAACTTATTAATCATGAACTTAGTCTAAATTTGTATTTACAATCTATCATGTAGATCCAATGGCCCACGCTAATGTTGCCCTCAACTTCAATGCGTTCCTAGAGAAAACCAAGCTGAAAGACGATGGTAGCAACTATACGGATTGGGTCCGTAACTTGAGGATCATCCTCATAGCTTCCAAGAAAGCATATGTCCTCGAAGCACCGCTAGGTGACGCACCCATTTTCCCAGCAACTCAAGACGTTATGAACGTCAGGCAGTCGCGTAGTGATGATTACATCCTGGTTCGGTGTGGCATGCTTTACAGCTTAGAACCGGGGCTCCAAAAGCGTTTTGAGCAACACAGAGCATATGAGATGTTCCAAGAGCTAAGAATGGTTTTCCAAACTAATGCCTGGGTCGAGAGATATGAATTCTCCGACAAGTTCTTCAGTTGTAAGATGGAGGAAAACAGTTCTGTCAGCGAGCATAAACTCAAAATATCCCCGTTGCACAACCGCTTGTCTCAGCTGGGAGTTAATCTTCCAGATGACTCGGTCATTGACAGAATCCTCCGGTCACTTCCACTACAAGAAATATGTCAACTTGTGACCTTCTGTCAGTGACCCTGAAAGAATTGGTCGTAAATCTACGACCATTTGAGACCAATTGGTCAAAAGCTATCTGAGAGGCTCCAAATCCTAAACCATAACGACCATTTTGGTCATAAAGGTCGTGATTTCCTGTCACGAAATGGTCGTAAATTTTTGAACGTGATTTACAGTGCTATTTCTTGTTGGTTATGACTATTTGAGATAGTCGTGATTTCTATGATGATTTGATTTGCCATGACTTGGCAGACACCTTAGCAATCTCGCTTATATGGCGTGTTTAGGTGTCATTCTCACTTACATGCACAATCAGCATTTGTTTTTTTTCTTTTTGACAGAGGGGACCCACTGATCTCGCGCGTGGGACCAACACCTCCCAGAAGCCCATTGACATGTGGGGCCTGCCCCATAGAGTGGGACCCGCACCACTGTTTCGAATGACATGTGGGACCCACCCTACCGACCTGGCGCGTGGGGTCTGTGTCAACTAGAGACCCACCATACTTACATCTGGAACCGGGGACCTATGTCTCAACACGGTGGCTGAAATTTTTCAAAAAATTGGGTGGCCGGGGGTTCGAACCCGCAACCTTGGCGCTGCAGCAAGAGGTCCCCGACCAACACGCTACCATGTCTATTGTGCTAACTTCCCACACGAAACTTTCTTATAGAGATAGTTGTCTGTTGGGCCTAGACCATGAAAACAATGCAGTGCTTCTTTTTGCTAGCGACCATGGGCCGGCCCAAGACGCGACCATGGACCTTGGTGCTTCTTTTCATTTTTTCCTTGCGTTTTTCACATTTATTTTTTTTGGCTTAGCTATTATTTTTTTTGAAAATATTATAATATATATTATAGAAATCAGTTTACATCAAATCTTCAATAAATGTTGATCATGTATTTAAAAATGTTAATCAAGAATTTCAAGAAAATGTTAAAAAATATTTGAAAAATATTAATCAAGCATTTGAAAAAGTTAATTGTGTATGCACAAAATGTTGACCATCTATTAAAGACATGTTAAGCTTGCATTTAATATTTTTAAATATGTATAGAAAATGTTAACCACGTATTTAACTTGTATTCAAAAAGTTAAGTGTGTATAGAATACATGTACAATGTATACCAAAAATGTTAAACTTGTATTTGAAAAATGCTAAATGTGTATAGAAAAAATGTTGACGTGTATATAGAAAATATTAAATCTATATAGAAAAATGTTGACCATGTATTTCGAATATGTTAAACTTGTATATTTGAATATGTATAGAAAAAAGTTGACCACGTATTTAAATAAGTGGAAATTTGTCTTTTTGGCGAGAGGTGCACCGAAAGCATTTGACATGCAACAATATGGTTAATTCAAGATAAAATATGGTCTAATGTGCTTTGGAAAATGTAGTGCTCCAATTTAAAGATAAAATTTACAGTTAGTTTTACACAAGTAAATATGAAAATGAACTACAACAAGTAACAAGTTCATAGTATGGAATTACTTGCATGGTAGTACATGTATCGAAGTATCAAATATTCAGTTTGTGGTTAACCAAACTGAAAACGGTGAAATATTTATTCCCTTTATTAAGAAAAACTGTCGCGGTGTAGACCAGTCCCTGTGCTCGCCGCTGAGAAACGAAGAGACAAGGAGTTGAGCGCCTGATCCGTCCATCGTATCGTATCGTACGTCGATATGTGTGTTCCCTCGCGTCCTGAACTGTTGGCTAGGCTGCAAACTCTCGTACGGTTGTCTTGGGTTGTTAACCTTTGGGAAACGGAGGCCCAGATTCGTTTTGCCCGGGTAAGCAAGCTAACCGAATAGGTTTAGCCCTTTCTAATCCAATCAATCTCTGTGTGTCGATGAGCTAGCGAGCCCGGGCAAGTGTGGTACTTTGCAAAGCTCAATCCATTCATTATTTTGAGCCCAGCTTCAACATTCATATTTATGTCCAGTGTGGTACTTTGCAAAGCAAGTACCACCTAGGCTCCTCCTTTTGAGCTGAAAATTTGTGAAGACGGTCTTCTTAGTAACTGATCATCCTCAGCCAAAACTCATGCCCATTAGCCATGTGCATTTCCCGTAGCGTAATCAAACACTTGGCTGCTTATTCATGTTTGAGCATCGATCGGTCTCCTCGTGAGAATATTATGTTGTGATTTTCTTCCTAGCACCTACCTGGGGAGTGCCCAACTCACTAGACATGCCTAGGCCTCCCAGAACATATGGAAACGCCACGGTCACGCGGTGACCACGCGACGGGCATGCGAGTTTACGCGCTCTAGAGGTGGGGCCCTCGGCCACCGTCCAAATCTCGACGTATCGCCACAAAACCATGTATTTATGATTAAACAGGTACTTATGTAACTAGAAATTGTTTTTGGAAAAAATAAAGAGCAAACTATGAGGCACCTACAGTTCAAATTTGACCCGCTTCCAGCTCAATCGGCGGGAATTTGTCTTTTTCACCAGAGGTGGATCAAAACTTTTGACACCCAACCATTTTGTCAATTGTGCATTATATATGGCCTAGTATTTTATAAAATTGATTAGGTCCAATTTTACAACAAATATATGGTAGGTCCTTCACAAAAAAACTCATTTTGGGCACTCAAAAAAATGGAAAATGATTTTTTTTGTCCAGAGAAAATGAAAGTTTCCTTAGGCAACATTTGTGACGCCCCGAGACCGACGCTCCAGAAGACTTCCAGCTATTCCGAGTTTCGCTGTACGGAGTATTTGTTTGTTGCATTCTTCTTAGCATCATTTGCATTGCATCATGTCATCATGCAATCATGTCATTAATCTTTGCATCTCAACTCAACTAATAAATTGCATAGATGGTTGATCTATTTAAATCGAGGGAAGGGTGACTTCTCTTGATAACATATCCTCCCAATATTAGGGAGCTATTATAAAATATTCCATTGATGTGGAATTACCTTTGACACACTTGCAAATAATTCTCCATGTCTTTGTTATCTCATTTCTTGGTCTCCAACCTTGCCCATAAATTATTTCGTCATTTTCCGGAGCTCCACCAAATATCCGAACATTTTTGGACCTTCCTTTTATCAAGTCCTAGTTCAAACCCATTTGAATTAAATTCAAATGAGTTTGAATTTACATCTTTCAACCGTGGCCTTTCTATTTTTCTTGGAACGAGCATATTTTTGCGAGTCCGGGAAAATTATCCCCTTGCGCATTTTCTTTCCCTAACCCCCCCTCTTCATTTTCCTTCTCTCTAATGCTTTCTGTTAGAAATATAAGAGAGAGGGAGAAGAGAACCCAGCAGGCCATCCAGGCCGGCCCAGCCTCTAAGGCCCGTTCCACAGGCCCAGCTGCTGCGCCTCTAACCCTAGCCCGACCCCCTCGCTCGATCCATCTCTCCCCGAGCGCCTTCTCCCCTCGCGCCGCCACACACGCACGTCGCCAGGGAGAGGATCCCATGATCCTCCCGCATCTCTCCCTCGATCCATCTCCTCCTCCTCCTCGTTCCCACGCAGCGCTCGATCCCCTCCTCCCTCGTTGCGCCGTCGCAGAGAGAGAGAGAGAGAGAGAGAGGAGCGCCGCGGCCTCGCCCTTCCTCCTCCTGCATCGACCGCCCCCGCTCCACCTCGCCCTGCCGTCCCAGTGCCAGGACCTCCTCGCCCTTCTCCTCACCCTGTGCGCCCGACGTTGCCCCGTCTCCGCTCTCCGCGCCCTGCAGCCTCCTAGAGTGCCGCGCCGTCGCCGTTCGTCTTCAACCGCGGGAGCGCAGTCCTCCTCCAACCCCATCGAGATCCAGCTGGCCTCCGCTGCCTTGGCCCGTCCCCGTCGGAGTTGACCTCCACCAGAGGCAACGTGCGAGCCCGCGTTGACTTCCCCTGCTCCACCACCATCAGCGCCCGGCAGCACCTCCTCTGTCCATGACTCGTGCTGGTGCTGCTCGCCCTGCCGCTGCCTTGGCCTCTTACCTGTAGCCCCTCGCCAAGCATTCTACGTGATACTGCCCTTTTGTCGTTGCCAAGGTCACTGAATCCAGGGACACAAGACGGCCTCTGTCGATTCCTTTCAACAAGTACCACGACGACCGTTGTTCGCCAAGTACCCCTTCGGATCGCCAAGTTCATCTACCACGTGTACCAGTACCGTCGCTGTGTACCACTACGCCCGAGTTCCACAACAAGATGTACGACTACCATCGCCGAGACCGCAAGTACCGCGACAACCCCGAAGGGATTCGGACCCGTCAAGTACCTCTTCTAAAACGAACGTGAACCACTACTTCCACTACCGTCGCCGTGTACCACTACTTCCCTCGACGAACTCGATCCGCCCCAAAAATGCACGCTTCGAAGGTATAACCCTGAGACGACCGCCCGTGAACGAATGCTTGTGTGTTGTATGAGATGCTCGAGTTTTGCACCGTGATCGAATTGTCTTTGCATGTTCCTCGTTTGCCATACCACCGTCATGTGGGACACCCGGTATCCGGGATCACTCCCTATCTCTTGCGTGTTTCGCACATCCGCACGCTTCCTTTTGCACCGTTATCTCCATGAGCTACTGGAACCGATATGTTGTCGTGGCATCATTTTCGGATTCGTCGCCGTGACACCCTTTCTTTCCGCCACGGTGACAAATGCCTCGTATCTTGCTCATGTCAACATTTTCATAAAATTGCTTAAAACTTGCACATGTCATCCGCATCATAATTACAACATTTAAAATGTTTATATTTGTTGTTTCCATTAAATTGCTAAATAACTATGGGGATTTTCCGGAATTTTTGTTAGTTGTTCCGGCCTCATTTAAACTTGCCTAAATAGGTAGTTTAATTATGCTTCACCTTTTGCCATGCTTAACCACAGTTAATGTTGTTGGGTACATAAACCGGGAGAGAACTAAATAATTGATGTGGTGTTTCGTCAATATGCAACTCGTTGCATATTGGGCTCCATTTAACTTGTAGTTTTGTTTGTGCATATTGCCATGCCATGCTATTTAAACCGGACATGCATCATACTTGGTTGTGCATCATGCCATGTTCATGTGATGGTTGTTTACCATGTCTTTTGCTTCTTTCCGGTTTGCTTCTCTCGTTAGCTTCGGTTCTGTTCCGGAGTTGTGAGGATTCATTCGACTACGTCCTTTTGTCTTCTTCATGGACTTGATCTTCTTCCTTGCGGGATTTCAGGCAAGATGACCATACCCTCGAAATCACTTCTATCTTTGCTTGCTAGATGCTTGCTCTTTTTCTATGCCTATGCTACGATGCCTATCACTTGCTTATCATGCCTCCCATATTGCCATGTCAAGCCCCTAACCATCCTTTCCTAGCAAACCGTTGTTTGGCTATGTTACCGCTTTGCTCAGCCCCTCTTATAGCGTTGTTAGTTGCAGGTGAAGATGAAGTTTGTTCCTTGTTGGAACATGGAGATGTTGTTCCTTGTTGGAACATGTTTACTTGTTGGGATATCACAATATATCTTATTTAATTAATGCACCTATATACTTGGTAAAGGGTGGAAGACTCGGCCTTATGCCTAGTGTTTTGTTCCACTCTTGCCGCCCTAGTTTCCGTCATACCGGTGTTATGTTCCTTGATTTTGCGTTCCATACACGGTTGGGTGATTTATGGGACCCCCTTGACAGTTCGCTTTGAATAAAACTCCTCTAGCAAGGCCCAACATTGGTTTTAACATTTGCCACCTAAGCCTTTTTCCCTTGGGTTCTGTAGACTCAAGGGTCATCTTTATTTTAACCCCCCCGGGCCAATGCTCCTCTGAGTGTTGGCCCAAACTAGAGCGCTTTGCAGCGCCCCCTCAAGGAAACTTGGGGTCTGGTTTTAGTTGTACGGACTGCTCATCCGGTGTGCCCTGAGAACGAGATATGTGCAGCTCCTATCGGGATTTGTCGGCACATTCGGGCGGCTTTGCTGGTCTTGTTTTACCATTGTCGAGATGTCTTGTAGTCCGGGATTCCGAGACTGATCGGGTCTTCCCGGTAGAAGGAATATCCTTCGTTGACCGTGAGAGCTTATAATGGGCTAAGTTGGGACACCCCTGCAGGGTATTATCTTTCGAAAGCCGTGCCCGCGGTTATGAGGCAGATGGGAATTTGTTAATGTCGGTTGTAGAAAACCCGGTTGATCTTAATTAAAATACTTCAATCTGCGTGTGTAACTCGATGGTCTCTTCTCGTGGAGTCCGGAAGTGAACACGTGTTGGAGTTATGTTTGACGTAAGTAGTTTCAGGATCACTTCTTGATCATAGTTGTTCGACCATGCCTTGCTTCTCTTCTCGCTCTCTTTTGCGAATGTAGCCACCAGATATGCTAGTCGCTTGCTGCAGCTCCATCTCACTACCTTCTCCTACCCATAAGCTTAAATATTCTTGATCTCGCGGGTGTGAGATTGCTGAGTCCCCGTGACACACTGATACTTCCAAAACCAGTTTGCAGGTGCCGATGAAACCGTGCAGGTGACGCACCCGAGCTCAAGGAGTAGCTCGATGAAGATCTTGTTCTTTGTGTTGCTTTGTTTCAGTTGATCAGTAGTGGAGCCCAGTTGGGACGATCGGGGATCTGTGTAGCATTTGGGGTAGTCTTCTTTTATTTTGGTTCCGTAGTCGGACCTTGATTGTATCTGTATGATGTAATGCTTTACTCATGTATTGTGTGAAGTGGCGATTGTAAGCCAACTATGTATCTCTTTCCCTTATGTATTACATGGGTTGTGTGAAGATTACCTCACTTGCGACATTGCTTTCAATGCGGTTATGCCTCTAAGTCGTGCTTCAACATGTGGGAGATATAGCCACATCGAGGGCGTTACAAGTTGGTAATCAGAGTCATCCCCGACTTAGGAGCCCCCTGCTTGATTGAATCGCTGACTTTGTTGAGTCTAGAAAAAAATGTTTTGAGTCTTAGGATTTTATATATCGGAGAGTTGGATTCTTTTTACTCCTCAGTCCCTTCGTCTCTCTGGTGAGGTCTCCTGACGTAGATGTTTTGACTTTCCTCTCCTCAAATTTCACTAAAATTTTTTAGGATCACGCAGGTATCTTGGAATCGTTCCGATGGTTTTGTGATGAGAACATTGTTCTTTGTGCCTCCTGACATTTAGGGGTTGTGGCAGTGTCCCGGGGAGTTGAGCTCCGAGGTATTGTCGTCACAATTTTATCGTTGCAGTTCTGGAATACATGAGCTTTGCCGACATCGAAAATCTCTTTTATGCAGTTGTTGGTGAGATAACCTCGATAACCCAGTACTGGGGCGAGCTCGAGAGTATTGCCATAACTCGTATAATGGATGCTTTTCGAAGGTTGAGGTAAACGATTTCCGAAGGTTTCTTGGTTATGTGTTGAAGGATGGATACAGCTGGATCCAGGTATTGTTAGTTTGGGTGATATATTTTGTGTCCCCTGTATCCCCAACACCAGATTGCATAACCAGAAAGTTTCGGGAGTTTATAAGTGGGAATTCAAGTATCTCGTAGGATATCTTTCCAACACACACATGATACGATATGGGATCTATCATATGTTTGTTTCTGGCTTATTCCACAAGCCAAATCCTTTGTTTTTGTTTTGTTTTTGTGGTATTCAAGTTGCTTCAATGCCAAGTGTTGATTCCATACCTTATTCTAAACGGTGTTCTCATATTTCTATGTGGATGCTAATCCTTCTTGTTCATCAAGGTCGTCTTTTCAATCCTTTCCAACCGTGTGCTTCTCTCCAAGTAAATCCGATCATTGCAACATTCGCAAGATCAATTCTAAGTTTTTTTTCTCAACGGTGTTCGTTTCATCCGACCCAAGTTGCCTTTGTTTTCCCGCCCTCCCACCTTTTTTCTTCAAGGACTCAGATTTCTTAATCAAGTATCCATTTTATTGGGTGAAGTTTCTTCATTCTTTTCCTTTAATGTTTTATCCGGTGATTTCTCATGAAGACGCTAAGGAAGTTTCAACCTTATCATTGTTCCATTCTAATTTTCTTCTCCGGTGGATTTAGTTCAAGATTTCGGTGTTGATCTTATCCCTTTTCCTCTTTTCACAATGCTTTCTCATGCCGGTGTATCTCGTAATCATTCACTTCTCGCTATTCATTTGGTTGGGAGTGATGAAGATATCTCAGAAGATTCAAGTTTCCATTCTCAATTCACTCAAGTTCTTTTGAGGATGATATCTCATTCAAGCCATTTAAATCAACTGGTGCATTATCTCTTCCTAAGAAATCGTTCAACGGTGTTTCTTTTGAGTGGGCCCTAACCCCCAGGTCTTTTCCCAGGATCTTACCTGACTCTTCTAATTTTCCGGAGTTATTCTCAAATTCTTTGCAAAGTTTGATGTAAGGATGAATTATCATCAGTCAAATGTCTTTCTCCAAGATCTTTCAATTTTTTTTCATCGGTCGTTCAATCTTTCTAATTGTCATTCCGGAGTGCCTCAACAATTCATGCTGGTGTTTCTCATCGTCATTCTCGACATTTGAAGACCAAAGAAGAGTTTCTCTTAAATCTTGCTCCGTTCTCTTGAAGATTCATAGTTCTATCTTATGCCATCCTCTCATAATTGTTTTCGATTGTGAGAATTCATTTCATAACCATCCGGAGCATTTCATGAGTTGTTTCCACTTCTTTCCTCCGAAGGCCATCATGTCATAATTCCTCATTCTCAGCTTTCAGCTCTCGTTCTCCAAATCTTACTGGTACATCATTCAAGTATTCACTAATCAGTTCATGATCTCTCCGTTCTCATGTATCTAAATTCTCTCAAGTATCTTCGTTCATTTCTAATTCCTTACGGCGATTCGTTCTTTTTTCTTCATTCATTTTCAATTCTTACAGTGGTTCGTTCAAGAGTTCTCTTCCTTCGTTATTATATAGATTCATTCGTTCTTTCCAATCCTACCGGTGCTTCGTTGAAGACCTTCCCAAGTTTGCGCCATATCTATCTTAATCCTTTCTACGAGAATAAGTAGTATGCCAAATCCGTTGCTTGTCATCAATCTAAATTGGTGAAGGATACACATAACATAATTCTTGTTCTTGTTTCATCCAAGTGATTGATTCATTCTTCCGGAGTTAAGTAATGGTATCAATTTCTCAGTTCTAAGTTGTTCATCTCTTCTTTACGGAGTTTGTTCATCATATCACATTCTCGGTCCGAGATGCTTCATCTTTTCTTTCCGGAGTTCAAAGTTTTCTCGGTTATATCATTTCAAAGCTTCTTCTTATCACTGCAAGGCTTCACCTTGTGTTTTCAACTTCTCTTTCTTTTATCATCCTTTTCTTACCGGAGTTCTTCATGGAGGCTCTACATGGTGCTTCGTCAAGGATTCTTTTCATTCTTCAATTGTTCATCAAGATTTCTCTCGGAGTTAAGATCCGTCAAGCCATACTTCAAAATAAACATGGTGCTCAACACATGTTTTGTTTTGAGGAGTTCAAGTATTCTTCATCTTGCATTCCGAAGTGCAATTCTTTCTACCTTATCTCTTGAGATGGTGTTATGTCACTCTTGGCAATTTCCCTTCGTGTTTCTTGATTCACAAGTTGTCAGGAATGAGATATTTAAATCCATCATTTCTCTTCGTTCACGAGATCTTTTCAACCCAACAATTTATTCGTTGGTGTTATCTTGGTATAGATTTCACTTAAAGCCTTCCCTAAGGAATGTTGCTATTATGGTGCTTATCAATGATCCAAGTTTTCCTCCTATCCTCTCAATGAAAGAAGTTTTCATCTTCTTGTTGACCTTAATCCAATCAACTGTTTCCGTTAGTGGCAGGTTGTCACCTCATAATTTTGGGATGTTTCCATAAGCCCACGAGGATCATATCCTTTCGTTTTGACCTTCCAACAACTCCGTTCTAACCTTCTTGCAAGGATGCTCTCTCAAATTCACTTGATGTAGAACATGTGGTTTTCTTATCCGTTCTTTTCATTGCATTCTTTCATTTCTACCGGAGGCATTGTGATGTTGCTATTTTCACCCATCATCTCGTTTTGCCAAGATCAAGTTCTTTTCGTGCTTATCCATTTAACCGGAGTGTTGGGTCTATCATTCCTCTTTTAATCAGAGTCTCATCCAAGTGCTTTCAGTTTGCCAAGCTCATAGTCTATCCCTTTCATTTCCAACCAGAGTGTTGTCGTAATTGATCTTTATCGTTACTTGTACATCTCGTTTCAACCGGAGTGGTTGCATGTACTTCTCGTCCATTGTTCTCGTCATTCATAGCTTTGCAAACTCCAAGGTTCACATGGTGTTCCTTGTTTCTCTTTTCTACTGGTGTGCTTTCATATTCCTTTTGATCCGTTAAGCTCTTATTTCCATGTCTTTCAACCTACAAGGTTTTTGCAATGTTCACCTCTATCGTGTCATTTCTTCAAGCGTTGCGACCTCTCAAGGTTCGTGGTTTCACTCGTTTGTCGAAGAAGCAACTTTGTTTTACCTCTTCCCTTTCCGTTTCTCTCCGGTGCCATCCTTAGATCTCGGGACGAGATCCTCTCGTAGTGGTGGAGTGTTGTGACGCCCCAAGACCGACGCTCCAGAAGACTTCCAGCTATTCCAAGTTTTGCTGTGCGATGTATTTGTTTGTTGCATTCTTCTTAGCATCATTTGCATTGCATCATGTCATCATGCCATCATGTCATTAATCTTTGCATCTCAACTCAACTAATAAATTGCATAGATGGTTGATCTATTTAAATCGAGGGAAGGGTGACTTCTCTTTATAACATATCCTCCCTATATTAGGGAGCTATTATAAAATATTCCATTGATGTGGAATTACCTTTGACACACTTGCAAATAATTCTCCATGCCTTTGTTATCTCATTTCGTGGTCTCCAACCTTGCCCATAAATTATTTCGTCATTTTCCGGAGCTCCACCAAAAATCCGAACATTTTTTGACCTTCCTTTTATCAAGTCCTAGTTCAAACCCATTTCAATTAAATTCAAATGAGTTTGAATTTACATCTTTCAACCGTGGCCTTTCTATTTTTCTTGGAACGAGCATATTTTTGCGAGTCCGGGAAAATTATCCCCTTGCGCATTTTCTTTCCCTAACCCCCCTTCATTTTCCTTCTCTCTAATGCTTTCTGTTAGAAATATAAGAGAGAGGGAGAAGAGAACCCAGCAGGCCATCCAGGCCGGCCCAGCCTCTAAGGCCTGTTCCACAAGCCCAGCTGCTGCGCCTCTAACCCTAGCCCGACCCCCTCGCTTGATCCATCTCTCCCCGAGCGCCTTCTCCCCTCGTGCCGCCACACACGCACGTCGCCAGGGAGAGGATCCCACGATCCTCCCGCATCTCTCCCTCGATCCATCTCCTCCTCCTCCTCGTTCCCACGCAGCGCTCGATCCCCTCTTCCCTCGTTGCGCCGTCGCAGAGAGAGAGAGAGAGGAGCGCCGCGGCCTCGCCCTTCCTCCTCCTGCATCGAGCGCCCCCGCTCCACCTCGCCCTGCCGTCCCCGTGCCAGGACCTCCTCGCCCTTCTCCTTGCCCTGTGTGCCCGACGTCGCCCCGTCTCCGCTCGCCGCGCCCTGCTGCCTCCTAGAGTGCCGCGCCGTCGCCGTTCGTCTTCAACCGCGGGAGCGCAGTCCTCCTCCAACCCCGTCGATATCCGGCTAGCCTCCGCTGCCTTGGCCCGTCCCCGTCGGAGTTGACCTCCACCGCAGGCCACGCGCGAGCCCGCGTTGACTTCCCCTGCTCCACCACCATCAGCGCCCGGCAGCACCTCCTCTGCCCATGACTCGTGCTGGTGCTGCTCGCCCTGCCGCTGCCTTGGCCTCTCACCTGTAGCCCCTCGCCAAGCATTCTACGTGATACTGCCCTTTTGTCGTTGCCAAGGCCACTGAATCCAGGGACACAAGACGGCCTCTGTCGATTCCTTTCGACAAGTACCACGATGACCGTTGTTCGCCAAGTACCCCTTCGGATCGCCAAGTTCATCTACTGTAGCGACCCGACCTCAGACGGTCAAGCCTACGTATTCTTGTGCCATCCTCGGATCAGTATCTTTGGCACACACAGACATTAATGTATATATCAAAGTGCAATCACATGTATAAATAACGTAAAATGATATATACCTCATAATAATCAGCGGAAACAATCAAGCGGGTGTGGAGTCCCATCAACGCCATCGGCGGGTTGAGTGTAGACCGTAACCTGTATCGTAACTCTTACTCGTCGAGGAAATATCTGCAACATGATACGTTGCAGCCGTGTAGGTCAGTACATTGAATGTACCGGCAAGATCACAACATGAGAAAATAGATGATAAAACTATACTATATGCAATATGGCTTTATGGCTCTGTATCTGAATTTTGTTGCGTAAAAGCTGGTTTTATTTTCCCTACATCAAAGGAATAAAATGAAGCCTGTACTATGGAGTTTTCTATCATGACATGGTTCCGCCAACCGATGTCTCATAGCCCAAAATCATCATAAGTTGCCCGCAATTAAGTTATCAATCCGGTGTTGAGAGTTCCGAGATAGATCCAAGTCCAGAGGCTCAAATTGTCCGTAACCGGGGACACGGCTAATCGATTAGGTTTAAACCCTCTGCAGAGGTTTGTACACTTTACCCGCAAGATTCGATCCCTCTTTTTACGTTCTCGCACTTCAGAGTGTTTGAGAACAAGATGACCGAAACATGGTCTTCCAAAGAGTTCCTCTGACCACTGTCCGGTACCCATCCAATCCTACCGTAGTTCTACATCTGCTAGCATCGTCCCAGCCAGAGTCACCACTAAGGTCAACCAAGCCAGAGCCCATAATGACTTGCGGTTGCACAGGTAAGCTTCCGGGCATGAAGTATTCTTCCGTCTCTTTGAGTCTGGGTGAAGCTTTCCGCAAGATGTCATGGCGCTTCTCCATGCATCCCGGCCAACCACTGGTTTCTCGAGGGTGCCCGTCAACCATCCTTCACCCAGTAGTGTGTATTGAATTCTTGTCTCGAGTCTTGAAGTCTTGAGGCCTTGAAGATGTAGTCCTTGCAGATTCCATCATGGAGTTGTCGTCATTGACGTAGGTCCTCCATTCTCACACCACTCCCGAGCACTCATACCAACCCCGTCTACTATAGCGTAGCATTAAAATAAATAGCGTCCCGGGCTTGGTAACAGGGTGATGGGTTCCTACCTCATGCATACTACTCAACTACAAGAATTTCAATAACACTACTGAGGGGTGGTTGCAAAGGTGCCACTAAATGCAATAAAACATAGGTAAGAAAGCATGGTCAAAGTGAACTTGCCTTGTTGACGATCTTCGAAAAACTAGGGTTTCGTAGTAGCAATCTTCGCACTCCGGAAATTCTACCGAGGCAAACAATAACTATAATAAGCACATAGCATAACATAACATAACAAAGTAACACACCAAAACCAACAAAGCAAAACCCAAAGGGAAAACTTAAAGAAAAAACAACTCAAAGTTTTCCTACTTCAAATAACAACAAAAATAGTTTTATATAACAAAAATTTCTTAACATCACCTAATCATGGTTTTATGTTAACTAAACAGAAAATATTTCATTAAGCAACTAGGAGCAAAAAGAATTAAATAAAATCTATTATGAAACTCCCGGAATAAGCAAAACAAGCTTTAATTCAAATCTGATCTAACTCAATTTTATAAATCCAAACATAGACAAATTATATATTTTTGGAAACTACAAGAAAATTGTGATCTAACATAAAAAGAATCAGCATCATTGGACTTCTAGATCAAAAGTTATAAGCTAAACAAGAACGGAACTAAATCTGTTACGGAAATAAATCTGAAAACAAAACGGAGTTACCTGTACGTGAGGCAGAGATGGCAGGAAGGAGGCGGCGATGTGGAGGCTGCTCGGCGAGGGGGCGAGGTCGCGGCGAGGTGGGGGTGGCGGAGGAGGGGTCGGCGCTTGGGAGGTGGCGCTGGGCGATGGGAGGTTCCAGGAGAGCTCTGGTGGCGTTCTAGGCAGGAAAAGGAGGACGGTGGCGAGAAGTCTACGGGCAGGGAGGCGTGGTGATGGGAAAAATGGAGCGAGGAGAGGAGGGGTTTTATAGGCGGTCTCGGGAGGCGCTGGGATGGAAAGACGAGGAGATCGGGAAGGTGGAGATTTCTGTCTCCATGGATATGGAAAGCTTCTGTAACGTGAGAGGAAACAGAGGAAGGAGATGATCTCTTGTTGGGCTAGAATAGGAAAGTGCTTAATGGGCCAGCAAGTTTTTCCTAATAAAACGATTCCATTCCTATTTTTAAAATTAGGAAACTAAAACAATAAAAAGGAAATCAAATCAATTCGAATAAAGAGTTTTATATACTAAAATTATCAGAAAAATAAAATGTAGATGATGAGCATTATTCCACGGCCAAAATAAAAACCTAAAAAATGTTTTCAGAAAATCCCTAAAGGCTTTATTTCTTTTTGCAAATAATTTTAAATAAAAATTTGGTTTTCTTGGCTCAAATATTTTCAAAATGCCCCTGATTTTGGAGGGTCATTTTCCTCCGCTCTTTCTTGCTTGCAAGAATTTATTTTCGGGTATTTCTTGGGAAGAAAAATAGAGAAGCAAGTGCAAATATTTGAAAGAATTAAATTGCAAAACTCCGTTCAAATTCTTTATAGTTGAAGAAGTCATGTCATCTTCTCTCATTGATTTTAATAGGATGAATTTGAATTTACGGAGAAGGGAAAGTCATTTTATTCCTCTCTTTCAAAAGTTTTTGAAAAGGTTCAAATTTCACACAAGTTTAATTCACTCAAGCAAACAAACAAACAATTCAATTAATTATATTAACATTCCAAAATTTGGGATGTTACAAACCTACCACACTTAAAATGAATCTCGTCCTCGAGATTCGAAGAGGCTAGCAAGAAAAGGTTAGGGGTTGGGGTCTTCTAGCAAATGTCTTGGTCAGAAAGGTCAGGGGTGCTACCACACTTAAAAACAAGGTCATGGTTCCAATAAACTCAGATATTTCCTCTGGAGGGCTGACAATGTATGTCTCTTCACATATCTTACAATAGCTCCTTCATTAAAGTTCTTCTGTCAGAAGCATAAAGTTTTCCTCAAAAGCTTGGGTGGGTTCGTCAAAGTTGTGGTTCGTCCGAGACTGGATCTTCTCAGCTGATAGGTTCGTGTCCATTCTAGACAACTTTCGAAATACTCATGGTGGTCTACAATTTATGGTTTCTCCTGCAGAAAACGGTCTAGGTTGAACCTCACCGTATAACCTACGATTGGCATCAGTTGCCTGTAAAGGGGTTCCATCGTCCTACCATTCTATGGTTTTAGGGCTTATAGCGTCGACACTCTTCAAAGGTTTTTGAGACTCTCTGATTTTCCATCAACATATGATAGTTCATGATAGAAGTCTTCGGTATGGGGGCCAATCCATCCCGTACTTGAATCATTACCACATACGTAAACAGTGAATCACGTATTCTAACACTTGGGCATACTCACAAGCATTGCAGAATTTCTCTTGTCCTCGAATTGGGTTCGAGTAAATCCATGGTTTATGCAAGCCAAACAAAACATCTATCGTTACTTCACCACTCTTAGGTTTTTGCGTAATCTCCTACGAAATATCTGCTGATCAAATCATAGCTTGTTCCAATATTTCTTCTTCCCAGGAATTCTTGATCCTTATTAATTTCCTGGGCCTGTGGGTTATGGGCTCACTTCAATACTTGCACAGCTTGAACTCATTGTGGGAGTTACAATTGTTCCATTTTCCAACATTACACCACTTTAAATCCAATAACATTTCATTTCTTCATACCATCATATCAAAGATAAAACTCCAACTCATTTTTTCCAAACTCCAACCTGTGGGACACATTTCCATTTCCATTGGTCTAGTGTTCTTCATAGGGTACTATCACCCTTAAAATGAAATTCACAAATCCATCCATAGACCATATTTCTCATATCCTCGAAAATGGTCAAAATCCGGGTTCATAGAGTAACAACTCATACAATTAAACATATGAAAACATGTCACCTTAACTTTATTGATTTCATGAATCCATTACAAACTCTGAGCACCCATTACATAACTCAACTCATTGAACTCATGAAAATGAAATTGCTTTCTACTACTCTTGTTTCCAATATTAAAATTCCAACTACTCAACTCCAGCTTTCATCTTGTTGTGACATTTAGTAGCATAATGTCCTGCTTCCTTGCAGCGAAAACAAATGACTTCCGACATGTCTCGGGCTTCTTTGTGATTATGTAGGCTCCTTGGATTCTTGGCTTCTTTTCTGGACATTTACTAGCGTAATGACCTAAATCCTTGCACCTGTAACAAGTGATATGACTCAGGTCCTTCTCTGCGAAAATTGTGTTGTTCTGGGGTTGCCTTCTTTTTCTCTTCCTGGATTTCTCTGTAATGATCGAGCTTCTATTTCCGAGGGTCAAACTTCACTTCTGCTGTCGGAAATATCCCAGATACTCTTTTCTTTCCTTGGTGCAATCTCGCGAAAATGTCCTTCTTCTCCACATGAATAGCAGGCATTGGAGTAAAATCTGTTGAGGCCTTCTCCATCAGGGTCTTCAACACATTCCTTCATCACAGGTTCTTTCATAACTTCTCGGAGGGCTTCTTTCATTCCTTCTTCCTGCTCCTGAATAGTTTGTTGCACCGTGGAGTAAATGTGACACTGCACCGGGTAGTGGGTGGTTCCTTCACACAGGAAGCAAGTCACCTAGCTAGTTGGGCATTCCTCAGCTGGGTGTTTCTCCTCACAATGAGGGCATCCATCTTTGTGTTCCTCCTGGGTGTGTCCTAATTCTCCGCAAATCTTGCAGGCACAAGGTTTACTTCTTGGTGCATTATTGCGTTTCCGGATAAGACGTGATTTCAACAGGGTCTTCTTGAATTCCTCCCAAGTTCTTGCTCCATTAAATCCCTGTATGGCTTGATGCATGTTCCACCAGGTTGCAGCACTTTCTCTAAAGTACTGAAGAGCGTATTGGACCTCATACTTCCTTGAAACCAAATTGCTCCCGAAGTGTTTTTCCATGTTCTGCATCCATAGCTCTGCCTCCGGCTGAGTCTTCGGTCCAGAGAATATCAGTCCAACTTCATTCATCATCTATGGGGTTCAAAAGTTTTGGGATGAGATATGAGAGAGGTGGGGAGGGATACACACACAATACAACAGTTTTTTTCAAGAAACGAGTTTTACTTTGTGGCTGTCAGAAAAAACATCAAACAAACGACAGCTCACAAATCATCGTATCTAACGTAAGTGTATAACAGGGGTTTGGTCTTCTAAAGGTCTAATAATTCTTCAGATCCTTTCAAGTCTTCGGAGTCTTCAACTGTTCTAGCTTCTAATACATGGTGAAATCCTCTTTACTCTGAAGGGGCCATCAGTTCTCCGATATAAATCCTTCTTGGAGCGTCTTCAGTTGATCTTCCGGGTGATCAAAGGATAAGGGGTATATTCTAACTATTTGAGGTGAGTGGGTCTATTTGATAGAATCTGAAAAGATGAGAAGTAAGAGTCTTTTTGAAAATAAAGTTTTAGAAATTTCCTGTCCACGGGGCTTTTCGATTTCTAGGGTCACGTCCTACAGTCAAGATGTGCTCTGATACCATTTCTGTAGCGACCCGACCTCAGACGGTCAAGCCTCGTATTCTTGTGCCATCCTCGGATCAGTATCTTTGGCACACACAGTACATTAATGTATATATCAAAGTGCAATCACATGTATAAATAACGTAAAATGATATATACCTCATAATAATCAGCGGAAACAATCAAACGGGTGTGGAGTCCCATCAACGCCATCGGCAGGTTGAGTGTAGACCGTAACCCAGATCGTAACTCTTACTGTCGAGGAAATATCTGCAACATGATACGTTGCAGCCGTGTAGGTCAGTACATTGAATGTACCGCAAGATCACAACATGAGAAAATAGATGATAAAACTATACTATATGCAATATGGCTTTATGGCTCTGTACCTGAATTTTGTTGCGTAAAAGCTGGTTTTATTTTCCCTACATCAAAGCAATAAAATGAAGCCTGTACTATGGAGTTTTCTATCATGACATGGTTCCGCCAACCGATGTCTCATAGCCCAAAATCATCATAAGTTGCCCACAATTAAGTTATCAATCCGGTGTTGAGAGTTCCGAGATAGATCCAAGTCCAGAGGCTCAAATTGTCCGTAACCGGGGACACGGCTAATCGATTAGGTTTAAACCCTCTGCAGAGGTTTGTACACTTTACCCGCAAGATTCGATCCCTCTTTTTACGTTCTCGCACTTCAGAGTGTTTGAGAACAAGATGACCGAAACATGGTCTTCCAAAGAGTTCCTCTGACCACTGTCCGGTACCCATCCAATCCTACCGTAGTTCTACATCTGCTAGCACCGTCCTAGCCAGAGTCACCACTAAGGTCAACCAAGCCAGAGCCCATAATGACTTGCGGTTGCACAGGTAAGCTTCCGGGCATGAAGTATTCTTCCGTCTCTTTGAGTCTGGGTGAAGTTTTCCGCAAGATGTCATGGCGCTTCTCCATGCATCCCGGCCAACCACTGGTTTCTCCAGGGTGCCCGTCAACCATCCTTCACCCAGTAGTGTGTATTGAATTCTTGTCTCGAGTCTTGAAGTCTTGAGGCCTTGAAGATGTAGTCCTTGCAGATTCCATCATGGAGTTGTTGTCATTGACGTAGGTCCTCCATTCTCACACCACTCCCGAGCACTCATACCAACCCCGTCTACTATAGCGTAGCATTAAAATAAATAGCGTCCCGGGCTTGGTAACAGGGTGATGGGTTCCTACCTCATGCATACTACTCAACTACAAGAATTTCAATAACACTACTGAGGGGTGGTTGCAAAGGTGCCACTAAATGCAATAAAACATAGGTAAGAAAGCATGGTCAAAGTGAACTTGCCTTGTTGACGATCTTCGAAAAACTAGGGTTTCGTAGTAGCAATCTTGGCACTCCGGAAATTCTACCGAGGCAAACAATAACTATAATAAGCACATAGCATAACATAACATAACAAAGTAACACACCAAAACCAACAAAGCAAAACCCAAAGGGAAAACTTAAAGAAAAAACAACTCAAAGTTTTCCTACTTCAAATAACAACAAAAATAGTTTTATATAACAAAAATTTCTTAACATCACCTAATCATGGTTTTATGTTAACTAAACAGAAAATATTTCATTAAGCAACTAGGAGCAAAAAGAATTAAATAAAAATCTATTATAAAACTCCCGGAATAAGCAAAACAAGCTTTAATTCAAATCTGATCTAACTCAATTTTTATAAATCCAAACATAGACAAATTATATATTTTTGGAAACTACAAGAAAATTGTGATCTAACGCAAAAAGAATCAGCATCATTGGACTTCTAGATCAAAAGTTATAAGCTAAACAAGAACGGAACTAAATCTGTTACGGAAATAAATCTGAAAACGAAAACGGAGTTACCTGTACGTGAGGCAGAGATGGCAGGAAGGAGACGGCGATGTGGAGGGCTGCTCAGCGAGGGGGCGAGGTCGCCGAGGGTGGGGTGGCGGAGGAGGGGTCGGCGCTGGGGAGGTGGCGCTGGGCGATGGGGAGGTTCCAGGAGAGCTCTGGTGAGCGTTCTAGGCAGGAAAAGGAGGACGGTGGCGAAGGCTACGGGCAGGAGGGGTGGTGATGGGAAAAATGGAACGAGGAGAGGAGGGGTTTTATAGGCGGTCTCGGGAGGCGCTGGGATGGAAAGACGAGGGAGATCGGGAAGGTGGAGATTTCTGTCTCCATGGATATGGAAAGCTTCAGAACGTGAGAGGAAACAGAGGAAGGAGATGATCTCTTGTTGGGCTAGAATAGGAAAGTGCTTAATGGGCCAGCAGGTTTTTCCTAATAAAACGATTCCATTCCTATTTTTAAAATTAGGAAACTAAAACAATAAAAAGGAAATCAAATCAATTCGAATAAAGAGTTTTATATACTAAAATTATCAGAAAAATAAAATGTAGATGATGAGCATTATTCCACGGCCAAAATAAAACCTAAAAAATGTTTTTCAGAAAATCCCTAAAGGCTTTATTTCTTTTTGCAAATAATTTTAAATAAAAACTTTGGTTTTCTTGGCTCAAATATTTTCAAAATGCCCCTGATTTTGGAGGGTCATTTTCCTCCGCTCTTTCTTGCTTGCAAGAATTTATTTTCGGGTATTTCTCGGGAAGAAAATAGAGAAGCAAGTGCAAATATTTGAAAGAATTAAATTGCAAAACTCCGCTCAAATTCTTTATAGTTGAAGAAGTCATGTCATCTTCTCTCATTGATTTTAATAGGATGAATTTGAATTTACCGGAGAAGGGGAAAGTCATTTTATTCCCTCTCTTTCAAAAGTTTTTGAAAAGGTTCAAATTTCACTCAAGTTTAATTCACTCAAGCAAACAAACAAACAATTCAATTAATTATATTAACATTCCAAAATTTGGGATGTTACATCTATCACGTGTACCACTACCGTCGCCGTGTACCACTACGCCCGAGTTCCACTATAAGATGTACGACTACCATCGCCGAGACCGCAAGTACCGCGACAACCCCGAATGGATTCGGACCCGTCAAGTACCTCTTCTAAAACGAACGTGAACCACTACTTCCACTACCGTCGCCGTGTACCACTACTTCCCTCGATTTAACTCGATCCGCCCCAAAATGCACGCTCAAGGTATAACCCTGAGACGACTGCCCGTGAACGAATGCTTGTGTGTTGTATGAGATGCTCGAGTTTTGCACCATGATCGAATTGTCTTTGCACGTTCCTCGTTTGCCATACCACCGTCATGTGGGACACCCGGTATCCGGGATCACTCCCCATCTCTTGCGTGTTTCGCACATCCGCACGCTTCCTTTTGCACCGTTATCTCCATGAGCTACTGGAACCGATATGTTGTCGTGGCATCATTTTCGGATTCGTCGCCGTGACACCCTTTCTTTCCGCCACGATGACAAATGCCTCGTATCTTTCTCATGTCAACATTTTCATAAAATTGCTTAAAACTTGCACATGTCATCCGCATCATAATTACAACATTTAAAATGTTTATATTTGTTGTTTCCATTAAATTGCTAAGTAACTATGGGGATTTTCTGGAATTGTTGTTAGTTGTTCCGGCCTCATTTAAACTTGCCTAAATAGGTAGTTTAATTATGCTTCACCTTTTGCCATGCTTAACCACAGTTAATGTTGTTGGGTACATAAACCGGGAGAGAACTAAATAATTGATGTGGTGTTTCGTCAATATGCAACTCGTTGCATATTGGGCTCCATTTAACTTGTAGTTTTGTTTGTGCATATTGCCATGCCATGCTATTTAAACCGGACATGCATCATACTTGGTTGTGCATCATGCCATGTTCATGTGATGGTTGTTTACCATGTCTTTTGCTTCTTTCCGGTTTGCTTCTCTCGTTAGCTTCGGTTCTGTTCCAGAGTTGTGAGGATTCGTTCGACTACGTCCTTTTGTCTTCTTCATGGACTTGATCTTCTTCCTTGTGGGATTTCAGGCAAGATGACCATACCCTCCAAATCACTTCTATCTTTGCTTGCTAGATGCTCTCTCTTTTGCTATGCCTATGCTACGATGCCTATCACTTGCTTGGCCTCCCATATTGCCATGTCAAGCCCCTAACCATCCTTTCCTAGCAAACCGTTGTTTGGCTATGTTACCGCTTTGCTCAACCCCTCTTATAGCATTGTTAGTTGCAGGTGAAGATGAAGTTTGTTCCTTGTTGGAACATGGAGATGTTGTTCCTTGTTGGAACATGTTTACTTGTTGGGATATCACAATATATCTTCTTTAATTAATGCACCTATATAATTGGTAAAGGGTGGAAGACTCGGCCTTATGCCTGGTGTTTTGTTCCACTCTTGCCGCCCTAGTTTCCGTCATACCGGTGTTATGTTCCTTGATTTTGTGTTCCTTACACGGTTGGGTGATTTATGGGACCCCCTTGACAGTTCGCTTTGAATAAAACTCCTCCAGCAAGGCCCAACATTGGTTTTAACATTTGCCACCTAAGCCTTTTTCCCTTGGGTTTTGCAGACTCAAGGGTCATCTTTATTTTAACCCCCCCGGGCCAATGCTCCTCTGAGTGTTGGCCCAAACTAGAGCGCTTTGCAGCGCCCCCTCAAGGAAACTTGGGGTCTGGTTTTAGTTGTACGGACTGCTCATCCGGTGTGCCCTGAGAACGAGATATGTGCAGCTCCTATCGGGATTTGTCGGCACATTCGGGCGGCTTTGCTGGTCTTGTTTTACCATTGTCGAGATGTCTTGTAGTCCGGGATTCCAAGACTGATCGGGTCTTCCCGGTAGAAGGAATATCCTTCGTTGACCGTGAGGGCTTATAATGGGCGAAGTTGGGACACCCCTGCAGGGTATTATCTTTCGAAAGCCGTGCTCATGTTATGAGGCAGATGGGAATTTGTTAATGTCCGTTGTAGAAAACCCGGTTGATCTTAATTAAAATACATCAACTGCGTGTGTAACCGTGATGGTCTCTTCTCGGCGGAGTCCGGGAAGTGAACACGGTGTTGGAGTTATGTTTGACGTAAGTAGTTTCAGGATCACTTCTTGATCATAGTTGTTCGACCGTGCCTTGCTTCTCTTCTCGCTCTCTTTTGCGAATGTAGCCACCAGATATGCTAGTCGCTTGCTGCAGCTCCATCTCACTACCTTCTCCTACCCATAAGCTTAAATATTCTTGATCTCGCGGGTGTGAGATTGCTGAGTCCCCGTGACTCACAGATACTTCCAAAACCAGTTTGCAGGTGCCGATGAAACCGTGCAGGTGGCCTTTTGAGCTCAAGGAGTAGCTCGATGAAGATCTTGTTCTTTGTGTTGTTTTGTTTCAGTTGATCAAGAGTGGAGCCAGTTGGGACGATCGGGGATCTGTGTAGCATTTGGGGTAGTCTTCTTTTATTTTGGTTCCGTAGTCGGACCTTGATTGTATCTGTATGATGTAATGCTTTACTCATGTATTGTGTGAAGTGGCGATTATAAGCCAACTATGTATCTCTTTCCCTTATGTATTACATGGGTTGTGTGAAGATTACCTCACTTGCGACATTGCTTTCAATGCGGTTATGCCTCTAAGTCGTGCTTCGACACGTGGGAGATATAGCCGCATCGAGGGCGTTACAACATTGTTTGCCATTCCAATATGCACCAATGTGCATGATATGAGATCATTTGAACAAACTATGCCATGAATGTGGCCATAAGATTAATCATTTCGCTTGAAAGCCATTGATCTCCACACATGATAGCTCGTTTCTGAGAACACTTTTTTAAAATAACTGTCGTATTATAAGTTTGTTATTTTTCCTGGGAACTTGGCCACATATAATGACACAATGCGAAGGTTTCCCAATTTTTTGATTTTTTTGAATTTTTTATGCCCATTCCAAAATGGGGTCAAAATGGCGGGAATGACCGTTCCTAGCTAGTGGTTGAATCTTGGATTTTTTTTGGTGTTTCTCTGATTAAATAGATACTTATGTACCTGGAAATGAGTTTTGAAAAAAATAAAGAGCAAACTACAAGGAAGCTACAGTTCAAATTTGACCCGCTTCCAACTGAATCGGAGGAAATTTGTCTTTTTTATGAGAGGTGGACCAAAACTTTTTACACCCAACCATTTGGTCAATTGTGCATTAAATATGTCCTAGTATTTTATAAAAATGATTTGGTCCAATTTTGCAACAATTATTTGGGAGGTCCTTCACAAAAAAACCTCCTTTGGGGCACTCGAAAAATGGGAAATGGTTTTTTCGTCCAAAGAAAATGAAAACTTCCTTAGGCAATATTGTTTGTCATTCCAATATGCACCCTTGTGCACAATATGAGATCATTTGAACAAACTATGCCATGAATGTGGCCATAAGATTGATCATTTGGCTTGAAAGCCATTAATCTCCACATGTGATAGCTCATTTCTAAGAAAACTTTTTTAAAATATTTGCCGTATTACAAGTTTGTTATTTTTCCTGGGATCTTGGCCACATATAATGACACAATGCGAAGGTTTCCCATTTTTTGATTTTTTTGAAATTTTTACGCCCGTTTCAAAATGCGGTCAAAACGGCGGGAATGACCGTTCCTAGCTAGTGGTTGAATCTTGGAATTTTTTTGGTGTTTCTCTGATTAAATAGATACTTATGTACCTAGAAATGATTTTTGGAAAAAATAAAGGGCGAACTACAAGGCAACTACAGTTCAAATTTGACCCGCTTCCACCTGAATCGGCGGAAATTTGTCTTTTTCACGAGAGGTGGATCAAAACTTTTTACACCCAACCATTTGGTCAATTGTGAATTATATATGGCCTAGTATTTTATAAAATTGATTTGGTCCAATTTTGCAACAATTATTTGGGAGGTCCTTCACAAAAAAACTCATTTTGAGGACTTGAAAAATGAAAAGTTGTTTTTTCGTCCAAAGAAAACGAAAACTTCCTTAGGCAACATTGTTTGTCATTCTAATATGCACCCTTGTGCACAATATGATATCATTTGAACAAACTATGCCATGAATCTGGCCATAAGATTGAGCATTTGGGTTGAAAGCCATGAATCTTCACACATGATAGCTCATTTCTGAGGACACTTTTTGAAAATAATTACCGTATTACAAGTTTATTATTTTTCCTGATAAATTTGTCACATATAATGACACAATGCAAAGGTTTTTCAATTTTTGATCTTTTTTTGAATTTTTATGGCCGTTTCAAAATGCGGTCAAAATGGTGGGCATAACCGTTCGTAGCTAGGGGTTTAATCTTGCAAATCTTTTGAAATATCTCTAATGAAATAGATACTTATCTACCAGTAAATGATTTTTGGAAAAAATAAAGAGCAAACTATAAGGTAGTTGCAGTTCAAATTTTACCCGCTTTCAGATGAATCGGCGGAAATTTGTCTTTTTCACGAAAGGTGGATCAAAACTTCTGACACCCAACCATTTGGTCAATTATACATTAAATATGGCCTAATATTTTAGAAAAATGATTTGGTCCAATTTTGCAACAAATATATGGTAGATTCTTCACAAAAAACTTATTTTGGGCACTAAAAGAATTGGAAAATGGCTCTTATGGGCAATGAAAGTGAAAACCCCCCAAATCAACATTGTTTGTCATCCCAGGATACACACATGTGCCCACTATTGGTTCATTTTAGCAGACTATAAGTGGTTAATATGTTGAATGTTTACCCTGAATTAAAGGGTGAAAATTATAAGAGAAATAAAAGAAAAAACAAAATTACCGAAGCTTAATTCTGATTGGTGGAATCACTAGAGGCTTGGATCGATGACCTGGCAAACATCAGTCCATCCATCCATCCATCGATCCATCCCATTCGACGGGAGCAAACCCCCCTCTCTCTCGCGAACCCCACCCAACCCTTCTCTCTCGCGCGAACCCCATCCATCCATCGATCCAGCCCGCCTCTCTCCCTCTTGCGCGAACCCTAGCTATCAGCTCCTCCATGCCGCCGCCACCTCCATCGCCCGATCCTGGCAACCTCAGGCGGGAATCGATGGCACCCAGCACACCAACAGGACCCCCACGCTCAGCTCCTCCCTCCTGTCCGACGAGATCCGGTGAAGGCTTTGTTTGCCGCCTCCCTCTCTCTCCCTCTCTCCGATCCAGATCTAGTCCCTCCGCCACCGCCCCCTCCTCCCCCTCGTGCGCCATCGCAACACGCTAACAAATCTCATTGTACCGGCACGCACGCGCCCGCATGCCTCTCTGCCCGCATGCCTCGATCCCATCGACCCAACGCCCAGGCCCAGCGCGCGCCGCCGCGGGGACGAAACTGGGGAAGATGGTGGGCGTTTTCTACCAAGACGGCCATGGAGGCAGTGGCCCTCTCCGCCGGTGACGTGCCAGCACGCAGTTCTCGCCAACCCGCTCAGCCCGGACGAGGCGACGCGGCACCCCGCGGAGTCGGCCCTCACGCAGTGCGAGCCCCGCCCCGTGTTCTACTCATGCCTCCTGGTAAGCGGCCCCATTCCTGCCTCCCTCCCCTCATTCTCTCTAGGGCTTTTCCTCCTCCGGGTCGTGGCACGATCGACTGGCGATTGGGGGCGGTGCTACGGGTCCGAGCTGGTGCTTCTGCAGGAGATCATCTCAGCGAGGGGCTCGTCCTGCCGCGAGGACGTGAGCCTGCTCACCACAGTTTATTTTATGAACATCATCGACCGCTACTGGCGGACTCGTCTCTGCCTAAGCTTCCTACTGTCAACGTTGTGGTGTTATAATACTTGTATATATATTGTATATATACTCTGTGCTCTAGAATATCATCATGCTGTTTTCTTCGAGTCGTCGTCTAGTATATCATCATGCTTCCTATTGTCAATGATGTGGTGTTAGAATCCTTGTATATATACTGGTACATATACTCTGTGCGCTAGAATATCATCATGTTGCTTTCCTCGAGTCGTTGTCTTATTGATAGTTCTAACATAACACTCTGGAGCAAAATAGCTAATGGTTTCCAACAGCAAGGAACAATAGTTGATCCACTTGTTATTGTGGTTCACCGGTTATATTAGGAAATGCAGCCGGTCTTGCTATTGTGAGGTTCCTTCTTTAAGTTCCTTGTGACCCAGGTTTCCCTGCAGCCATTACTGTAACCGGGTTCATGGCTGTCACTTTTGAGCACGGGCAGCCGACCAGGTTGGCTAGCAGTGAACTGATAACTAACTTAGCTTGGTTCTGATTCTTGAGACACTCATGTGATTTATCTAACTGCTGAATCTCTTTGAACATTGCAGAGTAATGCACTTAAGGAGTTGCATCAAAGGCGTCATTGGTGCCTGGTGTCCTCGTCAAGCTCCTTCAGCATATGAACACGGATGTCAAAGTCGCCCTTTGTTCAATTGTTCAATCTCTGATTCCAACGTTTCCCCCTTAGCTCAATTGTTCAATCTCTGATTCAATATCTGAACATTGCTGAATCTCTTTGAACATTGCTCAATTGTTCAATCTCTGATTCAATCTCTGATTCCAACCTTTCCCCCTTTGCTCAATTGTTTGATCTGGGCCTGTAGGCAACCTCCACGGACGAGGAAAGGAGAGGAGGACAAGCAGTCCCTGACGCCAAGTATTCCTCAGGGTCCCGACACAAGGACAAGCAGCGGGAACAACATCTTCTTCCATTCAGCCCAAGGACAAGAAGCAGCAGCGACCACAGCAGATGCAGCCATGCAGGGGAGGACGATGACGCTCGGCAGCAGTAGCAGCTCAAGGCGGCGGTGCTGATTAGATTTGATCCTCAAGGTAGCCCTTCCCTTTCCTTTCTCTCTTCGATTCGATCTGTTCTGGCAGCCATGGATAAACACTGACCGCAGTATATGTTGCTGTATTCTTCATGTTCTGCTGTGCTACAGGACACCCATGGATCTTGCTGCATGTGGTGGGTTTTGGAGAACCAACCTGAGAGGCAGGAGATGGGTTCTTGAGCTGTGCTCTGCTCGAGCAGGAGGGGTTTTCTCCTCTGCTCCTAGGGCGACCAAGAGGTCTTGCCCCGAGCTGAAGCACGTCCATGCCGGAGCGGCGGCGGGGGCGGCGGCGGGCTGATGCGGATGTGGCTGCGGCTCCCCGTGGTGCTCCTCTCCAGCTCTCTTTTCTTCCTCGCCGGCTTCCTCGGCTCCCTCCTCTTCACCCAGGTAACTAACGCGGCCCAGCCCTCCCTCCCACAGTCCCACCCACCCCGTGGTATGTTCTGTTCTGTTCTTTTCTTTTCTTGTCCTGATGATTTTTACTGATGGAGTTGTTTCTGAGTAGTAAATGTCAGTGAATTACAGTGTTCGACCTAGTACAGAAAAAAAACTTTGTAATATACAGTACATATTCGAATTGCTAAAATATGTACTATTTAGCATGGCTGGATGGCAGGGGTCACCACTCACCATGATAGATCCACAACATTGCATTGTTCTTATTATCGCAGCTAGCGATGAATCTCGTGGTTGTTACACGGATGATACTCTGTGTTGTTCAGTACTGTATAAGATACCTGTGCAGTAACAAAAACAAAATTTAAACAAGCCTGTGGAAATTTGTGTGGCTCTAAATAAGATATCTGTTTCTAACAGCCTTCTCCGATTATGATTTGTCGCTTATTTGTCGATTATGATTATGGTAATAACTATACACGTTATCATTGAGTTTGCTATGTGTTTATAGAATGACATGGTTGGCTAATTAAGCCATGTCCGTGTATCTTTTAGAATTAGCTTCATTGGTAGCACATTTAGATATATTAATTAATTTTGTGCATGTTGGAGAATTTAGACGACGATAACAAACTGTAATCATGAATACTTGTATAGAAACTTGCACGACCATCTTGATTAATTTTGTGATATTCCTCCATACTAGGAGCTAATCAGCTGCACTATTATTCAGCTTCCATTGGCAGTTTTAATTTCACTGAAATCATGTTTTCTTTTCTATGCTCATGTTCAAGCCTGGTAGTATATTTTTTTCCAAATGGTCTCTTTACTTGATTTATCTGTTGTTTGATTTTGCTCCATCAGCTTTCCTGATGTCCTTCTACATATATATGTTGGTTGTAATCTTCTTGAAGAACGCAAGTACTTGATATTCCATTCTTTTCTTGTAAGTGAATGGAACTTGTGTTGTTGGTAGAACTCCGTTGAGGACTTCTACCCATGTTCAAGAGCATGTTCTGTGGTATCCAAGAGTAGCTAGCTTTTGTACTGACAGAGCGGTCTATTTGTAGATCCCAATATTTATGATTGTGTGGATCTGGGTGAAGTTTGAAGTTCCTGGGTATGCAAGATTTGATGGTTAAACTGGTTGATGTGATGTGAATGAGTGTATGGAAACTAGTTGTTGTGATGTGAATGAGTGTATGTAGTTTCACGTGTTCTGTTCTATATAGCATATTGTAATAAACTTATTTTAGCTAATATGCAGTTTCATTGCTTATTAATAAGCTGTGAAAAATCTGACATTTGGGACCCATCTATAAACTGGAGCTGGGAAAAAAAGCTGGAAATAAAAAATAAATGGACTGCAAAATGTTGTGCGCTAGAAAATAAAAAGGCCAAATTGTAGGCCAGGCCCATGTAGCTAACCGAAATTAACATAAAATACATATATTAAAAGGGCTTGCTTAAAAATTAATACATGGGCCGAATTAGTGGGTCAGACCCATGTAGCTAATAAAAGCACAGGAAAAAATACATTAAAAAGGCCGAATTGTTGGGCTAGGCCCATGTAGAAAATTGAATTGGACCGGGCTGATTCTTGTGCCACATCAGATTGCCACGTCGGATGCCTACATGACCTGGGGAGGCTCCTAGTGATCAAAACAAAACAGTAGGCATATTTTGGTCGTAAACGTCTACGACCTTCTCACAGAGAAGGTCGTTAATTACAATTTACGACCGCCAGCTTTTGACCTTCTGTTTTTGGTCACAAAAAGGTCGCAAATGAAAAACAATGACCTTTCAGTGACCAATAGTCAAGGTCACAAGTTGACATATTTCTTGTAGTGTTCCACCTAGCTACAAGATCTTTGTGATGAACTACTATATGCATGGGATGGAGAAGTCCATTCCTGAGTTATATTCAATGCTGAAATCAGCAGAGGTCGAAATCAAAAAGGAACATCAATTGTTGGTGGTGAATAAGACCACTAGTTTCAAGAAAGGCAAGGGTAAGAGGAACTTGAAGAAGGATGGCATGAGAGTTGCCGCGCCTGGTAAGTCAGTTGCTAGGAAGAAGAAGCCAAAGAATGGACCCAAGCCTGAGACTGAGTGCTTTTATTGCAAGGGAAATGGTCACCAGAAGTGGAACTGCCCCAAGTACTTAGTGGATAAGAAGGCCGGCAACGCCAAAGGAGCCACAGAATAAGCGGAGACTGACGTAGGACGAGGTGACGATGCGCGTCGGGAATAGTTCCAAGGTCGATGTGATCGCCCTCGGCACGCTACCTCTACATCTACCTTCGAGATTAGTTTTAAACCTCAATAATTGTTATTTAGTGCCAACTTTGAGCATGAACATTGTATCTGTATCTCGTTTAATGCGAGATGGCTACTCATTTAAATCCGAGAATATGGTTGTTCTATTTATATGAGATATGTTTTATGGTCATGCCCCACTGGTCAATGGTTTATTTTTATTGAATCTCGAATGTGATGTTACACATATTCATAGTGTGAATGCCAAAAGATGTAAGGTTGATAATGATAGTCCCACATACTTGTGGCACTGCCGCCTTGGTCACATTGGTGTCAAACGCATGAAGAAACTTCTTGTAGATAGACTTTTTGAGTCTCTTGATTATGAATCATTTGACGCGTGCGAACGATGCCTCATGGGCAAAATGACCAAGACTTCGTTCTTCGGTACAATGGAGCGAGCAACCAACTTGCTAGAAATAATACATACTGATGTATGCAGTCCAATGAGCGTTGAGGCTCGCGGTGGCTATCGTTATGCTCTCAACCTCACTGATGACTTAAGTAGATATGGCTATGTCTCCTTAATGAAACAAAAGTCTGAGACCTTTGAAAAGTTCAAGGAATTTCAGAGCGAGGTAGAGAATCAACGTGACAAGAAAATAAAGTTCTTATGATCAGATCGTGGAGGAGAATATTTGAGTCACGAGTTTGGCACGCACTTAAGGAAATGTGGAATTGTTTCACAACTCACGCCGCCTGGAACACCTCAGCGTAATGGTGTGTCCGAACGTCGTAATCGCACTCTATTGGATATGGTGCGATCTTACGGATCTACCGCTATCATTTTGGGGTTGTGCTTTAGAGACTGCCGCATTCACCTTAAATAGGGCACCGTCTAAATCCTTTGAGACGACACCGTATGAATTATGATTTGGGAAGAAACCTAAGCTGTCGTTTCCGAAAGTTTGGGGATGCGATGCTTATGTCAAGAAACTTCAACCTGAAAACCTCGAACCCAAATCAGAAAAGTGCGTCTTCATAGGATACCCTAAGGAAACTATTGGGTATACATTCTACCTCAGATCCGAAGGCAAGATCTTTATTTCCAAGAATGGATCCTTTCCGGAGAAAGATTTTCTCTCAAAAGAAGTAAGTGGGAGGAAAGTGGAACTTGACGAGGTACCCCATCTTGAACCGGAGAGTAGCACAACTTAGGAAGATGTTTATGTGGTGCCTGCACCGTCTAGAGAGGAAGTTAATGATGATGATCATGAAACTTCGAGTCAAGTTGCTACTGAACTTCGTAGGTCCACGAGGACACGTTCCGCACTAGAGTGGTACGGCAACCCTGTCCTGGAAATCATGTTGTTAGACAACGGTGAACCTTCGAACTATGAAGAAGCAATGGCGGGACCGGATTCCAACAAATGGCTTGAAGCCATGAAATCTGAGATAGGATCCATGTATGAAAACAAAGTATGGACTTTGACGGACTTGCACGATGATCAGCAAGCCATAGAGAATAAGTGGATCTTTAAGAAGAAGACTGACGCGGATGGTAATGTGACCGTCTATAAGGCCCGGCTTGTCCATAAGGGTTATCGACAAGTTCAAGGGGTTGAATACGATGAGACCTTCTCACCCGTAGCGAAGCTGAAGTCCGTCTGAATCATGTTAGCAATTGCCGCATTCTATGATTATGAGATCTGGCAAATGGACGTCAAAACGACATTCCTTAACGATTTCCTTAAGGAAGAATTGTATATGATGGAGCCGGAAGGTTTTGTCTATCCTAAGAATGCTGACAAAGTATGCAAGCTCCAGCACTCCATCTATGTGCTGGTGCACGCATCTCAGAGTTGGAACATTCACTTTTATGAAATGATCAAAGTGTTTGGGTTTATATAGACTTATGGAGAAGCCTGTATTTATAAGAAAGTGAGTGGGAGCTCTGTAGCATTTCTCATATTATGTGTGGATGACATACTTTTGATGGGAAATGATATAGAACTTTTGGAAAGCACAAAGGCCTACTTGAATAAGTGTTTTTCAATGAAGGACCTTGGAGAAGCTGCTTACATATTAGGCATCAAGATCTATAGAGATAGATCGAGACGCCTCATCGGTCTTTCACAAAGAACATACCTTGACAAGATATTGAAGAAGTTCAATATGGATCAATCCAACAATGGGTTCTTGCCTGTATTGCAAGGTGTGAGATTGAGCGCAGCTCAACGCCCGACCATGGCAGAAGAAAGAGACAAGATGAGTGTCATCCCCTATGCCTCGGCCATAGGCTCTATTATGTATGCCATGCTGTGTACCAGACCTGATGTGAACCTTGCCATAAGTTTGGTAGGGAGGTACCAAAGTGATCCCGGAGTGGAACACTGGACGTCGGTCAAGAATATCCTGAAGTACCTGAAATGGACCAAGGATATGTTTCTCATTTATGGAGGTGCCAAAGAGCTCGTGGTAAAGGGTTACGTCGATGCTAGCTTTGACACAGATCTGGATGACTCCAAGTCACAAACCGGATACGTGTATATTTTGAATGGTGGAGCAGTCAGCTGGTGCAGTTGTAATGTACATACAGATCTGAATGTCACAAATCCGTTGACTAAACCTCTTCCACGAGCAAAACATGATCAGCACCAAAACTCTATGGGTGTTCGATTCATCACCATGTAACTAGATTATTGACTCTAGTGCAAGTGGGAGACTGTTGGAAATATGCCCTAGAGGCAATAATAAAATAGTTATTATTATATTTCCTTGTTCATGCTATAATTGTATTAACCAGAAACTGTAATACATGTGTGAATGCATAGACCACAACATGTCCCTAGTGAGCCTCTAGTTGACTAGCTCGTTGATCAATAGATGGTTGTGGTTTCTCCTGACCATGGACATTGGATGTCGTTGATAACGGGATCACATTATTAGGAGAATGATGTGATGGACAAGACCCAACCCTAAGCATAGCATAAGATCACATAGTTCGTTTGCTAGAGCTTTTCTAATGTCAAGTATCATTTCCTTAGACCATGAGATTTTGCAACTCCCGGATACCGTAGGAATGCTTTGGATGTATCAAACATCACAACGTAACTGGGTGGCTATAAAGGTGGACTACAGGTATCTCCAAAAGCGTCTGTTGGGTTGGCACACATCGAGACTGGGATTTGTCACTCCGTATGACGGAGAGGTATCTCTGGGCCCACTCAGTAATGCATCATCATAATGAGCTCAATGTGACTAAGGACTTAGTCAGGGGATCATGTGTTACGGAACAAGTAAAGAGACTTGCCGGTAACGAGATTGAACAAGGTATTGGGATGCCGACGATCGAATCTCGGGAAAGTAACATACCGATGGACAAAGGGAATTGTATACGGGATTGATTGAATCCCCGACATCGTGGTTCATCCGATGAGATCATCGTGGAACATGTGGGAGCCAATATGGGTATCCAGATCCCTCTATTGGTTATTGGCCGGAGAGGCATCTCGGTCATGTCTGCATCGTTCATGAACACGTAGGGTCTACACAATTCAGGTTCAGTAACGCTAGAGTTGTAATGGGAATTGTATGTGGTTACTGAAAGTTGTTCGGTGTCTCGGATGATATCCCGGAGGTCACGAGGAGTTCCTGAATGGTCCGGAGGTAAATATTTATATATGGGAAGTCCTATTTTGGCCATCGGATTATGTTTGGGATTTTTCGGTATTGTACCGGGAAGGTTCTAGAAGGTCCCGCAGTGGGGCCCACCTGAATGGGGGACCCACATGAACGTGGGTAGTGGGGGAAAGGCCCCACACCCCTGGTCAAGGCGCACCAAGATTTCCCCTTAGAAGGAATAATATCATATCCCAAGCCCGTGATGAGCCGCGATCCATCCAGACTGATGTGGCCGATACAAGTCTTACGGAAGATCATGACACCTGGCAGTGTATATGGGGCGACCACACTTTCAAAACCTCCTCCTACTACAAATTCTACTTCAGAGATGTAACTGCCCATGAAGCCTTCGGCTGGTTATGGAAAGCAAAATGTGCTCCCAAGCTTAAGACATTTGGGTGGTTCCTACTTGTTGATCGTCTCAACACCAGAAACATGCTCAAGAGGAGACACTACAACATTGGGACAAACACTGACTGCCTCCTGTGTGGCCAACACGTCGAAGAAATGGTGGAACATCTCTTCTTTCACTGCATGTTCAGTCAGGAATGCTGGCAATATTTTGGATTCACCTGGACAACCCAGCATGACAGACTTGACATGATCAAACATCAAAAGACCGTGCAACCTAGAAAGATGTGGATGGATATTTTTTTGACGTCGGCCTTGAGTCTCTGGAAGGAGCGCAATAACCACCACTTCAGGAAAATTAAGCCCTCGGTCACATCCTGGAAGCAGAGGTTTAAGGTGGACTTCTCCAATCTTAGACATAGAGTGAAACCTTCCAAAGAGCATATTGTTATTACCGTACTTGAATCCATACAATAGATACTTTGTAAACTAGGGTGCTCTCTTGTGGTGCCATCACCACCAATGTATGTAACACACACATGTAATTGTACCCCCTGAGATTTTAGTAATATATATGCAGTAGGAGCCTTTCCTACTGTCTTCATAGTCAAAAAAAAATATCATATCCCGAAGGGATAAGATCAAGATACCTAAAAAGGGGGGATAACGATCGGTGGGGAAGGGAAAGGATGGGATTTCTTTCCTCCCACCTTTGCCAATGCCCCAATGGACTTGGAGGGAAAGAAACCAGCCCCCTCCACCCCTATATATAGTGGGGAGGTGGATGGGAGCTGCACCCCTTGCCCCTGGCACAACCCTCCCCCTCCAACTCCTCCCCCTCCTCACGTTGAGCGTAGCGAAGCTTTGCCGGAGAACCACGGGCTCCACCACAACGCCTCATGCTGCCGGATTTCTCCCTCAACTTCTCCTATCCCCTTGCTGGATCAAGAAGGAGGATACGTCCCCGGGTTGTATGTGGGTTGAGCGCGAACGCGCTGTCCGTTCGGTGCTTGGATCGGATCTTCCGCAATTTGAATCGCCGCGAGTACGACTCCATCAACCGCATTCTTGTAATGCTTCTGCTTAGCGATCTTCAAGGTTATGAAGATCCACTCCCTCTCTCTTGTTGCTAGCTTCTCCTAGATTGATCTTGGTGACATGTAGGATTTTTTTTGAATTATTACTATGTTAACCAATAGGGGAGTCACTCGATAATTCAATTGTTGCCGCTTCTGCCTCTCCTTCGGCATTCGAAGACGACATCATTTCGTCACAAAAAGTCTCAAGTGTAGAGACACCCAAGTTATTAATATCAGCATCCGACATAGGCTTAACTGCCGCTAACACGCGGATCAATTCTGAAGCTCTCTCAGCCTCTAAGTCTAAAATATCATTAACTGATTTAGCAATTTCTTTCCCATTATACCCAAGTGAGACTCCTATGTCACATGCTTTACTAATGATCTCATGTTAAAAAAAATGCAAAATATAATATTTCTTATTAACCGACATACATGTCTGAGTCTCGACGTCCCTAAGCTTGGCGGCCCTCATAGCACGCCCAAGCTGAAAGTCGTCAGTGTCTGGCTGGTCCTGAACCCGACTACTGACACAGCTGCCAGAGAGCTCCGGGTACGGATGGCTGCCAAACGCAATCACCTCCTCCGTAGTCCAGACCTGTGGTGAGAGGACCGTCTCCTCGAGTCCTTCTGTCCTGACAAGTACCGGCGAAGGGGGAGGAGGTGGCCTGGAGCCTCCCGAGCATCCTCCCTTATCTCCCACCACCTGCCGACGCACTCCATCTGTCGTCGGTGAAGACTGTGTCGGCGAAGACCGCGCGGGTGAATCAGGGGCCACCTGCCTATAGTGTTAGAAGCAGAGTGAAGCTGAAGAAGACAAGGAATACTACAACTATATTAGTTGTAGTGTGCAAACCAGGATGCTCTTGGAAATTGAAGGCAGGCAAGGACAACAGGACAAATAGCATCCTCATAAAGAAGTTTAATGGAGTACACACATGCACCAAGGCTTGGGATCTGAAGGTGTTGATGGCACCTTTTCTGACTAGAAAATTCAAAGAAGAGTTCAGAGACAATGAGAAAATGTCTCTGAAGAAATTTCAAGATAAAGTACAGGTTGAATACAACATGATTCCAAAGAGAAGCATGCTGGGAAGGGCAAGAAGGGCAGCAGTTAGGGATATTAGGGGTGAGGATGATGACCAATACAAGTGGTTGTGGGATTATGGGCAGGAGGTAAGAGGAAGCAACCCTGGAAGTACATTTTTCCTTTGCACAAAGAAATTGACTGATGAGAAAAATAAAGTGACAAAAGACCATTTCTCCACTCTTTATTGGTCACTGGATGCTTGTAAGAGAGGGTGGCTTCATGCCTTGCTGGTCGTAGACCCATCATTTTTTGGATGGTTGTCATATAAAGACCAGGTACAAGGGGAACATGTTGACAGCTGTAGGCATTGACCCCAATGATTGTATATTTCCCATAGCCTTTGATTTGTGTGAAGTGGAGTGTACTAGCAACTGGGAATGGTTCTTAGCATCTTTGAAGGGTGATCTTAATATATGCAACTCATCATCCTACATAATCATGAGTGACAAGCAAAAGGTTAGTAGTTGATATTTCTCTTGACTATGGTTTTATTTGTGTAGACATTGCTCTTAACTAATTTGTTTGCATGCTAGGGTTTAATAAATGTTGTGCAGAAGGTATTTCCACATGCAGAACACAGATTTTGTGTAAGGCATTTATATCAAAATTTCCACAAACTGCATAAAGGTGAGCAGTTGAAGAATGATCTTTGGTCGATAGCAAGATCCACCAATGACATTGCATATCAGAAGAATATGGACCAGATAAAATCACATGGTGAGGGTGCTTACAATTGGGTTGAGAAACAGGCTCCAAGAACATGGATAAAGGCCTTTTTTAACCCGTTCCCCAAGTGTGATATATTGCTTAACAACATGTCAGAGGTTTTCAACAGGTTAGATCCTCACTTCTCTTCCTTCACATTCAAAGTTTTTGCAACTATCATTCACATTGTAGCAATGCTAAATTATTTGTTTGCCACTTCTAATTAATTGTAGTTACATACTTGAGGCAAGAGAACTACCAGTTGTGTTAGCATTGGACAACATGCACAACAAGTTAACCAACAGAATTGTTAGCAAGCAGAGAGAGTCGGACAAGTGGACAGGGAGACTTTGCCCAAAGATCCAGAAGAAGTTGGACAAGTTTGTTGAGTGGGCAGCTAATTGTATGGTCCAAGAAGCTGGTCAAGGGGTTTTCCAGGTAAAATCCTTCAACAACACATACTTGGTGGATCTCAACATGAACAACTATGACTGTAAAAGGTGGGAGTTGTCTGGAATACCATGTCATCATGTTGTTGCATGTGCTTGGCATGAAAGAATAGAGCCTGAAACCTTGGTGCATCCATGATATACTGTTGATAACTACAAGAAGGCCTATGCCTACAACATAATGCCATTGAGGGACAAAGGTCACTGGTAAAAAATGCATGGAATTGATGTGTACCCACCACTGTACACTAAAGTGATGGGAAGGCCCAAGAAAACCAGAAAGAAAGACCCAGAAGAGAAGAAAGACAAGAATGGAGGGATAAAGCTTAACAAGGCAGGGTCCACCATGCATTGCTCTATATGTAAAGCAGCTGATCATAACAAGAAAGGTCACCACAAGCATGTCAATGACATTCAAAATGAGCAGGCAGCAAAACAAGCAGAGGAAGATTTTGACGACCCTAGCCTCATTGCCGTAATGCAGTATTTATCTTGTTCTTTCAATTTATTTCATTGGATTACATATCTAATCTTGGTACCTAACCTTTGCAGAACATAATGCCACATACTGTCAGGCCATTTCTTGATCCAACGCAAACTCCAGACTCTATGGTTTTCATGATGCAGGAGCAGGTACTAACTTATTTGCTATTGTTTTCTTTTAGTTTGTAATATGCACTTACATGTCTGCTTTATGTGCCTTCAGGAGAGGTTTGCATATCCACCTGTCAGAGACTTTGGTCCTCTATCAGAGTCAAGTTTCATAGCAAATGCTAGAGAAGAAATTCCTCCTCCCAGAATGACAACAACAATGACAAGTGGTAGGATCAAAAGAGGTGGAACTACTTCATGTGGTGCAAGAGGTGGAAATGTTGCATCTGGAGCAAGAGGTGCAGAGCAAAATGCAAGAGCAGGAGCATCAAATGTTGCAAGAGGTGGAGGGCACAATGCAAGAGGAGGAGGAGGGCACAATGCTAGAGGAGGGAATACTACAGGAGGAGGTGGCGGCCACAATGCTAGAGGACGAGGGAATGTTGCAAGAGGACGAGGAGATGTCGCAAGAGGACGAGGAGATGTCGCAAGAGGATGAGGAGGCCACAATGCTACAGGAGCAAATGTGGCAAGAGGAGCAAGAGCTGCAGCTCCTGGCTTCTACAACCTCCTTTCTGGACATGATGGAGCTAGCAGAACTTGGACTGAAGCAGCAAATTTCATGCAGGCCGAGGAAGAAGTTCTGATCACTCAAAATGCACCTAATGATGAATGGCCTGACGATTTCCTATCCCTGTGATGGAAAAGTTAAAAAATATGAAGTTCATGAATGAACTTGCTTTTGATAAACTTAAGTTCGTGGATGAACTTGGCCTGAACTTGTTCTGAACCCATTAGTTTCATTTTGCACGTACTGAACTTGTGTTTACAAATATATGTAATGAACTTAATTTGAAGTGATATGTATTGTGATCATGTTAAGATGGGCTTGCACTGGTCATTTTTATGCATTGTGCTATGATAATCACTTGACAATTCTAAATTTGTAACTCTGTATGCATTGGAACAATAAGTAAGTTACCCACAACAACTTTTTTTACTTCTAAAGCATCACTTGTTATTTGCTTGTTTATGCATTTTACCAGCAGTATATGCATCTTGCCGTGCCTGCAAATAGTATATGCATCTTGTTGTGCTGTCATAGTTCATCCTTGTGAGGTTATTGTATTTTACAAATAGTTTATGCATCTTGCTATACTATTGGGTAAGTCAGTTAGTTGCATCTTGTTGTACTGTTGGGTAAGTCAGTTAGTCAGTGTGTACTGTTATGATAATTCCTCCAGTTTGAGAGGCCTATTGTACTACTAATAATACACTCTATCCATCTTATGTCATGTTAAATGTGACTGTTCCATGTCCTGTTATACTTGTGCAAACTTCAGCTGAAGCAAATAGAGGCAAATTACTAAATTTTGCACCTCAAAAGCAACATTTCCATTCAAAATTCTGAAAATGAATAACATTCAATACAAACACCAATACTACTACTACATATATTATACTTCTAAGTTGCTTCAAACTTAATAACAGACCAAACGTCATGAAAATAGAATACAGAAGCATCCCTAGTCCAGTCTCGATCTCCTTGTTCATCCTTGACTTATTCTTCTTCTCCATTTTTTTGCCTTCTCATCAACCTTCTCAGCATCAAACTAGTTCTGCAGCAACCCAAAATCAAACTTGTGCAGCTCATCCTCTGTTCATCATCCTGAAAATCGAAAAAAGGCCCTTTCAGTTCAGTACCATAAAAACCATCGAGGCAAAGAGAGGGTGGGGGCGGGGGGGAGATTCATCACCTGTGATGATCTCTTCGAGTTGTAGTACACATCCGCCCATCTTCCATTCGTTGACCTTGGGTTCGCCCGCGCCGTCCATCTTCCATTCGTTGACCATGGGTTCGCCCGCACCGTACAATCGCGGCAATATGATATCGGCAAGCATCCAGAACATACATAGTGTCCTGGAATTGTCACGGCAGATGTCCTAGCAGAAGGACTTCGTCGTGGAGCCATCACAACTAGGTTAGCTTAAAGGGGTTAAACGGGACAAAGGACATAGGAATTTATACTGGTTCGGCCCCTTGCTGTGATGGTAAAGGCCTAATCCAGTTTGAGGTGGTATTGCTTAGGTTTCGATTACCAGGGAGCGAATACACTTCACCTAGTTCTCGATCTGTTCTCTCTTGCCTAAGCCACCGCCGGGTCGTCCCTTTGTATAAATGATACGTCTCCATCGTATCTACTTTCCCAAACACTTTTGCCCTTGTTTTGGACTCTAACTTGCATGATTTGAAAGGAACTAACCCGGACTGACGCTGTTTTCAGCAGAATTGCCATGGTGTTATTTTTGTGCAGAAATAAAAGTTCTCGGAATGACCAGAAACTTCACGGAGAATATTTTTGGAATATATAAAAATACTGGAGAAAGAATCATGACCAGGGGGCCCACACCCTGTCCATGAAGGTGGGGGGCGCGCCCCCTACCTCGTGGGCCCCCTGAGGCTCCACCGACCTCAACTCCAACTCTATATATTCACGTTTAGGGAGAAAAAAATCAAAGAGAAGGATTCATCGCGTTTTGTGATACGGAGCCACCGCTAAGCCCAAATCTCTCTCGGGAGGGCTGATCTGGAGTCCGTTCGGGGCTCCGGAGAGGGGAATTCGTCGTTGTCGTCATCATCAACCATCCTCCATCACCAATTTCATGATGCCCACCGCCGTGCATGAGTAATTACATAGTAGGCTTGCTGGACGGTGATGGGTTGGATGAGATTTACCATGTAATCGAGTTAGTTTTGTTAGGGTTTGATCCCTAGTATCCACTATATTATGAGATTGATGTTGCTATGACTTTGCTATGCTTAATGCTTGTATCTAGGGCCCGAGTGCCATGATTACGGATCTGAACCTATTATGTTTTCATGAATATATGTGAGTTCTTGATCCTATCTTGCAAGTCAATAGTCACCTACTATGTGTTATGATCCGGTAACCCCGAAGTGACAATAATCGGGACCACTCCCGGTGATGACCGTAGTTTGAGGAGTTCATGTATTCACTAAGCGTTAATGCTTTGGTCCGGTACTCTATTAAAAGGAGGCCTTAATATCCCTTAGTTTCCAATAGGACCCCGCTGCCACGGGAGGGTAGGACAAAAGATGTCATGCAAGTTCTTTTCCATAAGCACGTATGACTATATTCGGAATATATGTCTACATTACATTGATGAATTGGAGCTAGTTCTGTGTCACCCTAGGTTATAACTATTGCATGAGGAATCACATCCGACATAATTATCCATCACTGATCCAATGCCTATGAGCTTTTCACATATTGATCTTTGCTTAGTTACTTTAATGTTGCCACTGTTACAATTACTACAAAACTGCTACTGCTACTTTTGCTACCGTTACCATTACTTCCATATTACTTTGCTACTAAATACTTTGCTGCAGATATTAAGTTATGCAGGTGTGGTTGAATTGACAACTCAGCTGCTAATACTTGAGAATATACTTTGGCTCCCCTTGTGTCGAATCAATAAATTTGGGTTGAATACTCTACCCTCGAAAACTGTTGCGATCCCCTATACTTTTGGATTATCAAGACTATTTTCTGGCGCCGTTGCCGGGGAGCATAGCTCTATTCTTTGAGTCACTTGGGATTTATGTCTGCTGGTCACTATGAGGAACTTGAAAGACAAGAAAACCAAAAATTTCCCTCCACTACGAGGGGAGGTAAGGAACTGTCATCTAGCTCTGCACTTGATTCTCGTTCTGTTTTGAGTAAACTTGCAACACCTAAACCTGCTTCTGCTATTAATTCTGATATGTCGCATGTTATTGATGATGCCACTTTTGCTATGCATGATACTTATGATGAAACTACTTCTATGCTTGATAATACTGTGCCACTAGGTGAATTTCTTGATGAACAACTTGCTAGGGCTAGAGAGAATGAAATTATTGAAACTGATAATACTAATTAAAGTGATGATGAAGATTCTCCCCCTAGATATGAATTGCCTGTTGTGCCTGAGGGTTATGTTATGGATGAAGAAACTGCTAGAGATTTTCTTGCTTGCAATGATAGATATGATCTTAAGAAATTATTAGCTAAGCTGGAAGAAACATCTTTGAATGCTAGAATGAAATATGACCCTGCTTTTGCTACTTCACCTATCTGTATTTTCGATAAGGATTATCATTTCTCTGTAGATCCTAAGATAATTACTTTGGTTGAATCTGATCCTTTTCATGGCTATGAATCTGAAACTGTTGTGGCACATCTTACTAAATTAAATGATATAGTCACCCTATTCACTTAGGAGGAAAACATTCATTACTACTATATCCTTAAGCTATTTCCGTTCTAATTAAAGGGTGATGCTAAAACTTGGTTTAATTCTCTTGATCATGGTTGTGTGCGTAGTCCCGAGGATATGATTTATTACTTCTCTGCTAAATATTTCCCCGCTCATAAGAAACAAGCTGCTTTAAGGGAAATATATAATTTTGTGCAAATTGAAGAAGAGAGTCTCCCACAAGTTTGGGAGAGGCTTCTCCAATTACTTAACGCTTTGCCTGATCATCCTCTCAAGAAAAATGAAATACTTGATATCTTTTATAATGGACTAACTGATGCTTCCAGAGACCACCTGGATAGTTGTGCTGGTTGTGTTTTCAGGGAAAGAACTGTTGATCAAGCTGAATTGCTATTGAATAATATGTTGAGTAATGAAAATAATTGGACACTTCCTGAACCAACTCCTAAGCCAACTCCGAAGAAAAGGGGTATTCTATTTCTCAGTCCTGAAGATATGCAAGAGGCAAAGAAATCTATGAAAGAAAAAGGTATTAAAGCTGAAGATGTTAAGAATTTACCGCTTATTGAAGAAATACATGGTCTTGATAACCCGACACAGGTGTAAAGGTAAATAATCTCTATAGATTTGATGAAGGTGATATTCTTCGTTATAAGTCTGCTAGCCAATGCATAGATGAGTTTGATAATTTTATTGTTAAACAAGAAAACTTCAATGTTTATGTTGGTAGACAATTGAAACGTAATGCTTATATGATTGAACACTTGAGTGATTATATGTCTAAAGTTAAAGGTGAACTTAAACTCATTAGTAAACATGCTTCTATGGTTACCACTCAAGTAGAGCAAGTGCTTAAAGCTCAAAATGATTTGCTCAATGAATTAAGTAACAAGAAAAATGATAATGCTGTTAGAGTTACGACTAGAGGGGGTAAAATGACTCAGGAACCTTTGTATCCTGAGGGCCACCCTAAGAGGATTGAGCAAGATTCTCAGAGAACTAATGTCGATGCACCTAGTCCTTCTAAAAATAAGAAAAAGAAAAATGATAGGACTTTGCATGCTTCTAGTGAACCTGTTGTAGACACACCTGAGAATCCCAATGATATTTCTATTTCTGATGCTGAAACACAATCTGGTAATGAACATGATCCTAGTGATAATGTTAATGATGATGCTCAACCTAGCAATGGCAATGATGTAGAGATTGAACCTGCTATTGATCTTGATAACCCACAATCAAAGAATCAACGTTATGATAAGAGAGACTTGGTTTCTAGGAAGCATGGTAAAGAAAGAGAACCATGGGTTCAGAAACGCATGCCTTTTCCTCCTAAACATTCCAAGAAAAAGAATGATGAGGATTTTGAGCACTTTGCTGAAATGATTAGACCTATCTTTTTGCGTATGCGTTTGACTAATACGCTTAAATTGATTCCTTATGCTAAGTACATGAAAGATATTGTTACTAAAAAAAGAAAGATACCGAAAGCTAAAATTTTCACCATGCTTGCTAATTATACTTTTAAAGGTGGAATACCTAAGAAACTTGGAGATCCAGGAGTACCAACTATACCATGCTCCATTAAAAGAAACTATGTTAAAACTGCTTTATGTGATCTTGGAGCCGGTGTTAGTGTTATGCCTCTCTCTTTATATCATAGACTTGATTTGAATAAGTTGACACCTACTGAAATATCTTTGCAAATGGTCGATAACTCAACCACTATACCTATCGGTATTTGTGAGGATGTGCCTGTTGTGGTTGCAAACGTTACTATCTTAACGGACTTTGTTATTCTTGATCTTCCTGAGGACGATAGTATGTTGATTATCCTTGGTAGACCCTTTCTGAATACTGCAGGAGCTGTTATTGATTACAACAAAGGCAATGTCACTTTCCATGTTAATGGTAATGAGCATACGGTATACTTTCCGAGGAAACAACCTCAAGTCCACAGTATCAATTCTATTGGAAAAATTCCAACTATTACTATTGGTGGTTTTGAATTTCCTCTTACCACTGTCAAGAAGAAATATGATATTCTTATTATTGCGAACATGCATATCCCCGTTGAGGTAACCTAGTGCTATTAAAAAATTCTCCGGTTTCATGCGATTCGGAATGAGTTTGTTTACAAGACTTGATCAACCTTGTTAGTGGATTCCTTTTGATGAGCATGAGATGGATGAAATTAGAAAGCACAACTCTCTGTACCCTCCTTTTACTTCCTGTTATTTAGATTAAATAAAGAAAAAATAGTATTTTCTGTCTGTTTTCTGAATTATCCTTGCAATAAAAAATACCCTAAAAATAAAAGTTCTCCAAATGTCCCGAAAATGAAATATGATTTTTTGTAGAATATTTAAGAATATCTGGCACTGAGAACAAAGCAGAGGGGGCCACCACCTAGCCACGAGGGTCCAGGGCGTGCCCACCCCCCTGGGGGGCGCCCCCTGCCTCGTGGGCCCCATGTGGCCCCCCTCCACTTATTCCAGCACCCACACACTTCGTCTTCCTCTAGAAAAAATCACCACACAGCTCAAACTCGTGTTCTAGCTCATTTTGCTGCGATTTTCGATCTCCTTGCTCAAAGCTCCACTCACAAAACTGCTTTGGGGGATTGTTCTTCGGTATGTGACTCCTCCAATGGTCCAATTAGTTTTTGTTCTAGTGCTTTAGTTATTGCAATTTTTTGCTGCTTAGGTGACCCTGTTCTTGAGCTTGCATGTCAAATTTATATGGTCCCAAGTAGTTCAAATGCATGATATAGTCTCTAGGCACTTCCGGGAGTAGTTTCTATCAGTTTTGTTGAGTTTGGTTCACTTTTATTTTGAGTCACTAAAAATTTCAGAAATTTTTCAGAGGAAGAAATATGTTTAGGAAAATGTACCAAGGTGGTTCCTCAAAGAAGCAAGGACCTAGGCCCGCGATACGTGAGCCTGACTATGAACTACCAAGAGAATCTCAAGTGCGGCCTTGTGAATGGCCGTCAGAAAATTTCATGGTCCAAGCAGGAATTAAGGATGAATTTGACGCGTATGTGCGTAATGCTGAACTTGAGGGCTTCGTGTCAGATAAGTGCCCTCAATATCACTACCTAACTGATTACTTTGTGAGAAGGTTTAAATTTACATCATCACGCAATTCTCACACTGTCCTATTTGATCTTTATGATAAATCCTGTACCATGGACTTAGAAGATTTTAATACTGCTTGTAAACTCCCGCAGTGGGGTAATGCTAGTGAACCTCACAAATCTGAATTTAAAGACTTTCTTGCTAGTATAACTGTGGAGGGAATCCAGAGAAATGATGCAAGCTACCATAGGGAGCATCCACTTTTCTGCCATACATTATTTTGCTCTCTTTATAGGTAGATGCATTAACAGTAAGGATGAGGCATGTCACATGTGTGTTCCCGATCTTAGTGTTATCAGGAGTGCTGTATTAGGAGATAAACAATATAACTTGGGAGCTATTGTTGCACGAAGGTTGCATCATAACAGTATTAGCGGAGATTTGTTTGGTGGAATTTATGCAACCCGTTTAGCTAATTATCTTGAGTAACCATACATAAAAAGGATATGGAGTTGCCTCCTGCTTATCTAGATTTTAATGCTATGGTTTGCCATCAATTTGTTGAGAGGAATGAGCAGCCCCTCTAGTACCGACTAATCTTTGACAGGCGTCGCACTATCCATGTTGCTCTCCCTGCTCCTGCTTACTTTGACTCTCAGGCAAAAGGGAGATATGTTATAACCAGGGAGGAGGCAAACGAGTACGAGAGGAGGGCGGAAGCAGCTTGCCCCCAAGCTGCAGCTCGTGAGGCAGTAGCGGCTGCATCTCAGTACGACCCCAGTTATAACTTCGGATATCCGCCAGGCCATCCCTGGGCATAGACCAACTTAGACCAAAAGCCTAAGCTTGGGGGAGTATGTACTTCTCACCGACATTACATTCATGTTCACACACTCATGCCAGTTGTCGGTGCTCATACTTTTTCTCTGTACTATCCATGCTAGTTTATTTTCGTTTTTCTCGCTTTCTTCTTGTGTGCTTGAATAACCTTAAGAAAAACCAAAAAAATTAGTTGTAGCTTTTAGCTAGTTTACTTTCCATGCATGTAGTAGTAATAATTAAAAGAAAACCCAAAAAGATTTCTCGTTCTTCTTTTACTTGTTGGGAGCTTTCCCGTGTAAATAGTTTTATTTCCTTTCTTTTCTTTTGGGGTCGAGAGGAGAAGACCATAATGAAAATGTTGAAGTGGCTCTTATATGCATTGTTGTTGATTTAACCAGGAGCCCATATTACGTTGTCTTCCCCCTTGAATTAAATGCTTGCAGATTCCAGCTTAGTCCAATGCTCGTGCACTATTATTATTATCCACACCGTTCGGTCGTGCAAGTGAAAGGAAATAATGATGATATATGATGGACTAATTGAGATGAGATAAGCTGGTATGAACTCGATCTCTCTTGTTTTTGTAAATATGATTAGTTCATCCTTCCTGATTCAGCCTATTATGAATGAAACATGTTTGCAATGACAATTAGATATTATAGTTGCTCATGCCATGCTTAATTAGCTAGGAGTTTATAATGGTTTACCTTGTGTGCCAACATGCTATTAAAATGGTTGTGATGTGGTATGATAGGGTGGTATCCTCCTTTGAATGATTCGAGTGGCTCGACTTGGCACATGTTCACGCATGTAGTTGAAACAAAATCAACATAGCCTCCATGACATTTATGTTCATGGTGGATTATATCCTACTCATGCTTGCACTCAGTGTTTATTAATTTTAATGCATGATCATGACTGTTGTCGTTCTCTAGTTGGTCGCTTGCCAGTCTCTTTCTAGCCTTCACTTGTACTAAGCGGGAATACTGCCTGTGCATCCACTTCCATAAACCCCAAAGTTATTCCATATGATTCCACCATACCTTCCTATATGCGGTATCTACCTGCCGTTCCAAGTAAATTTGTATGTGCCAAACTCTAAACCTTCAAATGAAATTCTTTTTTGTATGCTCGAATAGCTCATGTATCAACTAGGGTTGTTTGTATCTTCCATGCTAGGCGGGTTATTCTCAAGAGGAGTGGACTCCGCCTCACTCACGAGAAAATGGCTGGTCACCGGGATGCCCAGTCCCATGCTCAAACCAAATCAAAATAATTGCAGACAAAACTCCCCCAGGACTGTTGTTAGTTGGAGGCACCCGTTGTTTCGGGCAAGCCATGGATTGATGCTTGTTGGTGGTGGGGGAGTATAAACTTTACCATTCTGCTTGGGAACCGCCTATAATGTGTGTAGCATGGAAGATATCGAGATCTCTCGATTGTTATGTTGACAATGAAAGTATGCCACTCAAAATATTAATTATCTCTATTTAAAAATCGAGCTCTGGCACCTCTACAAATCCCTGCTTCCCTCTGTGAAGGGCCTATCTATTTATTTTTATGTTGAGTCATCATCCTCTTATTAAAAAGCACCAGTTGGAGAGCACCACTGTTGTCGGGGATATACCCCGCAGTATGACCTGGCCGGAAGTGTGACCCGACTGGAGCTTGGCGACTCACTGGCGACCCGCTTGGACCGGGCAGTTTATGATTCATCGGAGACCCGGCGGGCGGGTCAGATGGGCGACAAGGCCCAAGGCCCAGTAGGCCGTTTCATGTGATGGCAGGCCGACTTAAAGAGCAAAGGCGTGAGGAATATCTCCCTTACAGGGAATCAAGACCCGGACTTATATCCGGCTTGTAGTAGAAGATAGGCGAGTCCTAATCCTATTTGGAATCCACATGTAACCCTCCCCTCTAACTTATATAAGGAGGGACAAGCAACAAGAAACAATATCTAGGGCTAGACATAAAGGGGGAGCCAACTTATGCGGCGACTCCCTCATGAGCATAATGAGACCTAGCCACAAACAGCATGTAGGGCTATTCCGGATGATGTTTCCCGGGTCCCGAAGCTGTCTAAATCTTTGTCTTGGGTGTCGCGTCCCTCGTCCCGATCAACCCCTCTCAAGCTACTACATAGATGCGTTGGCCTCGCGACTAAGTCCTGACACTAAGGACATCTGCCGTGACAAATCCACGACAGTTGGCGCCCACCGTGGGGCTTGCGCATGGTGGTGTTGAGTTCTTGGAGGGATCTTTTCTAGGGATCAAGAAGCTCGCGACATGCCGGATTAACGAGCTGGTATGAAAGTATCTACATCATCTACACGACGAGCGGTTGGAATAGCAGAGACCAGATTGAGATGAATTAGGGTTTGATGTTCTGTGCGCCACCGGCGACGCAACACTATCCGTCAAAACCAACGGAAGATTAATTTCGTTTGGACGCCGAGTACTGCAAGCTGTCAAATCCTAGGTTCCATCAAGACCGACAAAATTTTCTGCTGCTGTCCGATTTGCCGAGTTCCACAAGTTCCTGCTGCCGGCTCAAGATCCGGAGGACGCGGATGTGAATCCATCCAAAATCAACCACGACACGTGGATAGCCTCGTTCCTCCTCCGGCTCGAATCCGCCTCCGCTGCCACCGCGTTGAGCCACCGGCCGCCGAGCCCTACGAGCCGACCGGCCATCGTTGGGTTTCTGCTGCCGAGCCGCCATGGCCCTGAGTCGTTCTCACCACTGCTTTGACCCGCCGGTGCCGCCCCTGGCCGAGTGGCTTGGCTTCGCTCCTGCCGTAAGCCGCCGGCCGTGCTTGTTGCCTGCGAGCTACCGGATTCCTCTGAATCGTCGGCACACCTTCAACCGCCGAGCCTCACCTTCGCCCTGCCTCTAAGCTGGCCCCTGCTGAGCCATCTCTGTTACTGTCCAGCGCCTCAAATCTCCTGACCACGCCTCTGCATCAGAGTCGCCTCGTCCGGGCCGAGTTGACCCGACCTCGAAACGCTTCTGCCATGGTGTTAAGCGCTGAGCCGCTGTGCCTTGCCTCCGGACCGTGGACGACTGCCTTGAGTCGCATGTCTCTGGTTCCAACCTGGACCCTGCCTCGCCAAGTCGCCTCCGGGTCGCTGTGGGCCGCTCTGCTGTTGAGCCGTTCTTTTCCAACCCCCCAGCGTGCCTCTGCCACCAGGCTGACCTTGCTGACGCGCTGTCGCGCCTGCGGTGCTCCTCTGCTGAGCCGTCCAGCTCAGACCCTGCTGTGACCCGCCTCGCCTGCTACGAACCGTCTCCATCACCTATGGAGCAGCCGCTGCTGGGCCGCCACGGACTCGCCCCGCTGCCTGGAGCCGCCCCTGTCGGGTCATGCCTGGCCTCTGTTCCGAGCTCCACAAGCTGCCAGTCGCGTCATGGGTTGTCTCGTGGCTGGTCCCCTGTTGCTGGCTACCTTGAACATATGGAACGGCTTATGGGGAACACGAGCCTGGTGGTCCTATAGTACTTGTACAAATTGCCATAGCTCAAAGTCAGAAAGAGAGAAAAAGACTGCCAAAGAAAAGGCAGTAGTCAGCGTGTTCATGCGTGTACGGATGACAAAGCACATGCATGGGCGATCCTATAAACCGGCTGACCCCAGCAAACCAAGGCCTCTTTGCCTCGTTTCATGGTTGAGCCGCTGCTCAAGCATTGCCTACGACAGACAACTACTATTGGGGCCAAGAAACACAATTCAAGTTACAACAGTACTAGACAAAAGATGGTCACGTGGATTTTATGCTATATTACATCAGCAGAGCTCAACATGCATATACTGTTCAGCATTATCTGGCACCAGCATCTGCATTCGTATAACAAAGACAAAATCAGGTATTGTTATATTTGCGGATATGAAGCGCGCGCCGACATCGGTTTGCACTGACGATCATCGGTGTTGCGCTACTCGACAAACGCACGGTCCGTTCTATGTCAAGACGCATGTAAGCCGCCGCCCTACTGTGCAGTCTACGTCAACACCATAGCCGGTTCACGTGTCCGCGCTAGCTTACAAGCGCCGTGGCCAACTCGCTGTCCGAAACAGCTTACAAACATCACGGCTGACTCACCCGTCCGCATCGGTTTACCACGATATGGCCGGTTCACCCGTGAGCGACTTCAACTTCACCTAGCGATCATCAATTCCATGGCGGATTATTTCCGGCCTGGCACATCAGGTGATATCCATCTAAAATATAATTTATTGGTACATATTATTTTTTGTCAAAGAGCAGTTTATCTTTGCCTTGGTCTACAATATTGTTTATGCAGGGCAATTATTTATGACAAAAAGTGATATTATACCGCGGAGATGGAAGCACGCCAACATCTTTTGGCACAGGTGGTCGTTGTTACTCAACGGACTCCCGCACCGGCTTACAACGCCGTGGCTGTCTCTCGCGACCACGCCGGCTTACAATGAGGAGGACAGCCCATCCGCACCGGCTTACAACACCGCAGCCGACTCATCTATCCAAGCCGCCTTTGATGCTGCGGTCGTCTTTACCGTCCGTCTCTCGCGGCCTGGTCTATATCAACACACATGGCCGCGCCTGTCTGCGTGAGCTGTTTATTGAGTATGAGCAAGTCAGTACTTGGGAAGCCCAGTTTTCTCCCAACAAATTGGAGACAAATTATCATGTATTATTAGCCGCCGTCTGCACTGTATGGCTCAATGGGCAGGCGCACAAGTCGCCGCACTACGGTTTGGTTCACTTCAAACAGCCAGTTGGAAGGAACCATTGGCCGAGTTGCTGACACGGTTCATACGAGATCATTTATAACCTGCCGCAGTCACCTCAACCTTCTGTGGATTCACATCGCGCTATCAACGCCAATGATATACACCTTCTGCTATGGTCAAACTGTTGGGGAACGTAGCAGAAATTCAAAATTTTCCTACGTGTCACCAAGATCTATCTATGGAGAAACTAGCAACGAGGGAAGGAGAGTGCATCTACATACCCTTGTAGATCGCTAAGCAAAAGCGTTCATGAGAACGGGGTTGAAGGAGTCGTACTCGTCGTGATCCAAATCACCGGAGATCCTAGTGCCGAACGGACGGCACCTCCGCGTTCAACACACGTACAGCCGGTGGCGTCTCCCATGCCTTGATCCAGCAAGGAGAGAGGAGAGGTTGAGAAGACTCCATCCAGCAGCAGCACAACGGCGTGGTGGTGGTGGAGGCGTGGCAATCCCGCAGGCCGCCAAGCACCAAGGGAGAGGAGGAAGAGGAGAGGCAGGCTGCACCAAGAGGAGAGGTTCTCGTGTGTGGCAGCCCCAAACCTCAACTATATATAGGGGGAAGGGGGGGCTGCGCCCCCTTTAGGGTTTCCCCACCCCAAGGGGTGCGGCCAGCCCTAGATCCCATCTAGGGGGGGCGGCCAAGGGGGGAGGAGTGCCTCCCAAGTCAAGTGGAGGCCTCCCCTTTAGGGTTTACCCTTCCCATGCGCATGGGCCTTGGGGGGGCTGGTGCCCCTGGCCCATTAAGGCTAGGGCGCCCCCTTACAGCCCATGCTACTGTATTGGACGTGGTGCAACAATTTCCGGACCTCCGGACCCCTCCGAATCCTCTAGAACCTTCCAGAGCTTCACGGTACAATACCGAAAAACCCGAACTTTTCCTAACCCAACAACAACTTTCCATATATAAATCTTTACCTCCGGACCATTCCGGAACTCCTCGTGATGTCCGGGATCTCATCCGGACTCGAACAACATTCGGTAACCACATACAAACTTCCTTTATAACCCTAGCGTCATCGAACCTTAAGTGTAGACCCTACGGGTTCGGGAGACATGTAGACATGACCGAGGCGTTCTCCGGTCAATAACCAATAGCGGATCTGGATACCCATATTGGCTCCCACATGTTCCACGATGATCTCATCGGATGAACCACGATGTCAAGGACTCAATTGATCCGTATACAATTCCCTTTGTCTAGCGGTATTGTACTTGCCGAGATTCGATCGTCGGTATACCGATACCTTGTTCAATCTCGTTCTTGGCAAGTCTCTTTACTCGTCCCGTAACACATCATCCGTGATCAACCCCTTGGTCACATTGTGCACATTATGATGATGTCCTACCGAGTGGGCCCAGAGATACCTCTCCGTCAACGGAGTGACAAATCCCGCCTCGATTCGTACCAACCCAACAGACACTTTCGGAGATACCTGTAATGCACCTTTATAGCCACCCGATTCGTTGTGACGTTTGGTACACCAAAGCATTCCTACGGTATCGGGAGTTGCACAATCTCATGGTCTAAGGAAAAGATACTTGACATTAGAAAAGCTTTAGCATACGAACTACGATCTTTGTGCTAGGCTTAGGATTGGGTCTTGTCCATCACATCATTCTTCTAATGATGTGATCCCATTATCAACGACATCCAATGTCCATGGTCAGGAAACCGTAACCATCTATTGATCAACGAGCTAGTCAACTAGAGGCTTACTAGGGACATGGTGTTGTCTATGTATCCACACATGTATCTGAGTTTCCTATCAATACAATTATAGCATGGATAATAAACGATTATCATGAACAAGGAAATATAATAATAACTAATTTATTATTGCCTCTAGGGCATATTTCCAACAGTCTCCCACTTGCACTAGAGTCAATAATCAAGTTCACATCGTCATGTGATTAACACTCACACGTCACATCGCCATGTGACCAACATCCAAAGAGTTTACTAGTGTCATTTAAACTAGTTCACATCATCATGTGATTAAGACTCAATGAGTTCTGAGGTTTGATCATGTTTTGCTTGTGAGAGAGGTTTTAGTCAACGGGTCTGAACCTTTCAGATCCGTGTGTGCTTTGCAAATTTCTAAGTCATATTGTAAATGCTGCTTCCACGCTCCACTTGGAGCTATTCCAAATGGTTGTTCCACTATACGTATCCTGTTTGCTACTTAGAGTCATTCGGATAGGTGTTAAAGCTTGCATCGACGTAACTCTTTACGTCGAACTCTTTATCACCTCCATAATCGAGAAACATGTCCTTATTTACTCCAAGGACAATTTTTGACCGCTGTCCAATGATCCATTCTTGGATCATTCTTGTACCCCTTGACTGACTCATGGCAAGGCACACTTCTGGTGCGGTACACAACATAGCATACTATAGAGCCTATGTCTAAGGCATAGGGGACGACCTTCTTCCTTTCTCTCTTTTCTGCCGTGGTCGAGCTTTTAACTCTTAACTTCATACCTTACAACTCAGGCAAGAACTCCTTCTTTGACTGATCCATCTTGAACACTTTCAAGATTATGTCAAGGTATGTGCTCATTTGAAAGTACTATTGAGCGTTTTTGATCTATCCTCATAGATCTTGATGATCAATGTTCAAGTAGCTTAATCCAGGTTTTCACTTGAAAACACTTTTCAAATAACCCTATATGCTTTACAGAAAATTCTACATCATTTCTGATCATCAATATGTCAACAACATATACTCAGCAGAAATTCTATAGTGCTCCCACTCACTTCTTTGGAAATACAAGTTTCTCATAAACTTTGTATAAACCTAAAATCTTTGATCATCTCATCAAAGTGCACATTCCAACTCCGAGATGCTTACTCCAGTCCTTAGAAGGATCGCTGGAGCCAGCATACCTTTTAGCATCCTTAGGATTGACAAAACTTTCTGATTGTATCACATACAACCTTTCCTTACGAAAACAGGTAAGGAAACTTGTTTTGACATCCATCTGCCAGATTTCATAAATGCGGCTAATGCTAACATGATTCCGACGGACTTAAGCATCGCTACGGATGAGAAAATCTCATCGTAGTCAACTCCTTGAACTTGTGAAAAACTCTTCGCCACAAGTCGAGCTTCATAGACGGTGACATTACCGTCCACGTCCGTCTTCTTCTTAAAGATCCATTTATCTCAATGGCTTGCCGATCAACGGGCAAGTCCACCAAAGTCCATGCTTTGTTCTGATACATGGATCCTATCTCGGATTTCATGGCCTCTAACCATTTGTCGGAATATGGGCCCACCATCGCTTCTCCATAGCTCGTAGGTTCATTGTTGTCTAGCAACATGACCTTCAAGACAGGATTGCGTACCACTCTGAAGTAGTACGCATCCTGGTCACCCTACGAGGTACGGTAGTGACTTGATCCGAAACTTCATGATCACTATCATAAGCTTCTACTTCAATTGGTGTAGGTGCCACGGGAAAAACTTCCTGTGCCCTGCTGCACACTAGTTGAAGTGATGGTTCAATAACCTCATCAAGTCTCCACCATCCTCCCACTCAACTTTTCGAGACGAACTTTTCCTCGAGAAAGGACCCGATTCAAGAAACAATCCCTATTGCTTCCGGATCTGAATTAGGAGGTATACCCAACTGTTTTTGGGTGTCCTATGAAGATGCATTTTATCCGCTTTGGGTTCGAGCTTATCAACCTGAAACTTTTCCACATAAGCATCGCAACCCCAAACTTTTAAGAAACGACAACTTAGGTTTCTCCAAACCATAGTTCAAACAGGGTCGTCTCAACGGAATTACGTGGTGCCCTATTAAAGTGAGTGCGGTTGTCTCGAATGCCTAACCCATGAACGATAGTGGTAATTCGATAAGAGACATCATGGTACGCACCATATCCAATAGGGTGCAACTATGATGTTCGGACACACCATCACACTATGGTGTTCCAGGCGGTATTAGTTGTGAAACAATTTCCACAATGTCTCAATTGTGTACCAAACTCATAACTCAAATATTCATCTCTATGATCACATCACGACATTTTATCCTCTTGTCAAGAAGATCTTCAACTTCACTCTGAAATTACTTGAACCTTTCAATAATTCAGACTTGTGTTTCATCAAGTAAATATACTCAACATCTACTAAAATCATCGTGAAGTAAGAACATAACGATATTCATCAGATGCCTCAAAGACTCATTGGACTGCACACATCAAAATGTGTTACTTCCAACAAGTTGCTATCTTGTTCCATCTTACTGAAACCAAGGCTTTTCAGTCATCTTGCCCATGTGGTATGATTTGCATATCTCAAGTGATTCAAAATCAAGTGAGTCCAAACGATCCATCTGCATGGAGTTTCTTCATGCGTATACACCAATAGACATGGTTCACATGTCTCAAACTTTTCAAAAATGAGTGAGTCCAAAGACCCATCAACATGGAGCTTCTTCATGCGTTTTATACCAATATGACTTACATGACAGTGCCACAAGTAAGTGGTACTATCATTACTATCTTATACCTTTTGGCATGAAAATGTGTATCACTACAATCGAGATTCAATAAACCATTCTTTTAGGTGCAAGACCATTGAAGGTATTATTCAAATAAATGAGTAACCATTATTCTCCTTAAATGAATAACCGTATTGCGATAGACATAATCCAATCATGTCTATGCTCAACGCAAACACCAAATAACAATTATTTAGGTTTAACACCTAATCTCGATGGTAGAGGGAGCGCGATGCTTGATCACATCAACCTTGGAAACACTTCCAACATATATCGTCACTCACCTTTAGCTAGTCTCCGTTTATTCCGTAGCTTTTATTTCGAGTTACTAACACTTAGCAACCGAACCGGTATCTTAATACCCTGGTGCTACTAGGAGTACTAGTAAAGTACACATTAACACAATGTATATCCAATATACTTCTATCGACCTTGCCAGCCTTCTCATCTACCAAGTATCTAGGGCAGTGGCTGTTCCCCTTATTACAGAAGCACTTAGTCTCGGGTTTGGGTTCAACCTTGGGTTTCTTCACTAGAGCAGCAGCTGATTTGCCGTTTCATGAAGTATCCCTTCTTGCCCTTGCCCTTCTTGAAACTAGTGGTTTCTCCAACCATCAACAATTGATGCTCCTTCTTGATTTCTACTTTCACGGTGTCAAACATCGCGAATACTTCAAGGATCATCATATCTATCCCTGATATGTTATAGTTCATCACGAAGCTCTAGCAGCTTGGTGGCAATGACTTTGGAGAAACACCACTATCTCATCTGGAAGATCAACTCCAACTCGGTTCAAGTGATTGTTGCACTCAGACAATCTGAGCACAAGTTCAACGATTGAGCTTTTCTCCCTTATTTTGCAGGCTAAGACAATCGTCGGAGGTCTTATACCTCTTGACGTGGGCACGAGCCTGAAATCCCAATTTCAGCCCTTGAAACATCTCATATGATCCGCGATGTTTCGAAAACGTCTTTGGTGCCTCAACTCTAAACCGTTTAACTGAACTATCACGTAGTTATCAAAACGTGTATGTCCGATGTTCGCAACATCCACAAACGACGTTTGGGGTTCAGCACACTGAGCAGTGCATTAAGGACATAAGCTTTCTACTGTCCGCATAATCGCTACTTTCAACTTTCAACTATATTTTCTCTAGGAATATATCTAAACAATGGAACTAAAGCGCGAGCTTACGACATAATTTGCAAAAGGTCTTTTGACTATGTTCAGGATAATTAAGTTCATCTTATGAACTCCCACTCAGATAGACATCCCTCTGGTCATCTAAGTGATTACATGATCCGAGTCAACTAGGCCGTGTCCGATCATCACGTGAGACGGACTAGTCATCATCGGTGAACATCTTCATGTTGATCGTATCTACTATACGACTCATGCTCGACCTTTCGTCTCTGTGTTCCGAGGCCATGTCTATACATGCTAGGCTCGTCAAGTTAACCCTAAGTGTTTCGTGTGTGTAAATCTGTCTTACACCCGTTGTATGTGAACGTAAGAATCCATCACACCCGATCATCACGTGGTGCTTAGAAGCGACGAACTTTAGCAACGGTGCACAGTTAGGGGAGAACACTTCTTGAAATTGTTGTAAGGGATCATCTTATTTACTACCGTCGTTCTAAGTAAACAAGATGCATAAACATAATAAACATCACATGCAATTATATAGTAGTGACATGATATGGCCAATATCATATAGCTCCATTGATCTCCATCTTCGGGGCTCCATGATCATCATCGTCACCGGCATGACACCATGATCTCCATCATCGTGTCTTCATGAAGTTGTCTCGCCAACTATTACTTCTACTACTATGGCTACCGGTTAGCAATAAAGTAAAGTAATTACATGGCGTTGTTTAATGACACGCAGGTCATACAATAAATAAAGACAACTCCTATGGCTCCTGCCGGTTGTCATACTCATCGACATGCAAGTCGTGAATCCTATTACAAGAACATGATAAATCTCAAACATCACATATCATTCATCACATTCTTCCTTGCCATATCACATCACATAGCATACCCTGCAAAAACAAGTTAGACGTCCTCTAATTGTTGTTTGCATGTTTTACGTGGCTGCTATGGGTTTCTAGCAAGAACGTTTCTTACCTACGCAAAACCACAACGTGATATGCCAATTGCTATTTACCCTTCATAAGGACCCTTTTCATCGAATCCGTTCCGACTAAAGTGGGAGAGACTGGCTCATGATGCCACTGTTGGGGAACGTAGCAGAAATTCAAAATTTTCCTACGTGTCACCAAGATCTATCTATGGAGAAAATAGCAACGAGGGAAGGAGAGTGCATCTACATACCCTTGTAGATCGCTAAGCGGAAGCGTTCATGAGAACGGGGTTGAAGGAGTCGTACTCGTCATGATCCAAATCACCGGAGATCCTAGTGCCGAACGGACGGCACCTCCGTGTTCAACACACGTACAGCCCGGTGACGTCTCCCATGCCTTGATCCAGCAAGGAGAGAGGGAGAGTTTGAGGAAGACTCCATCCAGCAGCAGCACAACGGCGTGGTGGTGGTGGAGGAGCGTGGCAATCCCGCAGGGCTTCGCCAAGCACCAAGGGAGAGGAGGAAGAGGAGAGGTAGGGCTGCACCAAGAGGGAGAGGTTCTCGTGTGTATGGCAGCCCCAAACCTCAACTATATATAGGGGGAAGGGGGGGCTGCGCCCCCTTTAGGGTTTCCCCACCCCAAGGGGTGCGGCCAGCCCTAGATCCCATCTAGGGGGGGCGGCCAAGGGGGGAGGAGTGCCTCCCAAGTCAAGTGGAGGCCTCCCCTTTAGGGTTTACCCTTCCCATGCGCATGGGCCTTGGGGGCTGGTGCCCCTGGCCCATTAAGGCTAGGGCGCCCCCTTACAGCCCATGCTACTGTATTGGACATGGTGGAACAATTTCCGGACCTCCGGACCCCTCCGGAATCCTCTGGAACCTTCCGAAGCTTCCGGTACAATACCGAAAAACCCGAACTTTTTCGAACCCAACAACAACTTTCCATATATAAATCTTTACCTCCGGACCATTCCGGAACTCCTCGTGACGTCCGGGATCTCATCCGGGACTCCGAACAACATTCGGTAACCACATACAAACTTCCTTTATAACCCTAGCGTCATCGAACCTTAAGTGTGTAGACCCTACGGGTTCGGGAGACATGTAGACATGACCGAGACGTTCTCCGGTAAATAACCAATAGCGGGATATGGATACCCATATTGGCTCCCACATGTTCCACGATGATCTCATCGGATGAACCACGATGTCAAGGAGTCAATTGATCCCGTATACAATTCCCTTTGTCTAGCGGTATTGTACTTGCCCGAGATTCGATCGTCGGTATACCGATACCTTGTTCAATCTCGTTACTGGCAAGTCTCTTTACTCGTCCCGTAACACATCATCCCGTGATCAACCCCTTGGTCACATTGTGCACATTATGATGATGTCCTACCGAGTGGGCCCAGAGATACCTCTCCGTCAACCGGAGTGACAAATCCCAGCTCGATTCGTACCAACCCAATGACACTTTCGGAGATACCGTAATGCACCTTTATAGCCACCCGATTCGTTGTGACGTTTGGTACACCAAAGCATTCCTACGGTATCCGGAGTTGCACAATCTCATGGTCTAAGGAAAAGATACTTGACATTAGAAAAGCTTTAGCATACGAACTACGATCTTTGTGCTAGGCTTAGGATTGGGTCTTGTCCATCACATCATTCTTCTAATGATGTGATCCCATTATCAACGACATCCAATGTCCATGGTCAGGAAACCGTAACCATCTGTTGATCAACGAGCTAGTCAACTAGAGGCTTACTAGGGGCTTGGTGTTGTCTATGTATCCACACATGTATCTGAGTTTCCTATCAATACAATTATAGCATGGATAATAAACGATTATCATGAACAAAGAAATATAATAATAACTAATTTATTATTGCCTCTAGGGCATATTTCCAACACAAACATGGAGAATCTCAACCCAACACTTCGAGTCATCTTGAGACTCGGGGGCTACAATGGTATGACTCGGCAAAACTAGCTGGTTTCAATGAATTCAAGAACTCCGGGTCATTGAAGGGAAAAATAACCCGGGCCCCGGAGATTACCGCTAGATTGATGAAAATTTAAAAGCCGTCAGAAGATTTCCGGCTCAAAAATAAGGACTCTGGTTTAAAATCTGGTTCAAGAGACCTCTTTCTCCCACAAAGCACTGAAGCTCTCAAATCCGGTTCAAAAGCCGGCCAAGGGTAAATTTTTCTCTCACAAAATTTTGAAGATCTCAAATCCGGTTCAAAAGCCGGCCCAGGGTAAATTTTTCTCTCACAAAATTTTGAAGCTCTCAAATCTGGTTCAAAATCCAGCTCAAGGTAAATTTGTCCCTCACAAATTTTTGAAGCTTTCAAATCTGGTTTAAACTTCCGATTCAAAAAGAATTAATCTCTAGCAGGTTTGAGTTCTCAGAAAAATTAAAGGTTGCCAAAAAGAACTTGCTGCCATGATGCGCAGTTCAAACTTGGGTATCCTGCCTTACGGCTTATCTTATTATGATCACTTGGGGGCTTCCTGCTCATCGAGCATAGCTATCAGTACCCTCTTGATCGGCGCAATGCCAAAACTTATATGGTCACTTGGGGGCTTCCTGTTCAAACATAGGTCGTATTCGAACAAAAGAGAACATAGCTGTCGATACCCTTTTGATTAGTAAAATGCTGAACCTACTTGGGGGCTTCTTGATCGTATCCGAATCATAGCTCAACCCCTTTGGGAATCGACGTGGATCGTATTCGAATCAGCGTCGCTAAACAACTCTTAAGGTCATTTGGGGGCTTCCTGTTCAAACATAGGTCGTATTTGAACCAAAGAGAACATAGCTGTCGATACCCACTTTGATCGGCAACGCCAACGCCACTGGGGGCTATATGATCGTATTCGAATCTTAGCTTAACCCCTTTGGAACGGTTTACTGGTCGTATTCGAATCAGAAGCCTCAAATTTTTATCTGTTTTCATACAATCACAAGTATTTGAGTTGTCACAAATATCATATGTGCCGGCTTTTACAGGGTTGAGTTATCAACTTCACCCTCCGGGTCACGTGAACCGGTGGTATCATCTAAAGGATCATAAGTATGATAACATCAATTGTGTCTTAACATCATGATTGATAACCGGCATGTCTATTTATGATTCTTTTCGGGTTTTTTATATGACCCGCCCTGCGAAAAACCGCCAAGGGTTCTTGTCATCTACTTGTGTGCAGGGTAAGACTACATTTGGGTGGTTACCCGCCCTGGATCTTGACGTTAAGTCGCCAGGGCATATGTTGTTTAAACTCTGTGCAGGATTTGCAGAACTATGACTTATATAACTGCTTCAGTCCAAGCTCATCACTGAAGTTGGTGTCTCAAAGGGGTTATCAATTATTGATTTTCTCAAGGGCTATAGGCCACCGGGTTACAAAAATTCCGGCTTAAAATGAATGCGCATTAAGTCATCATCGGCCAAGAGCCGCCAGGTATTTAAACTCCGGATTTACTTGTCAACCGATGAGGTATTCAAATCTTTAATAGCCAAAACTGGCTGGATTTTCATGATGATATTGAATGATTGAGGTTTTCATACCGGATTATATTATTCAAATCTTGAATAGCCAACATGGCTGGATTTCTATTGTGATTATCAATAACCAGTGTTATGATTGAGGTTTTCAAAGTCGCTTTAGCGCAACGGCTATTATTTTTATCAATGGGCATGATTTATTTTACAATAGAGGAAATAGTCCCGAGTCGCTGCAGGCTTATGACCCGGCACTTGGGGGCTACATTGTTCAAATCGAGATTACATCGAATATACAAGTCCCATGTGACTGCCAGCATGCACCATGGCACTTGGAGGCTAATGCAAAGTCATTTTTTGCTCAACTTATTGAAGACCCGACTCATCACATTTTAAATGAGCCGGCCCTTGGGGGCTACCAATTGCTCCTGTCAGAAATTCAAGACAATTCTAGGATGACCCGGCTACACTACTATGACTATAGCCAACTCATGGGGGCTACACAACTGGATTTTATTTAAAGCCATGGTGATAAGTCCCGGCTTATTCATGCTGATTAAACCGGCCCTTGGGGGCTATAGGTAATATGGATATAAGGGAGAAATATCTTCAAATTCTCAGTTTGGGTAAATCAGATTGACCCGGTGTCTGCAAAAATCATAAACCGGCGTCGGCGGCAATTATGACTCGGCATCATCTATTTATAACCCGGCAATTTTGGTAATCATAAACTGGCAAGTTTTATATCTTCAAGCCGGCTGAATATAAGTTGAATATTTGAAGACCAATATTTTTGTCAAGTCAGAGCATTGAAAGCCGACTCAATTGATTATTTCTTATAATATTTTTCTACAAGAGACCAATGCCAGCAAATTGACTCTGAAGCTGGCCTATTGACCCGGATTTCTCAAAAGAAGTATCTGGATTTTTTGCATTCACAAAGTTTGAACATATATACTAAAAGAGATTTGCTATGAGTTCATGGGCATGTATCAAGAAGGAAATGACAAGGATTTAAGGATGATCAAGTGCCGGTTTACAAGAATATTAACCCGGGGCACAGCCTGTCAATTTTGTTCTTGTGTTTATTTTGCAGCATAAGTTTACCATGGAAAACTCCAAGCTAAACTGGGGGCTAATGTCGGGGATATACCCCGCAGTATGACCCGGCCGGAAGTGTGACCCGGCTGGAGCTTGGCGACTCACTGGCGACCCTCTTGGACCGGGCGGTTTATGATTCATCGAAGACCCGCCGGGCGGGTCAGATGGGTGACAAGGCCCAAGGCCCAGTAGGCCGGTTCATGTGGTGGCGGGCCGACGTAAAGAGCAAAGGTGTGAGGAATATCTCCCTTACAGGGAATCAAGACCCGGAATTATATCCGGCTTGTAGTAGAAGATAGGCTAGTCCTAATCCTATTTGGACTCCACATGTAACCCGCCCCTCTAACTTATATAAGGAGGGACAAGCAACAAGAAACAATATCTAGGGCTAGACATAAAGGGGGAGCCGGCTTATGCGGCGACTCCCTCATGAGCATAATGAGACCTAGCCACTAACAGCATGTAGGGCTATTCCGGATGATGTTTCCCGGGGCCCGAAGCTGTCTAAATCTTTGTCTTGGGTGTCACGTCCCTCGTCCCGATCAACCCCTCTCAAGCTACTACATAGATGCGTTGGCCTCGCGACTAAGTCCTGACACTAAGGACATCTGCCGTGAAAAATCCATGACAACTGTCATTTGCATCCATTACTATTAATTTATATTGAGTATGACTGTGATTGGATCTCTTTTACCATGAATTACAATGTTTAGTTAGTCCTTGATCTTTAGAGGTGCTCTGCATTTATGTTTGGCGGTGTCAGAAAGGGCTAGCGAGATACCATCTTGTTATATCATATTATGATTGTTTTGAGAAAGTGTTGTCATCCGAGATTTATTATTATTGCTCGCTAGTTGATTATGCCATTGATATGAGTAAACATGAGACCTATATGTTATTGTGAATATGGTTAGTTCATAATCTTTGCTGAAAACTTGAATGCTGGTTTTACATATTTACAACAACAAGAGCAAACTTAGTTTGTAAAAGTTTTTCTTTATCACTTTCAATTTTTCAACTGAATTGCTTGAGGACAAGCAAAGGTTTAAGCTTGGGGGAGTTGATACGTCTCCATCATATCTACTTTTCCAAACACTTTTGCCCTTGTTTTGGACTCTAACTTGCAAGATTTGAATGGAACTAACCTGGACTAACACTGTTTTCTACAGAATTTCCATGGTGTTATTTTTGTGCAGAAATAGAAGTTCTCGGAATGACCTGAAACTTCACGGAGAATATTTTTGGAATATATAAAAAATACTGGCGAAAGAATCAAGACCAGGGAGCCCACACCCTGTCCACGAGAGTGGGGGCGCGCGTACCCCCCTGGGCGCGCCCCTGCCTCGTGGCCCCCCTGAGGCTCCACCGACCTCAACTCCAACTCTATATATTCACGTTCGGGGAGAAAAAAATCAGAGAGAAGGATTCATCACGTTTTACGATATGGAGCCGCCTCCAAGCCCTAATATCTCTCGGGAGGGCTGATCTGGAGTCCGTTCGGGGCTCCAGAGAGGGGAATCCATCGCTGTCGTCATCATCAACCATCCTCCATCACCAATTTCATGATGCTCACCGCCGTGCATGAGTAATTCCATCATAGGTTTGCTGGACGGTGATGGGTTGGATGAGATTTACCATGTAATCGAGTTAGTTTTGTTAGGGTTTGATCCCTAGTATCCACTATGTTCTGAGATTGACGTTGCTATGACTTTGCTATGCTTAATGCTTGTCACTATGGCCCGAGTGCCATGATTTCAGATCTGAACCTATTATGTTTTGATGAATATATGTGAGTTCTTGATTCTATCTTGCAAGTCAATTGTCACCTACTATGTGTTATGATCCGGTAACCCCGAAGTGACAATAATCGGGACCACTCCCGGTGATGACCGTAGTTTGAGGAGTTCATGTATTCACTAAGTGTTAATGCTTTGGTCAGGTACTCTATTAAAAGGAGGCCTTAAAATCCCTTAGTTTCCAATAGGATCCTGCTGCCACGGGAGGGTAGGACAAAAATGTCATGCAAGTTCTTTTCCATAAGCACGTATGACTATATTCGAAATACATGCCAACATTACATTGATGAATTTGAGCTAGTTCTGTTTCACCCTAGGTTATAACTGTTGCATGAGGAATCACATCCGACATAATTATCCATCACTGATCAAATGCCTACGAGCTTTTTACATATTGATCTTTGCTTAGTTAATTTACCGTTGCCACTGTTACAATTACTACTAAACTTCTACTGTTACTTTTGCCACCGTTACTGTTACTTCCATATTACTTTGCTACTAAATAATTTGCTGCAGATATTAAGTTATCCAGGTGTGGTTGAATTGACAACTCAGCTGCTAATACTTGAGAATATTCTTTGGCTCCCTTTGTGTCGAATCAATAAATTTGGGTTGAATACTCTACCCTCCAAAACTGTTGTGATCCCCTATACTTGTGGGTTATCAATACACAGGTTGACACCCCGCGGCTCACGGAGTCCCGGTCGGCTCATACGCAAACGTGTCCGGCTCGGTGACTAACTATACATACCTTACAATACAAGTCATACATACATGGCGGTTTACACTTATGGGCCTTAAGCCGCCTTTGGGCTTCGGGCCCTTATCAAGTCTCTTTCATGAACCTCTACCATCTACATCTTCATGGGCTTTGTTGTGATGAATCACCATTGGGATAACCCGGCCTTTCCTGGGCAGGTCATACCCAATAGTTACACATCCCCAACATTAGGCTCCAGGTTGATTTGAACTTGTTCATGTCAATCTTCAACACTTAGAAAAAATCCGTCTTCACTTGTTCTTGCAAGATATTGTAACCCGCCATGATGTCATCTCCTAGAATTATGGAATCCCGCCATGACGTCATCTGTCATTAATTTCACACAATACCCAGCATATCTTAATAGATCCTTATCTTTAATAACCATCCCAAAGATCGAGGCGTCTGAGCGGTTAGATAATCATTCTTTGTCCTCCTCGATTTTTGCGCCCGCTTGTTTCCCCTTTCCTTATAAATTGGGTGAGGCAGCCTTCTCATTTTCCCCTTCTCCTTCGCATATTCAACCTCTCTGTTCGCGACACATCTACACATCTAGGCACTGCTGCCGTTGAGCTCGTCAGCTTCCTCAACTCCGGCCGCTACATCGACCTGAACGAATCTAGAGAACTGCCGCGCCTCTCTGTTGTACAACAGACCTAGTAAGCACATCACTTTTCCCCGCTGTCGACCTCCATTAGGGTTTCTGAAGTTCTTAGGAGTTCATCGTCGCTCTTCACCCTACCTCTGTTTAATATCTAGTTTGATCCAAAGATAACACTTAAAACATGCGGAATCTGTTTCTGTACCTTCCCTTAATCACCAAATATGCTTCTTAGACGCAGAAATATTGCCAATATGCTAGTTCCTTGGCCGTTGTGATATTAGACTTTGATTTTATCTTTCTTTTCCGAACAGCGTCAGATCCAAAATCGACTGCACCAATGTATAAAACCTGTTTATCCAACACTTAGCAGAATTTGCTCTTGATAGATCTTAAATTTTTGTATTGTCATGGCGGCTTACATCACCAGTTATAACTAGGCGTATGTCATTAGGCCCCATTTAAGCCGCTAATCTTTATATATATTGCAGCGTTCACCTCCGGCTTAACGAATCACCTGAAACTGGCAAATTTCCTTTCTTTTAGGCTTCTTCCTTCACAATGCCGAAGACAGTCACTTCATGTAATTTGGCTCCCTCTATTGTTACCGAAGACATGCTCAAAGATTTTGTCAAAATCGGCTATTTACTAGTAAAACATATCATGCATTGGCGCTCCCCCAAACCAGGCGAAGAAAGACCTCAGTCAAAGGATGGTGAGGTCATTGTTTTTACTGATCACATGAATCGGGGCAGCTCACCGCCTGGATCCAAATTTTTCCGAGACGTTCTGGAATTCTTTCAACTCCATCCTCAAGACATCGTACCCAATTCCATTTCAAACATCTGCAATTTTCAAGTTTTCTGTGAAGTGTACCTTCAAGAAGAACCTAGTGTTGAACTCTTCAAGGAATATTTTTATCTGAACCGGAAAAACGAGTTTACTAATGGAACCAACTTAGAACTTGGCGGGGTCTCAATTCAACGAAGAAGAGATGCTATCTTCCCCCTTGCTCTCCTGCCGAGCCACCCCAAAGATTGGAACCAAACATAGTTCTATTTTAAAGATACTTCTCCGACTGATGAAAATCCACTGCCGGTTTATCATGTCCAGCGGCTCGACCCAAAACATCATCTTCTCGAAAATCTTACCACTATTGAACATGCAAAGCTTGCACCCACTATTGCAAAGGTCAAGGCCCTGCTGGGAAATGGGTTAACCGGTATTGACTTGGTTCGGTGCTGGGTTTCTTGGCGAATCATACCCTTGAGCCGCCGATCCGTCTTAATGTGCACTTACATGGGTGGTGCAAAAGGCCACTGAGCCATAGCTCCGTGTGCCTAACTGGTAATGCAGTCAATGAAATGATGAAGACCCTTCTGAACGAGAGCCTAGAAAGTTGCGGCAAAGTGGGACTGAACCCTTTCTGCAAACTTAACCCGCCACCAAATGTGAGTCTCTAAATCACTTACTTCACCTTATCATTCAAATGTTCTATTAACTCAACTTTGATGATTTTCACAGGCTGAATCCGATTTGTGGAATAAGGAATATGACCATGAAGCTGCCAAGAAAAGCGAGGGCCAAAGCGAAAGCCGCCAAGAGAGCCACCAAAAAGAATAAGAAGAAATTAAGTGCTTCTGAGATGTTTGAACTGGACGACAGTACTGAGTCGGAGGTAGCCCTTGATTCCCTTGGCTCCTTTTTCAACTATCTTATTGACACTGATTATCATCACGATGACATGGGGGCCAATCAAGCGGTAGAAGAAGAGGTAACTATTATTTCCTCCGACTCAGCGCCTTTGCCAAGACAGAAAATTCGACGGGTAACCTGGAAAGTAAGCTTTTCACACCCCTTAGCTCATTTGGATCCTCACTTTCTTCTGAAGCAACATCAGCACGAGAACCGGCGACAAACTCGGAGCAGCAAAGGTGAAGAGTTATCCTCCGGCTTACCATACACTCCAGCTCCGCAAAAACATCAAATCGAGGTCCTTCCAAATTTAAACTCTTTTTATCCGCTGGCGGGTCTCATTCGCCAGCCACTTAATTCTTCTGATTCAAACTATCAGGAGGCTTCTCGCTCTTCCTCCGGCAACTCATCATAGACCAAGCTGTCGGCTTTCAAAACTGCCCCTGGGTAACAACAATTACTTTTTATTCTCTACCTCCTTATGCTCTTTTACTTGTATTGACCTCTCATAACCCATGCAGTGGAAAAGCAAAGCCTAGCAAGACGGCAAAGGTGATCAAGCCGGCTGAAGACCCCAAAGTCCATGAACCGGAATAGCAAATTCCAGCATCTGACACCTCCGTGCTACAACCCGAAGAGTCTATCCATGATGTTCCACCAGAAATTCTTGACCTCTCCAGTGACCATACAAACCTCAATCCTTTGAGCACTGAATCGTCAAGCCCAATTAAACCGTCAGGAACACATGTCGACGATGTCGTGATCACTGTCACCGGCTTCAAAGAACCAGGACAACCTACTGTCTTGGCCAAGCACTCCGCCAAAGAGGAGTTCATTGAAAGGCGGAAAGTGAGATTTGATATCGCCAATTATTATCAATTAAACATCAGTGTAGTACTCTCTGGTTATCTCAACCAAGTGCATACCAGCCGCGATCTTGAAATTGACATGGTGAAGCAGATGCATAAAAAATATGAGGTATGAACTCCGGCTTGATACATTGTGCATATCCTGTCGGCCCCCCAAGTGTACTATGTATGATAAGATTGAATAAACTTTGCACTTCGAATAGCCATGAGTACAAAAAGCATGTTTGGTAGAATCCGTGTGTCCAAACATCAAGGGATAACCCGAGGAATCACCCCCGGTGAATTCCACTCGATGTAATCATCAAGGTGAACGTAAGAGGAACCACCCCCGAGGTTCACACTTGAGGGGTTGCACGACAGAGTCGTATCGGAAGTGGTTAAGGCGGAATCACCCCAGATGACCACGACCGTATAGCTACACTACAGGGTTAACATCAGAAGTGCTGTAGAGGTCTCACCCTCGGCACTCGATAGTAACCAGAGTGTCGAAACAACGGCGAAAGTGATGTGCGGTGACGGGGCCTAGTCTTCGAACCTGTTGATCGGGTCTTCAATGATGAAGCAGGGGCAACAAGGACAAGGTGGGGGTCACTGATGGATCACTAACCAACCTATACTAAGCAGTTTAGGATAAGCAGGTAGGTAACAATGAGCAGGTTACAAAAGCAGGCTATGCATCAGAATAGGAGCAAACAATAACAGTAGCAAAATCTAATGCAAGCATGGAAGAATGGAATGGTAGATGTCGAGATGATCAAAGGGGGGGCTTGCCTAGAAGCTCCGCTGAAAGGGAAGAAGGGTCGTCGTCGACGTAGTCGACCACATGGGAAGCATCGGTTTTGGGGTCTACCGGAGAGAAGAGGGGGAAGAAACAATAAATATAAAGCAAGAAAATCATCATAAAGCATAACATGGTAATACGTGGTGCTAGGGGTCAACTAACACAGTGCTAGACGTTGCAAATGGAGAGGGAAAACATCCGGAGGGGTTTTTCCGGCGTGTGACGTTTTCCGGATAAATGAAAAGAGAGGGGAAGGTTCCATGTTCAGCATGCTAGGGACATGTGACAGATGAATGGACCGCATATCCGAATTTGTTGGATTTTTTCGAGCAACTTTCATGTAGAAAACATTTTCATCCGAGTTACAGATTATTTTATATTAATTTTCTAAGTTTATTTGAATTTTTAGAATTATTATATTTAGCTTAAACCGAATTGACTAAGTCAATTTTGACTAGTCAAAGGGCAATTGTAGCCCACATGTCATAGACTATTTACCTAAATAAATAAATAAATCTAACTTATTTAAAAGGGCTTACATGTCATCTACTAGTATTAGACTAACTTAGCACTAATTAATACTACCACCTAGTAGTACTAATCTAAGCAAGGGCCTGGCCACTACTGGGCATAGCCCAGCCAGCCACAGCCACGGTGCACTCACACACCACGCTGCACACACGCACACCATGCTGCTCACAGCACACACGGGCGCACACGCCCATGTCCAGCTGCACGGATACACACTATGCAGAACACACACACACTACACTCACAGCTCGGCCATGGCCGGCCATAGCAGCGGCGGCAGCGAGCAGCAGCATCGACAGACAGTAGCGGCAGCAACATGAGCGACGCGGCAGGCGGCGGCAGCGGCAAATAGCAGCGACGGCACAAGGGGCAGCCATCAGCAGTACAAGGAGCAAGCAGTGGAAGTAGAGCGGCGCGGCAGCCAGCAGCACAACAGTAGTAGCAAAAGCAAGCAACATAGCTGCAGTAGCATCAGCAAAGCATCAACATGAGCGCGTACGCAGACACCGAGATTCTGCCATGACGGAGGGTGGCATGCACGGGTACAAATCAAAGCGGAGACATGGGGGAATCAAAGGGGGTGCTCACCGTGGTGCTTGTTGTTGAGGTCAGCGAGTGCGGGGTGGCAGGGATGCGTCGAATTTGACGATGAGAGACGGCTGTCGTGGTGAGGAGACGATGGTGATGTACAGCGTATGGGCCGCCCCGACTCGGTTTAGTGCTCAGGACGGACGAAGCAGGCCACACCGGACCTCCTTGATGTGCTGCCGAGCGACGGAAACGATGGTGGCCACGATGATGACGGCGACGGCGAGGTGGGGCGGAGGAGGCCGACGAGGCCGAGCGCGAGGGAGGGAGATGGGGTCGAGACGAGGACGGCGCTAGGGTTTCGGGGTGCCCGGGGGGCTTTGTAGGCAGGGGCAGGGGACGGATGGCCGCCACGCACGACCATCACCGGCGGATGGCCGCCAAGGCCCCCCTGTCCCCTGTAGCGAGAGGAACAGGACACACAGGGTGGCCTGGGTCTTTTGTGTAGCTAGCTGGGCCAAATGCCCAGTAGCACCTCTCTCTCTTTTCTGCTTCATATTTTTCTATAACTCTGTTTTGCATATTAATTTGTTAGCAAAAGAGTTTTGTAAAAAGTGTAGATGGCCACATAATTAGTATTGCAATATTTTGAGACCACACACAATGTTTTGCATCATTTGGAAAATTATAAATATTTGCTTATTTTGAAAATGCCAATTTAAATACTTTTGGACCACTTATTAATTTCCTAGGAATTTATTTGTGAGACAAACCAAGTTGGTTTCAACATGGCATTGATCAGGGAAATTTTATAGAACTTTTCGAACATTTTAGTTTTATAGCTTGAGGATAAATAATTTTGACTTGTCTTTTAAATTTGAATTTGAGGTAGGTTTGGGACAAAGTGATGATTAGAAAATTTTAATTATTATGATGTGGCACCATTAATAGGAGTTTATTGTAGCATGACACTAGAGGTGTTACACCCGTCACCAAGTTGATTAGGAGTTCTGGCTAGAGGACATGTCAGATGATGTAAATGTTCGTATGGTCAGCATCTTGGTTGGACCTGTGTGAGTTATGGAATCAAGTGTTTCGTTTCAAAAAAAGACCAAGTGACCAGAAGCCAAAAGCACCTATGGAGGCGATGGTCGCGAACGGCAGTCGGCTGTGCCAAATCATCCAAGGCGCCGGCCTGCGGCCCCACACCGCGTAGCGTTTACAGACGATGCTGGCGACCGTCGGCGTCGTAGCCCTCGCCGACGCCGGCTTCGCCTCTCGCATGGACGACATGATAGTCAACTCCATCCGCAAGTTCACCTCCGTCAAGAAGCGTGTAGCGGAAGCTCCTACTAGTCCTGTCAACTACCACACTCATGCGCGAGGGAGGGACGCAACTTCATTGACTTACTGCTCCTGCCTTTGCGTCTATGATAGGTGGGCCCAACAGGTGGTTCGCCCACCTGTCATGTAGCTAAAGGCAGGTGCAGTTAAGGCACCGGAGCTCAGTCCGCGTGGGAGAGGGCGTTGTAGTAATGAAACTTCTCGGTCTTGTACGAGTTGAGGCGACACATCAAAGCATCTTTTCGATATAAGTCTTTTACACATTTCAAATGGACTACTACATACGGATGTATGTAGACATATTTTGCTTCGTATGTAGTCACTTGTTGCAATCTCTAGAAAGACTTATATTTGGAAACGGAGGGAGTACAACGCATGCATGCATGCCGTGACCTCCCTTTTGATACTTGCATGTATTGATTTGATGCACCTTGCCAAATTTTGACTATAAATTTAACTAACCAAATTTTCATGCATGTCACAAAAAATTATGGGGCTGTTTGGATTGTGACTATTTTTGTCTTATGTTGCCACATTATTTTTCCCACACTTGCCACACTTGCCTAACTTGAGTTGCTCAAATTGTTAGACACACTTTGGCTTGCCTAAGGGAATCTTGCCACACTTTTTTGTGTCTATGACATGTGGGGTTCACTGCTAATAAAAAAAATTCTTGTCTTAGGTGTGGCTAATGAAAAAGACTTATAATTAGGAACGGAGGGAGTAGAAAATATATAAATAATAATGCATGTTGGGGCAACCCACGTTTCCCATAATTTTAGCCGTGGGCTTGTTCACAATTTTTACGAGGGGGTGGTTTTTCATTTAATGGAGGGACTTGTACCAGACTTGCACAATACAAAGTGCGACCTGACACACCGTAACACCACTTGGAACAAGCGGGTAGCTATCTCAAAAAACAATCAACAACTAAAAAAACGGTGACCTGGCACGTAGTACACAATTTTAAACAATTGTTTTGATGGAGTGAAAAAGGAAAACTACCCCACTACGTATATATAGGCCAGAGCCTCCGCGCTTGAGTGCTAGGTTTGCTCTATTAACACACTCTCATCCTCTCTAGATCTAAACAAGATAGGGGTGGTAACACAGTCTTTCTCCCTTCAAAAAACACTGTCTTCTATACTCACCGCTGGTTACAGATCCGGACGTATCCCCCTCCGCTGGTGAAGGGGAGGAGGGGCGGCCATCGACAGCGAGGGAGGAGACCCACTGCCGTCCGCACCGTTATCCCTGGCCAAGCGCCGGCGCGGGAGGTCCTCCGATCCCTTCGTCGTTGCCCTAGTGTGGGCGGATCCGGCCTCCTGCCGCCCACCTATCAACATCCCGACGACCTTCAGGTATATCTTCCTTCGAAACCGCCTTAGCTCTACTTCCCCAGCTCGCTACGTCGATGCATGTGCATCATTTTCTACCTCTCAGCCCCTCTCGATCGGATGGTCCAACGTCACCTTTTTTTTCTTCTATTGTTAGAGGTAAAGCTACTTCATGGAGTGGAATCTTGTACTTGGTTCAAACAAGAAATAAAGTGGTGGTGGGGGAATTTAGTATGTAGTACATCGGACTTGGTACAAACAGGAAGGAAAGGGGGTGAAAGTAGTACAGACTGGTCATCCAACCGGTCTCTTGGTCGAAAAGGAAAATATAGGGGTAACGCGGAACACAGTGGTATGACCAGGACTAGATTTGCTATCCACACATAGGAGTAGGTGGCTAGGGTGAACAAAAATGGGACCAACCTAGATATGTTTCTTGGATGTTTGTTTCTTGGGGCAACAAACTATGAATCACCACTTTATGCCTCGCTAGGTACATGGTCTTTGACTGCTTTGGTGCACCCACCGCCCATGCCCTTGTACCAAATATTTAGTTGTTCTTAATCTAATGCCCTTGGTAAAAATGAAGCCATGCCACTGTTATAAGCCATGACAAGTTGCTGGTCCAAACCCCCCAGCAACACTCACTATTCATCCAGAGGCAACACCACGGGGTCCTGTTCATCCACCCCACCGAACTGCTCATCAACCCCCCAAAGAACTCCTTTGCTCATCCAGAGGCAGGAGCGAAGGAATCGATCGATCAGGTTCTGTTAATAGCCATCGATCGATCGCTCGGGTTCAGTAACGCATAGCCTGCAGTGCAATCGCTCGGGTTCAGTTAGAGCCCAACGCCTCGCTTGGGTTCAGTTAGAGCCCAACGCCTCGCACCCACGCGCGTGCGTGTACGAGAGAAACGCGCATCGCTCGGTCCCGACCACCCACCATAACTGGGAACACCCCGATATTTTCCTCGCCCTCGCTTCTACCATAGTTTTTTCCATCATGGACGGCCCAAAGAATGTCATGCAGCTGCGTCTCCGGCCTGCCCAGGACGAAAAACCAATTTTCTATCATGATTTTTTGTCATAGAAGTAGGACCCCACCACATCTATGATGATACCGGGTTTTGTCACAATTATCGTCATAGAAGTGTCATAAGTATGACAGGAAAAAAATTCGTTCGGCCCAAAATGTCACGGATGTGTGTTTTTTTGTAGTGACTGCTGATTTGCTAGTTCAAAAGCTACCACAGTATGCTTATGATAGCGTTGATCAATGCATATCATATTTAGCATTACCCTGCACGCAAACAGATCACTAGTGCCCTGGCGGTTTACCACAGGGCGGGTCACAGTACCCCGTATTAAACCACTAGGGATGAATAGTCCATAACCAGGGCCGGTATAACCGCAATCTTTATACAATTGTTAATAAAATATCCTACCTATGGAATTTGCTTAGAATGTCGGCTTATCAGATCCATGCAGGAAGGGTTCCAACCCAAAGATTGATAACGCATCGCCATATTCAATGGACTCATGCTATAGGCTTACAATGTCGTAAACAAGGGGTAACATCCCAAGCTTTAGAGCCATAACTCTAAACGCAAGATTATTATTTTCTGGCGACATAGAGTCCGCCATCATGGCGGGTTATCAAAAACCCAACGATGCTCAAATATGAGACATAGACAAGGCTGCCTGGCCTGACTTGTGAAAACCATATGGTAAGAAACACAACGTTCTTCATGATGCAACGTCCTTCATGGATCTCCCGTAAAATTTCGCGACCTTCTTCAGGAGAAATGCAACGTTGAAACGCTCCTATTACACTACGATGATGCAACTCTCCGTTAACAATAGACATTGGCTTGGACCGCCGGGTTATCTGCCTGGCCAAAGTTCCATCCTCAGGTAACTCGCCCCGGGTCATATAAGCCAAATACGGAACTGTCCAATCGGGAATAGCATGAAGAGCCGCCACCAGTTGTGCTTCCGGGTCAGGAATAGCAAGATCGTCCTCTGTAGGCAATTTGACAAAAGGGTTATGCAGAATATCCAAGAAAGTATTAGGTGGCACCGGCTTATGCTGAGACCCTAGCCGGCTCAAAGCATCAGCCGCCTCATTTTTCTTGCGATCGACATGTTCAACTTGATAACCCTTGAAGTGACCCGCAATAGCATCAACCTCTCAACGATAAGCCGCCATGAGTGGATCCTTGGAATCCCAAGTACCAGAAACTTGCTGAGCCACTAGACCTGAGTCGCCAAAACACCTCACCTGGCTTAAATTCATCTCCTTAGCCATCTGAAGACCATGGAGCAAGGATTCATACTCAGCCGCATTATTAGTACAAGGGAACATCAACAAGAGAACATAGGAAAATTTATCACCTCGTGGGGAACTCAAGATATAGGGACTAATCGTATGAACACAAGCGTATAAGCTCAAAGGATAAATGCATAGGGACTAATCGTACGAACACAAGTGTATAAGCTCAAAGGGATAAACGCGCATTTAAGGTTCAACAAAGGACATCAGTTCCACACAAGCATAAGATAATACGATACCTAAACACAAAACCTACGTCATGTTTTGCTACAGGGTAGCGCGGGAGAAACAACGGCTCATCACTTGGTCCGGTAGCCGTGTGAAGCCGTTGGGACATGAAGGACCTTGGCGGCCCAAGGGGCGGCTTTCTCCTTGGCAGCTGAGACATCGGCACCCGCTGGCGGCTTCCTGAAACCATCGTCGAGGTGAAGATCTGGATGGCAGCAAGCGATGTTGCTCAAGACCATGAGGAGGGCGTCGTGGGCAAGCTTCCGGGACTCGGTCGCGAAGCGCTTGGCCCCCCCCCCTCTTCATGTACCTTCAGCTTGTTGAAGAAGACTCCCAGCTTGACGCTAGCGACCTCATGCCTGTTGATCGAGAAAGTTGGCCCATCCATGCCCATCGCTATAGTCTAGGCAGCAAGGCGCATGGCGATATCTATCAGGCTCCTAATCTAGAGATTGACCTGCTCGGATTGATTCGCCAGCTGGTCTTCTGCTTCTTTCTGGAGACGCTGGGCAGTGTCCAGATCTTTGGTCAGCAGCTGTTGGCGGGCTTCGATGGGCTCTGCCGAGCTTTCCAAGGTGCCGATCCTGGCCTTCAGATCCATGATGGTGCCGTTGGCGGTCTCAGGACTCTGGACTCTGGAGGAGAGCTGCGACTGCACGTCGGTCAGGAGAACCTCCGCTCTCCGTGCTTCTTCTTTGAGGGCCTCCACCTCCTTGGTGCTCCCGGCAAGATCCTCAGTCAGCTTAGCCACCTTTTGGTCGAGGTTAGTCTTGGCAGCAGATGCGGCAGCTAGATCATCAGTGAGCTACTTCAATTGGGCAGCAGCATCAGTGGCAAGGGCATCCAGGGCAGCTTTGTGCTTGTCTTCTAACTCCTTGGTACGCTACTGCATGAGAGCCTCCAGATCGTCATCCTTGGCACAAAGGGTGTCTTCAAGCTTCTCCTCTCGGAGAGTGATCTCTTACTCTCTGGCGTCCAAGAGTGGTTTGCGGTCCGCCAAACGCGTTTCATGGGCCATGACATCTTCCCTCCTTATCAGGAGCGTCTCTTGCTGCCTCATGAGCACCTTGAACTGCTTGTCGTGCCATTCGCACAGCTCCAAGCATTTGTCCTTCAGCTTCTGGTCCATCCTGCTGGCGCACTTGCACCGCTTCTTGAGCGCCTGCCACTTCTGGTCATGCCGGGCCTGCATCTCCTTGACGCCCGTCGCCATTGAAAGTGCAACTATCCCTAGGTGGTTTTGGTAATTCCTAACAACATATAGCTCATTGTGCTAATACTATTTCAAGATTAATATTTCAGGAAAGCTCAATGATTGGCATGGCATGGATGAGAAAAGTGGACCCCTCAAAATGCTAAGGACAAAAGGATTGGCTCAAGCTCAAAGCTCAAGACTCTACATTTTCTATTTTAGTGATCCAATATCACATTGAGTCTATAGGAAAAGCCAATACTATCAAGGAGGGAGGAGGTGTTGCTTAATGAGGCTCTTGCTCAAAATGCTTAGTTATATGTTCCAAAGCCCTCAACTACTTTCTCACATCCACATATGACCTAAACCAAAAGTCAAACTCGGCCCCACCGATTCTTTCTATCCGGCGCCACCGAGTTCAGATGTCATAGCCACTTCCACAAACCCTAGGCAAATCGGTCTCATCGATAGGGATCTCGGTCTCACCGATATGGGATTGTAATCTCTCGGTTTCCCTTCATAACGTTTCGGTCCCACCGAGATGAGCGATCGGTCCCACCGAGATTGCAATGTAAACTCTCTGTTTCCCTTTTGTAACATTTCGGTCTCACCGAGATGAGCGAATCGGTCCCACCAAGTTTACCTGACCAACTCTCTGGTTAGCTTATTACCAAAATCGGTCTCACCGAGTTTGTGTAATCGGTCTCACCGAGATTACGTTATGCCCTAACCCTAACCATGTCGGTCCTACCGAGTTGCATGTCGGTCCCATCGAAAATCCTAACGGTCACTAGATTTGCTGAATCGGTCCGACCGAGTTTATCATTTAGGTCCCACCGAGATTGGAAAATTGTGTGTAATGGTTAGATTTTGTGTGGAGGCTATAAATACCGCTCCACCTCCTCTTCATTCGTGGAGAGAGCCATCAGAACAAACCTACACTTCCAATACACATTTTCTGAGAGAGAACCACCTACACTTGTGTTGAGGCCAAGATATTTCATTCCTACCACATGAATCTTGATCTCTAGCCTTCCCCAAGTTGCTTTCCACTCAAATCCTCTTTCCACCAAATCCATATCCTGTGAGAGAGAGTTGAGTTTTGGGGAGACTATCATTTGAGGCACAAGAGCAAGGAGTTCATCATCAACACACCATTTATTACTTCTTGGAGAGTGGTGCCTCCTAGATTGGCTAGGTGTCACTTGGGAGCCTCCAACAAGATTGTGGAGTTGAACCAAGGAGTTTGTAAGGGCAAGGAGATCGCCTACTTCGTGAAGATCTACCGCTAGTGAGGCAAGTCCATCGTGGGTGACGACCATGGTGGGATAGACAAGGTTGCTTCTTCGTGGACCCTTCGTGGGTGTAGCCCTCCGTGGACTCATGCAACCGTTACCCTTCGTGGGTTGAAGTATCCATCAACGTGGATGTACGATAGCACCACCTACAGGAACCACGACAAAAACATCCGTGTCTCCAATTGCGTTTGAATCCTCCAAACCCTTCCCTTTACATTCTTGCAAGTTGCATGCTTTACTTTCTGCTGCTCATATACTCTTTGCATGCTTGCTTGAATTGTGTTAAGATTGCTTGACTAGTCCAAAGTTGCTAAAATCTGCCAAGAACTAAAATTGGGAAAAGGCTAGATTTTTATTTAGTCAAGTAGTCTAATCACGCCCCCCTCTAGACATACTTTCGATCCTACAGCCATGGACTCCAAGAAAGATAGATCCATTATGACGGCAACTGAATCATCCGCCTCTCCAACCCCTTGATGTAGCAGCGTCAGAATGCACTGAAGTTCCTCATGGAGCTCTGCACCCGTCACTGTTGACGGGCCGGGGGCTCCAGTCCCAGGCTGCACCAACACCAGTGCCAATTGGCTTAGGGGGGATGGCGAGATCCCCATCATGGGCACAGAGGAGGGAAGGGGCTCCAAGGTTTGGAGAGGAATCTTCCCCTCGATCACCAGTCCCACCTCTAGGGCGTTCTCAGAAGCATGTTTAGCCACCTCCAAGGAACCCAGAGCATGCCTGGCAACATCGCCCTGTCCTTCCGCGGTGGAGATCTTGGTGGCCTCGTCCGCAGCAGCTCTCCCTATGCTGGTGTAACGCCCTCGATGCGGCTATATCTCCCACGTGTCGAAGCACGACTTAGAGGCATAACCGCATTGAAAGCAATGTCGCAAGTGAGGTAATCTTCACACAACCCATGTAATACATAAGGGAAAGAGATACATAGTTGGCTTACAATCGCCACTTCACACAATACATGGGTAAAACATTACATCATACAGATACAATCAAGGTCCGACTACGGAACCAAAATAAAAGAAGACTACCCCAAATGCTACACAGATCCCCGATCGTCCCAACTGGCTCCACTATCGATCAACTGAAACGAAACAACACAATGAACAAGATCTTCATCAAGCTCCTCCTTGAGCTCGGATGCATCACCCGCACGGTTTCACCGGCACCGCAAACTGGTTTTGAAGTATCTGTGAGTCACGGGACTCAGCAATCTCACACCAGCGAGATCAAGACTATTTAAGCTTAAAGGTAGGGCAAGGTAGTGAGGTGGAGCTGCAGCAAGCGACTAGCATATATGGTGGCTAACATACGCAAATGAGAGCGAGAAGAGAAGCAAAGCACGGTCGAACAACTATGATCAAGAAGTGATCCTGAAACTACTTACGCCAAACATAACTCCAACACGTGTTCACTTCCGGACTCCGAGAAGAGACCATCACGGTTACACACGCGTTGGTGTATTTTAATTGAGATCAACTTCGGTTTTCTACAACCGACATTAACAAATTCCCATCTGCCACATAACCGCTGGCACGGCTTTGAAAGTTCAAACCCTGCAGGGTGTCCCAACTTAGCCCATGATAAGCTCTCGCGATCAACGAAGGATATTTCTTCTCCCGGAAGACCCGATCAGTCTCGGAATCCGGCTACAAGACATTTCACAGCAATAAAACAAGACCAGCAAAGCCGCCCGATGTGCCGACAAATCCCGATAGGAGTCGCACGTACCTCGTTCTCAGGGCAACATCGGATGAGACTAGCTACGAGTAAAACCAACCCTCGAGTTGCCTCAAGGTGGCCCCAGAGTAGCTCGTTCGGACCAACACTCGAAGGAGCACCGGCCCGGGGCTAAAATAAAGATGACCCTCGGGCTCCGAAACCCAAGGGAAAAGGGCATAGGTGAGGCAAATGGTAAAACCAATGTTGGGCCTTGCTGGAAAAGTCTTATTCAAAGCGAACTGTCAAGGGGGTCCCATAAATCACCCGACCGCGTTAGGGACGCAAAAATCCGGGAACATAACACCGATATGACGGAAACTAGGGCGGCAAGAGTGGAACAAAACACCGGGCATAAGGCCGAGCCTTCCACCCTTTACCAAGTATATAGATGCATTAATTAAATAAGATATATTGTGATATCCCAACAAGTAAACATGTTCCAACAAGGAACAACATCTCCATGTTCCAACAAGGAACAAACTTCATCTTCACCTGCAACTAACAACGCTATAAGAGGGGCTGAGCAAAGCGGTAACATAGCCAAACAACGGTTTGCTAGGAAAAGATGGTTAGAGGTTTGACATGGCAATGTGGGTGGCATGATATAGCAAGTGGTAGGCATCGTAGCATAGGCATAGCGAAAGAGCGAGCATCTAGCAAGCAAAGATAGAAGTGATTTCGAGGGTATGGTCATCTTGCCTGAAATCCCGCAAGGAAGAAGAACGAGTCCATGAAGAAGACAAATGGACGAGGTCGAATGAATCCTCACAACTCCGGAACGAAACCGAAGCTAACGAGAGAAGCAACCCGGAAAGAAACAAACAACATGGTAAACAACCAACACATAAACATGGCATGATGCACAATCAAATATGATGCATGTCCGGTTTAATGAAGCATGGCATGGCAATATGCACAAACAACACTACAAGTTAAGTGGAGCTCAATATGCAACGGGTTGCATATTGACAAAACACCACAACACTTATTTAGTTCTCTCTTGTTTAGGCTACCCAACAATATTAAATGTTATTAAACATGGCAAGAGGTGAAGCACAACACAACTACCTAACTAGGCAAGTTTAAATGAGGCCGGAAACAACAACAACAATTCCGAAAAAATCCTCATATGCATATTATGGATTCGGTACAGATCTGACCTAAAGCATATTTTAGAGTTGTTAAACATGCAAAGTAAAGCTACCATGTTAAACTAGGCATTTTTCTACCCCATTTACATATATAATTTATTTAAAATGGAGCTACGGTTATTAAGTTATGAAATAAATCATTTTAGCATGGCATTATGCAAATTAAAGCAAACAACAATTATAAACATTTTAATGTTGTTATCATGATGCGGATGACATGTGCAAGTTTTATGCAATTTTATGAAAACGTTAACAAGAGCATGAAGAAGCATTAGTCGTCGTGGCGGAAACGAAAAAGGTGCCACGGCAATGACAACGGAAATGGTGCCACGGCAACATTCCGGTTCCGGTAGCTAATGGAGATACCGGAGCAAAAGAAATGGGCGGAGCGAGTCATGCGAGGATGGTGGGTGCTCCGATTACGGGTTCCCACGGAACGGTGGCGTGGCAAAAGAGGGCATCGCAAGGACAATTCGACACGGTCGGTCATCTCGGGTTTATACCTTCGACGCGCTCAAAACGGGCCGGAAAGCGTTTAAATGAGGGAAGTAGACGCTCGCGATGATCGCCGAGGGAAGTAGTCGACACGGCGAGGGGAAGTCGTTGTTCACGTTCGATGGTAGTGGTACATCTCGTCATCGGAAGTAGTCGTTCATGTCCCGTGGATGTTCGGGGTCCACGGGGTCTTCGAGGGTCGACGGTAGTGGTACACGTCATCGGGGTACTTGTCGGATCCGGTCTTGGCGATTCGGGTTTCCGTAGGGGTACTTGTCGCATCATCGTGGAAGTAGTCATTCGGGCTTCCGTGCGGACTTGGCGTCTTCGCGCGTAGGGGTACTTGTCGTTATCCACCTCGGATGTAGTCGTTCCCGCGTAGTCGAACTTGACGATCCGAGGGGGTACTTGGTGCTTGCGGTCCAACTCCGAGGTCATAACCGTGTAGACGAACTTGACGAAAACAGGTCTCACTGGGTACTTGGCGCATCCATCAGGAACTTGGTGGTACTTGGCAAATTCCACGCTCGGTGACCGTTGTACTTGGCGTCAACAGCAACAGGGGCGCGCTGTTGGGACTTGGAGCGATGCAGGAGGCTGGCGCAGCGACGGGGAGGTAGCGACGGGATCGAGGGGCACGGCGGCCGGATTTGGCGCAGGGGGGGCGCGAGGCCGAAGAGGAGCTGCACCATGGCGACGAGGAGGAGGTCGGGCGCAGGAGCGACGAGGGTGCACGGAGCTACTGCTGGCGGCGAGGGTCGCCGGAACGGAGGGGCCACGGGCGGCTGCGCTGGTCGCAGCGACCAAGGGCGACGAGGAGAAGGAGGCGCGGCGCGCGCCTGTGCTGCAGAGGGAGGCGCGGTGGCGAGAGTCGAGGGGCGACTCGCCGGAGTCGGGGCCGAGATGGACGGGTCGAGGGTCTCCTCCCCTGGCGACGGAGCTGACGAGGCGATGGCGCCGGGTAGACGAGGAGGCAGAGCTTGAGGGGATCGGGCGCGGCGCTCCTGGTGGAGCTCGTGTGGGCGAGGGAGGCCACCGGGGTCCGCCTGGTCGCTGACGGGGCGACGGGAGGTCCTGATCGGGCGAGGAGAAGAGAGGCGGCGAGGAGAGGAGAGATGGGGATCGGGGATCGGGAGCGATGGGGAGGACGAGGGATCGGGCGGGAGCGGCGCTGGAGGAGAGGGACCGAGGAGAGATGGGAATCGGGCTAGGGTTAGAGGGGTGCGCCGGCTGGGCCTTGGGCCGGTCTGGAGGCTAGGCCGGCCTGGTGGAGGAGAAAGGCCAGGGGCCGGCTGGGCCTGCGGGAGGTTGGGAGCAAAAATGGTGGGCTGACGAGGGGGGCTGGCCTGGGCTGGCTGGCTCTCCTCTAATATTTAGCAGAAAAGAAAAATAGAGATAAGAAAAGAAAGGAAGGTTAGGGAAAGAATTTGGGAACGAGGGCAATTTTCCCGGACTCATAAAAATATGAGGAATTTAACAAAAATGGCCCGAGGATTTTTGGTGGAACTCCGGAAAATGATAGAATAATAATGGCGAGGTTTTGAGAACAACTCGGAGCAGAAAAGGCATGGGATTTAATATGCAAGTGGGTTATAATCAATTCCAAATAAATGGAATAATTATTATAGCTCCCTAATATTGGGAGGATATGTTATAAAGAGAAGTCACCATGTGAATCCCTCGGTTTAAATGGATCGAAAAATCCATACAATTTATTTAGTTGAGTTTTAAAAAAAACGATATGATGGCATGATGACATGATGCAATGCAAAAACAAAACAAACCACACGACAAAACTCGGAAACCCTGGAAGGCAACTGAAGCTCCGGTCTTGGGGCGTCACAACACTCCACCACTACGAGAGGATCTCGTCCCGAGATCTAGGATGGCACCGGAGAAAAACGGAAGAGGAAGAGGTAAAACAAAGTTGCTTCTCCGACAAACGAGTGAAACCAAAGAACTTTGAGAGGTTGAACAAAATGAAAGAAAGAAAACAACGAAGATGAACAAAGTTGAAAACACTCTGTTAGAAAAGAGGAACAAGGGATACGACGAGAACCAAGAGGTTTAGTGATAAAATAGATATTGAAACCACTCTGGTTAAAACAAGATAGAGAAGAAATAAGAATGATATAATTTGGGCAGCACTCCGACTGAAAAAGGAAGGAATTAGAATCATGAACTTGAGAAGATGGGCTGATAGTTGATGAAATCAACAACACACTGCCTCCGGAACTATTGAAAGAATGGCACAAGGGGTAAGAAAGATTTCAGACAGCTCTCCGGTTGAGGAAGCAGGCAAAACTTGATAAGATGAGAGAACTCGAATGAAATCATAACACTCCGGTTAAACGGATAATGCAAGAAAAAGAACATGATCTTGGCAAAACGAGACGATGGGTGAAGAGAGCAACAACACAATGCCTTCGAAACGAAAGAATAGAATCTAGATTGTTGGGATAAAGGGACGGAGAAGAAAAAGACAACTTCTACCACAAATGAGTTTGGAAAGCACCGTTAAAAGAAGGATAGAACGGAGTTGTTGGAAAAAAAAACAACAACGTTAAGGATAAGCTTGTAGTGGGCTTATGAAAACATCTCAAAATTATGAGGTGAGCTTCTGCCACTAACGGAAACAAACGATTGAATTGATATCAACAAGGAGACGAGAAACTTATATCACCGGGAGGACAAATGAAGAACTTGGGTCATTTACAAGCACCATAAATAGCAACAATCCTTAGGGAAAGCTTTAGGTGAAATATAGCCCAAGACAACTCCAATGAAGAGATTGATGGATTTAAAATACCTCATTCTTGACAACATGTGAAACATGAAACACGAACTCAAATTGTCGAGAATGACATAACACCACCTCAAATGATAAGGTAGAACAAATTGCACTTCGAAATGCAAGAAGAAGAATACTTGAACTCCTCAAAACAAAACATGTGTTGAGCACCATGTTCAATTTTGAGTATAGCTTGGCGGATCATAACTCCGAGAGAAATCTTGATGAACAATTGAAGAATGAAAAGAATCCTTGATGAACCATCATGTAGAGCCTCCATGAAGAACTCCGGTAATAAAAGGATGATAAAAAAGAAAGAGAACTTGAAAACACAAGGTGAATCCTTGCAATGATACGATGAAGCTTTGAAATGATATAACCGAGAAAACTTGGAACTCCGGAAAGAAAGATGAACAAATGAAACCAAGAATTTTGATGAACCTCCGGAATAAGGAATTGAATTTACTCGATGGGACAAGGATAAGAATTACATTATGCTGATCCTTCACCAATTACATTGATGACAAGCAATGGATTAGGCATACTACTTATTCTCGTAGAAAGGATTAAGATAGATATGGCGCAAACTTGAGAAGGTATTGATGGAACCACCGGTGGGATTTGGAAACAACAAATGAATTGATATGATAAAGAAGGAAGTGAAATCTTGAACGACCCACCGTAATAACTTGAAAACAATTGAAGAAAAGAGAACGAATCGCCGGGAAGAATTAGAAAAGAACGAAGATGCTTGAGAGAATTTAGATACAAGTGAACGAATAGATGACGAGCTGATTGGAGAATACTTGAATGATGCACCGGTAAGATTTGGAGAACAAGAGTTGAACGCTTGAATGAATAATTCTGATATGATGGGCTCCAAAGAATCAAACTGAAAAGACTCCTGAAATGCTCCGGGTGGGTTAAAAGGATTCTCACAATCGAAAATAATTATGAGAGGATGGCATCAAGCTAGAACCATGAATCTTGAAGAGAAAGGAGCGAGATTTAAGAGAAACTCTTCTTCGGTCTTCAAAATTTGAGAATGACGACGAGAAACATCACCATGAATTACTGAAGCACTCCGGAATGAAAATTAGGAAGGTTGAACCAACAATGAAAATAATTTGAAAGATCTTGGAGAAAGACATTTGACTGATGATAATTCATCCTTACATCAAACTTTGCAAAGAATTTGTGAATAACTCCGGAAAATTAGAAGAGTTAAGTAAGATCCTGGGAAAAGACCTGTGGGTTAGGGCCCACTCAAAAGAACCATCGTTGAACGATTGCTTGAAATAGATATTGCACCGGTAGAATTAAATGGCTTGAATGAGATAGCATCCTCAAAAGAACTTGAGTGAATTGAGAATGGAAACTAGAATCTTCTCAGATATCTTCAACACTCCGGAAACAAATGAATAACGAGAAGTGAAAGACTATGAGGTGCACCGGTATGGGAAAACATTGTGAAAATAGGAAAAGGGATAAGATCAACACCGAAATCTTGAACTAAATCCACCGGAGAAGAAAAATTAGAATGGAACAATGATAAGGTTAAAGCTTCCTTAGCGTCTTCATGAGAAATCACCGGATAAAACATTAAAGGAAAAGAATGAAGAAACTTCACTCAATAAAAATGGATACTTGATTAAGAAATCTGAGTCCTTGAAGAAAAAGGGTGGGAGGGCGGGAAAACAAAGACAATTTAGGTCGGATGAAACGAACACCGTTGAGAAAAAACTTAGAATTGATCTTGCGAATGTTGGAATGATCGGATCCACTTGAAGAGAAGCACGCCGGTTGAGAAAAGAATTGACATGATGATCTCGATGATCAAGAAGGATTAGTATTCCCATAGAAATATGAGAACACCATTTAGAATGAGGTATGGAATCAACACTTGGCATTGAAGCAACTTGAATACCACAAAACAAAACAAAAACAAAGGATTGGCTTCAAGAATGAGCCGGAACAAACACATATGATAGAGATTTACCCAATCCCGTATCATGCATCTATCGGAAAGATATTCTAGGAGCTACTTGAATTCCCACCTATAAACTCCCGAAACTTTCTGGTTATGCAATCAGGTGTTGGGGATACAGGGGACACAAAATATATCACCCAAACTAACAATACCTAGATCCAAATTGTATCCATCCATCAACACATAACCAAGAAATCCTCGAAATCGTGTACCTCGACCTTGAAAAACATCCGTTATACAAGTCATGGCAATACTCCCTTTTCGCCACACGATCTTTGGGCTATCGGGGTTATCTCACCAACAACTGCACAAAAGAGATTTCGATGTCGGCAAAACTCGGTATTCCAGAATCTGCAACGATAAAATTGTGACGACAACACCTCGGAGCTCAACTCCCGGGACACTGCCACAACCCCTAAATGTCGAGGCACCAAGAACAATGTTCTCGTCACAAAACCATCGAACGATTCCAAGATACCAGCGTGATCCTAAAAAATTTTTAGTGAAATTTGAGGAGAGAAAAGTCAAAACATCTACGTCAGATACCTTACCAGAGCGATTTAAGGGACCGAGGAGTAAAAGAATCCTACTCTCGATATATATAATCCTAAGACTCAAAACATTTTCCGTTCTAGACTCAACAACGCCAACAAACAATCAAGTAGGGGCTCCTAAGCGGGAAGGCTCGATTACCAACTTGTACGCCCTCGATGCGGCTATATCTCCCACGTGTCGAAGCACGACTTAGAGGCATAACCGCATTGAAAGCAATGTCGCAAGTGAGGTAATCTTCACACAACCCATGTAATACATAAGGGAAAGAGATACATAGTTGGCTTACAATCGCCACTTCACACAATACATGGGTAAAACATTACATCATACAGATACAATCAAGGTCCGACTACGGAACCAAAATAAAAGAAGACTACCCCAAATGCTACACAGATCCCCGATCGTCCCAACTGGGCTCCACTACTGATCAACTGAAACGAAACAACACAATGAACAAGATCTTCATCAAGCTCCTCCTTGAGCTCGGATGCATCACCTGCACGGTTTCACTGGCACCTGCAAACTGGTTTTGGAAGTATCTGTGAGTCACGGGGACTCAGCAATCTCACACCCGCGAGATCAAGACTATTTAAGCTTAAAGGTAGGGCAAGGTAGTGAGGTGGAGCTGCAGCAAGCGACTAGCATATATGGTGGCTAACATACGCAAATGAGAGCGAGAAGAGAAGCAAAGCACGGTCGAACAACTATGATCAAGAAGTGATCCTGAAACTACTTACGTCAAACATAACTCCAACACCGTGTTCACTTCCCGGACTCCGCCGAGAAGAGACCATCACGGTTACACACGCGGTTGGTGTATTTTAATTGAGATCAACTTCGGGTTTTCTACAACCGGACATTAACAAATTCCCATCTGCCACATAACCGCGGGCACGGCTTTCGAAAGTTCAAACCCTGCAGGGGTGTCCCAACATAGCCCATGATAAGCTCTCGCGATCAACGAAGGATATTCCTTCTCCCGGAAGACCCGATCAGTCTCGGAATCCGGCTACAAGACATTTCACAGCAATAAAACAAGACCAGCAAAGCCGCCCGATGTGCCGACAAATCCCGATAGGAGTCGCACGTACCTCGTTCTCAGGGCAACATCGGATGAGACTAGCTACGAGTAAAACCAACCCTCGAGTTGCCTCAAGGTGGCCCCGAGTAGCTCGATTCGGACCAACACTCGAAGGAGCACCGCCCGGGGCTAAAATAAAGATGACCCTCGGGCTCCGAAACCCAAGGGAAAAAGGGCATAGGTGAGGCAAATGGTAAAACCAATGTTGGGCCTTCTTTGGAAAAGTCTTATTCAAAGCGAACTGTCAAGGGGTCCCATAAATCACCCGACCGCGTTAGGGACGCAAAAATCCGGGAACATAACACCGATATGACGGAAACTAGGGCGGCAAGAGTGGAACAAAACACCAGGCATAAGGCCGAGCCTTCCACCCTTTACCAAGTATATAGATGCATTAATTAAATAAGATATATTGTGATATCCCAACAAGTAAACATGTTCCAACAAGGAACAACATCTCCATGTTCAACAAGGAACAAACTTCATCTTCACCGCAACTAACAACGCTATAAGAGGGCTGAGCAAAGCGGTAACATAGCCAAACAACGGTTTGCTAGGAAAAGATGGTTAGAGGTTTGACATGGCAATGTGGGTGGCATGATATAGCAAGTGGTAGGCATCGTAGCATAGGCATAGCGAAAGAGCGAGCATCTAGCAAGCAAAGATAGAAGTGATTTCGAGGGTATGGTCATCTTGCCTGAAATCCCGCAAGGAAGAAGAACGAGTCCATGAAGAAGACAAATGGACGAGGTCGAATGAATCCTCACAACTCCGGAACGAAACCGAAGCTAACGAGAGAAGCAACCCGGAAAGAAACAAACAACATGGTAAACAACCAACACATAAACATGGCATGATGCACAATCAAATATGATGCATGTCCGGTTTAATGAGGCATGGCATGGCAATATGCACAAACAACACTACAAGTTAAGTGGAGCTCAATATGCAACGGGTTGCATATTGACAAAACACCACAACACTTATTTAGTTCTCTCTTGTTTAGGCTACCCAACAATATTAAATGTTATTAAACATGGCAAGAGGTGAAGCACAACACAACTACCTAACTAGGCAAGTTTAAATGAGGCCGGAAACAACAACAACAATTCCGGAAAAATCCTCATATGCATATTATGGATTCGGTACAGATCTGACCTAAAGCATATTTTAGAGTTGTTAAACATGCAAAGTAAAGCTACCATGTTAAACTAGGCATTTTTCTACCCCATTTACATATATAATTTATTTAAAATGGAGCTACGGTTATTAAGTTATGAAATAAATCATTTTAGCATGGCATTATGCAAATTAAAGCAAACAACAATTATAAACATTTTAATGTTGTTATCATGATGCGGATGACATGTGCAAGTTTTATGCAATTTTATGAAAACGTTAACAAGAGCATGAAGAAGCATTAGTCGTCGTGGCGGAAACGAAAAAGGTGCCACGGCAATGACAACGGAAATGGTGCCACGGCAACATTCCGGTTCCGGTAGCTAATGGAGATACCGGAGCAAAAGAAATGGGCGTGAGCGAGTCATGCGAGGATGGTGGGGTGCTCCCGATTACCGGGTTCCCACGGAACGGTGGCGTGGCAAAAGAGGGGCATCGCAAGGACAATTCGGACACGGTCGGTCATATCGGGGTTTATACCTTCGACGCGTTCAAAACGGGCCGGAAAGCGTTTCGTAGAGGGAAGTAGACGTTCTCGCGATGATCGTCGAGGGAAGTAGTCGTACACGGCGTAGGGGGAAGTCGTTGTTCACGTTCGATGGTAGTGGTACATCTCGTCATCGGAAGTAGTCGTTCATGTCCCGTGGATGTTCGGGTCCACGGGTCTTGAGTCGACGGTAGTGGTACACGTCATCGGGTACTTGTCGGATCCGGTCTTGGCGATTCGGGTTTCCGTAGGGGTACTTGTCGCATCATCGTGGAAGTAGTCATTCGGGCTTCCGTGCGGACTTGGCGTCTTCGCGCGTAGGGGTACTTGTCGTTATCCACCTCGGATGTAGTCGTTCCCGCGTAGTCGAACTTGACGATCCGAGGGGGTACTTGGTGCTTGCGGTCCAACTCCGAGGTCATAACCGTGTAGACGAACTTGACGAAAACAGGTCTCACTGGGTACTTGGCGCATCCATCGTGAACTTGGTGGTACTTGGCAAATTCCGCTCGGTGACCGTTGTACTTGGCGTCAACAGCAACAGGGGCGCGCTGTTGGGACTTGGAGCGATGCAGGAGGCTGGCGCAGCGACGGGGAGGTAGCGACGGGATCGAGGTGCACGGCGGCCGGACTTGGCGCAGGGGGGGCGCGAGGCCGAAGAGGAGCTGCACCATGGCGACGAGGAGGAGGTCGGGCGCAGGAGCGACGAGGGTGCACGGAGCTCTGCTGGCGGCGGTCGCCCGAACGGAGGGGCCACAGGCGGCTCTGCGCGCTGGGTCGCAGCGACCAAGAAGCGACGAGGAGAAGGAGGCGCGGTCGCGGCCTGGTGCTGCAGAGGGAGGCGCGCGTGGAGGAGAGTCGACGGGGCGCACTCGCCGGAGTCGGGGCCGAGATGGACGGGTCGAGGGTCTCCTCCCCTGGCGACGGAGCTGACGAGGCGATGGCGCCGGGTAGACGAGGAGGCAGAGCTTGAGGGGATCGGGCACGGCGCTCCTGGTGGAGCTCGTCGGCGACGAGGAGGCCACCGGGGGGGTCCGGCCTGGTCGCTGACGGGGGCGACGGGGAGGTCCCGATCGGGGCGAGGAGAAGAGAGGCGGCGAGGAGAGGGAGAGATGGGGATCGGGGGATCGGGAGCGATGGGGAGGACGAGGGGATCGGGCAGGGAGCGGCGCTGGAGGGAGAGGGACCGAGGGAGAGATGGGAATCGGGCTAGGGTTAGAGGGGTGCGCCGGCTGGGCCTTGGGCCGGTCTGGAGGCTAGGCCGGCCTGGTGGAGGAGAAAGGCCAGGGGCGGTGGGCTCAAGGGAGGTTGGGAGCAAAATGGTGGGGGTGACGAGGGGCTGGCACAGGCTGGCTGGCTCTCCTCTAATATTTAGCGTAAAAGAAAAATAGAGATAAGAAAAGAAAGGAAGGTTAGGGAAAGAATTTGGGAGCGAGGGCAATTTTCCGGACTCATAAAAATATGAGGAATTTAACAAAAATGGCCCGAGGATTTTTGGTGGAACTCCGGAAAATGATAGAATAATAATGGCGAGGTTTTGAGAACAACTCGGAGCAGAAAAGGCATGGGATTTAATATGCAAGTGGGTTATAATCAATTCCAAATAAATGGAATAATTATTATAGCTCCCTAATATTGGGAGGATATGTTATAAAGAGAAGTCACCATGTGAATCCCTCGGTTTAAATGGATCGAAAAATCCATACAATTTATTTAGTTGAGTTTTAAAAAAAACGATATGATGGCATGATGACATGATGCAATGCAAAAACAAAACAAACCACACGACAAAACTCGGAAACCCTGGAAGGCAACTGAAGCTCCGGTCTTGGGGCGTCACAGCTGGCCACCACTTCCAGCAGTTCTGGTTCTTCGGCATGCAAGAGGAACACTGGATGACCAAAAGACAGAGGTTTTAGGTCGCCAGGGCATATGGAGGAGTAATGTGTATAAGGAAAAAGGGAGAAGAGCAGAAGTTGAGTACCTGGAGAAGTCGGCGGGACCGGGGTCTCAATTTCCCCGGCAGCATCAGTTGTCGGGCCGTGAACTCCACCCCCTGCCGCGGCAGTCGCGGCTGCACTCTGTGCGGTCTCGACCGCAGAGGGCTTCGCCAGGGGTTCTTCGGCTGACGCAGTAGGAGGAACCTGCCCTCTCGGGGGGATTCCTCCTCCGTCACCTCTCCGCCTCCTCCAACTGAGGGGGTGGGGAGCTCGTCTCTATCGTCCCCGGCAGAAGAGACCAGCCCTCCACCTTCAGGCCGGGGGCTGGGCTGGGGGCTCGGTACGGGATTCTCTGTATTGCTCCCCGCCAAGCTCGGGCACTCCGCAGCCTTTGGCGCCCTAGCACGCCGGAGCCTCTTCAACCGGTGGATGAGGGTTTTCTTATCCTCCTCCACCTCCTTGCCAACAACAACAAAAAAGAAAGAGGTTAGTTAGCAAAAATAATCATACTGAAGCTATTTTACGAGAAAGGAAATCTTCCTTACTCTTCCTCAATGAGCATGGAGTTGAAGTTGACCTCCATGGGAGGAGAGGGCGCCCTTCCTCTCTTCTGGGATGGAGGGGCAGAGCTCTCTGGCAGCTATGACTCCAGTTGAAGTGTCGGTGGCTCCGATGAGGATGAGCTATGTGAAGAGCTCGAGCCGGAATGGGAGCTGGAATCGACTTCCACTTCCACCGATTTCTTGGCACGGGAAGCCTTTATCCCGGCAAGGCGAGGAGACTGGCGTCACACCACATCTATCTTTGTGTTTTTGGTGGTGGTCTTCTTCACTTGCTTGGCGAGAGGCACTGGATTTAGAGCCACCGGTCCCCGGCTAGCAGCACGCCTGCGAAGACGCTGATCTAAAATCGGCTCGGGGCCTTGAGGTCTAGCCGGAAGCCACTCCGCCACCTCATCAATCTCCTCCTCCTCTTGGAGCTCTGTTGCCCTGTGGCTAGAGCTTCAAGCCCGGCAAATTCGCTCCCAGCAGGAACATCCCCGGCAAGTTCTTCCCCGGCAACCCCTTCTGTGGCTCGTGCGTCGCCGCCACCGTGAGAGGAACCTTCATCCTTAGCTTTCCCTTTTCCCTTGCCGGTCTTCACGGCCCTTGCCATTGGAGCGATTCGGGTAGCCTTGTCCTCCTCAATTCTCCTCTTGATAAACGCTGCCTCCATGGTGAAGGTGCGTTTATGTATCTTGGGTTTGACCCTGACAACCTTCTCCACCAGAGTACTGGACCACTCGAGTTCTTCGTCAAGGATGGGTAGCCCCAATCTCCTGCCACCCCATGGGCGTTACAATCTGGCATCCACTTCAAGATTTGATCCCGGGTTGAACTGACATTCAGTGGGATGACATTTGCCGGGAGCTTAAACAACTCAAAGCGACCAAATAGCTGGTCACACAACCAGGCGTGGCCATAAACATACAAATTGTTGCCCAGGCCTGGGAGCAATCTCATCATGTCCCCGGCGTCACCATATAGCCAGTCAGGTCTGTCCCTCTTCTGCAGTTGAGAGATACGGCAAAGGAGAAAGTCTACCCCGACATGCTCAATGGTTAGCCCGACAGTCTTCAAACGGGTGATCCTGTTTATTACCGGGCGAAGCCTGTCAATGGTGAGGCCGTATGCGCTCCATTCTTTGTTGCGCTTGACAAACACTGTGTGAGCTTCGCATAACTCTGGAGCTTTCTCATCCTGGATTCAGCACCAGTCTCCTCTCCACTCTTCCCACCTCTCACGCTGCAGACCAGATATATATCCCCAAGTTTTCCTTGCCACTCGTGGCATCCAGCTGATGTTTCCAGAGTGGTGAGTCTTGTTCTCCCCCCGCGGGGAAAAGTAATGCCTGAACAGATCGACATTGGGGGCAAATCCAACAAAATTATCGCATAAATGGGCGAAGATGGCAATGGTCGCCATTGCATTTGCCATAAAGTCAAGAAGGTGGAATCCATAAATCGTCATCATCGCCTCAAAGAATTCAGAGAAAGGGGAACAGAGGCCGCAGATGGAGTACGCGCAAAAGGATCGTTATGCACTCAGTGGGTACTCTTTCCCCTCCGCCAGAACTTTGGGCGCACCATGCCCTTTCGGGACTTCCCTTGCAGAACCGGGCCATCCAGATTCGACGGGAAGAAGACAACGTCTCCCCTCCACTTCTTGTCCAACTTCGTCGCCCTCTTGGTTCCCTCGGCGACCACTTCCTTCATCGTAGCCGTCTGCTTCACCTTCGCCACGGTTTTCTTCCCCATTTCCTTGGATGTCAGCGTGAATGTGGGAAGGAATCAGGTGAAGGAACAACGGCAGGCGAAGGGTTGCTTTGGCTTGCGAGAGAAGATGATGGGAGGGCAGGATAGGCGATAGGTGAACTGCGCCGCTCCGTGTTTTCCTATCTTATGGGGAAAAGGCGTGGAGCGGGCGTGGAATGGGGGGTGTGACGCTTCACAAAGTTGTTATTTTACCGTAACTGCAATAGTCCCACGACCCCACGACTCGTAGTAATTGCATGAAGTGGACATTGGATTGACTGGTCGTCATGGCGAATCGCCGTGCGCAGCCTTCTCCTGCCACGTGTCTGTGCACTGTTTGGAGCCTAACCCAACATGCCGCGCAACACGTATGGCTCAGGATCGGGGGCTTATGTCGGGGAAAATAAATCAGTGTGTATATTTTTCCCTGGCTCGTGCACGAACAGTGAAGCCCACAGGCACGGGAGCAAGTAATGGTGTCCTGGACTAGGGGTACTCACCACATTGTCTCCCGACCAGGTGGATCAGGCCGAGGACCCCTCTAACACCCCGGATGTAACTTTCCATATTTGTAACTCCAACTCTTGCCATTTCCGGCTATGTGATATGATATTTCCCTTCGTGCTTGGGTTTTGTCTTTCGTTTTGCATTTTGTTCATGTCATGCATTTCATATCATGTCATCATGTGCATCGCATTTGCATTCGTGTTTGTCTCATGCATCCGAGCATTTTTCCCGTTGTCCGTTTCGCAATCCGACACTCCCATATGCACCCGGCGCACCCCCTCTTGTCTCTTTTCGTGAGCGGGAGAAAAACTTTCTCGGAATGGGCCGAGATTTGTCAAGTGGCCTTGGTACATCACCATTAGACCGCCTACCAAATTTCATTCTATTTGGAGGAAGTTTGATGCCCCAAAGGTTAACCAGGCAACCGCAAAAGCCTCTTTGGTGTTGCAGCCCAACACCCCTCCAAAAAGCCCAATAACCCACCTAAACCCCCTCCATGCTCCCCGCCGTTGGATCACGATCGTGTGGGCGAAAACCGCATCTCATTTGGACTCTCCTAGCTCCCCCTACCCATATAAAGGCCTCTCTCCCTGAAATTTCAGCAAACCCTAGTCCATCTCCCTCCTCCCGCAGCCGGACATGTCCGGTGGACGTCCGGACATGTCCGCCACTGCCTGACGAACCGGGGCGCGCCACATCGCCTCCTCGCGCCCACATCGCCGCCGCCGCCCGGGGCCCAGATCCGGCCCGCCCCGGGTCGAACCAGGCAACGCCGGGCCCGCGCTGCCCGTGCGCTCCTCTATCGCCCCTCCACCAGATCTCCACCGCGCCCTCACCGGAGTCAACGCCGGCCAGATCCGTTCTGGGTGGACGAGGTCCACCAGGAATCCCTGATATTTGTAGGCCTCCTTCATCATGCTATATCTCCGCGGTCGTTGATCCGAATCATGCATATGATATGTCGAAATGTTCATCTTGTTAAGCTCTTCACGTTATTAGGACTTGCATACATTTTTATGTCCATATTGATGCCATTATCATCGTTGTAAGAGTTCTATAAAATGTTACTGCTGGTTCTTAGCAGAACATGATGAATTGTCAATTTTGTTGCATTTTGTGAGTGCATCCTATGGGCATGATGTCTACATGTTTTATGAGGTCCATCATGCAATATTTACAGAGGTGAAATCCATGTATTTTTGTGAGTCTTCTAGTGAGTGCATCAAGCTCGTGAATTAGGTTACTTGTTGTTACTATTTTGTTAGGCTGAATCTGTCATATCATGATGCTATGTTTGATTGGTGCGTCCATCACATCCATGCATAATCTGGAGATGCTTCTTAAGAATATTTTGTAGATGTTGTTATGCTCTATCCATTAATGCGTCCGGTTGCAATTATGGAGTGCTCTAGATTGTCATTACCATGCTCTACTTTTGCTATATTTATTCCTGGCAGATTGTTAATATGAGATTCATTATTGCCATGTGTTTTGCTAGTGGTCCATGCACCCTATGAACTTTCTCTTGCCATGTTTAGCTTCATGATCATGCCTTATTACTGTTGGTATGCTTGTGTTGTCATGTAATGCTTTGTGGTGAGTGGCATGAGCTTGCAAAGTCTTAATCTGTTTATAAAACTTGCTATGTTTGCATGGGTATAATCATATTTTCTGAGCCTTTTTGGCTGATCTTAAGTAAGGGAGTTTTGTTAAGTGCATTCAGTAGAAGCATGACATGACTTTGTTTGTCATGTTATTATCCTGTAGCATGTTGTTTGCGAGATCAAAACTTTGCTTCCTGATGCTGTTTATGCCATGCTGGTATTTTCACCAGTCTGTGAAGGTTTTACCGTTTGCACTTTTGCCATGCTTGTTTGAACCTGTTCTACTGACTTCTAGCCATAGCTCAGTGTACATGTTTTGTAGAGCTTCACATGTGCTTTCATGCCACGTGCTTTGTTGCTATGTTGGAGTGCTGTAGCATATCTTCTTGTTGCATTCTAAGTGCTATCGTGCTGTTAATCGCAGTTTTGAATCATTCTTGTTTTGTTTGCCATTTGCAAACCATGCATCCGTTTCCGGTGATCTTTATATCGATTTCAACCGAAATCATCTCATCTTTTCAGAGGCATACTTGGTTTGCCAATTTGATTCCTCGTTCATCTTTTTCCTTCTGGAGTACCCATATGCATTGCACGTCATATCTTGCATATCATGCCATGTCTTGCATCATGTTGCTTGCGCATTGCATCGTGATTGATCGTTGTTACATTGCTTGTATTCTTGCCTTGGGTAGAGCCGAGAGACGAGTTCGTGAACGAGGAACCTGTTGAGTACGGTAACGAGGAGCAAGCTTTCGACAACTCTGAGAACTTTGCAGGCAAGATGACCATTACCCTCGATATCACTTCTATCTTTGCTTTGCTAGTTGTTTGCTCTATCGCTATGTTGCGCTACCTACCACTTGTTTATCATGCCTCCTATATTGCCATGCCAAGCCTCTAACCATCATTCCTAGCAAACCGTTGTTTGGCTAAGTTACCGCTTTTGCTCAGCCCTTCTTATGGCGTTCCTAGTTGCAGGTGAAAGTGAAGCTGGTTCCATGTTGGAACATGGATTTGTTAGGATATCACAGTATCTCTTATTTAATTAATGCATCTATATACTTGGTAAAGGGTGGAAGGCTTGGCCTTATTCCTGGTGTTTTGTTCCACTCTTGCCGCCCTAGTTTCCGTCATACTGGTGTTATGTTCCTTGATTTTGTGTTCCTTACACGGTTGGGGTAATGGGACCCCCTTGACAGTTCGCCTTGAATAAAACTCCTCCAGCAAGGCCCATCCTTGGTTTTAACATTTGCCACCTAAGCCTTTTCCCTTGGGTTCTGCAGACTCAAGGGTCATCTTTATCCCCCCCCCCCCCCCGGGCCAGTGCTCCTCCGAGTGTTGGTCGAAAACAGAGCCACTTGCGGTGCCGCCCCTAGGAAACTTGGGGTATCTTCGGTTTTCGTACATAGTGTTCATCTGGTGTGACCTGAGAACGAGATACGTGCGACTCCTATCGGGATTTGTCAGCACATCTGGCGGCTTTGTTGGTCTTGTTTTACCATTGTCGAAATGTCTTGTAACCGGGATTCCGAGATTGATCAGGTCTTTCCGGGAGAAGTAATATCCTTCGTTGATCGTGAGAGCTTGTAATGGGCTAAGTTGGGACACCCCTGCAGGGTATAAACTTTCGAGAGCCGTGCCTGCCGTTATGTGGCAGATGGGAATTTGTTAATGTCCGGTTGTAGAGAACTTGACACTTGACTTAATTAAAACGCATCAACCGCGTGTGTAGCCATGATGGTCTCTTTTCGGCGGAGTCCGGGAAGTGAACATGGTTTGGGTTATGTATGAACGTAAGTAGTTTCAGGATCACTTCTTGATGAATTCTAGCTTCTCGACCATGGCATTGCTTCTCTTCTCGCTCTTATTTGCGTATGTTAGCCACCATATTTGCTTAGTGCTTGCTGCAACTCCTCCTCATTACCCCATCCTACCCATAAGCTTAAATAGTCTTGATTTTGCGGGTTTTGAGATTGCTGAGTCCTCCTGACTCACAGACACTACCAAAACAGTTGCAGGTCCCGATGATCCCTGTCAAATCTGGACGGGAATCTGGACGAGTTTAGGGCGGGGTCTCCAGCGCCTAGCTCAGACGTCCTTTGGAAGATCCAACCGTTGATCGGCTGCAGAATTCCTATATGTACCACCTCTCAAAATTTCCGCTCGATCCGACCGTCCAAACTCCGGGAACCTTCCGATTAAGTGCATCACTTTTTGAATCTGTTTTCTGCGCAAATACGGATCCGACCAGAATTCATGTTTCTTTATGAATGTGATATTGGACAACCTTTTTAAAGGAATTTTCTTCTATGGTATTGTGTGTTGTTTTTAACACGTGCCCATAAAATTCTAAGCATTCTCTAGGGCACTCTTCACCATCGCGCTGGTGTTAAACTAGTCCAGCAACATTGCTCCACGTCTGCCGACCTGCGCTAGACAGATCGTTGCTTCATCGAGCCGAGCCTAACCTTATCAGATCATTATCTCGGCAAGCCGAACAAGAGTCCGGCATCGCGAAGGATAAATCATCACCAACACCATCACCCCACGGATTGCATGGGTCAGGCGCGCCGACATCGCCGCTCGGTCACTTCATCAATCCAGCATTGACCGCTTCACAAGTTATGACCAGTGTCGGCATGGCCGCACTATTGCTTCTTCAAGCCGATGTCCATCACGCCAAACTACTTCAACACCTCGGCTGACATGGCAGTTGCAAGGTCTCCTTACTGACCCGCTCCGTCATCTCGGCTAGACCGGGGACTTTGCTATTTCTTCATCAACACGCTCCGGTGACTTCGGCGTCACCAGCCGACCAACTTCATCACATTAGCTGGACCGGGGGCTTTGCCTCGGCGAGCCCACCTTTGCCAGCATCGCCATGCCGTTGCTTTATCGCCCATCAGGCAATGGGTGTGCAGATGGAGTCCCAATTTTGGGAGTAACCTTTCTTAAGATTGCTACAACAGATAAACCAGGTGCTATTAATCCAAGTATTTTTTCGTTCTTGGGGAATTATTACTATGGTTTGTTTCATCATCTGTACACGGGTCTATAAAATGGTGGCGGCATTAACGACGTTCGTGTGGTGGTTCGGTCAGTTTCCGCATACAGTTCGGCGAATGCCGCATCCAGAACTTAGACCGGCCTGTGAATTCAGGCTTTGCCACGCCATCATCGCGTCACGCCAACGCCCTGCATCGACATTGACTTCGGCACCAGGCCACATCTCTTTCAATAAATTATTTTCACGAAAAGCAATTATCCTTTTTGGACCGCACTATTCTATGTGTGTAGGTGATCGACTACGACTGCGTCACGCGGGTCACTTTGGCAAGCCGACGTCGTTGTCCCAATCGGCATAAATCGGCTCGCGTGATCACCTTGTTGGTCGAATCGCCATACCGACATGCTCGGTTGCCTCGGGGACTTCGGCATCGCTGAAAGAGCTCTACTTCATAGAGTGTTTGGCACAAGGGCCATATTTCTTTTATTACTTACTTTGCGTAAATTATTAATTATGCAAAAAAAAAATATTATTAATCCTATTATCTCCGGCTTGCACTATTTTCTGTGCACAGGTAAAGGATCCAAGTCGGGCAGCGCTGTCACCTCGGCGTACCGACATACCACATCACCTCAGCTGGACCGAGGGCTTCGTCATCACGTCATTAAGACACACCAGGGACTTCAGCTTCACACTGTCGGCCCGCATTGGCCGTGCTATGTCGCCACTTCATAGTGCCGAGCTCTTTGCTCCACCACCTCGGGACCGGCTTGGGGGCTGGGACCTTGTCCCGCCGTAAGCTCGGGCCGTGCATCGACACCGAGCACATTAACCAGCTAAGTCGCTTCCATGCTTGAATACCTTCAGTTTTAAATTTTGTTCGGTTCGACCAAGCATTATGCTTTTCTGACAAGAAGTCGTTTGCGAAAAACTTTCTTTGTCAAAACCTTTTTTGTTACACACAAATTCAAATACCCCATTTACTTGGGGGCTTCCTTTATGAAGCCTTTCCTCTTGCATATGATTATACTTGTATGGCTTCTTTCCTTGTTTGTGTATTACGCCACAATATGCACCATGTTGACTTAAGTGTTCCGCAAACTGGGTTGCCTGGCTCCTGTGCTTACCCTACATTCCAGATTGTTCAGCTAGGCGGTAAAGGGAGCACCTCTGTGATTGTTACTACCGGGTCATCCGAGTTAGTACCTCAGACAGGGTGAAGCCGAAAGCTAGCGCTCTTATTGTTTTCAATCATGGTCGGCACACAACGGAACTCATGAGTACAAAAAATCTATTGCACAAGTCTCATAGAAACAATGAGCAACCGAAGAAAGGTATCGGCGGAGGTACTATTTTCTTCAAAGATTCTTCTTACACTACGTTAGTAATATAGCATAAGTTCCCTGAGCGCGCTTTGTCTGTTACAGCCTTATGGCCTGATTGCCTGGTTATCGGAAACAACGTCGATATTCACATCAAGACCGAAGAGGGAGAAGCCGACACTCGGTTAAGACACGTTTAAAGTTCGGGTGAACATAGATATGATATAAGTACTTCGATACATACTATCATTATACATAAAATTCTTTTACCCAAGTCACTTCGGGGATCTCAAAATTTATATGAGTTGTTTTATAGTAAATGTGTTTTCTTCTTGCTCATTGCAAAGTCTTTTTCTACCGCTCCTTTTTCAACTCGAGTGTATGGTCAATAGCCGGACAGCGTGTCTTCTCTCTAAAAACCGCTTGAGCTTAATTTGCTAAAACTGACCTCAGAGAAATACTCCGCCTTTGGGATACTAAGCTTGAAGCCGTAGGCTGACCTGCGTGAAGTCTTGAGATCGGGTGTGTCACGTTAAAGCACGACAGAAGCACATTTTTTTTTCTTTTTTCCAATATTCGGATTGGCACCAAACAATTGATCTTGTTCGGACGTCAAGTTTTTACTGACGTTTTTTGGTTTCCAAGATTATGGCACTTTTAAACTATTTGTGTGTTTCCAGCATAAGTCTTGCAGTGCAATGTCGGACACCTTTAGAGATTCGGTAAAAACATTCTCAAATATTGCTAAATATGCATCGGTTTCGAATTGTGTCTTCGGTCAATAGTTGGGTTGCCAGGTTCCTGTGCTTGCCTCCTACGTTCCGCTTTCTTCGGCTAGGTGTGCAAAGGGAGAACCACTGCGATTGTGCTTCCAGCTCGCATGGTTAAGCACCTAAGTGGAGAAAGCCGAAAGCTGACAGTCACAATAAGCGTAAACTAGCCAGCGATCCGATGACTATGTTAAATGATTGGTCGTTCATAACATTGGCCAAAGTGTTTACGGCTTGACCTCGGCTGTCGCCAAACACTAACTGGGGGATAGTAATTGGCCTCCCAACTTTAAACTCCTATGACTAAGTGAAAGTTATAAAGCCCGCATATCTGATTGCCTTGTTTCCGCTGACACAACCGCCTCCGGGCACCTAGACGTCGGCTAAGGGTTGTTTTGTTATTGCGGAAACACCCTGCATAGCATCTACAAAGGGGTGGAAGCTGACAATGGGCCACTTTCAAATGATAAACGGTCGCAACGGAGTCAAAATAAACATATATCATCAGCCTTTGCATTCAATATACAATCTGCTGCCTTCCGTAATCATCGTTATAAAGCCATAAATATGCATCAATTTGACTTCAGATTTTGGCCAAGCTGGGTTGCCTGGCTCCTGTGCTTACCCCTACGTTCCCGATTGTTCGGCTAGGCGGTAAAAGAAGCACCTCTGTGATTGTTACTACCGGGTCATCCGAGTTTGTACCGTAGACTGGGTGAAGCCGAAAGCTAGCAATCTTAAAGGATCACATTGGTTGGCAACGACGGAAGTAAATTTTTTGGTTCATTAATACCACAGAGTTCAGGAACTTTCCCCAAACTAAATCCTCAATATTTTCCTCCCACATTGATCAGAGGTGAGGTTTCATGATCATGATAAGAATGACGACCCAAAGAAAGGAACCGATAGCGACACTATTTTCCTTGGAAGATGTTCCTTACATTAAGTAATATAACATATCTCTCTGCGTACCTTTGTTTATAAAACCATATGGTCAGATTGCCTTGTTTTACATAAATCTTTGCCCTTACAACGGCTTTATAAAGTAGGACAAACACTCCCCGGCTTCTGGCTGAGAATGTTGAAGCCGATGGACAGTCAACAAAGTTTTGTACAATGCGGATCCGAGCATTAATGATGTAAATTACTTGGATATGCAGAATCATTACACATAATTGGTGATTTTTACTCTGGATATCTATCCTTAATTCGGCCACCCGTGCCCACATTATGGCTCGGGGGGTACTGGGCTTCGGGCTTATCATTCACTAATATTAAAAGGGGCGTATCGATCCCCTGATCTGGTGATGCCACCCGACCAATGTCTCGGGGGCTACTGCATTGACAATCCAATGCATAAAATTTAAAGTGCAATATAGCTTTCGAGGAGATTATGATCCTCAGGTTGGTCGGCCGCACCCAACCTGTGTCTCGAGGAATTTGCACACCGCTTTTTGTGTCCCGAAGTATTCTGCTGAGCTAGGACTTGATCCTCAGGCCGATTTTGTGAATCAACCTGAGTTTCAGGGGCTACCAGGATCAGCGGTCTTATGTCATCCTTCAGGTGCATCTCGGGTTTTAGACCGATACACACCTTGAGGGCTACTGGCTATATATCTCGGCAGACAATAAATTGCACCAATCAAAAATATTGACAAAAAATCGGCCCGCAATCGGGGTGGTGCACCACCTCGGAAGCAGTCCGGCACAAAGCTCGGGCGCTAGTGGCTGGCTCCATAGAGGGCATTTCCGGCATTAAGCTCGGCTAAACTCCTTCAACTTTTTTGAACCAAGGTGATTTATGACACCTTGGATATAGTCCGACGTTGGAGCTCGGATACAGTCCGGCGTTGGAGCTTGGACATAGTCCGGCGTTGGAGCTCGGATACAGTCCGACGTTGGAGCTTGTACATAGTCCGGCGTTGGAGCTCGGATACATTCCGGCGTTGGATCTCAGAAGCGGTCCGACGTTGGTGCTCGGCTGCAAAAGATACCTCGAATGCAGTCCGGTGTTGGAGCTCGGATGCAAGAGGACGCTGCCGCCCAAGAACAACTTCAAACCCGAGGTGTGGCGTAAAAATAACAAGGCATTGATAAAGGTCGAGAACTTAAAAGGGCTCCTCGAATACCCGACGTGTAAACTCTTCGGATTTACTTCGGCGATCCTCAGGATCGAAGATGGGAAGATTTGTTGAACCAGTTTTCCAGACCGACGACCGAAGATGAAGAACAGTTTGTAAGAATCGAGGAGCGTCCCCAACTTGAAGACCGGTTCAGGGGTCTACTGACGGTGTCCTGGACTAGGGGGTACTCACCACATCGTCTCCCAACCAGGTGGATCGGGTCGAGGACCCCCATGGCGGTTCACTCATGGGCCACTTCGGGCAGTCCATGCCGCATACGAGGAGTATTCCACAAGACTTGGTGATCAAGACAAGGACTCCTCTCCACCAATGTATTCGGCTAGAACTCTTGTTATTCTAGGCCTCTGGTGCATTATATAATCCAAGGCAAGGCTAGTCGATAGAGAGATACTCATTACCATAGTCATACAGGCTAGACTTCTAGGGTTTTCCATTATGATATCGTGGTAGATCAACTCTTAAATACTCATATTCATCAAGATCAATCAAGCAGGGAGTAGGGTATTACCTCCATAGAGAGGGCCCGAACCAGGGTAAACATCATGTCCCCTGTCTCCTGTTACCGTCAACCGTTGACGCACTGTTTGGGACCCCCTACCCGAGATCCGCCAGTTTTGACACCGACAGCAAGACCACATCACCAAGGCCAGAGCAGAACACAACGGATAAGTTCTTCGAAGGACCAGCACACAGCTCAAGAAGACCAGGACTAACCAGAAGAGCAAGATACTGCTAAGGAAGAAACCTCCCTTGCCGGGCATGCAAGCCTGGCAAGGACGGGGTCACCCCCGGAAGCGAGTCTCTAGGCCGTCCCAGCAGGCCTACAGGGACTTGCGAGGGCAGAACCACGTCACCATGACACACGCCGTCGATTGGTGCGGTGTCAAGCTCCAAAGTGACTAACTGGCTGCTATTTGCCACATGGCAGCCACTTCCTACAGAAAATGCCTCCAAATGACACCCATCCTGCAACGTATCAAGCCAGATGGTACGAAGCTGGCAAAACAGCCCGACAATGCTTGCCGGGCAAGCTACGATGTGACGTTGAGCGGCGCATTTAATGCGATCTATGAAGCGTGTAGAGTTAGGTATGATAGCACTGTTTTCTATCTAATAAGTACATAATGACTGATTTGCCACTGTGGTGACCCCTTTGTCTATAAAATGAGGCCAAAGGCAACCGTAGAAAGGGTTGGTTGATCCACCCCCGAACATATTCATACGCGCGTAACCATTTCGCGTTGAGGCAACCCTACTAGGCAAAGCGTGTTGCGCCCACCACCATTTTTCCACCAATCCACCAAAGCAGGAGTAGGGTTTTACGCCTCGCGACGACCCGAATTTGGGTAAAAACTACCTGCGTGATCTCTGTCATAATTTCCCATGCTCCTTGCTCTTTGTGCAACGTTGCATCCCCCCGCCGAACCAGCAAGGGACCCTTGGTCCCATAGGTGGTCGTGATTTCCCGCGACAGTGGATAGAACCACGACCACCTAAGTTCTTCTGCTGATAGGGCGGATGAAACGAAGGAGGAGGAGGTAGCCAAAACTTCTGTTGCTTAGAAACCACTTGAGAGGAGGGCGAGGAGTGCACTGCATCTCTGAGCCTCTTCTCGGAAGCTTCACACTTGAGTTGGGCTACCTCTTACTTGAGAGCCATGTTATAGAACTGATCAACCTAAGTCGGCTCCACAAGAACAAGAGCTAGTTGAAGGTCCTCTCTCAGACCACCCCTGAACTAGTAAATCATGCTCTTTTCATCTGGGACATCTTGCCTTGCATAGCGAGCAAGATTCTGGAACTTGGTGTTATATAGATACACAAACATGCTGCCTTGCTTGAGATTGTGGAATTGCTCATGCATGCCCTTAGTAACACTTCCTGGAATATGATGAGCTCGAAAATCTTGGCAGAAGTCAGTCCAACTGATCACTCGACCCCCTCTAAAGTCTTTGTACTGCTGCCACCAATCTACTGCGTGGTCCTTGAGTTGGAAGGAAGCAAACTTGATGTAGTCCTCAGGTCTGACGTTGCTGCACTCAAAATGCTTGTTGATGTCCACGAGCCAATGGTCGGCATCCATGGCCTCGACACATGCACTGAATGTCTTTGGCTTATTAGCGAGGAACTGACTGAGTGAAGCGAACTGAGGCTGATTGTTGAAATTCCCTTGGCCTTGATTCCCTTGGTTGCGCTCTTGTAAGAGCCGAAGAAGCATCTGGGTATTGGCGTTTGTGGCCGCCATCACGGCTCTCCATGCCTCCGGAGGTGGAGGTGGGGAGGGTGGGTGTTCTTGCTCACTTCCTTCGCGCCGATACGGGTTATTGCGAGTTGTTGGAGCCATCCTGAAAAAGATAACATCCGTTAAAACTATCATTGAAATAATAGATAAACTAAATCAAAGGCTAGACGGGTGCAATGAAATCTTCACAATAAGCATCCGAACAGAGAGATTGAACGAATGCATTCCAAAGTTAATATGATACGACCATTTGAATGAGATTCCACTTTGGATGAGGTTGATGAATGAACCAACAAGGTAACAACTGGAACAAATACATGGTAGAGATTCCGCCAATCTCACACCAAAATATCTATCGGAAAGATTACTTAGAGCTACTTGAATTCCCACCTAAGAACTCCCGAAACTTTCTGGTTATGCAATCTGGTGTTGGAGATACAGGGAGGCACAAATATCTCACACAACTAACAAATCCTACACTCCAACTACATCCATCCATCAACACATAACCAAGAAAACCTCGGAAATCGTGTAACTCAGACCTTCGAACACACTATGATACAAGAAACGGAGGATCATCCATGCTATCTCCTCCAGTATTGGGGAAAAGTCACGACACTATTTGCCACCATGAAAAGTATAGCGGCGTTTCGATGTCGGCGAGCTCTGGTATACGAAAACTGCAACGATACAACTATGACGACAACACCTCGGAGCTCAATTCCCCGAGACACTGCCACAACCCCTAAATGCCATGAGGCACCAAGAATAGTGTTCTCGTCACAATAATATCATAACTGTCGTGGTTTTGTCACGGCAGATGTCCTCTTGCAAGGACTTAGTTGTGGAGCCATCGCAACTAGGAATCTTAAAGGGGTTAATCGGGACAAAGGACACGAGAGGTTTATACTAGTTCGGCCCCTTACGGTGAAGGTAAGGCCTACATCTAGTTGGGTTGGTATTACTTGATGTTTCGATGACCAGGGAGCGAGATATGCTATGCCCGGCTCTTGATGAGTTGTTTCTTGCCCTAAGCCGCCAGCGGGTCGTCCCCTTATATACATGGGTTGACGCCCTGCGGCCTACAGAGTCCCGGCCGGCTTATAGACAGTGTCCGGCTCGGTGACTAGTTAATTCTACCTTATAATACAAGTCATGCCATCATGGCGGTTTATCACTATGGGCCTTAAGTCGCCTATGGGCCTTAGACCCTTTATTGAACCGCCATCTTCATGCCTGGTCTCGGGCTTCTTCTGATGAGTCTCTCTTTGCGTAACCCGGCCCCTCCTGGGCGGCTTACACAAATAGTCATATCCCCAACATTAGGCCCCAGATTGATTTGAACCGGTTCATGTCAATCTTAAAATACCTTGACAACCAGCCCTTCTGTCTTCAGTCCTGCAAAAAGGTCATAACCCGTCGTGACGTCATCTTCTGGATCCGTGTTAACCCGCCGTGATGTCATCTTCAATTAAATTCATTTTTACTCCGTCGTATCCTCCAACGGATCTTTGCCTTTACCGACCCTTCCGAAAACCGAGGCACCGGGGCCGCTGGATAATGATGTTTAGTCACCTCGCATCTCGCGCCGTCTCAGTCGGCCTTCCCTTATAAATAGGCACGACCTAGGTCTTCCATTCTCCCCTCTTTCAGTCGTCTTCTTCCTCTTGCTGCCTCTCTGTCTCTCGAGCTCCGCCGCCGACGCCGTCGAACTCCCCGTCTTCACCGACTCAGGCCGCCACATCAACCCGACTCTGACCAGAAAACGATGGCGAATCTCCGCAGCTCGTCCACATCCGTGAGTTCCTCTCCTTCCCTTTCTTAGATCTGCATTGGAACTTTTTTGAGTTCGTCGGTGTTCATCGCCGCCTGCTGCAAACCCTCGATAGTTTTTACCTCCAATGCCCTGCTAGATCGTAAAAATAACATAGAACTGCTACGGTGATTTTTTGTGCTTAACTTGCATAGAAACAGATCTCATTTCCCTTCCTTGGAAGCCCTCTTCGAGTGTATGAACTTCTCTGCACTGTTTTAGGTCTAGAAATTTTTCTTTTCAGAGCAACCATTTGATCCAAAATAATTTCAGAAAATTGTGAAACCTGTTTGTTCCACACTTAGCCAGAAACTGCATCCGTTGAATCTGTTTAGCCATAGTAGCCAATACGGCCGGTTTAAGACAACACCGGTTGTCAACCTCGCTTATTCCGGCGACTTAAGAAAATTTAAGTGCCTTTCATACCTATAACAGTTTAAATATTACTGCATAGTTACCCGTATGTCATTAGGCCCCTTATTAAGCCGTCATTTGAATAAACTTTAAATGCTTTCCTCCAGGTTAAATTTGACCCGGAACTTCTTATTTTTTCATAGGCTTCAATTTATACAATGGCACCCAAGGCTCCTAAAGCTCCTGTGACCTGCAACTGGGTCAAATCTACTGTCACAGAGAGCACCTTGTCTGACTTTGTGAAATCCGGCCACCTGCCCAAGAGAGAAGTCATGTCTTATCGTGCTCCTAACCCGTCAGAGGAGAGGCCTCAACCTAAAGAGGGAGAGGTGATCGTTTTCTTGATCACATGAACCGGGCTTCGCTCCACCGGTTCAAAATTCTTGAGGGATGTTTTGCATTTCTTCAATCTCAGACCTCAGGACATCGGGCCCAATTCCGTGTCAAATATTTGCAACTTCCAAGTTTTCTGCGAGGTGTACCTTGGAGAAGAACCTAGCATACTTTTATTCAGGGAATTGTTTTACTTAAACCGGCAGAACGAAGCAGCATGTGGGCGAGTCTGGAACTTGGTGGCATCTTGATTCAGCGGCGGAGAGATTGCCTTTTCCTTTTGCTGAACTGCCGAGTCATCCAAAGTTGGAATCGACATGGTTCTCTGCGAGGATACTTCTCGGTGACGAAAATCCTCTGCGGCTTTGCGCTTTGCGCCTTGAATCAACCACCGCTGCGGATAAACCGACATTGTTGGCGTCGCCACTTGCTCCCACTGTTAGCAAAATCAAAGCTCTTTTGGGAAACGGCTTAGATGGTGCCGACCTGGTCCGGTTTTGGGTCGCTTGGCGGGTGATTCCGTTAAGCCGCCGCCCCAGCTTAATGTGCACTTACTCAGGCGAGAAGAATGACCCACTGCGTCATAGTCCCGACGACTTACCAGATGATGTGGTGGAGGCTACAACCCAGACATTGTTGAAAGAGGGCACAGTAACTAGTAACACCTTTGGCTTACTTCCTTTCTGCAAGAAGAACCCAACCCCCGCAGTGAGTCATCAACTTCAATGAATACTCTTTATTATTTGACACCTTGATTTTACTCATAATCCTTTATCATTTTTCACAGGCCGATGACGACTTCTGGAAGGTCAAATACGACCATGAAGCGGCAAAATAAGGCAGAGCAGCAAAAAAACTGAGAGGAAAGCCGCCAAGACGGGAACTTCAAGGAAAAGGAAGCCAAGCGCTTCCGATTTACTTAAATTGGATGATACTTCTGACGACGAAGAAGAGGTAACTTTTAACTCCCTTGACTCATTATCATCACCTTGCTGACCCTTAATCTTTCCAGGAGGATACGGGGAACAGCCAAGCCGTCGAGGAAGAGGTAACTATAATCTCCTCCGACTCCGAGCCTCTGCCGCGTCAGAAAATTCGAAGAGTGACCCAGAAAGTAAATTTTCACATCCTTTGGCTTACCAAGATCCTCAATTTCTTTTGAAGCAACAGCAATTTGAAAGCCGGAGCCATACCCGGACCAGCAAGGATATAGATCTCTCCTCCGGCTTACAGGCGTAACGAGAAGCGTCCGGTGAGGTTATCTCGATTCGTTCTCGTTTACCCTTTGGCGGGTTTAATTCGTCAACCTCTCAATTCATCTGACTCCAATTATCAGGATACCTCTCCTTCCTCCGGCGAGTCTATGCAATCTAACATGCCAGCTTTCAAAACCGCCCCTGGGTAATGTAACTTTGTTTACCTTATGTTGTACCTTACTCATGCCACAGTGTGCAAGTGAAGCCCAGTAAGAGGGCAAAAAAGAATAAGCCATCCCAAGACCCGGTAGTAACTGAACCGGAACTCGGAACAGCCGCTCCTGATACTTCCACTCATCAACCGCCGCCTGAACCGGCTTATGAAATTCCAGCACCATCCTGTGATCCGCCCGATAAAGAAACTTTTGGCGGCTCTGATAAACCGGAAACTCCTAGTCCGGTCAATACAATTGATCCGGAGGTTGAAATTACCAAGACTCAGTTTGTCGAGCAGAGTCAGCCCACCGTCCCTGCCAAGTGTTCTGCCAAAGAAGAGCTTTTGGAGCGCCGAAAGGCCAAATTAGATATTGCAGATTATACTAATTTGAGCATTGGAGATATAGTCTCTGGCTATATCAATCAAGTGCATAGCAGCCGTGACCTGGAAATTAATATGGTGAAACAAATACAGCAAAAATCTGAGGTACAACTTATGCTACTTTTGTTAATCATACTTACTGTATCAGCCCCCAAGTCTATTGCTTTTAGAAACCTGCTTAGCACTGCCTTGTCTGGTTTATATGAATATATTTAACCAAGTTGTAACATGATACCTTGAATTTGCAATACACATTAGCCCCCAAGTCTCAAGTATCTTTGCTTGCAAAGTGCTTGGGACTTAATTTCTCATGAACCGACATTGTACATTAAATTTCTTCAGCATACATTAGCCCCCAAGTGTCAAGTACCTTTGCTTGCAAAGTTCTTGGGACTTAATGATATCTTACCATAATTTTGATTATAACCCGGCATCAACGTAGGCCACCACAAGTCAATTTGAGTCGGAGATTGCTGACTTAAAGAACCGCCTCGCAGCTCAAGAACTTGAAATTCAAAAGGCCAACTCCAAATTTGCATTCAACATCTCTGAACAAGAGAAGTTGAAGAAGAATTTTGATGCGGAGAAGAAAATCTAGGCTGATGAAAAGGCCTCACTGGTGACCCCGGGCCGAGACAGCAGAAACGTCACTTGCAGAAGCAACAGCCGAGCTGTCCGGCTTAAAGCGCCAGATATCTCAAATGGTCTCAGCAATCTTCGATAAGTTACTATATATAACCTTGAATATCGCAATCCTTCCTTCGATGACTATTTTAATTGTCATCTCCGGCTCACCTTATGTGTATAAATGCAGGCCCTAGGAGCACAAACCTCAAGAAGAACATCTTGATCAAGCTAAAGGCGGTTTACACTCTGGTGGAGCGGTTATGCGCCGGGTCTAGCGATGCTTTGGCCGTTGTGGCTTTATCAAATGATGTTCCCCATCTCCTGCAAGATGTGCTAAAGCGGCTTGCCGTGCTACCCAATGATTCAAGAGCTAAAGCGGGCATCTGCCGAACAGGGCCATAGCTGCCTTAAGCCGGGCCAAAGCGTTGCTTCCAGAGTTAGAACTGGCAGATGTTGCTCTTGGATATCCCAGCTTGAAGGAAGACGGCTCTGTATTCGACGAAACAGACTTTACCACCTGTGTGAGAGTCATACATCCTATGGCTACCATCATTGGGAATGATATTGATGTTACCAAGTATCAGCAGGGCTATGATAGCGAGAACCGGAGAATTCTAACGCCTCACTATGATGACGTCAGCCTGATCCCCCCAACTCGTAAGCCCACTTTGCCCCTGAAGTTGACCCAGCCGGTTTAATAGATGATGCAGCTGAGTTTGAAGCCTTAAGCGGCATTGACTGGACTTCGTCAACCTTCCAGGACAGGGCAGCAGACGGAGAGGCGGAGAAGGATAACCCAGAATCTTCAAGCCCACCAAAGGAGTGAACCGCCAGGCGTTATGACTTTGCAAAAAACAATGCTTCATTATTCAGACTCGGGGAGTCTTGTAATAGGGTAGAAAAACCTCTCAACTTGTCATGCCTTCGCGCATGTTTGTGGCGCTTAATACTTTCGTAAGCCGCCATCGCTATATACTTCCAGCTCATGTTGATCTTTCCTTGATGTTAAAAACTTTTCTTGCTTTGTCCTTCGTATAAAACAAAACAGAATTCCCTTGGCGACTTATCGCATCCGGAGTCACATTAAGTATTGATACCCCGGAGTATGAACCAAAACATCATATAAAGGCCGGCTCATGATTATAATCACAATAGCATACCTCCGATCTTTTTGGTATTCTCGCCGGCTTATGTGATCCAAATCATTGTAGTGAGTTTAACTCCTGAAACTTGGCACATATGATGTTCACCTGGCCCTTAATAACATTTACGCCTTACAAAGTATAATGAATAATAAACTGAATTTAAAAAGGCCTCTGATTCGAATACGATCAGTGAACCGTTCCAAAGGGGTTAAGCTAAGATTCAGATACGATCATATAGCCCCAGTGGCTTTGGCGATGCCGATCAAGTGGGTATCGATAGCTATGTTCTCTTTCCTTCGAATACGACCTATGTTTGAACAGGAAGCCCCCAAGTGACCATGAGAGTTGTTTAATGACGCTGATTCAAATATGATCCACGTAAGACCCAAAGGGATTAAGCTATGATTCAAATATGATCAAGAAGCCCCCAAGTGGGTTTGACAGTATGCCGATCAATTGGGTATTGACAACTATGTTCTCTTTGGTTCGAATACGACCTATGTTTGAACAGGAAGCCCCCAAGTGACCATGGCTAGATTCAGATATGATCATAAGCTAGACCAAAGGGAAAGCCGGATTCAGACATGATCCGCTCCCTGTTGGTTGTTTCCACCACCTAGTAAAGATATATAAACCTTTGAGGGTGAAAAGAAAAGAGGTCCTGCTTTATTGCTTTATATAATATATACATTGTCAAAAAAGAAAAAAATATATTTCTTGAGAGCCGGTGGCTCAAGTATAGTAAGGCTTGCAAGATCTGAAATCATGGCACCCGGGCCCTAGTGACAAGAATTAAGCGTAGCAAAGTCATAGCAACATCAATCTCAGAACATAGTGGATACTAGGGATCAAACCCTAACAAAACTAACTTGATTACATGGTAAATCTCATCCAACCCATCACCGTCCAGCAAGCCTCGATGGAATTACTAGCATGGGCGGTGAGCATCATGAAATTGGTGATGGAGTATGGTTGATGATGACGGCGGTGACGAATCCCCTCTCCGAGCTCGAGCGGACTCGAGATCAGCCCTCCCGAGAGAGATTAGGGCTTGGCGGCGGCTCCATGTCGTGAAACGTGATGAAACTTTCTCTCTGATTTTTTTCTCCCCGAGACAAAATATATGGAGTTGGAGTTGAGGTCGGAGGAGGTCCAGGGGGCCCACGAGATAGGGGGCGCGCCCTATAGGGGGGCGCCCCCCTGTCTCGTGGACAGGCCCTGGGCCCCCTGGTGTATTTCTTTCGCCCAATAATTCTTATAAATTCCAAAAAGTGCCTTTGTGGATTTCCAGGACATTCCGAGAACTTTTCTTTTCTACACATAAAACAACATCATGGTAGTTCTGCTTAAAACAGCGTCAGTCCAGGTTAGTTTCATTCAAATCATGCAAGTTAGAGTCCAAAACAAGGGCAAAAATGTTTGGAAAAGTAGATACGTTGGAGACATATCAACTCCCCCAAGCTGAAACCTTTGCTTATCCTCAAGCAATTCAGTTGATAAACTGAAAGTGATAAAGAAAAACTTTTACAAACTCTATTTGCTCTTGTTGTTGTAAACATGAAAAGCCAGCATTCAAGTTTTAGCAAGTATTATGAACTAACCATACTAGCAATCACGTAGGTCTCACAATTACTCATATCAATAACATAATCAGCTAGCAAGCCATAATAATAAAACTCGGATGACAACACTTTCTCAAAATAATCATAACATGATATAACAAAATGGTATCTCGCTAGCCCTTTCTGGGACCGCAAAACATAAATGCAGAGCACCTTTAAAGATCAAGGACAGAATAAATATTGGAATTCATGGTAAAAGAGATCCAGTCAAGTCATACCAAATATAAACCAATAGTAACGAATGCAAATGACAGTGTGCTCTCCAGCGGGTGCTTTTTAATAAGAAGGGTGATGACTCAACATAAAAGTAAATAGGTAGGCCCTTCGCAGAGGGAAGCAGGGATTTGCAGAGGTGTCAGAGCTCGATTTTAAAATAGAGAATGAATAACCTTTTGGGCGGCATACTTTTGCTTTCAACGCAACAACTATGATATGGCTGTATCTTCCATACTACATGCATTATAGGCAGTTCCCAAACAGAATGGTAAAGGTTTATACTCCCCCTCCTCCACAAGCATCAATCCATGGCTTGCTCGAAACAACGAGTGCCTCCAACATTCAGCGTGTCCCAGGGGGAGTTTTGTTTGCAATTATTTTGATTTAGTTTGCACAAAGCATGGGACTGGGCATCCCGGTGACCGTCCCTTTCTCGTAAATGAGGAGCGGAGTCCACTCCTCTTGAGAATAACCCACCTAGCATGGAAGATATAGGCAGCCCTGGTTGTACATGAGCTGCTCGAGCATACAAAACAGAATTTCATTTGAAGGTTTGGAGTTTGGCACATACAAATTTACTTGGAACGACAGGTAGATACCGCATATATGAAGGTATAGTGGACTCATATGGAACAACTTTGGGGTTTAAGGAGTTTGGATGCACAAGCAGTATTCCCGCTTAGTACAAGTGAAGGCTAGCAAAAGACTGGGAAGCGACCAACTGAGAGAACGACAACAGTCGTACACATGCATTAAAATTAATTCACACCGAGTACAAGCATGAGTAGGATATAATCTACCATGAACATAAATATCATGAAGGCTAGGTTGATTTGATTCAACTACATGTGTGAACATGTGCCAAGTCGAGTCACTCAATTCATTCAAAGGAGGATACCATCCTGTCATATCATATCATAATCATTCTAATAGCATGTTGGCACGCAAGGTAAACCATTATAACTCATAGCTAATCAAGCATGGCACAAGTAACTATAATATCTAAATGTCATTGCAAATATGTTTACTTCATAATAGCTGACTCAGGAACGATGAACTCATCATATTTACAAGAACAAGAGAGGTCGAGTTCATACCAGCTTTTCTCATCCCAATAAGTTCATAATATATCGTCATTATTGCCTTTCACTCGCACGACCGAGTGATGTGTATAATAATAAGAGTGCACGTGCATTGGACTAAGCTGGAATCTGCAAGCATTCAACTCAAGCGAGAAGACAGGGTAATATGGGCTCTAAATTAAATAAACAATCATGCATATAAGAGCCACTAAGCATTTTCAATATGGTCTTCTCGACCCCCAAAAGAAAGAAAAGAAAACTATTTACACGGGAAAGCTCCCAACAAGTAAGAAGAAGAACTAGAAATCTTTTTGGGTTTTCATTTTAATTCTACTACAAGCATGGAAATTAAACTAACTAATTTTTTTGGTTTTTCTTAAGGTTTATCAAACACACAAGAAGAAAACTAAAGAAAGAAATTTAAACTAACATGGATAATACAATGAAAGAGTATGAGCACCGACAACTAGTGTGTGAACATGAATGTAAAGTCGGTGAGACATACGTACTCCCCCAAGCTTAGGCTTTTGGCCTAAGTTGGTCTAGTACCAAGGACCGCCGCTACTCTCCCCGGTGTAGTGGGAGGTGTAATCAGGATACCACTGGATGGTCTTCTCCGGATCCCACTGGACAGATGATGCACGATAAGGATCCAGCTCAGGTTCTGGTTCAGGTTCAGGTTCTCGAGTAAAAGCTTGAGCTCGATGATTGTTCACCGCTTCCGGTGTGACCAGAAAATTATCAGCAGTCAAATCAAACAACAAAGGCGCAGGCAAAATAATAGTCTCATTGTATTTCTTATTAAATCTAAGGTTATACAGGAGCATATTCTCTTCGTTGTCAACAATAAACTTATGTGCTACCATGCTATTGTAATCTAAAATGTGAGGAGGTAATTTTGTCTCCTCCTCCTCATGGTGCCTAATGGGTATCTGAAAATGTTCAGCAAGACGTGCAGCATAGATACCTCCAAATATGGGGCCTTTTGTACGATTCAGGGCTAGCCGTTTAGCAACAACGGCACCCATACTAAAAGTATTGTCTCCTAGCAAAGCATGTTGAAGAATAATAATATCTGGAACGCTCAAATTTCCACTATTTCCACGACCCATCAAGCATCTACTAGCAAATATAGCAAAATAGCGTAAAACAGGGAAGTGTATGCTAGCGACCTTCGCCTTGGAGCCCTTCTTTGGCTCCTCTACAGCAATAGTATTAACAAAGCCACACACATCTTCACGATGGGGTTCATCTAATTCTCCCTCATAAGGTATCCTACATACCGCGCAAAAATGACGTAAAGACATTTCTTTGAATTCATCATATAAATGAAATGATACTCCAGGAGGTGACTTCTTAGGATAATAATAATATTTTTGCACGAAAGTATTCGTAAGTAAGATATACTGATCGATTCGGTCGCTGATGAAACCGGTGAGGCCTGCAGTCTCGATTAAAGCATAAAAATCTTCATGAATTCCGGCTTCTTTCAAGAAATCCTCGCATGGCCATTCACATGACCGTACTTCCGCTAAGCGAGGAAGATTATACTTGGGTTTTTCCTCCTCTTTGTCTTGTTTTTCCTTAGAGCTTTGGCTAGAAGAGCCTTTAAAGAGCCTCATTAACATTTTCTGAAAATTTCTGAAATTTTAGTAACTTCAACATAAAAGTGAATAAAACTAAACAAGATTGATAGCAACTACTCCTACAAGTGCCTAGAGCCTATATCATGCATTGGAATTGCTTGGGACCTCAAAATTTTAACATGCAAGCTCAAGAACATGGTCACCTATGCAGCAAAAATTTGCAATGAATAAAGCACTAGAACAAAAACTATTTGGACCAATGGAGGAGTCACATACCAAGCAACAATCTCCCAAAGCAGTTTTGTGAATGGAGCTTTGAGCTAAGAGATCGAAAATCGCAGCAAAATGAGCTAGAACTCGTGCTTGAGCTGGATGGGGATTTTTTGGGTAGAAGATGAAGTGTGTGGGTCTTGGCATAAGTGGAGGGGGCCACCGAGGCCCACGAGACAGGGCGCGCCCTCCTCTCTCGTGGCCTGGTGCTTGGCCCTCCTGCAGTGTTTTCAGTGCCTAAAATCCTCAAATATTCCAGAAAAAATCATACTAGATTTGCAGGGCATTTGGAGCACTTTTTTGGGCTATTTTTTAATGCACAGATAATTCAGAAAACAGACGGATAATACTATTTTTGCTTTATTTAATCTAAATAACAGAAAGTAAAAATAGGGTACAGAAGGTTGTGCCTTCTAGTTTCATCCATCTGGTGATCATCAAAATGAACCATCTAACAAGGTTGATCAAGTCTTGTTAACGAATTCATTCCGAATAACACGGAACCGGAGAAATTTCGAATAACACTAAATTACCTCAATGGGGATATGAAAATACCCAACAATAAGAATATCATACTTTTTCTTGACAGTAGGGAGAGGAAATTCAAAACCTCCAAAAATGATAGTTGGAACTTTTCCAATTGAATTGATGCTATGAACTTGAGATTTTTTCCTCGGAAAGTGTACCGTATGCTCATTACCATTAACATGAAAAGTGACATTGCCTTTGTTGCAATCAATAACAGCCCCTGCTGTATTAAGAAAAGGTCTACCAAGGATAATATACATACTATCATCCTCGGGAATATCAAGAATAACAAAGTCCGTTAAAATAGTGACATTTGCAACCACAACAGGCACATCCTCACAAATACCGACATGTATAGCAGTTGATTTATCAGCCATTTGCAAAGATATTTCAATAGGTGTCAACTTATTCAATTCAAGTCTACGATATAAAGAGAGAGGCATAACACTAACACCGGCTCCAAGATGACATAAAGCAGTTCTAACATAATTTCTTTTAATAGAGCATGGTATAGTTGGTACACCCGGATCTCCAAGTTTCTTTGGTATTCCACCCCTAAAAGTGTAATTAGCAAGCAAGGTGGAAATTTCAGCTTTCAGTATCTTTCTTTTATTTGTGATGATATCCTTCATATACTTAGCATACGGATTTACTTTAAGCATATCCGTTAAGCGCATACGTAAGAAAATAGGTCTAATCATTTCAGTGAAGCGCTCAAAATCCTCATCATCCTTTGACTTGGATGGTTTAGGAGGAAAGGGCATGGGTTTCTGAACCCATGGTTCTCTTTCTTTACTGTGCTTCCTAGCAATAAAATCTCTCTTATCATAACGTTGATTCTTTGATTGTGGGTTATCAAGATCAACAACATGTTCAATCTCTACATCATTGTCTTTGCTAGGTTGAGCATCAACATGAACATTATCATTAACATTATCACTAGGTTCATGTTCATCACCTGATTGAGTTTCAACATCAGAAATAGAAATATCATTGGGATTCTCAGGTGTGTCTACGGTAGGTTCACTAGAAGCATGCAAAGTTTTATCGTTTTTCTTTTTCTTCTTTTTAGAAGAACTAGGTGCCTCTAAATTATTTCTCTGAGAATCTTGCTCGATTCTCTTAGGGTGGCCTTCAGGATACAAAGGTTCCTGACTAATTCTACCAGTTCTAGTAGCCACTCTAACAGCAAAGTCATTCTTATTATTTAATTCATCAAGCAAATAATTTTGAGCTCTAAGTACTTGCTCAGCTTGAGTAGCAACCATAGAAGCATATTTGCTAACGCGGTGAAGTTCATCTTTAACTCTAGCTAGATTATCACCTACGCGTCCTATTTCAAAAGCATTATTCTTTAACTCTCTACCAACATAAGCATTAAAACTTTCTTGCCTAGCCATAAATTCATCAAATTCATCTAAGCATGGGCTATGAAATTTAGTAGAGGGTATTTCAAACTTATCATATCTATAGAGAGAATTTACCTTTACTACCTGTGTCGGGTTATCAAGACAATGTGGTTCTTGATGATAAATTAAGACCATGTATTTCTTCAATAGGAGGTAAATTCTTAACATCTTCAGCTTTAATACCTTTTTCTTTCATTGATTTCTTTGCCTCTTGCATATCTTCAGGACTGAGAAATAAAACACCTCTCTTCTTCGGAGTAGGTTTAGAAATAGACTCAGGAGTTGGCTCAATTGGTTCAGGAATTACTTCAGGAACTGGCTCAGGAAGAGTCCAATTATTTTCATTAGTCAGCATATTATTCAATAATATTTCAGCTTCGTCGACTGTTCTTTCCCTGAAAACACAACTAGCACAACTATCCAAGTAGTCCTTGGAAGCATTGGTTAGTCCATTATAAAACATATCAAGTATTTCATTTTTCTTAATAGGATGATCAGGCAAAGCATTAAGTAACCGGAGAAGCCTCCCCCAAGCTTGTGGGAGACTCTCTTCTTTGATTTGCACAAAATTATATATTTCCCGCAAGGCAGCTTGTTTCTTATGAGCAGGGAAGTATTTAGTAGAGAAGTAATAAATCATATCCTGGGGACTGCGCACACAACCAGGAGCAAGAGAATTATACCAAGTCTTAGCATCACCCTTTAATGAGAACGGAAATATCTTAAGGATATATAAATAGCGAGACTTCTCATCATGAGTAAACAAGGTGGCTATATCATTCAACTTAGTAAGATGTGCCACAACAATTTCAGATTCAAGGCCATAAAAAGGATCATATTCAACTAAAGTAATAATATCAGGATCAACAGAGAATTCATAATCCTTATCAGTAACACAAATAGGTGAAGTAGCAAAAACAGGATCGGGTTTCATTCTAGCATTAAGAGACTGTTGCTTCCATTTAGCTAATAATTTCTTAAGATCATTTCTATCATTGCAAGCAAGGATTTCCATAGCAGCTTTTTCATTCATAACATAACCCTTATGAACAACAGGTAAAACATAATCATTAGGGGAACCTTCATCATCACTATCATCAGTAATAGGATCTTCAGTAATTTCATCCCCTCTAACTCTAGCAAGTTGTTCATCTAGAAATTCACCTAATGGCAAAGTAGTATCACGTACAGAAGTAGTTTCATCATGCATAGCAGAAGTGGCATCATCGATAACATGCGACATATCAGAAATCATAGCAGTAGCAGGTTTAGGTGTCGCAAGCTTACTAATAACGGAACGAGAATCTAGTGCAGATAGTTGAGGGCAAAATAGTAGTTCGGTCGTATTTCAAGTTCTTCATAGTGATCAACAGATATATATCCCAAGTGACTCAGAGAATAGAGCTATGCTCCCCGGCAACGGCGCTAGATATTAGTCTTGATAACCCACAAGTATAGGGGATCGCAACAGCTTTCGAGGGTAGAGTATTCAACCCAAATTTATTGATTCGACACAAGGGGAGCCAAAGAATATTCTTGAGTATTAGCAGTTGAGTTGTCAATTCAACCACACCTGGATAACTTAGTATCTGCAGCAAAGTGTTTAGTAGCAAAAGTGGTATGATAATAAAGGCAACAGTAGTAAAAAGTAAATATAAATGTTTTTGGGTTTTTGTAGTAGTTGTAACAGTAGCAACGGAAAAGTAAATAAGCGAAGAATAGTATATGAAAAGCTCGTAGGCAATGGATCGGTGATGGATAATTATGCCGGATGCGATTCCTCATGCAATAGCTATAACATAGGGTGATATAGAACTAGCTCCAATTCATCAATGTAATGTAGGCATGTATTCCGTAAATAGTCATACGTGCTTATGGAAAAGAACTTGCATGACATCTTTTGTCCTACCCTCCCATGGCAGCGGGGTCCTAGCGGAAACTAAGGGATATTACGGCGTCCTTTTAATAGAGAACCGGACCAAAGCAATAACACATAGTGAATACATGAACTCCTCAAACTACGGTCATCACCGAGAAGTATCCCGATTATTGTCACTTCGAGGTTGTCGCATCATAACACATAATAGGTGACTATAGACTTGCAAGGTAGGATCAAGAACACACATATATTCATGAAAACATAATAGGTTCAGATCTGAAATCATGGCACTCGGGCCCTAGTGACAAGCATTAAGCATAGCAAAGTCATAGCAACATCAATCTAAGAACATAGTGGATACTAGGGATCAAACCCTAACAAAACTAACTTGATTACATGGTAAATCTCATCCAACCCATCACTGTCCAGCAAGGCTACGATGGAATTACTCACGCACGGCGGTGAGCATCATGAAATTAGTGATGGAGGATGGTTGATGATGACAACGGCGACGAATCCCCCTCTCCGGAGCCCTGAACAGACTCCAGATCAGCCCTCCCGAGAGAGATTAGGTCTTGGCGGCGGCTCCGTGTCGTGAAACGCGATGAAACTTTCTCTCTGATTTTTTTCTCCCCGAGATGGAATATATGGAGTTGGAGCTGAGGTTGGAGGAGGTCCAGGGGGCCCATGAGATAGGGGGGCGCGCCCTATAGGGGGGGCGCGCCCCCCTGTCTCGTGGACAGGCCCTGGGCCCCTTGGTGTATTTCTTTCGCCCAATAATTCTTATAAATTCCAAAAAGTGCCTCCATGGATTTCCAGGACATTCCGAGAACTTTTCTTTTCTACACATAAAACAACATCATGGTAGTTCTGCTGAAAACAACGTCAGTCCGGGTTAGTTTCATTCAAATCATGCAAGTTAGAGTCCAAAACAAGGGCAAAAGTGCTTGGAAAAGTAGATACGTTGGAGACGTATCACCGCCCCTCGTCGCCGCCCGTCCGCCCGTCGCCGTCCCGTCCCGTCCCCATCCCCTCGTCCCGTCGCGCGCCCGCCCGTCGCCCCTTGCCCGTCCCTATCCCGTCGTGCCGCCCCGTCCCCATCCCCTTCGTCACCGCCCATCTTTGTCCCCGTCGCCGCCCCCCGTCGCCGCGCCTCGCCGGTGAGCTCCTGCCCCGGCCGCCATGTCCACACACACACACACCCATTGTTACAGAAATGTTAGCAATTTTTCTATTTTTTAGTTATAGAAATACTAGAAATGTTAGTTATATAGAATGTTATAAATTTTTTCTGTTTTTTAGTTATAGAAATATTAGAAATGTTAGTTATATAGAAATGTTATAAATTTTTCTGTTTTTAGTTATAGAAATGTTAACAATTTTTCTATTTTTAGTTATAGAAATATTTGAAATGTTAGTTATATAGAAATGTTATAAATTTTTCTATTTTTAGTTATATAAATATTTATAGAAATGTTAGCAATTTTTTCTGTTTTTCAGTTATAGAAATATTATAAATGTTAGTTATATATATAGAAATGTTAGAAATTTTAGAGTTAGTTTTAGCTAGATGAATTAGATTAATGTCAAATTGTTAGAATTTCCATATAGAATTTTAGTTATCACAATCCAATCATTTGAAAATGTTACTTTTTGCGGGCATATAGTATTTGTTATCAATGATGCCGGGCCCGCATCATCGCCGTCAACCCGTTCGCCACGACGTCCGGCTGACCCATGTCCGGGACTGGACTCCGCGGGGCTGGCACTGGGAGGTGCTACCTGGAGGGGCGCACCGCTTGGTGAGGAACCCGGCCTTTGGTCCCGTCGTCGACCCTGATCTCCTTTGGTGGCGTTCACATGGGCCACATTTGGTGCAGAGGGAGCCGGCCCCGCCTGAGGTGGTGCGTTGTCGTGTCAGGGAGGAGGACGGGCACGTCCATCGCTACATGGGTGCTATGGACGTCAGGTTCTCTAATACCTGGCAGGTTCTTTGGGAAGATGACCGGAGATATGATCTTGTGATGGTTCCTTGTCTTTTGGTGTCCACCGCCCGCGCTCCAGGAACCGCGAGTGGGCTAGATTCTTCTGTAGTATTCGATCTTTATTAGCTACCTAGCCAGTGATGTATTCGAGATTATATATTATTCGAGACGATGTATTCGAGATTATATATTATTCGAGATGATGCATATTATGTACTATATGATTCAGTTTTTCCTTATTAATTGCATCCATGCAATGTATTTTGAATACTAAATTGTTTTATCTTTCTTCTGTATTAGTTAAATAAAAGCTATGGCGGACAATACCGGCAGAGAGGGAGAAGAGGCCCTGTTCGAGATCATACGCAGCCCTAACAGGCCAGATGATCTGAATGAAGCAAATGACGGCTCCCAATATCTGAACAATATCAGGGAGGGTGGTGATAAGATATTCGATCTCGACGACCGAGCTGATGAAGTCATGAACTATGATTATGATTATGATTATGATGACGCAAACAATTATTATGATGACGAATACAATGTTGATCTTGAAATAACAAAGACTACCGGCGAGGTATATTTATATAAGCAGGCATCTAGTGATCATCACATGTTTTTTTTATTTGAAGATATATTAACGAATCGATCTTTCTTCTTTCAGTCCTCCGGATCAAGCAAATCTGCTTCTACAGACAGCAGGACAAAGCGCGGCCCGGGCAAAAAGTTGAAGGAGGGTGTAAAGTACTACATCGATTCCATCAAAGCTAGTGGCGAACCCCTCACGCCTAAGAACATTGCGAACAAGTTCGTTTGTCAGTGCGGAGTTCTTGTGAAGGACCAACTCCCGATCTCCATTCAAGAATGGAAAGAGCCAAAAACTAAACGCCCAGATGTTACTTGGGTCGATGGCAGAGCAAAACAAAAGCTTTGGGAATCTCTGATGGAACATTTCACCCTACCAGATTATTTCACTGATGCAGATGTGCAGAAAGTCAAGGACGCTGCTCTTAAGAAGATGGAAATTGCATTCAACACCCACAAGAAAACTGTATGGGCCAACTACCTCGCTGCAGAAAGGAAGACTCCAGAATTCAAGGGAACACTGGAGAAGCAAAGAGAACACTGGCCCACTTTCGCGAAATTCAAGGAATCAGTACTATCTAAAGAACGGTCGAGAAAAAACAAGGCCAATGCCGCAAAAAAGACGCAGTTCCATAGGCTGGGTCCAGGTGGCTACGCTGTGGCAATGCCTAAGTGGGATAAGTCTGAGCAAGAGATGGAGGATGCAGGGGTCACTCCGGTTACTAGGAGCTGGGCCCCCAGGTGCAGAACTTGGTTCTATGCGCATGGGGGGCGTTGGACCCGAAGACAGGCCTGGTTTCAAAGAAGACAAGTCTAAAAGGAGCCAAACATAAGTTACTTGACGCAATAGAAGATGCTCGAAAGGGGATGCTCAAGCCCAACAGAGAGAACAATGAGCTTACGCGCGCCCTACGAAATCCTGAACACCCGGGAAGCACTCGAGGCAAGGGTGTTATTCCCTGGTATGAGGGCTTTTCGGAATGGAACGACGACTACATGACCCATGCAAGAAAGAAGATGGAGGAGGAGAAGAAGAGGAAGCTGGAGGAGGAGCAGAGGAAGCAGCACGCGGAACACCTTCAAGGCCTAGAAGCAAGGCACGCGGACTTGGCACTCAAATTCCAGCAGCAGCAACAGCAGATCGACTCACTTAGGCAGGAAAGGGGGTCTCAGAAGCGGCAGCAGCAAGCGGATGATCATCCAGCATTGGATGGCATCGTCCCATCCATGCCGAGAAGCAGCGTTGGTTCCACCCTAGGCAACACACTGCTGGATACATACCCTGTGGATGACATCACAGAGAATACAAACTGCGAGCCACACTTCAAAATGAAGAACATATCCATGAAGGTGGCGGACGCCGTTGCTTTTACAATTACCCCCAAAGCAACCTTCCATTGTGCACCGATTCCAGCGGGCTATGCTCGTGTCTTGGTTGATGAGGTGGTGGACCCATATTCGGGGCTACAGCTTGACATTCCTGGAGGTGACGACGAGCACACATTGGGAGAGGCCATACATCGTATCATCCTATGGAGAAAGGATTACATCATCTTTCGAAGTCCACCGACACCGCGTCTGCCGACTCCTCCTCGAAGTCCGCCACCAAGTCAGCAGAGTCCCTGTCGGGGAAACTGATCCACGAACAACTATGGGACCGGCGGACCGAGCCCCTTTCGGTTCGGCGGGGGGCGGAGATCGCACGAAGAGCGGATCGAGGCGAAGCACACGAGCAGTTTACCCAGCTTCGGAGCTCTCCGGAGAGATAACACTCCTACTGCTGCATGTCTGAGTGTATTGAGTTCTTGCTCGGTAGCGCTGAATGCTACAAATACACACTAGCTGCTAACGAGACCGGCGTGAGTGTTTTTCGCCTTGAACCCCCTCTCGCTATGCGGATGGGCCTCCTTTTACATGCTAAAGGGGTCTCCGGCAGGTGGCAACGTAGACAAGGGTAAAAATGGAAAAGGAATTGAGGTTGGTACAACTACCTACAATGTATCATACCTAACCACGGCGGCAGGGGACAAAGGCATTAAATGCCCGTCACGTCGCCCAAATAGTGCAAAAGGGACCGTCGGGGACGCCACCGCTGCCACGATGGCAATCTTGTCGCGTCGCTTGCCACATCACTTTGCTGGCCGCACCGCTGGTCTCTTGCCACGCTACGCTGAAAGGTCGAGTATGACACGTGGGTGGATGTCTTTGAGCCTTGGTCAGAGTGGTAGTTTACGCGACAAGCGCCTTTGCCGCGATCGTTGTCTTGTCGCGTCCGGAAGCTTGTCGCTCACGGGCCTCGCCGGACGCGCGTGTACGTCGCGCAAGTTCCTTGAGATGCCTTGGTTGGCCTTCCGGCAAGCTCCTCTTGACGGGCCTTGTCTCCTTGGCTTGAATACTTTGTTCTTGAATGGCCCCAAAGGAACCACGGAGGACCTTGGCGGTCACCCGCAAGCCCTGCCGCTGGTGCCAGAATCTGCCCGTGCACAAGTTCGGGATACTAGGGTACCCTACTCTAGTACACCGACAGAGCCCCGGGCTGGGCCACACACGGTGCCGAGCGCTGTTGGGCCAGGCCCAAAACAGGGCACGGGCACGCGCGGCCTGGGTTACGCCGTATCTCACTCTGTATCCACCGCACCCTCCTCGAACGGCACGCGTCGAATGCGGCGTCGTGGGAGAGATCGTGGGTGGTTTCTTTATTCGGAAAGACGGAACGTCTGCCCCCTCCCTCTTTATAAGCAGGGGAAACAGGGGCAGTTCGCCCATCTCGCCGGTTGCTATTCCAATCTCAAAAACCTCCGCCGCTCCCCCCTTCTTCCCAAAGCTGAAAAGAGAGCAGCGCTCTGCCCCCCATCGCCACCGGCACCACCAACGCCGTCGATCTCTCTCACCACCTCCGCCATGGATCCGAAAGCCGGGAAGGTTGTGAAGTCGGCCGAGGCGATGTTTCATGGCGCTTCCGCGAAAGGAGCGGGCAACCTTCCCCCCTCAGCTCGCCGCGAAGGATCTGAGGGAGTATTACTACCTCTTCTGGTCGACGGAGACGCGAGCGCATCCGCGCACGAAGGTACTCCCAGCTGCCGCTTCGGAACTGGCTCCGAATGGATATCCCTTCTTCGCGTTGTTCTTCTCTGCGGGCTCTGCCGCCTTTATCTGAGTTTTTCTCAGACATTATGAACACCTACGGTTCCGCCTCCTTGACTTCACCCCAACGCCGTTCGACCATGGCGGTGTTCGCACATCTCTGCAAAAACTTTGTCGGAGTCTATCCAAATGTAGCTCTTTTTTGTCACTTCTTTATGCCCCGAGTTGAGAGAGGGGAGCCTTTATCCGGCGGAATCGCCTGGATCTCGAGAACTGGCAAGAAGGAAGCTTATCTCGAGGGAGAGCTCCGCAGCAAGTGGGATGAGTGGATAGCAGACTGGTGCTGGATTGTCGAGGAGAACCCGCAGCCATTTACCGCCCAGCGCCAAACCCCAGTAGCGCGCGGCAACGGTTGGAGCAACATGGCCCCGGAAGACGATAGGCTGAAGATTGCCGTCACTCGGATCCTGCGCCTCAGGCTTGCCAGGCTCACCGTTGGCGTCGTTGGCGCAGATTTTCTTCGCCGCCAGACGCTTCTCTCTGCAGAGAGGAGGAGACCCGCTGGGAGTTCCGTAATCGGCGGATATCATGAGGCTGCGCCGGGCCTCAACTTCAACTTCACTGTCACAGAACTGGGCGCGATGCTCCTGGAACTGTTCAAGCACGATCCTCAACATCCCGAAGTGTTCAGGTTGCCGAGGGGTGTCGTTCCGCTGTGCAACAACTCCTCGCTTCGACCGCATCCGTGCAATGATGCCTTTGTGCGATTCGCATGGAATTGTCCCAACTTGGCAAGAGCCTGCAGACGACGTCGTGCATGAGTTCTTTGACGGCTTGGTAGAAATGCCGGTCTGCTCCGATGAACAGAAGAGCCTTACTCGCGACACCACCGATGCGGAGATGCAGCGCATCGCCACTAGGCTGGAAGAGGCGGCGGCAGCCGCTGCCGCGGGCGAGTTTGGATTCACCGTGGAGGAGGCAGAGGCAGCAGAGGCGGCAAGCCTTGCCGAGCGAGAGGAGCTTGCCGACGAGGGAGAGCTTGTCGGGCCTGAAGCTGAGTCGAGCGAGCCCGCGAGGGCGCGAGCGACTCGTTGAAGATCGACTCCTCCTCTTTCTCACCTTCAGACAGCTCGCCGCAAGCGGAGCCCCCAGCTCCACCAAGAAGGCGTCTCCGCAAGGCCGGGACGTAGCGGGGCGGCAGACGGGTCAATAGCCGCCACACGCGCGCAGCTTCCACCGTGGCAAGCACTGTTGCAGCGGAGCACCTCACGCCGCTGCGGCAATCGGAGCGGGCCCTCCGGACCACCGCTTGCTCCCGCCAAGCGGCTAAGGAACCTACTCCTCCGCCTTGTCGCGCCAAGGTGGGCGGACTTCGACCTCTCCGCGCTCAGCTCCGACGAGGAAGAGGAAGAGTAAGATTCTTTGATGTACTTGTAGTTCATCAATTCTTGTTGTTTTGTCTTGTATCTGATTTGCTTTACTCCGAACTCATTCCTTTTCAGGACTCTGGCCCAGAGAGCGGCGAAGAGAGCCAAGGTCCCGGTGATTGTCATCGAGGACGAACCCACCGCGACAGCAGGGGTGTGTCCGAGACCACCTTGCCGGACCCGCAACTATTCTCAAAGCAGCCCCAGCAGCAGCCCCCAGCGTAAGTATATGGTTTACTTCCTGCTGTTAGGCGCGCATGGGTGCTCTTTCTTTGCCGACATCGACTATTGGTTTCGTAGGAGCGAGCAGTCTCACCAGAGTGCCCGGAAGCCGCTCCGACATGCCATCTGCTTGACTACACCGCCAAGGGAGGATTCCCGGCAAGGAGAATTCTCCGGCAAGAGACTTCTCCGACAAGGGACAGCACCAATGACCCCGGTGGCGGAGAGCACGATCAGAGATCCTAGTACAGTAATCCTCTTGCTTGAAAACTTCCCTTGGGTTCTTCTTCTTCTGATTTTCTTTTTGAATATTTGCTTGACTTTTCTTCCTTTTCGGTCGTCAGGTCCATCGCCACGGAGCCGATGGAAACCGAGGTCGCCGCAAGGAAAACGCAGCGGCAATACCGACAACGCCGCTGTCACGAAGAAGAAGCCGGCGCTGATGATCCCGCCGGCGGAGAGGCCGCCAAAGCTGCCGCCGCAGAAGCTGGCGAGGGGTCCGGCGATCACAATGACGGCCCCGAGGCCGCAGGAGCGCCAGGCGCTACGCCGAGCGCCGATCCCTCCGCCGCTGCTGCAGCGTCGAGTTCGAAGAGCCCCAGCCCGCCCTATTTGAAGGCGGCGATGGCGTCTTCATCAAGCTCCCTAGGCGCCGAGCTCGTGGCGCCGATCGAAGGAGAAATATTTGATGAAGAGTTGCTCGCCTCATTGGCTGACGCTGGTCGACGCGCCGGACAGCAGCAGCGCGAGCCCGAGGAGGAGCAGCTCTGCGAAGCTGTTGTCGCTCTACCGTGCCCGACAGCCAAGCTGGTATCCCGAGAAGCGCTTGTCGCGAAGGCGGAGTGGACATCAAGAAGCGCGAGGAGCTCCGGGCCTCAACCAGGAAGCTCTCCGGTCCTCGCAAAGGAGCGGGAGCAACTTCGCCGAGGCGTAAAGCCTTCCTCCTCGAGAAGGCTGAAGTTGAAGAGCAACAACGGCTTGCTGCCGAGAAGCTGTCTGCGCAGGAAGGCGAGTTGGCGCAGCGGAAGGTTAACCTTGACAGCCACGAGGAGGAGCTTGCCGCGCGCGAGCAAACATTCGGCGGGGCTCTCAAGGAAGCAGAGGATGCTTCCACAGCTGCCGAGGCCGCTAAGAAGGAGCTGGAGACGAAGGTGACGCAGCTGGAGGCCGATCTCAAGGTGAGCGGCGAGGAGCTTGCTGCGCTCAAGCGTGAGCGCGAGAAGGACGCCTACACCGTTGGCGAGCTGCAGGGTCGTCTCGTCGAGAGGAGCAAGGAGCTTAGCACCGCCAAGGACTCCAACGCAGATCTTGAGTTGAAGCTGACTACTTTGACCAATACGCTGGACGGCGCCAGGGAGCAGGAGGTGGCCTTGAAGGAGAAGATCAAGGCCGAAGAGGCGCTGCTGGTGAGTGCTGCTGCCGCCCAGAACACTTTTAGGGAGAATGTGGAGCACTAGACCGAGGGTCTCGTGGATATTGCCGTAGCCATCGACAGGGAGCTGGCGCAGCTGGGGATGGAGGATCTCGGGTATTCCTCCGATGAGCACCTCCAACCCAGCGCCAAGCTCAGCTTGTTCTTCAAAGGCGTGGCGGCGACCCTCCAAGACTCGGGAGAAGATCCCAAAGCAGCTGGCCGACGAGTCGCGCCAGATCTCTGTGGAGCTCTTCAAAAGTCTGTGGTGAAGGTGGCCTTCCGCAACCCAGGCCTCAACCTCACCAATGTCCTCGGGACCTTGCCGCCGGATGCTGATCTAGAAGCGCTCAAGACCCTTGTCGCACCCATTGTGGACAAGGTGAGCAGGATCAAGAGGGTTGAGGGCGATCGCGTAGATTAGGCCGCCTGTTTTCTCTTTTTCTTGTCGGTGCTGGTCATGTTATGAGAACAATCTGTTAGGGCTGCGACAAGCTATCTTGTAATATGACTCTATTTCGGGTAGCGATTGCTATGTTATTTCCTTTACTTGATTCCTTCCTTTGTATGTTTTTACACTACGCTTTTAGGGAACTTGTCGGCGCAGGCACCGTAGTCATGAAGCGCTGAGTCTTGGGGACGTCGGCAGCTTCTTTGGCGGTGCCGCTACCGACAAGAAACCTTGTCGCAACTAGTCGCAGCTCACTTAAGTTGTTGAGCGGACTCGAAACAAAGTAAGGGCGCAACTAGCTACGAGTTGGTTCCTCCGCGCACAGGTTTTCCATACAAAGCACGGTTGTTCGAGGAAGATAACTTAAAAATTTTAAAACTGATTGCTCAAACTTTAGCAACTTAGCTTTTCTGTCGTTTGCTTCCCGGTAAGGCGAAACTTCCTCGAGCGACGCTTGGTCCACACCATTATCTTCTCCTTTCCCCCCGACAAACTTGTGGGCGAGGGAACCTTCCTTTCTTTGAGAAAGAGAAAGAAGAGAAAATAAAGATATGGAGCCTTACGGCTCGTTATTGCTTACCGGGGGTAGGAGCTGCACAAAGTGTCAGATAACGCATGCAAAAAATAAGTAGAAAGCATGAAATTGACAAGATGTGCGGAGCACATGAGCTTTACTTATGCACGGGTCTGCGCGCGGCTTCGTACAAAGGATTACATGCAACATTGGCAAGACTTGTACAAAAGGTGGTTGCCGGAACAGGTTCCGGCAACCGCGCCTTACGGGTAAAACTTACGAAGATGCTCAATGTTCGAGGAGTTGCTCACCGGAATGCCATCTTCGGTCTCAAGGCGGACAGCGAAAAGGCCTAGTGACTCGTTTCACCCGGTAAGGGCCTTCCCACTTCGGCGTCAACTTCTTGGAATTCTTGGCGGACTGAACGCGCCGAAGAACAAGGTCGCCTTCCTCGAGACTTCTGGCATTAATTTTGCGGCTATGGTAGTGGCGCAAAGCTTGCTGGTATCGAGCAGCTCGTACAGCGGCCTGAAGACAGTCTTCCTCAAGGAGCAGCACGTCATCTTGTCGCAACTGCTCTTGCTCAAGCTCATCATAAGCGAGCACTCGAGGTGACCCGTATACGAGTTCCGTGGGGAGAACTGCCTCTGCTCCATAGACTAGAGCGAAAGGTGTCTGGCCAGTGGCTCGATTTGGCGTCGTCCTGATCGACCAAAGAACCACCGGCAGCTCCTCAATCCAGTTCTTTCCGTACTTGCGCAGCCTGTCGAAAGTCCTGGTCTTGAGCCCGCGCAGCACTTCAGCATTCGCCCTCTCCGCTTGACCGTTACTTCTCGGATGAGCAACGAAGCGAAGCGGACCTTGGCGCCAAGATCTTGGGCGATCTGCATGAAGGTGCGGCTCGTGAATTGCGTGCCGTTGTCGGCGATGATCCCGTTAGGGATCCCGCGGCAAACAATCGACCAAGAACTTGATCGCGACCGTCTGTCACCTTCCTCATGCTTCCACTTCCGCCACTTTGTGAACTTGTCGATTGCAATGTACAAGTACTCAAAGCCCCGACAGCTTCGGGAAAGGGGCCGAGGATGTCGAGCCCCGCACCAAAAATGGCCAGGATAAAGGGATCGTCTGGAGAGCTTGAGCTGGCTGGTGTATCTGCTTGGAATGGGCCGCACGCTTCACACTTGGTTACTTATGCAGTTGCATCCTCGAGGGCTGTCGGCCAAAAGAAACCTTGCGGAACGCTTTACCGGCAATGCTCTTGCGCCAATGTGGTGACCACATGTGCCTCCATGTATCTCTGCCAACAGCTTTTGTCCGTCTTCCCGGTGAATACACTTCAATTTCACACCGTTGAGTCTTCTTACATGCAGTGTTTGTCGACAAACTGGTACATACTTGACCGACGGGCTACTCTTTCCGCTTCTTCTTGCTCTTGGGAAGTTCTCCGTCTCAAGGAAACGGACAATCTCTGTGCCCATCTTTGGAGCTTGCGGCTCGACAACAAGGACTAAAGGCACATCTGCTGCTGTGGGAACATCCGCTTCTATGGCAAGAACCTGCGGCTCAGCCGGAGCTTGACGTTCCCCGGCAAGCTTGCCGTAGCAAAACTTGTCGGGAGCGTCTGCTTCAACGGAACAAACCCTAGGGCTTACCGGAGCAGACTGCTCCTCAGCACCCTTGGTGTTGATCTTGAGGACCTTCTTGGCGGCGGCTTCGGGGAGCTCTGCCGGAAAATAGTCACCAGAAATCAACTTCCTCTTCTTGTTCTGTCCAGTTGATGGCGTTACAGACGGTTGAGTCAGTTTGAGCACAAAGATCCCTGGTTCCACAGGTAACTTAAGTGCGGCGCACTTCGACAGGCCATCGGCAATGTCGTTCTGAGCTCTTGGAACATGTTCCATCTCAGAGGCCATCAAAGTGCTCTTCTAGCTTTCTCACTTCATCAACGTAAGCTTCCATCAACGCACTCGATAATTCTTGTTCACTTGGCGACGACAAGTTGTGAGTCACCCCGACAATGAGCTTCTTGATCCCAAGGTCTGCTGCGATCTCGAGACGGGCAAGCAAACCTTCATACTCTGCGGTATTGTTCGTTGCTTGCTCCTTGGGAAAGTGCATCTGGACTACGTACTTGAGGTGCTCTCCGGTGGGTGCAACAAGTAGCACGCCCGCACCGGCGCCTTGCAGCGAGAAGGCACCATCAAATTACATCAGCCACTCTTTCCTTGCTTCCTTGACGGGGATGCTCGTTTCTGGAATTTCTTCATCTTGTGAACTCCGCCAATGCTCTGCTTTGGATAGTTGAAGTGCTCTCAAACTTGAGGCCAAAGCTTGACAGTTCCAGTGCCCACTCGACAATCCTGCCTGTTGCTTCTGGATTTTGCAAGTATCCTCTTGATGGAAAACGAGTGACGACTGATCTCATGTGCTTGGAAGTAATGGCGCGGCTTTCTCGAGGCCATGAGAAGGCCGAAAAGCAATTTCTGCACACCGAGTACCTTGACCTAGCCCCTGCGAAGGGAACCGACAAAGTAAACTGGGCGCTGCACCATTCTTTTCGCATCTTCTCACGCTACTGCGAGATCCATCTTTGTCGGGACCAGAGCTTGCCGGTGAAGTCCCCTGCTTGTCGCTGGATGCATCTGCCGTGGTTGCTGGCTCATCATCCGCCTCGCTCTCCGCTACTAATGCAGCACTAACCACTTGATTGGTTGCCGCTATATATAGCAGCAACTTCTCTTGTGGCTTAGGTGCGACAAGTGTTGGAGTGGAGGACAGGTATCTCTTTAAGTCCTGCAGTGCAGCCTCCGCTTCCGGAGTCCATTTCATTGGACCTGCCTTTTTCAATATTTTGAAAAATGGCAGGGCGCGCTCAGCAGAACCTAGAGATAAACATCTTTGAGAGCAGCTACATAACCGACAAGTCTTCGTACATCCTTGACGCGCTTTGGTGCTTCAATCTGCTCAATGGCCTTGATCTTGTCGGGATTGGCTTCAATTCCCGCTGAGACACGAAGAATCCGAGAAGCTTGCGGAGGGACTCCAATCACACACTTCTCGGGTTAAGCTTGAGGTTGATCTTGCGCAGATTTGCAAAGGTTTCGTCTAAATCTTGAATCGAGTCGCCTTGTCCTTGCTCTTGACCACTATGTCATCCATGTAGGCTTCCACATTTTGTGTATTTGCGGTTCAAAAGCGTCATGGACTACCCTTGCAAATGTTGAACCAGCATTCTTTAAACCGAAAGGCATCCGTCGAAAACAGTATGTGCCACATGGGGTGATGAATGCGGTCTTCTCCTCATCCTCTTACGCCATGAAGATCTGATGGTATCCTGAGTATGCATCAAGAAATGAAAGCAAGTCACATCCGGCCGTGGAGTCAACAATCTGGTCGATCGCGGCAAGGGAAATGGGTCTTTGGGACAAGCTTTATTGACATCGGTAAAGTCGATACAAAGCCTCCATTTCCGTTTGCCTTCGCGCGACTACAGGGGTTGGCCAACCACGTGGATGGAGCACTCCTCGACAAGGCCTGCTGCTTCCAATTTCTTGATTTCTTCTGCGATGAATTCTTGGCGCTCACTTTGCTCGCTCCTTGACTTTACGCTTGACGGGCGCGCATGAGGACAGACGGCAAGATGGTGCTCGATTACTTTCACAGGAACACGGGGATGTCGACGGTTGCCACGCAAATCGTCGGCGTTACCCAGGAAAGCAACGACGCCGCTTCCTATTTAGGGTCGAGAGTGGCACTGATGGTGAAGGTACCACCAGTGCCATCCTCCTTGGCGGACACCTTCTTGGTCTCTGGTGGAGCTGCCATTGTCTTCTTACACTTGCCGGTGGAGCTCGATGGTGCGTCCTAGATGGTAGCGCAGCACTCCGAAGAGGTGCGCTTGCCGGAGTGGGCATCAGAACTCTTGCCGGACTTGGTCTTCTTCTTCGCCCCGGGAGCTTCAACGGCAAGTGAATTGCGATCTGTTGCGGCTGCTGCTTCCCGGTAGATCTTGTCGGCGTAGATAAGAGCATCCTTCTTGTCGCCAGGGACAAAGATGACACTTGTCGGGCCTGACATCTTTAGCATGTTGTATGCATAGTGAGAGGCTGCCATGAACTTGGCGAGTGCTGGACGGCCGAGTATCCCATTGTAAGGCAATGGAAAGTCAGCAACGTCAAAAGTGACCCTCTCAGTTCTGAAGTTCAACTCGCTGCCAAATGTCACCGACAACGTGATCTTTCCCTTCGGCTTGCTCCTTCCCGGATTGATTCCATGGAATGTGCCGGTCTCTTCGAGCTCGCCATCAGGGATCTGGAGTTTCTGGAGTACCGCAGAGGAGATCAGGTTCAAGCCGGCCCCGCCGTCAACTAGCATCTTAGTGACCTTGAGGTTGCGGATAGTTGGTGAAACCAACATCGGCAAGCACCCGACCGCAGTTATGCAATCAGGGTGGTCCTCAATATCAAAGATGATAGGCGTGCTGGACCATTTCAAAGGCTTGCGTGACTCGACGGGTGGTTCTGCCGCATTGACCTCCCGCATCCACTGCTTGAGCTGGCGGTGTGAAGTATGCAGAGAAGCACCGCCGTCAACGCACAGGACCTCTGTGGCTTTCTGGAACTCCTGCTCATCGGTCTCGTCATCATCCATATCTTCGTCGTCGTCGTCATCTTCATCCTTGTCGCGGCCGCGGGGAGGTCTGTCTCCTTGCCGCTGCTTGGCCTTGCCGCGGCGTCCTCCTCGGCCGGGGCGTTTCTTGCCGGCTCCTCCAGCACCTTCCTGGGCCTTCTCCTTGTCACCTCGCTCGTATTCAGCCTTTTGCTGCTCGACCAGCTGCTCGACCTTCTTGCAGCTCTGGAGATCATGGCCCTTGGTGCGGTGGATCTTGCAGTACTGCTTGTTGGTGCCGTCCTGCTTGTCGGCGACCGCCACAGCCTGGTAGTTGGTGCCTGCGGCAATCTCCTCGCCGGAGCTACCAGCTTTGGCTTTCTTGGCGCCTCCTCCGTTGCCGGACTACTCAACGACTAGCACATCTTTGCTTTTCTTCTTCCTGTTGTTCCGCCGCCGGTTTTTCTTTGCCGGGGCAGCCTCCTCACTATCAGATCCTCCTGCTTCTGTATTCTCCCCGGGGAGTTTCCTCCCTTCCTCAGCACGTGCACACTTGTCGGCCAGGGCATATAGCTCACTGACGTCTCTGATCTTGCACATCGCCATCTCCTCCCGCATCCTGCGGTTTCGCATGTTCTGATGGAACGCGCTGATTACCGCGGCAGGGTGGACATCTGGGATGTTGTGCTGTATCTCTGAATGTACTTGCACAGGGGCTCTCCTTCCTTCTGGGCGAGCAGATGAAGGTCGCTCTCTTGGCCATGAGGCTTGTGGCCGCCTATAAAGGCGCCGACAAACCGATGGCATAGGTCTGCCCAGGAGGATATGGAGTTGTCCGGCAAGTGCATGAGCCAGATCGACATTGGGCTTGAGCACCGGTGAAAGTAGTTGGCCAGGATCTTGTCGTCCCGCCCCGGCAGCTTGCACCGCGATGGTGTAGATCTTGAGGAACTCCGACGGATGCGACTTGCCGTCGTACTTCTCTGCACGCGTCGGCTTGAAATTCTTCGTCTTTGGGCCATCGGACTTGCCGCAGCTCACGAGTGAGCGCAGGGCAACCTACCGCGTCTGACAAGTCGCTGGTTCCCCGGTGCATGCATGTCGACAGAGGGCCCAGCGCGCTGGTCCGATTGACGCCGCGCTTCCCTTCGGTGCTCGATGCGAGTTCGAGCATCTTCTTGCTGTCGTTCGTGAAGAACTTGGCGCTGATCGCGACGAGCTCGTGGATCTGATGATGCGGTGGAGCCGCTATCGAGGTGGATCCGGCGAGTCGGCGATCTTGGCCTTCGGGGTGGAGAGTGCATGTTGGTTGCACCCCCACCAGTTTCGTCACCATCGGCTCGCGCCTGGCAGTCCTGCCGCGGCAGCAATGTACTTGGCTGCATGCGAGTGTCGCCGTTAAGCGGCCGATGAGACTCAATGGTGGCCTCCATTCATCGATCTTGTCTGCCGTTGGAGGGTAATCCAGGAGCAGTTGAGCTCGCGCCAAAGCTTCTGCTGGAGTGGTGGGCGGCAATGGCGAACGGCGCGAGGAGCGGGATATGCTCGGACTTATAACTATGTTAGAAGGAGCAGTATCCCGTCCAGGCGATCGTGCCTCGCTCGTGCCAGCATGTTGGCGTGCATGCTGGTCTTGAGCACCCCAAAATCCACCAGCTCGATCTTGGTCTAACGAACGTATGGCATTGTGAATACCATGACGTTGTCGGTCCCGCGCCTCCTGAGATGGGTGCGGTGCATGTACGGACGCCGAGGTCTGCGCAACCTTGTCCTTGGATCTGGCAGCACCGTGGGCTCCCTCGTCGATGTCCGTTCTTCCACCGGCGTCTACACCACCACCCGTTTGCTCCGGTTGTGGTGGGATCGACGTGGACGGAATAGCTGCCGTCGAAGCCTTCTTCTTCGGTGGCATGTCGATGAAGAAGATGAAGATCTAGCTCGTGTGAACGCCGGATCAGGTTCACCCAACCTCGACGCCCCCTACCTGGCGCGCCAAAGATGTCGGGGAAACTGATCCACGAACACCTATGGGACCGGCGGACCGAGCCCCTTTCGGTTCGGCGGGGGCGGAGATCGCACGAAGAGCGGATCGAGGCGGCACACGAGCAGTTTACCCAGCTTCGAGCTCTCCGGAGATAACACTCCTACTGCTGCATGTCCGAGTGTATTGAGTTCTTGCTCGGGCGCTGAATGCTACAAATACACACTAGCTGCTAACGAGACCGGCGTGAGTGTTTTTCTGCCTTGAACCCCCTCTCGTTGCGGATGGGCCTCCTTTACATGCTAAAGGGTCTCCGACAGGTGGCAACGTAGACAAGGGTAAAATGGAAAAGGAATTGTGGTTGGTACAACTACCGCACGATGTATCATACCTAACCACGACGGCAGGGGACAAAGGCATTAAATGCCCGTCTCGTCGCCCAAATAGTGCAAAAAGGACCGTCGGGGGACGCCACCGCTGCCACGATGGCAATCTTGTCGGCGTCGCTTGCCACATCACAAGACCGCTGGCGCAGACAGCCTCTTGCCACGCTGGCGCTGGAAAGGTCCTGCGACACGTTGGTGGATGTGTTGGAGCGCGGGTACAGACTGGTAGTTTGCCGCGGCAAGCGCCTTGCCGCGGTCGTTGTCTTCTCGCGTCCGGAAGCTTGTCGCTCACCGGGCCTCGCCGGGACGCGTGGCGCGTCGCGGCAAGTTCCTTGAGATGCCTTGGTTGGCCTTCCCGGCAAGCTCCTCTTGCCGTGGCCTTGTCTCCTTGGCTTGAATACTTTGTTCTTGAATGGCCCCAAAGGAACCACGGAGGACCTTGGCAGTCACCCGGCAAGCCCTGCCGCGGGGTGCCGCAACTGCCCGTGCACAAGTTCGGGATACTAGGGTACCCCTACTCTAGAACACCGACAGTCCCTCTCCTCCAAGTCCATGAACGCGTGAGCCGACTCCTCCTCGAAGTCCGCCATCATGTCAGCAGACTCCCGCTCGTCCATGTCCATGAACGCGTGAGCAGACTCCTGCTGCAAGTCCCGCACAACGTCAGGCCACTCCTCCTGTTTCAAGTCTGACACCGTGTCAGGCCGCACCTCCTGCTTCAAGTCCGGCACAGCGTCAGGACACACCTCCTGCTTCAAGTCCCGCACAGCGTCAGGCCACTCCTCCTGCTCCAACTCAGCCACGTCAGCCGTCTCCGCCGCCTTAGCAATTGCAGAAGAGACACGCCGCAGCTATGGTGCGTAGCGGTACGAGTCGAGGTAGTACAAGAAGTACAGACGGAGACAAGTAATATAAGTATGGTCCAAGCCTCGCTCCTCTTCCTCAGAGGCCTTACAACATGACCGAGGAGCAAAACACAGCCAGAGTGAAGGCCCAAGTGGACGCCCATTTTGGACCGAAACCGGCACCGCCGCCGATGGAGAAAGTGCCTGAGGAAAAGATTGACCACTTCATTCGTACGGCTAGACCACCAGCTCCCAAGCCTATTGACTCAGACTATGAGCGCCAAATCAGGAAGGCACATTGAGCACGACTACAGAAAGAAGCGAGCTCGAGCTCGAGCCAACAAGGAAAACCGTTCCCCAGCTGGGAGAACAGGCAGCGCAATCGATCCCCCCGCTTGTTGTGCCAACAACACATGAGAGTACGCGCACCCAATATTAGTGTGGGCAAACCGTTTGTGTTCCCGAGCTGGGCAATGTGGTAATAACCGAGGATCATATAATGCAGGCTGAAATGCTCAAGAATACTGTTGGACAACTCCTCAATATCGAGCCCATGAATCCACTTAGAGAGGAGGAAATAAAACGGAAATATGTCCGGGCCAACCTTTGGTCGAGCCAGATGAGGTCAAGAACCTCCCAACGAGAATGTATGAATTGCATCAATGGTACATGAACATTACCAAGATTTCCAATCGAGAGTCCCTCATGGTGAATGTCAAGGAGGAGCATTACTTCCATGAGAAAGCTGTGTCCGTTGAGTATTAAGAACTATTTCAGTTATACAATCAAGAAGCACTGGACAAATCTATCGTCAGTTGTTATTTTCTTTAACTGATTTCTTTCTGTAATTTAAGTCTCAAGCTAGCTGTAGTGATCATTTTGATCAATCATTACCTGTAATTATCCTCACTATATTCTTTTTTGTGGTATTATGCAGGATGAAGATGTATGAAATGAAAAAATCTGGACGCTATGGCATTGGGTTCATTGACCCAAATACCATTAATGAGTACACAATGAATATTCCAAGTTGTCGAGCAAGTTTAGAGGAAAGCATGCTAGAGTTCTTCAAGCGCCTCAATACCAATGAAGATATACTACTTCCTTACAACTTCCTGTGAGTCACACTGTCTTGTACTACAAATTCTGTTTTTGCTTACTAGCTAGCTAGATGTTAATAATTAAGTGTATATGGTTTAGGGTAGTTGATTAGTGTTATGCACTTGTTCGCTTAATTAAGACATGCAAACATGTGCGCATGCAGTTTCCACTGGATCTTGTTAGACATTAAATTTGACAAAGGAAAGGTTGAAGTACTGGACTCACTACTTAAAAAACAAAGTGACTACACCATCTTGTTTGGGATAGTCAACAGGTAATTTCAATCATTATTAACTATATCTTGGCCTATTTAGTTCGTCATTTTCCTGATATGAACTATTTAATAACCCCTTTATTAATTTTCTTTGCCGGCGGGAAGGGCTTGGGCAAAGTTCATCAAGGTGATTCCAGGCCAATGGCCAAAAAAGCTGTTTTGGTATCGACCCAAGGTAAGTAATTTAGTAGCACTAGCTAGCTAGCTACCATCTCTTTAATTCTTGTTTCAATAGCATTAATTCATTATATCATGCTTGATTAATCATTATCTCATTCAACTCCATTCTCGTAAAGGCCCTGAAGCAGGCGTCAGGGACTGATCTGTGTGCATACTATGTTTGCGAGAACATTCGCATGATGGCGTCCGAAAGGAGCAGATCTGATAGACAGGACTGGGTATGTTTCACAGAACACTATTCACAATTTTTACATGATTATCGATATCTATTCACACAAATAATACACATGCATATTGATCTCCTTCTTAACAGTTCAGAGAGGTGCGGGAGCAGCTCCTACCAACGGAACACATACTAGCACTTCAAGAGGAAATAGCAGGATTTTTTTCTCGACCAGGTCATAGATCCCAAAGGAGAATACAATTACCCGCTACCGCCCCCATGAACCACTTGTCATCGTGCTCCGAAGGCACCAAGGCAACATGTAGGAGAAATTATATATATATATATATATATATATATATATATATATATATATATATATATATATGATCGGTTCTACGAGAAAATCTATTTATATATATGCATAACATGTACAATATGTAGTATCGTAAAATACCAGCAAACAAAAAATAATTAAATGGAAAACACAAAATTAATGGAAAAAAATGAAAACCAAAACCCGCCCAAACATTTAGTACCGGTTGGTGCTACCAACCGGTACTAATGGTCTACCAGCACCCGAGCCTGGCTCGTGCCACGTGGTGGCACTTTAGCGCCGGTTCGTGCTGAACACGTAGTAAAGGGGGGGGCCTTTAGTCTCCACTCTTTAGTGCCGGTTGTAGAACTGGCACTAAAGGCCCTTACGAACCGGCGCTAAAGCCCGGTTCTGCACTAGTGTCCTACTCTCCGAACAACGTCAGCGGTTTGATCAAGTAGGGGCACCTAAGTCGGGATACCTCTTATTACCAACTTGTAACGCCCAATATGCGACTATACTCCACACGTGCCAAGGCACGACTTGGGGCATAAGCACATATTGGTATGGTTGCAAGAGTGGTTGTATCTTTGCGCATTCATGTACTGAATAGATAGAATACGAGCTTCGGCTTACAATCGCCACAATGTCACACAAATATCATCAAGTAACACAATCTTTCAAGAGGAAGAGTAGGGCCCGACTACGGACGAAACACAAATGATAAAAAGAGACAGCCACCCAAGCTAGGCCCCGACTGACCCAACTAGTCACTACTACTAATCGTCCAGATAGGTGACATAGAAACGCCCACGATCCTCGTCAAACTCCCACTGGAGCTCAGTGGCATCTCATGTGTCTGACTCAAAGGTACCTGCAACTATGTTTGTAGTAATCTGTGAGCCACGGGGACTCAACAATCATATCACCCACGGTGTCAAAACTAACAAATCTTAAGGTAGGAATGGCATGGTTAAGTGTTGAGGTTGTAGCAAGCACTAACCATTTGTATGGTGGCTAACTTACGAATACCAGAATTAGATGAGAAACTACGCATACGGTCGCAAACTAGTAATGATCAAGAAGTGATCCTGAACTACTTACATTGCAATCATAACCCCATCATGTTCTCTTCCCGAATTTCATCGAAAAAAGACGGTCTTGGTACACACACAGTTATTGTATCTTAGTTGAGTTTAGTGTCAAGTTCACTACAACCACATATTAAAAACTCCCTTCTGCCACATAACCGCGGCACGACTTTCGAAATATCAAACCCCGCAGGGGTGTCCCAACTTAGTCCATCACAAACTCTCACGATCCATGGAGGAAAGACCTCCTTCCGGCACAACCCGATCAAGCTCGAAATCCAGGTTCACAAGACATTTCAAAAATGGTAAAACAGAACCAGCAAGATCTCCCGACGTGCCGACACCCCGATAGGAGCCGCGCGTATCTCATCTCAGGCCACGATCGGATGAGACAGGCTACGAGTAGAACCTATCCTCGAGTTTCCCCGTGGTGGCCCCGCGGGCTGCCCGGTTTGGACGAACACTGATAAGGAGCAATGGCCCGGTTTGTTGATTAAGAATCCTCGGGTTAATCACTCCCTATGAATATTTTAGTTGTTATTAGGCGAATGGTAAAACCAAATTTTGGCCTTGCTAGAAGAGTTTTATTCAAAGCGAATTTTCAAGGGGGGGCCATAAACCCGGCCGTGTTAGGAACGCAAAACCAAGGAACATAACACCGGTATGACGAAAACTAAGCCAACAAGAGTGGGACAAAATATCAAGCAAAAGGCCAAGCCTTCCACCCTTTACCAAGTATATAGATGCATTAATTAAATAAGAGATATTGTGATATCCCAACATATCTATGTCCCAACATGGAACATCCTGCACTGCACCTGCAACTAGCAACGCTATAAGAGGGGCTAAGCAAGCGGTAACTTAGCCAAATAACGGTTTGCTAGGAATATGGGTTAGAGGTTTGTCATGGCAATTTAGGAGGTTTCATAAACAGGTGGTAGGTAACATGAAATAGCGATAACAACAAACAATTAACAAGCAAAGATAGTAGTGATATCGGGGGTAATGATCATCTTGCCTGCAATGTTCTCAGTGGTATCGAATCCTTGCCCCTCGTTAACGTACTTGACAAGGTCCTTGGACTCAAACTCATCTCCCGGAACTACCCAAAGAAAGACAAGAATACAATAAACAACCACTCATGGCATGGCAAGAACATGTTCTACATGCAAAACTATCAATGAGTCATAAGAAAATGGTATGCGCGGAGCTACGGTTCTACCGGAACGAAGGGGTACGATAACGGGAAGGAAACGATGAAGGAAGGAATGATATGGGAAAAATCATGGTAATCCAAGCATGCCAATGGAAAGATTGGAAGATTTCAGTTGAAATCGATATAAAGATCATCGAAGACGGATGTGCGGAACTCAAACGGTGAGCAATATGATATGCAATGCAAAACTGTCAAAATCAGCAACATGCCAACTAGGAGGCATCATATGAATATGCAAGAGGGATCTAACATGCAAACAAATGGCATGGCAGTGAAGTACATAACAAAAAATAGAAAACATGATTACTGAACTATTTCTAAAACTCAATAGAACATCACCAAAATAACATGGCAAACTGACAAATGATAACAGTTTTATAGCATCAGGTTGCAATGTTTAGAGCTAGTAAACTACATTCTACAAGAAATGATAATGGAAACAAGAGCATAGCATACTAGTACTAAATTCATTTAATAAAACTCTCTCACTGAACTTTGTCCAGAAACACATGGATTTGATGATAGCTTCAATGCAAAATGGCAAGTTGTGCTGACAGTTCGAGACATGGCAAAATAAACATGGCATGGCAGAACAAATTTGAGTTGGCATGTTTGCAAGCTTGTTGCACTCAGTACAATGCATTTCCAAGCATGAAACAAATTCTAGCAGTAAGATGGCATGTAAAAGAGCATGTTCTTGTATAAATTTATCACATATCATATTTGCATAATTATCCACATAAATGACAAAACAATAATGTGATTTAAAATGATATGTGTGCAAACTTGCTCAAATGATGAAATGGATGCCACCAATGGATTAGTGTGATTTTTCTAGTCCAAAATGATATATATATATATATATATATATATATATATATATATATATATATATATATATATATATATATATATATATATATATATATATATATATATATATATATATATATATGTGTATATGTTGTTGTAAGAAAATGCTCACAAGTGCATTTGCAAAACACTGCCAGAAATGGAAATAGACAGAAATGGAAAACTGCCAGATTTGGGATGTCCAGATTTGGAAAGTCGGCCCTTTCAAGAAATGGAATTTCGGGAAATTTTTGAAAAACAATAAAGAAAAGGAGGGGCTGTGTACGTGTTTGTATGACCAATGGGTCGTTGGTGTCATTGATACATAGGGAAAATAATAAAAACCGTACCAAAATTGTGTGGAGACGGGGATTCGAACCCTGGTCAGAAATGGAAAATTGACAGATTTGGAATGTCCAGATTTGGAAAGTCAGGCCTTTCAAGAAATGGAATTTAGGAAAAAAAATATGAAAAACAATAAAGAAAAGGAGGGGTTGTGTGCATGTTTGTATGACCAGTGGGTCCTTTGTGTCATTGACACATAGGAAAAATAATAAGAAGTCGAAACAAAATTGTGTGGAGACGGGGATTCGAACCGTGGTCTCCTGCGTGGAGGATTATGGTGCTGACCAGTCGAGCTAGGCAAAGATTCTTGCCCAGACAGGGGCCCATCACAATTTTGACCAAACCCCATAGCGGACTGGGGCGTCTAATGGTTGCAGGAGACGGCGACGATGGCGCCGACGAGGCAGTGTCCGACACGAGCGGCGGTAGAGCTACAGTGGACGTGCAGGATTGGGAACATGTGCATGTGCAAGAGCGCGAGAAGCTATGAGAGGCCGGGGCGCTCAAGCTCGAGCATGGCTCAGCTCGGGGCAAGGCGAGGCACGGGGATGCAGGGAGCAAGGCAGGGCCGGGACCCGTGTGAGGCAGCAGGGAGCGCGTGGGTGGCTGCTGCATGCGGGCGGGCGGGCACATCGAGGAGAACAGAGCTAGGTGGAACCGGAGCGCGGGGACGCACGGGCGCGCTACAGCAAGTGCACACACACACACACACAAATACAGACTTCGCCAGAGCACCAAGAGCACGTGAAATATACGGACGAAGCGATGCATATGGTGATCTATTGACGACAGGAAGGAGCCGGGAGGAAGTTGGGTATACCTCGTATACCTATGACAAGAAGATGTGGCCGGGGACTCGATGGAGACGGAATGAGGCAGCTCTAAACTTGGCGGGTTTCTGACCAGGAAGAAGAGGAAGAAGACATGGAGCCCGAACCCGAGGCCGTGGCATCGCGTGCGTTGTGGTAGGAGGTGTAGGTGGCCTTGGCGGATGCTCCCACGGGGGTAGGAGAGGCCTGAGGAGGTCGGGGCCTACCCTGAGCTCGAGCTCTAGTTCGGCCGGAGCATGGAGGCAGGGCGACGGTGTGGCTTGAGGCGGCTTACCTGAGCGGCAACAATGGTAAGATGGGAGGTGATCTGGTCGAGTGATGTTAGGGCTAGGTCTAGGACAAGCTATATAGGGCTAGGGACACCGGACGGCCGTCAAAGCGACCGGAGCGTCGACGTGGCTCCTGTGGATGAGCTGCCGTACAGGGGAGACGACGCTCCTGTCACTAGCGGGCTGGATGGGCTACTTCTACTGCGTGGGTTGGGCTGTAGGTGAGGGAGATGCCCAAGTACAGTGCCCAAGTAAGGGCTTTCCCGTTTTAAATCTTTCTACAAATAATCAATCCACATAATAGAAAAGGGAAAAGGCCAGGGTTGTAAGAGATGAATAAGGAAACAAAAGCACCATTGAGCTCCTGGATTTATGCACCATTTGATAAAATTTCTTCAGACATTTTTAGAGGTAGAAAAATAATACAAGTTTGAATAAAATTCAAACTTGGGCCATTTTTGAGCCCAACCAAAACAACTTCAAATAGGCTGAAATTCGACGGAGAGGTTTTGAGCATGCTGTAAGATCTCTGGGGAGAAATTGAACATTTATGGAGGAGGGCAAGATGGCACTTGCAAAAATAAAGAAAAGAGAAGGAAGAAGAGGTGGTGATGCATGGTCCACACATGGGGCATGCAACAAAATGTCATGCATGAATAGCGCAATGCACATGATGATTATGAGAATGCAAAATGACATGTACAATGTAACACTTGATATGACCAAGATGCAACATATTATGGCATAGAGAAACATAACAAGAAATGATAAGACAATGCAATAGGTAAAATAACAAAGCAAAACAAAAATGAAGCCAACAAGGATGGACCCACTTGGAATTAGATCATGAACAAAGTTGGAAACATGCCAAAATGGGAAGTATTACAAATGGGATGTTACACTCTCATCCTTCACTTATATTATTTTGAATGTCTTTCTAAACAACATGGTAATTTGATTTGGTTATAAATTTAGTCCTAATATGATACGCATCCAAGAGGGATATAATAAAAACTTTCATATAAAGTGCATTGAATACTATGAGATGTTTGATTCTTTATGATTGTTTTGAGATATGAGGATGGTGATATTAGAGTCATGCTAGTAAGTAATTGTGGATTGTAGAAATACTTGTGTTGAAGTTTGTGATTCCCGTAGCATGCACGTATGGTGAACCGTTATGTGATGATGTCGGAGCATGATTTGTTTATTGATTTTCTTCCTTATGAGTAGCGGTCGGGGATGAGCGATTGTCTTTCCCTACCAATCTATCCCCCTAGGAGCATGTGCCTAGTACTTTGTTTCTATGACTAATAGATTTTTGCAATAAGTATGTGAGTTCTTTATGTCTAATGTTGAGTCCATGGATTATACGCACTCTCACCCTTCCACCATTGTCAGCCTCTCTAGTACCGTGCAACTTTCGCCGGTACCATACACCCACCAATACCTTCCTCAAAACAGCCACCATGCCTACCTATTATGGCATTTCCATAGCCATTCCGAGATATATTGCCATGCAACTTTCCACCGTTCCGTTTATTATGACACGCTTCATCATTGTCATATTGCTTTGCATGATCATGTAATTGACATCGTATCTGTGGCAAAGCCACCATCCATCATTGTTTATACATGTCACTGTTGAGTCATTGCACATCCTGGTACACCACCAGAGGAATTGGTATAGAGTTGTATTTTGTTCTAATTATCGAGTTGTAATTATTGAGTTGTAAGTAAATATAAGTGTGATGATCTTCACTATTAGAGCTTTGTCCCATGTGAGGAAAGGATGATGGAAGCTATGATTTCCCCACAAGCCGGGATGAGTCTCCGGACATGACAAAAAAAAGAGGCCAAAGAAGCCCACCAAAAAAATGAGAGAAAAGATAGAAGGGGAAATGTTACTATCCTTTTTCCACACTTGTGCTTCAAAATAGCACCATGATCTTCATCATAGAGAGTCTCCTATGTTGTCACTTTCATATACTTGTGGGACTTTTTCATTATAGAACTTGGCTTGTATATTCCAATGATGGGCTACTTCAATTGCCCTAGGTCTTCGTGAGCAAGCAAGTTGGATGCACACCAACTTAGTTTCTTTTTGAGCTTTCATAAACTTATAGCTCTAGTGCATCCATGCATGGCAAACTCTACTCACTCTCATTGATATCTATTGATGGGCATGTCCATAGCTCGTTGATACGCCTAGTTGATGTGAGACTATCTCCTTCTTTTTTTCTTCTCCACAACCACCATATTCTATTCCACCTATAGTGCTATATCCATGGATCACGCTCATGTATTGTGTGAAAGTTGAAATAGTTTGAGAACATCAAAAGTATGAAACAATTGCTTGGCTTGTCATCGGGGTTGTTCATGAGTTTTATATTTTGTGTGATGAAGATGGAGCATAGACAAACTATATGATTCTGTAGGGATAGCTTTCTTTGGCCATGTTATTTTGAGAAAACATGATTGCTTTATTAGTATGCTTTAAGTATTATCGTTTTATGTCAATATTAAACTTTTGTTTTGAAACTTATGGATCTGAACATTCATGCCACAATAAAGAAAATTACATGGATAAATATGTTAGGTAGCATTCCACATCAAAAAATTTGTTTTTATCATTTACCTACTTGAGGACGAGCAGGAACTAAGCTTGGGGATGCTTGATACGTCTCCAACATATCTATAATTTTTTATTGTTCCATGCTATTATATTATCTATTTTGGATGTTATATGCATTAATATGCTATTTTATATTATTTTTATACTAACCTATTAACCTAGAGCCCAACGCATGTTTTTGTTTTTTCCTTGTTTTTGAGCTTCGCGGAAAAGGAATACCAAAGGGAGTCCAAACGGAATAAAACTTCCGCGATGATTTTTCTAGGACCAGAAGACACCCAAGAGACTTGGAGTTCAAGTCAGAAGAGCCACGAGGCGGCGACAAGGGTAGAGAGCGTGCCCAGGGGGGTAGGGCGTGCCCCTACACTATGGGCCCCTCGCGACCCCCCCTGACCTAGTTCTGTCTCCTATATATTCACATATATTCCCAAACCACCAGAAGCATCCATGAAAACACTTTTCCACCACCACAACCTTCTGTTCCCGTGAGATCCCATCTTGGGGCCTTTTCCGGCATGCTGCCACAGGGGGATTCAATCACGGAGGGCATCTACATCAACCCTATTGCCTCTGATGAAGCATGAGTAGTTTACCTCGGACCTATGGTTCCATGGCTAGTAACTAGATGGCTTCTTCTCTCTCTTTGATTCTCAATACCATGTTCTCCTCGATGTTCTTGGAGATCTATCCAATGTAATCTTCTTTTGCAGTGTGTTTGTCGAGATCCGATGAATTGTGGATTTATGATCAGCTTATCTATGAATATTATTTGAATCTTGTCTGAATTCTTATATGCATGATTTTATATCTTTGTATTTCTCTTTGAATTATCGGCTTGGTTTGGCCAACTAGATTGGTTTTTCTTGCAATGGGAGAGGTGCTTAGCTTTGGGTTCAATCTTGCGGTGTCCTCACCCAGTGACTAAGTAGGGGTAGTGAGGCACGTATTTTATTGTTGCCATCGAGGATAAAAAGATGGGGTTTACATCATATTGCTTGAGTTTATTCCTCTACATCATGTCATCTTACTTAAGGCATTACTCCATTCTCTATGAACTTAATACTCTAGATGCATGTTGGATAGAGGTCGATGTGTGGAGTAATAGTAGTATATGCAGGGAGGAGTCGGTCTACTTGACACGGACGTGATGCCTATATTACATAATCATTGCCTTGGATATCGTCATAACTTTGTGCTTTTCTATCAATTGCTCGACGGTAATTTGTTCACCCATCGTATTATTTTCCTTCAAGAGAGAAGCCTCTAGCGAAACCTATGGCCCCAGGGTCTATTTTCCATCATATTAGTTTCCGATCTACTATTTTGCAATCTTTTACTTGCAGATCTATAAACCAAGCAACCCAAAAATATTTTATTCTTCGTTTAGTTTTATTTATCTATCTCTACCAGACCTCACCTTTGCAAGTGGTCATGAAGGGATTGACAACCTCTTTATCATGTTGGATGCAAGTGTTTGATTGTTTGTGCATGTATTGGTAATTTGCGCGTTATTCTCCTACTGGATTGATACCTTGGTTCTTAACTGTGGGAAATACTTATCTCTACTTTGTTGCATCACCCTTGCCTCTTGAAGGGAAAAACTAACGCAAGCTCAAAAAGTAGCGCAAGCTGATCTACAGCAGCACCAAGAGTAACTAATTATTCAAAATATAAACCACTAAATCAAAAACTAATTCGACCAATGGAGGAGTCACATACCAAGCAACAATCCCCTGAAACGGTTTCATTAATGGAGCTTCGAGCAAAGAGATTGAAATCCACGGGTTTGAGAGCAAGAACACGATAGAGAGCAATGGTGATTTTTTTCTGGAGGTAGGTGGTGGTATGGGTTGAAGAGATAAGTGAGGGGCCCACGTGGGGATCACAACCCACCAGGGCACGCTTGGGGGTACTGGCGCGCCCAGGTGGGTTGTGCCCACCTGGTGCACCCCCCCTTGATGTTCTTTGCAAAAACAATTCGTAAATAATGAGAGAAAAATCGTATTAAATTTTCAGAGCATTCTGAGAACTTTTATTTTTGGGTCATTTTTTATTGCACAGGAAATTCAGAAAACAGACAAGACATGGCATTTTATTTTATTTAACTAATAAAAAAAGAAAATAAAATGTAGGGACAGAAGGTAATGCGTACTAAATTCATCAACTTCATACGTTCCAAAAATGATTCATTAATATGGTTGATCAAGTCTTATTAACAACCACTTACGATTACCATTAAACCGAAGAACTTTCGTAAAACACTTAGTTACCTCAACGGGGATGTGAATGTCCCCAACAATAAGCATTTCATATTTATTTTTGATAGTAGGTAGAGGTAGTTAAAAACTTCCAATAGTGATTGTCGGAGATGTTTCAATAACATTAATACCATTCACTTGAAATTGTTTCTTTGGAAAGTGCACCATATGCTCATTACCATCGATATGAAAAGTGACCTTGCTTTTATTGCAATCAATAACAGCCCCTACAGTATTCAAAAATTTCCTACCAAGGATAATCGACATGTTGTCGTCCTCAGGCATCTCAAGTATTACAAAGTCAGTTAAAATAGTAACATTTGCAAAAACAACGAGCACATCCTCACAAATACCGATAGGTATGGAAGTTGATTTGTCAGCCATTTGCAAAGATATTTCAGTAGGTGTGAGTTTATTCAAATCAAGTCTTTTATACAAGGAGAAAGGCATAACACTAACAACAGCTCCTAAATCACATAAAGCGGTTTTTACATAATTTCTTTTGATGGAGCAAGGTATAGTTGGTATTCCCGGATCTCCAAGTTTTTTAGGTACTCCATCCTTAAAAGTGTAATTAGCAAGCATGGTGGAGATTTCAGCTTCCGGTATTTTCCTCTTATTGGTGATGATGTCTGTCATGTACTTTGCATAAGGAGGCATCTTTAAGATATCAGTCAAGAGTGTACGCAAAAAGACTAGCCTTATCATTTCAGCAAAGCGTTCAAACTCTTCACCATCTTTCTTTTTAGTTGACTTAGGTGGAAAGGGGATAGGTTTTTGAACCCATGGTTCTCTTTCCTTACCCTATTTTCTAGCAACAAAGTCTCTTTTATCACATCTTTTATTCTTGGCTTCTGGGTTATCAAGATCAACAGCTGGTTCTATTTCAACATCATTGTCTGGTTCCTTATTATTTGTTTGAGTATCTTCATGAACCTCATCAATACCTTTTTCATTATCAGAGGGTGAGTTTACATTACCAGATTGAGCTTCAGCATCAGAAATAGAAAGATCATTAGTAGCATCAAGAGGTTTTTCTACTTCAGGTTCACTAGAGGCATGCAAAGTCCTATGAGTTTTTTCTTCTTTTTCTTTTTAGAAGGACTAGGTGCATCAGTGTTAATTCTTTGAGAGTCTTGTTCAATTCTCTTTGGGTGTCCCTGAGGATAAAGTGGTTCCTGAGTCATTTTACCTCCTCTAGTTGCTACTCTAACAGCAAAGTCATTTATGTTATTATTCATTTCATCAAGCAATTCTCTTTGAGATTTAGCAACTTGTTCTAGTTGAGTTTGAACAATGGAGGCATGCTTTCCTACACATCTAACATCATTGGTAATTGTAAATAACAAGTCACTGAAGCGAGCAATCATATCAGAATTATATTTCAATTGTTTCATAACATTTGCATTGAAGTGGTCTTGTTTTCTAGTGTAGTTGTCAAACTCATAAAGGCATTGACTAGGATGCATATTGTAAGGATTATCATTGTCATTGAATTTCATTAAAGAATTTACCTCTACCACCTTCGGTGGCGGTGGTGTTTCAAGCCCATGTATTTCCTCAATAGGAGGTAAATTTTTGACATCCTCAGCTTTAATACCTTTTTCTTTCATAGATTTCTTTGCCTCTTGCATATCTTCGGGACTGAGATATAAGATACCCCTCTTCTTCGGAGTAGGTGTAAGCAATGGTTCAGGAAGAATCCAATCATCATAATTTTTCAATATGTTATTCAATAGTTCTTCAGCTTGTCCAATAGTTCGTTCCTTGAAAACACAACCACCACAACTATCTAGGAAATCCCTAGAAGCATCGGCTAGTCTATTATATAAGATATCCAGTTTTTCATTTTTCTGAAGAGGATGATTAGGCAAAGCATTAAGAAATTGGAGAAACCTCCCACAAGCTTGTGGGAGACTCTCTTGTTCAATTTGTACGAAGTTAAATATTTCCTGTAAGGTAGCTTGTTTCTTATGAGCAGGAAGATATTTTTCAGAGAAGTAATAGATCATATCCTGGGGGCTACGCACACAACTAGGGGAAAGCGTATTATACCAAGTCTTAGTATCACCCTTTAATGAGAACAGAAATAATTTGAGGATATAATAATAGCGGATCTTCTCATCATGAGCAAAAAGGGTGGCTATGTCATTCAACTTAGTAAGATGTGCCACAACAGTTTCAGTTTCATAACCATGGAAAGGATTAGATTCAACCAAAGTAATTAACTCTGAGTCGACAGAGAATTCATAATCCTTATCATTAACAAAGATAGGTGAAGTAGCAAACTTAGGATCACATTTCATTCTAGCATTCAAAGATTTTTCTTTCAGTTTGCATAATAATTTCTTAAGAGAGTCCCTATCATTGCAAGCAAGAAAGTCTCTAGTTGTCTCCTCATCCATAACATAACATTCCGGTACCTTTGGCAATTCATATCTAGGAGAACTAGGTGTGATAGGTGTTTCATGATTTTTAGTTTCAAGCTCTTCATCAGTTTCAACAATTTCATCAGTTTCAGCATTCTCATAAGCTTCAGTTCTAGCAAGTTGTTCATCAAGAAATTCACCTAGTGGCACATTATCATCAAGCAAGGTACTAGCATCATCATGAGCATCATTCATAGCAGAAGTAGCATCATAAATAACTTGCGACATGTCAGGATTAATAGCTTCTGGTGGTGCTGCAAGTCTATTTATAATTGAAGGTGAATCAAGTGCAGAGCTAGATGCCTGTTCCTTACATCCCCTCGTCTTAGAGGTAAAATCTTAGTCTTAGCATCCTACAGATTCTTCATAGTGATAATTTGATAATAATCCCAAGTGACTCAACAAATAGACTATGCTAACCCACAAGTATAGGGATCGCAACAGTTTTTAAGGGTAATGTATTCAACCCGAATTTATTGATTCGACACAAGGGGAGCCAAAGAATATTTGCAAGTATTAGCAGCTGAGTTGTCAATTAAATCACACCTGGAGACTAATTATCTGCAGCAAAGTGATCAGTAGCAAAGTAGGATGATAGTTTTGATAGTAGTTGCAACAGCAATAGTAACAGTAACACTAATAGCAAATGATTTTGTAGAAAGTGCAATAGTAACAATAGCAGTTGTAACATAGCAAGAACAATATGAGATAAATTCGTAGGCATTGGATCGGTGAATTCGTTGGATGGTATTCATCATATAACAGTCGTAACCTAGGGCGATACGACACTAGCTCCAGTTCATGAATATAATGTAGGCATGTATTCCATAAATATTCATACGTGCTTATGGAAAGAACTTGCATAACATCTTTTGTCCTACCCTCCTGTGGCAGCGGGGTCCTATTAGAAACTAAGGGATATTAAGGCCTCCTTTTAATAGAGAACCAAAATAAAGCATTAACACATAGTGAATACATGAACTCCTCAAACTACGGTCATCACCGGGAAGTGTCCCGACTTCTGTCACTCCGGGTTTGCCGCATCATAACACGTAGTAGGTGACTATAACTTGCAAGATCTGATCTAGAACATAGATATAATGGTGATAACATAAATGGTTTAGATCTGAAATCATGGCACCCGGGACCAAACTGACAAGCATTAAGCATGGCAAAGTCATAGAAACATCAATCTAAGAACATAATGGATACTAGGGATCAAGCCCTAACAAAACTAACTCGATTACATGATGAATCTCATCCAACTCCTCACTGACCAGCAAGCCTACGAAGGAATTACTCACTCCCGGTGGGGATCATCATGGAATTGGCGATGGAGAAGGGTTGGTGATGATGTAGATCGAAGACCCCCCCCCCCTCTCTGGAGCCCCAAACGGACTCTAGATCTGGCCTCCCGATGAAGAACAGGAGGTGGCGGCGGCTCCGTCTCGTGAAATGCGATAATTCTTTCTCCCTGATTTTTTCTCCAAATATGTGAATTTTTAGCGTTGGAATCAGGGTCTGCGGGGCCACCAGGTGAGAACAACCCACCTGGGCGTGCCTGGAGGGGGCCGCCCTGGTGGGTTGTGCCCACCTAGGTGCCCCCTCTAGTGGTTCTTGGCTCCATAAATTATTATTTATTGAATAAACAATCCTCGCAAAGTTTCGTTCCGATCCAAGAACTTTTATTTCTGCACAAAAAACAACACCATGGTAGTTCTGCTAAAAACAGTGTCAGTCCGGGTTAGTTTCATTCAAATCATGCAAGTCCAAAACAGGAGGAAAAGCATTAGGAAAAGCAGATACGATGGAGACGTATCAGAAGCTCATTCTCAAAATAATCCGTTGTAACCAGTATGGTTTCATAAATGGAAGATCGTTACAAGGCTACCTCGCTTGGGCATTTCAATACATCTACCAATGTCATCTTCCAAACAAGCGATTGTTCTTCTAAAACTTGACCTTGCCAAGGCTTTCGATACAATAGAACATGATGCAATGTTGGACATTATGAAACATATGGGTTTCAATGAAAAATGGTTGGGGTGGAGTAATTGCATCTTCTCATCTGGTAAATACTCAGTCCTACTAAATGGAGTCCAAGGAGGCAATTTCATTGCAAGTGTGGGGTTCGACAAGGTAACACTTTATCCCCACTCATATTTGTGCTAGCAGTCGACCTCCTACAAGATGCAATTAATGATGCATTTTCCCAAGGAAACATCAATCTGCCCTTTCAATGTAATTCTCAAACAGATTACCCATTTATTCAATATGCGGACAACAGGATCTTGATGTTGCTCGCATGCCCTACCCAAGCAACTTCAATCAAGGTCATTCTATCAGACTATGCTGAATCTATATGACTCAAGATTAATTTCCACAAGTCTACCCTGATTCAAATTAAATGTGATCCCACTGTTTACAACAATCTTGCCCAGATCTTTGGATGCATGGTTGGCAGCATGCCATTTACATATTTAGGGCTTCGACTAGGGACATGATAACCCTCCGTCCAAGATCTCATGCCTCTGGTTTGTAGAGTGGAACGCTGTTTGTCAGCCATGTTGAACATGATATCCTATGGGGCTAAGTTATCTCTTATGAACTCTATAATAACCTCACTGTTAATATTTGCTACGTGCACTCCCAAATTACCAATCAGCATAGTAGAACTATTGTACAAGATAAGATGCAAATGCTTGTGGACAAAAAAAACTGAACAAGGAGAAGAATGTAACTCATTGGCGGCTTGGGAAATGGTATGCAAACCAAAAAATCATGGAGGTCTAGGGGTTATTAACCTTAGAATCCAATGTGATGCACTGCTACTAAAATACTTGCATAAATTCTACAATTATTGGGACCTACCTTGGATAGAATTAATTTGGAATACCTACTATACCATGATAATACCACATGCAACAGACTCCTGTGGCTCTTTCTGGTGGCGAGACATCTACAAATTAATGCCGATCTACAAAGGAATTACCAAATTGACTATGGCAAGGGGAACAACGACTGTGTTCTGGGAAGATCTTTGGTTGGAAGATGTATTGGCTGAAACCCACCTACGTGCTCTTTCCTTCGTGAGAAATGAGGATATTTTGGTGAAAGATTTCTTGAGCACCACATATCTAGGAGAAACGTTTCCAATACCACTTTCGACACAAGCACATGCAGAAGCAAGAGAGATTCAACAGCTGACGAGCTTGGTAGAATGAACCAATAAAAAACTGACAAGTGGTCCTGCGTTTGGGGAAATGGAGATTATTCAGCCAATAGATTTTACTCCTAGTTTTGAGAGGCCAACGTCCATCAGTCGTACACATGGATTTGGAAATCAAAAGTAACTATCAATATCAAGGTTTTCAGATGGCTTTTGCTCTTAGACAGGCTCAATAAAAAAGTATGCTTAAATGAAGACACTACAATATTGGGAATGATCACAACTGCCTTCTTTGTGGGACAAATAGTCAGGAAATACTGGAACATCTTTTCTTCACGTGCATATTCAGTATATAATGCTGGTCATCACTTGGCATCACATGGAGAACACAAGATACCAAATTGCAATGGATAGAAACAACTAAATCTGGCTGGAATAGGCCCATGTTCATGGAAATTTTCCGATAATTAGCTTGGAGCATTTGGAAGGAAAGAAATAACAAACACTTTAGAGGGATTTTACCTTCCAGAACTCCATGGCCAGCAAGACTCGAAGAAGATCTATCCCTTCTATCTATAGGGTTAGAGAAAAGCACAAGCCCTTTCTTACTTCTTTTGTAAATAATCTTATTTAGCTTTATTTTACAACCCCTCCCCCCACACTCCAAAATGGGAGTGGATGTAAGGTTAAGATGTAAACAAAACCTTTTATTTTATTAATTAATACACAATAGGAGCCTCTCCTACTATTTCAGATGTCAAAAAAAGAGTAGTAGATGTAGTTGGATTAACGGTCTACTTGTTACAACTGAAATGATTATAATGATTACGTAGTTGGAGGTTTATTAACGGTCTACTTGTAAAAAGACTAGTAGATGCAGTTTTATTAATTATAATGATTATGCCTTTGACAATCTTCATAGCTATGCACAATTCTGCCAGTGGCCCAATAGTAATATGTTTACCCTTCCCTATTCTTCTTTCAGGAGAGATGCCTATAATGAACCTATGGCCCCGGATCCATTCTACGTATATTTACAATTTACTACAATTGTTATCAATTTTCCATCACTGTTCCAGTTTTTTTCATCCTTTGCTATATTTACTATTATTTTCTTTTAACCTTGTGGCTAGCAAGAAGAAGGGGAGTGATGACCCCCTTGCCTTTGTTGGGTGCAAGCAATTATTTTGTTTGTGTGTTGGTGCTGCTAACATTGTACGTGTCTTTCCTCCTACTGGTTTGATTAACCTTGGTTCTTAACTGAGGGGAATACTTTCTGCTGTTGTCCTACATCACCCTTCCTCCTCGGGGAAATCCAACAACTCCTGCTAGAGTAGCAGAAGATTTTTTGGTGCCGTTGCCGGGGAGGCTTCATCCTACAAATTAGGTCCCTTCGCACAAACACTTCGTTCTTGCTTGTTTTTATTTTCTTGTCTTTGAATTTTGCATTCTCTTTCTCCTGTAAAAAAATCAAAAGTACCAAAAATACCTTTTTGTTGCTATCTCCTCTTGTGTAGCTATCATGCTAGTTCTTCACTTGTTTTCCCTAAGCCTCAATTAGAGGTGTTTAATTTCAAACAAAGGGGCAGAGAAAGTCTGAAGGATGCTTGGTATGGGATTTGCAATGTTCAAAATAGATCTACTCATAAGTAATCTACCATTGTTCTTCTTCGCAATTTTTATGCTGGTGTCACTACTTGATATAGATTTGTGCTTGATACAGTTACGGGAGGGAATTTCTTGAGTTGTGACCCTTTGTATGCTTGGGATCACCACCTATTAAAATTAATGAAACTGATTGGACCTCGAAACATGTTCTGCAAAGACTAGATATTATTGAGGGTAAGATGCTTACTAGTCAATAACTAGAAGAAGTTGATAAAAGGATGAATGATCTTATGAATAAGTTAGGCTCTATGGTAGGAAATTCTTTAAATTTGCTAAAGGATAAAGAACCAATCATCAATAGAGTAGAACAAAGTCCCACTAGAATTGGTAAGTTGGAAGAAGTTATTAATGTTTTGTCTCCAATTTTTCCTCCATTAAGCCTAATAAAGAAGTTCCTACTAGTGAAAATCTGAAATTTTCTTTGACTAAGGGTCCTAAATCTAACAGGGGTGCTTCTTCTAGTAAGGATAAGGAGGTTTAAAAATTATTATCATTCATCCAAATTTCATGAAGATAAAGAAGGAACCAATTTATGACACACACACCTTTTGAATTTTTTGCCTAGGAGTGTTTGCCAATTCTCCTAGGAAATCAAGTTGTCTCATTGAAGAACACAAAGATTACAATACTTGATATCTTGCATTATGCCTAGCTAGGGTCATTATGCTTGTTGGGAGGTAACCCAATAGTTATCTTTATTTTTCCTTTTTGTTCTTGTGTGTCTACATGATTATTGCTACTATTATAATTATGTTTGTATCTTTTCTTTTAATTGGTTCTGTGTGGAAACAAAAATTCTTGCATCTAGTATATGAATTTTCATTCTGTACTGGAACATGATCAACTGCTAATTTTTTTACAATGTACTTTTATGCAAATTGTATACGTTGCCTTAATTTTTCAGAAGCTTTCGAGTTACATAAGTATGGTAAAAAAATAGATCTTTACGCGATGTTCAATTTTTGATAGATTATATTTTATTGCATAATTTGCTTATTTTAAAGTTTCTATGACTTATAGTCGGGGATATAAATTATAGAAATGATATAATACATTAGGTATTATGTGGGAAAATTTGAATCTTGTCTTGACAGTACCCAAGTGATTGATTTATTTTATTATACTAACCTATGTCACGAGTTCCGTTAAGTTTTCTGTGAATGAAGTTTCTCAAGGTTTAGGTGAGATGGAGATATGAAGGAGAAAAAGGAGTGAAAAGAGCCTAATCTTGGGGATGCCCAAGGCACACCAAGGTAACATTCAAGGAAGACTCAAGCATCTAAGCTTGGGGATGCCCCAAAAGGCATCCCCTCTTTCATCTTCAATAATATCGGTAAACCTCACTTGGAACTATATTTTTATTCTTCATATCATATGTATTTTGCTTGGAGCGTCTTTGCTTATAATTTTTTTTTGTTTGTTTTTCGTCAAAATCATCTTTTCCTGGACACATTTATTGTGAGAAGCCACACATTTATGTAATTTATAGAATGCTCACACTACTGGAATCAGGGATTTTGCCGTCTGCCAGTTCTTTCCTGTCTGCTAGCAGACGACAAAGAAGGTCTTTGCCATCAGCTACCAAAAAGCAGACGGCAAACAACTGGCAGACGGCAAAATCGGTCTTTGCCATCTGTCACTTCTTTGCCGTCAGCTGGCTGACGGCAAAGAATCTTTGCCACCAGCTGGCTGATAGCAAAGAGAGAGGTGGCCCCCAGTAACGATCCGATTAGAAAAATTTAACGCCCCCCTCTTTGCCGTGCAGACGGCAAAGATAAAAAAAGCGGACGGCAAAGGCTAACTAACCTAACGTAACTAACGGCCGATCGAACCTCCACCCCCCGCCCGTTACTCTCTCTTCTCTCCCTCTCTCCTCCCCAATGCCCCGCTACCAGATCCACCCACCGCCGCCCGACGCCGTCCCCGCCACCCGCCCCCGCCCCCGCTTGCCCCGTCAACCCACCACCCCACCGCCCCCACCCCACTTGCCGACGCCTGTCGCCCCACCATCCGCCGCTTAGCGCCGCCCCGCCTCGCTTGCTGCTTGCCCCACCACCCGCCGCCCCACCCAACCCACGACGCCTGTCGCTCCACCATCCCCGCCGCCCGGCCACCACGTCGCCCACCCACTGCCCGCCATCGCCTCGACCGTCCCACTGCCCAAGGCCCACGTCGCCGCCCACCCGCCCCATGCCCCGACCGTCCCATTGCTCGGTGAGTTTTTTTCTTTTCTTTTTTTCTATTTTTCATTTTTTTGCTGTTTAATTGTTAGTGTTAGATTTAGTGCTAGATATGTGTTAGTGTTAGTGTTAGATTTAGTGCTACATATGTGTTAGTGTTACTATTAGAAAAGAAGTAGAAGAAGTAGAAGTAGAAGAAGTAGAAGAAGAAGAAAAGAAAAGAAGTAGAAAAAGATGAAAAAAGAAGAAGAAGAAAAGAAGTAGAAGAAGAAGAAAGGAAGAAAAGAAAAGAAGTAGAAAAAGGTGAAAAAATAAGAAGAAGAAAAGAAGTAGAAGAAGTAGAAGAAGAAGAAAAGACGAAACGAAAAGAAGTAAAAGAAGTAGAAAAAAGATGAAAGAAGAAGAAGAAGAAAGGAAAGAAGAAGAAGAAGAAGACAAAGAAAGAAGAAGAAGGATAGAAGGAAACACCCCGACCCCCTGACCCCGACACCACACCCCGACACCCCGACCCCCTGACCCACCTAACCCTGACACCCCGACCCCAACATCACACCCCGACACCCCGACCCCGACACCACACCCGACACCCCGACCCCTTGACCCCTTGACCCCTTGACCCCACCCGACACCACACCCCGACACCCCGACACCCCGACCCCGACACGACACCCCGACCAGCTGACCCCGACACCCCGACTCCGACACAACACCCGACACCCGACCCGACACCACACCCGACCCCGACCCCCTGCCTTTGACCACGACACCCGACCCGACACCACACCCCGACACCCCGACCACGACACCCCGAGCCTGAAACAGCACCCCGACCCTGACACGGCACCCCAACAACGACACGTCACCCCGACCCCCGACACCTCCCGAAAAGGTGTTCTTTGGCCTTCCAGAGGCCGACGGGGTCATATATTTTTGAATTATTAGTTAGGTCGTATATTTTTCGATTTTGTTATGAAAATCATCATATATAATTGTGTTGATCGGGTAGATTTAAATGTGCAGTTGTTTCATCGTTGAGAGGTTTGGTGTTCGACGACCTCGCCGTGCGTTTGATGAGCTCTGCCCCTTCGTTCGTGGGTGAGCACAAATGACATGTCCTCCTCCCCCATTAATTATTTGCTCTGTTCTAGTGTTCGTGCCGATGAAACTTGATAGCTAGCTATATATGTGTCTTGAATCATCAGTATCCGTAACCAATATGTGTCTCCCATTCGAAAGCATTATAGTTATACATATGCATGCATTTGCATGTTTATAACCTTGATTCTTTCGAATTGTCCAACGCTATCCATGGACAGCCCGAGTATGTGTAGATTGGGTTCGTTTTGGCATATGCTTTGCTCCGGATCCGACGCATAAATTTCGTTGGTGCCTCCCCTGTTGTTCTCCAGGTACACATCCTCTCTGTTTATTGCAGAGACGTGTATCAGGAGAACAGCGGGGAGGTGCTGCCAAAATTTTGCGTCGGATCCGAAGCATAGTATGGGAAAATGAACCCAATCTACATATACTCGGGTGGGACTAGGACCTATCATTACCTATTAGAGTGTAGGTTGCATGGACGTAATAAAATTGACAAAGTAGATCAACTGATGAATATATACATGGTGAATTATATATATATATATATATATATATATATATATATATATATATATTTGTTGTGTGTCCAGAGCTCTAAAAGTCAAGATGAGTGATCGTATGCGTGGATGTATACCGTCACACTGGTCGAAACAAATGGAGCGCTGAATGGTTCACAAAAGCAAGGGGTTTGTGCAAGCCGCATTGCAAATGGCCGAGGAAAACCTGGTGCCCTGTTCGGTGCGGCAATTGGGAAAAGAGGACAGAGGCTGAAATGGGCAAACACCTGCAGAAGAGTGGTTTCGCCCGATTATACGGTGTGGACATATCATGGTGAGTCTGCCCAATGTGACTGAGCTGAGGTGGATCGTCGTCGCACCGACGAGCATGGTACCGGGATGGAAAACATGGTGCAAGACTATGATGATGCTCGGGATTCAGTCGAGGAGATGGAGGAATCTGCAAAGGCCTTCAATGATATGTTGGAGTCTTCAAAACGTCCGCTCCACGAGCACACTGAGCTTTGTCAGTTGGATGCCATCTCACAAGTAATGGCTCTGAAGGCTCAGTTCAACTTGGGCAGAGAATGCTACGACGCAATCATGACAGTATTTGGACGCTTTCGACCCAAAGGCCATGTAATGCCCGCAAACCTGTACCAGTCGGACAAAATCCTCCGTGCACTGAAGATGCCCTATGAGAAGATACATGCCTGTGAGAAAGGATGTGCCTTATTTAGGCTTGACTATGCGGACTTGAACTATTGTCCCATTTGCAAGTCTTCCAGGTGTGTTGTGGTAGACAATGGTATGGGTGAGAAGACACAGACCAAAATCCCGATTAGTGTTCTTCGGTATATGCCAGTCGTACCAAGACTTCAACGTCTTTTCATGGTCGAAGAGACGGCCAGATAGATGACATGGCACAAAACAGGCAAAAGAACCGAACTAGATGCAGATGGGAATCTGATGATGGTACACACATCGGATGGTGTTGCGTGGAAAAGGTTTGATGAATTACATGCTGACAAAGCGGCAGATCCGAGGCATCCTCGAGTTGGCATCAGCACGGATGGGTTCAGTGTGTTTGGTATGATGGCAGCCCAATACAGTTGTTGGCCTGTATTTGTCTTTCCACTCAATCCCCCAGGACAGATTATGCAAAGAAAGAACATTTTCCCGACGTTGATAATTCCGGGCCCAACTATCCAGGGAAAATATGAATGTGTACATGCAGCCGCTTAAGGACGAATTGCAAGAAGCCTGGGATAATGGTTTCAAGACATACGACGCCTATAGCAAACGAAACTTCATAATGCGTGTCTGGTACATGTACTCAATGCATGACTTGCCGGCGTATGCGTTATTCGTTGGCTGGTGTGTGTGCATGGAAGGTTCCCGTGCCCCACATTCAAGGGATCTCTTGAGTTTCGTTGGCTTCAGGCCGGTCGCAAGTTTTCTTGCTTCGACATGCATAGACAGTTCCTGGATCCTCGCCATAAGTTTAGGAAAAACAAGAAGAACTTCATCAGAGGTAGAGTTGTCAAAAACTCTGCACCACCTGCGTTGACAGAGCCAATGCACTGGATCGCTTAAACGCTCTCAAGCCAGATCCAGAGCGTCCAGGGTACTTCAAGGGGTATAATTCTAAGCACGCCTGGACTCACAAGACATGCTTATGGGATCTACCTTACTTCAAAGACATCCTTTGCCCACTCAACATCGACGTGATGCACACTGAGAAGAATATTGCCGAGGCACTTTTTGGTACATTGTTCGGCATAGATGGGAAGTCAAAGGATAATACTAAGGTAGAGTCGATCTGGAGGCGCTATGTGATAGGCCGTTACAAAACATGAAAGAACCGAAAGGAAAGCAGAACTGGACGAAGCCAAAGGCATGGTTCAATCTTGGAAGGCCAGCTATGAGGGAAATTATCTTGTGGGTGAAAATACAGTGAATGTTCCCCGATGGTATGCAACGAATCTAAAGAGGGGAGCGAGTCTTGATAAATTGAAGATATTTGGTCTCAAGAGTCATGATTGGCACATATGGATTGAGCGGTAATGCGGTGATGTTATGGCTTCATCCCCGAGGATGAATGGCTAGTATTGGCAGAACTCAGCTGTTTCTTCCGTGTTCTTTGTGCGAAAGAACTATCGCCTGGCATGCTAGACGAAATGGAAGAGTTGGCGCCGGAGTTGATCTGCAAGTTAGAGAAGATCTTTCCACCGGGCTTCTTTAATCCAATGCAGCATTTGATTTTGCATCTCCCGACCGAGCCAAAATTGGGGAGGCTCGTGCAAAATCGTTGGTGCTACCCAACTGAGAGGATGCCGAAGACGCTTCAAGAAAAATGTAAAAATAAACGTAGAATTGAAGCATCGATGGCTGAGGCATTCATACTGAGGAGGCGGCAAACTTCATGACAGCACACTACAAAGCCAAAAATCGTCATTTGCATAATCCGAAGCCTCGGTACAATGCTAACGACCCGAAAAAGGGTGGATCCAACCTCAACCTATTCAAAGGAATCTCGCACCAGCCAGTGTTTCAAATCCAATATCTTTGGATAACGAAGAATGGCGGACCATTTCGTTGTATATCTTCAACAACCTGATAGAAGTGCGGCCGTACATCGAGAAAGTTCTCGGTACATTGTTTTGCAACTTCTATTTCCTTTGAACTGCTCTAATTCCTGGATATTTCATACAGTCTATACGTCGCCATATTCTCGTATGCAGCGGTGATCCAAAAGTATTCCGTCGAAGAGTATGAGATTCTCGCAAAGGAAGGAGGCGGCTATCCCGATTTCATCTCTTGGTTCAAACAAACGGTAATTTCTATTAGACAATTTCATTTCATTCGCTAATTTGTGTGTAATGCAACAATCCTTTCATATTAAACATGTTGGCTAATTCAGAGCCTATGGACGCCGAATTGAGATAAGTCGCTAATGGTTTTGACTATAAGGTCCGTTCATTTGACAAATACGACAGCAACAGGTATCGCTTTCGTACCTATGGCAAAGAGCTATCTATGGCCGACTGAAAGTCTACAAATTGTTGTGTATCTGCTATCGGCGAAGGAGGTACCGAGTATTATGGGAGAGTTGAAGCAATGTATGAACTTCTATTCTATGGTGAAAACCCACCGAATGTCGTAGTCTTCAAATGTTATTGGTTTCAGCCGAAGGAGACTGGAAGGACTCATGAACATATAGGGCTAGTTGAAATCAACCAAAGCACCCATTTAGATGTTCTTGATGTCTATATTACGGCTCAACAGGCGACCCAAGTATTCTATCTACCGTCGGCCTGCCAAACTAATCAAAATCTGAAAGGTTGGGATGTCGTTAATGAAGTGCCGCCACGTGCTAGACTATCTCCCCAAAGGAAGAGGATTATGAACCTCACATTAACCTGCACACATATGAAGGAGAATTCTTCCAAGAGACATGTCTTTCCAAAAGCGCTTCAAGAACCGCTATACTTCACCCCAAAACATTGAAGTAGACAGCGACAAATCAATCCGACATCACCCTAGAGGAGGAACAAGAAGAGCCAAATAAGAAGAGGTTATCGCTGCGGATGACCTGTCAATGCTTGACCGACACGCCAAGGTGGCCTTCCACATGTTGATGCCATCGAACCCTATGAGCCCGTCATTGATTATAGTGATGATGATGATGATTATGCATTTATTGATGATACTGACCGAGATTATTAGTAGTGTCAGGTATTCAATTTTTTTATGTTGTACTTGATGATGATACACTTAAGTGATATACATATTATTATTCATGTCGGTATTTTTTTTATGTTGTACTAATTTCGTTTGCTCTTTGTCATGGCAGGTGTTGAAAGATGGTGGGCACTGGTCGGGAGCGCGCCAAGGCCCCTTCTTTGTCGGCGCGTGGTGTGAGGTCTTCCATTCCACACGCATCTCTCTGCCGAGCATTGCTGGACAGTATGGCGACACCGTCGGGCCCTTCTTCGTCGAGCGCGGTGCCCAGCAGGGGACGAGGTAAGAAGAAGAGAGGAGCTGGAGCACGTGGTTGCGGAGAGGAGGTAGGGTGACTGCTAGGGCGCCTTCCTCGCCGCCACCCCTAGATGTTTCACCCGAGCACATGACTACTAGGGTGGACTCGTCCGAGGAGGAGGCTACACGGACTCCTGTCCACGAGCCTCCGGTCCACTGGTCTTCGGCCCACGAGCCTCGGGTCGACGGGCCTTCGGCCCATGAGAGTTCGGCCCACGAGACCCCGAAAGAGCACACATCTGCATGGGGTACCTGGCCGGATCATCCTGAGGAGCCGAGTGGACATGCTGATGATAGCGGGGAGCCGACTGATATTGAGGAGGAGGGGGGCACCGTCTACCAGCGTGGTTGTACACGGCTCCCGTCCGTGCCGGCGACCCGCGAGCAGAGGTGGTTGATTTTCCCTGATGGGGAGAGGTAAGTGCATTTAATCTTTTTGTACCTTCTGCATTCACGTTTCTTCAAATAACTAATGCGTTTGCCTTGTCATGCTGCAAGGGTTGGGACCACCATCATAGTGTCCGCCGGCCCAACTCCGTCCTTGGAGTTCTTGGTCGGCAAAACTTCCTGGGGTTTGTCACGTTGCCTGGTGAGGGTCGGCTTCCAGAGCTTGGATTGAGTTGGGAGCACTACTTGGCTGCCTCGGCCCCGCCGGGTGAGATTATCGACGGTGTCTTGTGCAAGACGAGGGCGACGTGGTGATCGAAAGTTCGGTAATTTCTCCTTTACACAATTAAAAATCTTCAACTAGCTAGTTATTAATTGTACTAATCAATATTGTCTCATTTGATTGCAGACATTCTACAGGTGTGAGGAGGGATATGAGGAGGAAGCGGCACATGTTATCGATAACGTCTGCAAGCGCCTACTATAGAACTTACGGCACGAGGCTCGGGTGCAGGCTGTTAGAGACTACTACGCCTCGCGTGGTATCAAGAAGACCAAGCTGGTGTGCCGCGAGAAGTTCTTGAGTAAGGATGAGTACATGATGGTAATTCTTAAGGCCTTGTACTTACTTCCTTCATTTAGTAATGCATAGTCGTAGCGCTCAAGTTTCTATTTGCTAACTTAGGCCCCTCCGAGATGGTGTGCGGATCAGATGGATTGTTGGGAGGTGTTGGTCAATGGGTGGTGCTCAAAAGAATGGCCAGCCCTCCACAACGATGGCACGGACAAACGTGCCCAAATGGAAGGTGTGCGACACCATCAAGGTAGCTCCAACTTATATCAGTTCGGGCGGAACTGGGTATGTGGTTTGCTTCATGATTCATGCCATTCATTCATCATGCTAGCTTTAGCCCTTTAATTACTAATTTACTTTGTTTCTCTCTTTCAGGCACGCTACAATAAGGCAGATAAGGTGCCAGAGGTGTACGACCTGTATGCCATGGCCCACACTAGCTCTTACAAGAAAGTCAAGGCATTCTCTGCGTCTGACCTCGATGATCCCAAGAACTTCACCAACATCTCCTCCCACGACAAGCTCGTGAAATATAGAGATCAGGGGAAGGCGAGGAAAGGGGAGGACTTTAACCCGAGCTGTGGTCCCATTGATACTGAGCTGCTGATGATATCTGGTGGCGGGAGGTCCCATGGCTCTGTAGCCATGGGAGATGGACTTATCCGTTGTCCTAGCACTCTCCCGGAGATCAAGGCGCGCCATTCGAGCTCCGCTGCTGAGATAAGGCCTCGTGAACGGCCAGTCCAACTCGCCTTCAAGGTTAGTTATACGTACTCAGCTATCTTTCTCCATTACATTGTGTGCGCTTCCATCAATGATTACAAATGGTCATGTGAGTGGTGTTGCAGGCTGCTATACAGAGTGAGAGAGATAGAACAGAGAAACTTCTGGCGGAGGCGGCGGAGAGGCAGCGGGAGTTGGAGGAGAGGGCACGGAATGACATGCAGGCAAGGGCCATGTACGAGCTCCTTGTGGTAAGTTTCTTCTGCAGATTAGCCAAAACATTCATGTAGTGTTTGTCTCATTACTAACTAGTATGACTGAGTTGTCAAAACCAAATGTGCAGTCTGTGTGCGAGAAGTCCGGTCAGACCGCTCCGCCGATGCCAGTGATTGCTCCTGGGACCACGGTTAGTTTAATTTGAATGGACATTACTTGCTAGTCTTAACATTTGAGTGTCATCATTCTAACGAGACATTGGAAATGATCTTTGGTGCAGCGTAACTCCAGACAAGCATCGACGATCCTTCTCCAGCTACCGGCACGAGCCAGCCCGCTCCTACACCCCCATGATCACGGTAAGTTTCTCTAGTGTTTTTCTTAACAAATGCATAAAGACCTAGACTTAGCTTTATTTCCTCCAATATGCATACCATAATGACCTAAAGTTTGCTTCTTTTCCTCCAAAATGACTTAATAAGCTTACTGACCTCCAAAACCATCCATTTTACCTAAGTTAGCTCTAAAACGATCTGTACTTAGCTTACTTATGTTAAAAATTACATAATTACCTTAGTTAGCTCATAAACGATCCATTTTACCTAAGTTAGCTCTAAAATGACCCATTTTACCTTAGTTAGCTTATAAATGATCCATTTTGTCCAAGTTAGCTCTAAAATGACCCATTTTACCTAGATTAGCTCCTAAATGATCCATTTTAACTATGTTAGCTTTAAAATGACCCATTTCACCTAGGTTAGCTCCCAAATGACCCATCTTACCTAGGTTACCTCCAAAATAACCCATCACACCTAGGTTAGCTCTAAAATGATGCTTTTTACTAAGTTAGCTCATAAACGATCCATTTCAACTAAGTTAGCTCATAAACGATCCATTTCACTTAAGTTAGCTAAAAAATGATCCATTTCACCTAAATTAGCTCTTAAATGATCCATTTCACCTAAGTTAGCTCATAAAATGATCCATTTCACCTTAGTTAGCTCATAAACGACCCATTTCAACTTAATTAGCTCATATATGATCCATTTCACCTAAGTTAGATCATAAATGACATATACTTCTTGTTCTAGTCTTCTTGTTCTAGTCTTCTTCTTGTTCTAGTCTTCTTCTTCTAGTCACCTTTTTCTAACTTCCTTATTTGCCATTTTGCAGATTTCATTCACTTCACGGAAGCTAGCTTGCTATGATGGAGTGCTTGTTTTTTCTTTCATTCTCTTCAAGTATTCTTCTAGCTTGCTATGATGGAACTTTCTATCTTGATGAAACTTTGCATTGTAATATGTATGGATGGAACAATGTGTATGTGCAACTTGATGGAACTTGCTATGTATGAATGGATGGAACTATATATGTATGTACTATGAAACTTATGTGCTGGATATGTCATATGTTTGCTGTTAAATAGCCCTGTGAAATATATATATATATATATATATATATATATATATATATATATGTGTGTGTGTGTGTGTGTGTGTGTGTGTGTGTGTGTGTGTGTGTGTGTGTGTGTCATATATATTTGCTGTCAAAATTGTTGCATTAAAAAAACAGAAAAAATGAGGCAAAGCAGGATCTTTGCCGTCAGCCACTGATGGCAAAGCCACCTTTGCCGACAGCCACGGGCGGCAAAGGCAACTTTGTCAACAGCCGCGGACGGCAAAGCAGCCACGCGGCGGCCACCTGTGCCTCCTGGGAACTGACCCATTTGGCAAGTTTGCTTACAGTGGCGGACGGCAAAGGCTTTGCCTACAGTGGCTGACAGCAAAGAGTAAACAACTTTGCCTACAGCCGCGGACTGCAAAGGCTGGACAAATTTTGCCGTCAGCGGCGGACGGCAAAGGCTGCCGTTAGCCACCTAACGGACTAACAGCATAATTATTGTTGTCTGCTTTCTTTGCCGTCTGGTGCTGAAGGCAAAGGCTCCTTGCCGTCAGCCGCCGAAAGCAGACGGCAAAGTAGCTCTTTGCCGATCCTTGCTTTTCCGGAGCCTTTTGCCATCCGCTGTTCCTGCCTTTGCCGTCTGCCGTGGCAGATGGCAAAGTAGCTGATTCCTGTAGTGTCACCCGTACTTCACTTGTATCTTTTTCAGTTGAGGCAAATGCTCTAATACTTAACTTATACTTGTTTGAGCATGGTGATATGTTGAAATTATTTGCACTCTCGTACTTCACTTATATCTTTTTGAGAGTTTAGTATGAAGTGGTAATTTGCACCAGTTATATGCTTGGTCCAAAAATATAGGTATACAAAGGTGGTATAATGAAAACTTGCGTGGACTTGTACATCATTGAATATGATATGTTGCAATAAATTTGCGATATTAAAGTTGTAATATGTGAGCGTGTTAGTGGATAATTAGAGTTAAGTATTCATATTGTTATGAAAGCCAGTGAGTCTTTATGCATGATCAATGATTGAATAAACCTTTGTGTGTTTGGATCAGGGGTGCGCGACGGTTAGCTCCTCCATACCTTCTCCATAGGGGCATGCAAGTTATACTTTGCTTCGAGGGCTAACTAAGTTTCCACAATAAATACTTGAGTTCTTTATGTTTAATGCAAGCCTTTTGTCTAAAAGCACTTCCACCTGTCTATATTCTACTAGCATATTCAGTACCATGCAGTACCCTCTCACATTGAGACTTGGTGCAAACTTCGCCAGTGCATCCAACTTCGTGAAATGATACACTCTTTCACACATAAGCCACCTTATATCCTTATATCCTTCCTCAAAATAGCCACCATACCTACCTATCATAGCACTTTCATAACCATTCCGAGATATATTGTTATGCAACTTCCATTGTTACTTTTCATTTGACTTGGCAACTCACTGTCATATTGCTTTGCATGATCTTAATAGCACACATGATATTTTGTGGCAAAGCCACCATTCATTATTATAATACATGTTACAGTAGATCATTACACATCCTAGTACACTGCCAGAGGCATTCATTTTCAGTCATGATGTTGTTCATGTGCTTTAGAGTTGTATGTAAAATAAGAGTGTGATGATCATCATTATTAGAGTGTTCCCCTACCTATGAGGTTGTGAAATAAAGGAAACTTATGAGTCTTAGAAAAATAGGGCACGAGGTCCATGAGTCCATCTAAAAAAAGAGAAATGAAAAGAAAAAAATGAGAGAAAAAGAGAGCGAGAGAGGGGGCACACTATACTGTCTTTTTCCACACTTGTGCTTCAAAGTCACCATGTATATTCCGATGATTATCTTCGTTATAAAAACTAGACTTGCATATTCCGATGATGAGCTTCCTCAAATGCTCGAGGTCTTCATTAGCAAGTAAGTTGGATGCACACCCACTAAGTTTCTGTCGGATGTGGGGTTCCGGCAAACCCTTATGGTTCGAACACTGGGGTGCGGGTGAAGTCTTTCCCTCCTACCGATCTAAGCTCTAGCTTGCTAAGATCTTGCGGACGAACTCGATTTAACTCACAACATAGAAAGAGACACGGGTTTATATGGTTGGGCCACCGCTGTGGTGTAATACCCTACTCCAAAGGTGGTGGTGGTGGATTGCCTCTTGGGCTGATGATGAACAGTACAAGAGAAAAACAGCCTTCTGAGGTTGAGGTGTTCTTGTGCGTATGAACTTGTGGTGTTAGGAGTCGATGAACTGCTCTCCCCCCACTATTGTGGTGACTAGTCCTATTTACAGAGGCCCTGGTCCTCTTCCCAAATGTTGAGCGGGAAGGGAGCCTACAACAGCGGGCAAATTTGAAGGGGGACAGCTAGTACAATCTATCCTGACAAAAGTGGTCTTCGCCTGCGAAAAGCCCAGGGATGACGCCGTCTTGGGCTCCACGATGACCTCCGCCTTGCCGTCCTCCTGGTCTTGGTCTTGTTGCACCAATATGGCAACCTTTGCCTGATGCCTCGGTACTCTTCGTCTATGCTTGCCTCCTTAGCACCAAAGAGGAAATGGGGACGCTGCGCGCACTGGCGCCCGCCTGGTACCCTCCTAGCACCGTTCGTCATGGCTCATGTCACGAGTCCCTTGTGAGGTTTGCCCCACCTTGATATCTCCGCTCCTCGTGAGCCTTCCTGGCTAGGCCACTCCAGAGGAGGTCTTGCATCGTCCGCCTCGCGAGGCTTGGACACTCGCGAAGGTCTTGGATGCCTTGTTGATGAAGATGGGTCGTACGACCCGCTGCCTAGCCACGCTGTGGGCCGCAGGCAGGAAAGTCTGGGGACCCCCGTTCCCAGAACACCGACTGTAGCCCCCGGGCCCAAGGCGTGCTCGGACTTGGCTTCGCGGCGAAGCCAAGGGTCAAGTTCGGAGCGCCGCGGGCCCCAAAGGCCTGCGACCTCGGTCGTCGCGTGGCGGTTGATTGGACGTGGGCGTCTCCACTTCCCCACACTGCCTCGGCAACTGCATGATTTGACGAGTCCCTGCGACATGCAAGGAAAACCATCATTACCTGCGTGCGTGCGAGACGTCGGTTGGCCTTCTCTTGCTATAAATGTGGAGGGGCCCGTTGCCCATCTCTTCCACGCTCGCTTGCTTCCTCCTCCTTGCTCCCCTGCTAACAGCAATGGCGCCCATTAGAAGGTTTTCGGCCGAAGATAAAGGGAAAGCTCCCCTTGACGATCTAGAGCCACTTTCGCCGAAGAAGGGGTTAATCCATCACCGTGACAAAGCGGCGATGCAATTGGTGACGAGGCCTTGGTGCGAGCGGCCTCCACCGAGGTACCCGCTCCCCTTGTATGCCCGAGCTGAGGGCTCGGGAGGATGGAGTGACGAGCGCCGCCCATGCTGCGTCCAGGGTCACCGCGCCACGACGCCACACGCCGTCGCCCCTGGGGTGGACGCCGTTGACTCCTCGCGCGAGTTGGTGCTGTGGGCGCCGATGCCACCAAGCTCCTGGATCCGCTTCCCGCGGCTCTTCTCCGACGTGATGCCGCTGAGGGGGCCGCTCGAGCTCTGGCTGCAGCACGCCGACTGCTGTGCCCCGGCGACCGGAGCGGAGATCAAAGCGGTCCCCACCGGCAAGATCTTCATGACCCGTGGCTGGGGCGAGATCGCGCGAGTTTGCCGTGCGAGGGGGGCCCTCATGATCCACTTCGAGTACGACGGCGCCTCCACGCTCTTCTTCAAGGTCTTCAACACGGACGACCGCAGCTTGGAGTGCTGCCCTGGAGGGGAGCGCCAGGCCGTCGCGCACTCCGATCGCGAGCACTCCAACAGTAGCAGCCCTTAGGAGTCCAGCAGCTCTCCCGAGCTTTACGAGACTCCGGAGACGAGCAACGACAGCTACGTCCCTCCGAGCTCTCGCCAGCGGAGAGGGGGCACAAGGCGTCCGGTGCCGCCGCCGCTGATCTGGATGGGGTTGGCGCCGGCCTCCCATGGACCACTGTTGATGATGGCGTCCGCCACGGGAGGGTGTAGATAGGATTCCCCTTAGTAACAGCTTTTGTTCCCTGCGAAGGATCACGAATCACCCCATGGGGGCATTTAAGGGTCTGTAATGCTTTCGTGTTCATCTTCCTTCTTATAAGAACTTGGTGAACGCATGTCCCGTTAAGGCTTGGTCTTCCCCCATTATTTCCTCACGATAGCTTGTCACTCTACGCAGAGAGGTCCCGGTCCCAAGGCGGCTACAACCGTCGCTGGTATGCCAGGTCACGTGTCGTGGTCAAGGCCAGGAGGTGCGCGGCCCGAGGTCCAGTCAGAGCCCCTGAGGCGCAATGCTCAGGAGGTCCCCCTGTGTGCGGCTGTGGCCGCGCATGGCTCTTGCTTCTTACAATTCTTGGGTGGTCTTGGTGATGAACTCTTGGGTGGTGGGCACTCCTTGCCCTGTGTTCACCTGAGGGAAACGTGCCGCGAAGCACGCCTCCAAGTGGTGCCCAAGCACCTCCCTCGTGAGTTTGGCAAGGTCTTAGGCCCTCCAGAAGAGAGCCCCCGAGCCCTGCCCGAGGAGGGCACCGGGCGTGCCTTCCTATGCGATGGAGGGAGGCACCCCTGGAACGGGCGCTGATCCTGATGAGGCTCCTGACGTGATGCCATCTCCTTGGGGTCCTGCGTGGCGTGGCAATTTCTTCTTGGGGATGGTCTCCGGAGGGCCTTCGCTTCTGCTGTCGGGGTCGTCGATTGCTGCAGCTTGAAAGGCACGCTCAAGAGAGCACACCGCATCCCTTTCTTCACATGGGACCGTGATAATTCCTCCGCTTCCTGCCATCTTGAGAACGTTGTAGCCGTGATGAATGATCGCCATGAACTTGGCCAGGGCTAGATACCCGAGGATGGTGTTGTACGGCAGGCGGATGTGAGCGACATCGAAGTCGATGAGCTCGGTGCGGTAGTTGTCGCGCTTGCCGAACGTGACGGGCAGGCGGACTTGCCCAATCGGTGTGGTGGAACCATCAGTCACTCCTGAGAAAGGCTTGGTTGGCTGGATCTGCTCATAGGGTACTTGAAGGTTGTTGAACGTGTCGACGGATAGGACGTTGAGCCCTGCGCCACCGTCGATGAGAGTCTTGGTGACTTGCACATTGCTGATGACTGGGGAGCACAACATAGGGAGTGCGCCTGCGGTGGCCGCGCACTTGAGCTGGTCTACCGAGTTGAAGGTGATGGCACATTGGGACCACCTGAGTGGGCGCGTGGCCTCGAGCTTGGGGAGCGCGGCGTTCACCTCGTGAGCGAACTGTTTGAAGATGCGCTGAGAGGCTGGGGCTTGTGCACCGCCCAAGATGCAAGCGATCGCATGCAGCTCCTGGAAGCCGCCAGCCCTCTTGTCCTGGTGGTGGTCGTAGTTCCTTCTTGGTGGCGGCAGTGAGGAAGACCGGTGTTACCCTGGGGGCAGTCCTCACGAGGCGGGTCTCTCCAGGCTCCCTCGCGAGGCTGGTCTTGCCAGCGGTCCTCACGAGGCCGGTCGCGCCATTCTTGGCGGAGGCCATGGTCATCCCACCGTCCACCTCCACGTCCTCCTCCGCGGCCATAGCCCCGATCGTTGCGCTCGGGGCGTCGACCATAGCGTCCTTCTCGTATGGCTCTGAGCTCTTGGCAGTCGCTGGTGTTGTGGGTGTTCAGGTTGTGGAAGGCGCATAACGGTCGGCCATTCTTGGACGACTCAGGCTGACGTCTCCCTCGCTTGGTGTCGGGCTCCGCTGCGAGCACAACTGCCTCCTTGCGCTTCACGTCCTTGGCCTTGGTCTTCTTTTCTTCCACTCCTGCAGCTGGCAGCTCGAGGAGAGAGAGACGCCCCTCCTTAGCTCTTGCGCACTTGGTCACCAGGTTGAACAACTCCTTAGAAGTGCAGAGCTCCTCATGGATAGCTAGCTCTTCCTTCATCTTGACGTCACGGACGCCGTCGGAGAACGCGGAGATGATGGCCTTGTCCGTGACCTTGGGGATCTTGAGGCGTGTGTTGTTAAAGCGCTGGATGTACTTTTGGAGAGTCTCTCCTGGCTGTTGCTTGATGCGGCGCAGGTCGCCCGCGGCCGGTGGGCGATCGCGAGTGCCCTGGAAGTTGGTAACGAAGCCGTTACGCATCTCGTCCCAGGAGGAGATCGAGCCGTGCTGCAGGTTCAGGAGCCAAGAGCGGGCCCCATCCTTGAGAGCCATGGGAAACCAGTTCGCCATGACTTTTTCGTCGCCGTTGGCCGCTTTGATGCTCAGCTCGTAGAGCTGCAGGAACTCCGCGGGATCCGCGGTGCCAAATGTCAGGTGTGGGGTTCCGTCAAACCCTTAAGGTTCGAACACTGGGGTGCACGCGAATTCTTTCTCTCCTACCGATCTGCGCTCTAGCTCGCTAAGATCTTGCGGACGAACTCGACGAACTCACAACACAGAAAGAGACACGGGGTTTATACTGGTTCGGACCACCGTTGTGGTGTAATACCCTACTCCAGTGTGGTGGTGGTGGATTGCTTCTTGGGCTGATGATGAACAGTACAAGAGAAGAACAGCCTCCTGAGGTTGAGGTCTTCTTGTGTGTATGAACTTGTGGTGTGAGGAGTCGATGAAATGCTCTCCCAAGAAGCAATTTTTGCAACCCTCAAAGGTTCTTTTGTGTCACTCGTTTGTCAAAGAAGCAATTTTATACCTCTTCCCTTCTGCTTTTCATCCCTAGATCTCGGGGTGAGATCTCTTGTAAGTGGGGGAGAGTTGTAACAACCCGAGACCGACGCTCTAGATGCCTTCCATATATTTTGTTATTGCCGCGTTAATTATTTCTTTGTTACATTCATCATCGCATCATTCGCATTGCATCAGCACTCCATTGCCTTCATTTTTTTAAAACTTGCATCCGTGTGAAGTTGTCATTTCTCCCATTATCATTGTTGACCGTTTTGAGACCAACCATACTTACATGCGACTACCTTACCTCTCTGCACATCCCAAAGACCCCTTGCAACCTAGTTCGAAACTCCCAAGAACCCGAACCGCTCAGTCGTCACCGATGGGTCTGGATCAACTTTGAACATCCCCAAACATCTTCAGTTTCTTATTTGGACTTCCCTATCCTATTTATCTTGACCGTCCAATCTAAATCGGAGGGTGCAATTAGCCCTAAGCCTCTCCTCACCTGCTATTTAAATAGTCTAAACCCTATCCCCTAGCATGTCCCATCCACTAAATCCTCCCCTTGTCCTGTTGGCGGCGGCGCCACTCTGTTCCTTGGGATCGTTCCCGATATAAAATTCACCAGCCAACCACCTTCTCCTTGATCAAAATCCTCTCTGACCACATCCCTGGTTTTTTGGGCAGCTGATTGAGCATCTCGATCCCGAGTGGATCGAGCGCAATGCCTCCAAGCCTCGCCACCTGCTCGATCCAACCCATCTTTCCCGATCCAACCATAGTCGTAGGCCTATCCCTCTCCTCATCATGAGCCAGGGAGAGGAGCTCCCTGCCACCTCCCACCTCGTGTCGTCCCCGCTGTCCACCACCACCAGCACCCGCCACCAGAGAACGCCAACACCAGCGACTGGCGGAACCCACCGCCCCTGCGCAGGCACTACCAGGACATCACCGCACCCACCTCCCTTCTCTCTTCTCGCCTCTTGATCTCTCTTTCTCCCATTCTCAAACTCTCTCTTTTCTCCTTATTCTCTATAGGGGACCAAAGCCATGGACGTCTAAAGCTTCTCCACGCACTTGCCGCCGCCATCATCTCCATCCCCAACGCCTCGTGACTATCTCCCGTGACAAGCTCTGCCTCCTTTTCAATCCGGCCTTCTCTTCCTCCATTTTCCCCTATCTATCTCTCTGGTGCTCATCTCCCTTGTTCCCTTCTTGCAATAGGAGCAGCATGGACGCCACATCCTCAAGCAGGAGCCACCATGGCGCCAGCTTTGAACCGCCGTTGCCGCCCTCCAGGATGGGCCCCGCGTCTGAGCTCCTCGAGTTCTACCACCGCCTCAAGTTCATCGCTGCTGGAGACGGGCTCCTCTGCCTTGGATCTAGCCATCCTCGCATCGTCTCTACAACTAAGCTCTGCATCACGCCATGAGCGTCTCCTCTGCTCGGCCTCGTCAGCAACTGCACATTCCCCCTCCAGCCATGCATGGAGTCAAGCGTGTAGAGCGCTCCCATGCCTTTCCTAATTGCCTCGCCAGCCAGCCATGGCCTCGGCCTAGCCGCGAGCCAAGGCCTAGCAGTGCTCCTGCAGCAGCTGGCCAGTTTTGGCCCAAGGCTCGATGTGAACAGCTCCCCTAGCCGAGTCCAATTCAGTTTCAACCTATATCATGTTTTTCCCATGCTGCGTATTTAGCTATTATTCCAGGAAAAACAGATTTACAAAAAATGCCATTATCTTGCAATGCTAATAACTAATTAACCATACACCCAAATAAAACATGTCATATATGTGAAATGCTTAGAATTTCATGTAGTTTAATAGTGTGCAACTTTCATCCATGATAAAATTGTTTAAACTTACTGTTTGCATCAATGTGCATAAATGTCATGCTAAAATGGTTTATTTCATAACTAAATAGCCATAGTTCCGATTTAAATGAACTTTATATGTAACTTGTCTAGAAAAATGTGTAGATTAACATGGTGCTTATTTTGCATGTTTAACAATTCTATAATACCTAAATAGTTCATCCCCACTAACCTATTTCTCTTGACATGCAAACTATCCACCTCGTCACTATGCCACATCAGCAGGTATTGTTCTCATGCGTCTATGTCATTCTCTTTTTCTCCCACCATCACGCTGCTGCATCCGCTTTCATGCAATTTCTTACCGCTGGGTTGTACATCATCTTTTTAACTAATTCCCTTCCTTTTCGTCTCCTCCAATTCCACTCACAAAACAATAAAAAGCTGATCGTTCCCAGCATGGTCACGTCCATTATTTCCTTCCGCCGTTTGGTAGAATCATCTTATTGAAAATGTGTGACCGCTTGCCCCGATGGTTCCTTTCATCTTCTCTCAATCAATATATCTCCACTAAACTTGCCTTCAAGTCTTCCAACTAAAATAGTTCCTCCTTAACATTCTCGCCTCGTTGTACATATACTATGTTGTGGCTTTTGCGTTTGCATCAAAACTTTCACCACCATGCGAGCGCCTATAACATCTACTCCGTACATCTCTTCGCAGTGTGCATACATACTAAGTGTGCTCCAAACAGTCAATCGTTCACCATGCTCATGCTCACTTGACAATAGTACAATGCAATCCATGGTGGAGGACATCATGCTGATGCTGCCGATGGCCCTCATGGACTGCAGCCACTTCGTCTTCATGCCTTGGGACACCTACCCCTCCCTCCTTGACATCCACGTCCATGCGGCCGGTGTCCCAGCAGAGACCCTGCTCATCGCCAAGACCAAGGCATCCAACAGCAGCCCCGAGACGAACAAAGTTTGATGTAATCCACGGTGGAGGACATCCTGTTGATGCTGATGCCGACGTCGCTCTTGGGTTGCGGGCTTGCGACCACTGTGTCTTCACGCCATGGCGCGGTATCAACACCGACCATTCATTCCCAACATCAACGCCCACGCCGCCGGCGCCGTCTTTGGGGTCAGCGTCATAGCCGAGGCCATCCTCATCTTGAAGACCCAAGTGTCCGGCAGGAGCCCCAAGAGAACGGTGTCCAACGTCTCCATGCATGGCAAAAATAATTCCATGCATATATCGTCCTAGCCAGCAGGGTACATCTCCAACACCTCTCCAACTATTTATTCTGCTTTGCCGCCGGACACTGCTATCAGCATACACTACCGTGTATCTTCGTCATAGCATCATGCGTGCCCTTGTGCTACATCCGGCTGGATATATACAATCCTGCATCTCCATCTCTCATATTGGTTCTGTATGATTTTCATTGGTATTTTTATTGGTTCCTCTGATTGTTTTCCAGAATTAGAATATATGTCAGATTTCATTACACTTCAGGAATGTTGTTCCTGACTGTGTATGTCATAGGATTGATATAATAACTAAGTGATAAATGTGATTGCCACTGTTGTTATTCTCCTACTCCAGGGTTCTACTATTTTTTCACACATAATATAATCATGTAGCGACATAAATGAAAGGAAATAAAAAGCGGCTGTTTTGAACATACTTGCACTATCTGAATTTCTAGATAGCTACTCCCTCTGTCCCAAAATAAGTGTCTCAACTTTGTACTAACTTTAGTACAAAGTTGTACCATGGTTAAGACACTTATTTTGGGATGGAGGGAGTATATCTCAGGCTACATGCTTGCTAACAATAGGGTTGAAATAGAACAATGGATAACGTCAGATAAATGGAAGTCAATGATGGAATAGCCCATGATCAAATAATGTACTTCCTGGTTTATAAAGGTATATGTTTTTGTATGCTTAATTAGCTGGTACATTACAATTTAAATGTGCCTTGGGACATTGCAATTTCCTTAGCTGGATGCTTAGCTTGAATAAATATTGAGTTTACATCATTGTCATGTTTACAGTAGAGCATTCCTTTCTCCTGCATACTCCGCCCTGAGATGTTCATCTGTGGTGAAAAATAAGGGCCCTGGTGTGTTTTTGGATTGGAGTTAGTTGCTACCATTTTATTCTTTATCTATGCTAGAATAGGAACTGTTGTTCAATTTTCAAACGTGTATGTGTAACTATAATCAAACAATCATCTCTAAGACTAGCACTTGGATATTTTCTCTCCAAAACAACACCTTCACTTAACAAATTAATGCAAGGTTCGGATGAAATAGTGCCCTATGGAATGTATGGCCAGTTCTGTTTGGCCTATTTGGTTTGGTTGTTCTATGCCGGTGTTAGCTTATTAAATTAGATATAACATGTATACATATTACCCAACTTAGGAACCATGTCATTTATATTCATGTCCGTTAACACAATGAGGCTCACAAAGTAACATGGATTATATTTGTTTATTGACCCGACACACTTTAAAAACGGTTAAGTTATATTATCTTCAGTTATCATGGGAATAACTTAATCACGTTTCATGTTAGCTATGCATTCTAATTATGCAAATATTGAGATACCTAATATAGCCACAGGAACAAGTAATAAGTCCCGCAACAACATGTGGTGCTCTCATGGACATGGTATATGTGTTTTTTTGGAAATGGTAATCCTTTAAATGAATCAATTTTTTTTCTCCTTTAAACATAAGTTTGTTATATGCTTAATGTTCCTAATGTTTGTAAAGTGAAAATCCAGAATACTCTTACATTTTATTTTCATTAGTTTTAACTATGGATGTAACACCTAACTATGCATTTCTTTTAACAATGTTACCGCATCAACGTGCGGGGAATCATCTAGTATAAAATTATGTTGTAGGCAGAACCGTACCAAATTCGAAAATAACATATGGACATTTTCCGGAATTGCTATGTGTTGATTCCGACCTCATTTAATGTTGCCTAGATGGGCAGTTTAATTGTGCTTCACCTCTTGCCATGTTAACCAACATATTATCTTGGCATGTACATGAACGAGAGCGAACTAAATAATTAATTGTGGTGTTTTGTTGTAAGTGCATCTAGTGCCTCTTAGTGATTTTGGTGTATTGATGACTTATAGGTTAAGGAACTAATGTGTTTGTGAGTATACACAGGTCTAATAAGTCTGAGGAGATTGATATATCCGAAGAATGTCGACCCCTAAAAAAGAATGTTTTCATCTGAAGACTTTGTGCTTTTCTTGAAGACTTTGAAAATGAGGAAATTGGTGTGACCGTGAAGATATTGACGCGAGGACTATGAAGCGTGAATACTTTTTGTTTTCATCGTTTCATTTCCTTCTTTTGAGTCATAGGAAACACCGTACTATTAAAGGGGGTCGAGGTAATACTAAGGAAAACTTTCCAAGTGATGCTCATCTCAAAGCCTACACATACCCAATCATTCGAGTGAAGCCTTTGGAAATCTCTTGCAGTTCGGTCAATTTCTTCAGTGATAGAGATGAAATTCTTCTGGTCTATAAGGAATTTAGTCTGACTGAAGGAGTTAGGAATTCGCCAGTGCGAATTGCCTACAGCGAGGAACATGATAGCCCTGAGGAATTTCATGATTCGAATTTCCGACCATTGATGTGCTTTGCGCTAGCTGTCCAAAATATCTTATCCATAATGGTTATATCATTAGGGGCATTTATGTCTTATCATGTCGAGCTGCACCCTGGCTATAAATAGCCTCCCCTCAACCACTAGTTGGTTGGCTGCTCAGAGAGAGTTTGACTAGTGTCATTTAGAGCATCCCATCCTCGAGTCTTTGAGAGAAAAACATCAGTGAGGAAAAAACCAAATCCCCAACACCTAAAACCCAAATTGATTGAGCATCACCAAAGAGATTGTTCCTGTGTGGAGCCGACACTTTTCACCTTTGAAGACTGTGCATCTTCCAGACGGTTAGGTGTCATGGTTTAGAGCATCCAAGAGGAATTGTGGATCGCCTGGTGACCAAGTCTGTGAAGGTTTGGAAGTCACCTTGAAGACTTACCACGAGTGATTTGGTGAGGTTTTTGTGACCTTAGCTCAAGGAGAATACAGTAAGGACTGTGTGTCCTCGGACTATGTGTCCTTTGGTTTACATACCAAGCTGCTCCAACCAGACGTACAACTGTCACAACAGTTGGAACTGGTCTACCAAATCACTGTCTTCACCGAGCTACTAGTTCTATTTCCTCAACCCTTTTATTTCCTCAAGTACTTGTTGATGAAATTTATCATTACTGTTTGAATACTTTGACTAAAGACTTTCACAATTTCCTCACCCCTCTTTCTTCAGTCACCTTGTCTCCTTCCTGCTTTATCCTGTTTACAAGCTACTTGTGCTTTGTGTATGTTTCATTTCATCATGATGAGTATGCTACTGCCTTGTTATGCATGCACTTGAGTACTTTATCCACTTCTTGTATTTTGTCAATTAGCAAATTTCTTAAGTAGTATTTCCTTAGTGAAGAATTTGTAAAAATCTCCTATTCACCCCCCTCTAGTCGATATAATGCACTTTCAATTGGTATCAGAGCGAGGTACTCCCTTGTTCTATGTGATTTTGGTTTAACCACCTAGAGTTTTAATTATGTCGACTGCAGGCATGATAAAGGTCTCGGCTGGGTGTCACACCTTCGATGGGATGGACTACCCCTACTGGAAGAACAAGATGCACATGCATCTTGAGGCAATTGACAACGATCTCTGGTATGTTGTGGAAAATGGTGTTCCCTTCGTAAATGTTGTTGATGTGAAGAGATTCAAGCAACTCGACTCTCAAGCGAAGAATATCATTTGTGGTCATCTGAGCAAAGGACAGTGCGGCAGAGTGAGTGCTTTGGAGACTACAAAGCTTGTCTGGGATAGGTTGTCCAAGGTCAATGAAGGAATCTCAACCCAACGTGATTCTCGAGTAGACGTTCTTCGCAATCTCTTTAACCTATTCAAAAGACTTGACCACAAAAATGTTCAGCTAAGCTTCGTTCGTATCACTGATATATCAAATGAGCTCCAAGCTCTTGGTGCCACTGACATCACCAACCATGAGGTGGTGAAGAAATTGCTGAGCTCTCTTGATTCCTCATTCGATACACTAGTACTGATGATTCAAGAGCGTGGAGATTACAGGTCACTGGATCCTGCTGATATCCTCGAGAGACTAAATACTCATGAATTCCAACAAGCTAAGAAGAGAGACCTCTACGGTCCAAGCTATGGACGATCACGTGCACTAAAGGCCAAGGAAATTTCCTCCTCTGAAGGGGAAGACTCTGACAGCAGCCTTGGTGATCCAGAGGAACTAAGCCAGGAGCTAGCAATGCTCATGAGGAAATTCCAGAAGTTCTCAAGGCATGGCCATTTTGGAAAACCTTGAAGAGGTGATGACATGAGATCATATCCCGCAACAACAAGAAAAGGACTTGCGACAAATGCAATAAGTATAGTCACTACATTGTTGATTGTCCTCAGTGGATGAAGGAATCAAAGAAGAAGAAGTACAAGGATGACAGTTCAAATGACTCGAAGAAAAAGAAGAAATCTTCAAAATCCTCATCGTCAAAATCTTCAAAGTCTTCATCTCACAAGAAGAACAATTCCAGAAAGGCTCTGGCATTTATTGGCAAGGAAATGGATTCTGAAGCAGAATCTTAGGAAAATGAGGAAGAGGAGGAATCTAAGGAGTCAGACTCTGGTGTGGCAAGCCTAGCTCCCGCTACTGTTTTCGTAAGCAAGTCCATCTTCAACACTGAGGAATATGGAAACTCCAACACCACTGACGACAACATCGATGACTTTGATCCCACCCATTACTTCATGGCAAAATGAGCCAAGGTACTCAGATATCCTTCCTCCTCTGAATCCAGTGAAGGTTAATTTAATGAAAATATCAAACCTAGCTATTCCAAACTTGCTCATATTTCGACCAAACAAAAAATGCTTTGGAAAAGGTTCAGAATTTGCTAGAGAAAAGTGATGGCCTGTTGAGTGAGGAAATGGATCGAATTCAAACTCTGACTGATGATCTTCAGTGACTTCAATCTAAGTTTGATAACCTTCAAGGTCGTCATGAAACACTCTTAGCCGATAATGAGAAGCTTTCTTATGAATTTCTTCAAAGAAATCAAGATCTTGAGAAAATAAGGGTGACTCATGATGATCTTCAAAGGGAAAATGATTCTTTTCTTGCTCAATAGATCAGTTTCGCTCAGGAAGAATTCATTCCACCCTGTTTGAAATGCATCGAATGTCAATATGCTAATTCTTGAACTGAAAGTTCAAACGCTTCTATTGCTACAACTTCTTCAACTATTTATGTGGTCACAAATTCCTCATCTGAGGATACCACAAGTATCACTGCTGAAAATGCAGGGTTGAAGGAATTGTATGTGGCAGGCATGTACAAAAGCCTCAAAGGGCATCAAGCTCTTTGTGATGCGCTTAAAAAGTAGATCCTGAACATGAAGCCTAGGAAAGAGGGAATTGCATTTGAGAGGAAACTCAATGCTGATGGATCCTACTGGAAACCTGAGCATTATCCCAAAACCTCACGGGTTGTTGCAAAAGGACCTCTCGTAGATCCATCTAGTTTATCTGGATTTACAAGTGAATCTTCGTATTCATATGATGAGTCATTTCACTCCAACTATAAACTGTTCAAAAATCAGAATGGTGAAGTATTTGCCAGATATGTTGGAACTAACTGCAGGAACAGTCCACCTATGAAGAAAATATGGGTTCCCAAAAGGTGCCATGAAAGTCTTCAGGTGAATGTCCTCATGACACCACCTGTGAAGAATAGGAACCCCAGATTAAATTCTTCATATGGACCAAAGTCTTCATATGGATCAAATTCCTCATATGGTCAAAAGTGCACTTATCCTTGTACTAATGCTTTTGTTTCGCAAGGAAAATCTAAGGGTCATGAATATGTGCATTATTCTTCAAATCATTATGTTCATAAGCCCTTCAAGAATTTCTCTGCTTATTCATATGCTTACTCTAACCCCTCTTCTATGAAACGAAGTGCACTGGCTTCAATGCCACCTTTCTCATATGGACCTCGCAGAATGATGAACTCTTTGCCACCTCTCCAGATGTGGGTGGTGAAGAAAAAGAACTAATCTCTTATGCAGGGTCAGGTCTCCAGATGAACTTGAACGTTTGAAGAATTTACTAGAGACCTGCAAGTGCTTGAAAGGACGCAAGCTAATCATGAAGAAATGAATTACTCATTTCTCACGTCCTTATTGATGTATCTATTGCACTAGATGAAATTCTATCTCACGAATTTGATTTCACATTCTTCGCTCTGAAGTATACGAGTTCATAATATGCACTAATTCATCAGCAGGATGAAGCTCTCAAAGCTACTTAGTGGTTTCTCGATAGTGGATGTACAAATCACATGACTGGTGACAAGAACTTACTTATGGACTCTGCTCTATCTCCATTGCATCTGAAGCATATCACCTACGCTGACCAAGTGTAAGTGCATCTAGTGCTCCGTAGTGATTTTGTTGTATTGAAGACTTATAGGTTAAGGGACTAATGTGTTTGTGAGTGTACACATGTCTATTAGTCTATGAGGAGTTTGATATTTACAGAGAAAGTCGACCCCTAAAAATGAATGTCTTCAACTAAAGACTTTGGCTTTCTGAAGACTTTGAAAGTGAAGAAATTTGTGTGACCATGAAGACTTGATATTCATACGAGGAACATGAAGTGTGAAGACTTTTGTTTTCGTAGTTTCATTTTCTCTTTCTTGAGTCATAGGAAACACTATACTGTTAAACGGGGTCGAGGAAAAACTAAGGAAAAGTTTCCAAGTGATGCTCATCTCAAAATCCTACACCTACCAATCCCTTCGAGTGAAGCCATTGGAAATCTCATACATTTCAGTCAATTACTTCAGTGACAGAGACGAAGTTCTTCTGGTCTCTGAGGAATTTTTTCTGACTAAGGAGTTAGGAATTAGCTAGTGCGGATTTCCTACTAGTGAGGAACATGATAGCCCTGAGGAATTTGAGAGCTCAAATTTCCGATCTTTGCTGTGCTATGTGCCAGCTGTCCCAAAATATCTAACCCACCTAACGGTCATATCATTGAAGGGCATTTATGTCTTATCATGTCGGGCTGCTCCCTAGGCTATAAATAGCCGTCCCCTAGAACCACTAGCTGGCACTACAACAACAACCTACATATAGCAACATATTCTTGGCAACAAAATAATTATGCGTTGTTCAAGCCCACCTTGCCATGCCTAACTGTTTACCCACGAACTCCCTCCAGAAAAAATTTCTTGTACCCACAAACCGATAGAGTCAAGATACCCCCCACCTCGCACCCCCTCAAAAGAAAAAAAAACTCCTTCGTCTCCAGAATCTCTTCCTCTCTAGACTCTTCTTGATCCCCTTTTTTGTGGCACTGTCGTCTCCTCCCCGGTCACCCTTCCCTCCCTCCCCGCTCCCCAGTCTATCACCTTCCCTCTCCTCCTCTCCTAATGGACCACCATGATAGTAGCGACTACTCGTGACATGTTAGGGAATTTGTGGTTGCTTGTGGAGGCAGATCATGCCAGTATTGGCAGTGGCAGGTCGCCGCTGGATGGTGAAAGATGTATCTATGGAAGTCAACAACCTCCCTCCCCCCTATCCTCTCTCTCTCTCCATGAATTTTGCCTGATCTGATTATGTTAATTGGGATTCCCTCTCTTTCTGTTTGTACGTGTATACATTGTTGACATCCGTTTATTGATATTCATCGGTCATTCTAAGTGTCGGGGAAAACGACACCTATGGGATCACTAGAATCCCTTCTACGGTCGGCGGCGTGGGGTTGTGAGAAGAGCAGGTTTAGGAGCTAGCACAAAGATCATTTACCCGGGTTTGGGCCGTGAGGATGCGTAATACCCTAGTCCTGCTTTGGTGTGTATTTCAGAGTGTTCTTGAGCTCTCGAGCTAGCTATGGTGGTTGCGTAGTTCCAAAGAGCCGAATCCTTCTCCTGGTCGCCTCGGGCCTCCTTTCATAGGCAAAAGGGGTTGCCACAGTGGCACACAGGAGGTGGAAAGGTCTATAGCCGATAAGCCTATCCTCTGGGACTGTCGGACAAATGCATTTAATGCGCTGCCGACGTGCCCCCATGCTTTATCGGGGACAGCGAGGAAGCACGTCCCAGCTGTCGCCGCTCCGTCTAGCCTCGACACGCGTCCGAGCTGACGAGGCATCGTGGCGCCATGTTGGCTCGCTGCTGGGCTGGCACGGTGGTGGAGTCTTCACGAAGATCCGCATGCCAACACGCAGGTGCTTGCTGGGTCGGTGTATAGGCCGCCCGTCGCCACGCAGGTGCCTGCCCAGCTGGTTGAGCTAGCAGCTGCTTGGGGACGGCGGTGGCATCTTGGCAGACGTGGGCCTGGCTGTCGCCCCGCTGCTATCCTCGGCAAGGGTCTTGCTGGGGGGCCCGGCAAGGGTCTTGCCGTGGCGTTGCGGTTGTCCCCGACAAGGGGCTTGCCGGGGGTATTTGTGGATTTCCTCGGTTAGGATCCCGCCGAGGGTCGTCGTATTCTAGTTCTCATCTGATATCATGTATTCATGATCTTGACAAAGATCTGTATGCCACCACAGAGGTGCCTCCCGAGCCCTGGGTCCAATGTAGTTGTTGGCGGCGTTTGGAACCCTTGGGCTCAAGGGTGGCTCGCTCTTCTGGCGTTGGAAAATTTGCCCCGGCAAGTCCCTTACCGGGGCCACGGAGGCCGCCCTAGCAAGGGTCTTGCTGGGGGAGTCCACCTCGCCCCTTTGCTCTTTGATTCTTCTGGTCTTGGCATCGCCTTGTTTGTCTTGTGCTTCAGTTTCCCTCCGGCTTCCCTCCTCTTCCTTGTTTAAGTGTGGCCGCGGACGCGGCTCTGACTGCCCGTGCACAAGTAAAGGGGTCAAAAGGAGAGCCCCTACTTTTGTACACCGACAGGAGCTCCCGGGCCTGGGCCACACATAAGCGTGACGTGTTGTTGGGCTAGGCCCAGAACAGTGCGCGGGCAGGTGGGGCGGATTTTACCGCGGTGACTTTTTTTGGCCGCTGCGCTTCCCCACAACCCGCGTTGAACGCGTGACGTGGGGGGTCGTGTGTGACGTGGGGGTCATGCATGGGCCGGTTCCCGCACGCATGCGTCAAGTCGCAGTTAATGGGAAAATAGGCAGCCTGCGCCTTTCCCATAAAAAGGAATAACCGTGGGCGCGCTGCTCATTTACCCTCCGTGCTTTCCCCAATCTCGGAACTGCCGTCCCCTTCTTCCTCCTTCTCAAGCTCTTGCCTTCGCTCGTTGCCACGCCTTTGTCTTCCTCAACCGCCATGGAACCCAAAAACAGCAGAGGCAAGGGGGTGGCCAAGGACGCCAGGGAGAAGGAGCCACCGGAGAGCGGGTTGGCGGTGCGGCGGACGCAGCACGCCTACTTTCCGTTGACGGTCGATGTGGTCGAACTTCGGGACTACTTCAAGCACCTTTGGGGGTGCAAGACGGGGAGTGAGACAACGGGGCATCCGGCCAAGGGCGTCATCCCTGCTGCCTTCGCCGAAGCCGGCCCGAATTGGTACCCATTTTTCGTTGATTACTTCTCCTAGGGGCTCTGTCCCCCTTTCTCTGATTTCTTCAATGATGTCATGCACACCTATGGCTTCTGCCTTCTGGATTTTACTCCGAATGCTGTGGCATGCATGGTCCTTTTTGCTCATCTCTGTGAGGGCTTCGCCGGAGTACATCCCAACACGGCGCTCTTCCGCCACTACTTCTTCCCTCGCAGCCAAAAGGGGGCGCCATTTCCGGTTGTGTCGCCTGGATCCCTAGGACCCAGGAGAAAGAGACATATCCGGATGGCGCCCAGAACGAGAGGTGGGGGGAGTGGCGGGGCCGGTGGTGCTGGATTGAAGAGAAAGATCCGCCGGACTTTTGCTGGGTCCGCCATGCGCCGCCGGTCCGCAGAAATGACTGGAGTGATGTCGATGTCAACGACAAGAAGCTCATGGTCACCACCACCAGGATTCTTCGTCTCACCGAGGCCGGGCTCACCTTTGAGATGACCGGGGCGGATTTCATCCGCCGCCGAATCGCTCCGCTGCACAACAAGGGGAGGCCGGACTGGCTCTTCACGAATGCGGCCGACATCATGAGGCTTCGCCCCAGCTTGGACCACAACCTCACGGTGATGGGGCATGCCCACTTCTGCCAGCGGCTCTTCTAGCTCGACGTGAACCGTGACAGCAAGGTCGAGCGGTCCGGCAAGGCCGCGAAGGCTGGCAAGGTCGCCAAGGGGTCCTTGTTTGGGTTGCTGGCGGGGGTGGTCCCGCTGAGCAACAACTCGTGTCGAAACTACATCGTTGCCATGATGCCGGAGTTTAACGCGCATGGCCTCGTCCCAACTTGGGCCGAGCCACCGGCGGATCAGGTGCAGGAGTTTTTTGACACCTTGGAGGAGAAGTACGTCTGCGCCGAACCGCCCAGGCGTTGCTGGACTACATCGCCGCCAGGGCGGCGGAGGCAGAGCTCGCAAAGGAGGCCGGCAACACCTGCGGTGTGGAGGACAATGTTGCGGCGGCTGTGGAGGAAAAGGAGCTTGCCCAGTGGGTGGAGTCCACTGGGGAGGCCAGCAGCACCGGCATCGGGGCTCCTCTCATCGAGGATGTGGTCGACGAGTCGTTGTCCGAGGAGGCCGAGGCTGATGATCCCCCAGCCCCGGGGAGAGGGCGAGTCCTGGGATGGGCCACCTCCGGCGAGCCGGTCCAGCCTGGCAGGGCCATGCAACTGCCGCAACCCCAAGAGGGGTCCGCACGCCAGACAAGGGCCGCGGCGGCGAAGAAGTTGGTGAAGGCCGTGGTGGCAAAGAAGAAAGCAACTGCCGCTTCTTCGTCCAAGCGCCCTCGGACTCCATCAGCTTCCCCTCCTCCGGCAGATGTCGACACGGAGGTCATCTTCGACTTTGGGTCCCTCAGCCCAAGGAGGAAGAGGAAGGCAGCAGAAGAGGAGGTGGAGGATGAGTAAGTATCTTGTTTCCTTTTGTCATCTCCGTCTCCTCAATATGTGCCGCTTATCTTGATCTGTTCTTCTTCTTTGTAAGGATGAGGAGACACTAGCCCAAAGGGTGAAGAGGGCCAGGGCTTCGGCGAGCAGCCAGCCCCCGGCAGGTACTTCCGGTATACCGCTGGTGGTGTTGAGTAGCCCGGATAGCAACCCCCGGCACATCCCCCAGTGTAAGTTCATCACCCACAACCCCCGGCACATCTCTTGGTGCTAACCTTGCCGTGGTTGTATCTTCACAAATTCTTCAAAAAGACCTCATATGAACTCCTCACTGACAAGAAACCCAATGTGAGTTATTTCAAAGTCTTCGGTGCTAAATGTTGGATTAGGGTCCTCATCAAAATTCTAAACTTGCACCGAAAGCACATGAAGGTTTTATGCTTGGTTACAGAAAGGACTCGCACACCTACAGAGTCTTGAACTTCTTTCACCACAAGGTTGTTAAAACTATAGATGTGCGGTTCAATGAAACTAATGGCTCGCAAAGAAAGCACCTACCTCCTGTGCTAGATGAAAAGTCACCTGAGGAAACTACCAGCTCAAGGCTACTGAGGATGTCATTCGTACTGAAGAATCTGCTGAAGAAGTCATTCCAGAACGTGAAGAACAGCACGCTGGCGCACCTGAAGAAAATGACTCTGAAGAAAATGCTGAGCCAACTCAACATCGCCAACCCGCTCATCCTCGCGTTGCAAATGAAGTGCAGATCGAGAAAATCATCAGCGACATCAACGCACTAGGTCCCCTCACACGCTCAAAGGCTTCACATTTGTCTAACTTTTGTGGGCACTTTGCTTTTGTCTCTATTACAGAGCCCACCAAAGTAGATGAGGCATTTCTGGAGCCTGAGTAGATTCAAGAAATGCAAGAGGAATTACATCAGTTCAAGCTCAACAATGTGTGGGAACTTGTCAAGCGACCAGACCCACACAAGAACAATATCATCGGCACCAAATGGATCTACCGCAACAAGAAAGATGAAAATGGCCTTGTTGTGAGAAATAAGGCATGGCTTGCAGCTCAAGGCTACACACAGGTTGAAGGAATTGATTTCGATGAAACTTTTGCACCTGTTGCTAGAATTGAGGCTATTCGCATATTACTTGCTTATGCTAACCATCATAATATCATCTTATATCAAATGGATGTGAAAAGTGCATTCCTCAATGGTAAACTTGAGGAAGAAGTATATGTTTCTCAACCCCCCAAGTTTTGAAGATCCAAAGCATCCTAACAAAGTCTTCAGACTCGATAAGGCCCTCTATGGCGTCAAGCAGTCCCCTCGGGCGTGGCATGACAATTTGAAGGAATTCCTCATGAAGAAAGGCTTCAAACCAGGTTCACTTGACCCAACTCTTTTCACCAAAACCTATGATGATGAATTATTCGTGTGCCAAATATATGTTAATGATATCATCTTTGGCTGTACTGACCAACGTTACAGTGATGAATTTGCCTATATGTTGAGTGAAGAATATCAAATGTCTATGATGGGAGAATTGAAATTCTTCTTAGGTCTTCAAATACATCAATAGTGCAATGGCATCTTCATATCTCAGGAGAGTTACCTCAAGGATTGTATTTATGTGCATCTAGGCCAGATATTATGCTTAGTGTTTGCATGTGTGCCCGTTTTCAAGCTACACCGAAGGAATCACACCATAAGGCTGTGAAGCATATTCTTTGATATCTAGCTCACACTCGAACACTTGGATTATGGTATCCCAAGGGCTCGACTTTTAATCTCATTGGATATTCAGACTCTGACTATGCTCGTGACCATGTGGACCGCAAGTCAACATCAGGCACATGCCATTTCCTTGGACGATCCTTGGTATGTTGGTCCTCGAAGAAACAGAACTGCATATCACTTTCTACTGCTGAAGATGAGTACATTGGTGCTGGTTCGTGCTATGCTCAATTGCAATGGTGAAGAAAACCCTCAAGGACTATGCCATCAATGTGAAGAATATGCCTCTCGACTATGACAATGAGAGTGCCATCAAGATTGCTCATAACCTAGTTCAGCACTCGAAGACAAAGCACATCCAGACTCGTCATCATTTCCTTCGTGATCATGTGTTGAAGGGAAACATCTCTATCCAGCACGTGAAGACTGAAGAACAGCTAGCCGATATCTTCGCAAAGCCCTTGGATGAGAAGAGATTTAGGAAGTTGCGGTGTGAGCTAAATACCTTAGAATCTTCGAATGTCCATTGAAAAGGACACACATCCTAACACTTATGCAGAATTGATGACTTAGATGTGCAACACACGAAGTAACGTTTTTCTTCAATCAAAGAAGACTAACCCTATAAGTGTGAAGAAATTAACGAAGAATTTGATTCTCAGAGCCCTACGACAATTGTACACGGCGTCTGAAATCATCATTCTTATACAGTGGGTCACGCCACCTACAAAAGTTGAAAAAATTTCAATTTGAGTTTTTCTTCAGTTTTGAATTTCCCCAGTTGTTCAAATTCTTCAACATTGCATAATCTTCACTCTTTCCGTCGTTGTTCTTTATTGACTATATATATATATATATATATATATATATATATATATATATATATATATATATATATATATATATATATATATATTTTTTTGTCCTCTGAAGATTCACTTATTGCTAAATCTTCAAGTTGCATTTTATGCTAAGTGAATGTGATCGGACCCTTCCCCCTCTATGCTAAACTCAAACCAATCTGTTCACAAATTCTTCATGTGCGTTCTATTTGAAACCCGTTCAAAATCTTCACTGTGTCTGTGTCAGCTGAAGAATTTGTGAACAAACCATTAGAATATTCTTATCTGAATTTTCGGCTTTGGCCACCTAAACCGTTCCACATCCCACGATAGGTTTTATCTATTCACCCACGATCTCACACGATCACCACCGCTATGTACGTGGGTGACACATGTCGTTAGGATGAGAAGAGTCAGGGGCATGTTCATCCATTTTCCTCGGGCGAGCGGTTTTTTACCTCGGCTATATATACCCCTCACCCTCATCAGACTGCATTTACCCCGCTCGACCTCACTTCCCCTCGCTCGAGCTTCCAGACCTAGCACCGCTCCTACTTCCATCATCGCCGGTGAGGAAGAGCTTCACTGTCTCGACCTCGTCGCCGTCATACTTGCGCCGGCCGCGGATTTCTTCTCTCCGGCGCCGCCATAGCTGTCTTCCTCGGCCAAGTTAGGGCGTGGAAGAGCTGGACTGACAAACTTCCAATCTACTACTCCCAGTTCGTCGTGTTCTTTGTCAAGGGTAATTAAAGGTTACTTTTACTGCCCTTGTTGATTCTGATGATTTCTACAAAATCTTAAAAAGGTGTTTATTCTTCAACTTCCACACTTATAAACTCCTCACACAAGCATCTGTTCTTGATCTATTTCTCTAAGCAACATCTTTCTTCAAGATTCCTCAATTGTGTGGATTTTCAATCTATACAACTCTGTAACCTAAGTCAAAGAATGCTTAGTGAAATTCCTCAAGACACCTCTGGTCAAATTCCTCAAACTTTTTCATTTTGCAAAAACTTCTGACAATGCGTATGACCTCTCCAAATTCTTCGCACCTATACTCTGTTCATAGGTACACATGTCCGCTGCTGAATCTCTAGGTTCTCATCAACTTAACTCATTTGTAGCATTCCTCGAAGATAAACTGCATACCTCTTTAGAGAACTCAATTGTTCAAAATCCTCAGCTGAAGAAAATGGCAGATTGCAAGAAACCTTAGAAGGGAGGCAAGAAACTAGATGTGAACACATCGTTTGAGATTCCTGATGACATTTATGAAGAATATTGCACTCCCGATGAAGACAAGCATGGCAAGGAGAACAAGAATCAGCGCAAGGTGCGCATACAGAGGATTGAGAGGAGATGGGCATGGGAATGGAGGGAGTACAGATATGTTACTCCTAAGTACATGAAGAAATTCGCTCTACACCCTCCTTTCCCAAGACCTCCATTGGCACCTGGCCAAATTGCTGATCCCACGAGCCTCATGTGCGGTGAGGACTATCCTGATGAATGGGCCAAGAGGCAAGCAAAACTGGCCAAAATTCCTAAGGAGGTAGTGAGGAAATTCAATGAAGACTCTGTTGCTGCTACTGCTGAGGCCTCTGCTAGCAATCCCAAGAAGGCTATGCCTAAGAAGCTAGCTCGCAAACCACCAAGTACCTCAGCAATGCCCTCACGGCAAAGCTCTTCTATGCCCTCAAGGCAAATTCCTCAAGCTGCTCCAGTTCCTCCTGTTGCAAAGCTCTCAGTTGCTCCGAAAAAGTCCTCAGCACCTGTGCATCTCGCCACTTGCCAAAGGACCACAAGCATCTCAATTGCCTCAGGAGCCTCTGCAACTTCTTCAGCTCCTCCGCAATGCTTAACTAGCCCAACCTTGCTGAAGACAAAGGCCACTGCTCGACGAGGCACTAGACCAAGTCCTCACAAGAAGCAGGTTGCCTTTCATGTGCCGTCCAGTGAAGACAAAGCTGATGATGAAGAACTTGCTGAAATCATCAGAGATAGAGAGCAAAGGGTCGCTAGAACCAAAGGCACAGATGTGCCTCTTCTGTTGGATCCCAAGCCTATCCTTGATTTCATTGATCTCTCGCACAAGGATCCCAACACTCCTATGCCTGACTTCAAGCTCACTCCTGGCCAAAGTCACATGCTGACCGCCTTCATAGGCGAAGAAAAATGGAAATATGAGAAGGCCAGGCAGTTGAAGAAAGCTCAATACAAGAAGGAGCACTTTCTGAAGAAGAATGTTGTCAAAATGACAACTGATGAACTTGTTGCTATACATACTGAGATCAAAGGACTCAGTGATGAATTCAACGCCTATCGTGCAGATTGGCTTGGAGCCAAAGTCAGATTTGTGAAAATGGCTGAAAAATTCACCTCAAATGTTGCTGCCCCAACGCAACATGAATGTCCTCAGACTGAAGCATCTGCCCAGCCAACTGAAGAACATGCCAGCACCGCTGATGAAAATCAGGCTGCTGATGAAAATAAGAGCACTAGGGCTGATGAAGCTATTCCAGCCGCAGATGAAATTGCCAGGGCAACCACTAGTGTTGCGCCTAAAGAACAAGCCAGACCAGCTGAAACATCTCCCGCTGCGCCTGAAGATACTGAACAAGCCAGGGCAACTGCATCGGTTGCGCCTGAGGTAAATGAACGAATTTCCTCTATTCCTCCTGCATCAACACCAAGTCCTATTCTTCCTTCTACATCAGAAGCGAAGAAAACCAAAGCTATGGAGCGAGCAGTAGTGAAGAAAAGGAAGGCATCCGCCGCCTCAGTGTCTTCAGCACCAAAGAAAGTGAAGACTTTGACGAGCTCTTTTGAAAATCCAATAGATCCAGTTCCTGTCTCAAGCATGCCATCAAAGGATATTCACTACGGGAAACAGCTAGTTTTCCGTCAGTAGGCATCTTTGCCGTCAGCTTTTCGTCGGGCCAGACGGCAAAGAGCACATTTGCCGTCAGCTGCTGACGGCAAAGAATGACTAACGGCAAAAATGTATTTTGCCGTCTGCGTTTTTTATTGTAAACGGCAAAGAGTCTTTGGCGTATGTCTTTTTGTTTTACAGACGGCAAAATATATACTTTGTCGTATGTAATAAAAAATACAGACGGCAAAGACTTTGCCGTCTGTATTTTTTATTACAGACGGCAAAGTATGTCATTTGCCGTCTGTAAAACAAAACGCATACGGCAAATCAGAAACACACCACGCGGATCGATCACCTGGATCGATGACGTGGCAGCCCCTAGTACTTTGCCGTCTGTAAATAAAAACACAGACGGCAAAGAAGAAACACAGCCCACGGATCCATCACTCGGATCGGTGGCATGGCAGAATCCGGTCCACACATCCATCTTATCCCCACCCAACGCCCACGCCCCAGGCCCCACGGCCCACATGCCCTGCGCCATGCCCCAGACCGACAACGACCTTATCCTCCACCCCACCCCACCACGACTCTCTCTCTCTCTCTCTCGTACCTCTCTCTCCCCCTCGATCCAGACTACAAAAACAGTACACCGGTGACCCCACTTCGCCTTCCGGCCACGGACTCGCTTTCCTTCCCGGCCCGTCGCCGCGGCTGCCACGGTTGACATGAGCGACCCTATCCGTCGCCCACTTCGGCTGCCGGCGCCGGCCCGCCCTCGTCGGCTGCCGGCGCCGGCCCCGTCCCTCGTCGGCCGCCGGCCCCTTCCTTCTCTGCCTCCGGCGCCGCCAAGCCCGCCCCTGCGGGCCCCCAGCCCCATCCCTCGATGCTGCACTGCCGCACCAGTGGCAAGCTCCGGCGCAGCGACGGACGCATTGAGCCCCATCCCTATTGCATTATTTTGTTTTTTGAGAGATATCCCTGTTGTAATCTATGTACTAATTCATTTGTGTCTACTCTGTGTAATCCATCCGTGTGTAATCTGTTTATCTTGTGAAACGAAACAGCCTTGTATTGTGAAATTCATTCATGATGTTTTAGAACAACAAGTGTTGATGGATATTGTGATGTTGTTTTAGAACAACAATGGTCAATGGAATTGTATTTCACCATCAAAAAATAATATATGTTGTGTTATGAGAACCAACTATGATAGTTTTGTTGTGTATAACGACCTATAAAGAATGCCAGGGAAAATCTTTTGATGTTTAGCGGTCCTGTGAATTTTTTTATATTTAAAAAAATTGCCATATGTAAAGTAGATTGGCTGATGGCAAAGATTGTGTTTTGGCTGACGGCAAAGAAGTTTCTTTGCCGTCTGTGACTGGTATTTGGGTGACGGCAAAGTCTTTGTCATCTTCCCGATGAAAAGCTGACGGCAAACTATTCTTTGCCGACTTATCTTTACCGTCTGAGTTTGCCGTCTGCTTCCTGACGGCAAAATCTTTGCCGTATGGATTTAGGTCTTTGCCGTCTGTGATTCACAGACGGCAAATTATCTGTTTCCTGTAGTGATTGTTCCCTTTGGTGAGGATTATGAAATCCCTAGTGGATCTGATGAAGAAAATCCTTCTGCTGCTTCATCAGAGCAGTTGGATGAGGAAATTGAAGTGGACAACATTATGTCCACTCCATTGGTATCATCGCCCATGCCTCAGTTCACAACTGAAGAAGCAAGCGTCGAGGAAATTGATGAAGAAGATGAATACGTGGAAATTGGGTGCTCCACTCCTATTATGAATGATGACTACTGGGAAAGTCATCACCCCAATTCACCACTATTCACTCCTCTACAACAAATTCCTTAGTCCCTGGTTCAGATTGAAGAAATTCATACAGGGCCTGATGAACCTCAAGCTTCACTGCTCACCATTCCTGAAGAAATGCCAGCCACTAGCGTTGATGTCAATGCTGCAGAAGAAATGGAGACCCAGGCTGCCACTGAAGATATTGCTACAGAAATTCCTCAGCCTGCGGCTCCTAAGACTATGATTCCTGAGGCTGTGAAGACATTGACTTATAATCCTTAGCCCAAGCCGAAGAATCCCTTATCAAAGAAACAGAAGTTCAAAGCTGATGACTTCTTTCATGAGCATGTATTCCTCACTGATTACAACCCTTATGACTCTGCTCGTCTTCGAAGGAAGCGTTTCTAGATAGCAAGTCAGATGAATTTCTATTCTTCTCTGCTATTCAACAAAGACAAGATCTTTGACTGAGCATATTCCTCATGTTGATATGGAGTCACTGCCTTGCTTCACCCCAGTCCTCAGTGTTCTTCATGATGCTGGGCTGCTCAACTTCTGCACCGACATCGTTGACTAGAATGAAGAGCTAATTCTTCAGTTCTACGCCACGTTGCACATCACCGGCATTGCTGAAGATGTGAACTCAAGGGTGTTGGACTGGATGACTGATAACACTCATTACAAAGCACCGGCCTCTGAATTATTGCATGCCCTACCAATCAATCCTCCCCATGAAGGTGCGCGGCTCATCTACCATGAACCTGAGCTATCTGATCATTACATGCAAGTGTTTATGAAGCCTCTGAAGCCTGGTCAAGCCTCAAGAACCAAATTCCTCGTGAAGGAATTGCTCTATGTGCCAAGGACAATTTACAGAATTTCGACGAAGACCCTCAGTCCAATCAAAGGCCATGACTCTAATGAAGAAGAGGTCGTTGGCATCATGAAGAATCTTCTATTCAACATCATCCATGGAGTTCCTATCAACTACCATGATTTCTTCATGAGGATTATGGCAAATGTTGCACTGTCACCTTTTGAGTTGAAGCCTTATGCTCCTTGGATTATGAGATTCCTTAGAACAAGGTCTTCAATTCACTACAAGGTTGACTTTCAAAATCATCTCAACTACTTGCCACCCATTGAAGTCCTCAAACGACCTATTTCCTCATCTGATGAGATGGGTAAGGCTACGATTATTGATGAAGGCACTCGTCCATTGGATGGACAGTTTCGCAAAGCTGCATCTTACTCCACCAATAATGACTCTGCTACTCATGACTCTGCCGCTAATGCTTGAAAGCCAAATCCTCAAGGCACAGCTCCAAGGGTGATGACTGATCATGAGATTCTCCTCTGTGTTCATCAGAAGGTCGATCGCAACCACAAATGGGTAAAAAGGCAGTTTGGTTCAATTCTTCAGAACATGACAATCACTCAGAATTCAGTGAAGAAGAACCATTACTACCTCCATGAAGTATTTGATCGCTCCTGGGATGTTCTGTCTCATCTCTATGGTCAAGAAGATCTCAAGCAGATGGGCTTCAAGCAAGACTTTGACTGGTCTCAGCCTCCTTTAAAGAAATTCAAGAAGGTCAAAGTTCCTCACTTGGTGGCCAGCTCTTATTCTTCATCGCGTGAGACTGATGAATATGAAGACTTGGACGACACTGCGGCAGGCCCTACATCAACAAACGACGCCAACAATGCCGGCGCTCCTCCATCGACAACATGATGATATTCTTCAGGGGCGTTAGTCCACATTTTTCGTCCCTTTTGGTCATTTGATGACAAAGGGGGAGAAATTTGAGTTAGTCTTCAAGCGATTCTATATATGGACATTTTTTTGCTAAGTTATAATTCTCATTCTTTTGAAAACTTTGTTGGATCGAGTTGTAATCTTAACTCCGATGGTGGTCTGATACTTATGCTATGGTCTTCTGCATGTTATTTCCTCATATATGTTAATGCACGCACGCTGAATTACATCTATCACCATATTTCATCATGCATTTCAAATTCTTCATAACATATGTCAAATGCGTGTATGGATTACAAGATATAGGGGGAGATCTCCATGATTCTACTCTTCAATGTGCATTGCTTCAAAACAAAATTCCGCACATATGCACATCTTCAGGGGGAGTTCTTCTATATCTTGCAATCAAATTCCTCAAAATCAGTATTGACACTTCATATGTTTATCCCCGTTGAAAACTTAACCTATATTGTCATCAATCACCAAAAAGGGGGACATTGTAAGTGCATCTAGTGCCCCTTAGTGATTTTGGTGTATTGATGACTTATAGGTTAAGGGACTAAGGTGTTTGTGAGTGTACACAGGTCTATAAGTCTACGAGGAGTTTGATATTTACAGAGAAAGTCGACCCCTAAAAATGAATGTCTTCAACTGAAGACTTTGAAAGTGAAGAAATTGGTGTGACCGTGAAGACTTGATATTCATGCGAGGAACATAAAGCGTGAAGACTTTTGTTTTCGTAGTTTCATTTTGTGTTTCTTGACTCATAGGAAACACCGTACTGTTAAAGGGGTCGAGGAAAAACTAAGGAAAAGTTTCCAAGTGATGCTCATCTCAAAATCCAACACCTACCAATCCCTTCGAGTGAAACCATTGGAAATCTCATACAGTTCAGTCAATTTCTTCAGTGAAAGAGACGAAATTCTTCTAGGCTCTCAGGAATTTGTTATGACTGACGAGTTAGGAATTCACTAGTGTGGATTGCCTACTAGTCAGGAACATGATAGCCCGAAGGAATTTGAGAGCTCAAATTTCCGACCATTGTTGTGCTATGTGCTAGCTGTCCCAAAATATCTTACCCACCTAACGGTCATATCATTGAAGGGCATTTATGTCTGATCATGTCGGGCTGCTCCCTAGGCAATAAATAGCCGCCCCTTACAACCACTAGCTGGTTGGCTGGTCTAAGAGAAACTGACACTTGTCAATTGAGGGCATCCCATCCTCCGAGGACTTTGAGCGAAAATCATCAAGTGACGAAAACCCAAACCCAAACACCTACAAACCCAAAGTGGTTGAGCATCACTGGAGAGATTGTTCCTGCGTGGATCTGACACTTGTTACCTTTGAAGACTGTGCATCTTCCAGACGGTTAGGCGTCATGGTCTAGAACATCCAAGAGGAAATTTTGGATCGCCGAGTGACCGAGTTTCTGAAGGTTTGGAAGTCACCTAAAGACTTACCACAAGTGATTGGGTGAGGTCTGTGTGACCTTAGCTCAAAGAGAATACGGTGAGGACTGCGTGTCCTTAGGTTTAAATACCTAGCCGCTCCAACTAGACATACAACTGTCACAACAGTTGCACTGGTCTACCAAATCACTGTCTTCACCGAGCTTACTGGTTCTATTTCTTCAACCCTTTCATTTCCTCATTACTGTGTTGTGTACTTGATTGTAACTGTTTGAAGACTCTGACTAAAGATTTTCTCAATTTTGTCAGTTCAATTTCTTCAGTCAGTTTGTCTTCAGCCTGCTTATCCTGTGTTTACGCTTCCTGTACTCTGTTCTTGTTTTCATTTCATCATGATGACTATGCTTCTGTTCTGTTATGCTTGCATTTGAGTACTTATTCCGCTGCTAATCGTTCATGACTTAGGAATTTCCTCACTTTGAAATTCCTCAGTGATGAATTTGTAAAAAATGCCTATTCACCCCCCCCCCTCTAGTTGACTTAATACACTTTCACCAAGGAAATCGCAAGGTATTGGGTCTAGGTAGGATTGTAATCTCAAAGGATCGACACATGGACAAAGTCATGCTTGTCGAATCCCTCAGATTCAACCTCATGTCTGTCTCAATGCATTGTGATCTTGATATGGCTGTCATCTTTGGCAAATATTGTTGCATAGTACTCATGTAGTCTGACAAATCCAAAGTCTTCGAAGGCTTTAGGAGAGGAGACTTGCATATTGTTGATTTCTCTGCAGGACCACAACCTGGCACATGTCTACTTGCAAAAGCTTCAGAAGGCTAGCTATGGCATCATCGACTCGATCATGCTGGCATGAGGAACTTGCACATGCTTGTGAATAAGAAGACGTCATCAGCATCGAGGTGGTCAAATTCCTGAAAGACTGTCATGACTACCACTCTTCCTTTTGAATTGCTTCACATGGACCTCTTTGGCCCCACTCATTATGCCACACTAACAAATGCAACATCATTATATGGCTTTGTTATTGTTGATGATTATTCTCCTAACACCTGGGTGCATATCATCATGTACAAAACTGAAGTGCAGGAATTCATCAAATGATTTTCCTCAAGGGCCTCGAAGAATTTTGGTGTGAAGATCAAGCATATCAGAAGTGAAAATGGGACCGAGTTCAAGAACACTGGTCTTGATGACTATCTTGGTGAACTTGGCATTAGTCATGAGTTATCTGCCCCATACACTCCTCAGCAGAATGGCGTCATGGAGCGCAAGAACAGGAATCTTGTTGAGATGGCTTTGCACCATGCTTGATGAATACAATACACCTTATCACTTCTGGCTTGAGGCTATTGATACTGCATGCCACATCATCAACAGGGTATATCTTCACAAATTCCTCAAGAAAACCTCATATGAGCTCCTCACTGACAAAAATCCCAATGTAAGTTATTTCAAAGTATTTGGTGCTAAATGCTGGATTAGAGATCCTCGTCATAATTCCAAATTTGCACCGAAAGCACCTGAGTGTTTTATGCTTTGTTACGAAAAGGACTCGCAAACCTACAGGTCTTCAACATCTATCACCACAACACTACTAGGAAAAGGGCTATAGATAATATGGCCATTAATGGTGCACCACATATGTGGTGCGCCACTGCTATATAGCAGTGGCGCACCATGTGTAGGTACACCATTAATGTCCATATCACTAATGGCGCACCACACCTACGGTGCACCACTACTAAAAAAATTTATTTTTTTTATTTTTCCAAAACTAGTAATGGCGCACCAGGGCATAGTGCGCCATTACTAGTTTTAACTAGTAATGGCGCACCACACACTCTGTGCGCCACTACTAACATTTTTTTACTTTTTTTTTCAAAACTAGTAATGGCGCACCAGTGTATAGTGCGCCATTACTAGTTCAAACTAGTATTTTCGCACCACAACCACGGTGCACCACTACTAACAATTTTTTTTGCGAAAACTAGTAATGGCGCACCACATAACAGGTGCGCCATTAGTAGCCAGGGTTACTAATGGTGTGACTCGAAGGAGTCACACCATAAGGCTGTGAAACATATTCTTCGATATTTACCTCACAATCCAACACTTGGATTATGGTATCCCAAGGGCTCGGTTTTTGACTCATTGGATATTCTGACTTTGACTGTGCTGGTGATCGGGTGGATCGCAAGTCAACATTAGGCACATGCCATTTCCTCGGATGGTCCTTAGTATGTTGGTCCGCGAAGAAGGAGAACTACATATCATTGTCTACTTCTGAAGCTGAGTACATTGCTGCTAGTTCTTGTTGTGCTCAATTGCTGTGGATGAAGCAAAACCTCAAGGATTATGGCATCAATGTGAAGAACGTGCCTCTCTACTGTGATAACGAGAGTGCCATCAATATTGCTCACAACCCAGTTCAGCACTCGAAGACTAAGCACATCCAGATTCGTCATCATTTTCTTTGAGATCATCTGTTGAAGGGCGATATCTCTATCAACCACGTGAAGACTGAAGAACAACTAGTGGATATCTTCACAAAGCCCTTGGATGAAAAGAGATTTTGCAAGTTGTGGTGTCAGCTAAATATCTTAGAATCTTCGAATGTTCTTTGAAAGGACACACATCCTAACACTTATGCAAAATTGATGACTTTGATGTGCAACACATGAAGTAACATTTTTCTTCAATCAATAAAGACAAACCCTCTAAGTGTGAAGAAATTAATGAAGAATTTGATTCTCAGAGCCCAACGACAATTGTACGCGGTGTCTGAAATCATCATTCTTATGCGGTGGGTCACACCACCGACCAAAGTTGAAAATCTTCAAAATTGAGTTTTTCCTCATTTTGCAAATTCTTCAAGGACGAGCGTAATGCGCCACGGGGTTCACGAGGGTGGGGTTCGCAACGTCGACTGCTTCATCAGACGGTGGTGGCGATGCTCACCAACTCCGGCCGCGTTCTGGAGCCTCGTTTAGTCTACATGCTTGAGATGGTTTGTCCGGGTTCCTGGAACTTATCACCGTGGTAGCTTCGGATAGAGGAGATCCAGCGAGATGAGGAGTTCGATTTGGTGCGGTGTGGCAGCGGCAGAATCGTTCACCGGTGTAGCTTCGGGCGGCGGAGCTTGGCGTTGACCGTGCGGTCGACTTTGAGGGAGATCTGGAGCACTAGGTGCTGAAATCGGATGAGAGGAACAAGATGAGTCACTCCGTAGCCACGATTTTGAGAAGGGTGTACGGAATTGAGCAAGTTGGACGGGGTTTGATTTGTCCAACGTGGCTTTGTCGTACAAGAACAGGAGTCCGAGCGGAGGTTGAAGATGAGGTGGGATCCCAGCGTCAGTCAAACAGGGAGAGGAGAGAGGCTGGCAGGTGGGGGTCACGAGGATGATGTCAGCGATGACATGCGCGGGGCTGCTGGTGTGCCATTGGGTCGGGCCGGTCCACAATACAGTAGGTTTAGGTTTTCGTATTTATAAATTTGCAGAAACAGTTTTGGCTCCAAAACCGATCCAAAACATTTTATAAAAATACCAGCACATCCACAAAACAAATATAGCTATATGGTTCTCAGTGAACATTTTACGCAAAGTACTTACATAAAAATATACATATAGTATTTTCATAAACTTTACTTTCACACATGTAAAATGTTCCATCAAATATTTTGAACTCTAGAGAAAAATGCAAATAACATTTAAAACATATCCAACTCATTTAATATTGAAGAAGTCATATTTCCTTCTCTCATAAGTTTTAATTTTTGAGTTAGAATTATTTTAAATACTCAAAAGCCAAATGAGAAAATATTCAATTATTCACCAATATTATTGTTTGAGGAAGTCATGTGATCCTCTCTCATATTTGAATTGGAAATATTATGAATATTCTCAAACCCAGAATAAGATCCAATTGAATAATCATGAAAGTCCTTTTATTCCCTCTCAATTTAATATTCATTTAAAGTTCAAAAGTTCCAAATTCCTAGTCAAAATAACTAACAACAAGCAACAGAAGCAAGTTTTAAATTTATTCTATTTAAATAATTAACAATCCAAAATTTAGAATTTTGGGATGTTATACACCATCTATAAAAAGCCATATCACATTCGCTGACACAAGTAAAAGCAAGGCATTGAGTCTAGGTAGAGTTGCTTTCTCAAAGGATCAACACATGGATAAAGTGAAGCTTGTTGAATCCATTGGATACAACTTAATGTCCATATCAATGCTTTGTGATCTTGACATGATTGTGATATTTAAAAAAATATTGGTGCCTTGTGCTAATGGGTTCTGAAAAAAATCTAAAGTCTTCGATGGTTATCAAAAGGATGATCTGTATATGGTAGATTTCTTCGCAGGACCACAGCTTGCCATATGTCTTCTAGCAAAAGCTTCAGAATGCTAGCTTTGGCATTGAAGGCTAGGACATGCAGGCATGAGGAACTTGCACACTCTTGTGAAGAAGAAGCATGTAACGCCCCCGATGCGGCTATATCTCCCACGTGTCGAGGCACGACTTAGAGTCATAACCGCATTGAAAGCAATGTCGCAAGTGAGGTAATCTTCACACAACCCATGTAATAAATAAGGGAAAGAGATACATAGTTGGCTTACAATGCCACTTCACACAACATAAATAAACATCCATCATTCGAGTACACCAAGGTCCGACTACGAACCAAAATAAAAGAAGATACCCCAAATGCTACACGATCCCGAATCGTCCCAACTAGGCACCACTACTGATCATCGGAAAAGACACATAGTAACGACCACGTTCCTCGTCGAACTCCCACTTGAGCTCGGTTGAGTCACCTGCACTGGCATCGTCGGCACCTGCAACTGTTTTGGAAGTATCTGTGAGTCACGGGGACTCAGCAATCTCACAACCGCGAGATCAAGACTATTTAAGCTTATAGGAAGGGCAGAGTAGTAAAGTGGAGCTGCAGCAAGCGACTAGCATATATGGTGGCTACATCGCAAAAGAGAGCGAGAAGAGAAGCAAAGCACGGTCGTGAAACTAATAGCGATCAAGAAGTGATCCTGAACTACTTACGTCAGACATAACTCCAACACCGTGTTCACTTCCCGGACTCCGCGAGAAGAGACCATCACGTTACACACGCGTTGATGTGTATTTTATTTGAGGTCAACTTCGGGTTTTCTACAACCGACATTAACAAATTCCCATCTGCCTCATAACCGCGGGCACGGCTTTGAAAGATATTACCTGCAGGGTGTCCCAACTTAGCCAATTATAAGCTCTCACGGTCAACGAAGGATATTCCTTCTACCGAAGACCCGATCAATCTCGAATCCCGGACTACAAGACATTTCGACAGCAATAAAACAAGACCAACAAAGCCGCCCGATTGTGCCGACAAATCCCGATAGGAGCTGCACATATCTCGTTCTCGTGGCACACCGGATTGTCCGAACTTCCGATAGGCCAGCTCGAGTTGCCCTGATGGCACCGCGGTGACAGGTTTGGACTAGCACTCGAGAGAGAGAACTGGCCCGGGGTTAAAATAAAGATGACCCTCGGGCTCGCGAAAACCCGGGGGAAAAAGGCTTAGGCGGCAAATTGTAAAACCAAAGTTGGGCCTTGCTGGACGAGTCTTATTCAAAGCGAACTGTCAAGGGGGTCCCATAAATCACCCAACCGTGTAAGGAACGCGAAATCAAGGAACATAACACCGGTATGACGGAAACTAGGGTGGCAAGAGTGGAACAAAACACCAGGCATAAGGCCGAGCCTTCCACCCTTTACCAAGTATATAGATGCATTAATTAGCAGATATATATATTGTGATAACCCCAACAAGTAAACATGTTCCAACAAGGAACAACATCTCCATGTTCCAACAAGGAACAAACTTCAGCTTCACCTGCAACTAGCAACGCTATAAGAGGGGCTGAGCAAAGCGGTAACATAGCCAATCAACGGTTTGCTAGGAAAAGGATGGTTAGGGGCTGACATGGCAATATGGGTGGCATGATATAGCAAGTGGTAGGCATCGTATCATAGGCATAGCAAAAGAGCGAGCAACTAGCATAGCAAAGATAGAAGTGATTTCGAGGGTATGGTCATCTTGCCTGCAATGTTCTCAGAGTTGTCGAAAGCTTGATCCTTGTAAGCGTTCTCAACAGGTTCCTCGTTCACGTACTCGTCTCCCGGCTCTACCCAAAGCAACAACACAAACAAAGGAACCACAATAAATCACGGTGCAATGCACAATCAACATGATGCAAAACATAACATGATATGCGGGATGTGATATGCAATGCGTATGCGCGCTCCGGAAGGAAAATGATGAACCAGGCATCAACTTGGCAAACCAAGTATGCCACTATAAAGATGAGATGATTTCGGTTGAAATCGATATAAAGATCACCGGAATCGGATGCACGGTTTGGAAATGACAAGCAAAACAAGAATGGCACAAATCTGCCATTAATAGCATGATGGCACTTAGCAAGCAACAATAAATTAAGCTACTGCACCCAAACGTATCAACAAAGTGCATGGCAGTGATCTACACAAGATGCTCGACAAAAGATGAGCACTGAGCTACGGCTAGTTCACATCATAACAGGTTCAAACAAGCATGGTAAAAGTGCACAAAATATCAGGCTGGACATGGCAAAAACAGCATCAGGTTGCAATGTTCAGAGCAGCAAAACTACATGCTACATGACCTTAAAATAGCAAAACATGGCATGGCATGAATCTACTCAAAGCATAGAACAAAAGTCCCTTACTGACTATAAGCCAAAAAGGGTCAGAAAAATATAGTAACACCCATGTCAATATTGAAAGTTTCGTTAACAGATTCAGCAACATGGCATGTCAAAAACTGATAACAAGTAGGCATGTTTACAAGCTCAATGCACTCACTACAGAGCCTTATATGAAAAACTAAGCATACATACATCAAGAAGACATGGCATAGAAGACATGCATGGCAAGAACAAAAACATAGCCTATACGGATTAACCTCAACAACCTAGGCAAAATTGAATAACATGTAAACAATCTGCCAGGAAACATTTGATAGCAAAAGTAGAGCTCGATTGACTCAAGCAATGGCACTCCATAATTTCAAACAAAGGCATGGATGGATAGAGCAAGACATTTTTTACAAAACATCCTTACTGAAGTATCTCAAAATATGCATGGATCTCTCGGTATCATCAAGTTAACATGGCATCAAAATCAGCTAAAACAGTGCTGAAATCAGCAACATCAGGACACCTACTTTGCATGCTTGTGCTAGTCACCACATAGATCACAAAAATACATGGCATACACCCCTGGAAAGATGGCATGGCATTTTACAAAACACATGTAGGACTCAAATACATAGGGTGCACACATTAATCATGGCAAAAATAACAAAAGTGCAAGTTCTGTTAAAAAACAGAAACTAACATCACATAGCACTCTTCCAACAGCATTTCGGGCATCAAGATGAGCTCAAATGAAAATGATGCAATGAGATCAAATGATCTACTCTTTGAGACAAACATTTTGATATATTATACGCGCAAAATGGAGCTACATGACACAGATATACCACTTTGAAAATGCTACAAAATATCAATGAGATGCAAAAGACTTGGAGAAAAAGGAGAGGGGAAGAAGTCAACGGGCGCGGCGCGCGAACCGAGGCCGGATCCGGCCGAGATCGGACGAGGGCGGCGGCAAGACGGTGAGGCGGGCGCCGAGGAGGCGGCCGGGTCGGGCCGGCCGAGGTTGCAGGGCCGGCCGGCGAGACGGCCGGCGGGCCTTGGCCGAGCGCTATCCGAGATCCGGCGGCGGCGGGGCCGGCCGGTGTGGCGGCGGCGGCGGACCGGGGCGGACGAGGTGGCGGCGGAGGGCGGCCCGGGCGGCGGGGCCGCTGGAGGCGCGGCGCGCGGGGGCGGGCGCTGCTGGGCAAGGCAGCCCACTGGCCCAGGGCCGGGCGCGCGGGCGGCGGCGCGGGATAGGTGGCGTCCCGCGGATTGGGCGAGGGCGGCGATTTTGTCCGGCGGCGGCGGACACGTCCGTGGGCGCGGGACGGATTGAGGGTTTCGGGGAGGAATGATCCGGATTTGGAGGGTTTGCTTAAATAGGCATAGAGGAGCTAGGAGAGTCCAAATGAGGTGTAGTTTTACCCACACGATCGTGATCGAACGACGGAGAGCATGGGAGTGACTTAGATGGGTTATTGGGCTGTTTTGGAGGGTGTTGGGCTGCAACTTAAAAGAGGCCTTTGCGAGAGTGCGGTTAACCGTTGGAGTACCAAACGAGCTCAAATGACCGAAACTTGACCGGTGGTCTACGGGTGGTATACCAAGGCCACTAGACAAACCTCGGTCCATTTCGAGAAGGTTTTGTACCCTTTGCGGAAAAAGCGTAAAAGGGGCCGCGGGGAGATAGGAGCGGGTTTGCAAAGCGGACAACGGAAAAATGCTCGGAATCATGAGGCGAACACGTATGCAAATGCGATGCACATGAAGACATGATAAAATGCATGACATGGACAAAATGCAAAAGGAGAAAACCCAACCACGGAGGGAATATCATATCACAATGCCAAGATGGCAAGAGTTGGAGTTACAAATATGGAAAGTTACTTCGGGTGTTACAACACTCCACCACTACAAGAGGATCTCGTCCGAGATCTAGGACTGAAAGAACTCCGGATACTCGAGCGGAGGTGATCCTCGCGCTCCTGGTGGCTTCTCGGTCGGAATGGTGTGACCACTTCACTTTCAGGAATTTGATTGACTTGTTGCGAGTCTTGCGCTCGGTTTCTTCAAGAATAGCAGCGGGTGCTCATGATAAGAGATCTTCTTGAAGGTCAATCTCTTGAAGTTGATAGTGCGTTCAGAGTCTTGAAGCACTTGCGAAGCTGTGACACGTGAAACACATCGTGCGCTTGCAAAGTTGGATGGAAGCTCAAGTTGATAGGCGAGATCGCCTCTTTTGCCAATGATCTTGAAAGGACCCACGTATCTAGGGGCAAGCTTCCTTTGATACCGGCGACGAGTGCCTTTCATTGGAGACGCGGAGGTAGACATGGTCTCCGATTTCAAAAGCCACATCACGGTGCTTATCATCATAATAGCTCTTACCGCGCGATTATGCGGCTTTGAGATTCTCACGAATGACTTGGCACATTTCTTACGCTTCGTGATCAAGTCATTGCCAAGAAGTTGGCGTTCACTGTCTCGCACCAATTGAGAGGAGTACGGCACTTTACGCCATAGAGAATTTCGAATGGGACCTTGCCCAACTTCGCTTGAAAGTTGTTGTTGTAGGAGAACTTCGGCATATGGAAGACAATCTTCCCACTTCATACCGAAAGAAATGACACAAGCCCCGAGCATATCTTCAAGGATTTGATTTACTCGCTCAACTTGGCCACTTGTTTGAGGATGGAAAGCTGTCTTGAAACGAATGTTGGTGCCCATGGCCTTCGAAAAGAATCCCAAAACTTGGAGGTAAAGATGCTGCCACGGTCGAAGAGATCACTTGAGGAATGCCGTGCAAGGAGACAATCTCGGAGGTGTATAGCTCGCCAACCGAGCTGCTGTGATGGATTCTTTGATAGGAAGAAAATGAGCCACTTTAGTAAGCTTGTCAATGACAACGAAGATAGCATCATTTCCACGCTTGGACTTAGGAAAACCAGTCACGAAGTCCATTTCAATATGATCAAACTTCCATTCGGAATAGCAAGAGGTTGGAGGAGACCAGCTGGTCTTTGGTGTTCTCGCTTTCACTCTTCTGCAGACATCACACTCATTCACGAATTGAGCAATTTCTCGCTTCATTCGAGTCCACCAATATGACTGCTTGAGGTCATGGTACATCTTCGCACTTCCGGGATGAATGGATAGAAGCGGATTGTGAGCCTCGTTCATAATGACTTTTCTCAGATCACCCTTAGGAACCACAATCCGGTCCTCAAAGAAAAGAGTATCTTTGTCATCAACGTGGAAGCACTTGTACTTGAAATGCCCTTGTCGATACCACGTTTCACCTTTTTCACCATGGTATCCAAGTTGAGCCTCACGAATCTGATCTTCCAAAGTAGGAGAGACTATGAGGTTGGCAAGAAAGCCTTGAGGAACAACTTGAAGATTCAGCTTGCGGAAAGATTCACAGAGATCCGGCTGGAAGGGCTTGAGGATTAGACTGTTACAGTAAGCTTTCCTGCTCAAAGCATCTGCAATGACATTGGCCTTGCCCGGAGTATATTCAATACTTGGGTTGTACTCTTGAATCATTTCGACCCATCGAGTCTGCCTGAGGTTGAGGTTGGGCTGAGTGAAAATGTACTTGAGACTCTTGTGATCGGTGAAAATGTCCACTTTCCTTCCCAACAAGAGATGTCTCCACGTTATCAAAGCATGGACAACTGCCGCCAACTCAAGATCATGAGTGGGGTAGTTCTTCTCGTTGGGCTTCAACTGGCGAGAGGTATAAGCCACAACTCTCTTCTCTTGCATTAACACAGCACCGAGACCTTGAAGAGAAGCATCACAAAAAACTTCAAATGGCTTGGATTCATCAGGAGGAGTCAAGACAGGAGCTGTGACGAGTTTCTCTTTGAGAGTATTGAAAGCAACGTCACATTCAGGAGACCAGACATACTTCACATGCTTCTGGAGGAGGTTGGAAAGAGGCTTTGCAATCTTGGAGAAATTCTCAACGAATCTTGACAATAGCTTGCAAGACCAAGAAAATCTGGAGCTGCTTGACATTCTGAGGAGGTTCCCAATTCACAATTGCGGACACCTTCTCGGGGTTAACAGCGATGCCCTTGGCGGAGATGATATGACCAAGATAAAGCACTTCATCAAGCCAAAATTCACATTTGGAGAACTTAGCATAGAATTGATACTCTCTGAGCTTGTCTAGCACCAATCGCAAATGTTTGGCATGATCCTTCTTATTCTTGGAGAAGACCAAAATATCATCAAGATAGACCAAGACGAATTCATTGGTGTAGGGGTTGAAAATGAAGTTCATCATCCGAGAGAAAGTTGGAGGAGCATTGACGAGGCCGAAAGACATGACAGTATATTCATAAGAACCAAAGCTTGTTCTGAATGCTGTCTTGGGAATATCTTGTTCACGAATGCGAATTTGATGATAACCCATACGAAGGTCAAGCTTGGAGAACACTGTAGCACCTTTGAGTTGCTCGAAAAGCTCATTGATGTTGGGAAGTGGAACTTGTTCTTGATAGTCTTCTTATTCAATGGACGGTAATCGACGCAAAGTCGGTCCGTGCCATCCTTCTTCGGACAAAAGAACACCACAACCCCAAGGAGATGAACTCGTCCGATCAAACCCAGACGCTCTTGTTCATCGAGCTGCTTCTTCAATTCCTTCAGCTCATCAGGTCCAAGCTTGTATGGACGCTTGCAAACGGGTTCGATGCGGGCTCAAGATCAATAACGAACTCAAGCGGCGATGAGGAGGCATACCCGAAGCTCTTACGGAAAGACATCTTGGTACTCACAAACGATCGGAATCGAGAGATAGCATTCAGTTCGCCCTTCTCATTGAGAGAAAACAACCGAATGGTTTCATCACGAGCGGCATAGATGATCACATCATTAGAAGAGTGAGTCAATTGAATTTCCCTGGCAGCACAATCAAGCTGAGCTTTGTGCTGATAAAGCCAGTCCATTCCGAGAATAAGATCAATATCCGAGTCGCCGAGAACAACTGGTTTGGCCAGAAATCTATAATCGCCCATCTTGATAGAGACATCCGGAACCATGTAGCTTGCATTCATGCATTTACACGGAGAGACAACTGCTAATGGTCTAGGCAAATCTTGGAAAGACAAGTCATGCTTAGATGCAAATGGTTTAGAGATGAAACTAAGCGATGCACCAGTGTCAAAGAGAACTTTTGCAGGAATATCATTAACAAGAAGATTACCCATGATCACATCAGAAGAATCCTCTGCTTGAGCTGCATTCATCATATTGACCTTTGCAAACTTGGGATTATGCTTGACCACTGCATTGCTGGAAGATTTCACAGGACGAGGAGGCAGAAGACGCCTCTGGTTGAAGCACTTGTTCGCATAGTGACCTTTCTGCTAACATTTGTTGCAAGTCACCTCAGAGAGCGGACGGTGGTAAGGAGCACTTGACCTTGGAGCTTGAGAATTAGACTTGTTCTGATAGCTTGGGTTAGGTGGGTGGGAAGATCCACGGCCACCTGAGTTCTTCTGTTGATAAGGCTGACGGAACGGAGGAGGAGGAAGGTAGAACTTCTGCTGCTTGGCTGCCACTTGAGAGGAAGAAGAAGACTGAACTGCATCCTTGATTCTCTTCTTAGAAGCCTCACATTTGAGCTGGGCAGCTTCTTGCTTGAGCCATGTTGTAGAAATCATCATACTTATCGGCTCAAAAGCACAAGAGCTAATTGCAGATCTTCTCTCGCACCACCTCTGAATTGATAGATCATACTCTTCTCATCAGGCACGTCTTGCTTAGCAAAACGAGCGAGCTTCTGGAACTGGATATTGTATTGATAGACAGACATGTTGCCTTGCTTGAGATTGCGGAACTCCTCACGCTTGCTCTCAATAACACTTTTCGGAATGTGATGAGCTCTGAAATCTCGGCGGAACTCATCCCAGGTAATGACACGACCTCCTCTGGAATCTTTGTATTGCTGGTACCACTCAGCAGCTTGATCCTTGAGTTGAAACGATGCAAACTTGACAAAGTCCTCAGGTCTGACATTGCTACATTCAAAATGCTTGCAGATGTCCACTAACCAATCGTCGTCGTCTGTGGCCTCGACACGTAAACCGAAAGACTTCGCTGATTAGCGAGGAACCGATCGAGAGTAGCAAAGTGCGGCTGATTGTTGCCTTGACCTTGATTTCCTTGATTGCCTTGCCCTGAGTACGTTCTTGCAAGAGCTGCAAAATCATCGAGCATTGGCATTGGTGGCTGCCATGATAGCTTGCCGTGCCTCTGGAGGCGGAGGTGGAGGTGGAGGTTCGATGATCCCCATCATTGCGATCCGGATTCGACGTTGGCGGAGCCATCCTGAAGAGGGTGACATCCGTTAGTCCTTTGATAGACAAATAGATAAGTAGAATCAACGGATAGAAATTGCAACATATAGTCTTCACAATAAACATTCGAACAAGAATGAACGAATGAATTCCAAGTTAATCATCACACGTCCATTAAGGTGAGAAGCCACTTAGATAAAGATATGGAAACAACATCTGTCTTAGAAACAAATCGAATATCACAACTGAAAACAAAAGATTGGCTTCTAGAATGAGCCGGAACAAACACATGATAGAGATTTCCGCCCAAAGTGTTGGTGGTGGGGCCCACACGGACACGACGTATAGCGGACGTCACGAATGACAAACAAGACGTCCCGAATCAGCATAGCCAAGGATTCTTTAAGACGTCTCGCGACCACTCAGAATCGACCGTGAATGGGCGGACCACTAGACGTTGAACCCCAATCTCAAATCATATATCCGCCGGAAAGAATATCCTGTAAGCTACTAGAATTCCCACCTATAAACTCCCGAAACTTTCGGTTATGCAATCTGGTGTTGGGGATACAGGGACACAAAATATATCACCCAAACTAACAATACCTAGATCCAATTGTATCCATCCGTCAACACATAACCAAGAAATCCTCGGAAATCGTGTACCTCGACCTTCGAAAAACATCCGTTATACAAATCATGGCAATACTCAAGCACTCGCCTCAGTACTGGGCTATCAGGGTTATCTCACCAACAACTGCACAAAAGAGATTTCGATGTCGGCAAAACTCAGGTATTCCGAATCTGCAGCGATAATATTGTGGCGACAACACCTCGGAGCTCAACTCCCCGGGACACTGCCACAACCCCTAAATGTCAGGAGGCACCAAGAACAATGTTCTCGTCACAAAACCATCGGAACGATTCCAAGATACCCACGTGATTCTAAAAATTTTTTTAGTGAAATTTGAGAAGAGGAGAGTCAAAACTCTACGTCAGGAGACCTCACAGAGCGACGAAGGGACTGGGGAGTAAAAAGAATCCTACTCTCCGATATATAATCCTAAGACTCAAAACATTTTCCATTCTAGACTCAACAACGCCAGACAAACAATCAAGTAGGGGGCTCCTAAGTCGGGAAGGCTCGATTACCAACTTAGCGCCCGATGCGGCTATATCTCCCACGTGTCGGGCACGACTTAGAGTCATAACCGCATTGAAAGCAATGTCGCAAGTGAGGTAATCTTCACACAACCCATGTAATAAATAAGGAAAGAGATACATAGTTGGCTTACGATCGCCACTTCACACAAGACATAAATAAACATCCATCATTGAGTACACTCAAGGTCCGACTCACGGAACCAAAATAAAAGAAGATACCCCAAATGCTACACAGATCCCGAATCGTCCCAACTGGGCACCACTACTGATCATCGGGAAAAGACACATAGTAACGACCACGTTCCTCGTCGAACTCCCACTTGAGCTCGGTTGAGTCACCTGCACCGCATCGTCGGCACTGCAACTGTTTTGGAAGTATCATGAGTCACGGGACTCAGCAATCTCACAACCGCGAGATCAAGACTATTTAAGCTTATAGGAAGGGCAGAGTAGTAAAGTGGAGCTGCAGCAAGCGACTAGCATATATGGTGGCTACATCGCAAAAGAGAGCGAGAAGAGAAGCAAAGCACGGTCGTGAAACTAATAGCGATCAAGAAGTGATCCTGAACTACTTACGTCAGACATAACTCCAACACCGTGTTCACTTCCCGGACTCCGCCAAGAAGAGACCATCACGGTTACACATGCGGTTGATGTGTATTTTATTTGAGGTCAACTTCGGGTTTTCTACAACCGGACATTAACAAATTCCCATCTGCCTCATAACCGCGGGCACGGCTTTCGAAAGATATTACCCTGCAGGGGTGTCCCAACTTAGCCCATTATAAGCTCTCACGGTCAACGAAGGATATTCCTTCTACCGGGAAGACCCGATCAATCTCGGAATCCCGGACTACAAGACATTTCGACAACAATAAAACAAGACCAGCAAAGCCGCCCGATTGTGCCGACAAATCCCGATAGGAGCTGCACATATCTCGTTCTCGTGGCACACCGGATTGTCAAACTTCCGATAGGCCAGCTCGAGTTGCCTGATGGCCACCAGCGGTGACAGGTTTGGACCAGCACTCGAGAGGAGAACTGGCCCGGGGTTAAAATAAAGATGACCCTCGGGCTCGCGAAAACCCGGGAAAAAGGCTTAGGCGGCAAATGGTAAAACCAAAGTTGGGCCTTCTTGGGACGAGTCTTATTCAAAGCGAACTGTCAAGGGGTCCCATAAATCACCCAACCGTGTAAGGAACGCGAAATCAAGGAACATAACACGGTATGACGGAAACTAGGGTGGCAAGAGTGGAACAAAACACCAGGCATAAGGCCGAGCCTTCCACCCTTTACCAAGTATATAGATGCATTAATTAGCAGATATATATATTGTGATAACCCCAACAAGTAAGCATGTTCCAACAAGGAACAACATCTCCATGTTCCAACAAGGAACAAACTTCAGCTTCACCTGCAACTAGCAACGCTATAAGAGGGGCTGAGCAAAGCGGTAACATAGCCAATGAACGGTTTGCTAGGAAAAGGATGGTTATGGGCTGACATGGCAATATGGGTGGCATGATATAGCAAGTGGTAGGCATCGTAGCATAGGCATAGCAAAAGAGCGAGCAACTAGCATAGCAAAGATAGAAGTGATTTGAGGTATGGTCATCTTGCTCGCAATGTTCTCGAGTTGTCGAAAGCTTGATCCTCGTAAGCGTTCTCAACAGGTTCCTCGTTCACGTACTCGTCTCGGCTCTACCCAAAGCAACAACACAAACAAAGGAACCACAATAAATCACGGTGCAATGCACAATCAACATGATGCAAAACATAACACGATATGCGGGATGTGATATGCAATGCGTATGCGCGCTCCGGAAGGAAAATGATGAACCAGGCATCAACTTGGCAAACCAAGTATGCCACTGGAAAGATGAGATGATTTCGGTTGAAATCGATATAAAGATCACCGGAATCGGATGCACGGTTTGGAAATGACAAGCAAAACAAGAATGGCACAAATCTGCCATTAACAGCATGATGCCACTTAGCAAGCAAAAATAAATTAAGCTACTGCACCCAAACGTATCAACAAAGTGCATGGCAGTGATCTACACAAGATGCTCGACAAAAGATGAGCACTGAGCTACGGCTAGTTCACATCATAACAGGTTCAAACAAGCATGGCAAAAGTGCACAAAATATCAGGCTGGACATGGCAAAAACAACATCAGGTTGCAATGTTCAGAGCAGCAAAACTACATGCTACAGGACCTTAAAATAGCAAAACATGGCATGGCATGAATCTACTCAAAGCATAGAACAAAAGTCCCTTACTGACCATAAGCCAAAAAGGGTCAGAAAAATATAGTAACACCCATGTCAATATTGAAAGTTTCGTTAACAGATTCAGCAACATGGCATGTCAAAAACTGATAACAAGTAGGCATGTTTACAAGCTCAATGCACTCACTACAGAGCCTTATATGAAAAACTAAGCATACATACATCAAGAAGACATGGCATAGAAGACATGCATGGCAAGAACAAAAACATAGCCTATACGGATCAACCTCAACAACCTAGGCAAAATTGAATAACATGTAAACAATCTGCCAGGAAACATTTGATAGCAAAAGTAGAGCTCGATTGACTCAAGCTATGGCACTCCATAATTTCAAACAAAGGCATGGATGGATAGATCAAGACATGTTTTACAAAACATCCTTACTGAAGTATCTCAAAATATGCATGGATCTCTCGGTATCATCAAGTTAACATGGCATCAAAATCAGCTAAAACAGGGCTGAAATCAGCAACATCAGGACACCTACTTTGCATGCTTGTGCTAGTCACCAAATATATCACAAAAATACATGGCATACACCCTTGGAAAGATGGCATGGCATTTTACAAAACACATGTAGGACTCAAATACATAGGGTGCACACATTAATCATGGCAAAAATAACAAAAGTGCAAGTTCTGTTAAGAAACAGAAACTAACATCACATAGCACTCTTCCAACAGCATTTCTGGCATCAAGATGATCTCAAATGAAAATTATGCAATGAGATGAAATGATCTACTGTAACACCCTGGTTGTAAACTTCCCTTTTTGGGCAATATATCAACTTGACCTTATCCAATTCTTGTGGGTTTTGTCATGCTTGGCCTCATCTTGTTTGGTTATGTGGGTTTCTCTTTTCTTTGTTTTGCTCTTTTTACCATATTGCATTTGTTGTCTCTTGTCATCTGGCATCCCATTCTTATCATGTGTTTGTTGTGATCTCTCACATGTTAGGTTGTTGCATGTTCCATTCTCAAACTTGCTTTACCATCTCCTCCTTCCCTCTACTTCTTTCCTTATCAAGTGCTATCTTTTCCTTTCTCAATTAATGTTCATCTTCTCCCTGCAATTCTTGCTCCTTACACTAAACCTCTCTGCCAAAAATCTCCTCTTTTGAAGTTGTTTTGGTCAGGTTCAAAAATGACACAAGTTTGAAATATTTCCAAACTTGTCTTATTTTCTACCTCTAAAATGCCCATTACAATTTATTAAAATAGTGGGGAATTCCAGGAGTTTGGGGATATTTTCCTTTTACTCCAACTCTTCTCATTTTCCTGTGCTTTTCTTTTCTTTTCTTTTTGGTTTTAAAAGGAAAAGAGAAGGAGGCAGCAACAGCGATGGCAGCCAGTGAGGCTTTCCACAGGCTCCGGCCTCCAAGCCGCCCAGCCCCTGCAGCCAGGGAGGCGCCCAGACCGCTCGCTTCTCTCTCCTGCCTTGGCAGCACCAAGCATCCGCGTACCCCGCTAGTGCCACTCCACGTGGGCGCCCGTCCCCCTGGCAGCGGCAGTTCTGTTCACCTCACCCACCTTTCCCTCTCCTCTCGCCCGTCGCCATGGGGACCCGAGCACGAGGGAGCGTGAGCTCGACCCGTCGCCCTAGCCCCCTACTTATCCCCTCTCTTTGCCCTCAAGCCCCTAGTGTTCCCCTCTCCCTCTCGCCGCCGCCGCCAGGTGAGAGGACCACCAGATTCGCCGCTCCCGCTCCGTCCCGCGCTTTGAGAGCAGCGCTTGTCGCCAGCGAGCTCTCCGGTCCTCAAGCCCCGCAGTCGTGTCCATCTTCTTCCTCGTCGTCGACTTCGTCCACGGCGTCGACTACTGATGCCCGGACGACAAGTTCCTCGGCGCCCTCTCCTTCCGTCTTCCTCTCGGTCAGGCCAGCCGAGATTGAGCTCCACTTGTCGCCTCCGGCTCGTCTCCGTCAACTCCGTCGTGCCTTTGGGTGAGCTGGGTAAATCACCTCCCTCTCCCATCCGTCCCGTGTCTTGTAGGCGCCCGTAGAGCTCGCCCGATCCGTGCCTAGCCGCGCCTGTAGTGCTCCGGCGAAGTCTGAAGTTTGTTGGTTGTGCGTCCTGCTGCAGCGCACCCACGCGTCCCGTGCGCTCCGGCTCTTGCCTAGCCGCGTCTCTCCACGCGCGTTGCCCGAGGCACTTCCACTGCTGAGCCAGCGAGCGATGATCCCGCCTTGCCGGACCGCCCTGCCCGACACGAGCTCAAGCTCGTGCTCGAGCCTACTCTTGCAGCTGCTCCAACCACACGCGCTTCCCCACCTGTTTCCGCACCCCCGCCGGCGCTTGGAAGCCGCAGCAGTCGCCGCTGGCTGTCCCCGCCGCCGACGAGAGCAGCCGTTCCCCATGTAGATGGAAGCCCCGTCCTTCGCTTCAATATTTTGTACTTCGCAAAGTTCTCCCTCAGATCACAAGCGCCGTGCTAGCGCGGTGGCTAGTGCCTGTGCTCTCTTCGAGGGTTACGGGTTGAATCGGTAGCGCCCCTTTTTATTTTGTTTTCTTTCTTTTCTTCGATTCGTATCTTCAGCAGTAGCAGCAGTTAAGGGGCCGAGGCCCTTCTCTCTCAGTCGCCGCCGCCTAGCCAGTGGTAGTTGGGGCAGAGTCTCACCGGGAGACCGGGTTCGATCCTCCCGAGGCTGCATTTTCTTCCCCCTTTTTAAAACATGCTTTCTCACTGTTGCTATGACAGTAGGGTCCCACCAGTCAGCCTCTCAGCGCCTCCTCCATATATATATATTTTTCCCCTTACCCCGCGTTTCCGTTTCTGGTTTGCTCCTCTTTCCGTTTTAGGCAAGTCCATTTCTGGACGTTTCCAAATCTGGAGAATGCCATTTCTGTTAACTTCCATTTTAGGCAGGTTTTGACTTAGTGCATTTGTGATGATTTCTCTACTGCAACCCTAACATATTATATATGTTTTTGGGGTAGAAAAATCCCACCAACTCAGTGGTGGCATTAGTTTCTGCATTTGAGCAAGTTCATGATCATGTCCTTTGCATCATGTGGATGTGTTGTCTTTCATGGGTATATTTATTGCTTTTATGCTATGAGGTAGTTTGCACACGAACATGGCTTTGTACATCATGCTTTTATTGGAGGTTTCGCGCCATTCTTGTTTTGCTCGCCATTTCCAAACCGTGCATCCGATTCCGGTGATCTTTATATCGATTTCAACCGAAATCATCTCATCTTTCGATGGCATGCTTGGTTTGCCAAGATGATGCCTGGTTCTTCTTTTACCTTCGGGCCTTTATCGCATTGCATATCGCATCTCGCATATCATGTCATGTTTTGCATCATGTTGATTGTGCATTGCACCGTGATTTATTGTGGTTCCTTTGTTTGTGTTGTTGCTTTGGGTAGAGCCGGAGGCGAGTGCGTGAGCGAGGAACCTGTTGAGAACGCTTACGAGGATCAAGCTTTCGACAACTCGAGAACATTGCGAGCAAGATGACCATACCCTCGAAATCACTTCTATCTTTGCTATGCTAGTTGCTCGCTCTTTTGCTATGCCTATGCTACGATGCCTACCACTTGCTATATCATGCCACCCATATTGCCATGTCAGCCCCTAACCATCCTTTTCCTAGCAAACCGTTGTTTGGCTATGTTACCTCTTTGCTCAGCCCTCTTATAGCGTTGCTAGTTGCAGGTGAAGCTGAAGTTTGTTCCTTGTTGGAACATGGAGATGTTGTTCCTTGTTGGAACATGTTTACTTGTTGGGGATATCACAATATATATATCTGCTATAATTAATACATCTATATACTTGGTAAAGGGTGGAAGGCTCGGCCTTATGCACAGTGTTTTGTTCCACTCTTGCCACCTAGTTTCCGTCATACCGGTGTAATGTTCCTTGATTTTCGCGTTCCTTACGGTTGGGTGATTTATGGGACCCCTTGACAGTTCGCTTTGAATAAGACTCGTCCAAGAAGGCCCAACTTTGGTTTTACCATTTGCCACCTAAGCCTTTTCCCCGGGTTTCGCGAGCCCGAGGGTCATCTTTATTTAACCCCGGACCAGTGCTCCTTGAGTGCTGGCCCGAACTAAGTGTTGTGCAGCGCCCCTCAAGGCAACTTGAGGTCTGGTTTTAGTTGTATGGACTGCTCATCCGAATGTGCCACGAGAACGAGATATGTGCAGCTCCTATCGGGATTTGTCGGCACAATCGGGCGGCTTTGCTGGTCTTGTTTTATTCTGTCGAAATGTCTTGTAGTCCGGGATTCGAGATTGATCGGGTCTTCCGGTAGAAGGAATATCCTTCGTTGACCGTGAGAGCTTATAATGGGCTAAGTTGGGACACCCTGCAGGTAATATCTTTCAAAGCCGTGCCCGCGGTTATGAGGCAGATGGGAATTTGTTAATGTCGGTTGTAGAAAACCGAAGTTGACCTCAAATAAAATACACATCAACGCGTGTGTAACCGTGATGGTCTCTTCTCGTGGAGTCCGGGAAGTGAACACGATGTTGGAGTTATGTCGGCGTAAGTAGTTCAGGATCACTTCTTGATCACTACTAGCTTCACGACCGTGCTTTGCTCCTCTTCTCGCTCTCTTTTGCGAAGTAGCCACCATATATCGAGTAAGCTTGCAGCAGCTCCACTTTACTACTTTGTCCTTCCTATAAGCTTAAATAGTCTTGATCTCGCGGTGTGAGATTGCTGAGTCCCGTGACTCACGGATACTTCAAACACAGTTGCAGGTTCCGATGAGGCCGGTGCAGGTGATTCAACCGAGCTCAAGTGGGAGTTCGACGAGGAACGTGGTCGTTACTATGTGTCTTTTCCTAATGATCAGTAGTGGTGCCCAGTTGGGACGATTCGGGGATCCGTGTAGCATTTGGGGTATCTTCTTTTATTTTGGTTCCGTAGTCGGACCTTGAGTGTACTCTGAATGATGGATGTTTATTTATGTCTTGTGTGAAGTGGCGATCAGAAGCCAACTATGTATCTCTTTCCCTTAATTATTACATGGGTTGTGTGAAGATTACCTCACTTGCGACATTGCTTTCAATGCGGTTATGCCTCTAAGTCGTGCCTCGACACGTGGGAGATATAGCCGCATCGGGGGCGTTACATCTACTCTTTGATACGAACATTTTGATATATTATACGCGCAAAATGGAGCTACGATGACAGAGATATACCACTTTGAAAATGCTACAAAATATCAGTGAGATGCAAAAGACTTGGAGAAAAAGGAGAGGGGAAGAAGTCAGCAGGCGGCCTTGAACGAGGCCGGATCCGGCCGGATCGGACGAGGGCGGCGGCGCACGGCGAGGCGGGCGCCGGAGGAGGCGGCCGGGTCGGGCCGGCCGAGGTTGCCGGGCCGGCCGGCGAGACGGCGGCGGGCCGAGAGGCGCGGCGGGCGAGATCCGGCCGCGGCGGGGCCGCCGTGGCGGGCGGCGGCGACGCCGGTGGCGGACGGCGGCGAGCGGCGCCGGGGCGGACGAGGTGGCGGCGGGGCCGCCGCTGGAGGCGCGGCGCAGCGGCGGCAGCAGCAGGCGGGCGAGCCCTACTGGGCCAGCGGGCAGCCAGCGGGGCGGCGGCGCGGACAGGTGGCGTCCATGGTTAGGCGAGGGCAGCGGCGATTTTTGTCCGGCGGCGGCGGACACGTCCAGCGGCGCGGGACGGATTTTAGGGTTTCGGGGAGGAATGATCCGGATTTGGAGGGTTTGCTTAAATAGGCATAGAGGGAGCTAGGAGAGTCCAAATGAGGTGTAGTTTTCGCCCACACGATCGTGATCGAGCGACGGAGAGCATGGGAGTGACTTAGATGGGTTATTGGGCTGTTTTGGAGGGTGTTGGGCTGCAACTTAAAAGAGGCCTTTGCGAGAGTCACGGTTAACCGTTGGAGTACCAAACGAGCTCCAAATGACCGAAACTTGACCGGTGGTCTCACGGTGGTATACCAAGGCCACTAGACAAACCTCGGTCCATTTCAAGAAGGTTTTGTACCCTTTGCGGAAACACGTAAAAGGGGCCGCCGGGGGAGATAGGGTGCCGGATTGCAAAACGGACAACGGGAAAAATGCTCGGAATCATGAGACGAACACGTATGCAAATGCGATGCACATGAAGACATGATAAAATGCATGACATGGACAAAATGCAAAGAGGAGAAAAACCCAACCACGGAGGGAATATCATATCACAATGTCGAAGATGGCAAGAGTTGGAGTTACAAATATGGAAAGTTACTTCCGGGGTGTTACAAAGCATATCATTGCCAAGTTCAAGAAGGACCATCTATTTGGTGCTTGCGAAGTCGGGAAGATGACTAGGGCAAAACATCCCACAAAGACAACCATGACGACTTCACGTCCCTTCGAGCTACTACACATCGACTTATTTGGCCATACTCACTACTCTACTCTTACTAGCACTGCACGTCTTTATGGATTTGTGGTTGTTGATGATTATTCTAGATATACTTCAATGCACATAATTCTCTACAAGACAGAAGTGCAGGATGTCTTCAGACGATTTTCCAATCGAGACATGATTAACTATGGCATCAAGATCAAGAACATCAGGAGTGGCAATGGCACAGAATTCAAGAACACATGCCTTGACACTTATCTTGATACACTAGGCATCACTCATGAGCTCTCTACTCCATACACTCCCAAGCGGAATGGCGTTGTGGAGCATAAGAACAGGACTCTTATCGAGATGGACCGTGCAATGCTAGATGAGCAAAAGACAACAAGAAAGTTCTGGCCTAAAGCCATTGATACTGCATGCCACATCATCAACAGAGTATATCTCCATTGATTCTTCAAGAAGACATCTTATGAACTACTCACTGGTAAGAAGCCAAACGTAAGTTATTTTAAAGTATTTGGTGCTAGGTGTGATACGTCCATTTTGCATCATGTTTTCGTACTGTTATTGAAGATGTTTTTATCCATAATAATGCTTTTTGGAGTAATTCTAATGCCTTTTCTCTCATAATATGCAAGGTATACACAAGGAGGGAGAATTCTGGTAGATGGAAATCAGGACCTGAAAAAGCTACGTTAGGCTACCTATTCTGCACAACTCCAAACAAGCTGAAACTTCATCGAGAATTTTCGTGGAATATATGAAGAAATATTGGAGCAAATAACTACCAAAGAGGGCCAACTAGGTGGGCACAACCCACCTGGGCGCGCCAGGGAGCCCAGGCGCGCCCTAGTGGGTTGTGCTCACCCAGGCCCACCTCCGGTGCCCATCTTCTGGTATATAGGTCATTTTGACCTAGAAAAATTAAGCAGAGGACTTTCGGGACGGAGCGCCGCCGTCTCGAGGCGGAACTTGGGCATGAGCACTTTTGCCCTCCGGTGGAGCAATTCCTCCGAGGGAACTTCCTCCCAGAGGGAGAAATCATCGTCATCATCATCACCAACAACTCTCCCATCTCGGGGAGGGCAATCTCCATCAACATCTTCAACAACACCATCTCATCTAAAAGCCTAGTTCAACTCTTGTTACCGGAACTATAGATTGGTGCTTGTGGGTGACTAGTAGTGTTGATTACATCTTGTAGTTGATTACTATATGGATTATTTGGTGGAAGATTATATGTCCAGATCCAATATGCTATTTAATAATCCTCTGGTCTTGAGCATGATTATCATTTATGAGTAGTTACTTTTGTTCTTGAGGTCGCGGGAGAAATCATGTTGCAAGTAATCATGTGAACTTGATATGTGTTTGATATTTTGATAGTATGTATGTTGTGATTCCCTTAATTGGTGGTGTCATGTGAACGTCGACTACATGACACTTCACCATATTTGGGCCTAAGGGAATGCATTGTGGAGTAGCAATTAGATGATGGGTTGCGAGAGTGACAGAAGCTTAAACCCCAATTTATACGCTATTCCATAAGGGACCGATTGGATCCAAAAGTTTAATGCTATGGTTAGAATTTATTCTTAATACTTTTCTCGTAGTTGTGGATGCTTGAGGGAGGTTTAATCATAAGTAGGAGGTTTGTTCAAGTAAGAACAGCACCTAAGCACCGGTCCACCCACATATCAAATTATGAAAGTAGCGAACACAAATCGAACCAACATGGTGAAAGTGACTAGATGAAATTCCCGTGTACCGTCAAGAACGCTTTGCTTATCATAAGAGACCGTTTTGGCCTGTCCTTTGCCTGAAAAGGACTAGGCTACCTTGCTGCACTTTTGTTACTACTATTGTTACTTGCTCGTTACAAATTATCTTACTATCAAACTACTCTGCTACTTACAATTTCAGCACTTGCAGACATTACCTTACTGAAAACCACTTGTCATTTCCTTCTGCTCCTCGTTGGGTCCGACACTCTTACTAATCGAAAAGAGCTACAATTGATCCTATACTTGTGGGTCATCAAGGTGCTGGATCAAGGATCCACATCACACTTCCAAATTTTCACCGAAAGCACATGAAGGTTTTATGCTTGGTTACGAAAAGGATAGGCACAATGTCGGGGCTCAAGAACGACAGATATGGGATCACAGGGAATCCCTACTACGATTGCCGGGGCGCGGGGCTGTATAATGAGCGGGTTTAGAAGATCAACGCAGGAGAATTCTATCCAGGTTCGTGCCGCAAGCGATGCGTAATATCCTAATCCTGCTTTGGAATATATTTGGTGTTCTTGAGATCTTGAACTAGCTGCGGTGCATGCCTAGCCCAAAAAGTCTGAATCCTTCCTCAGTACACCTCGGGCCTCCTTTTATATGTCAAAGGGGCTACCACAATGGAAAGTGTCTATAGTGTACAAGTTTATCTCTGACATCGTGGGACAAAACACATTAAATGCGCTGCTGACGTGTCTTCTTGCTTTATCGTGGATGACAAGGAAGCTTGTCTCGTCCGTCGCCGCCTCGCCTCGCTTCGACGCGCGTCCAAGCTGACGAGGCATGCAGCGCCACGCTGGCTGGCTGGCTGCTGCGTTGGTGCGGTGGCAGGGTCTTCATGAAGATCCGCATGCCACCACGCAGGTGCTTGCTTGGTTGGCCTAGGAGCTGCATGCTGCCATGTAGCTGCGTGCCTAGTTGGCAAGCTGGCTGCTGCGCCGACACGACCACGTGGTTGTGAAATCTTGGTAGGTACGGGCCTGGTTGTGGCCCCGCAGATGTCCCCGACAATGGTCTTGTGAGCGTCCCCGACAAGGGTCTTGTCGGGGGGCCTTCGTCTTCTAGTTCTTATCTGGTCTTGCCGACCTTCGGTCTTCACAAAGATCTGCATGCCACCATGCAGGCGCCTCCCGGGCCTTGGTTCCAATGTTGTCGATGGTGTCGAAACTCTCAGGCTCAAAGGTGGTGGTCCCGCTGGTGTTGGGTAAGCTGCCCCGGCAAGGCTCTTGCTGGGGCAGCGTAGGTCGTCCCCGGAAAGGCTCTTGCCTGGGAGGGCACCTTGCCCCTTTGCTCTTTGCGCAGCGCAACTCTGGTAGTCTTGTTCCTTGCTTCTTCTGCCCCGCTAAGCGTGACCACAGATGCGGCTACAACTGCCCGTGCACAAGTAAAGGGGTACAAAAGGCCCCTACTTTTGTACACCGACACACACCTACAAAGTTTTCAACCTATTTCACTATAAAGTGGTTGAAACTGTAGATGTGCGGTTCGATGAGACTAACGGCTGGCAAAGAGAGCACCTGCCAAATGTGCTAGATGAAGCTTCTCCTAGTGAATCTATCAAGGTAATGGGTACTGGAGAAATCATACCCACCAAGGAACATGCAGAAGAAGAAGTTGCCATTCCAGCTCCTACTCAAAGTGAAGACAATGCTGAGCCTGAAGACAATGCTGAAGATGAAGACAATGATCAGCTACAACAAAGTCTTCATCTTGTTCATCCTCGTGTTGCCCATGAAGTTCAGATTGAGAAGATAACTGATAGCATCAATGCACCTGGTCCGCTTACTTGATCAGGAGCTACTCAACTAGCAAACTTATGTGGGCACTTTGCATTCATCTCCATATCCGAACCCAACAAAGTTGATGAAGCCTTCACGGAACCAGAATGAATTCAAGCTACCCAAGAAGAGCTTCAACAATTTGAGCTAAACCATGTCTGGGATCTAGTCAAACGTCCCGATCCTTGCAAGCACAATATTATTGGCACCAAATGGATCTATCGCAACAAACAATATGAACATGGTCAAGTCATCAGAAACAAAGCTCGTCTCATTTCTCATGGTTAGACACAAGTAGAGGGAATTGCCTCCGATGAAACCTTTGCTCCTGTAGCTAGGCTTGAAGCCATTCGCATAAAACTAGCCTATGCTAACCACAATAACATCCTTCTGTATCAAATGGATGTGAAGAGCGCTTTCCTCAACGGCAAAATTGAAGAAGTCTATGTAGCACAACCACCTAGTTTTTTAAGATCCAAAGCATCCTGACATGGTCTACAAGCTCAACAAGGCATTGTATGGCCTCAAACAAGCATCTCAAGCTTGGTATGACACACTCAAAGAATTCTTAAAGAGCAAAGGCTTCAAACTTGGTTCTCTAGATCCCACTCTCTTCATGAAGACATATGATAGAGAACTGTTTGTATGCCAAATCTATGTGGATGACATTATCTTCAGCTGCACTAACAAAACATTCAACGATGAATTCGGTCATATGATCCAAGAGAAATGTCAGATGTCTATGATGAGGGAGCTGAAATTCTTCCTTGGTCTTCAAATCCATCAACAAAGCAATGACATCTTCATATCACAAGAAAAGTAGCTCAAAGATTGCCTGAAGAAGTTTGGAATGCAAGATTGCAAAGGGTACACGACGCCAATGCCAACCAAAGGTCAATTGAGCTCCGACGACAATGGTAAAGAGTTTGACCAAAAGGTATACCGCTCCATGATTGGTTGTTTATTGTACTTATGTGCATCTAGGCCAGATATAATGCTTAGCGTTTGCATGTGCCCGATTTCAAGCGGCACCAAAGGAGTCGCATCACCTCGCAGTGAAGCGAATACTTTGATATTTGGCTAACACCCCAACAATAGGATTATAGTATCCAAAGGGCTCAGAGTTTGATCTAGTTGGACTCTCAAATGTTGATTATGATGGTGACAAGGTTGATCATAAGTCTACATCAGGCACATGTCATTTTCTTGGACAATCTCTTGTCTGTTGTTCTTTAAAGAAGCATAACTGTGTATCACTCTCTACTTCTGAAGCTGAATACATGGCTACTGGATCTTGTTGCACCCAACTTCTCTAGATGAAGCAAACTCTCAAGGACTAAGGCATCAACAAGAAGATGGTGCCCCTCTACTGCGACAATGAAAACGCAATCAAGATTGCTCACAATCCAGTTCAGCAATTGAAGACAAAGCACATTCAGATCCGATATCACTTTCTCAGAGACCATGTGTTGAAGGAAGACATTGATATCATTCACATCAACAGTGAAGAGCAATTGGTAGATATCTTCGTGAAGCCCTTGGATTATAAAAGGTTTTGCAAGCTGTGTGTGAGCTAAATCTTAGAATCCTCGAATGTCCTGTGAATGGACACACATCCTAACGCTTATGCATGTTGATGACTTAGGTGTGCAACACACAAAGTAACATATGTCTTCAATTCATGAATACATACACTCTAAGTGTGAAGTCATACACTCTAAGTGTGAAGACATTAATGTGGAATTTGACTTCGGAGTGCCATGATAATTGTGCGTCGTGTCTGGGTCTAATACTTCCTATATGGTGGGTAACGCCACCACCAATCTTTCCTGAAGATTTATGTCTGGCGTCATATTGCATTATCTTCATAATTGATTTGTCCTCAAAATTGGTTTATCTTCATGATTTATCTTCACAATATATACATACATATGTATGTATGTATGTATGTATGTATGTATGTATGTATGTATGTATGTATAGAAAAATGGGTTGATACTCCTAGGAGTACATAATCCCTAGACATGTGTGCTACCTCTTGAGCATGCGTTTGTTTTTCCCTTGAAAAGGAAAGGGTGATGCAGCAAAGTAGCATAAGTATTTCCCTCGGTTTTTGAGAACCAAGGTATCAATCCAGTAGGAGGCCACATGCAAGTCCCTCGTACCTACACAAACAAATAAGAACCTTGCAACCAACGCGATAAAGGGGTTGTGAATCCCTTCATGGCCACTTGCAAAAGTGAGATCTGATAGAGATGATAAGATAATATTTTTGGTATTTTTATGATAAAGATTGAAAGTAAAGATTGCAAAATAAACGGCGATAGAAATAGCTAGTTGACGGGAGATTAATATGATGGAAAATAGACCCGGGTGACATAGGTTTCACTAGTGGCTTCTCTCAAGATAGCATAAGTATTACGGTGGGTGAACAAATTACTATCGAGCAATTGATAGAAAAGTGCATAATTATGAGAATATCTAGGCATGATTATGTATATAGGCATCATGTCCGTGACAAGTAAACCGACTCCTGCCTGCATCTACTACTATTACTCCACACATCGACCGCTATCCAGCATGCATCTAGAGTATTAAGTTCATAAGAACAGAGTAACGCATTAGGTAAGATGACATGATGTAGATGATAAACTCAAGCAATATGATATAAACCCCATCTTTTTATCCTCGATGGCAACAATACAATACGTGTCATTTCCCCTACTGTCACTGGGATCGAGCACCACATGATTGAACCCAAAGCTAAGCACTTCTCCCATTGCAAGAAAGATCAATCTAGTAGGCCAAACCAAACTGATAATTCGAAGAGACTTTCAAAGATAACCAATCATACATAAAAGAATTCAGAGAAGATTCAAATATTGTTCATAGATAATCTTGATCATAAACCCACAATTCATCGTATCTCGACAAACACAACGCAAAAAGAGTTACATCGAATAGATCTCCAAGAAGATCGGGGAGAACTTTGTATTGAGATCCATAGAGAGAGAAGAAGCCATCTAGCTAATAACTATGGACCCGAAGGTCTATGGTAAACTACTCACAGATCATCGGAGATGCTATGGTATTGATGTAGAAGCCCTCCGTGATCGATGCCCCTTCCGGCGGAGCGCCGGAAAAGGCCCCAAGATGGGATCTCACGGGTACAGAAGGTTGCGGCGGTGTAATTAGGTTTTCGTGGTGCTCCTCGATGGTTTCGGGGTACGTAGGTATATATAGGAGGAAGAAGTAGGTCGGTGGAGCCACGAGGGGCCCACAAGGGTGGAGGGCGTGCCCCCCTGCCTCATGGCCTCCTCGTTGATTGCTTGACATCCCCTCCAAGTCCTCTGGATCGCGTTTGTTCCAAAAATCACGCTCCCGAAGGTTTCATTTCGTTTGGACTCCGTTTGATATTCTTTTTCTGTGAAACACTAAAATAGGCAAAAAAACAGCAATTTGCACTGGGCCTTGGGTTAATAGGTTAGTCCCAAAAGTAATATAAAAGTGTATAAATAAGCCCATTAAACATCTAAAACAGAATATATAATAGCATGGAGCAATCAAAAATTATAGATACGTTGGAGACGTATCAACGTGTCGCTTGCTAGTTTGTGCGTCTGTGCTATAGGATTCTATTGCTCAACCCCGCTTTGCTCTATTTATTAGATGAAATAATAATATGTGGAAACCCAACTGAAACGAGTTTGTTGTTCCAATTTTACTGGGACTCCTATGTGTGTTATTGGAACAAAATTATCCATTGAAGCCATCCACGAGAGAAGAAATGCACTGGGAAGCAGCTCTTCTGTACTAGCCGGCGTCGGCAGACATGTAAAATCAGATTCACAACAATCTCTCCTTGCTATTGCGGAAAATTGATCCACACAGCACTACATAATCCTCACTTTCATGGAGGTAAACCGACCGTTTTTTTATGCAAAATGGCAAAGATGAGCTAAACCCTAGGTTCGCTAGGGCTGGGCAAAAACTATGAGCTAGGTGCTGGATAGAAAAGAGCATAGGAGAAGAAGTAACGTAAGATTGTGAAAGGATCGATTGGTGCCCTTTTCCAATCAGCCAAGGCCTATATATAGGGCACGTGGGACTTTGCGTTTAGGAGCAGGACTCCCTGTCCAAATCGAATAGGTTTTGGCCACTTTAAGTTGGTTACCATGTATACGTAAAAAACCTGCCTGCTATCCACGTCCCCATGCCATGTCTCGTACTAGGCTTCATTGGCCTACAATGGAAATAATAAAATATTCCGGCCAGGATGCTAATCATACTAGATAATAGAAGTTTTATACTAGTTGCCTTGTTCACTTGCACCACCTGTCGGTGTCAAAACCGGCGGATCTCGGGTATGGGGTCCCGAACTGTGCGTCTAAGGTCGATGGTAACAGGAGACGGGAGACACGATGTTTACTTAGGTTTGGGCCCTTTTTATGGAGGTAATACCCTACTTCCTACTTGATTGATCTTGATGAATATGAGGATTACAAGAGTTGATCTACCACGAGATCGTAATGGCTAAACCCTAGATTTCTAGAATGTATGATTGTGGTTGCTCTACGGACTAAACCCTCCGGTTTATATAGACACCGGAGGGGCCTAGGGTTGTACATAGTCAGTTTATAGAGGAAGGAATCTTCGTATCCGAAGCCAAGCTTTCCTTCCACGCAGAGGAGAGTCCCATCCAGACATGGGAGGAAGTCTTTTGTCTTGTATCTTCATGGCCCATCAGTCCGGCCCACGTTACATAGGCCGGACGCTCGAGGACTCCTTAATCTAGGAATCCCTCAGTAGCCCCTGAACCAGGCTTCAATGACGATGTGTCTGACGCACAGAATGTCTTCGACATTGCAAGGCGGGTTCCTCCTCCAAATATTCCAAAGTAGTCTTTGAACACAGAGAACGTGTCCGGCTCTGCAAAATAAGGTCCACAAAGTCTATAATATTTTACAAGTCCCATCTACTGACATCTTCTGTAGTGAGATGCCACGTCTCCGCCTGGTTATTATTTCGAACCATTTTTTATCCTCCGTGTTTCGAGATGCGGTTTCCATTGGAACGTCTTGTCAAAGTAGAGGTCGTGTCCCCTTATTGCGGGATTCTCATCAGTACGTCTGTGGGTAATCCAACCGCGCCGTGAAACGTCTCCAACGTATCTATAATTTTTGATTGTTACATGCTATTATATTATCTGTTTTGGATGTTTAATGGGCTTTAATATGCTATTTTATATTATTTTTGGGACTAACCTATTAACCGAAGGACCAGTGCAAATTGCTGTTTTTTGCCTATTTCAGTGTTTCGCAGAAAAGGAATATCAAACGGAATCCAAATGGAACGAAACCCTCACGAGGATCTTTTTTGGAACAAATGCAATCTAGCAGACTTGGAGTGGAAGTCAAGGAAGCAACGAGGCGGCCACGAGGCACGAGGGCGCGCCCCCACCCTTGTGGGCCTCTCATAGCTCCACCGACCTACTTCTTTCGCCTATATATACTCTTATACCCTAAAAAATCTAGGGGAGCCACGAAACCACTTTTCCACCGCCGCAACCTTCTATACCCATGAGATCCCATCTTGGGGCCTGTTCCTGCATTCTACCGGAGGGGGATTCGATCACGGAGGGCTTCTACATCAACACCATAGCCTCTCCAATGATGTGTGAGTAGTTTACCACAGACCTTCGGGTCCATAGTTATTAGCTAGATGGCTTCTTCTCTCTCTTTGGATCTCAATACAAAGTTCTCCTCGATCTTCTTGGAGATATATTCGATGTAATTATTTTTGCGGTGTGTTTGTCGAGATGTGATGAATTGTGGGTTTATGATCAAGATTATCTATGAACAATATTTGATTCTTCTCTGCATTCTCATATGCATGATTTAACATCTTTGCAAGTCTCTTCGAATTATCGGTTTAGTTTGGCCTACTAGATTGATCTTTCTTGCAATGGGAGAAGTGCTTAGCTTTGGGTTCAATCTTGCGGTGCTCGATCCCAGTGACAGAAAAGGAAATAACACGTATTGTATTGTTGCCATCGAGGATAAAGAGATGGGGTTTATTTCATATTGCTTGAGTTTATCCCTCTACATCATGTCATCTTGCCTAATGCATTACTTTGTTCTTATGAACTTAATACTCTAGATGCATACTGGATAGCGGTCAATGTGTGGAATAATAGTAGTAGGTGCAGAATCGTTTCGGTCTAATTGTCACGGGCGTGATGCCTATGTTCATGATCATGCCTAGATATTCTCATATATATGCGCTTTTCTATCAATTGCACAGCAGTAATTTGTTCACCCACCGTAATATATGCTATCTTGAGAGAAGCCACTAGTGAAACCTATGCCCCCGGGTCTACTTTACATCATATAAGTTTCCGATCAATAATTCTAATTTACTATTTTGCAATCTTTACTTTTCCGATCTATACAATAAAAATACCAAAAATATTTATCTTATTATCTTTATCAGATCTCACTTTTCCAACTGTCTGTGAAGGGATTGACAACCCCTTTATCGCGTTGGTTGCAAGGTTCTTGATTGTTTCTGCAGGTACTAGGCGATTTGCGGGTAGTCTCCTACTGGATTGATACCTCGGTTCTCAAAAACTGAGGGAAATACTTACGCTACTTTGCTACATCACCCTTTCCTCTTCAAGGGAAAACCAACACATGCTCAAGAGGTAGCAAGAAGGATTTCTGGCGCCGTTGCCGGGGAGATCTACGCGCAAGTCAAGACATACCAAGTACCCTTCACAAACTCTTCTCGCTCACATTACATTATTTGCCATTTGCCTCCCGGTTTCCTCTCCCCCACTTCACCTTTGTCGTTTTATTCGCCCTTTTTCGTTCGTCTATTTTCGCTTGCTTCTTGTTTGCTTGTGTGTTGGACTGATATTTTGTGTAACATCCCAAAATTCTAAATTTTGGAATGTTATAAACAAATAGATAGATTTGATTGTTTGTTTGATTGTTGTGTGATTGATTGACTGAAAGTGAGTGAATTCTAAACTTTTGAAAGTTAAATGAGAGGGAATAAACGGACTTTCCCAAACTTTCAATTTTGCTTTTATGCTCTCCCAAAATTCAAATTCTTTTCACAACAAAACCCTGGAGAGAAGATGACATGACTTCTTCCATTTAATTAAATGAAAGGGTATTTGAAAATATTTGAATTTCATTTGGAAATATTTCACTTCATAAACTTCATGCAACTCAATGATTTTCACGAGCGAAGATAAAATGACTTCTTCAAAACATATGAAATATGAGTTGGGAATTTCAAAGAATTAAATTCAAAGTTCTTTTGAATTTATTTTCAATTTGGAGTTATTAGAGTTTTATTCAAATTATGTTTCTCCAAAATAAAATATATGGAAAATAGGGTAACATGATTCCTACAATAGAAAATTGGAGATAAATTAATTTGAAAACATTTTGGTATTTTTAAAATGATTTTTATTGGAATTTAGTAGGGAAGTAGCACTCTTTGAATTATTTGAATTTTTCTTGATTTTATTTGGCTTGACAAAAATGTCCACGTTGTAGAAAATATTTTTCTGAAAATTTTGGTATATTATATGCCTATATAAAAGTTTTCATTATTTTAGTTCTCTGAAAATTTGTTTAAAAACTCTTGAGCGATTGCAGGCCGAAGCCAAGCCCTCTCTCTCTCTCTCTCTCTCTCTCTCTCTCTCTCTCTCTCTCTCTCTCTCTCTCTCTCTCTCTCTCTCTCTCTCTCTCTCTCTCTCTCTCTCGCTCCGCCTCATGGCCCAGCAAGCCGAATCGGCCCATGGCCTCTCACCCTCGCGCTAACCGCCTCCGCCCTGGTCGCCCGTTCCCTCCCTCTCTCTCCTGCGGACGCCGACAGGTGGGCCCCGCGTCTTCTTCCTCCTCCCGCAAGGCAGCAGGAGTCTCGCTCCTGCACGCCATCGCCGGCCACTACCGAGCTCGACCCGGACTCCCCCCTCGCTCTGCCCCTCGCCCAAGCCAGCGCCTCGCTCCTTCTTTAAATACCGAGGCCCCGACCCCGTTTTCCCCTCAAGCCGCAGCCGCCGATGCCCCGCACCCTCCTCGCCGGAGTTGCAAACTCCGACGAGATCCGCCGCCGTCGCCTGCTCCGCTCTGTGGCCCTCGACCTCCGACGGCCCCACCGACAAAACCGCAGCTCCATGCCGCCCCTCCCCGACCGCTCCGCCGTCGTAGCTGACCACCGGAGCCGCCGCCCGCTCGAAGCCGCCACCGTCGCCGTCTTCTCCGGCGACAGCGAGGATCACCGCCGCGGTGAGTCGCTCGCCCATTTGATCCACATCCGACGACCGTGATTAGATCGCGTTTTTTAATACGGTATTCGTTATATAGTGAACATTCGCTCGATAAGCTCTATAACGAATGGTTTCGGCCTGTATAAATCTCCCACGTGTCCAAGGACCTATTTGCAGTTATTTTCTTCACACATTAGTCCCTGTTTTTCAAACGGTCATTACTTTTCACTCGTTTATCCAAATCCGACGAAACCAACGCTCACGTCTTTGTTAAGATCTCCTCTATCTAGTAATCCAACTCAAAACTTGTTTTTGAAAGTTTAAAATTTGAATTAGACCAGTTTAGTATTTGAACTTCGTTTGATTATAACTTGAGTTTTATAACTCCGTTTGAGTTGATTCTTTTTGCAAATCGAAGCTCTTGACCTAAACTTTCTGATAAGGCCAAATTCACATAGTTTTGGTACTGTTAGAAATTGTTTTATGCTGCAAGAGTTATTTGTTTGGTTTTGATGTTTTCTGAGTTGTTCTCTTCGTTCTTTCCGATCTTTTGAGTGATTGCTTATGTGTGGTTACTATTGCTTGCTCACGATAGATCGACCGGAGTGTGACGAGTAGAACTATCAAGAGTTTTGAGTGCGTATCATCTTCATCAACATTGCAGGCAAGTTCACACTTTGATCATATCCCTTTTCATACCCAGTTTTTATGCATTAGTTTCAACACTCAAACATTGCATGAGTAGTATTGATAACATGTGGGTATTGGGAAGTAGTTGATGAGGTAGGAACCTATTGCCCTGTTTATTACCAAACCCTTGGGAGTTACTTCAACGATATGCTTATAATGCCATGCTATGCTCGTAGACGTGGATTGGGTTTGAGTGAATATCCATGACAGATGTGAGATTGATAATTAATGGTTTATTTAAGGTGGCAACATTAATACACATCTGGGTGGATTGAGGTACCTGGTTATTCCAGGACTTGCCTGTATTTTTGGACTGCCACCCAGGCCCAAAGGGATCATGAGATTATTCATACTAGAAACTTCCGTGTGCAGCCACAAGCCATTATGGGCTCTGGCATAGTTGATTAAGTTGTGCGAACTCTTACGGGTAGACTAGCAGATGTAGGGGAAAGTAGGTGTACCGGTCTACCCTTCGTAAGGTGCTAGCGCTTCTGAAAGACTGTGTCTCGGTCATCCGTTTCTCAAACATCAAGTAGTGCGAGAAATCCAACGGAGGCGATCGAGTCTTGTGGGGAAAAGTGCGCAAACCTCTGCAGAGTGTACAAACTAATCATGATTAGCCGTGTCCCTGGTTATGGACATCTTGAGTATCTAGTTCTTGGATATCATGTGAATCTCATCACGTTACTTAATATAATTTGTTTGGGTTTAATGATATTTTTAGTTGGGATTGAGAATGTTGTCAACCATTCTCAATGTTTAACAACCACCATGATAGTCAAATAAATTTATTCCTTTGCAGTAGGGAAAAACTGGCTTTACGCAAAAGACCTTATAACCATAGGGCTTTTCCACCAGCCATATATGCATGTAGTGATAGCCATATTTCAGCATTGCTCTACAGTGTGAATTTGCCAGTACATTCAATGTACTGACCCTTTGTGGCTGCAACGTCTCATGTTGCAGGATCTTACGACGAGTAAGTGATACGTTAGGGTTACGATTTCTACACTCAACTTTGCCGTTGGTGTTGATGGGAATCCTCAACCTTGTTACTTCCGCTATTTTGGATTGAGGTAATAGTATTTACGTTACTTTATACATGTGATTTAACTCTGTTATAAATCCTCAAGTACTGTGTGTGTCAGTATACCGATCTAGGGATGACACTTAAGCACAGAGACTTGATCCATTCGGGTTGGGTCGCTACAAGATGGTATCAGAGCACATGTTGACTATAGGACGTGACCCTAGAAACAGGCAAGCCCATAGGAAAGATTTTCTCTACAACTTCTTTTTTCAAAAAGATCTTTTACCTCTCTTCTCTTTTGAGCTTATTCAAAAATTCCTTTTAGTGAGACTATACCCCTTTTTCCTTTTGACCACTCAAAGATTCGACTGATGAGGCCACTCCAAGGAGTACAAGATATCAGGACAACCATGACCACTACGGAATGAAGGAGATTTTACCGTGCATTTGAATAATGGAAACTACAACGGTTGAAGACTCTGAAGACTAGGAGAATTTGAGGGATATGAAGAATTTCCAGATTTAGTATGACCTAGGAAGGCTACCCTTATGGAACCTGGTAGACTATGGAAGCTGTCAATACCCGAGATCAAGGTGTATCAGAGAAATACCGGAATATGGAGAGTTAAAAACTCAAAGTTCTGTGAAGAAAGCCCCAAGGCAGGAGATATCAATTATGGAATGATAGCTCATGGCAATAACATGGGCATAAACACGGTTATCTATGATGTTATTGCCCACTTATACTATTATCACTGGGCTGAGTTAAGCATGTAGATGCATGGAAGGATTGGATGGTAGAAGGCTGATGGAGCATCTGTCAGCAAAGGATGCAATTTTAACCTTAGTCGGTGTATCACCAGGATCTGGAGTATTACATCAGGAAGTTTAAGATGGGCTTGCAGGAAGCCGTATTTGACAAGGAAGTATTTCGTGAAGAACTTAGGACCTAGAAGTTGAAAGTAGCCAAACTGGAGGAGCAGAACCACGAGAAACCAGAGATTCGTCAGGAACTAGACCATGGTTCATGCCAAGTATGTTGAAACCTAGAAGTTTGGAACGCAACTCCAGAATATTAAAGGACTTCACGAGAGACTTTGCGACAACAGAGATGATCTGGCAAAAGAACTTGAGAAGGTCAAGCACGATCAGAAGAAGCCGTTGGAGACATGAACAAGACTTGAAGAATTTGATGACTTTGAAGATTTATTGACCTTTAGAAGACCAAACCCCTGTTATACCCTTACGTTAGATGCAACATTTGTGAGCTGTCATTTGTTTGATGTTTTTCCGACAGCCACAAATAAAATCTGTCTTTTCAAAACTTTTGTTTGTATTGTGTGCATCCCTCTCTATCTCTCTTATCCCACCCCAAACCCACGGACCCAATAGGGGATGTATGGAGACGAACCCATATTCTCTGGACCGATGAGTCAATTGGAGACGGACCGATGGATTCAGAACATGGAGGATCACATGAAGAATAACCCTATAGTCAGAAAGGATATGACCCAGCATGCTATTGAATGCTTTGAAAGAGGTGCCACTACCTGGTAGAGGATGTACCAAACCATCAATGGATGGCAAGGAGTAACCACTTGGAAAGAATTTAAGTTGACTCTGCTAAAATCTCGGCTTGTGTCCCAGAAGTTGAAGCCTTATGGAAATGATATGGAGAAACCTGGTGCATGCAAGCTTTGTGGAGAAATAGGACACAACCATAAAGAAAACAAGGACGAATACCCTCATAAGTGGAGAATTACCAAATGAGTTGGTCGAAGATCTCAGGGAGCTTCGTTTGGAGATAGTCCCTATAAGTTTGTTGCAGCAATGGAGGTTCAGTGAACATTAGTGGGAAAGCTTCGAGAAGCTCAAAAGGATGGCAAAGAGATTGCTGAGATAAAAGAGAGGATGAGCAAAGGAAAGGCCAAAGGTTTTCGTAAGGATGAGCACGACACCTTATGGTTTGAGGATCGTGTATATGTGCCTAATAATGCAAAGATCAAGAAGTTAATACTTCAGGAGGCTCCTGACTCACCATGCTCGATTCGCCCTGGAAACACCAAGATGTATTTGGATTTGAAGGAGCGTTTCTGGTGGACTGGTATGAAGAAGGATATTGCGGAGTATGTAGTCATAGGTGATGTATGCCAGAGAGAGTAAGAGCAGAGCATCAGAAGCCAGCAGGATTACTACAGCCTATGCCGATAACCGAATGGACGTAGGCTAAGCCTGGCATGGATTTCATTACCGGATTTCCCAAAACCCGACCGGGATAGGATTCTATCTGGGTAGTAGTTGATTTGCTTGACCAAAGTGGCTCAGTTTATCCTAGTGAAAACCACCTATACAAGTGAGAAGTTGGCCAAGATATATTTGACCAGGATCGTATGTCTGCATGGAGTTCCGAGGACCATCGTATCAGATAGAGGAACACAGTTTACCTCAAAGTTTTGGAATCAGCTGCACCAGACTTTGGGTACTAGGCTAGAGTTCAGTACAACCTTTGATCCGCAGACAGATGGATAAATCGAGAGAGTCAATCAGATTTTGGAGGACATGTTGAGAGAGGGTGCGCTAGATTATGGATCTAGTAGTGATGATAATCTACCTTACGCGGAGTTCTATACAACAACAGTTACCCAGCCAGTTTGAAGATGGCCCCTTTTGAAGCTTTGTATGGGAGAAGGAGCCAGACACCATTGATGTGGGATGAAGTTGGAGACCGTCAGTTGTCTGGACCAAATGTGATCAAGGAGTCAAAAGAGAATGTTAAGTGGATTCGAGATAGACTGAAGGTAGCTCAAGACAGCGTAAGAGTTATGCAGACTCAAAACGCAAGGAGGTAGTCTATGAAATTGGAGATGAGCATGTCCCGTGTGTCCCTCTGCGAGGAGTTAAACGATTTGGAGTTAAGGGAAAGTTAGCCCCGAGATTTGTAGGACCATACCGAGTTTTGGAGCATATGGGAGAAGTGGCCAACAAGTTGGAGTCACCCGAAGGACTGTCAGAACTTCATGATGTGTTTCACGTTTCCCAGTTGAAGAAGTGCCATGCAGAGATGGCCAATATTCCCCTGTAAGGATGCTTGACCCTGGAAAGGATAATGATGTTCCATTAAGTGGAGTATGGACTTCTTAAGTCTAAGTTTTTATCCCGGTATGTGGGACATCCCACGAGGATGAAGAGATAAATTACTATTGGACATAAAGGAGGTATGATGTTGGAAATATGGATCAATGGAAATTCCATGATGAGTCTGAGAAATCATGTGCTAGTTTGGTGCCAATAGAAGGAAGGGAGACAATACAATTTGATGGATTTAAGAACACTAGGAAGTTGGAAGTTGGAATAATGATCAGTGGCCCGATGATAAGTTCAAGCACTACAAGTGATGAGATGGGCCATAACCCACAGGCCCCAGGAACTGCCAAGAAGCAAGCACATTCTTGCTGAAGGAAAAACCCTAGAAGAGGATATGCCTTTGTCAACTGACGATTTTATAGGAGTAACGCAAAACCTGAGAGTTGTGAAGGAATGATAGATGTTTGTTTGGCTTGCAGAATCAATGGATTTATCCGAACTTGGTTCGTCGACAAGAGAAATTCTGCAATGCTTGTGAGGATGACCGAGTGTTAGAATGCGAGATTCGCTAAACCATGTACAAGGTAATGATTTGGGTGCGGGATGGATTGATCACCATACTGACTTACTCTTATTATTCGCCTTGCTATATGGGGTGGTAAATCTGAGTGACTTACCTATAGTAGAGAGACGACGATCAAAACCTTGTTTGAACCTTAGAATGGTATAAGTATTTTCCCTTGTACACGACAGCTGTTGCCAATCATAGGATATACGGTGAGGTTCAACCCAGACCCGTTTTCTGCAGGAGAAACCATAAATTGTTGACCACCATGAGTTATCGATAGTTAGTTGGTATTGGCGCCAGACCCGTCAACTAAGAAGACCCTGTCTCGGAATAACCTTACCAAGATGAAAGGACAGAAGAATTGAGGAAAAGGTTACGCCACTACCGGAAGAGCCCAGAGAAGGAATTATCCTTACGATCTGAGAAGGCCGACACTGTCAACAATAAGGATGGAGTATCTGAGTTTTGATGGAACAGTAACCATGCTTCTAAGGGTGGTAGCACCCCAGACACCTGGGACGATCGATGGATTTTAGAAGACCCCCAAACCCTAACCTATTTCTTGCTAGCCTCTCCGAATCTCGAGGACGAGATTCATTTTAAGGGTGGTAGGTTCGTAACATCCCAAAATTCTAAATTTTGGAATGTTATAAACAAATAGATAGATTTGATTGTTTGTTTGATTGTTGTGTGATTGATTGACTGAAAATGAGTGAATTCGAAACTTTTGAAAGTTAAATGAGAGGGAATAAAAGGACTTTCCCAAACTTTCAATTTTTGCTTTTATGCTCTCCGAGAATTCAAATTCTTTTCACCACAAAACCCTGGAGAGAAGATGACATGACTTCTTCCATTTAATTAAATGAAAGGGTATTTGAAAATATTTGAATTTCATTTGGAAATATTTCAATTCATAAATTTCATGCAATCAATGATTTTCCCGAGCGAAGATAAAATGACTTCAAAACATATGAAATATGAGTTGGGAGTTTCAAAGAATTAAATTCAAAGTTCTTTTGAATTTATTTTCAATTGGGAGTTCTTTGAGTTTTATTCAAATTATTTTCTCCAAAATAAAATATATGGAAAATAGGGTAACATGATTCCTACAATAGAAAATTGGAGATAAATTAATTTGAAATCATTTTGGTATTTTTAAAAGATTTTTATTGGAATTTAGTAGGGCAGTAACACTCTTTGAATTATTTGAATTTTTCTTGATTTTATTTGGCTTGACAAAAATGTCCACGTTGTACAAAATCTTTTTCTGAAAATTTTGATATATTATATGCCTATATAAAAGTTTTAATTATTTTTGTTTTTATTATTTTAGTTCTCTGAAAATTTGTTTAAAAAAACTCTTGAGACGATGCCGGGCCGAAGCCCGACCTCCTCTCTCTCTCTCTCTCTCTCTCTCTCTCTCTCTCTCTCTCTCTCTCTCTCTCTCTCTCTCTCTCTCTCTCTCTCTCTTCTCTCTCTCTCTGGCTCGCTCCGCCTCATGGCCCGCAAGCCGAATCGGCCCATGGCCTCTCACCCTCGCGCTAACCGCCTCCGCCCTGGTCGCCCGTTCCCTCCCTCTCTCTCCTGCGGACGCCGACAGGTGGGCCCCGCGTCTTCTTCCTCCTCCCGCAAGGCAGCAGGAGTCTCGCTCTTGCACGCCATCGCCGGCCACTACCGAGCTCGACCCGGACTCCCCCCTCGCTCTGCCCCTCGCCCAAGCCAGCGCCTCGCTCCTTCTTTAAATACCGAGGCCCCGGCCCCATTTTCCCCTCAAGCCGCAGCCGCCGATGCCCCGCACCCTCCTCGCCGGAGTTGCAAACTCCGACCAGATCCGCCGCCGTCGCCCGCTCCGCTATGTGGCCCTCGACCTCCGACGGCCCCACCGACGAAACCGCAGCTCCGTGCCGCCCCTCCCCGACCGCTCCGCCGTCGCCGCTGACCACCGGAGCCGCCGCCGCTTCGGCCCGCCGCCGCCGCCGTCTTCTCCGGCGACAGCGAGGATCACCGCCGCGGTGAGTCGCTCGCCTGTTCGATCCACATCCGACGGCCGTGATTAGATCGCGTTTTTTTTGTTTTTTATATGGTATTCGTTATATAGTGAACGTTCGCTCGATAAGCTCTGTAACGAATGGTTTTGGCCTATATATATCTCCCACGTGTCCAAGGACCTATTTGCAGTTATTTTCTTCACAGATTAGTCCCTGTTTTTCAAACGGTCATTACTTTTCACTCGTTTATCCAAATCCAACGAAACCAACGCTCACGTCTTTGTTACGATCTCCTCTATCCAGTAATCCAACTCAAAACCTGTTTTTGAAAGTTTAAAATTTGAATTAGACCAGTTTAGTATTTGAACTTCGTTTGATTATAACTTGAGTTTTATAACTCCGTTTGAGTTGATTCTTTTTGCAAATCGAAGCTCTTGACCTAAAATTTCTGATAAGGCCAAATTCACATAGTTTTGGTACTGTTAAAAATTGTTTTATGCTGAAAGAGTTATTTGTTTGGTTTTGATGTTTTCCGAGTTGTTCTCTTTGTTCTTTCCGATCTTTTGAGTGATTGCTTATGTGTGGTTACTATTGCTTGCTCATGATAGATTGACCGGAGTGTGACGAGTAGAACTATCAAGAGTTTTGAGTGCGTATCATCTTCATCAACATTGCAGGCAAGTTCACACTTTGATCATATCCCTTTTCATACCCAGTTTTTATGCATTAGTTTCAACCCTCAAACATTGCATGAGTAGGATTGATAACATGTGGGTATTGGGAAGTAGTTGATGAGGTAGGAACCTATTGCCATGTTTATTACCAAACCCTTGGGAGTTACTTCAACGATATGCTTATAATGCCATGCTATGCTTGTAGACGTGGATTGGGTTTGAGTGAATATCCATGACAGATGTGAGATTGATAATTAATGGTTTATTTAAGGTGGCAACATTAATATACATCTGGGTGAATTTAGGTACTTGGTTATTCCAGGACTTGTCTGTTTTTTTTGGACCGCCACCCAGGCCCAAAGGGGTCATGAGATTATTCATACTAGAAACTTTTGTGTGCAGCCACAAGCCATTATGGGCTCTGGCATAGTTGATTAAGTTGTGCGAACTCTTACGGGTAGACTAGCAGATGTAGGGGAAAGTAGGTGTACCTGTCTACCCTTTGTAAGGTGCTAGCGCTTCTGAAAGACTGTGTCTCGGTCATCCGTTTCTCAAACATCATGTAGTGCGAGAAATCCAACGGAGGTGATCAAGTCTTGTGGGGAAAAGTGCACAAACCTCTGCAGAGTTTACAAACTAATCATGATTAGCCGTGTCCCCGGTTATGGACATCTTGAGTATCTAGTTCTTGGATATCATGTGAATCTCATCACGTTACTTAATATAATTTGTTTGGGTTTAATGATATTTTTAATTGGGATTGAGAATGCTGTCAACCATTCTCAATGTTTAACAACCACCATGATAGTCAAATAAATTTATTCCTTTGCAGTAGGGAAAAACTGGCTTTACGCAAAATACCTTATAACCATAGAGATTTTCCACCAGCCATATATGCATGTAGTGATAGCCATATTTCAGCATTGCTCTACAGCGTGAATTTGCCAGTACATTCAATGTAATGACCCTTTGTGGCTGCAACGTCTCATGTTGCGTGGATCTTCTGACAGTAAGTGATACGTTAGGGTTATGATTTCTACACTCAACTTTGCCGTTGGTGTTGATGGGAATCCACAACCTTGTTACTTCCGCTATTTTGGATTGAGGTAATAGTATTTACGTTACTTTATACATGTGATCTACATATGTTATAAATCCTCGAGTACTGTGTGTGTCAGCATACCGATCCAGGGATGACACTTAAGCACAGAACTTGATCCATTTGGGTCGGGTCGCTACAGTTTGTCACGATGGCTCAAGATAATACTTAATTATGTGACTTTTCCAATACCAACAATAATGATTTTATTAGCACTCAGATTGCTCCTATTACCGGTGCTGCATCTTGTGAAATTAATGCTGCTTTGTTGAATCTTGTTATGAAAGATCGGTTTTCTGGCCTTCCAAGTGAAGATGCAGCTACCCATCTGAACAACTTTGTTGATTTGTGTGATATGCAAAAGAAGAAAGATGTGGATAATGATATTGTTAAATTGAAGCTATTTTGTTTTCGCTTAGAGATCGTGCTAAAACTTGGTTCTCTTCTTTGCCAAAAACTAGTATTGATTCATGGAATAAGTGCAAAGATGCTTTTATCTCTAAGTATTTTCCTCCCGCTAAGATCATCTCTCTTAGAAACGATATTATGAATTTAAAGCAACTTTACCATGAGCATGTTGCACAAACTTGGGAGAGGATGAAATTAATGATACATAATTGCCCTACACATGGTTTGAATTTATGGATGATTATACAAAAGAATTTATGCTGGATTGAATTTTGCTTCTAGAAATCTTTTAGATTCGGCCGCGGGAGGAACTTTTATGGAAATAACTTTAGGAGAAGCTACTACACTCCTAGATAATATTATGGTTAATTATTCTCAATGGCACACCGAAAGATCTACTAGTAAAAAGGTTCATGCCATAGAAGAGATTAATGTTTTGAGTGGAAAGATTGATGAACTTATGAAATTTTTTACTAATAAGAGTGTTTCTTCTGATCCCAATGATACGCCTTTTTCCACTTTGATTGAGAATAATAATGAATCTATGGATGTGAATTTTGTTGGTAGGAACAATTTTGGTAACAACGCGTATAGAGGAAACTTTAATTCTAGGCCATTCCCTAGTAATTCCTCTAATAATTATGGTAATTCCTACAAAAAATCTTATTTAAATTTTAATAAGATTCCCTCTGATTTTGATACTAGTTTTAAAGAATTTATGATTTGCAAAAGAATTTCAATGCTTTGCTTGAAGAAAAATTGCCTAAGATTGATGAGTTGGCTAGGAACGTGGATAGAATTTTCTTGATGTTGATTCTTTGAAACTTAGATCTATTCCACCTAAGCATTATATCAATTAGTCTCTCAAGGCCATGAGAATTTCCACTGATGAGTGCCAAGAAAGAACCGCTAGGATGCATGCTAAAAAGGATTGCTTCGTAAAAGCATGTTCTTTTCTAGTTTACATGATAATAATGATGAAGATCTAAAAGTGATTGATGTGTCCCCTATAAAATCTTTGTTTTCCAATATGAATCTTGATAAATATGGGATTGGATATCAGTAAACTTTAGTTCAAAGGCGTCCCAGTGATTCGGAGTTTTTAGATCTTGATGCAAAAATTGGTAAAAGTGGGATTGAAGAGGTCAAAACTTTACATAGCAATGAACCCACTATTATGGATTTCAAGGCATTTAATTATGATAATTGTTCTTTGATAGATTTTATTTCCTTGTTGCAATCCGTGCTAAATCCTCCTCATGCTTATGATCAAAATAAAGCTTTTACTAAACATATCGTTGATGCTTTAATGCAATCCTATGAAGAAAAACATGAATTAGAAGTTTCTATCCATAGAAAACTTTATGATGAGTGGGAACCTACTATTAAAATTAAGATTAAAGATCATGAATGATATTCTTTATGTGATTTGGGTGCTAGTGCTTCCACGATTCCCAAAACTTTGTGTGACGTGTTAGGTTTCCATGAATTTGATGATTGTTCTTTAAATTTGCACCTTGCGGATTCCACCATTAAGAAACCTATGGGAAGGATTAATGATGTTCTTATTGTTGCAAATAGGAATTATGTTCCCATAGATTTCATTGTTCTTAATATAGATTGCAATCCTACATGTCCTATTATTCTTGGTAGACCTTTCCTTAGATCGATTGGTGCAATTATTGATATGAAAGAAGGAAATATTAGATTCCAATTTACATTGAGGAAAGGCATGGAACACTTTCCTAGGAATAAAAATTAAATTACCTTATGAATCTATTATGAGAGCTACTTATGGATTGAATACCAAAGATGACAATACCTAGATCTATTCTTGTTTTTATACCTAGCTAGGGGCGTTAAACGATAGCGCTTGTTGGGAGGCAACCCAATTTTATTTTTGTTCCTTGCTTTTTGTTTCTGTTTAGTAATAAATAATTCATCTAGATTCTGTTTAGATGTGTTTTTATGTTTTAATTACTGTTTGTGCCAAGTAGAACCAATAGGATCTTCTTGGGTGATAGTTGTTTGATCTTGCTGAAAAAGACAGAAACTTTACACTCCCAAAAATAATTGTTAAAATTCACCATTATGTGATAAAACACCAATTCTTTTTGCAGTAGATCAATATACAAATTATCCAGGTTGTCCTAGTTTTTCAGAAGTTTTGGAGTTCCAGAAGTATTCGGACAGATCAGATTGCTACAGACTGTTCTGTTTTTGACAGATTCTGTTTTTCGTGTGTTGTTTGCTTATTTTGATGAATCTATGGCTAGTATTAGGGGGTATGAACCATAGAGAAGTTGGAATTCAGTAAGTTTAACACCAATATAAATAAATAATGAGTTCATTACAGTATCTTAAAGTTGTGGTTTGTTTTCTTATACTAACGGAGCTCATGGATTTTCTGTTGAGTTTTGTGTTGTGAAGTTTTCATGTTTTTGGGTAAAGATTTGATGGATTTTGGAACAAGGAGTGGCAAGAGCCTAAGCTTGGGGATGACCAAGTCATTCCAAGGTAAAATTCAAGGACAACCAAAAGCCTAAGCTTGGGTATGCCCTGGAAGGCATCCCCTCTTTCATCTTCGTTCATCGATAACTTTACTTGAGGCTATTTTTTATTCACCACATGATATGTGTTTTTCTTGGAGCATCTTGTATGATTTGAGTCTTTGCTTTTTAGTTTACCACAATCATCCTTTCTATACACACATTTTGGACAGACACACATGTATCAGAATTTATTAGAATACTCTATGTGCTTTACTTATATCTTTTGAGCTAGATAATTTTGCTCTAGTGCTTCACTTATATCTTTTTAGAGCACGGTGGTGGTTTTATTTTATAGAAATAAGTGATCTCTAATGCTTCACTTATATTATTTTGAGAGTCTTTTAGAAAAGCATGGTAATTTTCTTTGATTATAAAATTAGTCCTAATATGATAGGCATCCAAGATGGGTATAATAAAACTTCCATATAGAGTGCATTGAATACTATGAGAAGTTTGATACTTGATGATTGTTTTGAGAGATGAAGATGGTAATATTAGAGTCGTGCTAGTTGAGTAATTGTGGAATTGAGAAATACTTATTTTGAGGTTTGCAAGTCCCGTATCATGCACGTATGGTAAACGTTGTGTGACAAATTTGAAGCATGAGGTGTTCTTTGATTGCTTTCCTTATGAGTGGCGGTCGGGGACGAGCGATGGTCTTTTCCTACCAATCCATCCCCCTAGGAGCATGCGTGTAGTGCTTGGTTTTGATGACTTGTAGATTTTTGCAATAAGTATGTGAGTTCATTATGACTAATCTTGAGTCCATGGATTATACGCACTCTCACCCTTCCATCATTGCTAGCCTCTCTGGTACCGTGCATTGCCCTTTCTCACCTCGAGAGTTGGTGCAGACTTCACCGGTGCATCCAAACCCCGTTATACGATACGCTCTATCACACATAAGCCTCCTTATATCTTCCTCAAAACAGCCACCGTACCTACCTATTATGGCATTTCCATAGCCATTTCGAGATATATTGCCATGCAACTTTCCACCGTATCATTTATCATGACACGCTTCATCATTGTCATATTGCCTTGCATGATCATGTAGTTGACATCGTATTTGTGCAAGGCCACCATGCATAATTTTTCATACATGTCACTCTTGATTCATTGCCTATCCCGCTACACCGCCGGAGGCATTCATATAGAGTCATACTTTGTTCTAGTATCGAGTTGTAATCTTTGATTTGTAAATAAATAGAAGTGTGATGATCATCATTATTAGAGCATTGTCCCGAAAAAAAAAGAAAAAAAAAGAGAAAGGCCAAAAAAAGGCCAAATAAAAAAATAGATAAAAGGGACAATGCTACTATCCTTTTTCCACACTTGTGCTTAAAAGTAGCATCATGATCTTCATGATAGAAAGTCTTTTATTTTGTCACTTTCATATACTAGTGGGAATTTTTCATTATAGAACTTGGCTTGTATATTCCAACAATGGGCTTCCTCAAATGCCCTAGGTCTTCATGAGCAAGCAAGTTTGTCGGCGTCCTGGGAATGGGGGTCCCCAGACTTGCCTGCCTACGGCCCACGGCGTGGCTAAGTCAGCAGGCCGTATGGCCCACCTTCATCAACAAGGCATCCGAGACCCTCGCGAGGGGCCAAGCCTCGCGAGGCGGACGACGCAAGACCTCCTCAAGAGTGGCCTAGCCAGGCAGGCTCACGAGGAGCGGAGATATCAAGGCGGGGCAAACCTCACGAGGCTCTCATGACGTGAGCCATGACGATCGGCACCAGGCGGCCGCCAGCGCGCGAAGCGTCCTTGTTTCCTCTTTGGTGCTAAGGTGGCAAGCGCAGGCGAGGAGTACCGAGGCATCAGGCAAAGGTTGCCATATCGGTGCAACGAGACCAAGACCAGAAGGACGACAGGGCGGAGGTTATCATGGAGCCCAAGATGGCATCATCACCGGAGCCTTTCACAGGCGAAGACCACTTTTGCCAGGATAGCTTGTACTAGCTGTCCCCCTTCAAATTTGCCCGCCGTTGTTGGCTCACTTCCTGCTCAATATTTGGGGAGAGGACCAGGGCCTATATAAGTAGAACTAGCCACCACAGTAGGGGCATCTCAGCTTGATCTGATCTGATCGAGAGCCTACCCTAGACACAAGAACACCTCAACCTCAGGAGGTTGTTCTTCCCCTTGTACTGTTCATCATTAGCCCATAAGGCAATCCACCACCACCACACTAGAGTAGTGTATTACACCACAACAGTGGCCCAAACCATTATAAATCTCGTGTCTTTCTGTGTTGCGAGTTCGTCGAGTTCGTCCGCGAGATCTTAGTGAACTAGGGCGTGGATCGGTAGGAGGGAAAGACTTCGCGTGCACCCCAGAGTTCGAACCTTAATGGTTTTGCCAGAACCCCACATCCGAAATTTGGCGCGCTAGGTAGGGGTGCGCCGGAGCTTCTTCTCCGCCAATCGACCTGCCGACGCTCCGCGACCACGATGTCCGGCGACCCAAGGGCCGACTCCGACCGCTGGGCAGCCTGGCCAGCCCGGGCGGCGCCACCTGCCCACGAAGCCCTCGACCCCGCGCTCCAGGCGGCACGAGCGCCGTCCAATGCTGCGGGGCGCGGGCGGCGCGACCAAGTGTCGTCCACCCTCACCCCGCTGCAAGTGTGAGCCGCTGCAAGGGCGGAAAGCCATGCCGCAGTGAGGGCGCCGCATTCACGGCGGGAGCAGGCAAATAGGCAAGCAGCGCTCATGGTGGCGCGAGAGCTTCTGCGGTGCCGGCTGATGGAGAGCGGCCAGGATGCACTGCTGGAACACGTTGCCGAGCTGCTGGATGCAGCAGCGTCGGGAGCACCGCCCTTCTGTCAATAGGTTCCTCCTCAGGCTAATACAGGGTCTCACGGCGGGCCCCGCCGCAACCACGCGCCATCAGGTGTGCCAGGGGGCTTCGTCAACACCAGCACGGCCGGTGGCGCCGGGGGCTCTGCCGCCCCCATGCCGCCCGCGACAAGCATGAGCACAAGCGTCGCCTCCCATGGCCCAAGTGGGAAGCCGCGCTATCATCCTCAGGACGCCACGTTGGGCCGGGCGACATGGAGTGTGGGGCAATACGGCGAGGTGTTTGGGGTGACGGCCCCAGAAGCCTACGTGCCCCGCATGATGGACCAGGATTACGCACAGGAGGACGATCCTGGCTCATTCATCGGAGAAGGTTGGGATGAAGAGGTGCTGGGAGTTGAGGCCTTCTAGGAGCCGCCGGGGAACCACCACGACCGCGTGTGCAACGACAATTACAGGGTACCCCTAATCCCACAGGAGCAAGCTTACGCTAACCTTGAGTCGCAGGAGGAACAGATCACCACAACGGCTGGCGGCCCCAGCTCGGTGGCCTCCCTGCCAACAGGGGGATCGTGTTGGGGGCTGTAGGAGAGGGGTCGGGAGACAGGCCCCTCCCCACGGCACGTGAAGCCATGGGAGACACAGAGGTTGGCCCTCTGCCGAGGAGGTGCCGGCGAGCCTTCCCCCGGAAGAGGACCTGTGGTCGCCGAGGGCACCGCTGGCGTCCCCTTTTCCCCCTATGTTTCATCCTGGTAGCCGGTCAGATCAAAGGTGATCGTGGGTGGCGCAAGGCGGAGCCTTCGTCTGGCAATATAAATCAAGGCCGATACCTGTGAAGAAGGCCCAGTGCCTGTGAAGCTCGCCGCCCGTGACACTCTCACGCAATAATGAGTTGGGGCTGTACACGCCCCGGAGTCTCAGGGGTGCCGGCCTCAGGCCTTGGGGCTCCCTCCCATGCCTAGTGGCAGCACTTAGCTCCGCGCTGGTGAGAAGACTTGAAGACCAGAAGACTAGACTAGGTGCCGGACGCGGCCATTTCCTTTGGATCTCTCTTTGTGTAGCTTTGCTTTCTGGATCTGGATTTAAGTTGAAGCCGAGTTTTTGTCGATGCGTGCGGGGGGTGCCTCTTCTCGTTCGAGTAGTTTCTTGCTTTCTGGATTTTGTTTTGTCTGGGACTCATGTCCGACGCCTTCCCCTCACGAGCCCCTCGCGAGCGGGACTCTGTGGCTTTGCACATGCGCTGCCGGCCTTCTTAACGCCTGAATCGGGCGCTTGCCTCTTGCGGGGCCCCTTCTGACAGGTCGACAAGCTCCACAGGATTCTCAGAAACTCGTAGCCTCGTGACCAGCTCGAGGCTGGCGCTGACTAAGGTAAACCATAATGGGAAACTCGCCCCTAGACTCATGAGTCCACGAGGGCACAAATTCAATACCGCATAGGAAAGTAAAGGATGCAGCATGCTTACATGAGGGGCTCCCCCTCTCAAAATGCTCTTACAAGTTTTCCAAGGGCCACGCCCGAGTTTTTGCGTACAGGATAAAACGACAGGAGAACACGGGATCAACCAGATATGTCAATCGCTACATCACCCTCGGACGCGTCACTCACGTCGTCGTCATCTTCGCCGGCACCGTCGCCGCGTTCGGCGATGCCTCCGTCGCCATCGTCAACCACGTGGCCTTCGTCTGCGGCGACCACCACCACGTCGTCGTCGGTGGCAAAGGCTCTGACCAGCGCGTCCACGTTGTCCTCCACACACCGCGCCAGATCGCCCTGGACGGCCTGTGGTACGGGGGCAATGGCGGCGTCAAAGTCGAAGTCGGGGAAGGTGTTCCTGAGGTGGCTGAAGACACGGGAGAACGCGCGCCCGAGCAGGCCCCGACTTCTCTCCTCCATGAGCCGGCGAGTCTTGTCAGACCGGGTTTCCAGGCGCGTCACCACGTCGGTGAAGAAGGTCAGGTGGCTGGCATAGTCATTCGAGTGGGGGCAGGTGCATTCTCGTCGCAGATGTAGCCCAGGGCAGTATTGGCCCTGTTCCGGAGATCCTGAAGCATAGGGGCATGCTCGCGCTCCAGCGTCCGACGTTGGAGCACTTCCTCCTAGTTTTGTTGTGTGATGGCCTCTGCGTCATCGACCCGCTCCCGAAGAGAAAGCAGCTTGGCGTGGGTGGAGGCCAAGTCCGCCTGCGCCGTGACCAGGGCAGCAGCCGTGGCCTCTGCAAGTCTCTCAGCCTCGTCCAACCTGGGCCTGAGGGCAGCAGCCTTGCCCGCACCCTCCGTACCTACGAGCTTCAACTTCAAGTCATACCTTCCCTCCAGGTCTGCGCGAACCTCGGCCACCTGGCGGTCCACCTCCTCCTGGACCCTGGCCTCGCGAACCCCGAAGGCATCTTCTGCTTGGGTAACTTGATGCTCCCTTGTCTCCAATTGCTCAAGCTCGAGGCTGCGTTCCACAGCCTCCAGCACCAACGCCTCCTCGCGCTTCTGGACCTCTTCCTCTTCGGCGGGCGTCCCCCTCAACGATGCAAGGGCGGCTCTGCGAGCCTCCACCTGCTGCTCTAGGGACGCTCTCCAGGCGTGGAGCTCCCACGTGCACTTCTCCGCGGCCTCGCGAAGGCGGTCGGCCTCACGAGCCTCCTCCAAGGCTCGGGAGCAAGCCTCGCGGGAAACCTTGAGGGACGCCTCAGCCTTCGCATTGTCAAGATCACGCTGGTAGCGGCCAAGGTTGATAGCCACCCTCAGCTTGCGTCGTTCCTCCGCCAACCGGAGACCTTCAGCCTCAAGGTGCGAGTCGACACCTGCGAGCTCTTCAACAAGCCGGCTCATCGTGCCCATCGCCTCTTGGAAAAGCTCATGATGAACGACGCTCCGCCCGCGCTCGAACTCGAACGCACGACCCACCTCGTACATCGCCTTGAAAACCCCAAGATGCGATTCTATCCCAATCAACGTTGACCCAGTCAACAGCTGACTAGACTGTTGACTTTGACCCTCACCCCACTTGTCCTACACTATGGCTGGCACTTCACTATGTGACAATAGTATTTACAGATTAGATTTTGGAGTATAAATAAATCAATAAAAGCTTTTAAAACTTCGGAAAATCATATAAATTAATCCGTAACTCGGATGAAAATACTTTGTACATGAAAGTTGCTCAGAACGACGAGGCGAATTGGAATACGTGCTCCGTTCATCTGCCACACGTCCCTAGCATAGCGAACATGCAACTTTCCCCTCCGTTTCATCTGTCCGAAAAATGCCTAACTCCGGAAAAACTCTCCGGATGTTATCACCCTTCGCAAGTATCGTGTAACACCATGTTAGAACACCCCTAGCCCTGCGTGTTACCACCGTCATGCATCTGTGTTGCATCTGTTTGCATTATATTTACTGTTTCTTCCTCCTCTTCTCTCCGGTAGACCCCGAGACTGCTGCTGATGCCCCTGTGATCGACTACGTCATCGACGACCCCTTCTTCCCTTTCAGCGGAGCTTCCAGGCAAGCCCCCCCCCCCCTTTGATCATCTCGATATCGCCCATTCCATTCTCTCATGCTTTCATTAGATTTTGCTACTGTTATTGATTGCTCCTATTCTGATGCATAGCCTGCTTGTGTAACCTGATGTTGTACCTTACCTGCTTATCCTAAACTGCTTAGTATAGGTTGGTAAGTGATCCATCAGTGACCCCCACCTTGTCCTTGTTGCCCCTGCTTCATTTGCAGAGCTACTATCGAGTGCCGAGGGTGATCCCTCATAACACACTCCTGATGATAATTCTATAGTGTAGCTATTCGGTCATGGTCATCGAGGGTGATTTCCTCTTTCACCATTCCCGAAACGGCTCTGTCATGCAACACCTCAAGTGTGAACCTCGAGGGTGGTCCCTCTTATGTTCACCTTGATGATTACATCGAGTGGAATCCTCCGTGGGTGATTCCTCGGGTTTTCCCCTTGATGTTTGGACACACGGTTACCTTGACTTTACTTGAGACCTTTGTTGAAGTGGGGTCGGCCCTGAGGGGTACCTGTGAGTTGATGTGAAAGTCGGGCGGGCCCGTTGAGCACCCGCGAGTTTTCTACGTGGCACGGCCGGGCAATCTGGGCCCTTGTCGTAAGTCCATGAGATGGGGCGACGGGGTCACATAATCGTGAGTCTCTACTTGTCTCCGCGAGCCCCCAATACACTTACAGGTTTGGGTATTTGTTCTGAGTTGGCCTTTGGCCTTTATGCACTAACCACCACGCGAGAATAGATATGGGCCTCGACATCGCAATATCAGCCGAAGCTTTGTCAGACGTCTAGTTCAACACTGCGGCAAGGTCGGATCGTGCTGGCCATCCGAGGTGGTGCTGGTATCCACCCTACTCGCAACGACCTGGAGTGCAACAGGCGATGGGCCCAAGACCCCGGGGCACTTAGGATGTAGACCAGCGGGGACCTCTCTGCTGAGCCTAGGTAGGGCTGCGACGTGTTGATCTTCCAAGGCCGGGCATTGACCCCAGAAAGGTGTGTCCGGCCAGAGTGATCGAGCGTGTTGGGTAACATGGTGCACCCCTGCAGGGAAGATATATATTCGAATATCGTGTCCACGGTAATGGACGTTCAAACTTGTATCCAGTTCTTATATAACTAGAAATGGATACTTGAGATATGTGATGGATATGTGGCTCTGGGATTGCTTTCTCGTAGGGAGTCGAGGAAGGATCTCTAGCAGTTAATGCTACAACATGTTTGTTAAATATAAACTGCTATTCTTTACTCATCTACATGCTGCAAGATGCTTGGAGCTGCATGAAGATGCTAGTCTTCGATAGGCTAGGCCTTCCTCTCTATTCTGGCATGCTGCAGTTCAGTCCACAGAAACATCCCTTCCATTTGATACCAATTCATACTTACCATAGATCTGATGCTTGTGAGTACTTTGGATGAGTACTCACTGTTGCTTTGCTACCCCTTTTTCCCCTTCTTTCTTCTTTCCGGTTAATGTAACCAGATGGTGGATCCATGGAGCTAGATGCCACCGCCGATGGATGCTACTACATGGAGACCGCCGATGACCAGGAGTAGTTAGGGGGTCCTAGGCAGGAGGCCTTGCATCTTCGATCCTTGATTTTTGTGATAGCCTTCTTAAGGCATCCTTGTCTAACTTATGTCTGTACTTAGATATGGTTGCTTCCGCTGACTCTTATGTATCGAGCTTGTATCCGAGCCCTCGAGGCCCCTGGCTTTTAATATGAAGCTTGTATTATTTTAATTTGTGTCTAGAGTTCTGTTGTGATATCTTCCCGTGAGTCCCTGATCTTGATCATACACATTTGTGTGTATGATTACTATACAGTCGAATCGGGGGCGTCACACATTACCATGGGTATCAAGACTAGCAAAGCTTAATGGGTATGGAAAGGATAAGTGGTGAGGTTGCAGCAAGCACTAAGCATTGTATGGTGGCTAACTTACGCGTACAAGAATAAGATGAGAAACTGCGCAATGGTCTAAACTAGTAATGATCAAGAAGTGATCCTAAACTACTTATGTTCAAACATAACCCAACCGTGTTCTCTTCCCGAACATTATCGAAAAGAGACAATCACGGATACACACGCGGTTGGTGTATTTTAATTCGGACCTGGTGTCAAGTTCTCAACAACCGGATATTATAAACTCCCATCTGCCACATAACCGCGGGCATGGCTTTCGAAAGATCAAACCCTGCAGGGGTGTCCCAACTTAGCCCATGACAAGCTCACGATCTGGGGAGACAATCCTCCATCGCGGGACATCTGATCAAACTTGGGATCTCGGTGCACAAGACATTTCGATAATGGTAAAACAAAACTAGCAAGACCACCCGGTGCGTCGATACCTCGATAGGAGCCGTGCATATCTCGTTCTTAGGGTAACACCATCTATGCAAAGTGGACGATAGCCAAAATACCATCGAGTTGCCCCGAGGTGGCACCGCCGACTGCTAGGTAGGTGGACCAACACTCATGAGGAGCACTGATTTGGGGGGTTGATTAAGAGACCCCGGGGGCCGGGAGGTCCCTATGCAAGTATTTAGCTGTTATTAGGAAAATGGTAAAACCAATGTTGGGCCTTGCTGGAAGAGTTTTATTCAAAGCGAACTGTCAAGAGGGGCCCATAAACCCTCACTGTGTTAGGGAAGCAAAATCAAGGAACATAACACCAGTATGACGGAAACTAAGGCGGCAAGAGTGGAACAAAACACCAGGCAAAAGGCCGAGCCTTCCACCCTTTACCAAGTATATAGATGCATTAATTAAATAAGAGATATTGTTATATCCCATGATATTCATGTCCCAACATGGAACAACCTGCAACTAGCAACGCTATTAGAGGGGCTGAGAAAAGCGGTAACATATCCAAACAACGGTTTGCTGGGATGGTGAAAAGGTTAGAGGTTGTTTCATGGCATATTGGAGGCTTGATAAACAAGTGGTGGGTAGCGCGACATAGCGATAGCATCGAGACAACTAGCATAGCAAAGATAGTAGTGAGATCCAAGATTATGGTCATCTTTCCTAAAATCCCGCTAGGAAGAAGACCGAATCCATGAACAAGACGAATGGGCGTGGTCGAACGAATCCTCACAACCGCACCGTAACCGAAACTATCGAGAAGAAGCACAAACGGAAAGAAGCAAGCAACATGGTAAACCAACAAGCATAAACATGGCATGATGCACAACCAAGTATGATGCATGTCTGTTTTAATGAAGCATTGCATGACAAGGTGCAACAAGCAATACTACAAATTAAGTGGGGCTCAATATTTAACGAGTTGCATATTGACGAAACTCCACAACAATTATTAGGTTATCTCCGTTTAATCTACTCAACAATATTAAATGTTGGTTAACATGGCAAGAGGGTGAACATACATGAACTACCAATCTAGGCAAGTTTAAATCAGACCGAAAACAACAAACAACAATTCCGGAAAATCCCCATATGCATATTTTTGAATTTGGTAATGTTCTGCCCTATACACAATTTTAGAGTTGTCAAACATGCAAAGTAATGTCATCATATTAATCTATGCATTTTTTACCCAATTTACATATAAAGTTTATTTAATTCGGAGCTACGGTTAATTAGTTATGAAATAAACCATTTTAACATGTCAATTATGCAAACTAATGCAAACAGCAAGTTTAAGCATTTTAAACATAGTTTGCAAATTATGCAACTATATGTAATTCCAAGCATTTTGCATGTTTAAATCTGTAAGTGCATCTAGTGCTCCTTAGTGATTTTGGTGTATGGAAGACTTATAGGTTAAGGGACTAATGTGTTTGTGAGTGTACACAGGTCTATAAGTCTATGAGGAGTTTGATATTTACAGAGAAAGTCGACCCCTAAAATGAAGTTCTTTCACTGAAGACTTTGGATTTCTGAAGACTTTGAAAGTGAAGAAGTTGGTGTGACCTTGAAGACTTGGTATTCATTTGAGGAACATGAAGCGTGAAGACTTTTGTTTTCGTAGTTTCATTTTCTCTTTCTTGAGTCATAGGAAACACCGTAAAGGGGGTTGAGGAAATACTAAGGAAAAATTTCCATGTGATGCTCAACTCAAAATCCTACACCTACCAATCCCTTCGAGTGAAGCCATTGGAAATCTCATACAGTTCAGTCATATTCTTCAGTGCTAGAGACGAAGTTCTTCTGGTCCCTGAGGAATTTGTTCTGACTGAGGAGTTAGAAATTCGCCAGTGCGGATTGCCTACACAGTGAGGAACATGATAGCCCTGAGGAATTTGATACTCAAATTTCCGACCGTTGTTGTGTTATGCGCCAGCTGTCCCCAAAATATCTTATCCACCTAACGGTCATATCATTGAAGGGCATTTATGTCTTATCATGTCGGGCTGCTCCCTAGGCTATAAATAGCCGCCCCCTGCAACCATTAGCTGGTTGGCTGCTCCGTGAGAAACTGACACTTGTCATTTGAGAGCATCCCATCCTCCGAGGACTTTGAGTGAAAATCATCGAGTGAGGAAAAACCCAAACCCAAACATCTACAAACCCAAAGTGATTGAGCATCTGAAGAGATTGATCATGCGTAGATCCGATGCTTGTTACCTTTGAAGACTCTGCCTCTTCCAGACGGTTAGGCGTAGTGGTCTAGAGCATCCAAGAGGAATTGTGGATCGCCGAGCGACCGAGTTTGTGAAGGTTCGGCAGTCACTTGAAGACTTACCATGAGTGATTGGACGAGGTCTGTGTGACCTTAGTTTATGGAGAATACGGTGAGGACTGTGTGTCCGGGACTAGAACTGATCTACCAAATCATTGTCTTCACCAAGCCTACTGGTTCTATTTCCTCAACTCTTTCATTTCCTCATTACTGTGTTGTGTGCTTGTCATATCTGTGTTTGAAGGCTTTGACTAAATACTTTCTCAATTCCCTCAGTTCAATTTCTTCAGTCTGTTTGTCTTCACCCTGTGTTATCCTGTGTTTACGCTTTCTGTACTCAGTCCTTGTCTTCATTTCATCATGATGACCATGCTTGTGTTCTGTTATGTTTACTTCTAAGTACTTATTCCGCTGCAAGTAGTTCTTCGCTAAGGAATTTCCTCACCGGCAAATTCCTCAGTGAAGAATTCGTAAAAATCGCCTATTCACCCCCCTCTAGTCGATATAACGCACTTTCAATTGGTATCAGAGCAAGGTACTCCCTTGTTCTGTGTGATTTTGGTTTAACCGCCTGGAGTTTTAGTTATGTCGACCGCAGGTATGATCAAGGTCTCTGCTGGGTGTCCTACCTTTGATGGGACGGACTATCCCTACTAGAAGAATAAGATGCGAATGCATCTTGAGGCAATTGAAAACGATCTCTGGTATGTTATGGAAAATGGTGTTCCCTCAGTCACACCTTCTCTGAATGCTGCTGATGTGAAGAGATTCAAGCAACTCGATTCTCAAGCGAAGAATATAATTTGTGGCCATCTGAGTAAAGGACAGTATGTAAGAGTGAGTGCTTTGGAAACTACTAAGCTTATCTGGGATACGCTGTCCAAAGACAATGAAGGAGTCTCAACACAGCGTGAATCTCGAGTTGATGTTCTTCGCAATCTCTTCAACCGCTTCAAAAGGCTCGACAATGAAAATGTTCAACAAACCTTCGATCGCCTCACTGACATCTCAAATGAGCTTCAAGCACTTGGTGCCACTGACATCACTGAGGGAGTCCTGGATTAGGGGGTATCCGGAGAGCCGGACTGTGTACAACGTCCGGACTATTGAAGCGTGAGGATACAAGACTCAAGACTTCGGCCCATGTCCGGATGGGACTTTCCTTGGCGTGGAAGGCAAGCTTGGCAAGCCAGATATTATATTTCGTTCCTTGTAACCGACTCCATGTAAACCCTAGCCCTCTCTGATGTCTATATAAACCGGAGAGGTTGGTCCTTAGAAGGCCGATCACAATGACAATCATACCATCATAGGCTAGCTCTTAGGGTTTAGCCTCTACGATCTCTTGGTAGATCTACTCTTTTACTACCCATATCATCAATATTAATCAAGCAGGAAGTAGGGTTTTAACATCATCGAGAGGGCCCGAACCCGGGTAAACATCTGTGTCCCTTGCTTCCTTTTACCATCAGCCTTGACGCACAGATCGGGACCCCCTACCCGAGATCCGCCGGTTTTGACACCGACATTGGTGCTTTCATTGAGAGTTCCTCTGTGACGTCGCCACAAGGCTCGATGGCTCGTCTCATTGTCAAGGACGACATTACCTCGGAGGGGGCTCTGGCTGTAGGCCAGACGCTCCGGCTCGGCGTCTTTATCATGGCCGCCCCATTGGCGGTGGCGCCGACAATGACTTCTCGGGTCATCAATCATAACCTTCGCGTTAGTTCGGAACTTGCCGAACAAATGGATCCAATGGAGCTCTCCTCCCTTAACGAACTCTTGGATCGCATCGCCGCTCTGGGAGTCACTACAGACTACGACTGGATTGGGCTTAAACCCGACCAAAAGGACATCAGGTCCCCGCCGGCCACCCATGAGATAGCGATAGTGGAGGAACCACACGCGGATTGCCCCTCAACTTTGAGGACAAGTTATGTTCGGATCACCGAACTCCTTGAGCCAAAGACCTGCTCAAAGGAAAACCTGACCCAGGTCCCAGACTTACAATCGGGCATTGGGCCGAAGAAATTGGGCTTGCCGAATTCTGAGTTGTTGAGCTCGGGACGCCCGCGCCCTTGGGCGTAAGATCGGATCAAAATCCGGACTCCAAACTGGACCTAAACTGTCTCTCCCGCATCATGCAAGAGCCCCAGGAAACCGTACATCGCTATTGGGCCTGATTCCTCCTTGCGCTTAACAAGGTCAGGGACGGTCACGAAGAGAACATGGTCTCACTTTTCTACAAAAACTTCACGGACGAAGGACTCCTCAATGCTATAAGCCGCCGCGACATAGTATGCTTCGCGGACTTGGCAACCATAGTATGGAATTACTATGCGATGGAGAGCGCTTGGAAGACCCAAACAGAATTTTGGGATAGTACTGCTCTCACCAAAACCTTTGTACGAACTAAACGGACGAACTCTAAGTAAGTCGTCGACCCAACCCCAAGAAACCAAAGCCCACCCAGGCGGATCAGTATTGGAAGAATGGCTCTACGGGCCATGTAAGCTCCACAGTACTCCGGATACAACACCTACTCATAGCCTTAAGGCATGTTGGATACTACGGCAGGTGGCAAAAAGTGGCGAGGATCTTCTTGTGGGCCATAAAGCGGAACAACATCCTGCCAGCGAACACAATACGGTACTAACAGTCTTTGAGACTTTCGCCTCGAACAATAGGCGCAAGGCAGCTCGTCGAAGCTCCGCTGAAATTTACCATGTGGCAAAAATAAACCCTTGGAACAACACTGCTATAACTTTTAATGCCAGTGATGAACCTCGATTCCGTGCTATCCGGGCACCAGCCGCTCTGGTCCTTAGTCCGATCATAGATGGCTTTCGGCTCACTAAAGTACTCATGGACGGCGGAAGCGGATTAAATCTGATTTATGAAGAAACACTCAGCAAGATGGAGATTGATAAAAGCCGCATTGAACAAAGCGGCACGACCTTCAGGGGAATTATCCCTACTCGGGAAGCGCGGTGTGCGCGAAAAATCACACTCGATGTGGTATTCGGCACCCCGAAGAATTATAGGTCCGAGGAAATCACATTCCAGGTGGCTCCTTTTAGCAGCGGATACCACGCCCTTCTAGGGCGGGACGCGTTTACAAGCTTTCAAGCTCTACCCCATTATGGGTACATGAAGCTTAAAATGCCCGGACCCAATGGAATCATCACTCTAGCCAGTGATCCGGACGTTGCACTTCGCGCCGAAAATAAAACCGCAGCTCTAGCCTTGGAAGCATTATCTGAAGCCCTAGCAGCCGAAGAGTTAACAACATTGCGGGCCACCGTGGACAGGGATGACGTGATACTAGACAAGCGACCCAAGTCCACCTCATTTAAACCTGCAAACGAGATAGTCAAATTCCAGGTCCATCCAATGGACCCCACGAAGACATCTTCCATCGGGACACAGCTGAGCCCCGCGATTTATGCCGCACTACGAGATTTCTTACGCGAGAATTGGGACATTTTCGCCTGGCATCCATCGGACATGCCAGGCATCCCACGCAGACTGGCCGAACACAGCCTCAATATTCTAAAAGGATATAAACCAGTCAAGCAGACCCTCAGGCGATTCTCATAGCCCAAACGACAGGCAATGGGGGAAGAGTTAGCCAAGCTACTCGAGGAAGAATTCATCAGAGATATCAAACATCCGGATTGGCTGGAAAATTTGGTGATGGTACCAAAGAAGGACAAATCCTGGCGCCTATGCGTCGACTTCAAAGACCTCAACAAGGCTTGCCCCAAGGATCCCTTTCCCCTCCCTCGCATCGATCAAATCATCAATGCCACAGCTGGACACGACTCGCTGTGTTTTCTCGACGCATACTCTAGATACCATCAAATAAAGATGGCAGAGTCTGACCAAGCTGCAACAGCTTTTATAACGCCATATGGCCCTTTTTGCTTCAACACTATGCCCTTCAGGCTCAAGAATGCCGGCAACCTATCAACGCATGATTCAAACATGCCTGGAAAAACAAATCGTCAAAACAATGGAAGCATATGTGGACGACGTGGTCATGAAAACTAGACACGTCAAAACCCTGATAGATGACTTGAGGCACACATTCGATAACCTCCGGACATACGACATTAAGTTGAATCCGGAAAAATGTTTCTTCAGCGTCCCATCAGGGAAACTGCTGGGCTTCATTGTTTCCAATATAGGAATTGAAGCGAACCCGGCAAAAATCCGAGCTCTGTGGTGCACCGAACGAGAAAAGGCATTGCGCTTTATCTCCAGGCTAGGAGAAAAGGCATTGCTTCTTTACCGCCTCCTGTGGTGCACCGAACACTTCGTATGGACGGATGCATCCGGCCGGACTCGATGAAATAAAGACCTTATCGCGATAATCCGGTCCTAACGGCGCCGAACACGGCGAGCCTATGCTATTATACATAGCGGCAACACACCAAGTTGTAAGAGCAGTACTCGTCATCGAACGAGAGGTTGACGGATACAAATTCCCGCTCCAAAAGCCGGTTTATTACGTATGCACAGTCCTCACCCCATGCAAATCTCGATACCCACACTATCAAAAAATAGCATACGCAGTCTTCATGGCATCCTGGAAGCTGCAACACTACTTTCAAGAGTGTACGATCACAGTAGCCTCCGAAGTACCACCGAATGACATAATAAACAACCGCGACGCTAAGGGCCAGATTGCTAAATGGGCCATCGAGCTCCTTCCGTTCGACATAATGTACAAACCACGGAGGGCCATCAAGTCGCAAGTACTGGCCGACTTTGTTGCCGAATGGACGGAAGCCGAACTCCCTAAAGAGTACGGCGCATAATCCAACTGGATCATGCACTTTGATGGCCCTAAAATGCTGGCCGGATTGGGAGCAGGTGTAGTCCTGACATCCCCCACCGGAGACATGGTCGATCGTCCTGCGCAGATATTATATCTGAGACTCCAACAATGCAGCGAATATGAGGCTCATTGCATGGTCTTCGGATGGCAGTCTCTATGGGCATCCAATGCCTAGAAGTGCGAGGGGATTCGAACCTCGCAATCTCACAAATAAACGGAGACTTCGATGCCAAGGAACCGAAAATGGCGGCCTACCGTAATGCCGTCCTAAAAATGTCAGCGCGGTTCGAGGGGCTCGAGTTCCACCGTGTGGCTCGAGAAAACAATCAAGCGGCGGACGTCCTCGCTGCGCCGGCGCCAAGCGCGACCTGTCCCACCTAACATATTCCCTGGAAGGCTGTTCAAGCCATCCGTAGTATGGGAAGAAGTGCAGCAATACCAGCTCGGACCCAACACACCCCCGGATATCGAACCATCGGACACAATCGGAGGCTCGCCACGAAATAACATCCTCGGCCCACGTAAATCATGGCGTTATTGCCCCGTGGACCGAGCCTTTCTTGGCCTACCTAAATAGGCGGGACCTACCGAAGACCAAAATGAAGCACGCTGCATAGTCCGGCATTCTAAAGATTACAAAGTCCACGAAGGAACTCTATAAGAAAAGCGCTTGTTGGAGTGCTCCAAAGGTGCATCTCTGAAGAGGAGGGCGGCAACTCTTGGCTGAAATCCATGCCGACTGGCGGACACCACGCCGCTGCTCGGCGCTAGTCGGCAAAGCCTTCCAAGACAGGCTTCTATTGGCCGACGGCCCGAGCGACCTTACATGACCTTGTCCAACATTAAATCATTGCCAGCTCTTCGCCAATCGAGTCATATGCCCCTACCGCTCTCAAACAATCCCCATAACTTGGCCATTCATGATCAGGGGTTGGATATGGTTGGACCCTTAAAGGGAAGCCATAAGAAAAATACTTATTGGTCATGGTGGACAAGTTCACCAAATGGATAGAAAGCCATGCCGGTTAAAAGGCGAATCCGGACCAGTAATCAACTTCATATCCGGGTCGTACACCGATACGGTGTCCACCATAGCATCATCACTGATAATGGCTCAAATTTCACAGCCGATGAAGTGAAAACTTGGTGCGGCAAAATGGGCATTAAGCTCGACTATGCTTCCGTCTACCACCCCCAAACAAACGGCCAGGTCAAACGGGCAAACGGTCTCATCATGAGCGGCATCAAACCTAGACTAGTGTGGTCTTTAATAGAATTGGTTACGCACTAGGTGGAGGAGCTTGACTTCATACTCTGGGGGCTACGGACCACACCGAATCGCACCACCGGATATACACCATTTTTATGGTGTACGGTGCGGAAGCAGTACTACCCTGCGACATAATACATGATTCACCACGCGTACGCATGTACGAAGAGAAGGAAGCCGAGATAGATCGGCAGGATAACTTGGATGCCCTGGAGGAGGAGCGCGATGTCGCAAAAGCCCATTCCGCATTCTATCAGCAGCAGGCTCGACGATATCATAGCAGAGAAGTGCGGGCCAAAACTTACAATATTGGCGAGCTCGTTCTACGCCTATCGGAGAAGAGGAAGGACAAGCTCAAACCCAAGTGGGAAGGCCCCTTCGTCATCGACAAAGTTCTCACCGGAGGAGCGTACCACTTACGTAATGCATTGGACAACAGACTCGAGCCGTACCCATGGAACGCGGCCAGACTCCGGAGATCCTACGCCTAACGCCGAACTCAGCGTTCGTCTCCCTACTCCCCTCTTTTACTTATGCTCCACCCCTTTTCCCTTTCTCGACCTTTTTTCACACAAAGCATTCAATACAATGCAGATTGCCGGTTCACTCTGGCCGCACTAAGCGTACCCGGGGGCTTCCTATATGGAAGCTGAAAATAATTACTCACATGGCTTTCTGCCCATCACATATGCATTCTTTTTCCATATGTGTCTTTTCTTCACCATTATATGCATCGATATGACTTAAGATGTTGCCAAGCTAGGTTGACTGGCTCTTGTGTTTATGCCCTACGTTCCCGTTAATTCGGCTAGGGCATAAGGAGAGCACCTCTGCGATTGTTACTGCCGGTTCAGCCGGATGTGTACCATAATATTTGGTCGGTGAACAAAGGATGTGTTCGTTTATTACAACGTAAATCTCCAAAAGTCTTGTATCCTGTGCCATCGTTCGCAGTCCGGGCATGCGCATCGTCGCATGCGTACCCAGGGAAAGGAACCCCTAACGGAACTATTCTCCCTGGAAGATGTTTCTTACTAAACATGTAATATAACATAACTAGTTGGGTACTTGTCTGTTCAAGCACTTATGACCCCTACGCCTTGTTTCCACGCATACCCCGGTTTTGTATAACTGAGTGGGTATTCGGACACACCCCGGATTATAGGATCCGGGGGCTGAAGCGAAAAGGTCCGCCATGACAAATGATTTTAATCCCGCTAGGGGCTAATCATGCCTATTAAATTACACAGTCACATGGACTGACTATATTCCTCCTCTATACCGTCCAACAGGCTATCTAACTTACAATCCTGTTGAGAATACTTAGCGGCTAATGTTACCTGGTTATACACCAGACTCACGGGAATTTCTTGCTCATCGGGCCCCGCCGGTCCTACTTCGGCCATATGGTTCGGGTCCAGCTTGGTGTAGCGCATCTTCACCATAGCCCAGGCTTCTCTTGCGCCTTGCCGGCAAGCGGACACCTTCCAGAGTAGGAAGCGCCGCCGTGCTCCTTGAAGCATATTCACAAGCTCCGCCATGCCATTCGGCAGCAAGCTTGACGGCCATAAAGCCTGACCAACATCCTGCATCACTTGCCGAGCTTGCTCGTGCAGCCATGAAAAGGTCTTGCAAGTAAATCACTTGCGATGAGGGCATCTCCTCCTCGTATGCACCCGTTAACATTCCTCGCAAGCAAAATTCTTTCAATATACTTCCTCACCGAACTATACTACAGTTCGTCTAGGCACTTACCATAAATGCCGCGTCGAAGCCTCTTGTTCTCCCTCACGGAGTCCGCGAGCTGAGCGCGGAGATCTTTTAACTCCACGTCCAGCTGGACTTTGGCATCTTGAAGATCGTTCTTCTCCTGCCTAACTCGTGTAAGAATGCGCTCGACAACCTCCAGCTGCCTTTTGAGATGCGATGCGTCCTCTCTTACATCCTCTGGATTCACCCCAGGATTGTCTGCAGAATTTTCTGTTAGACTTGTCACATCAGCCATTTACTAACTGGTGCATCTTTGTACAATTGTGACAATTGTTACCAGATGAGGGCTTTTGGGGTTCCTCTAATTAGGCAACTGCGGCCCTCAGTTCGTCCTTGCATCCCTCCAGCTCCCGAGACAATTGCTCATTCTTCTCTACAAGGACATGTACATAAATTGATCCTTAAAACTGTTGTTCCAACCGCTTCAAGTCTCGAGGCTACTGCTATACATACTTATCAAAATTTCTTACCCGTATGTCTTTGGTATCTCGGTTTGTCGCTTGGGCAAGCCCGCCCGAGCAGCTTCGGACGATCGTCCGCCGAATTTAAGGCATTAAAAGCCTCTTCGAAAAGATGTTGTTCCGAGCACGGCCCTCGGCGCCGGGTGATTCATGGCGCCTCCACTTGGAGTTGGTGGCGAGAACGATATCTGCATCCTCCGTCGGGAACTATGCGGTCTGGCCCGTGTCCGCCTCTGCCCTCGGCCGGGTTCTAGAACCCGCTGGTGGAGGCGTGATTGGTGGGTCTCCTGATATAGTCCGTTATTCCTCTTCCGCTGACACAAAGGGCGCTGTCACATTTCAAATTCTATTATTACAGACAGGTTATTACTTTACCTCAGAGCGCGGTATCAACCTCACCGCCTTCCTCTTGAGCCCGCCTGATCCGGACGCCCGTTGTTGACAAGTCCCTAGGGGCTCGGCCCCTCGCTCCAGCCGTCGTTTCTGCAAATAGAACAACGCCTCAAGGGTAAATTATAATACATGGGAGGAGTCATCTTCGAAGGATAGGGTTTCTCAGTTCGACTTACGCGCGCCGCGGGGAGCAGTCTAGGGTAGTCGGCCGTAATGGACACTAGGGCGCCATCGCAGCTCGCTTGGTAAAATACCCCATTGACGAGCTCCACGGCAATATCCGGATCTTCTTTGAACCCGGATCCGGGCCCTTCCGGTCCTCCACCAAGGGGAGGGGCTGAAGATTCCTTCTATGGCCCTCCTTAGTTCCTGTTCGGAAGCATCGCTATAAATCTTAGCAGGAGGAGCACTCGAGTAAGCGAAGTAGTGAAAAGAATGGCAACTTACCCACGTTGGGGGGTTGTACATGGAGAATCCGTCCCGTGTTTTGATGCGAAGGAATTCCTCCTCTTCCCCTTTGTACAAAACGGACAGTATCCTTGCTAAAGCGGCAGTGGAGTCCAGACCCTTACGGCCGCAGCGGGTGGCGTCGTCTTCCCCGTTGAAGTGCCACATGGGCTTCCCCCGATATTGAAGCGGCTGCACACCACGCCTTATGCATATCGCCATAACCTCAACTATGGTCACTCCGGATTTGGCCAGTAGCTTTATCCTGCTCATCAGGGAGTATATTTCCCTTGTGTCGTCTTCTTGATGGCCCCGGGGGCGCCATCTTAGGCGTGCCTTTGGCGGGGCATTTCTGAACTTGGGGAGACCCGTCCGGATTGGATCCGGAAGGGGAACGTCGTCTATATAGAACCACTCTGAAGGCCAGTTTTCTGGGCCTTCTCAGGAGTGCCGGACAAGTATCCGGTCTCGGCAATGCGCCATACTTCGGCCCCGCCCACTTGACATCGGGACTCCCCCTGGGTGCGGGGGACGAGGCATAACAGCTTCCTCCATAATCCGAAGTGTGGTTCACAGCCTAAAAACAGCTCGCAAAGGGCAACATACCCCTCTATGTGCAGAATAGAGGCAGGGGTAAGATTGTGTAACTTGAGGACGTAGAACTCCAGGAGCCCGCGAAGAAACGGGTGGATAGGGAACCCGACGCCCCTCAGCAGTTGTGGGATGAGGCATATACTCTCCTGCGAAGATGGGTTAGGAGATCGCTCAGCTTGTTCCCCTCCGTCATAAGTGGCTATTCCAGCTCGGACGGGGGCCATGAACGCTGGTGGGAGAAACCCTTGGGTTTGTAACTCTATCAAACGGCTATGAGGAACTGATCACTCTCCCCAATCCCCCGACTTGGAACGAGAAGGGCGAGCATAAGAGCTGCGACGGCAGGCCATGCTGGAATGGCTTTTCACGGAGCGCTCTGTTGGATGCTAGCCCTGGGAGGGAGAGTGAGGTTTGGATGTGAGAATCCCCGTCCCTTCAAATAGACGTTTAGCCCGGTGGATCGAGGGTGGCAAATGCAAAAATGCCTTGACTCCTCGCATTCGCTCTACACGTGGAGATGGTCATTACTGAGGCACTGAAGCCGAGGAGCATTTCAATCAATTGGAGGTTGGACACTATTTATCGTAACAAGTACTTTGGAGTATTTGAAGAAGGAACCCGCCTTGCCATGCCGAAGACAATACTGCACGCCGGACTCATCGTCATTGAAGCCTGGTTCAGGGGCTACTGAGGGAGTCCTGGACTAGGGGGTATCCGGACAGCCGGACTGTGTACAACGTCCGGACTATTGAAGCGTGAAGATACAAGACTCAAGACTTAGGCCCGTGTCCGGATGGGACTTTCCTTTGCGTGGAAGGCAAGCTTGGCGATCCGGATATTATATTTCCTTCCTTGTAACCGACTCCATGTAAACCCTAGCCCTCTCTGGTGTCTATATAAACCGGAGAGGTTGGTCCTTAGAAGGCCAATCACAATTACAATCATACCATCATAGGCTAGCTCTTAGGGTTTAGCCTCTACAATCTCGTGTTAGATCTACTCTTGTACTACCCATATCATCAATATTAATCAAGTAGGAAGTAGGGTTTTACCTCCATCGAGAGGGCCCGAACCTAGGTAAACATCTATGTCCCTTGCTTCCTGTTACCATCAGCCTTGACGCACAGATCGGGACCCCCTACCCGAGATCCGCCGGTTTTGACACCGACAATCACCGACCATGAGGTGGTGAAGAAACTGCTGAGATTGCGTGATTCCTCATTTGATACTCTGGCATTGATGATTCAAGAACGTGCTGATTACAAGTCACTTGATCCCGCTGATATCCTCGAGAGGCTAAATACTCATGAGTTTCATCTTGCTGAGAAGAGAGATCTCTATGGTTCGAGCTATGGCAGATCACGTGCACTGAAGGCCAAGGCAGTTTCTGAGTCTGAAGATGAAGATTCTGGTAGCAGCCTTGGTGACCCTGAAGAACTGAGTCATGAGCTAGCACTGCTCATGAAGAAATTCCAGAAGTTCTCGAGACGTGGTCGCTTTGGAAGACCCTCAAGGAGCAATGATTCCTCATCCAGTGACTACAAGAAGAGGCTTTGTCACAAATGCAAGAAACCTGGACACTACATTCAAGATTGTCCTCAGTGGGAAAAGGAATCAAAGAAGAAGAAATACAAGGATTACAGTTCTGATGATGCGAAGAAAAAGAAGAAATCATCAAAATCCTCGAAGTCTTCGTCTCACAAGAAGAGCAGCTCCAAGAAGGCTCGGGAATTCATTGGCAAGGAAATGGACTCTGAGACTGAATCTGAGGAACATGAGGAAGAGGAGGCATCTGAGGAGTCCGAGTCTGGTGTGGCGAAGTCGGCTCTCGCCATCGCATTCGCGACAAGTCTATCTTCAACTCTGAAGAAAATGGCTTCACCAACAAGGCTGATGAAGGCAACGATGACTACGCTCCCACCTATTGCTTCATGGCAAAGGGTGCCAAGGTACACAAATATACCTCCTCTGAATCTAGTGAGAATGAATCAGATGAAAACCTCAAGCCCAGCTACTCTAAACTTTCTAAGATTGCAGTGAAACAACAAAGGGCTTTTGAAAAGGTTCAAAACATGCTAGACAAAAGTGATGATATGTTGGGTGAGGAAATCGATCGCATTAAAACCTTGACTGAAAATCTTCAAAGACTTCGGACTAGGTTTGACAACCTTAAAGGTCATCATAACACTCTCTTATCTGATCATGAGAAGCTTCTAATGTTTCTAATGTTACAAATGCTTCCTCCATGTTTGAAGTGCATTGAACGTGAATCTGCTAATTCTTCACCTAAATGTTCAAATGCTTCTAATGTTACAAATTCTTCACCTGCCTCTGCTATCACTAATTCCTCATCTGAGGACATTGCTAGTATCACTGACGATGCAGGGCTGAAGGAATTGTACATGACAGGCATGTAAAAAAGCCTCAAAGGTCATCAGACTCTTTGTGATGTGCTTAAAAAGCAAATCCTCAACATGAACCCTAGGAAAGAGGGTATTGCCTTTGAGAGGAAACTCAATGCTGATGGTACATATTGAAGCCCGAGCAAGACTCAAAACCTCATGGGTTGCTGCAAAGGGACCTCCAGTTGATCCATCCAATCTATCTGGATTTACATGTGAATTTCCTCATTCTTCTGATGAGTCATTTGACTCCAATTATAAACTGTTCAAAAATCAGAATGGTGAAGTATTTGCTAGATATGTTGGTACTAACTGCAGGAACGGTTCCCCTATGAAGAAAATCTGGGTTCCCAAAAGGTTTCTAGAAAGTCTTCAGGTGAATGTCCTCATGACACTACATGTGAAGAATAGGAACCCCAGATCAAATTCTTCATATGGACCAAATTCTTCATATGGATCCAAGTCCTCGTACGGATCAAATTCCTCAAAAGGATCGAAGTACTCATATGATCATTATCGTGCTAACCACTCTGTTTCACAGGGAAGAGCTAAGGGCTATGAATATGAGCATTATTCTTCTAATAATTATGTTCATAAGTCCTTGAAGAATTTCTCTGCTTATTCATATGCTTACCCTAACACCTCTTATGTGAAAAGAAATGGATTGGCTTCTATGCCACCTTTCTCGTATGGATCTCGCAGAGTGATGAACTCTTCGCCACCCCTTCAGATGTGGGTGGTGAAGAAAAAGAACTAATCTCTTATACAGGGTCAGGTCTCCTGGGCGCGCGTAAACGCTCAAGAATTTGGTCGGAGACCTGAAAAGTGCGTGAAACGACGCAAGCTAATCATGAAGAAATGAACTTTCATTTCTCACGTCCTCATACTGTTTTATCTGTTGCATTCTTGATGAAATTGATCTGATGAATTGTGATGTCATATTCTTCACTCATGAAGTATATGAAGTTCGTAAGCTGCACTAACTCATCTGCAGGATGATCAACCCAAAGCCACTGAGTGGGTCCTCGATAGTGGATGTACAAATCACATGACTGGTGACAAGAATCTATTGATGGATGCTCCTTATCTCCATCGTGATCCAAGCATATCATCTTCACCGACAAAGGAAAAGTCGTATTGGGTCTAGGTAAGGTTATGATCTCAAAGGATCGACACATGGACAAAGTCATGCTTGTCGAGTCCTTAGGATACAACCTCATGTCTGTCTCAATGCTTTGCGATCTTGATATGGTTGTTGTCTTTGGCAAGTATCGTTGTGTTGTGATCATGGAAGCTGACAATTCCAAAGTCTTTGAAGGCTTTAGGAGAGGAGACGTGTATATTGTCGAATTTTCTACAGGACCTCAACCAGCCGTGTGCCTACTTGCAAAAGCTTCAGAAGGCTGGCTATGGCATCGACGACTTGGTCATGTAGGCATGAGGAATTTGCACACGCTTGTGAAGAAGAAGCATGTCATTGGCATTGAGAATGTCAAATTCCTCAAGGATCACTTATGCGGAGCCTGTGAAGCTGGGAAGATGACCAAGGCTAAGCATCCAGCGAAGACTATCATGACCACTACTCGTCCATTTGAATTACTTCACATGGACCTCTTCGGTCCTAACTATTATTCTGCAGTTTCAAATGATGCATCTCAATATTGCTTTGTTATTGTTGATGATTACTCTCGTTACACATGGGTACACATTGTTACTTACAAACATGAAGTGCAGGAAGTCTTCAAACGATTTTCCTCTAGCGCTTCAACCAACTTTGGTGTGAATATCAAGCACATCATAAGTGAGAATGGAACTGAGTTCAAGAATTCTGGTCTCGATGACTATCTTAATGAACTTGGTATTCCTCATGAGTTATCTACTCCTTATACTCCTCAGCAGAACGGCGTTGTGGAGCGCAAGAACATGACTCTTGCTGAGATGGCTCGCACTATGCTTGATGAATACAAAACGCCTCATCATTTCTGGATTGATGCAATTGATACTACATGCCACATCATCAACAGAGTATATCTTCACAAATTCTTCAAGAAGACTGCCTATGAACTCCTCACTAACAAGAAACCCAATGTGAGTTATTTCAAAGTCTTCGGTGCTAAATGCTGGATTAGAGATCATCATCACAACTCAAAATTTGCACCGAAAGCACATGAAGGTTTTATGCTTGCTTACAGAAAGGACTCGCACACCTACAGAGTCTTCAACAACGTTCTTCACAAGGTTGTTGAAACTGTAGATGTGCGGTTTGATGAAACTAATGGCTCACAAAGAGAGCACCTACCTTCTGTGATAGATGACTCAGCACCTGAGGAATCTATCAAGTTCAAGTATACTGAGGAGGTCATCCCTACCGAAGAATCTACTGAAGAATTCATTCCAGAACGCGAAGAACGTCGAGCTAATGCACCTAAAGAAAATGCTGAAGAAAATGGTGCTGAAGAAAATGCTGATCAAATTCCTCGACGACAACCAGCTCATCCTCGCGTTGCAAAAGAAGTGCAAGTTTAAAAGATCATCGGTGACATTGAAGCACCAGGTCCTCTCACACGCTCAAAAGCTTCACATTTATCTATCTTTTGTGGGAACTATGCTTTTGTCTCTGTTACAGAACCCACTAAGGTAGATGAAGCATTTGTGGAGCCTGAGTGGATTCAGGCCATGTAAGAAGAACTACATCAGTTCGAGCTCAACAACGTCTGGGAACTGGTCAAACGTCCAGATCCTCACAAGCACAATATCATTGGCACAAAGTGGATCTACCGCAACAAGCAAGATGAAAATGGACTTGTGGTTAGGAATAAAGCACGGCTTGTTGCTCAAGGCTACACACAGGTTGAAGGAATTGATTTCGATGAAACTTTTGCACCTATTGCTAGACTTGAGGATATTCGCATATTACTTGCTTATGCTAACCATCATGATATCACTTTATATCAAATGGATGTGAAAAGTGCATTCCTCAATGGTAAGCTTGAGGAAGAAGTATATGTTGCTCAACCCCAGGTTTTGAAGATCCAAAGCATCCTGACAAAGTCTTCAGACTCAATAAGGCCCTCTATGGCCTCAAGCAGGCCCCTCGGGCGTGGTATGATACTTTGAAGGAATTCCTCGTGAAGAAAGGCTTCAAACCCGGTTCACTCGATCCTACTCTTTTCACTAAATCTTATGATGATGAATTGTTTGTGTGCCAAATATATGTTGATGATATTATCTTTGGCTATACTGACCAATGTTATAGTGATGAATTTTCCTATATGATGAGTGAAGAATATCAAATGTCTATGATGGGAGAACTGAAATTCTTCTTAGGTCTTCAAATTGGCAACAACAAGAATGGCATATACATATCTCAGGAGAAATACCTGAAGGATGTACTGAGGAAATTCGGCATGCAAGATTGCAAAGGCGTCAAAATTCCTATGCCCACAAATGGCCATCTGTGCACTGATGAAAAAGGCATTAACTTAGACCATAAGGTATACCGCTCCATGATTGGTTCTTTATTGTACTTATGTGCATCTAGGCCAGACATTATGCTTAGTGCTTGCATGTGTGCCTGATTTCAAGCTACACCGAAGGAATCACACCATAAGGCTATGAAGCATATTCTTCGATATCTAGCTCACACACCAACACTTGGATTATGGTACCTGTCGGTGTCAAAACCGGCGGATCTCGGGTAGGGGGTCCCGATTTGTGCGTCAAGGCTGATGGTAACATGAAACAAGGGACAGAGATGTTTACCCAGGTTCGGGCCCTCTCGATGGAGGTAAAACCCTACTTCCTGCTTGATTAATATTGATGATATGGGTAGTACAAGAGTAGATCTACCACGAGATCGTAGAGGCTACACCCTAAGAGCTAGCCTATGATGGTATGATTGTAATTGTGATCGGCCTTCTAAGGACCAACCTCTCCAGTTTATATAGGCACCGGAGAGGGCTAGGGTTTACATGGAGTCGGTTACAAGGAAGGAAATATAATATCCGGATCGCCAAGCTTGCCTTCCACGCCAAGGAAAGTCCCCTCCGGATACGGGCCAAAGTCTTGAGTCTTGTATCTTCACGCTTCCATAGTCCAGACGTTGTACACAGTCCAGCTGTCCGGATACCCCCTAATCTAGGACTCCCTCAGTAGCCCCTAAACCAGGCTTCAATGACGATGAGTCCGGCGCGCAGTCTTGTCTTCGGCATTGCAGGGCGGGTTCCTTCTCCGAATACTCCAAAGTGGTCATCGAACACGTAGTCCGTGTCCGGAGCTGCAAGATGTATGGTATAGATTTGATCTGCTAGCAATCTTTGTGCGACACGCCCTCGCATCGGGGCTTGGTCCAATGCGAACCGACGTTTCCTGCCCCACAACGACTCGTGTTGTGAGGTGGTTTTATTGGCACGTCCCGTCGAGGCAGAGATCGTGTTCCTCTTATTACGGGATTTTCCATCAATATGAGCACGCGTGACCCCACCGGGGACTCTTGATATTCACCCTCTTTATAAAGGGGTCGAGGCCTACGCCTCCTTTTTCACCTTCATCGCGCCTCCTCACACCTCGAGTTCTAACACCCAAAACCTAAGCTCCACCCCTCCGATATCCGCCAATATGTCCGAATCTGACCCTCAAGGCTGATGGGTGGCCTCCTCGATTGAAGAGAAGGACATTGCAAAGATTAGGGAGGTCGGATACTTGACCGCAGATATCCAGCATAGGCTCCCTGCTCCAGGGCAGGTCATCCCTACGCCAGAGAACAACGAGTGTGTCGTTTTCGTCCCACACTTCCTCCGCGGTCTGGGTTTCGCCCTTGATCCCTTCGTGAGGGGGCTCATGTTCAATTATTGGCTGGATTTTCACGATCTGGCTCCCGACGCTATCCTCCATATCTCGTCGTTTATTATCATGTGCGAGGCTTTCCTCCATGTCACCCCACACTTCGGCTTATGGCTCAAGACCTTCAATGTGACGCCGAAGATGATCGAGGGGTGACATGTGGAGTGCGGAGGTGCCGTAATAAGCAGGAACGGCGATGCCCCGTGGCCAGAGGGTTCTTTCCCAGAAGTATCTGATGTATGGCAGCGGAGGTGGTTCTATGTCACGGCTCCCAGAGGCACAAAGTGGGCAGCTGCCCCCGAGTTTCGCTCAGGCCCTCCGTCACAGTTGGCATCTTGGATAGACGTAGTACGGAATTGGGGACCCTCTGGTGATATACCAGTACTGCAGAATCGCATCCGGGAGCTTCTTGCAAGGGACATTAATCTTGTTAGCATAATGCAAGTGATGTTGATCCGGCGGATGTTGCCGTGCCAACGATGGCCTCTCCGGATGTGGGAGTTCAATCCGGAGGGTCCACGGACCATCAAGCACTTCTTCGGCCTGAAGCTCGAAGAGATATGCAAATTATTCTTCGGACGGAAAGTAAAGTGCCCGGACACCACAGAGGATGCGGGCCTAAGCTGTAATCGCCTAGATACCCAAGTAAGTAGCTTTGATGCCAGACACCCTGTTTTGTATTTGTCACGATTGTTTGTTCTGAAAATCATCCGTGGCCAGGAATGGCTCAGCAAGGCGGAGAGAATCAGGTGTCCGGCGCCACTTCCCGAAGGCTCGCCCGCTCCCACCATGGCCAAGATGCTTGACCGAGTACTCAGCAGGATGCCCTCGGGGAAAGACAAGGGGAAGGACGAAGAATCCGAACCCCACACGCTATGCATCCGAACCGGGGGAATTGTTACCTCCCCTAAGGAGGATAGTCGGGAAGGGGAGGCTAAGGCCTCCTCCCCGCGCGGGAAGAGGAGGGCTGCCTCCGAAGACTCAGAGACGGAGATGCCCAAACCTGGGAAAAAGATAACACCAGGGGGCTTTTCCCCAACGGGCACCCTCACCGCAGCGTACCCACCAACGGGCCAGCCCTCCACCGAGCTGTAAGTTAATTTTTAATTCGAAGGTACTGCGTTCCTCCTAGATCAATAACCAGGATTTGTCTTTCGCAGTCCGGCTAGCTGCTCTTCTCAACAGAGTTCGTCTCCGGGGGATCTTCCTCCGGAGATGATGGCGAGCGAGACCCCACCCACCTCTCCGACTCACAAAGCGGGCGATGCTGAGGTGTCGTCACGGAGGAGTCCGGATCTGCCCCCCTGAGCCCGGAGCATTTGGCTCCTACGAGGGGCGATGGGAAGGGTCCGGCACAGTTCGATGTCCGGTCGGACGTACCGACGGGCCTACTGGAGCGAGCTGCGCTTTCGGAGGAGCACCACCCATTAATGAGCGCAGTGCTCAGGAAGATTTCCTCCGCTACTAGTGGTTTGAATGAAGCGTTTACAAGTTTGCTCAGGGGATTTGAGGTATGAAGTGAAGAATACACTGTTTTTGGCTGTGAGGCACGCGTTAGGTGTGCTCCATATAGATAGTAGCCCCTGAGACACTGGTTGACCGCCCTATGGGGCAAATGGGGGATCATAAATAAATGATTGTGCTATAAATATGTGCAGGTACCTGTGAGTCCGCCACCCGACCAGTCCGTGGAAGTTTACGAACCGACGGGCAGATTTGATCGATTGATGCGATATCACTTTGGTGAGCGAGCAGCTGGACAAGTCACAAGGTATGTGCTCTGCCTTCCTTTGTATAGGAAAATATGGAGGCGGCACGATATTAATATAATATGTGTAACACCCCAAAAAATTTGGTCTTGTTTTATTAATTAAAATTTTTCCAGGAAGTTTAACTTTCCTTTTCTTTGTTTTCTTGATTTCAGAACCATTCTTTTCTTGGATTTTTATGGAGTTTTACCCCAAGTGAGAACTTTACAAATGTTTTGTTGGACTTGTGTGCCCTCTCAAGTAAAAACTTTTCTTTTATCAGTTACATAGTTTATTACTCATAATCTTTATTTTTCTTGAAAAATGGTTTCCCATGATTTTATGCTCCTATTTGTACTGCAACCCTTTTATAAACTCTTTCAAAAATCCCACCAAAATTTGGAGATGTCATATGATGTTTTTAAACCACTTTTATGCAAAAATATCTTCTGTCCCTTGGAAATTTTGAGCTCTACACCACTCATTCAAATATGGTCCAGTGGACAGATTTGCGCTGCAGCCTATTTAAATATTTCTTTAGAGCCTTCACCAAAATTATGGGAGATCAGTGGTAGCATGCAATTCAGAATTTTGCAAAAACCTAGTGATATTATTTGGAGAAATTGAGTGAATCAACCTCTTTCCTATTCTGGTCCAACTTGAGGATTTGTACAGCAACCACATTTTTAATTGCTCCTTTATCCTTGATTTCTTTTCCTACTTGTAGTCCTCCCTGATAAACCCCTAAGTCCAGGAGCATGCACCCATTGGATCATTTTTGGTTCATGAAGTAATGCCATTTATCTCCTGTCCAGAATTGAAGTTTTGCAAAACTTGCACTAGCAAGTTTGTGCTTTGGACAAACTAACTTCACCACCTTCTTATGCATCTAAAGAGACCCCAGTCTGGAAGATTTGGCCACTCCAAGAAATGCCTAGATGCCTGTGGCATTTTGTCAAACACCTTGAGAGCATGGACAGATTTGGCATGAGTTCTTGTTTGCACTATGAACTTGGTCTCCAGGCCAAACCACCTTGTCCCTTGATCTCCCCTCTATCACTAACCTAGTCCTGTTGCTTGCTAACTTCACCCGAGACCTCTAGCCTGCCCCGGCATTTTGTCAAGCACGTTCCGTGCGTGCTCTGGGCGCGAGGAGAGCACGCGTTTTGCACGTGCCACGCCGAACCGGCGCTCGCGCTACTGGTTTTGCCCTCACTGCAGAGCCGCCACACTCCCCTACTCATCGCAACACGCCAAGCAGCCTCGCCACGTCTCCCAAGCAGGCCAGAGCTAGCCGCCACGGCCGCCCGGCACACCTCGCCAGTCGGCGCCGCCGAGCCTCTCCCGCCGCCACCGCCTCCTGAACAGCATGAGCTCATCCTGGCGTGTCCCCTAGCGCTCGCCGCCGCCACGCGCCTAGCTACAGAATGGCGGTGCGCCGGTGACCTTATCCGCGCCACCATCGGAACCGACCCGATCGCCTATTTAAGGAGCCCCGGCTCGACCCGCAAGTTGAGCAGTCTCAAGCCATCTCCCTAGGACCCCATTGGCAGCCAATCGACCCGGGAGGTCTCCTTCCCCATCTCCGGCAACCTCAGCCGTCGCCCCTGCCCCAGCCATTCCGGCGCCACCAGGGCCTCCCCCTCTCCACTCTCATCACCAGGAGCCCACTCTCCCCCTCGTGAGTCCATCCCCCTGCTCAATTGTGGTCAGGACCGCCGAACTAAAACTCACTTTGCTCTGACGCCACCATCATCTCATTGCGGAGCTTCGCCACGCAGCTCCGTCCACCGAGACCAAAATGACCACGGTAGGACCGCCTCGATCCCTGAGACCTTGGTGGCCTCGGTTTCGAACAGTGCCACTGTTCAAGGCGAAGCCTCATGGAGCCCGCCCTTCAGGCCGGGCAGAGAAAGAAGAGGGAGGAAGACCAATCAAACGACCCAAGGGCGGCGGGCCCACTGTCGAGAACTCCACGCACGGTCCACGCTGGATAAGTGGAGGCGTTTCGAATCACGCCTTGACGTGTACGTTTATTTTCGAATCGTTTTCTTTTTCTGTTTTATTTTAAATAAAAGATTTTTGACCAAAACTTTGACTGGCTATATCTTTTTAATCATAACTCCAAATGAGTTGATTCTTTTTCCTACCTCTCTCAAATATTGTATAGTTTATTTTAAGATTTATTTTAAAAAAATACAGACAACTTTTTTGTGCTGTTTTTAAAGTATGTGTTGTTTGAATATTTTTTTGAAAATAGGATTTTTGGAGGAGAGGAGAAAACTTTTAAAAGTTTTGGAGAGCACCTCACCCCTCCACAACTTGAAGGCAAGCCTTCTGAACCCCGGCATAATATTTTTGGTGTGTTAGTCGACACGTTTATAACACCACCTTATTTCAGAGAACTTGTTATTTCATGTGATATGATCAATTGCATGGGTGCAAATTAGTGTTTTCCTTGCTGTTAGAAATGAATATACTTGTGATGGTAATCATCCTCATGTGCCTTGCATGCATGCCGGAAAGGAATCCGGGAAAAACCTCTGCCTTGGGTAGGCATGAGTTTGTCGCCGTCTCCGTCGGAACGGTTATGTCCGGTATGGCATAGTAAGGTATAATGAGTGTTGATTTTGTTGGTTGAAATATTTTTGTGATACATGTCATACAAGGGATTTATAAACCTCCTGAGTTGACCGTTGATCGAGTCTTGTTCCGGTAACCCCCATACTGGTTTCGTGCTGCCACTTGTCCCTACCATAGGTAGGGTACGGGTCAGTAAGTTGTCAACCCCTTTCCTAGCACACACCGTACAGAGAGGCCATGGTGGAAGATACCGGAGGCATCCGGTAGGCATGTCACCTGGTCCGGGAGCATGGGTGTTTTGGTTGTAGCCGAAGGGGTAGCTCCCCTAGTTTGCGCGCAGTATAAATTTTGTGATCCCATGTTACGTCGAGGTTGTAGCCTCCCCACTTAAAGTTTCGCTTAACGGGTGTCGTTGGTGATTCCAGACACCGGTAAGTTAGGCTGGTGTGTGTGGATAGGTGTGTTTTTAATTAAAAGGCCATAGACGAAATTAGTCCCGATGGACTAAAGGAATCCGTTACTCGTGGGTAAAGAGTACACCCTCTGCAGAGATTAAACCTATTCGAATAGCCGTGTCCATGGTTAAGGATTACAGTCTGGGATGGGTCAAGTGTCAGTTAGTGTCGGTCTTCGAGGAGAAACGTTAAACCGTAATCGGATCATGACTTGTGACTTATGATGATCATGATTATTATTTGTTGTGGACTAACCCATTATATCATTTGAATTATTGAGTATCCTCGGGGCGGTTCTACCTCCCGGTATTCACCGTGATTATTTATAAGCCCTTTATGTGGTGTCGCCGAGACGCCTTGATCGCGTGGCATGCTTGTTATTCATTTACTTCATAAGCCCTTTATGCGGTGTCATTTGAGGCATCGATCGTGGCATGCTTGTTATTCATTTACTTTATAAGCCCTTTATGTGGTGTCACCGAGGCCTTGATTGTGGCATGCTTGTTATTCATTTACTTTATAAGCCCTTTATGCGGTGTCGCTGAGACGCCCGACTGTGGCATACTTGTTATTCATTTACTTTATAAGCCCTTCATGCGGTGTCGCTGAGACGCCCGACTGTGGCAAACTTGTTATTTATTTTACTTTATAAGCCCTTTTTGTGGTGTCGCTCAGACGCCCTACTGAGGCATGCTTGTTACTTACCATCAATTCGAGACGTCGCTTCAGACATCCGAATGGTGCATTTTATTCCTACTCTGTCATTACATATTCATTGTTACATATTAGTAACCTGCTAGCATGCATCAAGGATTTTACTTTTTATGGCTGACATTGTGATCATAGAATATTTTCATAGCATAATTATCGGTTGTTATATTATTCCAGTGTTCTCAATGTTTGCGAGTACATTCAAAAGTACTCACTGGCTTGTCCCTGGCTATTGTCTTGGCCAGATTTCTTGCGTGGAGAGGAGCGTTGCGATGACAGCCCCGGAACCTAAGCAATGGTGATAGCAGCCTCGCGATCAACCACGAACCGCTTCCGCCATCAACTGTTCCTGTGGAAAAATGGAGTCCCATAGACACTGATGATCCACGAACCGCTTCCGCCATCAACCACTAGAAACCATTTGTTGTACTCACAGACCAGAATAGTATTGTACCACATATTTGGTATTTTTGCTTGGAATTTCTATATCAAGTTGGTGCCTCATCAGCTGACAGTAATCCTGGGGCTGGTGAGCACAACGGCCATTTTCTGGAATTTATTACCCGGAAAACCGGTCGTCACAATATGTTCGGACTGCAGATGGTGCTGCTGCCATGGAGGCCCTGAGGGCAGAACTTGTCCAAGCCAAGGAACAAGCTCGGGTTAGCAATACGTCTGCCCTAAACGCGACCGTGGAACTGAGATCCGAACAGGCTGCTCGTCGCCAAAGAGAGGAAAGGATGGCCGAAATGGCTATTGAGTTAAAAAATGCCGCTGACCGGTATGAGCTCCTTAAAAAGGAGCATAAGGATAGCTTGGACGAGCTCGACAAGGCACGCAATGCCACCAAGGAAATATGGACCGAGCTCAGGGGTGCGCGGGAGGAGCTTCAACAGGCGGTAAAATCGTGGTGGAGGTTCCTACTTGCTGCGGACGAAGTTTCTCGATCCGACGACGCTCCTGGATGGTATTTGGAGTCCAGCGGACGCCATCACGGATTTGGCGAAGAACGGCGGTGACGCTGCCAAGTTCTTCGATGGTCAGGGTGATAAGGAGGTGGAGAAGCTTTTCTGGTCGCAATTCAATGCTCCCACTCGCCCGCTGTCGTTAAATGACAAGATGGCTGCTGTAGCAGAGCTTCACAGGCTGTCTGGTCTTGCAATGCGGTCTGTAATAGACCATCTTTGGCCGGAAGGGCCTAAGCCGGACAGTTACTTTGGCTTGGTGCAGTAGTTCCTTGGGGCCGTGCATCGGATCGACGCCGTGAGGAGGTCGGCGTGCATAGAGGGTGCACGGATGGCTCTTGCCCGCGTTAAAGCCTATTGGACGGATATGGAGGCCAATATTATAGCGACCCAAAATCCGGCGAGGGGCCAGTATCCGGCCGAGCACTACTTGGTGAAGGTCACAGAAGGTGCCCGCCTAATACAGGCGTAGTGCTCGAAGAATGTCTTATTCGAGTGATGAGTCGAATCATTGTAAAAAACAATGTTAGTTTGGCTATAAGGCTATATTTATACTTTTTGCCTGAAAGTATTATTGTGTCCCTTTGTGTGGCATATATATATATATATATATATATATATATATATATATATATATATATATATATATATATATATATATATATATATATATATATATATATATATATATATATATATATATATATATATATATGAATGTTTAATCCGAAAGATAGCGATCGTTATTTCATCCCCACGCAGCAATGCGGGGTGTTCCAAAAAATGCTTAATCACACTTGATCCAACGTCTTGGTCCATGAAGGAGGTGATCGCACGTCGAACTAGGCAACCGGACTATATAGCTGTAACACTTTCGCTTAGCCATGGAGTCTAAAGTTGGGGCTACTATGTAGCCCCGGTACCTTCGCGTGCATCCGAATCGGTAGCGTGTGTACATAACCGGAAACGGTCCTTCGTTAATCTGGAGGATCCTAAAGATCCCGATGAGTCTTCAGTGGTTGAACAGGTCTCTCGTTGTATCATGACATCAGTTTTGGCTTTCTCTCTTGAGGTGCTCGTCCGAATAACCAGGGCACAATCGCAGTAGTTCTCCTTTGGCCACCTTAGCCGATAGTAACGGAACGTAATGCGGCAAACCCAGGAGCCGGGCAAACCCAACATTTGACCAAAGACATGATTCGGAGCTGCTGCATATAAGGCCAAACTCGTGACGCCGAACACTCCCGAAGGTGTTTGGACTTTATAATAGTCGATGGGCTCAAGAATGCCCATTCGTTATAAACCCTATTTTTTCAGGTACGTGTGTTAATCTGTCGTGGCTAGATGCCAAAAACGGCAGTATCCTCTGTGGGTATGGAACCCATGGGATGGTTAAACAACAAGAGGCAATAAAAAAGGTTTACACAGGGGCTTAATCTAAAAAGAAATTTGTTGAATGGGGCCTTACTGCACGTCTCCGCCTTTGTCTCCGTTGTGCCGTATGCTTGAAGGGTATCGCGCGAACGTTGTCTGTGGAAAAAAGTGAAAATCGTAGAAGAGTACAACGTAAGTATGCGGTGGGTAATAAAAAGTGTAAGATGTTGGCCTGCCCATAAGGTTGACCCAACTGTGGGACTGTGTTAAGTATTTATAGCCCCTGGTGTCCACTATGGGATTACATATACGGTGCCCTGGTTCAATTTTATCCGGGCGACCGGACTCGTCTAGCCGAGTCTGTGGTCTTTAATGATCAGTCATGTTTTCTGATGTTGGAGGCCGCTTATAGTCCGGCCGCGAGGGCCGTCGCGTGTTCCTCTGCGCGTGACGAACGCTCTGTTAGTCCGCTAACGGTGATGACGCCACGTGGACCGGGCATCTTAAGTGTAAGGTAGCCATAGTGCGGCAATGCGTTGAAGCGGTCGAAGGCCATTCTTCCGAGTACTGCGTGATGGTCGCTTTGGAAGGCGCGATGATGAATAGTAGTTCTTAACTCGAGTTGCACAGAGGCGAATGTTACCTCCAGCAGGACGGAGCCTCTGTGGGCTTCAACGCTGGTATCACCCCTTCAAAGGTGGTGTTGCTTTGGTTAATTCCGGATGGGTCTATCCCCATCCTGCGGACAGTGTCCTCATATATTAAATTGGGACTGCTGCTGCCATCCATAAGGACGCGGGTGAGACGGTATCCGTTGATTATCGGGTCAAGCACCAAGGTCTTTGATCCTCCGCGTCGAATACTAGTTCGGTCATCCAAGTTATCGAAAGTGATCGGATAAAGCATCCACTGGTTAGGCGTGAGTACGATGGGCTCTATATCGGCGCCGCGTCTCTGCGCGTGCGTGCCCCCTCATGGATGTGTGAGTCGCATGGATCATGTTCCTGCTTTAACCTCTGGCGGAATTTTTACGTCCTTCGGTGTTAGGGTGGCGAGGTTCATCTTCGCCTTCACTTGGTGTTTCCCTTTCATTGTGTTGAATTTAATTTGCCGACCTGCTTGAAGACCCAAAGACTCTCTCGTGCGTGTGGTTTGCAGGTTTGTCAGGGGTGCCATGAATTTGGCATAGTCTATCTAGGACTCTATTCAGACCGGACGGTCCCTCTTTGCTGCCTTTAGATGGCTTGTTTTGCTGATTAGGTCGAGAGCCCCTGAATCCGGCATTAACCATCGTGTTATCCGGGCTCTCTTCGTTGTTTTGGCGTTTGTGTTTATGACACCGTGGTTTCCCGTTGCCATCCCTTATTTCAGATGTGCTGGGGTCGCTAGTGCCTTTACGGGCTAGCCAGCTGTCTTCTCCCGCGCAAAAGCGGGTCATAAGGCTTGTTAGGGCTGCCATTGTCCTTGGCTTTTCTTGGCCGAGGTGTCTGGCGAGCCACTCGTCACGGATGCTGTGTTTGAATGCCGCTAAGGCTTAGGCATCCGGACAGTCAACAATTTGATTCTTCTTAGTGAGGAATCTGTTCCAAAACTTGCGGGCGGATTCTCCGTGCTGTTGGACTATGTGGCTTAAGTCATCACCATCCGAAGGCCGGACATAGGTCCCTTGAAAGTTGGCCATGAAAGCATCCTCGAGTTCCTCCCAGCTCCCAATTAAATTTTCGGGGAGGCCTTTTAACCAGTGCCGAGCTGGTCCCTTCAGCTTGAGGGGGAGGTATTTGATGGCGTGAAGGTCATCCCCACGAGCCATATGTATGTGCAGGATAAAGTCCTCGATCCAGACCCCTGGGTCTGTCGTTCCATCGTATGCCTCTATGTTCATAGGTTTAAAGCCCTGTGGGAATTCGTGGTCCAGTACTTCATCTGTAAAGCACAGGGGGTGAGCAGCCCCTCTGTATCTGGATGTGCTGTGGTGGCGTCGGCTGTTGTTGTGTCCGGTCTTTATTCCGGACTGGTATTCGATTGGCGTAATCGTTTTGGCGACCATAGTCCTTCGCCGGGGTGCTTCCTTTGGATCCATAGATGGACCTGGCCGCGCCAGCTTTCTTATTTAGGTGTTCATGTGGATCGGTAGCCGCTTTGTTACGGTTGTGAAGTGGTACAGCTTCGTCATCGAATTCTGGCAGTAGCTTGCGTTTTGGATAGCTCTTTGTATGGCGATCATCGCCATATCTTTCTTCAGTGTCTAGCACTTTATTCCATCTATGGTTGAGCGTTTCCTGTGCGGCCTTGAGCCGTTGCTTCTGCTTATTTATACTTCTTGCGGTGGCCATAAGCTTTCTGTGGAGGTTATCTCGTTCCACGTGTTTTTCCGGGATTGCATCATTATCCGGACTGTTTTCCTGTGTTGGTTCGTTTTGATGACCTTGTCCGTCGGGATCATTGTCCTCGGGCGTCTGCTCCGAACTATTGTCAGGGTGACCTGATTCGTCCTGCTCAATCGCTGGGTCCGTATGGTCGTTGTTGCCTTCGGAGTTGATTGTAGCATCGATCCCCCTGGCGTTCTTTTCACTATTTTTACTGTTGCTGGACTTAGAACGGCGTTAGCGCCGTCACTTTGGCTTTTGTCCGGGTGTTTTATCGTCCGGATTGTCGCCTTTGTCCTCTTTGGGCGTGTCCACCATGTATACGTCGTGTGATGAGGGGGAAGTCCAGCGCCCCGTAGATTCCGCATCTTCTCCTGCATCGTCGTCCATACCGTCGATGTCTTCGGAGTCGAAGTCAGGCACGTCGGTTAAATCATCGACCGTGGCTATGAAGTGGGTGGCGGGTGGGCAACGAATTTCTTCATCTCCTGCTTCCCACTCGAACCGGACGTAGTTTGGCCTAGAAATTTCTATTAAAGAGAGATTTTTCAACGAGTTCAGCATGTCGCCAAAGGGCGAGTGCCGAAAAATGTCGACGACGGTGAACTCCATTACCGGGGCCCATCCTGGCTTGACCGGCTCGGGAGTGCGCGGTCCGGACTCAACATCCGGATACGAATCCGGTGGTTTGGAGTGATAGGCCAGCCTAGAGGTAAGGCCCGTGTTTGGCTCCAACGCCGATGAGTGCGCGACCTGCGGGACGGGGTCCAGCCCTCCGTCCTTAGGCAACGCAGCCTGCTCTGGATTTAGGTCTGAGGCTAAAGTAGGGGTGGCACCCTGAGCTTCATCCGACAGCAGGTCTAAGCCATGCTCGTCGTGACTGTCCGGTATCGCGTTATTGGCGACGGTTGAAGGAGCCATCGAGCCCAGCAGCGACGACACAGAGGAACTCTCAATGAGAGCACCAATGTTGGTGTCAAAACCGGCGGATCTCGGGTAGGGGGTCCCGATCTGTGCGTCAAGGCTGATGGTAACAGGAAGCAAGGGACATAGATGTTTACCCAGGTTCGGGCCCTCTCGATGGAGGTAAAACCCTACTTCCTGCTTGATTAATATTGATGATATGGGTAGTACAAGAGTAGATCTACCACGAGATCATAGAGGCTAAACCCTAAGAGCTATCCTATGATGGTATGATTGTAATTGTGATCAGCCTTCTAAGGACCAACCTCTCCGGTTTATATAGGCACCGGAGAGGGCTAGGGTTTACATGGAGTCGGTTACAAGGAAGGAAATATAATATCCGGATCGCCAAGCTTGCCTTCCACGCCAAGGAAAGTCCCCTCCGGACACGGGCCGAAGTCTTGAGTCTTGTATCTTCATGCTTCCATAGTCCGTACGTTCTACACAGTCCGGCTGTCCGGATACCCCCTAATCCAGGACTCCCTCAGTACCCCAAGGGCTCGGCTTTTGATCTCATTGGATATTCTGACACTGACTATGCTGGTGATCGTGTGGACCGCAAGTCAACATCTGGTACATGTCATTTCCTCGGACGATCTTTGGTCTGTTGGTCCTCGAAGAAAGCAACTGCGTATCACTTTATCTACTACGAAGCTGAGTACATTGCTGCTGGTTCTTGCTGTGCTCTATTCCTGTGGATGAAGCAAACTCTTAAGGACTACGGCGTCAACATGAAGAATGTGCCTCTCTTCTGTTACAATGAGAGTGCCATCAAGATTGCTCACAACCCAGTTCAGCACTCGAAGACAGAGCACATTCAGATTCGTCATCATTTTCTTCGCGATCATGTGTTGAAGGGCGACATTTCTATTGAGCATGTCAAGACTGAAGAACAGTTAGCTGGTATCTTCACAAAGCCCTTGGATGAGAATAGATTTAGCAAGTTGCGGTGTGAGCTAAATATCTCAGAATCTTCGAATGTTCTTTGAAAAGGACACTCATCCTAACACTTATGCAAAATTGATGACTTAGATGTGCAACACATGAAGAAACGTTTTTCTTCAATCAATGAAGAATAACACTCTAAGTGTGAAGAAATTAAAGAAGAATTTGATTCTCAGAACCCTACGACAATTGTACGTGGTGTCTTAAATTACCATTCCTATACGGTGGGTCACGCCACCACCAAAGTTGAAAATCTTCAATTTGAGTTTTTCCTCAGTATTGAAATTCCTCAGTTGTTCATGTTCTTCAACTTTGCATTGTCTTCTCTGCTTTCCGTCGTTTTTCTTCATTGGCTATATATATATATATATATATATATATATATATATATATATATATATATATATATATATATATATATATGAGTTTATGTCCTCTACAACATTCACTTATGGCTAATTCTTCAAGCTGGTTTTTCTGCTAAGTGAATGTGATCGGACCCTTCCCCCTCTATGCTAAACTCAACCCAATATATTCACAAATTCTTCATGTGCGTTCTATTTGAAACTCGTTCAAAATCTTCATTGTGTCCTTGTCAGCTGAAGAATTTGCGAACGGAACGTTAAAACTTATCTTATCCATAGCTTTCAGCTTTGCCGCTCAAACCGTTCCGCTTCTCACAAAAACACTTATCTATTCACCCACAATCTTACACGATCTCCACATCTCAGTATGTGGGTGACACATGTCAAGCGAATGAGAAGGGTCAGGGGCACGTTCGTCCTAATTTTTCGGGCGAACAGTTTTTCACCGTGGCTATAAATACCCCCTGAGGGAGTCCTGGATTAGGGGGTGTCCGGATAGCCGAACTATCACCGTTGGCCGGACTCCTGGACTATGAAGATACAAGATTGAAGACTTTGTCCCGTGTCCGAATGGGACATCCCTTGGCGTGGAAGGCAAGCTTGGCGATACGGATATGTAGATCTCCTACCATTGTAACTGACTCTGTGTAACCCTAACACTATCCGGTGTCTATATAAACCGGAGGGTTTTAGTCCGTAGGACAAACAACGGTCATACCATAGGCTAGCTTCTAGGGTTTAGCCTCTCTGATCTCATGGTAGATCCACTCTTGTACTACCCATATCATCAATATTAATCAAGCAGGAGTAGGGTTTTACCTCCATCGAGAGGGCCCGAACACAGGTAAAACATCGTGTCCCTTGTCTCCTGTTACCATCCGCCTAGACGCACAGTTCGGGACCCCCTACCCAAGATCCGCCGGTTTTGACACCGACACCCCCCTTCCCTTCCTCACTTCCTTTACTACGCTCGATCGCTCTCTCCAGCTCGAGCTTCTCAAACCCTAGCACCGGCGCTACTTCATCGTCGCCGGTGAGGAAGATCTTCACTGCCTCGACCTCGTCGCTGTCGTACTCGCGCCGGCCGTTGAAATCTTCACTCCACCGTCGCCGTAGCTGTCTTCCTCCACCGAGTTAGGGCGCGGAAGATCTGCACAGACGAACTTCAGTTCTCCACCTCACAGTTCGTCGTGTTCTTCATCCAGGGTAATTAAAAGTTACTTTTATTGCCCTCTTTGATTCGGATGATTTCTACAAAATCTTCAAAGGTGTTTTTCTTCAAATACTCACACACTGAACATCTCACATGTTATCTGTTCTGGATTCGTTTCTCCAAGCAACAATTTTTCTTCAAGATTCCTCAATTGTGTGGATCTTCGATCTATTCAACTCTGGAACCTAAGACAAAGAACGCTTAGTGAAATCCTTCAAGACTCATCTGGTCAAATTCCTCAAACTTGTTCTTTTTACAAAGCCTTCTGAGAACGCATATGACCTCTCCAAATTCCTCGCAGCTATACTCTGTTCACAGGTACTCATGTCCGCTACTGAATCACTAGGTTCTCGTCAACTTAACTCATTTGCAGCATTCCTCGAAGAAAAGTTGCATACTTCTTCAGAGAATTCAATTGTTCAAATTCCTCAACTGAAGAAAATGGCTGATGGAAAGAAGCCACAAAGGGAGGAAAAAGGCCTGAGGTCAATACTGCGTTTGAAATCCCTGATGACATATATGCAGATTATTGAACTCCGGATGAGGACAAGTTTGGAAAAGAGGATAAAAATCAGCGCAAGGTGCGCATCCAGAGGATAGAGATGAGATGGGCAAGAGAGTGGAGGGAGTACAGATATGTTACTCCTAAATACATGAAGAAATTCGCACTCAATCCTCCATCACCAAGACCTCCGTTGGCACCTGGCCAAGAAGCAGATCCCACTAGCCTCAAGCGCGGTGAGGATTATCCTGATGAATGGGCCAAGTGCCAAGCCAAGTTGGCTAGACAAGCCAAAGAAGCAGTGAGGAAATTCAGCGAGGACTCTGCTGCTGCTGCTACCTCTGCTAAGGCCTCTGCTGTCAAGCCGAAGAAGGCCATGTCAAGAAGCCTGCTCACAAGTCAGGTGCTTCTTATTCAATGCCCTCACAGCCAGAATCCTCAAAGCCCTCACGGCCAATTCCTCGCGCAGCTCCTGCTCCTCCGAAATCCTCAGCTCCTCTGCCAAACTCTTCGGCCGCTCCGACAAAATCCTCAGCACCTGTGCATCTCGCCACGTGCCAAAGGACCGCAGGCATATCTATTGCCTCAGGAGCCTCTGCTAGTTCCTCTGCTGCTCCAAGTTCCTCAGCTGGCCCCTCTCTGCTGAAGAAAAAGTCCACTGCTGGACGAGGTCCTCGACCAAGTCCTCACAAGAAGCAGGTGGCCTTCCAAGTACCCTCTGATGATGATGAGGCTGATGATGAAGAACTTACCGAAATCATCAGAGACAGACAAGCCAAGGCAGCTAGTGCCAAAGGAAGCAATGTGCCACTGCTTTTGGATCCAAAGTTGATCCTTGACTATATTGATCTCTAGTACAAGGACCCAAACACTCCTATGCCTGATTTCAAGCTGACTCCTGGACAAAGTAATGTAGTAACTGCCTTCATCCAAGAAGAAAAATGGAAGTATGAGAAGGCCAGGCAGATCAAGAAAGCGCAATATAAGAAGGAGAAATTCCTAAAGAACAATGTTGTCTGTGACAACTGATGAACTAGTGAAGATCCAGGCTGAAATCAAAGGCCTCAGTGATGATTTCAACACTTACTATGTTGATTGGCAAGGAGCGAAGGTTAGGTTTGTGAAACTGACAGAGAAGTTCACTTCAAAGGTTGAAGCTTCATCGCAACCAGAAATTCCTCAGGCTGTCGCATCTTCTCAGCCTACTGAAGAACATTCCAGCACCGCTGATGAAAATCAGGTTGCTGAAGAAAATGTGAGTTCCAGGGCTGATGACTGCATTCCAGCCGCTGAAGAAATTGCTAGGGCATCCACTACTGGTGTGTCTGAAGAAAATGAAGAGGTCAGGGCAACTACATCAGTTGTGCCTGAAGAAAATCAACCACATTCCTCTACTCCTCCTGCGCCTACTCCAACTCCAATCCTTCCATCTGCATCAGATGTGAATAAGACCAAGGCTGCAGAGCGTGCAGCTGTGAAGAAAAGGAAAGCATCAGCTCCATCAGATTCTTCAGCTTCGAAGAAGATGAAGCCCTTGACCAGCTCACTTGCAAATCCTATTGATGTTGTTCCTCTCAAAGCCATGCCATCAAAGGAAATTGTACCATTTGATGAAGAATATGTGATCCCTAGCGGATCTGATGAAGAAACTCCTTCTACTGCTATGTCAGAGCAGATGGATGAAGAAATTGAAGTGGATGAAATCCCTTCAACTCCAGCTGTTTCCTCGCCTATTCCTCAGTTTACTGCTGAAGAGGCTGGCGTTGAAGAAATGGAAGATGAAGATGTGGACATTGGCTATACCATACCAGTGCTCAATGATGACTTTTGGGAAAGTCAGCACCCCAACTCTCCACTCTTCAAACCATTGCAGCAAATCCCTCAGTCCCCCGCACAAACTGTTCCATTGGGCACTGAAGAAAATCAACCCACTTCGTCTATACGTGAAGAAATTCCAACCACTAGTGTTGAAGAAACTGCTGCTGCTGAACATCTGAAGACACAAACTGCCACTGAAGAGGAACCAGAAATTCCTTAGCCTGGAGAACCTGAGATTGCTATTCCTGAGGTTGTGATGCAACTCACTGACACTCCTCTGCCCAAGCCAAAGGATCCATTCTCCAGGAAGCAAAAATTCAAAGCTAATGATTTCTTCGGCGAGCATGTATTCTTCACTGACTACAACCCCTATGACTCTGCTCGCATAAGGAAGAGGTGTTTCTGGACTGCCAGCCAGCCAATTTCTATTCCTCAATGTTGTTCAAAAAAGACAAAGTCTTCGATCATGCGCACATTCCTCACGTGGATATGGAATCTTTGCCGTTCTTCGTGCCAGTCCTCAGTGTTCTTCATGACGCTGGACTGTTAAATTTCTGCACTGACATCTGTGATTGGAATGAAGAAATCATTCTTCAATTTTATGCAACGCTGCACATCACCGGAGACTCTAAAGATATGAATTCATGGGTGCTGGACTGGATGTCTGAAAACACTCACTACAAGGCACCAGCTACTGAATTGCTTCGTGCTTTACCGCTCAGTCCTCCCCTTGAAGCTGCTCGTAGCGTCTACAGCGAACCTGAGCTTACATATCACTACATGCAAGTGCTGATGAAGCCATCGAATCCAGGTCAGGCCTCACGAACCAAATTCCTCGTGAAGGAATTACTATATGTGTCTCGGACTGTCTATCGCATTTTGACGAAGACATTGAATCCAATCAAGGGCCATGACTCGAATGAAGAAGAGGTCGTTGGCATCATGAAGAATCTGCTTTTCAATATCATTCATGGCATTCCCGTCAACTTCCATGATTTCTTCATGAGGACTCTGGCCAATGTCGCTATGTCACCGTTTGAGCTGAAGCCTTATGCACCTTGGATTATGAGATTCATCAGAACAAGGTCTTCACTCAACTACAAAGCTGATACACTGAACCATTGCAGCTACTTGCCTCCGATTGAAGTCCTCAAACGGACATATTCCTCAGCTGATGACAAGGGCAAGGCTGCTGCTGTTATAGATGAAGGAATTTGTACATTGGATGGTCAATTCCGCAAGGCTGCATCCTACTCAACCAATGACGACTCTGCCACTCATGACTCTGCCGCCAACACAACCAAGCAAAATCCTCAACACACAGCACCCAGGGTGATGACTGATCGTGAGCTTCTCCCCAGTCTTCATCAGAAGGTTGATCGCAATCATAAATGGGTCAAGCGTCAGTTTGGTTCAATTCTTCACAACATGACTACTACCCACAATGCAGTGAGGAAAAACCACTACTACCTCCATGAAACCTTCAACCGCACCTGGGCTGTTCTGTCCCATGTCTATAGCACAGAAAATCTGAAGAAAATGGGTCTCAAGGAAGACTTTCACTGGTCTGCACCTCCACCGAAGAAATACAAGAAGGTCAAGGTTCCTTCCTTGGTGGCCAGCTCACATTCTTCATCGTGCGTCACCGATGAGCATGAAGACTTGGACGACATTGTGGCAGGCCCAACATCAACACACGACCCCAACAACGTTGGCGCTCCTTCATCAACTTGATATTCTTCAGGGGCGTTAGTCCTCATTTTCGATCCTTTTGGTCATTCAATGACAAAGGGGGAGAAATTTGAGTTAGTCTTCAAGTGGGTCTGTCCTATATGGGCGTTTTTTTCTAAGTTACAACTCTCGTTCTTCTGATGACTTTGTTGGATCGAGTGGTAAACTTAAACTCTATGGTGGCCTGATACTTCTGTTGTGTTTTTCTGCATGCTTATTCCTCATTAATGTTTATGCACGCATGCTGAATTACATCAGTCACCATATTTCATCATGCATTTCAAATTCTTCATATAAATGACAAATGCGTGTATGAATTACAAGATATAGGGGGAGATCTCCATGATTCAACTCTTCAAGTGTGCATTGCTTCAAAAGCAAATTCCTCTCTATGCACATCTTCAGGGGGAGTTCTTCTATATCTTGCAATCAAATTCCTCAATTCAGTATTTACACGTCATATGTTTATCCCCGTTGAGAACTTAACATATATTGTCATCAATCACCAAAAAGGGGGAGATTGTAAGTGCATCTAGTGCCCCTTAGTGATTTTGGTGTATTGAAGACTTATAGGTTAAGGGACTAATGTGTTTGTGAGTGTATATAGGTCTATAAGTCTATGAGGAGTTTCATATTTACAGAGAAAGTCGACCCCTAAAAATGAAGTTCTTCGACTAAAGACTTTGGATTTCTGAAGACTTTGAAAGTGAAGAAATTGGTGTGACCTTGAAGACTTGGTATTCATTTGAGGAACATGAAGCGTAAAGACTTTTGTTTTCATAGTTTCATTTTCTCTTTCTTGAGTCGTAGGAAACACCGCACTGTTAAAAGGGGTCGAGGAAATACTAAGGAAAATTTCCATGTGATGCTCAACTCAAAATCCTACACCTACCAATCCCATCGAGTGAAGCCATTGGAAATCTCATACAGTTCAGTCATATTCTTCAGTGACAGAGACGAAGTTCTTCGGTCTCTCGAGAATTTGTTACAGCTGAGGAGTTAGGAATTCGCCGGTCATGGATTGCCTACACAGTGAGGAACATGATAGCCCTGAGGAATTTGATACTCAAATTTCCGACCGTTGCTGTGATATGCGCCAGCTGTTCCCAAAATATCTTATCCACCTGACGGTCATATCATTTAAGGGCATTTATGTCTTATCATGTCGGGCTGCTCCCTAGGCTATAAATAGCCGCTCCCTACAACCACTAGCTGGTTGGCTGCTCCGAGAGAAACTGATACTTGTCATTTGAGAGCATCCCATCCTCCGAGGACTTTGAGCGAAAATCATCGAGTGAGGAAAAACCCAAACCCAAACACCTACAAAACCAAAGTGATTGAGCATAACTGAAGAGATTGATCCTGCGTGGATCCGACGCTTGTTACCTTTGAAGACTGTGCTTCTTCCAGATGGTTAGGCGTCATGGTCTAGGGCATCCAAGAGGAATTGTGGATCACCGAGTGACCGAGTTTGTGAAGGTTCGGAAGTCACCTGAAGACTTACCACGAGTAATTGGACGAGGTCTGTGTGACCTTAGTTCAAGGAGTATATGATGAGGACTGTGTGTCCAGGACTGGGTGTCCTCAGGTTTAAATACCTAGCCGTTCCAACCAGATGTACAACTGAGACAGCAGTTGGAACTGGTCTACCAAATCATCGTCTTCACTAAGCCTACTTGTTCTATTTCCTCAACTCTTTCATTTCCTCATTACTGTGTTGTGTGCTTGTCATATCTGTGTTTGAAGACTTTGACTGAAGACTTTCTCAATTCCATTAATTCAATTTCTTAAGTCTATATGTCTTCATCCTATGTTATCATGTGTTTACGCTTTCTGTACTCTGTCCTTGTCTTCATTTTATCATGATGACCATGCTTGTGTTATGTTACGTTTACTTCTGAGTACTTATTCCGCTGCAAGTAGTTCTTCGCTAAGGAATTTCCTCACCGGCAAATTCCTCAGTGAAGAATTCATAAAAATCGCCTATTCACCCCCCCTCTAGTCGATATAACGCACTTTCAAAATCATTTTAATCCAATGCACGGTTGTTGAGTTATTATATACATGAACAAGGAGGGTCAATTTGTAAAACAGCCATTCTCTGCCTAATTAGCAAATTCGCACAAGGGAAAAAACATGACACAGGCCGAAACTGAGATCTGGCCTAGGGCGCGAGGGAGCTGCTCACATCGGGCCAAGGCCTGGCCTGAAATAGAGGAGGAGAAGGGCCGGCCCAGGGGATGGAGTTGACCGATCCACGCACGCTGGGACGGGGTCAACACAGGCGAGCGAGGCAGAGGCCCGAGCAGGCGAGCACCTGCTCGATCCAGAGGATACAGAGGCCGCGACGGGTGCACAAGAGGTCGGGGATGGATGGGTTTATGGCGGAGGCGGTGAGATACAGCGGCCTCCGGCCGGATCTGGTGCGGAACGACGGCGGGGACCTGCGTGGGAGCTCCACAGGGGCAGTGGCAACTACTGTTACCTGAAGAAAGGAGGGAGAGAGAGATTCAGAGAGGGAACCGGGGAAGGAAGCGGAGAGAGATGGCGGAATAGGGGCTTCCTACCGGTGTCATGAGGAACTCCGGTTAGGCGACATGCTGCGGGTACTACTCATCGGTGGAGGAGACGGAGAGGACGGAGTAAGGCGGCGGCAGAGCATCTAGACGCGGGAACACGAGCCCCTCTCAACGGCCATGGCGGAGAGCTCCTGAAGAGATCATCCATGCCAGGGCTGTTGTAGGACTTCCTGAGAGAGAGTATTCGTGAGGGAGAGATAGGGAAAGGAGAAGGACGAGAAGGAAATAGAGGAGGGACATGGCAGTCCTGCTGGTTCTGGTCATTGGTTGCGGAGCCGACGAGGCCGTGATCAGCATGAGGGCGCTGTTGTAGCTGCTTGGGTGGCCAGCGGCTAGCGGTGCGAGGACGGGTGCCCTCGGCACTTGGGCAGAGGAGATCGGGTGCTGGTTGGTTTGGTGGATCGAGGGGATCAACTAGCGAGTCGCTGGTCGGGTGGGGAAGGATCCCGAGGTGGGAGGAGACAGGAGGAGTGGCGGCGGCGGGCAGGGTCAAAGCTCCTAGGTTTTAGGGTTAGGCTAGATTAGGTATGGGGTTGGTTTATCTATATGATAGTGTGGTGGGTTTAGTCCGTCCGATCGTAATCAGGGGTCGAGAATAATAAACTACGGAAGCCCAAATAAGAAGCCGAAGATATTTTAAGGATGTTTGGGGATGATCCGGATCCATCAGTCACGATTGCCCGGGTTGGGTTCGGGACATCTTTCAGCACGCACACGAGGGGGGTTTGAGAGAGGTCGATAAAGACAAGGGGACTTGACAAAAGGTCAATGGAGACAGAGAGAAGCGACACTATGAACGTCTACAAGTTTTATGAAAACATGCAGATGCAATATGCATGATGACATGATGAAATGCAACAACAACAAAAATAAACAGACGACGACAACGAAGAACATGGAAGGCTTCTGGAGCGTTGGTCTCGGGTCGTCACAGTCCTTTGACATCAACAACAAAGAAAGCAGTTGGCAATGTTTTGCTCCCAACAGTGAGCTCCATAGAAATAACACCCTTAGCTTCAGACAAGTCTCCTGAGAACCCACTAATTCCCATATTGGTTTTCATTAGTTCTTCCTGTTTTCGACCCAACTTAGAAAAAACCAATAAAGACATGATATTAACACCAGCATCACCGTGAACAAGCATGCAACCAATAGGCTTACCATCAATGTGACCCTTGATAAACAAAGGCTTTAGGTGTTGTCCATGCTTCTCTGGTTTCTCAAATGTAACACTTTTTGGGCCAAGAACAAGTTCTGCAACTTCAACCTCTTCAGCCTTAGGCACACGAAATTCAACGGGCAACTCAAATACCATATTAATGTCCATATCCATAGGCATATCCTCTTTATCTCTAGATTTTCCATCCATGAACAGGTCATCAGCAATGTTGCCTTCATCTGTAAGTGCATCTAGTGCCCCTTAGTGATTTCGGTGTATTGAAGACTTATAGGTTAAGGGACTAATGTGTTTATGAGTGTACATAGGTCTATAAGTCTATGAGGAGTTTCATATTTATAGAGAAAGTCGACCCCTAAAAATGAAGTTCTTCAACTGAAGACTTTGGATTTCTGAAGACTTTCTGAAGACTTTGAAAGTGAAGAAATTGGTGTGACCTTGAAGAATAGGTATCCATTCGAGGAACATGAAGCGTGAAGACTTTTATTTTCGTAGTTTCATTTTCTCTTTCTTTAGTCATAGGAAACACCGTACTGTTAAAGGGGGTCGAGGAAATACTAAGGAAAAATTTCCAAGTGATGCTCAACTCAAAATCCTAGACCAACCAATCCCTTTGAGTGAAGCCTTGGAAATCTCATACAGTTCAGTCATATTCTTCAGTGACAGAGACGAAGTTCTTCTGGTCTCTGAGGAATTTGTTCCGACTGAGGAGTTAAGAATTCGCAAGTGCGGATTGCCTACACAATGAGGTACATGATAGCCCTGAGGAATTTGAGCCTCAAATATCCTACCATTGCTGTGATACGCGCCAGCTGTCCCAAAATATCTACCCACCTAAGGGTCATATCATTGAAGGGCATTTATGTATTATCATGTCGGGCTACTCCCTAGGCTATAAATAGCCGCCCCCTACAACCACTAGCTGGTTGGCTGCTCCGAGAGAAACTGACACTTGTCATTTGAGAGCATCCCATCCTCCGAGGACTTTGAGAGAAAATAATCAAGTGAGGAAAACCCAAACCCAAACACCTACAAACCCAAAGTGATTGAGCATCACTGAAGAGATTGATCTTGCGTAGATCCGACGCTTGTTACCTTTGAAGACTGTGCTTCTTCCAGACGGTTAGGCGTCATGGTCTAGAGCATCCAAGAGGAAATTGTGGATCTCCGAGTGACAGAGTTTGTGAAGGTTTGGAAGTCACCTGAAGACTTACCACGAGTGATTGGGCGAGGTCTGTGTGACCTTAGCTCAAGGAGAATATGGTGAGGACTGTGTGTCCAGGACTGTGTATCCTCAGGTTTAAATACCTAGCCGCTCCAACCAGATGTACAACTGACACAGCAGTTGGAACTGGTCTACCAAATCATTGTCTTCACCGAGCTTACTGGTTCTATTTCCTCAACTCTTTCATTTCCTCATAACTGTGTTGTGCGCTTGTTCATATTTGTGTTAGAAGACTTTGACTGAAGACTTTCTCAATTTTCTCATTTCAATTTCTTCGGTCTGTTTGACTTCATCATGTGCTATCCTGTGTTTACGCTTTCTGTACTCTATGTTTGTGTTCATTTCATCATGATGACCATGCTTGTGTTTTGTTAGTTTACATCTGAGTACTTATTCCGCTGCAAGTAATTCTTCGCTAAGGAATTTCCTCACCCGCAAATTCCTCTGTGAAGAATTCATAAAAATCGCCTATTCAGCCCCCTCTAGTCGACATAACGCACTTTCAATTGGTATCAGAGCAAGGTAATCCCTTGTTCTGTGTGATTTTGGTTTAACAGCCTGGAGTTTTAGTTATGTCGACCGCAGGTACGAAGACCATGTCATGCCCCATCTTTGACGGTCACGAGTATCCCAAGTGGAAGGCCATGATGAAGAAGCGCCTCATGGCAATGAACAGCAAGCTGTGGACCGTCACTGAGATTGGTCTTACCGATCTGTGCAAGATGGCGGAAGCTGATGACATTCGCAAGTACACCCTTCTCAACCTCACGGGGAAGGACGTCATCTGCTCCTGTCTGTCACAAAATCAGTTCAGGAATATCATGCATCTCGATCATGCAAAGCTTATCTGGGACCGTCTCTCTGAGGTCTATGAAGGTCATCGAACCCGTCATGATCCTTGGTTTGAGGACTTCAAGGAATCTCTCAAAGCGGTGACATTCGAACCAAAATCATCATCCTCTGCACCATGCCTTATGGAAAAAGATGGAAAGGTAACTGAATGCTATCTATCTGAATCCAGTGATGATAAATCTGGTGATGAATTTGGACCCGACTATGTCAAACTTGCTTCCCTTGCCACTAAACGACAAAGAGCTTGGGAAAAAGTTCAATACATGCTAAATAAGAGCGATGATATGTTGGGTGAAGAAATGGATCGCACTAAAACCTTGACTGAAAATCTTCAGAGACTTCACTCTAGGTTTGACAACCTTCAAGGTTATCTTAACACTCACTTATCTGATCATGAGAAGCTTCCTTATGAATTTCTTCAAAGAAAGCAAGATCTGGAAAAGCTAAGAGTGAGTTATAAAGATCTTCAAAATGAACGCGATTCACTTCTTGCTCAACATATCAGCGCTACCCAGGAAGAATTTGTTCCTCCGTGTTTGAAGTGCATTGAACATGAATCTGCTAATTCTTCACCTGAATGTTCAAATGCTTCTTCTGCTACAAATTCTTCACATGTCTCCGCTGTCCCTAATTCCTCATCTGAGGACATTGCTAGTATCACTGATGATGCAGGGCTGAAGGAATTGTATATCACAGGCATGTAAAAAAGCCTCAAAGGGCATCAGACTCTTTGTGATGTGCTTAAAAAGCAGATCCTCAACAGGAACCCTAGGAAAGAGGGTATTGCCTTTGAGAGGAAACTCAATGCTAATGGTACATATTGGAAGCCTGAGCAGTACCCCAAAACCTCATGAGTTGCTGCAAAGGGACCTCTAGTTGATCCATCCAATTTATCTGGCTTTACATGTGAATCTCCTCATTCTTATGATGAGTCATTTGACTCCAACTATAAACTGTTCAAAAATCAAAATGGTTAAGTATTTGCTAGATATGTTGGCACTAACTGCAGGAACGGTTCCCCTATGAAGAAAATATGGGTTCCCAAAAGGTGCCTTGAAAGTCTTCAGGTGAATGTCCTCATGACACCACCTGTGAAGAATAGGAACCCCAGATCAAATTCTTCATATGGACCAAATTCTTCATATGGATCCAAGTCCTCATATGGACCAAATTCCTCACGTGGATCAAATTCCTCAAAAGGATCAAAGTCCTCATATGAATATCATCGAGCTAACACCTTTGTCTCGCAGGGAAGAGCTAAGGGCTATGAATATGAGCATTATTCTTCTAATCATTATGTTCATAAGTCCTCGAAGAATTTCTCTGCTTATGCTAACTCCTCTTATGTGAAACGAAATGGACTGGCTTCTATGCAACCTTTCTCGTATGGAGCTCGCAGAGTGATGAACTCTTTGCCAACCCTTCATATGTGGGTGGTGAAGAAAAATAACTAATCTCTTATGCAGGGTCAGGTCTCCAGACGTGCTCAAACGTCTGAAGAATTTGCTGGAGACCTGAAATTGCCTGAAAGGACGCTGGATAATCATGAAGAAATGAACTCTCATTTCTCACGTCCTCATATTGTTTTATCTGTTCTATTACTTGATGAAATTGATCTAATTAAATTGATGTCATATTCTTCCCTGATGAAGTATATGAGTTCGTAAGCTGCACTAATTCATCTGCAGGATGATCAACCCAAAGCCAATGAGTGGGTCCTCGACAGTGGATGTATGATACGTCTCCAACATATCTATAATTTTTGATTGCTTCATGCTATATTATATTATGTTTTGGATGTTTAACGGGCTTTATTAGACACTTTTATATTATTTTTGGGACTAACCTATTAACCAGAGGCCCAGCGCAAATTGCTGTTTTTTGCCTATTCAGTGTTTCGCAGAAAAAGAATATCAAACAGGGTCCAAACGGAATGAAACCTTTGGGAACGTGATTTTCGGAACGAACGTGATCCAGAGGACTTGGACCCTACTCCAAGAAAGCAACCAGGAGAGCACGAGGCAGGGGGCGCGCCTACCCCTCTGGGCGCGCCCTCCACCCTCGTGGGGGCCACGTTACTCCACCGATGTACTTCTTCCTCCTATATACACCTACGTACCCCCAAACCAACAGAAGCATCCACGAAAACCTAGTTCCACCGCTGCAACCTTCTTTACCCGTGACATCCCATCTTGGGGCCTTTTCCGGCGTCCTGCCGGAGGGGGCATTAATCATGGAGGGCTTCTATATCAACACCATAGCCTCTCCAATGATGTGTGGTAGTTTACCTCAGACCCTCAGGTCCGTAGTTATTAGCTGGATGTCTTCTTCTCTCTCTTTGGATTTCAATACAAAGTTCTCCATGATTCTCGTGGAGATCTATTCGATGTAATCTTCTTTCGCGGTGTGTTTGTAGAGACCGATGACTTGTGGGTTTATGATCAAGTTTATCTATGAACAATATTTGAAACTTATCTGAATTATTTTATGTATGATTGGTTATCTTTGAAGTCTCCTCGAATTATCAGTTTGGTCTGGCCTACTAAATTGATCTTTCTTGCAATGGGAGAAGTGCTTACCTTTGGGTTCAATCTTGCGGTGTCCTTTCCCAGTGACAGCAGGGGCACCAAGGCACGTATTGTATTGTTTCCATCGAGGATAACAAGATGGGTTTTGTATCATATTGCATGAGTTTACCCCTCTACATCATGCCATCTTACTTAAAGCGTTACTCTGTTCTTTTGAACTTAATACTCTAGATGCATGCTGGATAGCGCTCGATGTGTGGAGTAATAGTAGTAGATGCAGGCAGGAGTCGGTCTACTTGTCACGGACGTGATGACTATATACATGATCATACCTAGATGTTCTCATAACTATGCTCAATTCTATCAATTGCTCAACAATAATTTGTTCACCCACCGTAATACTTATGCTCTTGAGAGAAGCCACTAGTGAAACCTATGGCCCCCGGGTCTATTTTCCATCATATTAATCTTCCAACACTTAGCTATTTTTATTGCCTTTTATTTTACTTTGCATCTTTATTATGAAAATACCAAAAATATTATCTTATCATATCTATCAGATTTCACTTTCGTAAGTGACCGTGAAGGGATTGAAAACCCTTTATTGCGTTGGTTGCGAGGTTTTTATTTGTTTGTGTAGGTGCGAGGGACTTGAACGTGGCCTCCTACTGGATTGATACCTTGGTTCTCAAAAACTGAGGGAAATACTTATGCTACTTTACTGCATCACCCTTTCCTCTTCAAGGGAAAACAAACGCAGTGCTCAAGAGGTAGCAAGAAGGATTTCTGGCGCCGTTGCCGGGGAGTCTACGCAAAAGTCAACATACCAAGTACCCATCACAAACTCTTATCACCCGCATTACATTATTTGCCATTTGCCTCTCATTTTCCTCTCCCCCACTTCACCCATGCCGTTTTATTCGCCCTCTCTTTTCGGTTTGCCTCTTGTTCGCTCGCTTCTAGTTTGCTCGTGTGTTGGATTGCTTGTTTGTCACGATGGCTCAAGATAATACTAAATTGTGTGACTTTACCAATACCAACAACAATGATTTTCTTAGCACTCCGATTGCTCCCCTTACTGATATTGAATCTTGTGAAATTAATACTGCTTTGTTGAATCTTGTCATGAAAGATCAATTCGCCAGCCTTCCTAGTGAAGATGTCGCTACCCATCTAAATAGCTTCGTTGATTTGTGTGATATGCAAAATAAGAAAGATGTGGACAATTATATTGTTAAATTGAAGCTATTTCCTTTTTCTCTTAGAGATCGTGCTAAATATTGATTTTCGTCTTTGCCTAAAAATAGTATTGACTCATGGAATAATTGCAAAGATGCTTTTATCTCTAAGTGTTTTCCTCCCGCTAAGATCATTTCTCTTAGAAAAGATATTATGAATTTTAAGCAACTTGATCATGAACATGTTGCACAAGATTGAGAGAGGATGAAATTAATGATACGTAATTGCCCTACAGATGGTTTGAATTTTTGGATGATTATACAAAAAAATTATGCCAGATTGAATTTTGCTTCTATAAATCTATTAGATTCGGCCACGGGGGGGCACTTTTATGGAAATCACTTTAGGAGAAGCTACCAAACTCGTAGAAAATATTATGGTTAATTATTTTCAATGGCACACCAAAAGATCCACTAATAAAAAAGTGTGTGCGATAGAAGAAATTAATGTTTTGAGTGGAAAGATGGATGAACTTATGAAATTATTTGCTACTAAAAGTGTTTCTTCTGATCCTAATGATATGCCTTTGTCTACTTTGATTGAGAATAATAATGAATCTATGGATGTGAATTTTGTTGGTAGGGATAATTTTGGTAACAACGCGTATAGAGGAAACTTTAATCCTAGGCCGTACCCTTGTAATTCCTATAATAATTATGGTAATTCCTACAACAATTCTTATGGAAATTTTAATAATATGCCTTCTGAATTTGAGACTAGTGTTAAAGAATTTATGAATTCGCAAAAGAATTTCAATGCTTTGCTTGAAGAAAAATTGCTTAAAGTTGATGAATTGGCTAGGAACGTTGATAGAATTTCTCTTGATGTTGATTCTTTGAAACTTAGATCTATTCCACCTAAGCATGATATCAATGAGTCTCACAAAGCCATGAGAATTTCCATTGATGAGTGCAAGGAAAGAACCGCTAGGATGCGTGCTAAGAAAGATTGCTTTGTGAAAGCGTGTTCTTCTAGTTTCTATGAAAATAAATATGAATATCTAAAAGTTATTGATGTGTACCCTATTAAATCTTTGTTTTCCAATATGAATCTTGATAATAATGGGACTTAATATGAGCCACCTTTACCTAGAAGGCGTTCCCAAAATTCGGAGTTTTAGGCCTTGATGCAAAAATTGGTACGAGTGGGATTGAAGAGATCAAAACTCTAGATATTAATGAACCCACTATTTTGGATTTCAAGGAATTTAATTATGATAATTGCTCTTTGATAGATTGTATTTCCTTGTTGCAATCGGTGCTAAATTCTCCACATGCTTATAGTCAAAATAAAGCTTTTACTAAACATATGTTGATGCTTTGATGCAATCTTATGAAGAAAAACTTGAGTTGGAAGTTTCTATCCCTAGAAAACTTGATGATGAGTGGGACCTAGTATTAAAATTAAAATTAAAGATCATGAATGCTATGCTTTGTGTGATTTGGGTGCTAGTGTTTCCACGATCCCAAAAACTTTATGTGATTTGCTAGGTTTCCGTGATTTGGATGATTGTTCTTTAAACTTGCACCTTGTGGATTCCACTATTAAGAAACCTATGGGAAGAATTAATGATGTTCTTATTGTTGCAAATAGGAACTATGTGCCCGTAGATTTTATTGTTCTTGACATAGATTGCAATCCTTCATGTCCTATTATTCTCGGTAGACCTTTCCTTAGAACGATTGGTGCAATTATTGATATGAAGGAAGGGAATATTAGATTCCAATTTCAATTAAGGAAAGGAATGGAACACTTCCCTAGAAACAAAATAAAATTACCTTATGAATCTATCATGAGAGCCACTTATGGATTGCCTACCAAAGATGGCAAGACCTAGATCTATCCTTGCTTTTATGCCTAGCTAGGGGCGTTAAACGATAGCGCTTGTTGGGAGGCAACCCAATTTTATTTTTAGTTTTTTTTGTGTTTTGCTTTTATTTAGGAATAACTATTTGATCTAGCCTCTGGTTAGATGTGTTTTTATGTTTTAATTAGTGTTTGTGCCAAGTCAAACCTATAGGATCTTCTTGGATGATAGTTATTTGATCTTGCTGAAAATTCCAGAAACTTTCTGTTGACGAAAATAATTGTTAAAAATCACCAGAACGTGATAAAATATTGATTCCAATTTCTGCTGATAAATAAACAAATTGTCTAGGTCTTCCTATTTTGGTATATTTTTTGGAGGTCCAGATGTTTGCGTTAGTTACAGATTACTACAGACTGTTCTGTTTTTGACAGATTCTGTTTTTCATGTGTTGTTTGCTTATTTTGATGAATCTATGGCTAGTAAAATAGTTTATAACCCATAGAGAAGTTGGAATAAAGTAGGTTTAACAACAATATAAATAAAGAATGAGTTAATTACAGTACCTTGAAGTGGTGTTTTGTTTTCTTTTGCTAACGGAGCTCATGAGATTTTCTGTTAAGTTTTGTGTTGTGAAGTTTTCAAGTTTTGGGTAAAAGATTTGATGGATTATGGAACAAGGAGTGGCAAGAGCCTAAGCTTGGGGATGCCCATGGCACCCAAAGATAATCTAAGGACACCAAAAAGCCAAAGCTTGGGGATGCCCCGAAAGGCATCCCCTCTTTCGTCTACTTCCATTGGTAACTTTAGTTGGAGCTATATTTTTATTCGCCACATGATATGTGTTTTGCTTGGAGCGTCTTGTATTATTTGAATATTTATTTTTTAGTTTACCATAATCATCATTGCTGTACACACTTTTTGAGAGAGACACACTTGATTCGGAATTTGTTAGAATACTCTATGTGCTTCACTTATATCTTTTGAGCTATATAGTTTTTGCTCTAGTGCTTCACTTATATCTTTTAGAGCATGGTGGTGGATTTTTTTATAGAAACTATTGTTCTCTCATGCTTCACTTATATTATTTTGAGAGTCCTACAAAACAGTGTGGCAATTTTCTTTAATTATGATAGGCATTCAAGATTAGTAAAAAAATTCTTATGAGTGTGTTGAATACTATGAGAAATTTGATGCTTGATAATTGTTTTGAGGTATGAAGATGGTGACATTAGAGTCATGCTAGTTGAGTAGTTGTGGATTTGAGAAATACTTGTGTTAAATTTTGTGATTCCCGTAGCATGCACGTATGGTGAACCGTTATGTGATGAAGTCGGAGCATGATTCATTCATTGATTGTCTTCCTTATGAGTGGCGGTCGGGGACGAGCGATGGTATTTTCCTACCAATCTATCCCCCTAGGAGCATGCGCGTAATACTTTGCTTTGATAACTTGTAGATTTTTGCAATAAGTATATGAGTTCTTTATGACTAATGTTGAGTCCATGGATTATACGCACTCTCTTCCTTTCACCATTGCTAGCCTCTCTAATACCACACACTTTTCGCTGGTATCATACACCCACCATATACCTTCCTCAAAACAGCCACCATACCTACCTATCATGGCATTTCCATAGCCATTCCGAGATATATTGCCATGCAACTTACCACCGTTCCCTTTACTATGACACGCTCCATCATTGTCATATTGCCTCGCATGATCATGTAGTTGACATCTTATTTGTGGCAAAGCCACCATTCATAATTCTTTCATACATGTCACTCTTGATTCATTGCATATCCCGGTACATCGCCAGAGGCATTCACATAGAGTCATATTTTGTTCTAAGTATTGAGTTGTAATTGTTGAGTTGTAAGTAAATAAAAGTGTGATGATCATCATATTTAGAGCATTGTCCCAAGTGAGGAAAGGATGATGGAGACTATTATTCCCCCACAAGTCGGGATGAGACTCCGGACTAAATAAAAAAAAGAGGCCATAAAAAAAGGCCCAACTAAAAAAATGAGAGAAAAAGAGAGAAGTGACAATGTTACTATCCTTTTACCACACTTGTGCTTCAAAGTAGCACCATGATCTGCATGATAGAGAGTCTCCAATGATATCACTTCATATACTAGTGGGAATTTTTCATTATAGTACTTGTCTTGTATATTCCAATGATGGGCTTCCTCAAAATGCCCAAGGTCTTCCTGAGCAAGCGAGTTGGATGCACACCCACTTAGTTTCTTTTGTTGAGCTTTCATATACTTATAGCTCTAGTGCATCTGTTACATGGCAATCCCTACTCACTCACATTGATATCTATTGATGGGCATCTCCATAGACCGTTGATACGCCTAGTTGATGTGAGACTATCTTCTCCTTTTTTGTCTTCTCCACGACCACCATTCTATTCCACATATAGTGCTATGTCCATGGCTCACACTAATGTATTGCGTGAAGATTGAAAAAGTTTGAGAACACCAAAAGTATGAAACAATTGCTTGGCTTGTCATCGGGGTTGTGCATGATTTAAATACTTTGTGTGGTGAAGATAGAGCATAGCCAGACTATATGATTTTGTAGGGATAACTTCCTTTGGCCATGTTATTTTGAGAAAACATAATTGCTTAGTTAGTATGCTTGAAGTATTATTATTTTTATGTCAATATTAAACTTTTGTCTTGAATCTTTCGGATCTGAATATTCATACCATAATTAAGAGAATTACATTGAAATTATGCCAAGTAGCATTCCGCATAAAAATTCTATTTTTATCATTTACCTACTCGAGGACGAGCAGGAATTAAGCTTGGGGATGCTTGATACGTCTCCAACGTATCTAAATTTTTTTATTGCTTCATGCTATATTATATTCTGTTTTGGATGTTTAACGGGCTTTATTATACACTTTTACATTATTTTTGGGACTAACCTATTAACCGGAGGCCCAGCCCAAATTGCTGTTTTTTTGCCTATTTTAGTGTTTCGTAGAAAAAGAATATCAAACGGAGTCCAAACGGAATGAAACCTTCGGGAACGTGATTTTTGGAACGAACGTGATCCAGAGGACTTGGACCCTACGCCAAGAAATCAACCAGGAGAGCACGAGGTAGGGGGGCGCGCCCTCCACCCTCATGGGGCCCACGTTGCTCCACTGACGTACTTCTTCCTCCTATATATATATATGTACCACCAAACCAACAGAAACATCCACAAAAACCTAATTCCACCGTGCAACCTTCTGTACCCGTGAGATCCCATCTTGGGGCCTTTTCCGGCGTCCTGCCGGACGGGGCATTAATCACGGAGGGCTTCTACATCAACACCATAGCCTCTCCGATGATGTGTGAGTAGTTTACCTTAGACCTTCGGGTCCATAGTTATTAGCTAGATGGCTACTTCTCCCTCTTTGGATTTCAATACAAAGTTCTCCATGATTCTCGTGGAGATATATTCGGTGTAATCTTCTTTTGTGGTGTGTTTGTTGACTGTCGGTGTACTAGAGTAGGGGTACCCTAGTATCCCGAACTTCGTGCACGGGCGATTCAAACACCCAGCAACAAGGCTTGCCTAGTGACCGCCAAGGTCCTCCGCTGCTCCTTTGGAGCCATTCAAGGACAAAGTATTCAAGGCCCCGACAAGAGGAGCTTGCGGGAAGGCCACTCAAGGCACGAAGAAACAAGACCCGGCAAGAGGAGCTTGCGGGAAGGCTGGTGAGCGACAAGCTCCCAAGCGCGACAAGGATTCAGCAGCGGCAAAGGCGCTTGCCGCGGCAAACAACTCTCTTCATCTCCGCTCCAGCTCATCCACCAATGTGTCGCCATGGGGCCATTCCAGGCGTGCGTGTCAAGAGGCTGTGCAGCCAGCGGGGAGCAGCGATAAGCGGCGCTAACAAGCTTACCATCGTGGCAAACGGTGGTGCACTTGACGGTCCCTGTTGCCTTTGTTTAGGCGGCGGGGGCGGGCATTTATTGATCTTGTCCCTTGCCGTCGAGTTAGGTATAATGCACTGTACCTTTGTACAAGTCGGTGTACCAACTACTGTTTTTCCATTTGTACCCTCGTCTACGTTGCCACCTGTGGTGACCCCTTGAGCCTATAAAAGGAGGCCCATGTGCAACGTAGAAAGGGTTTGGCTACGTTCAGTTCGACTCACTCGAGACCAGAAACATTCAAGCTAGGTTTTGTAGCTCTCATTTCTCCCTAGCAACAATACAATCAACCAAGCAGCAGTAGGAGTATTATCTCTCCGGAGAGCTCCGAAGCTGGGTAAAACTGCTCGTGTGCATCGCCTCGATCTGCTCTTCGTGCAATCTCCGCCCCCCACCGAACCACAAGGGACTCGGTCCGCCAGGTCCCATAGGTGTTTGTGGGTCACGATCAGCTTCCCCGACATCTTTGGCGCACCAGGTAGGGGGCGTCGAGGCTGTGTGAACCTGATCCGGCGTTCACACGAGCAACTTCTTCATCATCTTCGTCAACATGCCACCGAAGAAGAAGGCTTCGGCGGCAGCAGAGCCGTCCGCGTCAAACCCACCACCACGAAGGCGGCGAGTGGTGGGGAAGACGCTGGCGGAGAACGGGCATCATCGAGGAGCCCACGACGCTGCCAAGTCCAAGGACAAGCGGCGCAGACCTCGGCGTCCGGATCGTGCGCGTCCATCTCGGGGCGCGAGACCGACAACGTCATGGTGCTCGGGCGCCATACGTTCGTTAGGCCAAGATCGAGCTGGTGGATCGAGGCGCTCAAGAACAGCTCATGCGCCAACAGGCTGGTGCGGGCGGGCACGGTCGCTGGGCGGGATATGCTCCTTCTAATGTATTTAGAAGTCCGAGCACGTCCGTTCCTCGCACCGTCGCCATTGCCTCCCACCACTCCAGCAGAAGCCTTGGCGAGAGCTCAACTGCTCCTGGATTACCCTCCAGCGGTGACAAGGTCGGCGAATGGAGGCCACCATTCAAAGCCTCATCGGCTTTGCCAGCGGCGATACTCGCGGCAACCAACGCATCCTTGCCGCGGCGTGGCGACAAAACACGAGCCGTGGCGAAGAAACGGCGGGGTGCAACCACCATGCACTCTCCATCCGAAGGCCAAGATCACCAGCTCCTCGGATCCACCTCGATAGCGACTCCACCGCGTCGCCGGATCCACGAGCTCGCCGTGATCAGCGCCAAGTTCTCCAAACGGCAACAGGAAGACGCCGAACCCGCCGAAGGCCCGAGAGAAGCGCGCGTCAATCCGACCAGCGGCTGGGCCTCTGTTGACATGCAAGCGCCCGGGAACCAGGTGACTTTCCGTACGCGGTAGGTTGCCCCGCGTTCACTCGTGAGCTGCGGCAAGTCCAGTGGCCCGACAAGAAAAACTTCAAGCGGATGTGCGGAGAAATGCGATGGCGGGGCGCATCCGTCGGAGTTCCTCAGCATCTACACCATCGCGGTGCAAGCTGCGGGGGGACGAGACGACAAGATCCTCGCCAACTACTTCCCGCTGGTACTCAAGCCCAATGTCAGATCTTGGCTCATGCACTTGCCGGACAGTTCCATATCTTCTTGGGCAGATCTGTGCCATCAGTTTGTCGGCGCCTTCACGGGCGGCCACAAGCCTCATGGCCAAGAGAGTGACCTTCACCTGCTCGCCCAGAAGGAAGGAGAGTCCCTGCGCAAGTTCATTCAGAGATTCAGCCGTGTGCACTACAACATCCCAGATGTCCACCCTGCCGCGGTGATCAGCGCGTTTCACCGAGCGTGCGAGAACCGCGAGGATGAGGAGGAGATGGCGATGTGCAAAGTCAGGGCGTCGATGAGCTGTATGCCCTGGCCGACAAGTGTGCGTCTTTGAAGAAGGAAGAAGACTCCACGGAGAGAATCTGAAGCGGTGTCGGCGGTGAGGAGACTGCCCGGAAAGAAGAGCGGCGGCGGAACAACGAAAAGAAGAAGAGCAAAGAGGTACTAGTTGTCGAGCAGTCCGGCAGCGGAGGTGGCGCCAAGAAGGCCAAGGTTGGTGGCTCGGCAAGGAATTTGCCGTGACACCGACCGCCAAGCTATGGCCGCCGACAAGCGAGACAACTCCAACAAGCGATCTTGCAAGATCCACCGCACCAAGGGCCACGACCTCGAGCTGCAAGAAACTCGAGCAGCTTGTAGAACTACTGAAGGCTGAGTCTGGCGGCGAGACAAGGAGAAGGCCAGGGAAGGTCTTTGGGGCAGCTAGCAAGAAGAGATTCGGCCGGGGAGGGCGCCGCGGCAAGGCCAAGCAGCGGCAAGGAGACCGACCTCCCCGCGGCCGCGACAAGGATGAAGACAAAGATGACGATGAAGATATGGAAGATGATGAAGCTGATGAGCAGGAGTTTCAGAAAGCAATGGAGGTCCTCTACGTTGACGGTGGTGCTTCTCTGCATACCTCGCCTTTGCCAACTCAAGCAGCGGATGCGGGAGGTTAATGCAGCGAGAACCATCTGTAGAGTCACGCAGCCTCTGAAGTGGTCCAAGACGCCTATCATCTTTGATATTGAGGACCACCACGATCGCATAACTGCGGTTGGGTGTTTGCCGATGTTGGTCTCACCAACTATCCGCAACCTCAAGGTCACCAAGATGTTAGTTGGCGGCGGGGCGGCTTAAACCTGATCTCCTCCGCGATGCTCCGAAGCTTGGATCCACGATAGCGAGCTCGAAGAGACGGCACTTTCAAGGAATCAACCCGGAAGGAGCAAGCGAAGGGAAGATCCTGCTGCCCGGTAACATTTGGCGTGAACTGAATTTCAGGACTGAGAGGGTCACATTCGACGTTGCCGATTTCCCATTGCCCTACAATGGAATACTTGGTCATCCCGCACTTGCCAAGTTCATGGCAGCCTCTCATTATGCATACAATTTGCTCTAGATGCCCGGCCCGATAAGTGTCATTTCTGTTCATGGCGACAAGAAAGATGCTCTTATCTGCGCCGACAAGATTTACCGGGATGCAGCAGTTGCGACAGATCGCAAATCACTTGCCGCTGAAGCTCCCGGGGGGAAGAAGAAGACCACTTTGTCCGGCAAAAGCTTTGATGCCCACTTCGGCAAGCGAACCTCTTCGGAGTGCTGCGCTACCGTCGAGGACGCACCATCGAGCTCCACCGGCAAGTGCAAGAAGATGATGGCGGCTCCACCGAAGACCAAGAAGGTGCCGCCAAGGAGGGCGGCTGGTGGTACCTTCACCATCGATGCCACCCTCGACCCTAAATAGGAAGGCGCTTCGTTGCTTTCTGCGGGCGAATGTCGATGTGTTTGCATGGCAACCGTCTGACATCCCCGGTGTTCCCAGGAAAGTAATTGAGCACCACTTAGCTGTCTGTCCTCATGCACGGCCCGTCAAGCAAAAAGTCAGGAAGCAGGCAGTGGAGCGCCAAGAATTCATAGCAGAAGAGATCAAGAAGTTGGAAGCAGCAGGCCTTGTTAGAGGAGTGCTCCATCCCACGTGGTTGGCCAATCCGGTAGTTGTATTCAAGGCAAATGGGAAATGGAGACTTTGTATTGACTTCACAGATGTTAATTAAGCTTGTCCCAAAGACCCATTTCCCTTGCCACGTATCGACCAGATTGTTGACTCCACGGCTGGATGTGATTTGCTTTCATTTCTTGATGCATATTCAGGATATCATCAGATCTTTATGGCAGAAGAAGATGAAGAGAAAACCGCATTCATTACACCATGTGGCACATACTGTTTCATACGGATGCCTTTTGGTTTGAAGAATGCTGGTTCAACGTTTGCAAGAGTGGTCCATGACGCTTTTGAGCCGCAAATGCACAGAAATGTAGAAGCCTACATGGATGACATAGTGGTCAAGAGCAAGGACAAAGCAACTCTGGTTCAAGATTTGGATGAAACCTTTGCGAATCTGCGCAAGATCAACCTCAAGCTCAATCCCGAGAAGTGCGTGTTTGGAGTTCCCTCCGGCAAGCTTCTCGGGTTCTTCGTGTCTCAGAGGGGAATTGAAGCCAACCCCGACAAGATCAAGGCCATTGAGCAGATTGAAGCACCAAAGCGCGTCAAGGATGTACGAAGACTTGCGGTTGCGTGGCTGCTCTCGGCGAGGTTTATCTCTAGGTCTGCTGGTAGCGCCCTGCCATTTTCAAGATTTTGAAAGAGGCAGGTCAATGAAATGGACTCGAAGCGGAGGCTGCGCTGCGAGACTTAAAGAGGTACCTGTCCTCCACTCCAATACTTGTCGCACCTAAGCCACAAGAGAAGTTGCTGCTATACATAGCGGCAACCAATCAAGTGGTTAGTGTTGCGTTAGTAGCGGAGAGGAGGCGATGAGGAGCCGGCAACCGAGGCGGATGCATCCAGCGACAAGCGAGGGCTTCACCGACAAGCTCTGGTCCCGACAAGGGCGGATCTGCGCAGGATTGCGAGAAGATGCGAGAAAAGGATGGTGCAGCGCCTAGATCTACTTTGTCGGTTCCCTTCTGCAGGGGCTAGGTCAAGGTACTCGGTGTGCAGAAATTGCTTTTCGGCCTCCTCATGGCCTCGAGAAAGCTGCGCCATTACTTCCTAGCACATGAGATAACGATCGTCACTCGCTTTCGGCTGAAGAGGATATTGCAAAATCCGAAGCGGCAGGCAGGATTGTCGGTGGGCCTTTGAAACTGTCAAGCTTTGGCCTCAAGTTTGAAAGCACTTCAACTATCCAAAGCGAGCATTGGCGAGTTTATAGCAGAATGGGCGTAGCGCAAGATGAAGAAATTCGAGACGAGCATCCCGTCAAGGAAGCAAGTAAGGAGTGGCTGATGTACTTTGATGGTGCCTTCTCGCTGCAAAGCGCCCGGTGCGGCGTGCTGCTTATCGCACCCACCGGAGAGCACCTCAAGTACATAGTCCAGATGCACTTTCCCAAGGAGCAAGCAACAAATAATACTGCAGTATGAAGGTTTGCTTGCGGTCTCGAGATTGCAGTGGACCTTGGGATCAAGAAACTCATTGTCAGAGGTGACTCGCAGCTTGTCGTCCGCCAAGTGAACAAAGATTATCAGAGTCCGTTGATGAAAGCCTACGTTGATGAAGTGAGAAAGCTAGAAGGCACTTTGAAGGCCTGCAAATGGAACATGTTCCAAGAGCTCAAAATGATATTGCTGATGGCTTTGTCAAAGTCGCCCGCACTCAAGTTACACATGGAACCAGGAATTTTTGTGCTCAAGCTGACTCAACCAACTATAACGCCATCAACTGGACAGAGCAAGAAGAGGAAGTTGATTTCGGTGACTACTTCCGGCCGAGCTCCCGAAGCCGCCGCCATGAAGTCCCCAAGATCAACACCAAGAGTCTTTGAGAAGCGATCTGCTCCGACAAGCCCTAGGGTTTGTTTCGTTGAAGCGACGCTCCCAACAAGTTTCGCTCCGGCAAGCTTGTCGGGATCATCAAGCTCGGCTGAGCCACGAGTTCTTGCCGTGAAGCGGATGTTCCCGCAGCAGCAGATGTGCCTTTAGTCCTTGTTGTCGAGCCGCAAGCTCCGGCATGGCGCAGCAGATTGGCCATTTCCTTCAGACAGGAGAATTGCCCGAAGAGCAAGAAGAAGCGGAAAGAGTAGCCCGGCAGTCAAGTATGTACCAGTTTGTCGACAACACACTGTGCGGAAGAAGACTCAACGGTGTGAAATTGAAGTGTATTTGCGGGAAGATGGATGAAGCTGTTGGTAGAGATACGGAGGCATATGTGGTCACCACATTGGCGCAAAAGCACTTGCCGCAAAGCTTTCCGGCAAGGTTTCTTCTGCCGACAGCCCTCCGGGATGCAAGCGCACAAGTAACCAAGTGTGAAGCGTGCCAGTTCCATTCAAAGCAGATATACTAGCCAGCTCAAGCTCTCCAGACGATCCCTTTATCCTGGCCATTCTCGGTCTGGGGGCTCGACATCCTCGGCCCCTTCCCCCGAGCTGTCGGGGGCTTTGAGTACTTGTACGTCGCAATCGACGAGTTCACAAAGTGGCCGGAAGTGGAAGCGGTGAGGAAGGTGATAGCACAGTCAGCAGTCAAGTTCTTCAGGTCAATTGTTTGCCGTTTTGGGATACCTAACCGGATCATCACCGTCAACGACACAAAATTCACGAGTCGCACCTTCATGCAATACGTCCAAGATCTTGGCGCCAAGGTCTGGTTTGCTTCTGTTGCTCATCCAAGGAGCAAAGGTCAAGCAGAGAGGGCAAACGCTGAAGTGCTGCGAGGACTCAAGACCAGAACTTTCGACAGGCTGCGCAAGTGCGGAAGAAACTGGATTGAGGAGCTGCCGGTGGTTCTTTGGTCGATCAGGACGACGCCAAATCGAGCCACTGGCCAGACACCTTTCGCTCTAATCTATGGAGCAGAGGCAGTTCTCCCCACGGAACTCGTGTACGGTCACCTCGAGTGCTCGCTTATGATGAGCTTGAGCAAGAGCAGCTGTGACAAGATGACGCGCTGCTCCTCGAGGAGGATCGTCTTCAGGCCGCTGTACGAGCTGCTCGTTACCAGCAAGCTTTGTGCCGCTACCATAGCCGCAAAGTTAGTGCCAGAAGTTTCGAGGAAGGCGACCTTGTTCTTCGGCGCGTTCAGTCCGCCAAGAATTCCAACAAGTTGACGCCAAAGTGGGAAGGCCCTTATCGGGTGAAACGAGTCACTAGGCCTGGCGCTGTCCGCCTTGAGACCGAAGATGGCGTTCCGGTGAGCAACTCCTGGAATATAGAGCATCTTCGTAAGTTTTACCCATAGAAGCGCGGTTGCGGAACCCGTTCCGCAACCACCCTTTGTACAAGTCTTGCCGATGTTGCATGTAATCCTTTGTACAAAGCCGGGCGCAGACCCCGTGCATCAGTAAAGCTCATGTGTTGCGCACAACTTGTCAAATGCATGCTTTCATAATCCTTTATGCATGTGTTATCTAACATTTTGTGCAGCGTCCACACCCGGTAAGCAATAACGAGCCACTAGGCTCCATAACTTTATTTTCTCTTCTTTCTTCTCATAAGAAAAGAAGGTTCCTTCGCCCACAAGTTAGCCGGGGGGAAGGAGAAGATAATGGTGTGGGCCACCAAGTGTCGCTCGAGGAAGTATCGCCTTGTCGGGAAGCAAACGACAGAAAAGCTAAGTTGCCAAAGTTTGAGCAAACAGTTTTTAAATTTTTAAGTTATGTTCCTCGAACGATAGTACTTTGTATGGAAAACCTGTGCGCGAAGGAACCAACTCGCGGCTGGTTTGCGCCCTTACTTTGTTTCGAGTCCGCTCAACAACTTAAGTGAGCTGCAACCAGTTGCGACAAGGTTGCTTGTCGGAGGCGGCATCGCCAGCAGGCTGCTGACGTTCCGCACTCAGCGCTCGCGGCAAAGGTGCCCGCGCCGACAAGTTCCCTAAAAGCGTAGGGCACAAACATACAAAGGAAGGAATCAAGTAAAGGAAATAACATTGCAATCGTTGCCTAAGATAGAGTATATTACAAAAATAACTTGTCGTAGATCTAATGAATTGTTCTCCTAAACATGATCAACAGCGACAAGGAAAAGATAAACTTGGCGGCCTAGTCCACGCGGTCGCCATCAACCCTCTTGACTCCGCTCACCCTGTCCACAATGGGTGCGACAAGGGCCTTTAGCGCTTCAACGTCAGCAGTCGGCGGTAGGGACTTGAGGACGTTGGCGAAGCTGACGCCTGGATTGCGGAAGGCCACCTTCATCAACACCTTCTGGAGGGCTCCTGCGCAGATCTGGCGTGACTCGTCGGCCAGCAGCTTTGGGATCTCCTCCCGGAGCCGCTGGAGAGCCGTCACCACTCCCTTGAGGAACAGGCTGAGCTTGGCGCTGGGTTGAAGGCGCTCGTCGGTGGAATACCCAAGATCCACCATCCCCAGCTCCATCAGCTCCTTGTCGATGGCAGCGGCAGTATCAACAAGACCCTCCGTCCAGTGCATCACGTTCTCTCTGAAGGTTTCCTGGGAGGTCGCGGCGTTCGCCAACAGCTCCTCGTTGGCCTTGATCTTCTCCAACAAACCCACTTCCGCTCCTTGGCGCCGTCCAGCGTCTCCGTCAGGGTGGACATCTTCAGCTCAAGATCCGCCTTGGAGTCCTTGGCGGCATCGAGCTCCTTGATCCTCTCAGTGAGACGGCCCTGCAACTCGCCAAGAGTGTAGGCGTCCTTCTCGCGCTCGTGCTTCAGCGCGGCGACCTCCTCGCCGTTCTTCTGGAGGGTGGCCTCCAGCTGCGCCACCCTCGTCTCTAACTCCTTCTTGGCGGCCTCGGCAGCTGCGGCAGCATCCTTTGCCTCCTTGAGTGCTCCGCCAAGTGATTGCTCGCGCGCGGCAAGATCTTCCTCATAGCTGTCAAGGTTGATCTTCCGCTGAGCCAGCTCACCTTCTTGCGCAGATAGCTTCTCGCCGGCAAGCCTTTGCTGCTCCTCGACCTCGGCCTTCTCCAGGATGAAGGCCGTGTGCTCCTCAGCGAGTTGCTCCCGTGCTTCTGCTATGTCCCGGAGAGTTTTTTTGTTGGCGCGCCGAAGCTCTTCTGCGCGCTTCTCCATGTCAGCTCCCGCCCTCGCGACAAGCGCTTCCTGCGACTCCAGCTTAGCTTGTCGGGCGCGGTAGAGCGCCAGCAGCTTCTTCAGCAGCTGCTCCTCCTTAGACTCGCCACCGCTGCTGCTTGGCGCGTCAACCAGCGACAGCCCAGCGGAGGCGAGCAGCTCCTCGTCGAAGGTCTCTCCCTCGACCGGCGCCCTGGAGCTCGACGCCCATGGAAGCTTGATGAAGACGCCTTCGCCGGCCTTCAGATAGGCGCCGGGCTGGGGCTCTTCGGAGCCTAGTGCTGCATCGGTGGCGGAGGGATCGGCGGTCGGCGTAGCGCCTGGCGCTCCTGCAGCCTCAGGGTCGTCAGTATGATCACCAGACCCCTCCCCAGCCTTTGCGCCAGCAGCCTTGGTGGCCTCCTCGCCGGCGGACCCATCGACGCCGGCCTCCTCCTCCATGTTGGCGGCGTAGTCATTGTTGCCGCGCGCGTCCTCCTCGCCGGCAACCTCAATCTCCATCGGCTCTCCGGCAGATGGATCTGATGATCAGAGAAAGAAAGAACAGTCAAGCAAATGTTCGAAAAGAAGAACAGAAGAAAAGGAACCCAAGGGAAATTTTCAAGCAAGGAGATTACATGTGATGGGATCGTGGCGCGGTTTCCACCACCGGAGGATCGTTAGCGCTGCCCTTGTCGAGAAACATCCCTTGTCGGAGGCCTCCCTTGCGGAGGCGCTCCCTTGTCGGAGAGGCCTCCCTTGCGGAGGCGCTCCTTGCGGAGAATTCTCCCTTGGCGGCGTAGTTGAAGAGCAGAACTTCGGGAGTGACTTCCGGGGCCTCCTGATGAGGCTGCTCTGCTCCTACACAATTCAACAAGTCAGATATCAGTGAAGAAGGAGCAACCATGCACACCTAACAGTAAGAAATAAACCAATTACTTACGCTGGGGGCTGTGCTGGGGGCTGCTCTGAGGAAGGGTTGCCGGGTCCGGCAAGGGGGTCTCAGACGCGCCTCCTGTCGCCACGGGGGGATCGTCTTCGATGACAACCACCGGGGTCTTGGCTCTCTTCGACGCCCTCTGAGCCAGCGTCCTGAAAAAGGAAAGAGTTCAGAATGAAGCAAATCAGATACAAGACAAAGCAGCAAATTGAAGGATTACAAGTACAGCGACAAGATCTTACTCTTCTTCTTCTTCCTCGGAGCTGAGAGTGGAGAAGTCAAATTCCGCTCCGCCTCCGGTGCGACGAGCTGGAAGAGTAGGCTCCCTCGAACGCTTGGCAGGTGCGGGAGCCGTGGTCCCAGAAGGCCCCGCTCCGGTTGCTGTGGCAGCGTGAGGTGCTCCCGCAGCAACAGAGCTTGTCCGCGGTGGAAGCGCGTCGCCTTGGCGAGACGGCTGTTGGCCCGTCTGCCGCCCCGCCACTTCCCCGGTCTTGCGGAGGCGCCTTCTTGGCGGGGCCGCGGGCTCCTCCCGCGGCAAGCTACCTGAAGGTGGAGGGGAGGTGCCCCCGACAGGCTCGTTTGGCTCAACTTCAAGCTCGACCTGCTCCTCCGCGCCGGCAAGCTCCTCTCGGTCGGCAAGGCTTGCCGCCTCGGCTGCCTCTGCCTCCTCCACGGTGAACCCAAATTCACCAGCGGCAGCAGCTTCCGCCGCCTCCTCCAGCCTGGTGGCGATGCGCTGCAGCTCGGCGTCGGTGGTGTCGCGGGTAAGCCACTTCTGCTCGTCGGCGGATCGGCACTTCTTCCAAGCTGTCGAAGAACTGCTGCACGATGTCGTCGGCAGGCTCTTGCCAAGTTGGAACGATCCCATGGGAATCGCACAACGGCATCATCGCACGGATGCGGTCAAGCGAAGAGTTGTTGCACAAAGGCGACCCCCTCGGCAACATGAACCACTCGGCGATCTGGGTGGGCTTGAACAGCTCCAAGACATCACATCCAGCTCAAGGCGGTGAAATTCCAGTTGAGACCGGCGCAGCCTCATGATGTCCGCCGCGTTTTGGAACTCCCAAGCAGGCCTCCTTCTCTCCTGCAAGGGCGCAATGCGGCGGCGAAGGAAATCCGCGCCAACAGCACCTACAGTGAACCCGGCATGCCTGAGGCGCAAGATCCGGGTCACAGCTATCTTCAACCTCGCATCCTCCGGCGCCAAGTTGCTCCAATCGTTGCCGCGCACTATGGGATTTTGGCGCTGGGCTGTGAAGGGCTGCGGGTTTTCCTCAATAATCCAACACCAATCGGCTCTCCACTCCTCCCACTTGCTACGGAGCTCTCCTTCCAGATATGCTTCTTTCTTGCCGATCCTGGAGATCCATGCAATCCCTCCGGCAAGCGGCTCTCCTCTCTCAACGCGGGGCATGAAGTAGTGGCGGAAAAGGGCTACATTTGGGTGGACTCCGACAAAGTTCTCGCAGAGATGTGCGAAAACCGCCATGGTCAGGACATCGTTGGGGGTGAAATCAAGGAGGCGGAGGCCATAGGTGTTCATGATGTCGCAAAAGAACTCAGAAAAGGGCGGGCAGAGCCCGCAGATGAAAAAAGCGAAGAAGGATACCCGACAGAGACCTTCTCGGATCTTGGCGGCGGAGATCACCCTCGTCTTGTGGTGCGCCGCATCTCCGTCGACGAGAAGAGGTAGTACCCCTCCGCAGCTCTCCCCGCGTCGGCGGGGTCAAGGTGGCCCGCTCCTTCCGGCGCCCGCGAGCCGCTGCGCCTCGGCCAACTTCATGCCTTTCCCTTATCGGCTTTGAGCCATGGCGGAGGTGGTGGAGGAGTCCGGCGGCGTTGATGGCGCCGGTGGCAATGAAGCGGCGTCGCTCTCTTCGGACTTGAGAAGAAGGGGGGCGGCGGTGGTTTTGATGTGATAGCAATGGCAAGGTGGGCGTCCTGCCCTGTTTCCCCTGCTTATAAGGAGGAGAGGGGGGGACGTTCCGCTTCAATTAAAAGCCCCACGATCTCTCCCACGGCGCCACGTTAAGTAGCGTGCTGTTAAATGGGAGGCGTGGTGGGTCGGGCGAGTAACGGCGTGATCTAGGCCGCTCGTGCCCGTGCCTTTTTTGGGCCTAGCCCAACAGCACTTTCGGCACCGTGTGTGGCCCAGCCGGGGCTCTGCCGGTGTACTAGAGTAGGGGTACCCTAGTATCCCGAACTTCGTGCACGGGCAGATTGCAGCACCAGCGGCAAGGCTTGCCTAGTGACCGCCAAGGTCCTCCGCGGCTCCTTTGGAGCCATTCAAGGACAAAGTATTCAAGTCCCGGCAAGAGGAGCTTGCCGGAAGGCCACTCAAGGCACGAAGGAAACAAGACCCGGCAAGAGGAGCTTGCGGGAAGGCTGGTGACGACAAGCTCCCAAGCGCGACAAGGATTCAGCAGCGGCAAAGGCGCTTGCCGCGACAAACAACTCTCTTCATCTCCGCTCCAGCTCATCCACCAGCGTGTCGCCATGGGGCCATTCCAGGCGTCGCGTGTCAAGAGGCTGTGCAGCCGGTGGGGAGCAGCGATAGCGGCGACAAGCTTACCATCGTGGCAAGCGGTGGTGCACCAGCGGTCCTGTTGCCTTTGTTTAGGCGGCGAGGGGACGGGCATTATTGATCTTGTCCCTTGCCGTCAGAGTTAGGTATAATGCACTATACACTGTACAAGTCTGTGTGCCAACTACTGTTTTTCCATTTGTACCCTCGTCTACGTTGCCACCTGTGGTGACCCCTTGAGCCTATAAAAGGAGGCCCATGTGCAAGGTAGAAAGGGTTCGGCTACGTTCAGTTCGACTCACTCGAGACCAGAAACATTCAAGCTAGGTTTTGTAGCTCTCATTGCTCCCTAGCAACAATACAATCAACCAAGCAGCAGTAGGAGTATTATCTCTCCGGAGAGCTCCGAAGCTGGGTAAAACTGCTCGTGTGCATCGCCTCGATCTGCTCTTCATGCAATCTCCGCCCCCCACCGAACCACAAGGGACTCGGTCCGCCAGGTCCCATAGGTGTTCGTGGGTCATGATCAGCTTCCCCGACATTGAGACCGATGAATTGTGGGTTTATGATCAAGTTTATCTATGAACAATATTTGAATCTTCTCTGAATTCTTTTATGTATGATTGGTTATCTTTGCAAGTCTCTTCGAATTATCAGTTTGGTTTGGCCTACTAGACTGATCTTTCTTGCAATGGGAGAAGTGCTTAGCTTTGGGTTCAATCTTGTGGTGTCCTTTCCCAGTGACAGCAGGGGCAGCAAGACACGTATTGTATTGTTGCCATCGAGGATAACAAGATGGGGTTTATATCATATTGCATGAGTTTATCCCTCTACATCATGTCATATTACTTAAAGCATTACTCTTTTCTTTTGAACTTAATACTCTAGATGCATGCTGGATAGCGCTCGATGTGTGGAGTAATAGTAGTAGATGCAGGCAGGAGTCGGTCTACTTGTCACGGACGTGATGCCTATATACATGATCATACCTAGATATTCTCATAACTATGCTCAATTCTATCAATTGCTCAACAGTAATTTGTTCACTCACCGTAATACTTATGCTCTTGAGAGAGGCCACTAGTGAAACCTATGGCCCCGGGTCTATTTTCCATCATATTAATCTTCCAAAACTTAGCTATTTTTATTTCCTTTTATTTTACTTTGCATATTTATTATAAAAATACCAAAAATATTATCTTATCATATCTATCAGATCTCACTTTCGTAAGTGACCGTGAAGAGATTGACAACCCCTTTATTGTGTTGGTTGTGAGGTTTTTATTTGTTTGTGTAGGTGCGAGGGACTTGAACGTGGCCTCCTACTATATTGATACCTTGGTTCTCAAAAATTGAGGGAAATACTTACGCTACTCTACTGCATCACCCTTTCCTCTTCAAGGGAAAACCAACGCAATGCTCAAGAGGTAGCAAGAAGGATGTCTAGCGCCGTTGCCGGGGAGTCTACGCAAAAGTCAACATACCAAGTACCCATCACAAACTCTTATCTCCCGCATTACATTATTTGCCATTTGCCTCTCGTTTTCCTCTCCCCCACTTCACACTTTCCGTTTTATTCGCCCTCTCTTTTTTGTTTGCCTCTTTTTCGCTCGCTTCTTGTTTGCTCCATCGCATGACTGGTGACAAGAACTTATTGATGGACACTATTTTATCTCCATCGCATCTGAAGCATATCATCTTCGCTGACAAAGGCAAAAGTCAGGTATTGGGTCTAGGTAAGGTTGCGATCTCAAAGGATCGACACATGGATAAAGTCATGCTTGTCGAGTCCTTAGGATACAACCTCATGTCTGTCTCAATGCTTTGTGATCTTGATATGGTTGTTTTCTTTGGCAAGGATCGTTGTGTTGTGATCATGGAAGTTGACCATTCCAAAGTCTTCGAAGGCTTTAGGAGAGGAGATCTGTATATTGTTGATTTCTCTACAGGACCACAACCAGCCGTATGCCTACTTGCAAAAGCTTCAGAAGGCTGGATATGGTATCGGCGACTTGGTCATGCAGGCCTGAGGAATTTGCACACGCTTGCGAAGAAGAAGCATGTCATTGGCATTGAGAATGTCAAATTCCTCAAGGATCACTTATCGAACTGTGAAGCTGGAAAGATGACCAAGGCCAAACATCCAGTGAAGACAATCATGACTACCACTCGACCATTTGAATTGCTTCATATCGATCTCTTTGGTCCTAACCATTATTCTGCAGTTACAAATGATGCATCTCTATATGACTTTGTTATTGTTGATGATTACTCTCGTTACACATGGGTACATATTGTCACTTAAAAACATGAGGTGCACGAAGTCTTCAAACGATTTTCCTCCAGGGCTTCAACCAACTTTGGTGTGAAGATCAAGCACATCAGGAGTGACAATGGAACTGAGTTCAAGAATTCTGGTCTTGATGACTATCTTGATGAACTTGGTATTACTCATGAGTTATTTGCTCCTTATACTCCTCAACAGAATGGCGTTGTGGAGTGCAAGAACATGACTCTTGTTGAGATGGCTCGCACTATGCTTGATGAGTACAAGACGCCTCATCGTTTCTGGATTGAGGCAATTGATACTGCTTGCCACATCATCAACAGAGTATATCTTCACAAATTCTTCAAAAAGACTGCATATGAACTCCTCACTGACAAGAAACCCAATGTGAGTTGTTTCAAAGTCTTCGGTGCTAAATGTTGGATTAGAGATCCTCATCACAACTCTAAATTTGCACCGAAAGCACATGAGGGTTTTATGCTTGGTTATGGAAAGGACTCGCACACCTACAGAGTCTTCAACAACGTTCACCACAAAGTTGTTGAAACTGTAGATGTGCGGTGCGATGAAACTAATGGCTCGCAAAGAGAGCACCTACCTTCTGTGATAGATGAACCAGCACCTGAGGAAATTATCAAGTTCAAGGCTACTGAGGATGTCATTCCGACCGGAGAATCTGGTGAAGAATTCATTCCAGAACGTGAAGAACATCGAGCTAATGCACCTGAAGAAAATGGTGCTGAAGAAAATGGTGTTGAAGAAAATAGTGCTGAAGAAAATAGTGCTGAAGAAAATGCAGATCAAATTCCTCGACGACAACCAGCTCATCCTCGCGTTGCAAACGAAGTGCAAATTGAGAAAATCATCGATGACACTGAAGCACCAGGTCCTCTCACACGCTCAAGAGCTTCACATTTGTCTAACTTTTGTGGGCACTTTGCTTTCGCCTCTATCACAGAGCCCACTAAGGTAGATGAAGCATTTCTGGAGCCTGAGTGGATTCAAGACATGCAAGAAGAATTACATCAGTTCGAGCTCAACAACGTCTGTGAACTGGTCAACCCTCCAGATCCTCGCAAGCACAATATCATTGGCACAAAGTGTATCTACCGCAACAAGCAAGATGAAAATGGCCTTGTGGTGAGGAATAGGGCATGGCTTGTAGCTCAAGGCTACACACAAGTTGAAGGAATTGATTTTGATGAATCTTTTGCACCTATTGCTAGACTTGAGGCTATTCGCATATTACTTGCTTATGCTAACCATCATGATATCACTCTATATCAAATGGATGTGAAAAGTGCATTCCTCAATGGTAAGCTTGAGTAAGAAGTATATGTTGCTCAACCCCCAGGTTTTGAAGATCCAAAGCATCCTTACAAAGTCTTCAGACTCAATAAGGCCCTCTATGGCCTCAAGCAGGCCCCTCGGGCATGGTATGATACTTTGAAGGAATTCCTCATGAAGAAAGGCTTCAAACCCGGTTCATTTGATCCTACCCTTTTCACTAAATCCTATGATGGTGAATTGTTTGTGTGCCAAATTTATGTTGATGATATTATCTTTGGATGTACTAATCAACGTTACACTGAGGAATTTGGTTATATGATGAGGGAGGAATATGAAATGTCTATGATGGGAGAATTGAAATTCTTCTTAGGTCTTAAAAATTGTCAACAGCGCAATGGCGTATTCATATCTCAGGAGAAATACCTCAAGGACGTATTGAGGAAATTCGGCATGCAAGATTGCAAAGGCGTCAAAATTCCTATGCCCACAAATGGCCACCTATGCACTGATGAAAATGGTATTGACTTTGATAAAAAGGTATACCGCTCCATGATTGGTTATTTGTTCTATTTATGTGTATCTAGGCCAGATATTATTCTTAGTGTTTGCATGTGTGCCCGATTTCAAGCTACACCGAAGGAATCACACCATAAGGCCGGGAAGCATATTCTTCGATATCTAGCTCACACACCAACACTTGGATTATGGTACCCCAAGGGCTCGGTTTTTGATCTCATTGGATATTCAGACTCTGAGTATGCTGGTGATCGTGTGGACCACAAGTCAACCTCTGGCACATGCCATTTCCTCGAACGATCTTTTGTCTGTTGGTCCTCGAAGAAACAGAACTGCGTATCACTGTCTACTACTGAAGCTGAGTACATTGCTGCTGGTTCTTGCTGTGCTCAATTGCTATGGATGAAGCAAACTCTCAAGGACTATGGCGTCAATGTGAAGAATGTGCCTCTCTACTGTGACAATGAGAGTGCCATCAGGATTGCTCATAACCCAGTTCAGCACTCGAAGACAAAGCACATTCAGATTCATCATCATTTTCTTCATGATCAGGTGTTGAAGGGCGACATTTCTATTGAGCATGTGAAGACTGAAGAATAGCTAGCCGATATCTTCACAAAGCCCTTGGATGAGAAGAGATTTAGCAAGTTGCGGTGTGAGCTAAATATCTTAGAATCTTCGAATGTTCTTTGAAAAAGACACTCATCCTAACACTTACGCAAAATTGATGACTTAGATGTGCAACACATGAAGAAAAGTTATTTCTTCAATCAACAAAGAGTAACACTCTAAGTGTGAAGAAATTAACGAAGAATTTTATTCTCAGAGCCCTACGACAATTGGACGTGGTGTCTGTAATCATCATTCTTATACGGTGGGTCACGCCACCACCAAAATTTGAAAATATTCAATTTGAGTTTTTCCTTTGTTTTGAAATTCCTCAGTTGTTCAATTTCCTCAACTTTGCATTGTCTTCACTATCTCCGTCGTTTTTCTTCATTGGCTATTGTCACATCCTAGCTAGTCCATGCATTAGTGTGTTGCATCATGTTTAACTTTAATCAGAAATTTGAAATGGGGAAGACAGAACCCCCAGAACCCCTTTGAATCCAACTAGGGCTTACTAAAATTATTTTCAATGAACCTGAAATGCCCTTCTAAAATGTTCATCACCTTTGCTTTGGTCCTAAACCACTATCAGAAGTGATGCACAGATTTCTAGGTCACTCTAAGGTCACTTGATTAAATCTCTAGCTATTTGAATTTGGGCATTTAAATTATATAAAATATTTCAAATGCTCAAATAATCCCAAACTAAAATGTTCCATGCTGGATATATTCCAACTAAGGACCAGGTGCAGCTTGGTGAATTTTGGAGTTGTCTAGGTATTTTTAGAAATGCAACAAATTTACAGAAAATAGAAAAAGAAACAGAAATGAAAAACTTTTACCTGGCGCCACCCAACGGCCCACCTGCCGGCCCAGCCCAGCCGCCGCGCCAGCGAGCTGCTTGGCTTGGCCAGGAAGGCAGGCAGGTGCTCGACGGCGAGCACAGCATGCGTCCCACGCAGCTGGCCGCCGCCTCGCCGCTTCCCTCGCCAAGCTGTCGACACGGAACGCTCTCCCCCCCCCCCCCCCGAGCCCGCAGACACCTTTCCTCCTCCCGGCTCCTCCCCCTCGCTCTCCCACGCCATGGCCGACGCCACCGCAGCCGCACCGTCGCCGTAGTCGCGCTCTCCGTCGTCCTTGCGCCATTCCTTCGTGTCTAGGAGCTCCGCCGCCCTCCTCTTCTTCGAGCTAGCCAAGCCACAGCGCTTCGTGTGGCCGAGGTCTGCACAAACCTCGCCCGACTCCGCCGTCACCGGAGATACCCTTCGACGTCACCGCCGCACCAGCTCGTCCCCGACCGCACCGTTTGCTTCCTCGAGATCGCCGTGAGCCCAGCTACCTCCCCCTCCTTCCCTTTCTCGCTCCGAGCCTCAGTGCGACTGCCTGAAGCTCACCCGCGCAGCGCCGCCCGAGCTTCGTCGCCGGCGTGCTTCCGGCCATCCACCGTCATCCGGCGGTGTCTAACGTGCTCACCGCGTCGCGTGAAGTCTAACCCACTACTTCACGCACCTCGCCGTACCCGTAGCCACGAGTTCGTCATCACCGAACTCCGGCGACCGCCAAAATCGTCGCCGCGCCGTTCAGCCACCGAGCCTAACCAACGCCACCAAGAGCTGCGGCTTGCTCCCAGCCACACGTAAGCGCCCTCGCAGCTCATTTCGTTGCGGAACACTCAAAACCACTCTCGCCGCGCGTCTGGCTGCGCCGGCGGCTAAGCGCCGCGTGAGTTGACCACGACTTTGACGAGGCGAGCCTGGTTGACTCTCTGAGTCTATGATAGGTGGCCCCCACGCTAATTAACTTAGTTAGTTTAAACTAATTCTAATTAGTTAAATTAAGTCTTGACATGCGGGGCCCTTGGTCGGTTTGACCTGGGCGTCCCGTTGACCTCTCACGTCACCTCGACGCATTCTTGTGTGATAAATGAATTCTGGAATTATTCATTATAGGAAATTCCGAGAAAATAGTTCAAATTTCAAAATTCATAGAAATTAATCTGTAACTCCAAATGCAAAGATTTATATATGAAAAATGATCAGAAAAATCCATTCTATCCATTGGTAAAGGTTTCATGCATGGCAGAACAAGTTAACCTTTCTGTTTAAGCAGATTAAGACAATGCACCTTTATGGCTATGTTAAATGAGCTAACATTTGAATCTTTGATTCAAATGGGTTCATCCCTTTCTATTCTAGCTTGCATTAGGCCAACACACATTCATATTGCCATGTCATAGCATGAATCATATTGTTGCATATTGTCATGTGTTGTTTATTTTCGGTGTGTCTTTAAGTGATAGGTTACGCCTCAGGATAATCCGAATATCCGTCGAAGGCGATATCCTACCACCACTACATCGAGCAAGCAACCCATTGATCATTCGATACAAACCCATGTTCTCGCTTACGCTCTTGTTTACTGCATTAAGACAACACGATTCAAACTGTTGTGTGCTGCGGTAGCTGAACCCACTTCCTTTGCATGACCAGTCCTTGCCACAGTAACTAGATGAAACCCACTAGTATGTGTAGGAGTTGGTTGAGCCATGATTGTGATTCCTACCATGCTATGCTTGCTATGCTTAGAGTTGTGTCGAGTCGGCTCATCGGGATGATGAGCTGGAGTGAAAGGTTGTGTCGGGTTCGAGTGAAAGTGTTGAACACGTTTTGGTAAAGGTATCGATGAGAGGCCATGTAGGAGTACATGGTGGGTTGTTTCATTGAAGCCGTCCCTAAGAACTGAGATACTGTGTGTGATTTAAGACTTAGCTACTACCACACATTGGGATCATAATTGACCCTCTCGACTTATTAACCACTCTTGTCCTCGGTCCGGGAGTTGCAAGTAGTTTTGGTGTTTGTAGCATCTTTGGGGCATACGCAGCACTTGACCTTAGGGGTGGGTTGTGTTGCGGTAGGCACGTGGCCGGTGTACCGATTCGCCCGTTTGGGGTCTCGGGAACCCTGCACACATCGTTCGGGGCCGTTAGTGGAAACCTCGGCGGACTCCTGCGGATGGAACCCTAATAGGCGATAAACCTGGACTAGGGACTCGTGTGTTTAGTCGGTCGTGGCTGACACCCTCGTTGGGCTTCCGCTTGAAGGTTGCAGTACATGTCGTGTAGCGGCGATAAGTGGTGAGCGTGTGTGAAGAAGTACACCCTGCGGGTATAAAACTATTGAATAGCGCGTCATGATAAAGGACTACTTGGTCACCTATACAGTTCATAGACAAGTAAATGGATACTACTAAAAGCCTCAAGATAAGTGTGAGTACATGGATGGCCCTCTCGTGGGTTGTGAGAGAGGATCCTGATGGAGTATTGTGGTGGTGATTAGTGGACTCATGTGCGACAAATGCTTTTCAAGTGGTGTCACGTGGGATAAGCAGCCAAGAGTCAAAGCTGGCTTGCTGCAATAACTCCACTACCTTCTTGACAATGTGCATGTATAATAGGATTCTGTTGTAAGACTTGCTGAGTACCTCCGTACTCATGTTTGCTTAATTACTGTCTTCAGACGACAACACTGCCCCCTCCGATGGGTTTTATGTAGACCATGACATCGACGAGTGAACTGTAGATAGAAGGGCTTCAACAAGCTTCCTTTTTTTTAGAGTCTGTACTCAGACTAGTTTGCTTCCGCATGTGCTTGTATATTTGTATGACTTGAGTGTTGGGTCATGTGACCCCTATCTGTATGGATATGTTATGTATGGCTCCTCGGAGCCTCTTAAATAAAGTACTTTGAGTTGTAGAGTTTTGTTGTGATGCCATGTATGTACTCATATCGGGCATATTGCGTGTATGATTGAAATGCTTGGTATGAGTGGGATCCGACAAACTAGTTGTTTATCCTTGGCAGCCTCTCATATGGGGAAATGTTGTCTCGTGCTTACGGCGATAGTAGTCCGCTACAGCCGGTTCACGAGTCCTGCTAGCCAGCACTACTGCTTGGACACTTGGCGGCGGCATGTGTTTCACTTCATTCCTATATACATCCCTTGAAAATGTCACGCGTGATATTGAGTCCTTCCTAGCCTGCTACAGCCGGGATACGGAGTCTGTTAGCCAGTGCTACAGCCTGAATTTATCGTTGATGACCGACATGCTCGATGTGATTCATGTATGCGTGTCCCCATGGGTTAAGCGCCGCTTTGGGTTCACGACTAGCCATGTCGGCCGGGTTCTTTGTCATATGGATGCTAGCGACACTATCATATCGTGAGCCAAAAGGCATAAGCGGTCCCAGGCCATGGTAAGGCGACACCGTGGGAATACCGTGCGTGAGGCCGCAAAGTGATATGAGGTGTTACCGGCTAGGTCGATGTGACTTGGAATCGGGGTCTGACAGCGTTGGCATCGAGCGGACTGCACTGTAGGTCGCTAAGCCAAACTGGTCGATGTCGAGTCTAGAAATGCTTTAGTTATATGTAGGGAATTGATTACGGGAGGAGCGTAAGGCTCTTGTTACTCCTTTACCTTATGCCCTCGATCTGAGTCATCCTCTTCTCATTCTCGTGGGTATAGGACTAGGCTCTCTTTCTCTATCGGGTTCACGTGTTACTAATCCGTAGTAACTTATAGGATTGTTGGTTACAGCCTCGATTCAGTTTCTACTACTTTTAGTATGCTATCGGTTGAATCGGAACCTTGATATGATGTTGTTGAGGGTTTTGCAATCTGATTTTGAATGTCTCAAATCTGTTCTTGAGCATTTACAGATGTTATCTTGTCCGATTTTCCTAGAAATTCTAATGTCTTTGCATTGTGGTTGTGCTTTCAGATGGCCACCGTCCCCGAACCAAGTGGTTAAATCGACCCGTGCATTGATGTGTGTGGTCACACGGCCATGTTAGTTCGGGTGATGGTCGAGACCGGTTACGATGGTATCCGAATATACCGTCGAGGAGCAGTTTAGAGACTTTAATCAAAGCCAATATCGTACGCACGGTCAGGATATATCCATCTTATCCAGACTCTTGAACCGCTCCACTGTTCTTATGGACTTGGGATCACTATTGGGATGTCTGTCCAGGATGCAGCCTACTCGATGATGACTATTATTCGAGCCAGAACTGCCTTGCTGTGCAACACCGATTTCCGCTACATGCCAGCATCCCTCCCTGGGGCGCATGGTTACCTTCAGGGTATGTACAGCGACGCATCCCATGAGGACTCTCTCCTCCGTACCACTCTTGAGATCTTTGGAAGACAAGGACCGTGAAAATCGGGCCTTGCGTATGGAAACTCTTTAATGCCGCTCGATCCTTTGGGCCACTCACTCGGTTTGCACCTGCCGTGCAAGCGGATACATGGACATGAGGGACTTGTACCTGTGCGGGCTGGTCTGCCAAATTTTATGGAGTGGCGTGAGGTAGGAGGCATCACCCTCCTCGTGGACCTCGTGTGCCGCCGTTTGTTGGACCACGGCCACATCCGAGTCCCTATGGTCCATAAGCTCCACAGGACCGTCATCCCGGATGATCATGTTCCGCTTCGGGCTTGGGTGGTGACTTTTATGAGGACTACTACGGAGCTGTGCGAGTTAGTAGTAGTATCCCTAGTATTGTAATAGTTGTATTTCCACCGTCTGCGTGACACTGTGGAATATGACTTAGTGTGTATCATTCCGAAAGTGTAGAAAAATAATGTATAGGAGTTTGGAATGCTTGCGATGAGATGTAACGCCTTTCACTGTAGTTGTACTCCGTCGGGCTTGTACTAAACTATGAATGGTGTGTATGACCGTTGGTATATATATGGCAGTTTCTATATTACCATGTCATACGGATGAACATCCCTGCATTCCGTGTTATCCATTACGTTCCGCACTTCCTTGCTAAATTTTGCCATCCTGGTCTAAACCGTTGTTTTGCTTCCTAGGATGGTCAACACCCGCAACAATCCTGCTGCTCCGGAGCAGGGAGAAGCCAGCGCAGCTAGGAATGTAAATCTGCCTCAACCGCCTTCTTTGGCCGAGGTTATGTTGGAGGCAGAACGCAACAAGCGTGAGACCAATCGCTTGCTGGAGTGGATTGAGCAGAATACCGCACACCAGCCACGGAATGATCTGGTGTCACTCAATGACTTTGTCAAGCTGTATCCACCGAAGTTCAAACATTCCGTTGAGCCTCTCGATGCGGATGACTGGCTTCGCAGCATCACCCACAAGCTACGTTCTGCCAACATGGCTGAAGCTGATAAGGTTACTTTTGCTGCCTACCACCTCGAAGGCCCTGCTAGCCTTTGGTGGGAGAATTTCGAGGCTATGCGCCCGGTTGGCCAAATCACTACTTGGGCTGAATTCAGTGCCGCTTTCCGTGAGCATCACATCCCGGAAGGTCTCATGGATCGTAAGAGGGAAGAGTTCTGCAATTTCACCGGGGTAGACTATTTGTGGATGCATACAGCCGTGAGTTTGGAAATCTAGCACGTTATGCTCTGAAGAGGTTTCTACCGGCGCCAAGAAGCGAGCAAGGTTCCGCAAGGGACTTAGCCCGAGCTTCCCGTGATCTTCGTCTGCACGCAGTGCACCTCCTTCGAAGTTAGTCAACAAGGCTATCGGTCTTTGAAACGGGCAGTCGACTTTGAAGCTTCATAAGCACTCCGTGACTTTGCTTCTTCATCCGGCTCTGGATCTCGAGCGCTGGTCGGATTCAAACACTGCTCTGCCACCCAGAGTTCACCCGAGGCCATCTTTTGAGGCGCCTCGCCCCAACCAGCAGTATGTACCGCCCAAGACTTATGGTGGCCCCGCTGCTAATGCTGCTCCACGCCCCAATATGATAACCTGTTTCAAGTGTGGAGAGCGGGTCACTACATCCGTGAGTGTCCCCAGAACAACCCCGGTCAGATCGGAAAGTCTGTTGGCTGTGGTAAGCCAGCAGGAAAGGTGCTCTACGCCAAACCAGCTGCCACTGTTCGTGGCCACGTCAACTATGTTTCAGCTGAGGAAACCCATGAGGATCCCAACGTCGTTCTCGGTACGCTCCTTTTTAATTGTCATCCGGCAACTGTTCTTTTTGATCTTGGAGCATCTCATTCATTTATTTCTGAGAGCTATGCTCGACTGCACAACACCACATTCTGTGACATGCACACCTCCATGGAAATTCAGACTCCTGGTTCTAGATGGCAAACCTCTAGAATAAGTCATGGGAATGAAATTCTTGTCGACAAATTAGTCTTTCTTGCATCTCTAATAGCTCTCAAGTCCTCGGACATAAACATCATCTTGGGTATGGACTGGATGTCAGCCCATTATGCTAAGATTGATTGCTCTACTAGAACTGTTCAACTCACCCATCCTTCGGGCAAGACAGTTAATGTTTTAACCCGAGTGTCTAGCGTCGGCTATACTCATAAATGCCAACCCCTTCCGGACCTCAAAGATATTCCGGTAGTCCGTGACTTTCCGGATGTCTTTCGGAAGAACTGCCGGTGTTCCACGGCGGGGATGTCGAGTTCGTGATAGATCTTGTTCCGGAACCGTCCCAATCTCTAGAAGACCTTATAAGATGGCACCCCTAGAACTAGCGAGCTTAAGAAACAACTCGATGAGTCCTTGCAAAAGGGTTTCATCCGTCCTAGTACATCTCCATGGGCTTGCCCGTCCTCTTCGTCAAGAAGAAGGATGGAATGGATCGGATGGTTGTAGATTACCGACACATCAACTTGGTCACGATCAAGAACAAGTATCCGCTCCCGGGATCAACGACACGTATGATGAGCTCGCTGGATCCTCGATCTTTTCAAAGATGGATTTGAGGTTGGGCTACCATCAAATCAAAATCAAGAATGGGGACATTCCTAAAAGCGGCCTTTGTTACTCGTTATGGCCAATCTGAGTACACCGTTATGTCCTTCGGGTTAACCAATGCTCCAGCCACTTTCTCTCGGTTAATGAACTCAATCTTCATGGAGTATTTGGATAAATTAAATGGTGGTTTACCTCGATGATATACTCATCTACTCAAGAATAAGGAAGAACATGCGAACATCTAAGGCTAGTATTGATGAAACTTTGAGAGCACCGCCTTTATGCCAAATTCTCTAAGTGTGAATTCTGGTTGCGAAGTGACCTATCTAGGCCATGTAATCTCTGGTAAGGGCATTCTTTGTCAATCGGCGAGTTCAAGCCGTCCTTGACTGGACTCCACCTGAATCGGTCAAGCAAGTTCGGAGTTTCCTCGGTTTAGCGAGCTATTGCCGCCGCTTCGTCGAGAATTTCTCCAAGGTTGCTAAGCCTCTAACTGAACTCCTCAAGAAAGATAAAAAGTTCGAATGGACGCCACAGTGCGAGTTCAGCTTTCAGGAACTGAAAAGACGCCTGACATCTTCTCCCGTACTTGTTCCACCAGATTTTTCTAAGGACTTTGTTATCTATTGCGACGCCTCGCGACAAGGACTAGGTTGCATACTCATGCAAGATCGTCATGTGATTGCCTCGCTTCTCGGCGATTCGTCCACATGAGGATAACTATCCCAAACACGATCTAGAGCTTGCAGCAGTGGTCCATGCACTCAAAACCTGGCGACATTACCTTCTTCGTAATCGTTGCGAAATTTACACTGATCACCAAAGTCTTAAATACATCTTCACCCAACGGTTTGAATCTCGGGCAAAGGCGTTGGGTCGAGTTGATCTGATTACGACTTAGGAATATCTTACACCCTGGCAAAGCCAATGTCATGGCTGGCGCACTAAGTCACAAATCTTATTGTAACAATCTGATGTTCCAACAAAGTCAACCATTTCTCCACGAGGAATTTCGTAAGCTTAACCTTCACATTGTTCCTCGAGTTCCTTTCCACCACGGTGGCGAAACCCAACCTTACGGATCAAATCATAACCGCCCAGCGGTATGATGAAGAATATCTCGGATCAAGGAGAACATTGCTAGCGGAGCTGCTAAGTGTTTCTCCATAGATGAGCGAGTGTTGTCTTCTTTGAGAACCGCTTGGTGGTTCCCAAGAAACAACAGCTACGACAATTGATCATAAGGAAGCTCATGAATCTCCTCTCACCATTCATCCCGGTAGTACTAAAATATATCAAGACCTCGCCAGAGGTTTTGGTGGACTAGGATGAAGAGAAAATCGCTCAATACATTGCTAATTGCAGCGTCGTAAATCGAGATAAAGCGAACATCAACGGCCTCTTGGTACCCTTCAACCTTTGGAAATTCCTGAATGGAAATGGGATAGAATTAGTATGGATTTCATTACGGGTTTCCCAGGACCAAGAGAGGAATAATGCTATCTTCGTTGTCGTCGATCGTCTCTCCAAAGTAGCCCACTTCCTACCCATTAGTGAGAGTATAACCGCTAGCCAGCTAGCTGATTTGTACATCTCTCGAATAGTGTCTCTTCATGGTGTTCCATTGGAGATTAACTCAGACCGTGGAAGTCTCTTCACCTCTCAATTTTGGGAAAGTTCCAAAATGCTATAGAACTTCGTCTCTCCTTTAGCACCGCCTTCCATCCTCAATCAAGTGGTCAAGTAGAGCGAGTCAATCAAATTCTGGAGGATATGCTTGAGCTTCATCATCTCCTTCGCATGAATTGGGAGAAATGCCTTCCATTCGCCGAGTTAAGCTTATAACAATAGTTATCAAGCTAGCTTGGGCAAAGCTCCTTCGAAGTTCTCTATGGGCGGAAATGTCGAGCGCCTCTTAACTGGTCGAAACCGGGAGAGACAACTCTTTGGCCGGATATGATCCAGAAGCGAAAGAGCAGGTTCGCGTTATTAGTGAAAATTGAAAACAACCCAATCTTGTCAAAAGAGCCAATATGACCGCAAGCATAAGCCTATGGCTTATGAAATTGGCAAGAAGGCTTACCTTGGGTTACTCCTTTGAAGGAACCCATCGATTCGGTATCAAAGGCAAGTTGGCTCCTCGTTACATTGGACCCTTCGCATTCTTGCCAAGCGAGGAGAAGTTGCCTACCAATTGGAACTACCTCTGCATCTTTCCAGAGTCCATGATGTCTTCCACGTTTCTCAGCTCAGGCGTTGCTTCTCGGATCCTATCAGTGGAGTGGACCATGAAACGCTTGATCTCCAAGATAACCTCACCTATCGAGAATATCCCGTTCGTATTCTTGATCAAGCCGAGCGTACCACTCGACGTCAGAATATCAAGTTTCTCAAGGTTCAATGGTCAAACCATTCCGAGCAAGAAGCAACTTGGGAAAGGGAGGATCGTCTTCGACTTGAGTATCCCACCTTTTTCGCGACGGATCCTAAATCTCGGGACGAGATTCTTTTGAGTGGGGGTGAGTTGTCACATCCTAGCTAGTCCATGCATTAGTGAGTTGCATCATGTTTAACTTTCATCAGAAATTTGAAATAGGGAAGACAGGACCCCCAGAACCCCTTTGAATCCAACTAGGGCTTACTAAAATTATTTTCAATGAACCTGAAATGCCCTTCTAAAATGTTCATCACCTTTGCTTTGGTCCTAAACCACTTCGCGAAAGTGATGCACAATTTCTAGGTCACTCTAAGGTCCTTGAATTAAATCTCTAGCTATTTGAATTTGGGCATTTAAATTATATAAAATATTTCAAATGCTCAAATAATCCCAAACTAAAATGTTCCATGCTGGATATATTCCAACTAAGGACCAGGTGCAGTTTGGTGAATTTTGGAGTTGTCTAGGTATTTTAGAAATGCAACAAAGTTACAGAAAATAGAAAAAGCAGAAATGAAAAACTTTTACAGGCGCCACCTAGCGGCCCACCTGCCCAGCCCAGCCGCCCGGCCGCCGGTAGCTGCTTAGCTTTGCTAAGCGAGCGGGCGAGTGCTCGACAGCGAGCACAGCATGCGTGCCACGCAGCTGGCCGCCGCCTTGCCGCTTCCCTCGCCGAGCTGTCGGCGAACGCTCCCCGAGCCCGCAGACACCTTTCCTCCTCCCGAGCTCCTCCCCCTCGCTCTCCCACGCCATGGCCGACGCCACCGCAGCCGCACCGTCGCCGTAGTCGCGCTCTCTGTTGTCCTTGCGCCATTCTGTCGTGTCTAGGAGCTCCGCCGCCCTCCTCTTCTTCGAGCTAGCCGAGCCCCGAGCGCTCGCGTGGCCCGAGGCCGCTGCACCGACCTCGCCCGACTCCGCCGTCGACGGAGATCCCCTTCGACGTCACCGCCGCACCAGCTCGTCCCCGACCGCACCGTTTGCTTCCTCGAGATCGCTGTGAGCCCAGCTACCTCCCCCTCCTTCCCTTTCTCGCTCCCGAGCCCCGTAGCGACTGCACGAAGCTCACCCGCTCGCGCCGCCGCGGAGCTCGTCGCCGACGTGCTTCCGGCCATCCAGCGGTCACCCCACGGTGTCTAACGTACTCACCGCGTCGCGTAGAGTCTAACCCACTACTTCACGCACCTCGCTGTACCCCGTAGCCACGAGTTCGTCATCACCCGAACTCCGGCGACCGCCAAGGTCGTCGCCGGCGCCATTTCCGGCCACCCCGAGCCCAGCCAACGCCACCAAGAGCTGCGGCTTGCTCCCAGCCACACGTAGGCGCCCTCATGCTCATTTGGTTGCGGAACGCTCAAAACCACTCTCGCCGCCGCGTCTGGCTCGCCCGGCTAAGCGCCGCGTGAGTTGACCACGACTTTGACGGCGCAAGCCTGGTTGACTCTCTGAGTCTATGACGGTGCCCCCCTGCTAATTAACTTAGTTAGTTTAAACTAATTCTAATTAGTTAAATTAAGTCTGACATCACGGGACCCACTGGTCAGTTTGACCTGGGCGTCCCGTTGACCTCTGTCGTCACTCACGGCGCATTCTTGTGTGATAAATGAATTCTGGAATTATTACATTATAGGAAATTCCGAAAATAGTTCAAACTTCAAAAATTCATAGAAATTAATCTGTAACTCCAAATGCAAAGATTTATATATGAAAAATGATCAGAAAAATCCATTCTATCCATTGGTAAAGGTTTCATGCATGACAGAACAAGTTAACCTTGCTGTTTAAGCAGATTAAGACAATGCACCTATATGGCTATGTTAAATGAGCTAACATTTGAATCTTTGATTCAAATGGGTTCATCCCTTTCTATTCTAGCTTGCATTAGGCCAACACACATTCATATTGCCATGTCATAGCATGCATCATATTGTTGCATATTGTCATGTGTTGTTTATTTTCGGTGTGTCTTTACGTGATAGGTTACGCCTCAGGATAATCCGAATATCCGTCGAAGGCGTATCCTACCACCACTACATCAGGCAAGCAACCCATTGATCATTCCGATACAAACCCATGTTCTCGCTTCTGCTCTTGTTTACTGCATTAAGACAACGCGATTCAAACTGTTGTGTGCTGCGGTAGCTGAACCCACTTCCTTTGCATGACCTGTCATTGCCACAGTTACTAGATGAAATCCACTAGTATGTGTAGGAGTTGGTTGAGCCATGATTGTGATTCCTACAATGCTATGCTTGCTATGCTTAGAGTTGTGTCAGTCGGCTCATCGGGATGATGAACTGGAGTGAAAGGTTGTGTCGGGTTCGAGTGAAAGTGTTGAACACGTTTTGGTAAAGATATCGATGAGAGGCCATGTAGGAGTACATGGTGGGTTGTTTCATTGAAGCCGTCCCTAAGAACTGAGATCTGTGTGTGTGATTTAAGACTTAGCTACTACCACGCATTGGGATCCTTAATTGACCCTCTCGACTTATTAACCACTCTTGTCCTCAGTCCGGGAGTTGCAAGTAGTTTACGGTGTTTGTAGCATCTTTGGGGCCGCGCATGCGCTGACCTTAGGGGTGGGTTGTGTTGCGGTAGGCACGTGGCCAGTGTACCGATTCGCCCGTTTGGTGTCTCGGGAACCCTGCACACATCGTTCGGGGCCGTTAGTGGAAACCTCGGCGGACTCCTGCGGATGGAACCGAATAGGCGATAAACCTGGACTAGGGACTCGTGTGTTTAGTCAGGTCATGGCCGACACCCTCGCTGGGCTTCCGCTTGAAGGTTGCAGTACATGTCGTGTAGCGGCGATAAGTGGTGAGCGTGTGTGAAGAAGTACACCCTGCAGGGTATAAAACTATTGAATAGCCGTGTCATGTAAAGGACTACTTGGTCACCTATACAGTTCATAGACAAGTAAATGGATACTACTAAAAGCCTCAAGATAAGTGTGAGTACATGGATGGCCCTCTCGTGGGTTGACGAGAGGATCCACGTGGAGTATTGTGATGGTGATTGTGGACTCGTGTGCGACAAATGCTTTTCAAGTGGTGTCACATAGGATAGCTTAGCCAAGAGTCAAAGCTGGCTTGCTGCAATAACTCCACTACCTTCTTGAGAATGTGCATGTATAATAGGATTACATTGTAAGACTTGCTGAGTTCCTCCGTACTCATGTTTGTAATTACTGTTTTCACACGACAACACCCCCCCTCCGATGGGTTTTATGTAGACCTTGACATCGGCAGGTGAACTAGCCACCGGTGGTGATCCAAGGCTTGTGAAGGGCCACTGTAGATAGAAGGGCTTCAACAAGCTTTCTTTTTTTTAGAGTTTGTACTCAGACTAGTTTGCTTCCGCATGTGCTTGTATGTTTGTATGACTTGAGTGTTGGGTCATGTGACCCCTATCTGTATGGATATGTTATGTATGGCTCCTTGGAGCCTCTTTAATAAAGTACTTTGAGTTGTAGAGTTTTGTTGTGATGCCATGTTGTATGTACTCATATCGGGCATATTGCGTGTATGATTGAAATGCTTGGTATGAGTGGGATCCGACAAACTAGTTGTTTATCCTTGGCAGCCTCTCATATGGGAAATGTAGTCTCGTGCTTCGGCGATAGTAGTCCGCTACAGCCCGATTCACCGAGTCCTGCTAGCCAGCACTCTTGCTTGGACACTTGACTAGCTGACATGTGTTTCACTTCGTTCCTATATACATCCCTTGGGAAATGTCACGCGGTGATATTCGAGTCTGCCTAGCCTGCTACAGCCGGGATACGGAGTCCTGTTAGCCAGTGCTACAGCCAATTTATCGTTGATGACCGACATGCTCGATGTGATTCATGTATGCCTGTCCCCATGGGTTAGCGCCGCTTTGGGTTCACGACTAGCCATGTCGGCCGGGTTCTTTGTCATATGGATGCTAGCGACACTATCATATCGTGAGCCAAAAGGCATAAGCGGTCTGAGCCATGGTAAGGCGACACCCGTGGGAATACCGTGCGTGAGGCCGCAAAGTGATATGAGGTGTTACCGGCTAGGTCGATGTGACTTGGAATCGGGGTCCTGACAGCTATATATATAGGGTGTGTCTATTATGATAACACCCTCTAGAGTCTTATTATGAACACCAAAATGCTTATTCTGATAACACCGTACCCCACAGCCCCCGACCCACCCACCACCTCCCTCTTGCGACTCTCCCTCCCCCACCATCGAACCACCTCTCTTCCCCAACTACCGCACCCCCTCGTCCCCACGCACACTGCCCAATCCCTCCCACCTTCTTCCTGTAGCCCCGCCCAGACGACTTCCTGTAGCCGCCGCGGCCTGCCAACTCCTTCGCCGCCGGCCGACAACGGCTACCGCGCTGCCTCCTAGCCCTCGCGCCGCCCGCCCCACCCCCCATCCCGCCGCCCGCCCCTCCCATCCGCCCCACCCCAATCGCGCCGCCTCCCCGTCGACCGCTCCTCCCCGTCGATTTGCTCCACTCGCGGGCTGCGTTGCCTCCTCTCCACCTCCTTCCACCCTTGGGACGCCGCCTCCTCATTCCTCTGTGAACCCCGACCACCCCTTCTCCACATCCTTCCGCCGCCGGAGCCCACCCCAGCGCGCCCTCAACCCCCTCCAACCGCCGGCACACCACGCAACCATTGAGGGATCCGGCCGCCACTGGCTCCCGGCGAGGCCTCCTCCATCGGATCTGGTCGCCACGGCCATCTGTGCGGCCAGAAACCGACGGATCCGGCCGCCAACCACCGCTCACCGCCCCTGCCCCTTCCAAAAGCAGTCCCCCGACGGTTGATGCAGTACGACGGGTCTCTGCTGCATCATCAGCGAGATCCGCCATGTCCTCCGGAGGAGCTGCCCGCATCCCCTTGCAGTCCAGGCGCCCCTCGCTTGCAGTGCGCCGGGGAACTCGATGCAATTTGGCACCGCAAGCACCGGCCTCCGTCGTCCTCCTCTCCTCCTCTTCATTTTTTTGCTTTTTCAGATTTAATTGGGCACAACACTTCAGTTCGCTTTGGGCATCAGTGCGGTGCAGACTCGTGGTCAGACGTGCAATCAGGTGGCACCGGCGAGTTCATTTCGGTGCTCGCCGCCATTGTTCATTGCTTTTTTTTCGCAGTCCCCCATGGTCGTGCGGTTTACTCAAAGAACAGGTTTGCTTTGTGCTTCGTTAGTGTTTTGTTTGCGTCAATGTGCAGTTTACTCAAGAAGAAGTGAGCCCAATAAGAAAAGAGAAGAGAACATCGATGTTCATTTTGTTTTTTATGAGAAAGTCGGAGAGAAAAAGGGCACTGCCTAGTGCTGAAGTTCCATTTTGTAGTACGAAAAAATGGATGGTAATTTTGCATAAGCAAGTCTTTGCCTAGTGTAGTACAGTTGGGTACTCCGTCGTTGATTCTGCTACGTACTAGATGGCTGTGTAGCTATGTAAAAATAATGAATGGACATGTATGTTTTGAAGCTCACTTTATTCTCTCACGAAGTTTGCCGTAAAACTCCTTTGAGGTTCACTCGGTATTTCGAAACAAAAACACCTCAGAAGAAGCTCGCTACTCATTACATGTAGTGTGTTTGGTCCTCAGATGTGTTGCACTTTTGAGAGAGATGTCGTTCACTTGCGTCTAGCATGAAAAATGTGAAAAATTTAGCGAATCAACAAAAAAGGTTCGCTTCGATATATGATGTGGTTCACTTGCCCTAGTCTCTGCGGTCCACTCTTGTTCATAAAAAAAAGTAAAAAAACAACAAAAACTTATCCGACAAAAGAAATTATGCAGCTAGTTTGCTCATCCGATGCAGTGCGGTTTTCATTCTGAAGCAGTGCGGTCGGCCGTATGATGTTGTTCATCCCGTAAGTGCAAAACAATTGTTACGAAAGCGAAAAAAGTAATGCGATTCACTTCTTGATAGTGTTGTGGTTCATTTACACCCGATGCGAAGTGCTCTCTACTTTCTCGTTCTTGAAAAAATTACGTTTGAATAAAAGGAACCATGCAGTTCTCTAACAGATCAGATGCGGTGCGGTTTTTCATCCGTTGCAGTGTGGTTTTCATTCGAATGAAGTACCCACGTCGACTTGGTTGTCGCGAAAAACAGAGTGTCCGCATTTCGGTAAATTCGAAATTCATCTTAAACCGTAAAGAATTAAAGAGAGTGTTCTACATGAAAGAGTTGCGTATCGTCGATATCTTTCCAACGGCGTATCTTTTGAATCATTCCGACCAGCGGTTTGCAAAAATTTCGCCAAAAACGGCCGCTGCCACTAGTCGTCCGCCGCACGATTTTCAAAATTAACTTAAAACCATAAGGAATTTCAAAAATATTTCAACATATTAAAGTTGCTCCTCGTTCGTAGCTTTCCAACAGCGTATCACACGCCTCGTTTCGATAAACAGTTCAAAAACTGGAGCAAAAACAGTACCTAAAATTTGAAAAAAAATTGAAAAACAGAATTCCGCGATTTAGTAAATTTGAAACTCCTCTTAACCGTAAGGAATTAGAGAAAAATTTATATATGAAAAAGATGTGCCTCGACGATATCTATCCAACGGCGTATCGTTTGCTTCATTCCAACAAGCAGTTTAGAAGAAATTGTGAAAAGACGCTCTCTGCCACTCGTCATGGGCCGCACCATTTTCAAAACTGCTCTTAAACCGTGTAAAATCTCGAAAAGTGTTCAACATGTCGAAGTTGCACCTAATCCATAGCTTTTCAACGGTATATTACACGCCTCATTCCGATAAATAGTTAAAAATTAGAGGGAAAACAGTACCAAAAAAAATAACGCGTGCAGTTTTTTCCGACGAGAAGTTCACTTTCGTGTAGTCTTGCAGACACACTTGGTTCAAACAATGGCGTGCACTTGCGTTCAGCGTGCGGTCAAGTGGTGTGTACAATAGTTATTCTGCTAATATTAGCACAATAGAGCGGTCTCTATATATATATATATATATATATATATATATATATATATATATATATATATATATATATATATATATATATATATATATATATATATATATATATATATAGAGTTTATGTCCTCTACATCATTCACTTATTGCTATTTCTTCAAGTTGCTATTTCTGCTAAGTGAATGAGATCGGACCCTTCCCCCTCTATGTTAAACTCAACCCAATCTATTCAATAATTCTTCATGTGCGTTCTATTTGAAACTCGTTCAAAATCTTCACCGTGTCCTTGTCAGCTGAAGAATTTGCGAACGGAATGTTTAAGTTATCTTATCTAAATTTTTGGCTTTGCTGCTCAAACCATTCCACATTCCACGATAACACTTATCTATTTACCCACGATCTCATATGATCGCCCCCTCTCAGTACGTGGGTGACACATGTCAAGCGGATGAGAAGAATCGAGAACGCGATTAGTCCAATTTCTTGAGCGAACAGTTTTTCACATGACTATATATACCCCTCCCCTTCCTCAATTCACTTCTACTCCGCTCGATCTCTCTCCCGCTCGAGATTCTCAAACCCTAGCGCCGCCGCTACTTCATCGTCGCCGGTGAGGAAGAGCTTCACTGCCTCGACCTCGTCACCATCGTACTCGCGCCGACTGCGGATTTCTTCACTCCGCCGCCTTCGTAGCTGTCTTCCTCAGCCGAGTTAGGGCGTGGAAGATCTGAACTGACGAACTTCACATCTACACTTCCTAGTTCGTCGTGTTCTTCATCAAGGGTAATTAAAAGTTACTTTTTCTGCCCTCTTTGATTTGAATGATTTCTACAAAATCTTCAAAGGTGTTTCTTTTCAAATCCTCACACACTAAAACACCTCACATGTCATCTGTTCTTGATTCGTTTCTCTAAGAAATATTTTTCTTGATGATTCCTCAATTGTGTGAATTTTTGATCTGTACAATTCTGGAACCTAAGACAAAGAACACTTAGTGAAATTCTTCAAGACTAATCTGGTCAAATTCCTCAAACTTGTTCTTTTTGAAAAACCTCTGAGAACGCATATGACCTCTCCAAATTCATCGCAACTATACTGTGTTCACAGGTACACATGTCCACTACTGAATCACTAGGTTCTCATCAACTTAACTCATTTGCAGCGTTCCTCGAAGAAAAGTTGCACACCTCTTCAGAAAATTCAGCTGTTCATATTCCTCATCTGAAGAAAATGGCTGACGGTAAGAAGGCACAGAAAGGAGGAAAGAGGCCTGAGGTCAACATAGCGTTTGAAATCACTGATGAGATTTATGGTGGGTACTGCACACCCCCTGAGGAGGACAAAAGTCAGCGCAAGGTGCACATTCAGAAGATTGAGAGGAGATGGGCAAGAGAGTGGAGGGAGTACAGATATGTTACTCCTAAATACATGAAGAAATTCGCGGTTACCCCTCCATGCTCAAGACCTCCATTGGCACCTGGCCAAGTAGCTGATCCCACGAGCCTCAAGCGCGGTGAGGACTATCGTGAAGAATGGGCCAAGCGCCAGGCCAAACTGGCCAAACAGGCAAAAGAAGCAGTGAGGAAATTTAATGAAGACTCTGCTGCTGCTGCTACCACAGCTGAGGCCTGTGCAAGCAAGCCAAAGAAGGCCATGGCAAAGAAGCCTACTCACAAGCCAAGTGCTTCGCCCCAAATGCCCTCACGGACAAGTTCCTCAGCAATGCCCTCACGGCCAGATTCTTCAAAGCCCTCACGGCCAACTCCTCAAGCTGCTCCAGCTCTTCCAAAGTCCTCAGCTCCTTCGCCAAAGTCCTTAGTTGCACCTGTGCATCTGGCCACGTGCCAAAGCACAACAGGCATCTCTATTGCCTTAGGAGCTTCTGTTAGTTCCTCAGCTGCACCAAATTCATCAACTGACCGCTCTCTGCTGAAGAGAAAGGCCACTGCTGGACGAGGCACTCGACCAAGTCCTCACAAGAAGCAGGTCGCCTTTCAAGTACCGTCTGATGAAGACGAAGCTGGTGATGATGAACTTGCCGAAATCATCAGAAACAGGCAGGTCAAGGCCGCTAGAGGCAAAGGCAGCAATGTACCATTGCTTCTGGATCTGAAGTTGATCCTAGACTTCATCGACCATTGGCACAAGGATCCCAACACACCTTTGCCGGAGATGAACCTAACTCCTGGTCAAAGTCATGTTTTGACTGCCTTCATTGAAGAAGAGAAATGGAAATTTGAACAAGGAAGAAGTGTGAAGAAAGCGCACTACCAGAAACAGCATTTTCTGAAGCAAAATGTTCTGAAGCTTTCCCCTGAAGAACTCGTTGCCTTGCAAGCTGAGATCAAGAAATTAAGTGATGAATTTGATCCCTACTATGCTGACTGGATTGGAGCCAAAGTCAGATTTGTGAATTTGACTGAAAAGTTCACTTCAAAGGTTGCAGCCCCAACGCAACAGGAAAACCCTCAGGCTGAGGCATCTGCTCAGCTAACTGAAGAAAATGCCAGCACCGCTAATGACAATCAGGCTACTGAAGAAACTCAGAGTACCAGGGCTGATGACTGCATTCCAGCCGTTGAAGAAATTGCCAGGGCAACCACTAGTGTTGCGCCTGAAGAAACTGAAGAAGTCAGGGCAACTACATCAGTTGTGCCTGAAGAATTTGAACCAAATTCCTTTGCTCCTCCTGCGCCTACACCAACTCCGATCCTTCCATCTGCAATAGATGTGAAGAAAACCAAGGCTGGAGCATGCATCAGTGAAGAAAAGGAAGGCATCAACTTCATCAGATTCTTCAACTCCGAAGAAGATGAAGCCATTGATTAGCTCTTTTGCAAATTCAATTGATGTTGTTCCCGTCTCATCCATGCCATCAAAGGACCTTGTTCCTTTTGATGAAGAATATGTGAATCCAAGTGAATCTGATGATGATATTCCTTCTGCTGCTTCGTCAGAGCAGTTGGATGAAGAAATTAAAGCGGATGCAATCCCTTCAACCCCACAAGTCTAATCACCCATGCCTCAGTTCACTGCTGAATAGGCTGGCGTTGAAGAACAAGAAGAAGATGAAGATGTGGACATTGGGTGTACAACACCAGTGCTGAATGATGACTTTTGGGAAAGTCAGCACCCCAACTCTCCTTTGTTCACACCACTTCAACAAATTCCTCAGTCCAAGTACAAATGGGATCTGAAGAACCTCGTGCAACTCTTTCTGTACATGAAGAGATTCCAGCCACTTGTGCTGAAGGAAATGTAAATGAGGAATTGAAGACCCAGGCTGCCATTGAAGAAGAAGCTGAAATTCCTCAGCCTGTGGAACCTGAGATTGTGATTCCTGAGGTAGTAATGCAATTGACTGATACTTCTCAGCCCAAGCCAAAGGATCCATTCTCGAAGAGACATAAATTCAAGGCTCATGACTCGGCGAGCACGTGTTCTTCGCTGATTATAATCCTTATGACTCTGCTCGTGTTAGAAGGAAGCGCTTCTGGACTGCCAGCCAGGCCAACTTCTATTCTTCACTGCTCTTCAACAAGGATAAAGTCTTCGACCACGAGCACATTCCTCATGTGGACATGGAATCCCTGTCGTGCTTCTCTCCTGTCCTAAGTGTGCTTCATGATGCAGGCTTTCTCAACTTTTGCTCTGACATTATAGATTGGAATGAAGAGCTTATTCTTCAGTTCTACGCAACACTGCATGTCATAGGTGACGCTGACAATATCAATACTTGGGTGTTGGACTGGATGACTGAATACACTCATTATAAAGCACCGGCCTCTAAATTGCTTCATGCCCTGCCAATCAGTCCTCCACCTGAAGGAGCTCGTTGCCTGTACCAAGAGCCTGAACTCACTGCCCATTATATGCAAGTTCTTATGAAGCCTCTGAAGCCTGGTCAAGCCCCAAGGACCAAATTCCTTGTGAAGGAATTGCTCTATGTGCCAAGAACTGTCTATCGCATTATGACGAAGACAATGAGTCCTATCAAGGGCCACGACTCGTCTGATGAAGAAGTAGTTGGCATCATGAAGAATCTTCTATTCAACATCATGCATGGCATCCATGTCAACTATCACAATTTCTTCATCAGGACTCTGTCAAATGTCGCACTCTCTCCGTTTGAGTTGAAGCCTTATGCTCCTTGGATTATGAGATTTCTCAGAACAAGGTCTTCACTCAACTACAAGGCTGATTTTCAGAATCACCTCAGCTAATTGCCCCCAATTGAAGTCCTCAAGCGGACATATTCCTCAGCTGATGAGAAGGGCAAGGCACCAGCTATTATTCATGAAGGCATTCGTCCATTGGATGGTCAGTTTCGCAAAGCTGCATCTTATTCCACCAATGATGACTCTTCCACTCATGACTCTGCTGCAAATGCATCCAAGCCTACTCCTCAAGTCACAGCTCCAAGGGTGATGAATGACGGTGAGCTGCTTCTTAGTCTTCACCAGAAGGTGGATCGAAACCATAAATGGATTAAGCGTTAGTTTGGTTCTATTCTTCACAACATGACTGCTACACATAATGCAGTGAAGAAAAACCATTGCTACCTCCATGAAATCTTCGCTCGCACCTGGGCTGCTCTGTCACATGTATATGGTGAAGAAGATCTGAAGCAAATGGGTCTCAAGGAGGATTTTGACTGGTCTGCACCTCCACCGAAGAAATACAAGAAGGTCAAGGTCCCTTCCTTGGCGGCTAGCTCCTGTTCCTCATCACGCGACACCAACGAGTATGAAGACTTGGACGATACTGCGGCAGGCCCTACAACAACAAACGACCCCAACAACGCTGGCGCTCCTCCATCAACATGATATTCTTCAGGGGCATTAGTCCTCATTTTTTGATCCTTTTGGTCATTCGATGACAAAGGGGGAGAAATTTGAGTTAGTCTTCAACTGGTCTATCTTATATGGGTGTTTTTTCTTAAGTTAAAACTCTCGTTCTTTTGAAGACTTTGCTGGATCGAGTTGTAGACTTAAACTCTATGGTGGCCTGATACTTTTGCTGAGCTTTTCTGCATGCTTATTCCTCATAATTTTTATGCACGCATGCTAAATTTCATCAGTCACCATATTTCATCATGCATTTCAAATTATTCATATATTATGTCAAATGCGTGTATGAATTACAAGATATAGGGGGAGATCTCCATGATTCTACTCTTCAAGTGTGCATTGCTTCAAACCCAAAGTGATTGAGCATCATTGAAGAGATTGATCTTGCATAGATCCGACGCTTGTTACCTTTGAAGACTATTCTTCTTCCAGACGGTTAGGCGCCATGGTCTAGAGCATCCAAGAGGAAATTGTGGACCGCCGAGTGACCGAGTTTGTGAAGGTTTGGAAGTCACCTGAAGAATTACCACGAGTGACTGGGTGAGGTCTGTGTGACCTTAGCTCAAGGAGAATACGGTGAGGACTGTGTGTCCGGGACTGTGTGTCTTCAGGTTTAAATACCTAGCCGCTCCGACCAGATGTACAACTGACACATCAATTGGAACTGGTCTACCAAATCATTGTCTTCACCGAGCTTACTGGTTCTATTTCCTCAACTCTTTCATTTCCTCATAATTGTGTTGTGCGCTTGTTCATATATGTGTTTGAAGACTTTGATTGAAGACTTTCTCAATTTCCTCAGTTCAATATCTTCAGTCTGTTTGTCTTCATCCTGTGTTATCCTGTGTTTACGCTTTCTGTACTCTGTGTTTGTCTTCATTTCATCATGATGACCATGCTTGTGTTTTGTTACGTTTATATCTGAGTACTTATTCCGCTGCAAGTAGTTCTTCGCTAAGGAATTTCCTCACCCGCAAATTCCTCAGTGAAGAATTCATAAAAATCGCCTATTCACCCCCCTCTAGTCGATATAACACACTTTCATCGTCCCTTGGGATGCGCTTCTCTTTCCAAGTCATATTCAAAGGCACCATTGGTTTATCTTGATTGAACCACTTATCACGCTTCTTCTCAGCTAGCTCCTCTGTAATTTCCAATGCCCGCAGCCGCTGCACCCATCTTTTTTGAGTATGTGTGAGCCCCGTTGGGCACCATCGAAGCTTCGGTTTAGTTCCTGGTGCCACTGACCTAATTCTGCTGCACCCCGAGTTCCTTAAATGCTGTCTTGATGTCTTCTTTGCTTGGGGAGCAAACATTCTGTCTTTGGCCAAAATTCTGTATTGATCAGTTGTGCTAGCGGTCCCATCTTTCTGCATATTGGGCCCCAAATCAGCATGTGAGTTGCTTTCTTTTGCTGGAATTTCCTCTTGCTGCGATGTATCAGACCCCTGTTGCTGCAATGCATCATTACTAATCTTTTCTGAACCTAGAACTCTTTTCTAAACTGAACCAAATCTGAAACCTCCAATCATGATTGTTTCTGGATCAGGGGGCAACACATGCAGCTGATTTGTTCTTGCCATTATCAACATTATGAGCAGCACCCAACCTAGGTTGGTTCGTAATAGCACAACCAGACCTACATTCATCATGTGCAACTGAATTGTTTACATCACCCTTAGATCTGACCGGTACCCATGCAAACTTCTAGCCACCTATGTGAACCTTTCCATCCGCATTGTGTCTAGGCAATCTACTCTGCACAAATCTTTTGCTGGATGAGCTATCTTCAACCCCTTTGCGTGAACCATATTTACCTCGAACCACAATAGCATCACGTGATCTTGCTTCATGATTAAATCGGTCCCTTTTCTCACACATGTTTGTTCTGAACTTTGGCCTAGGCGGGATCCATCTTAGCTGAAAATAACTTGTTGGCCCTGTAGAATATGGCGCCCAAGGATTTAAACCCCATGGAGGAATTTGCCAATACATAGGAGGTGCATAGCCCCAATATGTTGGCCCCATTGCGAAATATGGATGCTAGTCATATGAATTTCTTTGCCATTGCTCATGACTGGCAGGTCTAGAAGGAGATCTAGGACGTCTATTACCTCCAAGCCAGTTAAATACGTTGGTGGCCTTCCGTGAAGTGTATTTCTCCAACAACATGTTAATAGTCGGCTTTGGTCTCGGAGCTTGTCTCCTTCTTCCATTAACTTTCCACACTCCTACTTTTGGTTTTTTTTATTTGATCATCTTTGGAGGAGCATTATCATGAACAACATTTTTCTCTCTTGCAGATTCGGTTTGATCCGACCGAATAAGCATTTTCTTATTCTCAAACTCAACCACATTGATAGGAAAAGGATCACTATCGAGCTTCATCATAATACCTTTTGTAAATATCAATCATCCGTCATTAATGGCCAATTGCACCTATCGACGAAACACATTACAATCGTTAGTAGCATGAGAAAAAGATTTATGCCATTTACAATAAGCTCTTCTACCCAGTTCTTCTTGAGATGGAATCACATGCCCTTCTTTTATTCTAATTAACTTCCCTTGCAACAACATGTCAAAAATCTTGTCACACTTACTAACATCAAAAGTATATTTTATTTCCTCTCTTTTCACTACAAAAAAAGACACATCCATGACATTTTGGGCCGAATGAAAAAAATTATGTCATGCTTATGACACTTCTATGACGATAATTGTGAAAAAACCCGGTGTCATCATAGATGTGGTGGGCTCCTACTTCTATGACAAAAAATCATGACATAAAATGGGCTTTTCATCCTGGGCGGGCGGAGACGCAGCTGCATGACATTCTTTGGGCCATCCATGGCGGAGAAAACCGTGGTAAAGCGAGGCGAGGAAAATATCGGGAGTTCCCGTAGCGGTGGGCGGTCGGCGGCGAAGCGATCGCGCGCTTCTCTCGTACATCTGGCGTGTGTGCGAGGTGTTCGCTCTAATCGAACTCGGCGATTGCTGCGAGGCTCTAATCGAACCGAGCAACTACACTAGCTCGTTCTTGAACCTGATCGATCCCTTGCATTAATCGAACCGAGTGTGATTCGCCGCTCTGCTGCTAAGCGAAGCCGATTGATGCTGCCTCTAGATGAGCGATGGCGTTGTTGGGGGTTTGGATGAACAGTTCGGTGGGGGTTGGATGAAAAGGACCCGTGGTAGTAGAGGCCATTGCGGCTGGATGAACAGGACCCGATCGACGAGCCGTGGATGAACAGGGACCCGTGGAGGCTGGATGAGCAGATGGCGGTGGAGGGCTGGTTGAGCGATGGCGGTGGAGGTTAGATGAGCGATAGCCCGTGGAGGGGTGGTTGAACATGACCCCATGGAGACGGCTGGTTGAACAGTAGCCGATGGAGGAGCGCGTGGTGGAGGCCGGATGAACAGGAGCCCGTGGATGAACAGTCGCAGGTGGAGGCTAGAGGAGGTTGACGGTGGATGAACAGTTGCCCGTGGAGGCTGGAGGAGGTCGACGGTGGAGATGAACAGTATCCCGTGGAGTCCTGTTTCACAGTACGCCACACCCCTCCCGATGAACAGGACCCCCGTTTCGACCGTAGTGCTCCAACACAAGTCTATTTCCTCTGTGTTGCGGTATGCCACACCCCTCCTGATCAATAGGACCCCATTTTGATCGTAGGAGGTCCGTTTCCTCCATTTTGTGGTACACCAGACCCCTCCCGATGAAAGGATCCCATTTCGACCGTGGCTGGTCGAACACAAGGCCTTTTCCTCCGTTCTGTGGTATGCCAGGCCTCGTTTCCATCGGCTGTTCCATCCAAGCCGGTTGGCTCCTGATGAACAGCACGCGTTCCGTTGCCTCCCGATGAACACGACGCGTTCCGTTGCCTCCCCATGGACACGAGACGACGCATTTTCTCTGTTCTGTCCCAGCCATAGCCATGTACACGAGCCCTGGCGTACGTATGTGCGAGTAGGTGTTCAAGACCCCGCCCGTATGTACGTACGTGGCCGTATTTACTTTCTTGCACCCTGGCTGCTGTACGTATGTGTACATGCTACATGCGCGCCTCTACTACGACACATGCGCACCTCTACTACCACACGTGCCCTTCCTTACACGGCCATGGTTCATCGCTGCAGCCTGCAGACAGACCGATCGACCAGTATGTACGTACACAGTCACGACCAGAATGACAACGCTACGTACGCTTTGACCAGGTGCGTCTCGACTGTCAGGCACTTCCGTGCGTGTGAAGATGTGGCTGGTGGGTCCCAGCAGTCAGGGGGAAACATTTGTTTCATGAAATACGGTGGCCCGTCTGGTGGGTCCCTGTTGTCAGGTGGGGGAATCATTATTTTCCGTGTAATAAGGAGGCACTTCCTTGCTGCGGCCATGGACCCAGCTGTCAGCCTCTCCACGTACGGTACTCTTCCAATGGAAGTTGTTCCTTGACCACGTTGACCACGCCGCAGTGAGAGCACCAGGGCGGTGGATGATGGCGAGGCCTAGGAAGGGGACGACGCGGAGCCGGGGAAGACGCGACAGTGGAAGCCCACGCGGAGAGGGGTACGAGGCTTCACTCGTTCGGCTTCCGTGTGAGACTACCGTCGCCGCAGGGCCTGGCCAGCGGTGGGAGTAGTAGGGGCGGTGAGGCCTCAATAGCAGCATAGCCCGACCCTTTGGAGGCGAGGAGCGGCGGTCTGGCCGCGCTGGTTTGGTATTTGGTGCAAGAAGAGCAGCGATTGAAGAAACAGCAGGACCGTTTGATTCAAGTCCAACAGTCACTGCTACTAGAATAGTTTGTTGACTAAGTTGACAAAGCCCTGTGTACACGTCAACTTAGTAGGCCCACAGGTCAGCCTCCGAACCGGTGCGCCCCAGATGTCAGTGGGAGGAATCATTTTTTTCGCGTAATAAGTAGGCAGTTGATTGCGTGCGGGCAGGCCAGCGGAGGGAGTAGGGTGGGCCGGTGAAGCCTGCGCGGCATGACAGCGGGCCACAAGAGGAGGGAGCAGGTAGTCCCGTCGGCGCTGGTTTAGGCCGCTGGAGTAGGAAGATCAGAGACTGAAGCAGCACGTCGGCCGTTGGATGGACATCCAACAGTCACTGCTGTTAGAATCGTGTGTTGACTGACAAAGCCTTGCGTAAACAAGTTAGCCTCGAAATTTGTGCCGTGTACATCACATTTGCTATTATTTTTTATAATTTTTACTCATTTTCTAATTCATATGGAATTTATTGCAGCCCATTTTCCATTTTTAGAATTGTTGCCCATTTTCTAGTTAGTACCAGGGTTAAAAAATTGAAATAAAAAATGTGCGAAATTTTGAAAATTCGCAATTTTTTCTGGGAACAAAATATTCTTAATCCAAAAATTATTAGCCATACTAAATCAAATTTAAAATAAATTAGTACTATGTCATGTTAAAATCAATGAAATATAATATATCGGTGAAGAACAAAAACAAAAAAAAAACTAATTTTCCCATTTACTTTTAGCAGAATCTTGACCAAACTTCGTTGGCGGGCGTAATGCATCCTCCTCGTCTTGAAAGATTTGCAGCCCAAGAAGTCGGAGAAAACAAATAGGCCTAGATTGGGTATTCTTCAAAAAGAAATAGTGGCCTACCTATTTTCCCAAAGAAAAAACTGCTGGGCTGGTCACGTTGTTAGACGACCCACAGACACCGCACAACCCAGTTTATAGCCTGCTCCTCCGAACAAATCCTCAAAAAAGAAAATTGTGCAATTCTGTCGTTAATTGACTATATGTTGAAAATTATGTGGGTCCCAGATATCAGAAGGGTGGATTAGAGTAAAAAACGATGGGTGCATCTGAGTAGTAAAATAGGCGCTTTGCTTGTGTTTGGGAGTGGACCTCGTGGGTCCGTACTGTCATACTCACATCTACATTGCTGTCCCGTTTCACTATGTTGACAGGGCCGGATGGCGGCGCCGTGGCGAGCGCACGAAGGCGAACGATAAAATGTTGTCTCCAATGTGCTGGGCTTGGTTGGACATTCTTATTGAAAAATAAAAATGGACTGGAACTATTTACGACTTTGACAACGATTTGCATGGGTCTGTTGGTTGTAGGAAGAAAATGGTGGGAGAAAGAAGAATGGTCGCTATCTTTGCCTAAGAATTATATCGACTAAATGTAATGACACTATCATAAGAAATAATATCCTCATGTTAAATCGTGAATTTAAAGAACTGGTGCATGAGCATTTAGCTTTATTTAGTTATTTATGTTTAGGGGTCCATGAGCATGTACCTGGGCCGGATTCAAGTGAGAGCCTCACTTCCAGTTAATTATGGGCTCCTCTATTGGGCCTTCATTAGTGGGCTGCATGTTATCAACAAGTGGAAAATGTTTTCCGTATGAAAAATAGTATGCGTTATGTACAGTACGGGGCACTAAAGGATCGGACCATGCAACGACTTCCAAAACATTGTGTTTGTCGTTCTAACAACACATTTATTCAACCAACATACGAAATATACTACTGATTGTACATTGAAAACAACAGTAGCAGCAACCAGGGCTGGGTGTGCAACAAAAGCAGTAAGCAGGCCAGAAGAGTAAAGACACGGCTCTCTCTTCCAAACCAAACATCGGCCATCATTACAAAAAGGGCTACAAAAAAAGAACAAGTGTATGCACTCAAACTAAATAAAGATCCTACTACACCAAGAGTACGCATCTAACTAACTGGCTCAGTTAGACGTTACTATTTATTAAGCTGTGGAGATTGGCTGACGGCTTGAACCAGATGGGTGCCTGACGGGGAAACTCCAGCCAGCAGGTCGAAGTTTGATACTTGCGACCCTCTCTACTAGTTTGGGCTGCAGAGCGTGGCGGCACATATCAGGGTATGGTGCATGCAGAGACGCATGGTACACTGTGTACACACAGTTTTGCCTGATGAATGAAACCGTGTTGCCATCATGATCCTTGCCGTCGGTTATCTCCTGGTTAATCGGATAATTCAGTCCGAGAAACAGAGAGCATGTACCAAGGCTACGTACAAGCCTCTAGTCAAAAATTCTTGAAGTCCCAAAGAAGCTGGGATCCTGCTCAAATACCTTGCAGTGCCTGTGATTGTATTCCGCAAAACAATATGTCCGGTATGTGCGAATGATCATCAATCGTTCGCCATCGTCTGATCGAGCCAGGAACCACCTGCAACTGTCGTGCCGCTTTTCTTTCAAAGGTTCTGGGATTAGGAAGGGTAGGGACACCAGGCGGCCTACAACATCATATCAAGTTGGAGTCAAATAAAAAAGAGCTCTTAATGTAGTCAATCTTAAGAACAACATGTTATGAGCATGAATATTTTTTCAGTAAATGTTGATAGAAATATAAGCAAGCCATCAGGATATCATAAGAAAGTAACATACTGCTTTAACAACCATTTGTAGCAATGAGGAGTAGGCCAGCAATACGTACATCCATAGAAGGAGTCGACAGCGTAAATGAAGCCCTTGTGTTCAATGGCATCAGAGAACCATGGAGGATGTATGATCCTGCGATGGACGTGCAGATTTATCCACTTACCGCAGTGACCTGTCAGATAGGCGAGACCGCAGTTGAAGAACGCAATTAGCTTGAAGTCTTTATAATTCCCAGATCTTGTGGGCACTTGGCAGATTACAACCTTGAGCAAATCAAACTTGGTATCATGTTGGCTACTGTAAGATTCCGAGTATTCTGTGTCGCGGTGCCAAAGCAGTGCAGTGTTCATCGAAGGAAGGGGGATAAATCGCCGGGTGTAGACCTCCACGAGCATCCAGCTGTCGCCATCGTCGATGAGCACCATCCAAGACGTGTTCATGCAGACCCTGTACATACCGTTAATGTAGTTGAGGATGACGGGGATCGGATCGCAGTCAAGAGGGTTGATGCTCGCCACCCTATAATCGTTATGCTGTATGACATGCCGTTTCTGAAGATCAGGCGGCATCAGCAAGCAAGGAGCTGGCTTAAAAAGCTCCGGCCTGAGGGCTTTGAGTAAATGGTACAGCCCCGACGAGCACGCGGCGAGCGGCATGGTACTGAGATTTTCCACACGCGAAACAATGAGCTTGATTACCTCTGTGGGGAGCGAATTCCACCCACTCTTTCGGCGGACGCTGCTCGGTTCTGCCATTGTTAGTGATTGGGTTTCGGAAGAGGGGGGTGCGCCTTAGCGGGGATGGAAGATTGGACGATTATGTGCGGACAAGGATGGAGAAGCGAATATGTACTACGGGAAGTGGATAGGTGATGATGACTACAGCATGCTGCTTGACTTACGAGACACATATCAGCAGCGTAGGGTCATATCGATGCCAGACAACTTTCTTGAGTGATCACAGTACTGGTACTCCCTACAGTACCTACTACTATGCCCTAACTTGATTGACTAGAGTAGTAGTGGAATAGGACTCTGCTCTACTACTAGCACCGGAGGACTAGTATATTCTAATCTAAAATATTTACAAACTTCAATGCCCGAGCGTGGAACGACTACGAACCGCCATCGGTGCTAACTCCAATCCCCAACAAACGTTCGCTGGCAGACATGGCAGTTGCAAATGCCCGCGACGCAGTTACAATACGTGTGTAAGGGTGGCGTTTTAGTCAAATACTATGGCTTAAAAACAGGCCACCGTCGGATGGAAATCTGATGGGTACATGGGATTCGCCATGATTGAGCTCGTTGTGAACAATCGCTAGATATCATTACTAAAAAAAGGTTAAAACACCCGGGGCTATAACTTGCACCGGCTGACCACTAACAATGATACTAACATAGTTGTAAAATGGTCAAAGACCGTGTCTATGTGGTGTTTGGAATTATATGCAAAAAAACTAGCAAGATGCACGTGCATTGCATGGAACATTAAGATGCATTTTTTTACAAAACACCTGTTGTGATTTAATCATGCAGGAGTAATCCCACATGTAAAAACTAATGATATCTCAAGAATTTTATCGGAAACATGGTATCTCGACCATTTCATCGAAAAAATGATATCTCGAGAAAGATGATAGATAAGGTGAGGAGGAGTGGGGCGTGGTGGTGACTGGTGGTTGGACTGGGTGGAGGCATGGGGATGGATGGCGTCGGCAGCGGCCACCATGCCAGATTGTTCCAGAGACTTTGTTTTTTAATTGCTCGGCAATGGGGTTGTGTGAGATAAGGATGAACGAGGCAAGGCGTTATCTACAAATGTGGAGAGGGGTGCCGGTATCTTTTGTAAAATTGTCATAGTTTGCTTCTATCAATCAGATATAGATCGGACGGTCTATACTATAAGGTGGCAGGCACACCATCATCACCAACTCGGTTTTTTCTCTACTCCTACTCCTATCTCTACTCTTATAAAAAATTGAGTTGGTGATGATGGTGTGCCTGCCATCCTGCAATATGGACCATCTGATCTATATCTGACGGATAGAAAGCAAACTATGATAATTTTTCAAAAAGATACCTGCACCCCTATCCACATTTGCAGATAAGAACTTACCTCGTTCATCTCCATCTCCCACGAGATAAACAGCTTGTATAAATGCATCTTTATGTTCCATGCAACGCATGGGCCTCTTGCTAGTATTACTTATACTTATCTCTACTCTTATAAAAAACAGAGTTGGTGATGATGGTGTACCTGCCATCCTGCAATATAGGCCGTCCGATCTATATCTGACGGATAGGAAGGAAACTATGGCAATTTTGCACAAAGATACCCGCACCCCTCATCACATTTGCAGATAACTCCTTCCCTCGTTCATCCTTATCTCACACAAGATAAACTACTCATATAAATGATCTTGATGTTCCGTGCAATGCACCGGAATCTTGCTAGTACTCCTATAAAAGACTCAGTTGGTGATGATGGTGTGTCTCCCATCCGCCATTTCTGACCATCTACATCTAACGGCTGTGATGTAAGTTCTGGCCTTTTGCAACAATTCCCACTTCTCTGCCTCCAGTTTACACAAAACCCCTTAGTATCTTGAAACCAACCACATTCCTCCCTTACCTCACCAAAACAGCCCAAAGACTATATTTGGAGTGAAACATGTGATATTTTTAGTGATATGTATATCGAAACTAAACGGTTTTCTTTCAAATTTGTGTATACGTATTATTCTACGTTGGATCAGTTGCAACGGATGGGCTCATTGCTATAAAGGTTTATCTCTTAAATCATCCGCAACGAACACCTGGTGTACTAGTCCGGGCCGGATTTGTTTCTTTCTAACTTTCTGTATGAATCTGTAGCCAGCACAAGTAATGTACCTTTGTCTTGACAGTGGAACCTCTGAGTACTTAGAATACAAGATTAAGGATGCAATTAACTTGTTATAGAGGAGAATCATACATAATTAACTCAAATGGATTGGGCGTGACTCTATTATTCTCCAACGACAGCAGCAAATTTCCTCCATGGGCCGGAGTAGGTTTCTCGGTTTGCATGCGGGTTTAGTGGAGGGTTTTGATGGAGGCGAGGAGGCGTGTTCAGCCGGGCATGCAGCGGGCGGCGCTGTACTATTCAATTTGACAGCTACTGCTATATTATAAAAAATAAAGAATAGTAGTAGAGATAGAGATAAGAGTAGAGATAGAGACTAGGGAGGAGCACCATCTACTGCTTCGTGTGCTACTCCTGCGCTCCATTCGGCGGCCGCAACGTCCCCTACAGCCACTCCCTCATGCTCTCCATTCAGCGGGCGCTGTTGAAATTTGGGGAGCGCACTCTCGTGACTGCTGGCAGCGACGACTGCACCGACCACGACTTCTTCCCCGACCTCGGCAACCTCTTCCTCAACGACATGGGCGACAACCTCAACGCCAACAGTGCTGCTCCCGTTGACCGGTATGTGTTTCTGTCCTTCCTGTTCGAAATCATGGTAGAATTCATGTTTCTAGTCTTTGTCCTAGATTCGATCTGTTCATCTACTATGCTAGTCCACATGATTAGTTTAATCCCTGTTATAGTCGTCATGATTTATTTTGTGCTTATTCAGATTAAATCTCGTAGTAACTTGCTCATATATTCAACTAGCGCACCATCCCCTACAGCCACTGTTGTTTCATGGACAGCCTGGTCGATGCCTCCAAGGAGCCCTTCGTCTACTGCTATGAGTGACCGATGCCATTTTGGGGCTCGCCGGTGGACCTCGTGCATCACCTCACGCAGCCGTGATTCTATCACTACTGGCCCTTGACGGAGAACATCAAGTACGAGACGTGCTACCCGTTCACCGTGCCGGAGTCGCTAGAGGATCATCGCCGCCTGCTAGTCTTCGAGGAGGACGGCAGCGTCTTCCTCTTGATCGTTGGCACCGGCGAGGGCCGCGTAGGCCGCCGCCCCGTCTCTGTAGTGTGTGTCAGGGGCGACACCGCTGACGCTGACACTGACACGAGGCCGATGTATGGGTGTGTGCTCACTGTTACTACCCCTCGGAGGTACGTGGGCGGCGACACTGGCCACGTCAAGTTGACTAGCACTGTGTCGAGCTGGGACCTTCCCGCCGATGTGGACATGGAAGACGCATGGTATGATTTGACCCCCAACAATGAGCACGGGGACTCCAAGGAGGTTCACCTCGACATATGCATTACCAAGTTAAATGTTGATCATTAGTCTTTGCTCAATGTAACCCGCTTTCTAAGCATGTGGAGACTTCCATGCATGATCTTGCTCTATTGGAGTATCGCGCAAGAATAAAAGTGTATCCATTTATGGTTTAGTCTAGAATCTTCCATGTATGAAATTTTTACTACAGTACTGGTGAAAGACTTATGATGAACCATTTCTTACATCTTCTCTGCCCCCTTCCAAGTCATCCTGATTTAATCCCTCTGTCTAGGTGTATAAGGGCATGGTTAATACTTAATAGTATAGCCAACTATTGACTATATGAAAGTGCCATGTCATCTGTAGCAAACATGTATATCAATCGATACTCAAAAACTAATTCTTAAAGATCATTTCTTCCAAAGCACAATAAGTGTTATTTCTTCACAAGTTTTGGATGCAGGTTGAACAGTTGAACACTTTTGTTTGCAAAAGATACTTTTTTATCTATTTCACCCGAATGTTTGTGAGCTCTAGAGATGAAATAATATCCAAAGAAACCTATCGATACCCGTTACACATGAGATGGCCCCCACATCCTTTGTCAAAATAAACAACTCCCCGATCAATGCATTTCACTGTTCCGTGCAGCGCTGCGGCACCTTACTATAGATTAATGCGACCAAAATTGAACTAACATTATATATAGTACGATAAATGCTGATGCATGTCACCTAAAATTATATCATTGAAAACTATGTTCAAATACGAATCCAATGATATAGTTTTTGTGGACATACACTAACATTTTGTCAGTTAAATCTTCTATCAAATTCAATGGGGGACTAATAAACCATTACCGATGTAGTACTAGTGTAGAGGGCAGCACTGCACGCGAGTCTCACCATTCTCATGGCGTGGCAGTAAAGCAATCATATCACAAAACCCAACCACTCCTAGTAATAAGTGGCCTGGTAAAATAAACAGACAAGCAACCATCACATCCCTCCGTCTTTTTTGCATTTCATCTCTCTGCATTTACTTTCTTCGGTTCATCTCGCACAATTGATCCCTAGTATCCCTACCTACTACTCCTAGGGCCAGTTCTTTTGGCGGCTTAAAAAATAAGCCGTCTCTTCCCCAGCTTTTCCCATAAGACTAGTCACAGTGGAGAGTAACATTAAGGTCCCTCACTCATTTATTTGGGCTTCTAAACTACTAGTACCTCCGTCCTGGTTTATCCATCGCCATTGTAATTTGTGCTAAATTTTGACCAAAGATTTAACTGATAAAATGTAAGTGCATGTGACATATGCATGTAATTACAAAATGCGTATGGATACACAAGGTTTCCAAACTTTTCCTTTTACATACCTAATTAAAGACGCTAATAATTCCCGAATGTTCGGGATTTATCATTTGCGTCCCAAAACTGATGAGAACGCCTTACAAAACTAAATTATATTCCTAATAAAAGCCACGACGCTCACAGGAGCTCTTGTGGCGCGCCACGAGTGCCCTGGTGCGCGGCCGTTTCCCAGCACGCCAACACAACGCCTCTTTCTCAGCCTCGCAACTCGCGAGGTGCTGATTGGCGGCTTGCCGGCGGGCGAGTGCAATCTCACCGGTGTGGTGATCCGGCGCCAACAGGTACTCCTCCTTGCTGGAAGTGTGCACCTGGTCCACGTATCGCCAAGCGTAGATGAGGCGCTTGGGCCCGACTGCACTCAGGGATTTGGCACAGGCATCCTCCGCCACCCTCACGACCCTCGCATGAGCCTTCTGCCAAAGATCCAATTGACTGACTCTCTCGGACGCAACATAGGCCTGCCAGGCAGCTTGCCCCGTGTAGCGACCCGACCTCAGATGGTCAAGTCTCTGTGCTTCTGTGTCATCCCTGGATCGGTAATGCTGACACACACAGTACTCAAAGGATTTATAACAGAGTAGCAATCACACACTTATTACATCGAATGTCTCAAAAGAGAACTTATTACAATAATATGGCTGAAGGCCATCTAATGTGATAACAGCAGAAGGCTTGGAAGATAAAGTGAGTCCATCAACTCGAATGGCATAAGCGAGCTGCACGGCAACGACCTACAATCCTTACTCCTCGTCGAAAAGTCTGCAACATAATACGTTGCAGCCGAGAACGGATCAGCACATGGAATATGCTGGCAATGTAACACATAGAGTAATGAAAGAATAAGCTATACTACATGCATATATGGCTGGTGGAAAGCTCTATGGTTACAGTTTTCTTGAAAAGCCAATTTTCCCTACATCAAAGGAATAAATTTTTACTTTAACTATCATGGTGGTTGAAACATCATTGAGAAGGTATAACCCCAACTCAATGATCCCAATTAAAGTGATTAACAACCCAGCAATGTTAATTTAGAGTGATGAGATACATGTGAATACTCAGGTACTAGATACTCAAAATTGTCCATAACCGGGGACACGGCTAACCATGATTAGTTTGTACACTCTGCAGAGGTTTGCGCACTTTTCCCCACAAGACTCGATCGCCTCCGTTGGTTTCTCGCACTGCATGGTGTTTGAGAGACGGATGACCGAGACATAGTCTTTCAGAAACATTAACTCTCTACTCCGGATAGATCATACCAAACCTATAAACCCACTACCTGCTGATCTACCTCTTCGAGAGCTTCACGTAACTTACTCAACTATGCTAGAGCCCATAATAGCTTGTGGCTGCACGGAAGTTTCTAGCATGAATAATCTCAGTTCCTTTGAGCACAGGTGGCAGTCCATAGGAAGATCACACGGGTACCCGGGATTTCAAAAGAATCGAGACAACCTTTGGGTTCCCCGGTGCCTCAATCCACCCAGATGTGTATTTAAGTTGCCACCTTAAAGTAAACTATTAATTAACAATCTCACATCTGGCGTGAATATCTCTCAAACCCAAACCACGTCTACGAGCATAGCATGGCAATATAAGCATAACGTAGAAATAACTCCCATGGGTTTGAAAGTAACAGGGCAATAGGTTCCTACCTCATCAGCTACTTCCCAACCCACAAATTAATGCCATCCTAATCATGCAATGTTTGAGGGTCGAGCTAATGCATAAAACTGGGTATGAAAAGGTATGATCAAGTGTTACTTGCCTTGCTGATGATCCGTGAATCCTAGAGACTAGTAGTAACACGCTTCGCACTCCGGGAATTCTATCGCAAGCAAACAATACATACATAAGTAAACAAGCAAAGATGCACAAACGAAACTTCAACTGAAAGATGTTGACCGGAGAGTTCAACTTAAGAACTCCGGTTTGCAAAAAGAATCAAACCAAACGGAACAACGAAATTCAAATGACGAGAAAAACATGGGTCCGTTTACTAATCTGAACTAGGGTCAAATTTTACAAATATAAAAACTGGTTTGAGTTGATTATTCGGAAAGAGGGTTTCGAGATGAAACTCCAGGCGCTTGAATCGCATGATTCCGATAAACGAGCGAAAAGATAAATAGGTTTGAAAATTGGATCAGGAATCGCGATCAGAATAACCGCGGAATAAATCTGATAAAAGAAAAGCGACGAACTACTAAGCGAGCGAGCGTTAGTTAACGAAAACTAAACAGTGAACGTGTTTGTTAGAACGAGCGGACGAGCGGACGTTAAGCTAAGTAAATAAACCGGCGAAATAAACCGATCTATAAAAAAGCGACCTAGGGTTTTAAAAAACCGAAGTGTTTTCTAAAAAACGCGGCGGGTGGTACCTCCGGCGAGACGCGTCCGTGAGCGGCGGCTCAGCGGAGTTCGAGGTGGGGCGGGGTCGGCGAGCGGCGGCGGCTCGGCGAGGGGCGGGCGGCGGCGGCTCGGCGAGAGGGCGGCGGGCGGCGCGGATCGAGACTCAGGCGGCTCGGGGCTCGGGCTCCGGCGAGTCCGGCGGAGGCTCGGTGGTGGCAGGGTGGCGGTGTGGCGGGGCGGCGGCATTTATAAGCGGGCGGGCGGCTCGGCTTGGGAAGGCGCCGGGGTGGAGTCCGGCTCGGACTCGCCCTCGGCGTCCGTGCCACGCCGCACGACGGCGACGAGGAGGCGGCGGCGCTCATGGGGCCGGCTTGGCTCGGGTGGGCCTTTGGCCCGGTCGGTATGGTCCTTTTTCTAAACATTCATGAAAGAAAAATTCCTAAAAAAATAAATAAAAATCTAAAAATTCCAAAACAAGTTTTCTCCGTCTAAATAAAATATTTAGAACTAGAGGAACTTTTCCTGGCCCCTAAAATGCAACTTTTTAAAGAGTGCAAAATTTTCTAGGGCAAATAAAATTCCAAATAACATCAAATAAAATCCCAAAAAATGATTTTAACATTTTTCCTCCGTTATTTCAATTATTTTGGAGAAGTCATATTATCTCCCCTCATTTATTTATTTTAAATGAAATAGTTTCCGGAGAGAAAAATAACTAAAACCAAAAATCCTCGTCTTCACTACTTGATAAAAATCAAATATGAAAATTGAGAAATCCCCAACTCTCTCCGAGGGTCCTTGAGTTGCTTAGGATTTCGAGGATAGCAAGTGAATATGCAATAAAATATGACATGCAAGAATGACCTATGTATAACATGCCAAATTGAAAATTTGGGATGTTACACCCCGAGGCGTGCTTCTCTTCCTCAACCTTCTTCTCCGCCTCTATTTTGGCGCGCTTTGCCAGAGGCAAAGCCTCCCACAAGGTGACATCCATTTCTTTCCAGAGCTCCTCAAGGCTGGGGGGGCTCGGCGGGCGGTGTGGCGTTCTCCTTGTAGCGGGGAGCCGATGCATCCTCCGACGCGCGTGCTGGAGAGATTGGGAACGCCGACGCGTCCACCTCGACGCGTCGCGGTGAGGAGCAGAACACCGACGTGTCCTCCTCGACTAGTGGCGGCGAGGAACAGAACGGCGACGCATCCTCCTCGACTAATGGTGGCGTGGAACGGAACGGCGATGCGTGACCGTCCATGCGGTGCAGCGAGGGGCGCCTAGGGCTTGGGAGGGGGATGCCATGGTGGTCGACGTGAGAGGGAGGGGGAGGAGATAGTGATGAATGTGAGCGTTCTTCCGAATGATGTGGGAGGCTCAGTATTTATAGCGAGCAATGGCACACCTACGTAATATATGGACTGAGCTTCACTGACTTAACTGCAGGTCTAGTTGCGTCACTGACATGTGGGCCAGATGCCTGTTGGGCCCACATGGCAGTGACCCAATGCACCTACAGTTAAGTAACTGAAGCAGCTATGTGGGAATATTTGTTGGAGTAAATTACGAGTGAGGGAAGGGATGGAAATATTGCTGGTCACAACGGATTGGACGAGCGCGGGGATGAGAGTCATGCATGCAGATTTTTTCCACACGGGGTGGTGTGGTGGGACTGCTGGAGGGAGAAAGATAGTCAAGCACGCGTTCAGATTTCAAGGTGCACAAAATTATTGCATGCGATGATTAAGGCTGGCCATAGTGGTGGTAATGTGGTACTCTCTCCTTTCTGGTTTATACTGCTTAATTTGAAAATCTCTTCAACCAAGGTAGATGATGAATGGTGGAATTAATTCCTTAGTTTGCAAAACTACTTAATTAGTACTCTCGTTTTTCTCAAAAATTTGTGTAAACCGATGAATTAATTACACCACGTGCATAGCATGACCACTCCTATAAAAATCTCAGTTGGTGGTGATGGTATGTCTGCCTCTGGACAACGTGAGCCGTTCGATCTACCTGGAACCAACAGCTGAGATGTGTGTGCATAGACACATGGCCTTGCCATCGGAGGTACTGTATAGGAGATATTTACCCACCTCTGCCACTGTATAAAATACGAAACTACTCATTCCAGCCTCATTTCCTTTCTGGTTCATCTCCTTGCATTCTTGCCGCCAGCGGCAAAGGTTCCTGAAGATGGAGTCTAGACTCTAGAAACCACTACAAAAACTATTCCACCGCCTCTCTCTTGGTAAAAGTAGGTGAAATTTTTGAATCGATCCCTTTAAACTAGAAAGGAGGTAGTGGTACTCTAATAGCTAACCTTGTTGTGATGACTAGATAGGACATGGCACGCACCTGGACGGAGGAACTACTCTGCATTGTGCATTTAAGCTTTGTCTGAAGTCAATGTACCTCTACTTTGACCAAACTTATAGAAAAATGTACATCAACATTCACAATGTCAAATCAATATTTTTATACTCATTATAAAAATAGTTTTTATACTCATTATAATCAGTATTGTAGATATTGATATTTTTAGTATAAATTTGGTCAAAAACTTTGCAATCGGTTGACGGAAGTAAAAAGGACGAGAGGGAGTATCATGCATGCGGAGTAGGAAAAAAATGCTCATTTATAGCCGGTCGAAGTCTCAAAGGGCGCGACCGCGCGAGGGAGGATAAGGTCGTGGGAGGCGCGATGGTTGAGGGAATTAAGTGAAGTTACATCCATGCACCGGCATGGCGTGCAAACAGGCAGGAGCTAACCGTCAGGCCTACGATATGGGTCTAGTAGATATGACATCTAGTGGGTCCCGCATAGTACTCGAGAAATTGTTGGGGGCTTGCAGCCGTTTATCCACTGGGCAAGCCAACAACCCCACGCCAGTTGCATGCCCTACTCGTCCTCATCTTCTACCTTACAATAGTTAGCTCCCAGTCGTCCCGTCCTTTCACATTACACCAGTTCAACTTCTCCTAACCCTCCACCAAAATCCTTGGCCTCCCAAATCTCCATGGTCGCCGCTGAGTACCAAGTTAGAGATATCACCTGTGATGAGTTCATCGTCATCTACACCCGTGGATCCGTGACGGTGAAAGCATGCCTTGCTCGCTTCTTGCACATGTTCAGCAGTTCAAAGGATGAGTGGGTCGCTGGGCTAGATGTTGAGTACACCACAGTCCTGGAAAGTGAGAAGATTCTAAAGGAGGCAGAGAAGACGAAGCCCGCCCTGGTCCAGGTTTGCGTACATAGCGTGTGCTTGGTCTACCACATATGCCATGCCGACATTGAGTGCCAGGATTTTAAGAACTTCCTCAAGGACGAAAGAGTGAAATTCGTTCTTTGTAGACTTTAGGAGCAGCAGGGAATGTCTGGGTCGGATAGGCCTTGTTGTAGGCTAGCCCTTGATCTCGAGAAAAGCACTGTGTCCTCCTCTCAGCCTTCAATGATGACCCTGGCAGCAGCCATGATTGATCCTTCGTACGCTAAACTGAAGAAACCTCACCACGAGTTTCATCATGCATGGGAGTCGAAGACAATAGACGAAGATCACATCATGTACGCAGCAAAGGATGCCTACCTTTGTTTAAATATCTACAAGGGTTGGATGAAGAAGCAGAGCCCAGTGTCAGGTTCAAGCAAAGAAGCGGTGGCGAAGAGGAAGAGGAAGAGGGACGAGGACATGGACTCTGACTCGGAGTAAGATGGCAGTGCCGTCGCTCATGCTGGTTCTACTACAGTGTCAAGCAGACTAGTTGCTTAGTTTTATTTCAGGGGTGTGTTGTGCTGAGCCCCCATTAAAACTATGTTTATGTTCTTTCTCATTATTTGAACTTTATGTTCTTCTTGTTATTTGAACTCTTTAGTACGTACAGTAGTACTAGTACTATGTCTTACTACTGTTCTTCTTGCAGTTGGTACTACTGCTCATATCTTTGTGTTCCTACTGTACTTGATAGGTTTGTACTGGTAGTATAATTTGGGTCAGTCGATTTGTGAAAGAAGTTCAACAGAGCGACGGAAGAAGACGACAGAGAAGCTACCCCAGTATCTATATTAGGGTGGCAGGGTGCCCATGATCTATCTTATGAGTGTTGGGTGTGGAATGCGGTTCACCGGAAAAATGGATCGTGCCCGGGGTTAAACATATGGCGGGGGTGGGGGAGCATGGCGGTGGCAGGCGGTTCAAGGGAGGGCGGGGCGGCGGCGGCAGGCGGTTAGGCGTGTGGCGGGCTGAGAAGATGAACAGTGCATCAATTTCGGAGGTTGAAGAAGCCCTTCTAGCCATCCATGTTGCATCCAACGGCTCACAAGAGTCGACTGACCCAAATTGCTCCTTCAGATTGCAGAATCCACGTGGCATTCAAGGTATCGAGGTATATTCCGCATCCCCACCCGGGTTGCGGGCTCGGCGCGGGCGCGACCGGCTTCCTCCACGACAGCCACCATGCGCGCCTCCTCCATGTGGGCGGAGACGACAATGGCACGCTAGTTCCTCCTCGCCGGTGTGCTGGAGCACGTGCTCATCCTCCTCTTCGTACGCTGTGTGCATAGACGCGGCTCCACCAGCTGCTCGCGTGCTTGGCAGCGCGGTGGCATCACGAGGAGGGACTGCAGACGACGTGAGCGGGTAAGCCTTCGGCTTCATGGTATAGGGATGGCGGCGACACGACGGTGATGGGCGAGAAATGGTTGGCCGGAGGAGGCGGGCGCCGACATGCGCAACGGCGGCGGCGGTATATTGATGAGTGCGCATATGGGAGCTTAGTTTAGTTTTATATAGGGTTGGTCAAACTTAAAAGAAAACCGTACTAGTACACGTAAATATTAGACTGAGGCAGCGCTTATATTAGTTACCACAACCACGATACGGAATCCTGTGCAAGCGCATGAACCGCGGCCGCGCGGTTGATCGAACGTGCGTCACCGTGTCACGCTCGAAGGACATCCACCGAACCTTTTTGTGTGTGTGAAAACAATCCCCGAATATTACTCAAATTTTTTTCCTGGAAAAGTTCTTGACGCTACAATATTTCCATATATTGGAATTTAGCTCCAGTTTGTGTTTATTTGGATTTGACGCCCTAGTTTTTTTAAATACTGATTTTGTGTGTGTGACTGAGAGAGAACGTGTGTATGTGTCCATATGTGTGTTGTGGCGGAAGGGCAATGTGGAGACGATGTGTGTGTGATAGAAACATAGAGAGGCGTGAATGTGCAAATGATCATCCATGAGTGAGACATAGACAGATGCCGATACGTTGTGTATACATGAGAGAACGGTCTTCTATTTTTACTTGTGTGTGTGTGTGTGTGTGTGAGAGAGAGAGAGAGAGAGAGAGAGAGAGAGAGAGAGGAGCATCCGTAACACAACAACCATCTCTCTCGATTCGTCCGTCCCTCGCACGATCGCATGTAACACATGCATCAATGCACATTTTGACACCCTTAGCCGGCCTCTGCCCACCTCAAGGCCCGCACATCGCTCTCTATCTCGCACGCCCAATCTTTTCGTGAAAACCCTATTTAGCATGTAGCTTTTCGTCACATACACAGACATTTATCTCCATACGTTTGATTTCTCTCAATACCAGCTGACACACATACACACACACTGCACACACATGCTTGTGCTTCTCTGCACCCTAGCATGCACAACACCTCAACCTTCAAAGAGGGCATCGAGGAGATCGAAGAAGACGACGGATGACTGACTCCTCCCCCCTCTCTCCCGCACAAAAATACCAATCCCTCTCTCTCCCACACAAAATTATCAATCCCTCAACCCACGACATCCTTCTACTCTTGTCCATGTTTTTCCAGCTCTCTCAACAAACCTGTTGTCTCTTCGTCTACATAATCCGGATGCACACACATCTCACGCATATTACATGTCTCCATCTATCTCACAGACCTAACTTCTTCCTCTCTCTCTCTCTCTCTCTCTCTCTCTCTCTCTCTCTCTCTCTTTCTCACTCTCGTTAGGTTTATCTCCTACTCTCTTGTCCACATACACACAATCTTTACCGCCCTACCTGCTCCATCTTCGCAATCTCTCTCTACACGTTTCATCACACATTGGGATGTGTTCAAAATGTTGCTTTTATAATGGAGGATGTAGAGTTATGGTTGGTTTTTTTGCATCCTACAAAGTAATAACTATGAAATGCATTTAAATTCTCATTTGATTGGGATTATGTGAGTCTGAGCATATTGTGAAGTACTATAGACCTCGTATACATCTTGGAATTCAACAATGATTGTAACTATTGAATTGTATAGACCATTACATTCGAAGTCAGTAGCTTAATATATTTATTTCACATTTACAACAAATGATTAATTCACTACAAATTAAGAAAACAAATGTGTACTCCCTCCATTTTTATTTAAGTCCGCGTATTAGCATTGGTCAAAATCAAGTTTTGTAAACTCACAGAAAGTTTATAACAAAAAAAGTAAAATATACAATAACAAATAAATACCATTAGATTCATTATTGAGTGTACTTTCACATCATACATATTTGCTATGGAAAATGTTTATATTTTCCTTTAAACTTGGTCAAACTTTAGGAAGTTTGACTTCGGTCAAACCTAATATGCAGTTAATAAAATCGAAGGGAGTACTAGTAGTTACTAGTACTACTCGCTAGTTGCTTAGCCCAATCACCCAACACGCCACATGGGGAGTTCAGTATAAAACTTTTGAGGTCGGCGGGAAAATCTCCCGCGACCCTGACTCGAGCAGTTCGAAGTTACCATCATAACCTTCGGAACAGGTCTACGGATTATAATTGGTAGGGGCCTATTTTCGTAACTTCAGGTTCACCCTACCCAGCCAACCCCACCCCAGCACCCAGAGTAGTACACCTGAATACTCCCCATTTTCTATCCCCACACCAAAATAGACTTCTCCACGACACCGCAGCCTTCGTGCTCCTCCCCTTCTCCATCGACGCACTCGTCCACCGGAGCACATCTGCCTCATCGACAACCTCGTACGCCGCAGTGGAGCTGGTCCACCATCGTCCTAGTACACGGAGCCTCTTCCCAGCACCGTCTTCCACGGTCTCGGATCTGCTTCCCAGAAGCCAACGCCAAGCGCAGAAGCACCACCGTCGTGGACAATAAACTGACTCCCGTTTCCGACCATGATGCACAGAGGCCGCCGCGACCATCGTTCTCCTCCTCGATTGGTAATGTGTGTATTTAATCACTTAGCAGTACACGTGCAGTTCCAATTCTGTTCATACCTACCCTTCAAATTTCCTGGTTGCTATTGTTCCCGTAAAAGTAATTGGTTATAGCCTCCATTGTCCAACAGAATATCAGCTTGTAATTGTGCGTCGCTCCTGTATCACGCTGTGCTTGGGTAGGTTCTTCAACTGCAATCAGTAGTGTGGCAAATGATGGAAAGTTTTTTAGAACTAGCAAGATGCCCGTGCATTGCACGGAACATCAAGATACATTTGTATGAGTAGTTTATCTTGTAAGAGAAAAGGATGAACGAGGGAAGGCCTTATTTGCAAATCTGGAGAGGGGTGTGGGTATGTTTCTGCAAAATTTCCATAGTTTCCTTCCTATCCATCGGATATAAATCGGACGGCCTATATTGGAGGATGGCAGGAACACATCATCACCAACTATGTTTTTTAAAAGAAAAAAAGTAGAAAAAAACAGTAGAGAGTAGAGAAGTAGAGATAAATATTAAATATAAAATAAATATAATAGTAAAGAAGAGAGTAGAGATAAATATTAAATATAAAATAAATATAACAGTAGAGAAGAGAGTAGAGATAGCAGGGACATCGGGAAAGGATCGCGCGTGCGAGAAAAAGCGGCCGGGTGCATGCTAGTTTTGGCGCGCGGCGTCCGACGCGCTTTATAAAATCCAAAGCCCTCCCACCGCTCTCTCCCCGCTCTGTGCCTCGCCACCGCTCTCTCCCCGCTCCGCGCCTCGCCACCACTCTCTCCCCGCTCTTTCTCACCTTGCCGCCGCCGCGCCACCATGTCGCCGCGTCGCCGGGAAACTTGGGGATACCGCGGCATCCGCGCGCGCCCCTCCGGCGGCTTCTCCGCCAAGATCCGGTTCCGCGGGATGCGCCTCGGCCTCAGCAATTTTGACACCGCCAACGAGGTCGCCTGCACGTACGACGCGGCGGTGTGGTGCCTCCGGTGGCCTCATAGAACATTGAACTTCACCAACATGCTGACGCGGGAGCAGGCGCAGGAGCTCGCGCCTCTGCCGTGGCTTATCATCGACGAGGATCTTCACGACAACCGGAGGTGGGAGCACCGTCTCGGCATCACTGAGATGGACGAGGAAGCCATGGTGCTGTGGCGCCAACGCTTCCCGCAGGACATCATCAACGAGCGCGAGTTCTATGCGCAAAGGAGGGCGGAGCGAGCCGCCTATTGCGAGGACAAGCGTAAGCGAAAAGCTGATGCTCAATTCCACATGAGGCTAGGAGCTGCGTCGCCCTATGAATCCGACGACGATCGGTATATTCATGCCTACATTGACATGTCGGAGGAGGACATCACCGAGGAGGAGTTGGACGACGAGGAGTAGCTGAACTATCTATTTTTTATCTATCTATGCTATATCCATGCTGAGAACTTTCTATGTCTCTTCTCTCTAGTCTCTACTCTATCTCTACTTCTCGATCTCAGCACTGTAAACGCTTTTTTAAAGCGCCGCGCGTTGCGCTTCTGTTGGAGATGCTCTAACATGGCAGACGAGTGCTTTAATGTTACCCACAAGATGCGTGAGTATTACTAGTATTCTTTCCATGTTGAGATCTTAAAACCACGAGTGCGAACATCCAGAGGAGCAATGAAGACCAAACACGGGATATTGGGGACATCTTCAAGGAGTGTGGAAAGTTAAAGAGGAGCTGCACCGAACCAGTAAAATGAGCTTTGGTAAGTAACACACTTTCAATTACTTTCATTTAGCCTCGTGTTATTTGATGTGTATATGTTGTAGTTTCTGTTTCTCCTAGCCTCGTGTTCTTCGATGTATAATAAGAAGAGTCTTAATCGTCCTAGTGCCTTCGTTTTTAGCTTGATGTAGGAAGTGGGTGTTCTCACCTTGTAGTCTGTGTTTATATTTTTCCTTTTGAATTCACTTCACCGAGTCATATTTATCTGGCTTCTACTAAATGGATCTGGGTTGCTCTGAGTAGTGATCTAAAAAAGAAGTAACTTCATGTCAGGATGCAGTTCCTGAGAGGAGGGAAGTATGGTCAGCCTCGAGATCATGTTTCCAAAATGAGGCTGGATTACACACAAGGTGCCGTTCCTAATGATCTTTGGATTAGACACAAGGTGCAAATTCCCAAATGATGCTGGATTACACACAAGCCAGGTGGAGTCGTCAACTGTTTGTGTCCTCGTGGCTCTAGTAAAGGCTGAAAGAAAGCGTGCAGCAGCCCTTGAGAATGTAGCTGAGTTCCTGGAGAAACGAAAAGAGCAACCAGATGCTCTCTTCACCCAAGCCAAAGAAGAGATGGAAGAAGCTAGAAACAAGCTAGCAGAGGCAGAGCAGGCTAGGCGTCTCCTGCTATCTAAAACTGTTGTCAATACAAATTTTCCTTCATAATAGCTAGGTTCAAATGTTTATCCAGTCAGCATGCCTGTTGTGGTGTTCGTGCATCTACTGATGTGGCACAAAATAATTTTTTTGGGTCATGTAATAACATCAATTACTTTCCAAACTATAACAGATGAAGCATTGGACAAGGTATAGTTCACGCGCAAGCCCAACATTCCAAGTTCAACGTCCACATCGAACTCATGTTCACAGATATCTGCACATTCATAGATAATGTCCACAACCATGATTCACTTGAAAGCCAAAAAATGTGAGGAGAGTTATAAATAAAACAAAACCTCTAGTTCCTACTACCGTGGTGAGCACAACAAGTCAAGACCATTCGTAATTAATTATGTTTTGGTCATTTTTTGAATAATCGCGAATAACTTCTAGAGGCAGGTATAATTTCTAATGCCGGCCACGGCTGGGGTCCATGATGTTTTGAGCCAAACCGGGCAACACACCGGGTGTCTATGCCGGCGACGCGGTGGTCGTAGCATTTGTGGGTTCATAGCGGCGGCGGCTCCTTTGGTCTACTATTCCTCGGTGTCGGCGATGGCCGCAAACGTGTTGGCCACCTATGCCAGCATGTCGCGGGTCCGCTAACGTTTGTGCCGGATGGCGCGGCCAACCACGGTGCACTAGACGCCGTGGTCTCCCGTGTGCCAGCGTGCAGCAACTGGCCACTCCTCTGCGAGGAGGCTTGGAGCGTAGAGTTGGTGCACCAGGGGCCAGCTTGGATTGGCTTCTTGCTCCTCCGCTTGCCCACCTGCAGCCTCGCCCATCGTATTGACGGCCTGGGGCGGGGAGGGAGGTGGGGAAGCAAGTTGCTTGGCTTGTCGGGGCACCCAGCCGGCTTTTATACCGGAGAACTCGTCTTCCTACTCACCGGATGCTATGGAGAGTGTGGAGAAAATGGTGCAAGGAGGATATAGGGAGAAGCGATGTGGTGCGATTCCTACCAAGCATCTGGCCTCGTTTAAATAGCGAGCAGACAAGAGGAGCCAGCCACCAACGTTGTGTTCTAAAATGCCAGCTGTTTCGCGGAAGGACGTGTTGACGGCACACGCGCAAATGCAATGGAGGCAGGCGGGGCAGTCTGAAGCCGGTTGCATGTGGCGAGGAGGCGTGTTCAGCCTGGCCTGCTGCGAGTGGGGCCTTCTTGGCCGGCGCGCCGATTCAATGCCTGCGCTATGAGAGGTTGCGTCCGTGTCAGAGCAATCACTCCCTCCAGTCCTTTTTTGTTTGGGTATAACAAAATCTTGTTTCCATTACATTTTACAAGTAAAATTCGTGGACAAACTTTGACCCAAAATACGATGGGGACTAGTAAACCAGGACGGAGGTAGTAGTTTTTTCTATCAAAGAAGGGTTTCCCCCTTCCGATTTTCATTATAGAAAACCAACATCTAAACCATAGTATTTGTCCTAGAACTACGAGGTTCAACATCTTGCAACATAAACCCATACAACCATACGCCAAGGAGGTAGTAGTTATGAATTCCATTTTCACTCCATGCCAATCGTTCTAAAAACTACTGAAGTACTTATAACGCGCCCTTGAAAATCAGAACTCTTACCCCGCTAAAAATGATATTTTAAACGTGGCTACTCGATCTGTGGTAACTGGCGAGCCACCGCCTCCAGGTAATTCACCTGTGGTCCCGACTATCGACTCCTACAGATCAAATTATCACGCGAGCTGACTATTCCTACAAAGGTGCGCTCCACCACGTACCCGGTACCCGCGCATGCTGCAATCGTGCACCTAGGGTTTTAGGGTTTATTTGTTAACGGTGCCTTTACATAACTCTCATGCGTGCGAGACAGCGGGAGACCGACTACGTGCGTGCACCTCTTCTCTTCGTATATGTACTCCAACATTTATCTAGTGTCCTAAAAATTATATAGTAGTAATAACTACTAGCCATGTGCCAGTGCGTTGCCACATGATCAAAGTAGATTAATACATATTCACCGATTTGATAGAAAAAAGATTCTAGTTTTGGAATACATGTATCACTAAAAATATTTTATGTTCCACTCAAAATATATTCCTTTGGTGGTTTTGATGAGATAAGGGAGGAATGTTGCTGGTTTCAAGATTCGAGAAGTGGTATATCTCTAATTTCTATTCTTACTCGCAAGATGCCCATGCGTTTCACGGAACATCAAGATCTTGTGGGAGAAAAGGATGGACGAGGTAAGGACTTATCTGCAAACGTGGAGAGGAGTGCGGGTAAATTGCCATAGTTTCCTTATTATCCATCATCACCGACTATGCTTTTTATAATAGTTCGAGATAAAAAAAACAGATTGGTGATGATGGTGTGCCTGCCATCCTGCTATATAGGCCATCCGATTTTTATCTGACGGATAAGAAGGAAACTATGGCAATTTTGCAAAAAGATACCCACACCCCTCTCCACATTTGCAAATAAGTCCTTCCCTCGTTCATCCTTTTCTCCCACAAGATAAATTACTCATACAAATGCATCTTGATGTTCCGTGCAACGCATGCACATCTTGCTAGTTGTTGCAAAAATCCCATGTGTGTGTTGTGTTTGTGAGAGAGAGGGAGAGAGGAGGAGGACGGAGTGCATGTGTGACAAAGACACAAAGAGTGTGTGTGCGAGAGGTATCAGCTTAAAATGAGGCGATAGTGTGTGTGTGCATGATCGAGAGGGCGTGTCTCAAGAAGGGACAAAAAATCTACCTAGATACAAGGAGCGTGAGAGAGACATGTACTGCGATAGTGGAAGCACAGTGTGGGGTGTATAAACCTATCTCGAGGCTAGTCGATCAATGATGTGAGAGAAATCTGAGTCGAGTCTGGCGAGAGTTTTGTGTGTCGAGAGAGAGAGATGATAGTCGGAAGGGAGTGGAAGCAGGAGCTGTGTGTGTGAGAGAGAGAGAGCGGGGGAGTTTGTCGATCGGTAAACAAATGAATAATGTCAGTTTATAACTGGGATGGAGATGGAAAGGAGACCGCAACAAATGTTTTGTCTGCAGGAGAGTAATTTTAGTGGTACGAGTCATATCTAGAGACATATAGGGTGTGTGAGTGAACCCCATAGAGAGAAATACAAAGTGAAAGACGAGTGAGACTTTGTGTGTGGCGGTGATAAAGAAAGCTTAGGTACCTAGTGATACCAGAGAACGGTAGGGACGTGAGAGATAATGAAAACCATGTAATGTATAATGATAGGGAGAGTGTGATACTTCTCAAGGGAGACGTCGAGAGACCCTGTTTGCAAAGATAGGAGAAACATGAAGTTAGCGCGCGGGTGAGCTGGAGAAAAGAGAATGATAGTTACATGAAGGAGCATGCTAGAGAGATGAGCGTGAAAGGAGTCAACATAAAAGGGACTCAAATATTTGAATTCGAGAGGATGATACATGTAATTCATACTCGAACCAAAATTGATCTATCAAACATGCATACTCATATGAATTCACGCACATCTATGTTATTTAATATGTAGATATTACTGATCCATACATTTTAGTAGAACATAATTTGGGTTAAATTTTTTGAATTCAACCTTATGATTTTGAGATCATTGTATTTGTAAATCATATTATATACATATAATGGAGCAGAATTCTTTGTTGTGCTTTTGAAAGTATATAAAAATGATGTATATAAATTTTATTCAAATCAAAATGGATCTGGCGAACAAAATAGAATACAAACTGGATTCGAATTGAGTTGGCACGATAAACGTGCACTCTTGCTCTGCAAAAATTTGAGCAAGCGGGGAAAGTCGCGATAACACCAAACCAAAATCTGCGAGATGGAAATTACGCCTATCACGACACGCAAAGCCTATCGGCTCGATCCTATAGATTTCGATAGGGGTAGGTTTGTAATTTCACTCAAACGTGACATAACCGCGTCTCACCCGGATTCATACATGGTGGGCGCCAAAGCACAGTGTCTCCTCGGCCGAAATCGACTCCCTCCCCGATTCATACACGATGGGCGCCGAAAAGAAACTCTCGTCGGCAAATATACGGTCTATGCGAGATTACCATCCTATCCCTAACCGACTAATATTGTTGTGACGTAGGAAATTTTAAACAGGGGCTAAGTTTGTAAATTTCCTCGCATTTGGGACAAGTGCACCCTGAAGACATGGTTCCCCCTTCCTCTCTCCCTCCATTTCCCCATGCGTAATCCGTGGGCGCCTAAACAGCCTCTCCACCCCAACCTCCTTCGTCCGCCACCGCATCCACCGCCGTCCTCCGCCACCATGCCGGAGCTGATACCCCGACGCCGTCGTCCATTACAAGAGATTGACCTCTCTCATCCACGGCTTCAGACCAGGATCCTTGCACCCCGTCCACTCGCTTCATACCCGCCGTCGTCCACCTTGCCAGCGCTGCTCCTACGACTGTCTCGTCCACCGTGCCCCGCCGCCACCGTCTACCCTCCTATATCTGCTTCCATGCCACTGACAGCCAAATCTACCGCATCACCGTCAAATTCTTAGCAGATGCATACACGGTGCCACACCAGAGGCGGTACTCTTTCATATCTGCTCAACTTATTTATCGCAGCAAGAAAATAGATCGCCACTGCTTTTCTCTGATTTCTTGTCCACCACTTACTTGCTAGTAGAAAGCAAACATTGGTTGTGAAGTTGCCTTTGTCCGGCTTCCACCTTCAGATCCGCCATGGCATGCTCAACACTGTACTCGCAATGCTTACGGTTTTCCCCTTTTATGTTCCACACTAGTTAAATGACAGTAGACTAAATTTCAAAATTGGGTCAGTCCATTTTTCAGAGCTCGCCGAAGTTCACCGGTGCGGATGAAGGGGCTCGTGTGGGGACGGTGGTTGTGGGGGGCAGTGGTGGGGCCTCGCCGAACGAAGAAAACTCGACGCATGTGGGAGCGGGGGTGGGGGCGGGGGTGGCGGAGGAACACATGCGGTGTGGGCGGTTCAGGGGAAGGCGGGTGGTCGGAGCCGGTGGTTCGGCCGGCGGCCCGTGCGGTGTTTTGTATGGGAAGAATCAGAGATGAGGAAGAAGAAGGGTTAGGAGACGTAGGATCTTCATCCAACCGCCTGAAATGGTCGACTGACCTAAATGACAAAAGTCACGCGACTTGCATGCAGACATGCCTTTATATTGATACCATCATCGTACACCTTGCTTTGCTCTGAATCCATCAAGCTAAACAACGTGCCACTCATAATTCAAACTTGTTGCTCAAATCTGAATCGATATGATCTGATATTACTAAAACAGATAACATTTAATTGGTCAGCTAATGTTCCGACTTTACTTTCGAAAAGCACGTGCACCACATATAGAGAGACAGCAGGGAGTTGCATTCCTAATGCGCTCTAGTTCATCATGTGTGGGCACTGCACAACGAACATTTTATTATTAAAAATCTGATTGCTCTTCTTTAGCATTTTCCTCTTCTGTTCTTTTTTAATAAGTACTCTCTCCGTTCCTAAATACAAGTCTTTGTATAGATTCCACCATGGACTACATATGGAGAAAAATGAGTGAATCTACACTCTAAAATGTATCTGTATACATCTGTATGTGATCCATTGTGGAAATCTCTACAAATACTTATATTTTGGAACGGAGGGAGTATGATAGTAGTACAATATGTTCATTGTAGTGAAGATGAGCAGGGACATTTGCAGTGTAGAGGTCTATACGGTCGGTTGTGATGGACACTTTGAACTCTTCGGGCCTCTTTGATTCGTAGGATTTGTAAACATAGGAATAGGATTTGTAGTGGCCTACCCACTTGAATCCTATAAGATTAGCATGGAAATGCGGCAGCTGTGTCGCCTTTGAGAGTTACACTGATATTAACAGTACCGCACCTTCAGTTGTAGAGAGCTGGTATCCGGAGCACGTATCTTGCATACGTTGTCTTGCATTTCTTCTACTTTGTTGCACCGACATCTGTTTAGTTTACTCATCATATATGTCAAGATGCCATGCCCATCCATTATCAATACATATTCCATCTGTCATCATACCATGTTTTCCACTCAAATGATGTTCTTGTGCATTAGACATCAAAAAGGAAGAGGGTGATTGCCGAACCTGAAGGAGCACCAGTAAAGTCCTTGAAAAACATGGTGGTGCCGAAGAAATCAGACAGCACCCCACTTATATTGGATGTACAACCAGTGACACAAAATGTAGGACCGACTCCAGTAGACTGTACCCATACTTCACTGGCCACACCACTAGGCCCAGGACCTGCACTCCAGTAAAAGGTATGCCGATTTCAGTTGCCATAGCACCAACCGTACCACAGAAAAATCCCACTCCAGCAAAAAGTACTGCAAGTCCACCGACCAAAGACCTATCCCAACTGTAGAGACGGCCAATTCCTGTAGATAGGAACCCCATTCCAGTTATTCCCAGTTTTAAAGACAATGCTTTCAATGTTGTTAGGGACTAAGTGCATATATTCCCATCATGGGAAGATTATAGTGAAGACAAACACCATTTTCACATCTTCCTGTCCCACTTACGTGTAACTGCTATTATTCATGGTGATTATTTTCCTGTTTTCTGCTGATTGAACACATCAATGATTTACATTACATTGTTGTAAGTAGGCGAGGGTCAATCTGGATAGTCATGACGAGCAAAGCTTGCTTGGGCTTTTCAAGGAAGCATTGCAGTAGTATCGGTGTTACCTGAGGAAATCACACTTTGATGGCATGTCTATAAACGAAGTTCCGGTGAAGTCTCCTGTGCTAAATTTGGAAGACATTGAATGGAAAAACCTTGTTATGCACTGGTCTCGTCCCTAGGATGAGGGACTGTCTATGATATCACATGACAATTTGAACTTCTACTTTTTCTCATGTGCCTTACGGATCTTTTTTGCAGGAAATCAGCTTGAAGAAGAATTCCGGTTTGAAAAGAACGACAGGATATAGCAAATATGCTGCCCGCTGCTTTGCTCTTGTTAGTACCTGTTGTCCTATATCACTGTACTTGCATTCATACCTGGTTCATTATGTGACAGCAGTATGCATGATAGCTTGCTTATCAATTGTTCGCTTCAAATTATCTGATATGTATGAATGGTTACATTAGTGTAGAATATATCCAATGCCAATGAAAATATTTAGCTCTGTATTGTTCTTGTAAGTACTTGCTGTCCTTTATGAGTGTACTTATATTGACAGGTAGTTGTTCATGAACCATCACTCTGCAGCTTATTTTCCTTTGCCCTCCATTTTTTACGCATCAGATCTATATTTACTCTTACCATAAGGTTGGATAACACCGATGGTCCTGAAGAAGTTTAGCTCTGCATTGATCTTGGCTGTACCTTTTTCCTGTATCACTGTACTTACATTTGTAGCTACTTGGTCATGTAGCATCACTCTTCATCTTATCTTAAATATTCTCCATTTTTTCTTATATTATCACATCTATATTTACTCTTAACAAAATGTAGAATAAATGCAATGCTCATGAAGAATATTCTGTGGTAGGCTTCTTGAATTGCGCCCCCCCCATCAGCATGGACAAGGGCTTTATAGAGCCTGTCTTCACCAATAATGTAAGTTTGTCCTTCTCAAGCCTTCAAACTTTGTTGTGTATTTTTTTTAGGCATGACTCCAACAGCTGTTTATTTTTGGTGTTTGCATCAAATTAGTCGGTGTTCTGGGAACATGGTCCCCAGACTTGCCTGCCTGCGGCCCACAGCGTGGCTCTGCGAGCGGGCCCATATGGCCCATCTTCACCAACAAGCATTCGAGACCGTCGCGAGGGGCCGAGCCTCAAGCGGCGGACAACACAAGACCTCCTCGGGAGCGGTCTCACGAGGCTAGCTTGCGAGGGGCGGAGAGATCAAGGTAAGGCAAACCTCGTGAGGTTCCAATGAGGTGAGCCATGACGATCTAGACTAGGCGGGCGCCAGCATGCACAGTGTCCTTGTTTCCTCTTTGTTACTAAGGAGGCAAGCGTAGGCGAGGATTACCGAGGCATCAAGCAAAGGTTTCCATAAAGGTGCAATGAGACCAAGACTAGCAGGACGGCAAGATGGAGGTCACCATGGAGCCCTAGGCGGCGTCACCACCAGAGCCGTTTGTTGGCGAAGACCACCTTTAGTCAGGATAGCTTGTACTAGCTGTCCCTTTCAAATTGGTCGTTGTGGCATCCCTTCCCGCTCAATATTTCGGGATAGGACCAGGGCCACTATAAATAGGATTAGCCACCACAGTAGGAGGCAACTGAGCCTCAGCCATCTCACCTTGGACTAGATCCAAGCCATCCTCACACCCACCAAGCACAAGAACACCTCACCTCAGGAGGATATTCTTCCCCTTGTACTGTTCATCCTCAGCCCCAGAGGCAATCCACCACACCACACTGCAGTAGGGTATTACACCACAACAGTGGCCCGAACCAGTATAAATCTTGTGTCCCTTGTGTTGCGAGTTCATCGAGTTAGCCTTAGTGATCCCGGAGAGGCTGGGGGCGTGATTCGGTAGGGGAAGATCTTCGTGCGCACCCTAGTGTTCGAACCTTGAGGGTTTTGCCGGAACACGAGATCCGACATTTGGCGCGCCAGGTAGGGGTGCACCGGAGCTCTTCATCCGCCAGTTGATCCGCTCGTTGATCCCTCGACACTCCACGGCTCCAATGTCCGGCGACTCAGGGACCAACGCCGACCGCTGGGCAGCCTGGCCAGCCCGGGCGGCGGCGCCCGCCGAAGAAGACCTCAACCCCGCGCCCCAGGCAGCACGTGCACCACCAAACACTGCGGCGCGTGGACGGTGCGGTCACCCGCTGTCCGCCCTTACCCCACGACAAGTGCGGGCGGTTGCAAGGGCCTCAAGCCACGCCGCGGCCATGGTGCCGCATACTCGACGGGAGCAAGCAAACATGAGGGCCGCGCTCACAGTGGCTCGGGAGCTACTGCGATGTCAGTTAATGGAGAGCGGTTGGGATGCATTGCTAGAGCGCATCTTCTAGCTCTTGGACGCCGCGGCGTCGGGAGCACCACCCTTCCGCTCTCTGCTCAAATCTCAAGCTACGGCCGGGTCGCATGGCGGGCCTCGCCGTGCCCGTGTGCCCACGTGCGCACCACCAGGCTTCATCGACACCGGCGCAACCAACGGAGCTGGAAGCCCGCTCGCACCCGCGCCACCTCCGGTGGGCGCGGGCACGAGCACTGCCATCTACGGCCCTGGTGGGATGCAACCCTACCATCCTCAAGGCGGCACGCTAAGACGGGCAACATGGAGCGTGGGGCACTACGGCGAGGTCTTCGAGGCGACGGCCTCGGAGGCCTATGTGCCCTGCATGGTGGACCAGAAGTACATGCTGGAAGACGACCCTGGCTCATTCCTCGAGTCGGGCTAGGAGGTGGAGGCGCTAGAAGTCGGCACGTTTCAGGAGCCCTCCGGAAGCCTCACCAACCGCGCCAGCGACAACAGCTACAGGATACCACTAATTCCTCAGGAGCAGGCTTACGCTAACCATGGGAGGCAGGAGGATCAGGTCACAGCAGTGGATGGCGGCCCCAACTCGTCGGCCTCCCTACCGCCAGGGGGGCATGCTGGGGGCTGCAGGAGAGGGGCCGGGAGGAAGGCCCCTCCCCGCGCCGCACGGAGCAAGGCGTCCCCAAGAGGTAGGCCCTCTGCCGGGGAGGTGCTCCAGAGCCTTCCCCCGGCAGAGGACCCGTGATCGCCGAGGGCGCCGCTGGCGTCCCCTTTGCCCCTTGGTGTCGTCCTAGTTTCCGGTCGTCCCCAACGGTGGTCGAGGGAGGCGCAAGGCGGGGCCCTCGTCTGCCGATATGAAGTAAGGCTCACGCCTGTGAAGGTCTCCGCTCGTGACACTCTCACGTAATAATGAGTGGGGCTGTACACGCCCCGGAGTCTCAAGAGTGCCGCCCTCGGGCCTCGGGGGCTCCCTCCCACGTCCTAGTGGAAGCACTTAGCTCCGCGCTGGTGAGACGACAAGAAGACTAGACTAGGCGCCGGACGCGGCCATTTGCTTTGGATATCTTTTCTGTAACCCTGCCTTCTGGATTTGGATTTAAGTTGAAATTGAATTTTCATTGATGCATGCAGTGGGTGCCTTTTCTCGTTCGAGCGATTTCTTGCTACCTGGTTCTTGCCTTAATTCGGAGTTCGCGCCTGTTTCTTCCCCCTCGCGAGTGGGGCTAGGCATGGCACACACGCACCGTGCGTGTCGCGCCACGGCTAGCGCTTACTTATCACGCAGCCTCCTCGGGTGTGTCGACAGGCTCCTCAGGAGCTTCCCAGAAACTCGCAAACTCACGAGCCGGTTCGGGGATCGTCCAGGCCAAGGTAAACCGCAACAGCAAACTTGCCCCAGGATACGTGAGTTCATCAAGACACATATTCAACTCGGCCTAAAAAGATAGAGGCAGTAGTATATTTACATGAGGGGCTTCCCCTCCAAAAATGCTCTTACAACCTCTAGGGACGCACCCGAGCTTCTGCGTGCAGGACAAACAGCTGGGAAACATGGGATTAGTTGGACATATCACTCGCCGCATCTCCCGGATCGCCCTCAGACGCGTCGCTGGCATCGCTGCCACCGTCGCTAGCATCACCATCACCTCCACCGGCGCCGCCATCACCATCGTCGACCACGTCGCCTTCATCCGCCGCGACCACCACAACGTCGTCCTCGGAAGCGAAGGCCCTGACCAGCGCGTCCACATTTTCCTCCACCCACCACGCCAGGTCGCCCCGGATGGCCTCCGGAACCGGAGCAATGGCCGCGCCAAAGTCAAAGTCCTGGTAGGTATTCTGGAGATGGCTGAAGACACGGGAGAATGTGCGCCACAACAGGCAGCGGCTCCTCTCTTCAACAAGCAGGCGAGCTCTCTCGGAGCGATTCTCTAGGCACGTTACCACGTCGGTGAAGAAGCGTAGGTGACTGGCGTAGTCGTCCACGCGGGGATCATGGGCATTCTCATCGCAGATGTGGCCCAAGGCAATACTGGCCCTGTTCCTGAGGTCCTTGAGCATGGGGGCATGCATGCGCTCCAGCGTCCGGCGCTGAAGCACATCCTCCCTGTTCTGCCGCGCGACGGACTCGGCGTCAGCGACCCGCTGCTCAAGAGGGAGCAGCTCGGCGCGGGCGGAGGCCAGTTCGGCCTGCGCAGCTGCGGCGGCCTCCTCGCGCCGCTCCACCTCGATTAACCTGGACTTGTGTAACACCTCGGATGCAATTTTCCATATTCGTAATTCCAACTCTTGCCTTTTCCGGAGATGTGTTATTTTATTTCCTTCGTGGTTGGGTTTTTGTCTTTTGTTTTGCATTTTGTTCATGTCATGCATCTCATCTCATCGCATCATTTGCATTGCATCGGCACTCGTTGTTGTCATTGTTTTTAAAACTTGCATTCGCTCGTTTTTGCCTCGTCCCCCTTGCTTTTGTTGGCCGTTCCGAGACCAACCGGGTTTTCCATTCCCTCTTGTCAAACCAACTAACCTCTCTCAGACCCCTCGTGTGCGCGTCCGAAACTTCCCCAATCCCGAACCGCTCAGTCATCACCGTTGGGTTCGGATCATCCCCAAACATCTATAAAACATCTCCGTTTTCTTATTTAGACTCCCTATCTATTTATTTCTCGTCCGTCCGATTAAAATCGGAGGGACCAAATACCCGTATCTAAAAATCCTCTTGCTATATATAAGACCATCACCTACCAAATCATCCCAACCCTAATTTCTAGGAGGTTTGTCCCCATCTCCGCCGCCACCATCTTCCTCGGGATCCATCCCGAGCCAACCCCCTCTCCACCTGCTCGATCCAATCCATCGATCCACTGCCTCCCTCGGTTCCCCACCAACGAGAGCCCGCACCCATGATCCAAATCCTCCCCGACCTCTCCCTCTCGAATCGACCCCGCGCTCGATCCCGAATGGATCAAGGCGCTGCCTTCGCTCCCACAACCCCTCTGGATTCATCCCGAGACCAACCAGCTCGCCCCGAGCCTCCTCGCCCGAGTAGCAGCAGTAGCCGGCGACCGGCGCCTCCGCCTCGCTCCGCCTCTGCTTCCCTGCTCCAAATCGAACGCGAAGCCGCCGCCCTGGAGTTTCTCCGCCGCCGGCGCCCTTCTCCAGTGCCCCAAGCCCCGAGCCTCCCCGTGCTCCTTCACCTCGCCTCGTCGTCCCGTGACCGGCCTCGCTGCCGGCGACCACGGCAAGGATCGGTCTCGATCCCCCTCCTCTCTGTCGTCCACTCCGTTTTCTTCTCCTCCCTCTCCTGATTTCTCTCTCTCATGTACCTGTCTCTCTCTCAGGTACACACGAGCAGCGCCATGGATGCAATAGCTTGACCCCGCCGCAGCCTCGACTCCTCTGCTCCGGTCGTCAGCGCCGGAACGTGCCACCACAGAGCCACAGCCGAGCCCCACGGCGCTCGTCGTCGTTGACCCCGAGTGCGCCTGAGCCGCCCATCTCCCTCCGCCTTGCCCGCTCGCCATGGCTTCGAGCTCCGCCGCACCAAGTCCGTCCCCGCGTCGTCCTCCTCATCCGGCGCCGTCCAAGCCCGTTCCCGGCTAGATCCGGACGGCCAAGACTTCGCCGCCCCTTTGCCCCGCTCGCCGGAGCTCTGCTCCCGGTCACCGGCGCCCTGCGTCGCCCGCCAAGTCCCCCGCCCCGCCCTTTGCTCGCTTCCTCTGCCTTGAGGAGATGAGGATGACGCAGCCCCTGCCTCCTCGCCGCCGTCCACTGCAGCGTTGACCAGCGCCAGCGCGTGGGTCGCGCAGGCCCAGCTCCCTTCGCCCGCGAGGCCCAGCTCCGCGCGCCCCTGTTGGCCCAATGTGAGCAGCCCAGTCCCAGCAGATCTGGCCTGTATCATGTTTTTTTTCCAGATCAGCGATTTGTCTATTTATCCCAGGATTTATAGAATTGCAGAAAAACCCCTCATGTTCATGCATTTATAACTCACAAACCGTGCATCATAATAAAATGATTTATATACGTAAAATGCTCAGAAAATTGTGTAGATTAATAATATGCCACTTTCATCTATGTTTAAAATGTTTAAAATGCTGTTTGTTTAAATTTGCTCAAATGCCATGTTAAAATGATTTATTTCATAACTAAATAACCGTAGCTCGGTTTTAAACAAACTTTATATGTAAATGGGGGTGGAAAAATGCCTAGTTTAACATGGTGCACTTTATTTTGCTGTTTAACAACATTAAAATTGTGTTTAGGGCAGAACAGTACTGAATCTAAAATATTGCTCATGAGGATTTTCCGGAATTGTTGTTTGTTGTTCCGGCCTCATTTAAACTTGCCTAGATAGGTAGTTTTCTTTTTCTTCACCCCTTTCCATGTTTAACAACATTTAATATTGTTGAGTACCTAAACGAGATCAAACTAAATAATTGCATGTGGTGTTTCGTCGATATGCAACCCGTTGCATATTGAGCTCCACTTAATTTGTAGTATTGTTTGTTGCACTTTGCCATGCCATGCCTCATTAAACCGGACATGCATCATACTTGATTGTGCATCGTGCCATGTTTATGCTTGTGCATTTATCATGTTGTTTGTTTCTTGCCGGTGTTGCTTCTCGGTTCCGGTAATGTTGCGATTGTGAGGATTCGTTTGACTACTTCCGTTCGTCTTCTTCATGGACTCGTTCTTCTTCCTAGCGGGATTTCAGGCAAGATGACCGCTACCCTGGATCTCACTACTATCTTTGCTATGCTAGTTGCTTCGTTCTTTCGCTATGCTGCGTTACCTATCACTTGCTGCTCAAGCCTACCTAATTTGCCATGCCAGCCTCTAACCTTTTGCACCCTTCCTAGCAAACCGTTGTTTGGCTATGTTACCGCTTTGCTCAGCCCCTCTTATAGCATTGTTAGTTGCAGGTGAAGATGAAGTTTGTTCCTTGTTGGAACATGGAGATGTTGTTCCTTGTTGGAACATGTTTACTTGTTGGGATATCACAATATATCTTATATTATTAATGCATCTATATACTTGGTAAAGGGTGGAAGGCTCGGCCTTATGCAGTGTTTTGTTCCACTCTTGCCGCCCTAGTTTCCGTCATATCGGTGTTATGTTCCCGGATTTTGCGTCCCTAACGCGGTCGGGTGATTTATGGGACCCCCTTGACAGTTCGCTTTGAATAAGACTCCTCCAGCAAGGCCCAACATTGGTTTTACCATTTGCCTCACCACCACCTACATTTCCTTGGGAGTAATTAACCCAAGGGTCATCTTTATTAGCCCCCGGGCGATTGCTTCTCTAAGTCTGGCCTGAATCGAAAACTACTCAAGGGGCCACCTTGAGGCAACCCGAGGTTTGGTTTTACTCGTAGCTAGTCTCATCCGGTGTTGCCCTGAGAACGAGATATGTGCAGCTCCTATCGGGATTGTCGGCGCATCGGGCGGCTTTGCTGGTCTTGTTTTATTCTTTGTCGAAATGTCTTGTAGCCGGGATTCGAGACTGATCGGGTCTTCCGGGAGAAGAATATCCTTCGTTGATCACGAGAGCTTATCATGGGCTAAGTTGGGACACCCTGCAGGTATAAACTTTGAAAGCCGTGACCGCGGTTATGTGGCAGATGGGAATTTGTTAATATCCGGTTGTAGTAAACTTGAAGCAAACTCTTCTAAAATACACCAACCGTAATGCGTAACGTGAGTGTCTCTTTTGGGGTTGATCGAGAGGAGAACACGGTTTCTGGGTTATGTTTGACGTAAGTAGGAGTTCAGGATCACTTCTTGATCATTACTACTTGACGACCATTCCATTGTTTCTCTTCTCGCTCTCATTTGCGTATGTTAGCCACCATATGTGCTTAGCCGCTGCTGCAACCTCACCACTTCATCCTTTCCTTTCCCTTTACGCTTTGCTAGTCTTGATACCCATGGTAATGGGATTGCTGAGTCCTCGTGGCTCACAGATTACTACACCACCAGTTGCAGGTACAGGTTATGCGATGATCATGGCGCGAGAGCGATGCTTGCTTCGTTGAGTTCTTCTTACGCTTCTTGATCGGGGATAGGTTCGGTCGGCAGCTGGGCTAGCAGGGTGGATATTGTTTGAGTTTGTTTATGTTTCATCCGTAGTCGGATGTTGTTCTTATATATGATGTTGATGTATTAGTGTGGCACTCGTGCCTTATGTATGTTTCCCAACTATTATGTAATGTTGATGTAATGATATCCACCTTGCAAAGCGTCTTCAAGATGCGCTTCTATCCTTGGTGGGACCTTGAGTTCCTTTAGGATAGGGTCGCATCTTAGGTGTGACAAGTTAGTATCGAGCCTCGACCGACCTTAGGAGCCCCTTGCTTGTTGGCCGTTGTTGAGTCTAGAGGAAAACTATTTTGAGTCTTAGGATTATATATATCGGAGAGTAGGATTCTTTTTACTCCTCGGTCCTTAAATCGCTCTTGTGAGGCCTCGGCGTAGATGTTTTGTCTTTCCTCTCCTCAAATTTCACGAATTTTTTTAGGATCACGCGGGTATCTTGGAATCGTTCGATGGTTTTGTGGCGAGAACATTGTTCTTGGTGCCTCGACATTTAGGGGTTGTGGCGGTGTCCCGGGAGTTGAGCTCCGAGGTGTTGTCGTCACAATTTTATCGTTGCAGTTCTGGAATACCTGAGCTTTGCCGACATCGAAAATCTCTTTTGTACCGTTGTTGGTGAGATAACCCCGATAACCCAGCACTGGGGCGAGCTCGGGAGTATTGCCATGACTCGTATAACGGATGCTTTTCGAAGGTCGAGGTACACGATTTCCGAAGTTTTCTTGGTTATGTGTTGACGGATGGATACAGCTGGCTCTAGGTATTGTTAGTTTGGGTGATATATTTTGTGTCCCTGTATCCCCAACACCAGATTGCATAACCGAAAGTTTGGAGTTTATAGGTGGGAATTCAAGTAGCTCCTAGAATATCTTTCAGACAGATGCATGATATGGGATTGGGTAAATCTCTATCATATGTATTTGTTCCGGCTTATTCTGCAAGCCAAATCCTTTGTTTTGTTTTATTTGTGGTATTCGAGTTGCTTCGATGTCAAATGTTGAATCCATACCTTTTCCTAAACGGTGTTCTCATATTGCTATGTGAATACAAATCCTTCTTGATCATCGAGGTCGTCATGTTAATTCTTTTCCCAACCGGCGTGCTTCTCTTCAAGTGGATCCGATCATTTCAACATTTGCGAGATCAATTCTAAGTTTTCTCAACGGTGTTTGTTTCATCCGTCCCAAGTTGTCTTTGTTTTCCCGCCCTCCCACCCTTTTTCTTCAAGGACTCAGATTTCTTAATCAAGTATCCATTTATTCATGTGAAGTCTCTTCATTCTTTTCAATCAATGTTCTTATCCGGTGATTCCCATGAAGATGCTCAACAGTTTCAAGCTCATCATCCTTCATCGTTGTTTCTTCTCCGTGGATTTAAATCAAGCTTTCGATGTTGATCATATTCTTTTCCTCGTTTCAAATGTTTCTCCACGTCGGTGCACCTCTTAATTGTTCACCTCCCTCTATTCTTGTCCGGAGTGCTCAAGATATCTCAGAAGAATCATGTTTCCTTTCTTAATCCGTTCGAGTTACTTCAAGTTTTTCTCTCATTCAAGCTATTTAATTGAACCGGTGCAATCTCTCTTCAAAATCGTTCAACGGTGTTTTCTTTTGAGTGGGCCCTAACCCACAGGTCTTTTCCCAGGATCTTATCTGACTCTTCTAATTTTCCCGGAGCTTCTAAAAAAATTCTTTTCAAGTGTGATGTAAGAATGAATTTTCATCAGTCACATGCCTTCGCCTAGGCCGCTTTCAAATTCTTTTCATCTCTGGCTCAACCTTTCCTCGTTTAATCTTTCCGGAGTTTCTCAACAATTTGGTGTTGTTTCTCCTCGTCATTCTCAGCATGTGAAGACCGAAGAAGAGTTTTTCCTCTAAATCTTGCTCCATTCACTTCAAAATTCATGGTTCTAGCTTGATGCCATTCTCTCATAATTGTTTTCGATTTTGACAATTCTTTTCTTACCATCCGGAGCATTTCATGAGTTGTTCCCATTTCTTTCCTCCGAAGGCCATCATGTCATAATTCTTCATTCTCAGCGTAGCTATCATTCTCCAAATCTTACGGTGAATCGTTCAAATATCCTCTAATCAGTTCATGATCTCTTCATTCTCTTGTATCTAAATTCTCTCAAGCATCTTCATTCGTTTCCAATTCTTCCCGATGAATTGTGCCTTTGCTACATTCATTTTCAATTCTTATGGTGGTTGGTTCAGGATTTCACTTCCTTCGCTATCATATTAATTCATTCGTTGTTTCCAAATTCCACCGGTGGTTCCATCAATACCTTCTCAAGTTTGCGCTATATCTCTCTTAATCATTTCTAGAAGAATAAGTAGTATGCCAAATCCATTGCTTGTCATCAATTTAATTTTATGAAGGATAAGCATAAAATAAATCTTATTCTTGTTTCCTCGAATTGATTAATTCTTTTCTTCCGGAGATTGTTCATGATGAAGTAATTCTAGTTAAGTGTTTTCATCTTTTCTTTTCTGGAGTTCCAAGTTTTCGGCATTATCTCATCGCGAGCTCCTTCTAAATCATTTCTAGGCTTGGATCCTATTCTTTCATCCTTTTGCTTACTGAGGGCTCTACATGATGGTTTGTCAAGGATTCTTTTCATTCTTCAATTGTTCTTCAACATTTTCTCGAAGTTATGATCCGCCAAGCTATACTCAAAATTAAACATGGTGCTCAACACATGTTTTGTTTTGAGGAGTTCAAGTATTCTTCTTCTTGCATTTCAAAGTGCAATTCATTCTACCTTATCATTTGAGGTGGTGTTATGTCATTCTTGACAATTTGAGTTCGTGTTTCATGATTCACATGTTGTCAAGAATGAGGTATTTTAAATCCATCAATCCCTTTGTTGAAGTTATCTTGGGTCATATTTCACCTAAAGCCTTCTAGTGGGAATGTTGCTATTTGTGGTGCTTGTCAATGATCCAAGTTACCTCTTTATCATCTTGGTGGAATAAGTGTTCATCTCCTCGTCGATCTAAAGCAAGCAATTGTTTCCTTTAGTGGTCGGTTGTCACCTCATAATGTTGAGATGTTTCCATAAGCCCACTACAAACTTATTCTTTTCGTTGTTGGTCTTCCAACAACTCTATTCTAACCTTCTTGCAAGGATGCCTTCCAAATTCAATTGTGGTAGAAGTTGTCATTTTCTTCTCCGTCCCTTTATCCCAACGGTCTAGCTTCTATTCTTTTGTTCCGGAGGCTTTGTGATGTTGCTCTCTTCTACCAATTATCTTCTTTTGTCAAGATCATGTTATTTTCCTTGCTTATCCGTTTAGCCGGAGTGTTGTGTTCTCATTCAAGTTCTTTCATCTTACCAAGTTTTGCCTCTCTTTTCAACCTGAGTGCTGTCTGAAATCCCTCTTACCCATTGCAGTGTGTTGTTGATTTCATTAAGTATCCTCTCATTGTCAAGTTCATGTTCAACTCCTTCCATTTACAGTCGGAGTGCTGCCCAAATTATATCAATCTTATTCCTTCTCTATCTAGTTTTAACCGGAGTGGTTTCAATATCTATCTTATCACTAAACCTCTGGGTTCTCGTCGTATCCCTTGTTCTTCTTTTCTAACGGAGTGTTTTCAACTTTGCTCATATTCGTTGTTTTCTTTCTTTCATTTTTGCTCAACATCTCAAGGTTCATGGTTTCACTCGTTTTTCGAAGAAGCAACTTAGTTTTACCTATTATCTTCCTCTCCCTTTTCTCTCCGGTGCCATCCTAGATCTCGGGACGAGATCCTCTCATAGTGGTGGAGTGTTGTAGCACCCCGGATGCAATTTTCCATATTCGTAACTCCAACTCTTGCCTTTTCCGGAGATGTGTTATTTTATTTCCTTCGTGGTTGGGTTTTTGTCTTTTGTTTTGCATTTTGTTCATGTCATGCATCTCATCTCGTCGCATCATTTGCATTGCATCGGCACTCGTTGTTTTCATTGTTTTTAAAACTTGCATTCGCTCGTTTTTGCCGCGTCCCCCTTGCTTTTGTTGGCCGTTCCGAGACCAACCGGGTTTTCCATTCCCTCTTGTCAAACCAACTAACCTCTCTCAGACCCCTCGTGTGCGCGTCCAAAACTGCCCCAATCCCGAACCGCTCAGTCATCACTGTTGGGTTCGGATCATCCCCAAACGTCTATAAAACATCTCCGTTTTATTATTTAGACTCCCTATCTATTTATTTCTCGTCCGTCCGATTAAAATCGGAGGGACCAAATACCCGTATCTAAAAATCCTCTTGCTATATATAAGACCATCACCTACCAAATCATCCCAACCCTAATTTCTAGGAGGTTTGTCCCCATCTCCGCCGCCACCATCTTCCTCGGGATCCATCCCGAGCCAACCCCCTCTCCACCTGCTCGATCCAATCCATCGATCCACTGTTCCCCACCAACGAGAGCCCGCACCCATGATCCAAATCCTCCCCGACCTCTCCCTCTCGAATCGACCCCGCGCTCGATCCCGAATGGATCAAGGCGCTGCCTTCGCTCCCACAACCCCTCTGGATTCATCCCGAGACCAACCAGCTCGCCCCGAGCCTCCTCGCCGGAGTAGCAGCAGTAGCCGGCGACCGGCGCCTCCGCCTCGCCCTGCCTCTGCTTCCCTGCTCCAAATCGAACGCGAAGCCGCCGCCCTGGAGTTTCTCCGCCGCCGGCGCCCTTCTCCAGTGCCCCAAGCCCCGAGCCTCCCCGTGCTCCTTCACCTCGCCTCGTCGTCCCGTGACCGGCCTCGCTGCCGGCGACCACGGCAAGGACCGGTCTCGATCCCCCTCCTCTCTGTCCTCCACTCCGTTTTCTTCTCCTCCCTCTCCTGATTTCTCTCTCTCATGTACCTGTTTCTCTCTCAGGTACACATGAGCAGCGCCATGGATGCAATAGCTTGACCCCGCCGCGGCCTCGACTCCTCTGCTCCGGTCGTCAGCGCCGGAACGCGCCACCACAGAGCCACAGCCGAGCCCCATGGCGCTTGTTGTCGTTGACCCCGAGTGCGCCTGAGCCGCCCATCTCCCTCCGCCTTGCCCGCTCGCCATGGCCTCGAGCTCCGCCGCACCAAGTCCGTCCCCGCGTCGTCCTCCTCATCCGGCGCCGTCCAAGCCCGTTCCCGGCCAGATCCGGACGGCCAAGACTTCGCCGCCCCTTTGCCCCGCTCGCCGGAGCTCTGCTCCCGGTCACCGGCGCCCTGCGTCGCCCGCCAAATCCCTCGCCGCCCGCTGCTTCTTCCTCTGCTTGAGGAGACGAGGGCGAACGCAAGCCCTGCCTCCTCGCCCTTCGTCCACCTGCAGCGCGTTGACCAGCGCCAGTAGCGTGGTCGCGCAGCCCAGCTCCTCGCCATGAGGCCCAGCTCCACGCGCCCCTGTTGGCCCAATGTGAGCAGCCCAGTCCCAGCAGATCTGGCCTGTATCATGTTTTTTTTCCAGATCAGCGATTTGTCTATTTATCCCAGGATTTATAGAATTGCAGAAAAACCCTCATGTTCATGCATTTATAACTCACAAACCGTGCATCATAATAAAATGATTTATATACGTAAAATGCTCAGAAAATTGTGTAGATTAATAATATGCCACTTTCATCTATGTTTAAAATGTTTAAAATGCTGTTTGTTTAAATTTGCTCAAATGCCATGTTAAAATGATTTATTTCATAACTAAATAACCGTAGCTCGGTTTTAAACAAACTTTATATGTAAATGGGGGTGGAAAAATGCCTAGTTTAACATGGTGCACTTTATTTTGCTGTTTAACAACATTAAAATTGTGTTTAGGGCAGAACAGTACCGAATCTAAAATATTGCTCATGAGGATTTTCCGGAATTGTTGTTTGTTGTTCCGGCCTCATTTAAACTTGCCTAGATAGGTAGTTTTCTTTTGCTTCACCCCTTGCCATGTTTAACAACATTTAATATTGTTGAGTACCTAAACGAGATCAAAGTAAATAATTGCATCTGGTGTTTCGTCGATATGCAACCCGTTGCATATTGAGCTCCACTTAATTTGTAGTATTGTTTGTTGCACTTTGCCATGCCATGCCTCATTAAACCGGACATGCATCATACTTGATTGTGCATCGTGCCATGTTTATGCTTGTGCATTTATCATGTTGTTTGTTTCTTTCCGGTGTTGCTTCTCGGTTCCGGTAATGTTGCGATTGTGAGGATTCGTTCGACTACTTCCGTTCGTCTTCTTCATGGACTCGTTCTTCTTCCTAGCGGGATTTCAGGCAAGATGACCGCTACCCTAGATCTCACTACTATGTTTGCTATGCTAGTTGCTTCGTTCTTTCGCTATGCTGCGTTACCTATCACTTGCTGCTCAAGCCTACCTAATTTGCCATGCCAGCCTCTAACCTTTTTCACCCTTCCTAGCAAACCGTTGTTTGGCTATGTTACCGCTTTGCTCAGCCCCTCATATAGCGTTGTTAGTTGCAGGTGAAGACGAAGTTTGTTCCTTGTTGGAACATGGAGATGTTGTTCCTTGTTGGAACATGTTTACTTGTTGGGATATCACAATATATCTTATATTATTAATGCATCTATATACTTGGTAAAGGGTGGAAGGCTCGGCCTTATGCCTGGTGTTTTGTTCCACTCTTGCCGCCCTAGTTTCCGTCATATCGGTGTTATGTTCCCGGATTTTGCGTCCCTAACGCGGTCGGGTGATTTATGGGACCCCCTTGACAGTTCGCATTGAATAAGACTCCTCCAGCAAGGCCCAACATTGGTTTTACCATTTGCCTCACCACCACCTACATTTCCCTTGGGAGTAATTAACCCAAGGGTCATCTTTATTAGCCCCGGGCGGTGCTTCTCTAAGTGCTGGCTCGAACAGAGCTGCTGGGGCCACCTTGAGGCAACCCGAGGTTTGGTTTTACTCGTAGCTAGTCTCATCCGGTGTTGCCACGAGAACGAGATATGTGCAGCTCCTATCGGGATTGTCGGCGCATCGGGCGGCTTTGCTGGTCTTGTTTTATTGTTTGTCGAAATGTCTTGTAGCCGGATTCGAGACTGATCGGGTCTTCCGGGAGAAGGAATATCCTTCGTTGATCACGAGAGCTTATCATGGGCTAAGTTGGGACACCCCTGCAGGGTATAAACTTTCGAAAGCCGTGACCGCGGTTATGTGGCAGATGGGAATTTGTTAATATCCGGTTGTAGTAAACTTGAAGCAAACTCTTCTAAAATACACCAACCGTGTGCGTAACCGTGAGTGTCTCTTTTCGGGGTTGATCGAGAGGAGAACACGGTTTCTAGGTTATGTTTGACGTAAGTAGGAGTTCAGGATCACTTCTTGATCATTACTACTTGACGACCGTTCCTTTGTTTCTCTTCTCGCTCTCATTTGCGTATGTTAGCCACCATATCTGCTTAGCCGCTGCTGCAACCTCACCACTTCATCCTTTCCTTTCCCTTTAAGCTTTGCTAGTCTTGATACCCATGGTAATGGGATTGCTGAGTCCTCGTGGCTCACAGATTACTACACCACCAGTTGCAGGTACAGGTTATGCGATGATCATGACGCGAGAGCGATGCTTGCTTATGTTGAGTTCTTCTTCCGCTTCTTGATCGGGGATAGGTTCGGTCGGCAGCCTGGGCTAGCAGGGTGGATATTGTTTGAGTTTCTGTTTATGTTTCATCCGTAGTCGGATGTCGTTCTTGTATATGATGTTGATGTATTCGTGTGGCACTCGTGCCTTATGTATGTTTCCCCACTATTATGTAATGTTGATGTAATGATATCCACCTTGCAAAAGCGTCTTCAAGATGCGCTTCTATCCTTAGTGGGACCTTGAGTTCCTTTAGGATAGGGTCGCATCTTAGGCGTGACAAGTTGGTATCGAGCCTCGACCGACCTTAGGAGCCCCTTGTTTGTTGGCCGTTTTAAGTCTAGAGGAAAACTATTTTGAGTCTTAGGATTATATATATCGGAGAGTAGGATTCTTTTACTCCGCAGTCCCTTAAATCAGCTCTTGTGAGTCCTCGGCGTAGATGTTTTGTCTTTCCTCTCCTCAAATTTCACGAATTTTTTTTTAGGATCACGCTGGTATCTTGGAATCGTTCCGATGGTTTTGTGGCGAGAACATTGTTCTTGGTGCCTCGACATTTAGGGGTTGTGGCGGTGTCCGGGGAGTTGAGCTCCGAGGTGTTGTCGTCACAATTTTATCGTTGCAGATTCTGGAATACGAGCTTTGCCGACATCGAAAATCTCTTTTGTACCGTTGTTGGTGAGATAACCCGATAACCCGATCTTTGGGCGAGCTCGGAGTATTGCCATGACTCAGATAACGGATGCTTTTGAAGGTCGAGGTACACGATTTCGAAGTTTTCTTGGTTATGTGTTGACGGATGGATACAATTGGATCTAGGTATTGTTAGTTTGGGTGATATATTTTGTGTCCCCTATATCCCCAACACCAGATTGCATAACCAGAAAGTTTGGGAGTTTATAGGTGGAATTCAAGTAGCTCCTAGAATATCTTTCGACGGATGCATGATATGGGATTGGGTAAATCTCTATCATATGTATTTGTTCCGGCTTATTCTGCAAGCCAAATCCTTTGTTTTGTTTTATTTGTGGTATTCGAGTTGCTTCGATGTCAAATGTTGAATCCATACCTTTTCCTAAACGGTGTTCTCATATTGCTATGTGAATACAAATCCTTCTTGATCATCGAGGTCGTCATGTTAATTCTTTTCCCAACCGGCGTGCTTCTCTTCAAGTGGATCCGATCATTTCAACATTTGCGAGATCAATTCTAAGTTTACTCAAAGGTGTTTGTTTCATCCGTCCCAAGTTGTCTTTGTTTTCCCGCCCTCCCACCCTTTTTCTTCAAGGACTCAGATTTCTTAATCAAGTATCCATTTATTCATGTGAAGTCTCTTCATTCTTTTCAATCAATGTTCTTATCCGGTGATTCCCATGAAGATGCTCAACAGTTTCAAGCTCATCATCCTTCATCGTTGTTTCTTCTCCGGTGGATTTAAATCAAGCTTTCAGTGTTGATCATATTCTTTTCCTCGTTTCAAATGTTTCTCCACGTCGGTGCACCTCTTAATTGTTCACCTCCCTCTATTCTTGTCCGGAGTGCTCAAGATATCTCAGAAGAATCATGTTTCCTTTCTTAATCCGTTCGAGTTACTTCAAGTTTTTCTCTCATTCAAGCTATTTAATTGAACCGGTGCAATCTCTCTTCAAAATCGTTCAACGGTGTTTTCTTTTGAGTGGGCCCTAACCCACAGGTCTTTTCCCAGGATCTTACCTGAATCTTCTAATTTTCCCGGAGCTTCTAAAAAAAATTCTTTTCAAGTGTGATGTAAGAATGAATTTTCATCAGTCACATGCCTTCGCCTAGGCCGCTTTCAAATTCTTTTCATCTCTGGCTCAACGTTTCCTCGTTTAATCTTTCCGGAGTTTCTCAACAATTTGGTGTTGTTTCTCCTCGTCATTCTCAGCATGTGAAGACCGAAGAAGAGTTTTTCCTCTAAATCTTGCTCCATTCACTTCAAAATTCATGGTTCTAGCTTGATGCCATTCTCTCATAATTGTTTTCGATTGTGACAATTCTTTTCTTACCATCCGGAGCATTTCATGAGTTGTTCCCATTTCTTTCCTCCGAAGGCCATCATGTCATAATTCTTCATTCTCAGCGTGTAGCTATCATTCTCCCAATCTTACCGGTGAATCGTTCAAATATCCTCTAATCAGTTCATGATCTCTTCATTCTCTTGTATCTAAATTCTCTCAAGCATCTTCATTCGTTTTCCAATTCTTCCCAGTGAATTGTGCCTTTGCTACGTTCATTTTCAATTCTTATGGTGGTTGGTTCAGGATTTCACTTCCTTCGCTATCATATTAATTCATTCGTTGTTTCCAAATTCCACCGGTGGTTCCATCAATACCTTCTCAAGTTTGCGCTATATCTCTCTTAATCATTTCTAGAAGAATAAGTAGTATGCCAAATCCATTGCTTGTCATCAATTTAATTTTATGAAGGATAAGCATAAAATAAATCTTATTCTTATTTCCTCGAATTGATTAATTCTTTTCTTCCGGAGATTGTTCATGATGAAGTAATTCTAGTTAAGTGTTTTCATCTTTTCTTTTCTGGAGTTCCAAGTTTTCGGCATTATCTCATCGCGAGCTCCTTCTAAATCATTTCTAGGCTTGGATCCTATTCTTTCATCCTTTTGCTTACTGGAGGCTCTACATGATGGTTTGTCAAGGATTCTTTTCATTCTTCAATTGTTCTTCAACATTTTCTCGAAGTTATGATCCGCCAAGCTATACTCAAAATTAAACATGGTGCTCAACACATGTTTTGTTTTGAGGAGTTCAAGTATTCTTCTTCTTGCATTTCAAAGTGCAATTCATTCTACCTTATCATTTGAGGTGGTGTTATGTCATTCTTGACAATTTGAGTTCGTGTTTCATGATTCACATGTTGTCAAGAATGAGGTATTTTAAATCCATCAATCCCTTTGTTGAAGTTATCTTGGGTCATATTTCACCTAAAGCCTTCCAGTGGGAATGTTGCTATTTGTGGTGCTTGTCAATGATCCAAGTTACCTCTTTATCATCTTGGTGGAATAAGTGTTCATCTCTTCGTCGATCTAAAGCAAGCAATTGTTTCCTTTAGTGGTCGGTTGTCACCTCATAATGTTGAGATGTTTCCATAAGCCCACTACAAACTTATTCTTTTCGTTGTTGGTCTTCCAACAACTCTATTCTAACCTTCTTGCAAGGATGCCTTCCAAATTCAATTGTGGTAGAAGTTGTCATTTTCTTCTCCGTCCCTTTATCCCAACGGACTAGCTTCTATTCTTTCGTTCCGGAGGCTTTGTGATGTTGCTCTCTTCTACCAATTATCTTCTTTTGTCAAGATCATGTTATTTTCCTTGCTTATCCGTTTAGCCGGAGTGTTGTGTTCTCATTCAAGTTCTTTCATCTTACCAAGTTTTGCCTCTCTTTTCAACCTGAGTGCTGTCTGAAATCCCTCTTACCCATTGCAGTGTGTTGTTGATTTCATTAAGTATCCTCTCATTTGTCAAGTTCATGTTCAACTCCTTCCATTTACAGTCGGAGTGCTGCCCAAATTATATCAATCTTATTCCTTCTCTTTCTAGTTTTAACCGGAGTGGTTTCAATATCTATCTTATCACTAAACCTCTGGGTTCTCGTCGTATCCCTTGTTCTTCTTTTCTAACGGAGTGTTTTCAACTTTGCTCATATTCGTTGTTTTCTTTCTTTCATTTTTGCTCAACATCTCAAGGTTCATGGTTTCACTCGTTTGTCGAAGAAGCAACTTAGTTTTACCTATTATCTTCCTCTCCCTTTTCTCTCTGGTGCCATCCTAGATCTCGGGACGAGATCCTCTCGTAGTGGTGGAGTGTTGTAACACCCCGGATGCAATTTTCCATATTCGTAACTCCAACTCTTGCCTTTTCCGGAGATGTGTTATTTTATTTCCTTCGTGGTTGGGTTTTTGTCTTTTGTTTTGCATTTTGTTCATGTCATGCATCTCATCTCGTCGCATCATTTGCATTGCATCGGCACTCGTTGTTTTCATTGTTTTTAAAACTTGCATTCGCTCGTTTTTGCCGCGTCCCCCTTGCTTTTGTTGGCCGTTCCGAGACCAACCGGGTTTTCCATTCCCTCTTGTCAAACCAACTAACCTCTCTCAGACCCCTCGTGTGCGCGTCCAAAACTGCCCCAATCCCGAACCGCTCAGTCATCACCGTTGGGTTCGGATCATCCCCAAACGTCTATAAAACATCTCCGTTTTCTTATTTAGACTCCCTATCTATTTATTTCTCGTCCGTCCGATTAAAATCGGAGGGACCAAATACCCGTATCTAAAAATCCTCTTGCTATATATAAGACCATCACCTACCAAATCATCCCAACCCTAATTTCTAGGAGGTTTGTCCCCATCTCCGCCGCCACCATCTTCCTCGGGATCCATCCCGAGCCAACCCCTCTCCACCGCTCGATCCAATCCATCGATCCACTTGCCTCCCTCGGTTCCCCACCAACGAGCCCGCACCCATGATCCAAATCCTCCCCGACCTCTCCCTCTCGAATCGACCCCGCGCTCGATCCCGAATGGATCAAGGCGCTGCCTTCGCTCCCACAACCCCTCTGGATTCATCCCGAGACCAACCAGCTCGCCCCGAGCCTCCTCGCCGGAGTAGCAGCAGTAGCCGGCGACCGGCGCATCCGCCTCGCCCCGCCTCTGCTTCCCTGCTCCAAATCGAGCAAGCCGCCCGCCTGAGTTTCTCCGCCGCCGGCGCCCTTCTCCAGTGCCCCAAGCCCCGAGCCTCCCCGTGCTCCTTCACCTCGCCTCGTCGTCCCGTTACCGGCCTCGCTGCCGGCGACCACGGCAAGGACCGGTCTCGATCCCCCTCCTCTCTGTCCTCCACTCCGTTTTCTTCTCCTCCCTCTCTTGATTTCTCTCTCTCATGTACCTGTCTCTCTCTCAGGTACACACGAGCAGCACCATGGATGCAATAGCTTGACCCCGCCGCGGCCTCGACTCCTCTGCTCCGGTCGTCAGCGCCGGAACGCGCCACCACAGAGCCACAGCCGAGCCCCACGGCGCTCGTCGTCGTTGACCCCGAGTGCGCCTGAGCCGCCCATCTCCCTCCGCCTTGCCCGCTCGCCATGGCCTCGAGCTCCGCCGCACCAAGTCCGTCCCCGCGTCGTCCTCCTCATCCGGCGCCGTCCAAGCCCGTTCCCGGCCAGATCCGGACGGCCAAGACTTTGCCGCCTTTGCCCTTCGCGGAGCTCTGCTCCGGTCACCGCGCCCTGCGTCGCCGCCAAATCCCTGCCCGCCCGCCTGCTCGCTTCCTCTGCTTCAGGGAGACGAGGACGAACGCAAGCCCCTGCCTCCTCGCCCGCTTCGTCCACCTGCGCGCGTTGACCAGCGCCAGCGCGTGGGTCGCGCAGGCCCAGCTCCCTTCGCCCGCGAGGCCCAGCTCCGCGCGCCCCTGTTGGCCCAATGTGAGCAGCCCAGTCCCAACAGATCTGGCTTGTATCATGTTTTTTTCCAGATCAGCGATTTGTCTATTTATCCCAGGATTTATAGAATTGCAGAAAAACCCCTCATGTTCATGCATTTATAACTCACAAACCGTGCATCATAATAAAATGATTTATATACGTAAAATGCTCAGAAAATTGTGTAGATTAATAATATGCCACTTTCATCTATGTTTAAAATGTTTAAAATGCTGTTTGTTTAAATTTGCTCAAATGCCATGTTAAAATGATTTATTTCATAACTAAATAACCGTAGCTCGGTTTTAAACAAACTTTATATGTAAATGGGGGTGGAAAAATGCCTAGTTTAACATGGTGCACTTTATTTTGCTATTTAACAACATTAAAATTGTGTTTAGGGCAGAACAGTACCGAATCTAAAATATTGCTCATGAGGATTTTCCGGAATTGTTGTTTGTTGTTCCGGCCTCATTTAAACTTGCCTAGATAGGTAGTTTTCTTTTGCTTCACCCCTTGCCATGTTTAACAACATTTAATATTGTTGAGTACCTAAACGAGATCAAACTAAATAATTGCATGTGGTGTTTCATCGATATGCAACCCGTTGCATATTGAGCTCCACTTAATTTGTAGTATTGTTTGTTGCACTTTGCCATGCCATGCCTCATTAAACCGGACATGCATCATACTTGATTGTGCATCGTGCCATGTTTATGCTTGCGCATTTATCATGTTGTTTGTTTCTTTCCGGTGTTGCTTCTCGGTTCCGGTAATGTTGCGATTGTGAGGATTCGTTCGACTACTTCCGTTCGTCTTCTTCATGGACTCGTTCTTCTTCCTAGCGGGATTTCAGGCAAGATGACCGCTACCCTGGATCTCACTACAATCTTTGCTATGCTAGTTGCTTTGTTCTTTCGCTATGCTGCGTTACCTATCACTTGCTGCTCAAGCCTACCTAATTTGCCATGCCAGCCTCTAACCTTTTGCACCCTTCCTAGCAAACCATTGTTTGGCTATGTTACCGCTTTGCTCAGCCCCTCTTATAGCGTTGTTAGTTGCAGGTGAAGACGAAGTTTGTTCCTTGTTGGAAGATGGAGATGTTGTTCCTTGTTGGAACATGTTTACTTGTTGGGATATCACAATATATCTTATATTATTAATGCATCTATATACTTGGTAAAGGGTGGAAGGCTCGGCCTTATGCCTGGTGTTTTGTTCAACTCTTGCCGCCCTAGTTTCCGTCATATCGGTGTTATGTTCCCGGATTTTGCGTCCCTAACGCGGTCGGGTGATTTATGGGACCCCCTTGACAGTTCGCTTTGAATAAGACTCCTCCAAAGAAGGCCCAACATTGGTTTTACCATTTGCCTCACCACCACCTACATTTCCTTGGGAGTAATTAACCCAAGGGTCATCTTTATTAGCCCCGGGGCGGTGCTTCTCTAAGTCTTGGCTGAACCAACTTCCCTGCAGGCAACCTTGAGGCAACCCGAGGTTTGGTTTTACTCGTAGCTAGTCTCATCCGGTGTTGCCACGAGAGCGAGATATGTGCAGCTCCTATCGGGATTGTCGGCGCATCGGGCGGCTTTGCTGGTCTTGTTTTATTCTGTCGAAATGTCTTGTGGCCGGATTCGAGACTGATCGGGTCTTCCGGGAGAAGGAATATCCTTCGTTGATCACGAGAGCTTATCATGGGCTAAGTTGGGACACCCCTGCAGGGTATAAACTTTCGAAAGCCGTGACCGCGGTTATGTGGCAGATGGGAATTTGTTAATATCCGGTTGTAGTAAACTTGAAGCAAACTCTTCTAAAATACACCAACCGTGTGCCTCGGGAGTCGCGTGCTGCATCGCCCCCTAAACTGCCGCCCCAGGGCAGGAATCACGAGTTCCCGAAGACGACACCTCGAGAGCCGTAGGCGGCATCAGCACCTCGGCACCCGCGCCATCAGCCTCCAGCTGTGCTCACCCCCTGCATCCACACCTGGGGCGAGCTCGACGCCAGCGGCACGGAAGGGAACCACGTCGACGGGGTTCTCATGGGGCCCCACCAGACCGACTGGACGCAGCCCCCACTCATCGATGGAGGGCATATGCTCCACAAATTCCACATTGTTCAAGCAGCGGTACAACAGGCAACTCTTCCCCGGCATGTCATATGGAAACGGGACACCCGTCAGTACCTCGAGCACCATTCGCCGCGCATCAAGGGGGAGCCCAGACTCCTGAAGTCCCATGTGGTCCTTGCTGCTAAGCAAGGCCCACATTGGCCGGGAATGGCGCTGAAGCGGAGCAACCCGGCGCCGGACGAACTCCTTCACCACCATAGGCGCAGTCGCGCCAAGGTCTTTCAGCCCCTTCAGCCTGAGCCATACAGGGACAAGGCACAGATCGGCAAGCCTTTGATGGCACCAACCGGAGTTGGGAATGGCAGGCACCGACGGAGAATGGAGCAGAGGGTTGAGCACTAGACATCAACAAATACCCACCGTGTCCGAAAGTTGCTCGTGGATGGTGGAAGCTCGAAGTCAATCCCTGCACCTGCCGTCGCCGCCAAAGCCTGGAAGCTCAGGCACACCGACCTCTGGCTGAGATTAGCCAGGTGCAACGAGAAGAAGTGGCGGAGAAGGGCCACGGAAGGAGCAATGCCCACCATGGCCTCGCAAACAAAGGCGAAGACGGCAATAAGGGTCATGGATTGAGGATCAAGGTGTAGCATGTGGATCTGATAATGGGCAAGCACTACGTTGAAGAAGGCAGAGAAAGGAGGAACCAGGCCAACCCAAAGGGTGTCGATGAAGAATGGGACCTCGGTGGCTGTCCGGTTGATATGAGTGCGGGACGCAGGCCACACCGTCCCTCCCCACTTATTGAAGCTGGAGGCGAGCATGGGACGCACCTTGTCCATGGCTTCTTGGTTGAGCACCAGTGGCCTGCCAACGGCAGGCTCAATGGCCGGACGTAGCTCAGCAGAGGACAAGGGACTCTTACCTTTCTCTGACTGGTCCGGCGCCATGGCAATGGGAGGATTGAGCTCAGATCGGATCGGGAGAAGAGGCTGAGCTTTGAGGAAGCGGAATAATTGGGGAGTGCGCCGCAACAACGGGAGGGAAACCATGTAGACCGCGGTGGCCACCTAGCCAGGCGGGTATCAAGACAGCATGGGGAAGCGGAGACGCCCACGTCCAATCAACCGCCACACGTCGACCAAGGCTGCAGGTTGTTGGGGCCCGCGGCACTCCGCACTTGCCCTTTGGCTTCGTCTCGAAGACAAGTTCGAGCGTGCCTTGTGCCCGGGGGCTACTGTCGGTGTTCTGGTAATGGGGGTCACCAGACTTGCGTGCCTGCAGCCCACGGCGTGGCTCTGCGAGCGGGCCCATACGGTCCATCTTCACCAACAAGCATTCGTGACCCTCGCGAGGGGCCAAGCCTCGCGGGGCGGACGACACAAGACCTCCTCGGGAGCGGCCTCACCAGGCTGGCTCGCGAGGGGCGGAGAGATCAAGGCAAGGCAAACCTCGCGAGGTTCCAATGAAGTGAGCCATGACGACCGAGACTAGGCGGGCGCCAGCCCGCACAATGTCCTTGTTTCCTCTTTGTTGCTAAGGAGGCAAGCGCAGGCAAGGAGTAACGAGGCGTCAAGCAAAGGTTTCCACATCAGTGCAATGAGACCAAGACCAGCAGAACGGCAAGGTGGAGGTCACCATGGAGCCCAAGGCGGTGTCACCACCAGAGCCTTTTGCAGGCGAAGACCACCTTTAGTCAGGATAGCTTGTACTAGCTTTCCCCTTTCAAATTGGCCATTGTGGCATCCCTTCCCGCTCAATATTTTGGGAGAGGACCAGGGCCACTATAAATAGGATTAGCCACCACAGTAGGAGGCAACTAAGCCTCAGCCATCTTACCTTGGACTAGATCCAACCCATCCTCACACCCACCAAGCACAAGAACACCTCACCTCAGGAGGCTATTCTTCCCCTTGTACTGTTCATCCTCGGCCCGAGAGATAATCTACCACACCACACTGCAGTAGGGCAGTACACCACAACGGTGGCCTGAACCAGTATAAATCTTGTGTTCCTTGTGTTGCGAGTTCGTCGAGTTAGCCTTAGAGATCCCGGAGAGGCTGGGGGCGTGATTCGGTAGGGGAAGATATTCGTGCGCACCCTAGGGTTTTGCCGGAACCCGAGATCTGATAAAATTGCATGTTTAAAGTTTATTATGTAGTTCATAAACAAAAGTTTGTCCTTCTCAATTTAAGTTTTCAGTTGTACAACCAAGTTCCTTCTTCATACCATGTAAATTAAACTATCTGAGCAAGTGATCTTCTTTTGCCTTTGCATGTATGCATTCTTGATCCGTAATCCAGTGGTGTGGTGAACCTACCCACTATAGCACAATGTCAAATTCTGCAATGTCTTAACTATGAATAATGTCATATCATTCTACTATTATTTAAACCATCTCTTTATTTGCCAATCTGAAATGGAATAAACTTACAACACACTAACCATTGATACTTATGAGTTCCTGATCTGTAATCTAGTGGTGTCCTGAAGCTGCCTACTCCTTCACAATGTCATCTCCTGCTATGTCTTAACCTAAACAATACCATATTGTGTTAATGCTATTTTAAACTGTGTCACTTTATTCGTCAGTAAGAAATGTGATGAATTCTCAGCACTGATACTTATATGTGCAAAACCTGTCATCTGTCTGCTTGTTTATCATTCACACTGAGGAGGATATAAGTGTCAAACAAGCGCCGTCTCATCAGCTTGCTCAGCTGCTTGCGCTGCAGCTCCCGAGCAGGGCTAACCTTTCTTGAACTCTATTCAAGTGTTGTCGGTTTTTTATCATATTTTGTCGGCATGTTTATTTGCGTTGGTGGCGATCTTTGATGCCCAGTGTATGTAATCTGCTGTCTTCTTCTGCTTTATTATCATAGTGGCGAACTTTGAAGCCCAGGGGATGTAATATGCTGTAATTTCTTTATTGTATAGTCTAGGTTTTTTCTTATTCACGATGCTGCAGTTATGTTACTGTATATATACATCATGTGTTCGCAGTAAACCAGTCAAACCATAAAATTACGGTACATAATCGGGCCGTCATGCTAATCAGTACATAATCGGTCCGTTAACAGGCCCAAATGTAAACTGGCCCACTAGTCGATTTGGGCCTATAATAGGCCAAGTAAACCGTCAGCCCTATTTTCACAAGAAAACTCAATGGGCTTTTAGCAGGCTCAAAAGTGGGTTGGGCTTGAAACGTGCCGAACAGCTCACGGGCCGGCAGCACGCCAAAATAGACCCCGGTCCATGATTGTGCCAATCACACCACGGGCCGTTAACATGCCAAAATTGTCTCGATCCTTGTTTGGCCCAATCAGATTATCGGCTGTGAGTAGGCCGGATGCAAACTGGGTCGTAGTTAGGCCCAACTATATGACGGGCTTTTAACAGGCCAAAATAAATATAGGGCCAAAATGTTAAACAGGCCTTTAACAGGCCGCAACTAATACCAGGCTGAATTACTAAATGGGCATTTAGTAAGTGGGCCCAAAAGCATAGAGTCCAGTTGACGGGCCGAATCTGATATGGGCCATAATTTAGCCCAAAGCCTCTTAAAGGGTCGGATCTGATTTTGGCCGTAATTTGGCCCAGAACATGGTAGGATTTTAACAGGCCAGATCTCATATGGGCCTTTATTGGGCCCGGAACATGGCAGGTTGTTTATGGACCGGATCAGATATGGGTCGGCATTTGGCCCAAAACATGGCAGCCTGTTCACGGGCCGGCCCATTAGTGTCCTAAAAATCTTGTGGGCCTTTAGCTGGGCCGGCCCATTATGGTCTGCAAAATCTTGTGGGCCTTTAGCTGGGCCGGCCCATTATGGTCTGCTAATTCTTGTGGGCCTTTAGCTGGGCTAGCCCGTTATGGCCCGCTAAATCTTCTGGGCCTTTAGTTGGGCCGGCCCATTTAATCTTTATGGGCCACTTTTAGGCCGGTCCACGTGTCAACTTATCATAGGCGCATCTCGCCCGTTGGATGAGTGACACCTGTGCAAAAGCGGAGCCGACACGTGGTTCCGTGAGCCAATGAGAATTTTACACGTGGAAAATCGGCATTGGTCATGGCTGTTAGCGGGTTATCGATTCCAAAACCGGACCCGATAGCTTAACAACATCCCGTTATGGTGGATGCCACGTGTTGGTCACCCTTGACGAAAGCACTTCTATGACGCGCGATTTATCATCATGGAAGTGGACACTTCCGTGATGATAATTTTGGTAATGTCATGGAACACTTCTACGATAGCACAGGTATGACTATCTTGATTCTGTCATAAATTTGTCATGGATGTACATGCATGACAGAAAACGTGACCTACTGTGACAAACGCGTACCATCACGGAAGTGTATTTTTTTGTAGTGTTTAGCTGGTGTGGGTTTCAGGGCAGCACATGCAAAATGTTTTGACTTAAGTGCTCGAACCCATTCGGCCATACATATATCAACGTCATCTTCACTAGCCGAATCACTATCATGTTCTACAACATTAACCGTAGATTTTTCCTTGTGTTTGTTCTTATTATCTATAAACTGGTTGTATGGTTTAACTTCTTTAGCACGGTTTTCCTGCGCCCAAGCCGTTTGCAAAACTTGGTTAACATCTGAAAATTCTAGCCCTTCCAATTTATCTCTAACATGAGCAAGCAAACCCGAAAAGGCAAGATCAGCTAAATCTTTTTCGGCTATGGTCAAACTGAAGCATCGGTTTTTGACATATCTAAATATTTTAATATAACCAGAAATAGATACATTATGTTTTTTCTCAACCATTGTCAAATCCGAAAGTCTAAGTTCAGTTTTCACCACCATAAAAGTACTCATGAAATTTCTGCTCAAATTGAGCCCCTATTGCAATAGAGTTAGGAGAAAGCGATGTAAACCAAGTAAATGCAATACCGGATAAAGACAAAGGAAATAATTTCACTCTAAAAATATCTGATGTACCAACTTCACTGCATTGTGCTAAAAATTGTCCTACATGCTCAAAGGTTGATCTACCATCTTTTCCTGTGAACTTAACAAAATTTGGAATTCTAAACCCGCGAGGATAAGGTGTTGTGTCGAAATATTCAGGGTAGGGTTTTTGATATGCACGTGCTCTACCCTTAGATTCCAAGCCAAATTCCCTAAGTATGTTAGCAAGTTGATCCTTAAAATTTTCAGTAGGCTGCGGAGAACTAACCTGTGGCATAGATGAAGGAAATATGCCCTAGAGGCAATAATAAAGTTATTATTTATTTCCTTATATAATGATAAATGTTTATTATTCATGCTAGAATTGTATTAACCAGAAACATAATACATATGTGAATACATAGACAAACAGATAGTCACTAGTATGCCTCTACAAGACTAGCTCATTAATCGAAGATGGTTATGTTTCCTAACCATAGACATGTGTTGTCATTTGATTAATGGGATCACATCATTAGGAGAATGATGTGATTGACATGACCCATTCCATTAGCTTAGCACTTGATCGTTTAGTATGTTGCTAATGCTTTCTTCATGACCTATACATGTTCCTGTAAACTATGAGATTATGCAACTCCCGTTTACCGGAGGAACACTTTGGGTACTACCAAGCGTCTAGCGTAATCGGGTGATTATAAAGGAGTACTACAGGTGTCTCCAAAGGTACTTGTTGGGTTGGCGTATTTCGAGATTAGGTTTTGTCACTCCGATTGTCGGAGAGGTATCTCTGGGCCTTCTCGGTGATACACATCACTTAAGCCTTGCAAGCATTGCAACTAATGAGTTAGTTGTGAGATGATGTATTACGGAACGAGTAAAGAGACTTACCGGTAACGAGATTGAACTAGGTATTGGATACCGACGATCGAATCTCGGGTAAGTAACATACCGATGACAAAGGGAACAACGTATGTCGTTATGCGGTTTGACCGATAAAGATCTTCGTAGAATATGTAGGAACCAATATGGGCATCAGGTTCCGCTATTGGTTATTGACGAGAATGGTTCTAGGTCATGTCTACATAGTTCTCGAACCCGTAGGGTCCGCATGCTAACGTTTGATGGCAGTTCATTATGAGTTTATAAGTATTGATGCACGAAGGTTGTTGAGTCCGGATATGATCACGGACATGACGAGGAGTCTCGAAATGGTCGAGACATAAAGATTGATATATTGGAAGCCTATGTTTGGACTTGGAAGGGTTCGAATGAAAGCAGAAGTTATCGGAACACCGGGGTTACGGAACCCCGGGGGTATATGGGCCTTAATGGGCCTGAAGGGAGAAGAGGAAGGGCCGGCCAGGGCAGGCGCGCCCCCCCCCCTCTGGTCCGAATAGGACAAGGAGAGGGGCGGCGCCTTCCTCTTCCCCTCCCAATCCTACTCCAACTAGGAGAGGGGGAGTCCTACTCGGTGGGAGTAGGACTCCTCGGCCAGCGCCTCCTAGGGCCGGCCGCACCCCCTTTGCTCCTTTATATCTGAGGGCAGGGGGCACCCCATGACACACAAGTTGATCTCGGATCGTTCCTTAGCCGTGTCGGTGCCCCCTCCACCATATTCCACTTGGTCATATCGTCGTAGAGCTTAGGCGAAGCCTGCGCCGGAGAAGTCATATCGTCGCGGAGCTTAGGCGAAGCCCTGCGTCGGTGGAGCATCAACATCGTCCCACGCCGTCGTCTTGTGGAACTCATCCCGACACTTTGCTGGATCGGTCCGGGATCGTCATCGAGCTGAGCGTGTGCGTAACTCGGAGGTGCCGTGCGTTCGGTGCTTGGATCGGTCGGATCGTGAAGGCGTCGACTACATCAACAGCGTTGTTATAACGCTTCGCTTTCGGTCTACAAGGGTGCGTGGGCGGACACTCTCCCCTCTCGTTGCTATGCCATCACCATGGTCTTGCGTGTTCGTAGGAAATTTTTGAAATTACTCGTTCCCCATGATGGCATCGAGCCTGGTTTTATGCGTTGATGTCATATGCGAGTAGAACACAAGTGAGTTGTGGGCGATATAAGTCATCTTGCTTACCAGCATGTCATACTTTGGTTCAGCGGTATTGTGAGATGAAGCGGCCGGACCGACATTACGCGTGCGCTTACGCGAGACTGGTTTCACCGCTCCGAGCACTTTCGTTGCTTAAAGGTGACCGCGGTGTCTGTCTCTCTCACTTTAGTTGAGCGAGTGTAGCTCGCCCGGTCCTTGCGAAGGTTAAAACAGCACCAACTTGACAAACTATCATTGTGGTTTTGATGCGTGGTAAAAACGGTTCTTGCTCAGCCCGTAGCAGCCACGTAAAACTTGCAACAACAAAGTAGAGGACGTCTAACTTGTTTTTGCAGGGCATGTTGTGATGTGATGTGGTCAAGGCGTGATGCTATATTTTATTGTATGAGATGATCATGTTTTGTAACGAGTTATCGACAATGGCGAGGAGCCATATGGTTGTCGCTTTATTGTATGAAATGCAAGCGCCATGTAATTGCTTTACTTTATCACTAAGCGTGGCGATAGTCGTAGAAGCAATAGTTGGCGAGGCGACAACGATGCTACGATGGAGATCAAGGTGTCGCGCGGTGGCGATGGTGATCATGGCGGTGCTTGCGATGGAATCACAAGCACAAGATGATGATGACCATATCATATCACTTATATTGATTGCATGTGATGTTTATCCTTTATGCATCTTATCTTGCTTTGATTGACGGTAGCATTATAAGATGATCTCTCACTAAAATTATCAAGAAGTGTTCTCCAGTATGCACCGTTGCCAAAGTTAAGTAGTACCCGGACACCACGCGTGATGATCGGGTGTGATAAGTTCTCGTCCATCTACAGCGGGTGCAAAACAGTTGCACGCGAATACTCGGGTTAAACTTGGCGAGCCTTGCATATAACAGATATGGCCTCGGAACACGGAGACCGAAAGGTCGAGCGTGAATCATATAATGATATGATCAACATAGTGATGTTCACCGTTGAAACTACTCCATCTCACGTGATGATGGGACATGGTTTAGTTGATTTGGATCACGTAATCACTTAGATAACTAGAGATGTCTGTCTAAGTGGGAGTTTTAATATGATTAATTAAACTTAAATTTATCATGAGCTTAGTACCGATAGTATTTTGCTTGTCTATGTTTCTTGTAGATAGATGGCTCGTCTTTGTTGTTCCGTTGAATTTTAATGCGTTCCTTGAGAAAGCAAAGTTGAAAGATGATGGTAGCAATTACGGACTGGGTCCGTAACGAGGATTATCCTCATTGCTGCACGTAAAAATTACGCCTGGAAGCACCGCTGGGTGACGAACTGCTGCGGGAGCTGAGCGAAGTTGTGAGCGTCGGCAAAGCAAAGCTGATGACTACTCAATAGTTCGATGTGCCATGCTTTACGGCTTAGAACCGGGTCTTCAACGGCGTTTTGAGCGTCATAGAGCATATGAGATGTTCCAGAGTTGAAGTTAATATTTCAAGCAAATGCCGGATTGAGAGATATGAAGTCTCCAATAAGTTCTATAGCTGCAAGATGGAGGAGAATAGTTACACAAGTGAACATAAACTCAAAATGTCAGGTATAATAATCACTTGATTCAACTGGGAGTTACTCTTCCGGATGATAGTGTCATTGACAAATTCTCCAATCACGCCACCAAGCTACAAGAGCTTCGTGATGAACTATAATATGCAAGGAATGACTAAGACAATTCTGAGCTCTTCACAATGCTAAAAGCAGCGGAGGTAGAAATCAAGAAAGAGCATCAAGTGTTGATGGTCAACAAGACCACTAGTTTCAAGAAAAGGGCAAAGGGAAGAAGAAGGAAACTTCAAAAGAACAGCAAGAAAGTTGCTGATCAAGAGAAGAAACCCAAGTCTGGACCTAAACCTGAAACCGAGTGTTTTACCGCAAGCGATCGACCTTTGAGCGGAACTGCCCCAAGTATTTGGCGGATAAGAAGGATGGCAAGGTGAACAAAGGTATATGTGATATACATGTTATTGATGTGTACCTTACTAGAGCTCGTAGTAGCACTGGTATTTGATCTTGGTTACATTGCTAATATTTGCAACTCGAAGCAGGGGACTACGGAATAGGCGAGCAGTAGCAAAGGGCGAGGTGACGATGCGGCGTGGGAAGCGGTTCCAAAGTCAATGTGATCGCGATCGACACGCTACCTCTACATCTACCTTTGGGATTAGTTTTAGACCTAAATAATTGTTATTTGGTGCCAGCGTTGAGCATGAACATTATATCTGGATCTTGTTTGATGCGAGGCGGTTATTCATTTAAATCAGAGAATAATGGTTGTTCTATTTATATGAGTAATATCTTTTATGGTCATGCACCCTTGAAGAATGGTCTATTCTTGTTGAATCTCGACAGTAGTGATACACATATTCATAATGTCGAAGCCAAAAGATGCAGAGTTGATAATGATAGTGCAACTTATTTGTGGCACTTGCCGTTTAGGTCATATCGATGTAAAACGCATGAAGAAACTCCATCTTGATGGGCTTCGGAATCACTTGATTATGAATCACTTGGTACTTGCGAACCGTGCCTCATGGGCAAGATGACCAAAACGCCGTTCTCCGAAATATGGGCGAGCAACTGATTTGTTGGAAATCATACATCTTGATGTTTGTGGTCCAATGAATGTTGAGGCCTTGGCGGGTATCGTTATTTTCTCACCTTCACAGATGATTTGAGTAGATATGGTTATATCTACTTAATGAAACACAAATCTGAAACATTTGAAAAGTTCAAAGAATTTCAGAGTGAAGTGGAAAATCATCGTAACAAGAAAATAAAGTTTCTACGATCTGATCGTGGAGGAGAATATTTGAGTTATGAGTTTGGTTTACATTTGAAACAATGTGGAATAGTTTAGCAACTCCGCCACCCGGAACACCACGGAGAAATGGTGTGTCGAGCGTCGTGTCGTACTTTACTTGATATGGTGCGATCTATGATGTCTCTTACTGATTTACCGCTATCGTTTTGGGGATATGCTTTAGAGATGGCGCATTCACGTTAAATAGGGCACCATCTAAATCCGTTGAGGCGACACCGTATGAACTGTGGTTTGGCAAGAAACCAAAGTTGTCGTTTCTTAAAGTTTGGGGCTGCGATGCTTATGTGAAGAAACTTCAACCAGATAAGCTCGAACCCAAATCGGAAAAATGTGTCTTCATAGGATACCCAAAGGAGACTGTTGGGTACACCTTCTATCACAGATCTGAAGGCAAGATTTTCGTTGCTAAATTCGGATCCTTTCTAGAGAAGGAGTTTCTCTCGAAAGAAGTGAGTGGGAGGAAAGTAGAACTTGATGAGATAATCAGATCTGCTCCCTTATTGGAAAGTAGTTCATCACAAGAAATGGTTCTGTGACAACTACACCAATTAGTGAGGAAACTAATGATGATGATCATGAAGCTTGAGATCAAGTTACTCTTGAACTTCGTGGGTCAACCAGAGTAAAATCGCACAGTGATGCGGTAATCCTATTACGGAAGTCATGTTACTTGACCATGGCGAACCTACAAACTATGAAGAAGCGATGGTGAGCCCAGATTCCATAAAATGGCTAGAAGCCATGAAATCTGAGATGGGATCCATGTATGAGAACAAAGTATGGACTTTGGTTGACTTGCCGATGATCGGCAAGCCATTGAGAATAAATGGATCTTTAAGAAGAAGACGGCGCCGATGGTAATATAACTGTCTACAAAGCTCGACTTGTTGCGAAAGGTTTTCGACAAGTTCAAGGGTTGACTACGATGAGCCTTTCTCACCGTGGCGATGCTTAAGTCTGTCGAATCATGTTAGCAATTGCCGCATTTTATGATTATGAAATTTGGCAAATGGATGTAAAACTTCATTCTTGAATGGATTTCTAGAAGAAGAGTTGTATATGATGCAACCAGAAGGTTTTGTCGATCCAAAGGGTACTACCAAGGTGTGCAAGCTCCAATGATCAATTTATGGTGCAGTGCAAGCCTCTCGGAGTTGGAATAAGCGCTTTGATAGTGTGATCAAAGCATATGGGTTTATCTGAGACTTTTGGAGAAGCTTTGTATTTACAAGAAAGTGAGTGGGAGCTCAGTAGCATTTCTAATATTATATGTGGACGACATATTATTGATTGGAAATGATATAGAATTTCTGGATAGCATAAAAGGATACTTGAATAAAAGTTTTTCAATGAAAGACCTCGGTGAAGCTGCTTACATATTGGGCATCAAGATCTATAGAGATAGATCAAGGCGCTTAATTGGACTTTCACAAAGCACATACCTTGATAAAGTTTTGAAGAAGTTCAAAATGGATCGAGCAAAGAAAGGTTTTTACCTGTATTACAAGGTGTAAGATTGAGTCGGACTCAATGCCCGACCACAGCAGAAGATAGAGAGAAAATGAAAGATGTTCCTATGCTTCAGCCATAGGCTCTATCATGTATGCAATCTGTGTACCAGACTGACGTATGCTTAGCTATAAGCTTGGCAGGAAGGTACCAAAGTAATCCAGAGTGGATCATTTGGACAGCGGTCAAGAACATCCTGAAATACGAAAAGGACTAAGGATATGTTTCTCGTATATGGAGGTGACAAAGAGCTAGTCGTAAATGGTTACGTCGATGCAAGCTTTGACACTGATCCGGACGATTCTAAATCGCAAACCGGATCGTATTTTTATTAAGCGGTGGAGCTGTCGGTTGGTGCAGTTCTAAACAAAGCGTCGTGGCGGGATCTACATGTGAAGCGGAGTACATAGCTGCTTGAAGCAGCAAATGAAGAGTCGGATGAAAGAGTTCATTTCCGATCTAGGTGTTATACCTAGTGCATCGGGACCAATGAAGATCTTCTGTGACAATCTTGGTGCAATTGCCTTGGCAAAGGAATCCAGATTTCACAAGAGGACCAAGCATATCAAGAGGCGCTTCAATTCCATTCGGGACCAAGTCCAAGTGGGAGACATAGAGATTTGCAAAATACATACGGATCTGAATGTTGCGGACCGTTGACTAAGCCTCTTCCACGAGCAAAACATGATCAGCACCAAGACTCCATGGGTGTTAGAATCATTCTTGTGTAATCTAGATTATTGACTCTAGTGCAAGTGGGAGACTGAAGGAAATATGCCCTAGAGGCAATAATAAAGTTATTATTTATTTCCTTATATAATGATAAATGTTTATTATTCATGCTAGAATTGTATTAACCGGAAACATAATACATGTGTGAATACATAGACAAACAGATAGTCACTAGTATGCCTCTACAAGACTAGCTCATTAATCGAAGATGGTTATGTTTCCTAACCATAGACATGTGTTGTCATTTGATTAATGGGATCACATCATTATGAGAATGATGTGATTGACATGACCCATTCCGTTAGCTTAGCACTTGATCGTTTAGTATGTTGCTAATGCTTTCTTCATGACCTATACATGTTCCTGTAAACTATGAGATTATGCAACTCCCGTTTACCGGAGGAACACTTTGGGTACTACCAAGCGTCACAACGTAATGGGTGATTATAAAGGAGTACTACAGGTGTCTCCAAAGGTACTTGTTGGGTTGGCGTATTTGAGATTAGGTTTTGTCCTCCGATTGTCGGAGAGGTATCTCTGGGCCTTCTCGGTGATACACATCACTTAAGCCTTGCAAGCATTGCAACTAATGAGTTAGTTGTGAGATGATGTATTATGGAGCGAGTAAAGAGACTTACGTAGCGAGATTGAACTAGGTATTGGATACCGACGATCGTATCTCGGGTAAGTAACATACCGATGACAAAGGGAACAACGTATGTCGTTATGCGGTTTGACCGATAAAGATCTTCGTAGAATATGTAGGAACCAATATGGGCATCCAGGTTCCGCTATTGGTTATTGACCGAGAATGGTTCTAGGTCATGTCTACATAGTTCTCGAACCCGTAGGGTCCGCACGCTTAACGTTTCGATGACAGTTCATTATGAGTTTATAAGTATTGATGCACCGAAGGTTGTTCGGAGTCCTGGATATGATCACGGACATGACGAGGAGTCTCGAAATGGTCGAGACATAAAGATTGATATATTGGAAGCCTATGTTTGGACCTCGGAAGGGTTCCGAATGAAAACAGGAAGTTACCGGAACACCGGGGGGTTACCGGAACCCCCCGGGGGGTATATGGGCCTTAATGGGCCACAAGGGAGAAGAGGAAGGGCCGGCCAGGGCAGGCCGCGCGCCCCCCTCCCCCCTCTAGTCCGAATAGGACAAGGAGAGGGGCGGCGCCCTTCCTCTTCCCCTCCCCAATCCTACTCCAACTAGGAGAGGGGAGTCCTACTCCCGGTGGGAGTAGGACTCCTCCAGGCGCGCCTCCCTAGGGCCGGCCGCACCCCCCCTTTGCTCCTTTATATACGGGGGCAGGGGGCACCCCATGACACACAAGTTGATCTACGGATCGTTCCCTAGCCGTGTGCGGTGCCCCCCTCCACCATATTCCACTTCGGTCATATCGTCGTAGAGCTTAGGCGAAGCCCTGCGCCGGAGAAGTCATATCGTCACGGAGCTTAGGCGAAGCCCTGCGTCGGTGGAGCATCAACATCGTCACACTTTGCTGGATCGGAGTCCGGGGATCGTCATCGAGCTGAATGTGTGCAGAACTCGGAGGTGCCGTACGTTCGGTGCTTGGATCGGTCGGATCGTGAAGACGTACGACTACATCAACCGCGTTGTTATAACGCTTCCGCTTTCGGTCTACAAGGGTACGTGGACGGACACTCTCCCCTCTCGTTGCTATGCCATCACCATGGTCTTGCGTGTTCGTAGGAAATTTTTTGAAATTACTACGTTCCCCAACAATAGATGCACCATAGGTAAGTGGCGGTAACTCTGACAAAGATGTTTGAGCATGATAGATTTGCTGCGGAGAACCATTAAAACACGCATCTGGCACCGGCCCGTAAGGAACCCCGGTACCAACAAGTGGCAAGGGTGGTGTGCTATATGGTACTGTTTGATAGTTGGGTTGCTACAGATTAGAATTAAAGCCAACACTTCGGTTATTGCTGCTGAAATTTTGTGGAACCCAACTCAGAGTAGGAGTAGCAGCAGTAGGCACAAAATTATTGGCCGAATTGCCAATGTAATTTTGTCCACTTTGGTTATTGCTTAACGGGATGTGGGGCTGCACAACATTGGCTACTACAACGGGTATATGCATAGGGTTAGGTAAATTAGTGAACCTACTATTTTCTGGACGCACCGGCTGTTTCTCATTAGGTTCATCATTGGCCTATAATACCATTGAACGAATTTGATGAGGCAAGATGATCTGAATGTCCTTATTAAATTGCTCTCTGAACTCATCAAATTTGCTAGCTACAGATTCAGTAATCGTGCATGCCATGTCTATCAATCGTTTGCCATATTTTCTAGCTACAGATGCATCAATTAGATGTGCAATCTCTTCTGTACAAGTAGTTTTACTTACCCCAGCAGGATGACTTAGTGTGGCTACCTTCTGGATGACGCCGTTTCTTGTCCTTTGGAAGCCCGCCAACTTCACCTTTTCCACCCTCTCTTCCTCAAGCTCCTGTTCAAATTTCTACCGTTCATCCTCAGGCAGAACCTCAAGCGTGACAGCGATGATGTTGTTGGGGTTGGGATCACTCCCGTCCTTGGGGTCGGTGCTCATTGTGTTCCTCTTCTTCTTCTTCCCCAGTGGAGTCGCCAATTGTGTTGCGAACCAAAATTTATCCACACAGCACCACAAAATCCTCACTTTTGTGGAGGTAAACCGACCGTTTTTCAATGCAAATGGCAAAGATGAGCCAAACCCTTGGTTCGCTAGGGCTAGGCAGAAACTACGAGCTAGGTGCTAGAAAGAAAAGAGCGTAAGAGAAAAAGTAACATAAGGTTGTGATAGGATCGATTGGTGCCTTTTTTTCAATCGGCCAAGGCCTATATATAAGGCACGGAGGACTTTGCGTTTAGGAGCAGGACTCCAGGTCCAAACTGAATAGGTTTTTGCCACTTTAAGTTGGTCACCATGTATACAGAACTGCCTGCTATCCACGTCCCGATGCCATATCTCGTGCAGGGCTTCATTGGCCTACAATGGATATAATAAAATATTTCGGCCAAGATGCTAATCATACTAGGAGATCTCATCATACTAGATAATAGAAGTTTTATACTAGTTTCCTTGTTCACTTGCGACACCCTCTGTCGGCATTCTGGGAACTGGGGTACCCAGACTTGCCTGCCTGCGGCCCACGGGTGTGTCCATCAACAGCCTGGTGCGGCCCACCTTCAGCACCAACAACACAACACCCTTGCGAGGGGCCAAGCCTCATCAGGTGGACGACGGAAAGACCTCCATAGGGAGCGGCCTCCCTAGGCCAGCTCCTGAGGTGTAACGCCCCGGATTCGATGCGCCAGGTGTCCGCCAGTTATTCGTCATTGTTGCCATGTCATATGCTTGCGTGTTGCACTTTGCCATGTCATCATCTGCATTTGTATCATGTCATCATGCGCATTTCATTTTGCATACGTGTTCGTCTCATGCATCCGAGCATTTTCCCCGTTGTCCGTTTTGCAATCCGGCACTCCTATGTCTCCGGCGCCCATTTTACCTCTTTTCATGTGCGGGTGTTAAGCGGTCTCGGAATGGACGAAGTTTGTCAGCGGCCTTGGTATAGCACCGTAGACCGCCTGTCAAGTTTCGGATCATTTGGAGGTCGTTTGGTACTCAGCAGTTAACAAGGTAACCGCAAAGGCCTCTTTTGTGTGCAGCCCAACACCCCTTCCAAAGTGGCCCAAAACCCAGCAAACTCCCCTCCATGCTCTCCGTCGTTCGATCACGATCGCGTGGCCGAAAACCTCACCCCATTTGGACTCTCCTAGCTCCCTCTACCTATAAATATGCCCTCTCTCCCGAAATTCGCGGATGAATTCTCCCCCCGAAACCCTAGAAATTCCCCTCGCGCCGCCGGACACTTTCTCCTCCACCGACGGACATGTCCGCTCGCCCCCTCACCCAACCGGCAGTCGCCACCTGTCCGCCGCCGCCGCCCTTCCGCCCGCCTTGAGACCAGCGCCCAGGCCCATGGGGCCCGTATCCGCCGCCGCCGCCGCCCGCAGGGGCCCGCCAGCGCGCCAGCGCCATGCCCCGCCGCCGTTCGCCCAGCTCGGCCCGCCCCGCCTCCTCCGCCGCCCGCCCGGCCTCGCCGCCCGACCGCGCCCAGGCCTCCGTACCCTGCCCGCTTGCCGGAGCTTCCCGCCGCCCGCGCCCCTCCGCGCCCGACCTCCGTCGCCGCGCCCTCGCCCGGCGTCTGCCGCGCCCGCCGCCGCCCGCCCGCCAGCCTCGCCCGCCGGCGCCGCCGCCTCCTCTCCGCGCCTCCCGTCGCCCCTCCGGCTCGCCGCCGGCCGGATCCGGCGAGATCCGGCCGGAGGGGCCCCGGATCCGCCTCCCCCTCGGCTTCCTCTCCCTCAGCTCCGGCGACCCCGATCCGGCGATCCTCGATTTCCGCGCAAGGGTTGACTTCTCCCCCCCCCCTCTAAAATTCATCTAAGTCCCGTACTGTGATTATTTTGTTGCATTTTCGTCGCATCGTAACTCTGTCATCGTTGCTCCGTTTTGCACGTGTAATATGTCAAAATGTTCGTCTCGAAGAGTAGATCATTTCATCTCATTGCATCATTTTAATTTGAGCTCATCTTGATGCCCGAAATGCTGTTGGAAGAGTGCTATGTGATGTTAGTTTCTGATTTTTATCAGAACATGCACTTTTGTCATTTTTGCTATGATTGATGTGTGCATCCTATGGACTTGAGTCCTACATGTGTTTTGTAATATGCCATGTCTTCTATCCAGGGGTGTATGCCATGTATTTTTGTGATCTATGCGGTGACTAGCACAAGCATGCAAAGTAGGCTTCCTGATGTTGTTGTTTTCAGCCCTGTTTTGCTGATATTTTTATGCCATGTTAACTTGATGCTACAGAGAGATCCATGCATATTTTGGGATACTTCAGTGAGGATGTTTTGTTATACATGTCTTGCTCTATCCATCCATGCCCTTGTTTGCAATTATGGAGTGCCATAGCTTGAGTCAATTGAGCTCTACTTTTGCTATAAAATGTTTACTGGCAGATTGTTTGCAGGTTATTCAATTTTGCCAAGGTTGTTGTGATTGATCCTTGCATGCTATGTTGTTGTTCTTGCCATATATAGCTTCTATAACATGTCTTCTTACTGTTGGTTGCCTTTCCATGCCATGTATTGCTCTGTGGTGAGAGGTTCAAGCTCACAAACATGCCTACTTGTCGTTGTTCCTGCCATGTTTAAATCTGTAATATAACTTGCCATGTTTACGTGGGTGCCATCATATTTTCTGATCCTTTTTGGCTTATGGTCAGTAAGGGACTTTTGTTCTATGCATTTAGTAGATTCATGCCACGCCTTTGGTTGCCATGTTAAGTTCCTGTAACATGTTGTTTGATAGCTCTAAACATTGCAACCTGATGTTAATTTCTGCCAATGCCTGAAACTGTTATTATTTGCAATCTTGCCATGTCATTTTGAGCATGTTCTAGTTGTTTCTGGAGATAGCTCAGTGTTCATGTTTTGTAATGCTTTAACTTTACATCATGCCCATGCCTTTTGTTATTATGTTGAGGTCCTGTAGCTTGTTGTTTTGTTGCTTGCAATATGCCTAGTTGCTGTTTTGGACAGATTGTTGTCATAACTTGTATAGGGTGTATGTGTTGAACCGTTGCTCCGTTTTGAGTGTGCTCTATATGAAACTTGCTTGTTTTTGCATGTAGTTTCATATTATCATGTTGCATCCATGTTTTGAGGTGTTTGCTTGATGTTTGTATGCATTTTGCATCAATGCCATGTTTATCTTGTTTTGCTCATATCTTCTAGGCCGTAGCTCCGAATCTAATGTACTTTATATGTAACTTGACTAGAATTTCGTGTAGATCATCGTGGTGCATATTAATTTGCTGTTTAACAACTTGAACATAAGGTTTTATTCAGATCTGGACCAATTTCGAAATTTGCATATGAGGACTTACCGGAATTGTTCTATGTTGTTCCCGGCCTCATTTAAACTTGCTTTGATGTGTTGCTCTTGTTTGCATCATCTCTTGCCATGAGTAGCTTCATGTAGCTTCGTCATGCATCATGCTTGTTGTGCATCATGTCTTGTTCATGTGTGGTGTGTTTACTATGTTGTGTGCTTCTTCTTGTTAGTTCCCGTTTTTGTTGCGATCGTGAGGATTCGTTCGTCTACGCTCGGTTCGGCTTCATCCGTTCGTCTTCTTCAGGGACTCGTTCTTCTTCCTTGCGGGAATTCAGGCAAGATGACCGCTACCCTGGATCTCACTACTATCATTGCTATGCTAGTTGCTTCGTTCTATCGCTATGCTGCGCTACCTATTACCTGTTTATCAAGCCCCCTATTTGCCATGAACCTCTAACTCGTTGTTACCCTTCCCAGCAAACCGTTGTTTGGCTATGTTACCGCTTTGCTCAGCCCTCTTATAGCGTTGCTAGTTGCAGTGAAGATGAAGTTTGTTCCTTGTTGGAACATGGAGATGTTGTTCCTTGTTGGAACATGTTTACTTGTTGGGATATCACAATATAACTTATTTAATTAATGCATCTATATACTTGGTAAAGGGTGGAAGGCTCGGCCTTATGCCTGTGTTTTGTTCCACTCTTGCCGCCCTAGTTTCCGTCATATCGGTGTTATGTTCCCGGATTTTGCGTCCCTAACGCGTCGGGTGATTTATGGGACCCCTTTGACAGTTCGCTTTGAATAAGACTTTTCCAGCAAGGCCCAACATTGGTTTTACCATTTGCCTCACCTATGCCCTTTTTCCCTTGGGTTTCGGAGCCCGAGGGTCATCTTTATTTAGCCCCCGGACCAGTGCTCCTTCGAGTGCTTGGCCCGAACTAGAGCCCTGCAGCGCCCCTCAAGGCAACTTGAGGTCTGGTTTTAGTTGTATGGACTGCTCATCCGGTGTGCCTGAAACGAGATATGTGCAGCTCCTATCGAGGATTTGTCGGCACATCCAGCGGCTTTGCTGGTCTTGTTTTATTGCTGTGAAATGTCTTGTAGCCGGATTCGAGACTGATCGGGTCTTCCGGGAGAAGAATATCCTTCCTTGATCGCGAGAGCTTATCATGGGCTAAGTTGGGACACCCTGCAGGGTTTGAACTTTCGAAAGCCGTGCCAGCGGTTATGTGGCAGATGGGAATTTGTTAATGTCCGTTGTAGAAAACCGAAGTTGATCTCAATTAAAATACACCAACCGTGTGCGTAACCGTGAGTGTCTCTTTTCGGGGTTGATCGAGAGGAGAACACGGTTTCTTGGGTTATGTCTGACGTAAGTAGGTGTTCAGGATCACTTCTTGATCATTACTAGTTGACGACCGTTCCTTTGTTTCTCTTCTCGCTCTCATTTGCGTTGGTTAGCCACCATATATGCTTAGTCGCTGCTGCAACCACACCACTTTACCCCTTCCTTTCCCATTTAGCTTTGCTAGTCTTGATACCCATGGTAATGGGATTGCTGAGTCCTCGTGACTCACAGATTACTACACCACCAGTTGCAGGTACAGGTTTGCGATGATCATGACGTGAGAGCGATGTTTGCTTGTATTGGAGTTCTTCTTCTGCTTCTTCTTCGATCAGGGGATAGGTTCCAGGTCGGAAGCCTGGGCTAGCAGGGTGGATGTCGTTTGAGTTCCTATTTATGTTTCATCCGTAGTCGGATGTTGGTCTTGTATATGATGTTGATGTATTCTTGTGGCATTTGTGCCTTATGTATGTATCCCCATCTATTATGTAATGTTGATGTAATGATATCCACCTTGCAAAAGCGTTTCAATATGCGGGTCTATCCTTGGTGGGACCGTCGAGTTCCTTTTGGATAGGGTCGCATATTGGGCGTGACAAGTTGGTATCAGAGCCTCGACCGACCCTAGGAGCCCCCTTGATTGATCGTGTAGTTTGGCCGTTGTTGAGTCTAGAAGTAAAACTATTTTGGAGTCTAGTTATATCGGAGAGTAGGAATTCTTTTTACTCCTCAGCCCCTTCGTCGCTCTGGTCAGGAATCTTGACATAGGTGTTTTGAATTACTCCTCTTCCCCTTCAAAATTTTTCTTTAGGTTCACGAAGTTGGTTTTCCGGTAGTTGTTCTTCAGCTCTTTTGTCCGGTGCATTTCTCGTCAAGTCGACTCGAGCCTCTTCATCTTTGAGTTCAATCCTCAGTTGTTTTTTTTCCCACCCGCCCTCCCTTCTTCTTCTCGGAACTGGAGTCTGTATTCGAGTATCCATCCTACTCGTGCGAAGTCTTTGCTTCCTTTCCCCAATGATTTCAACCGGTGCTGTCTCTTCAAGATATTTGTCGGTTTCCCCTTCCAGTTGCCTGTGTTTTCCCGCCCTCCCACCCTATTATTCCCGGAGTTCGAGTTTCTTCCGACCATCAATTTCTTTCGTGCGGAGTCTCTTCAGTCTTCCCTCAATCATTTCAACCGGTGAATTCTCATCTCGTTCATCATTCTTCGTCCCTTTCTTTTTCCGGTGCATCCAATTCAAGTTTTTCGTTGTCGATCGTATTCTTTCCCTTAGCTCAAATATTTCCCTTTGCTTGTTTGCCTCTCGCCATTCAATCATTCCGGAGCTCAAGACATCTCAGAGATTCGTCTGTGTTCGAATTGATTCGAGGTTATCACCTCATTCAAATATTTCATTGGTTCCGGTGCATCATCTATCGGTTCAACATCCCTTTCCAACGGTGCTTTCCTTTAGTGGGCCCTAACCCACAGGTCTTTCCCAGGATCTTACTTGACTCTTCTAATTTCCCCGGAGTTATTCTCAATTCTTTACAGAGTTTGACGTAAAAATGAATTTCATCAGTCAGATGCCTTTTCAAGATCGATTTCAAATCATTTCATTGTTGGCTCAACCTCTCCGCCTTTCGTTTCACCGGAGTACCTCAATAATTTTGGTGTTGTTTCTCGTCGTCTTTCTCAGCTTTGAAGACCGAAGTAGAGTTTCTTTTAAATCTTGTCCGTTCTCCCGGAGGTTCATGGTGCTAGCTCGATGTTATCCTATCCAATTGTTTCTAGTCATGCAAATTCTTTTCATCCATCCGGAGTATGTCAGGAGTTGTTTTTCCATTTCTTTTCACCAGAGGCCATCATTCCAGTTATCGTTCTCTATTTATCCCGGTGCTTCGTTCAAGTATTCTTCTATCAGTTCGCGATCTCTTTGTTCTCTTACATTTTAATTCCCTCAAGTATCTCCGCGCTTCTCTAATTCTTCCCGGTGATTCATTCTCTTTCATCAGTCATTTTTGAATTCTTACGGTGGTTCGTTCAAGATTCTTTTCCTTGTTTATCATATTAATCCTTTCGTTCTTTTCAATCCTACCGGTGGTTCATGAAGACCTTCTCAAGTTTTGCGCTATATTCCCTTAATCATTTCCCAATGAGAATAAGTAATATGCAAAAAAATCCATTGCTTGTCATCAATTTAATTTGGTGGAGGATAAGCATACAATAAATCTTATTCTTATTTCATCCAAGTGTCTAATCCTTTCCTTCGGAGTTTGTTCTTGAGGAATAAATTCTAGTTCCAAGTGTTTTCATCTTTTCTTTTCCGGAGTTCAATTTTCCCTCGTCCATTTCGTCGGAACCTCCATCTAAATCATCGCAAGCTTTAATCTTATTCTTTCATCCTTTATTCTATCTCATCATCCTTTCGTTACCGGAGTTCTTCATGGTGGTTCTTCATGATTTAATCTTTTCTTCAAGAGTTCATAAAGATTTTGTTGGCGGAGTTCAAGTATCTTTTCTTCTCGCATCTCGAAGTGCAATTAATTCTCCGTATTCTTTTGAAGTGGAGTTTTGCATCTCTTCGTTCTTCTCAGCTATCAAATCATTTCCGTTTGCGGCTGGTTATCACCTCATAATTTTGAGATGTTATCCATAAGTCCACATCAAGCTTATTCTTTCGTTGTTGATTTTCTCAACAACTCCATTCAATCCTTCCTTCTAAGTTCTTTTCAATCCTTTCAATTGTTCCGGAGGCATTGCGTGGCTTATGTCGTCAAGTATCATTCCATCCTCTGAAGCTCGTGTTTTATTCCTCCATGTTTTAACCGGTGTGTTGCCTAAATCCTTTCAGTCTTATTCGTTTCTTTTCTCATTCTAACCACTCTGGTTAGAACGAGTTGTTTCAGTGTCTATCTTGCTTCCATGAGAATTTGATTCTCGTCATTCTCATCATTCCTCTCTTCTTCTCGAGTGCTCTCGATTCTTTGTTTCCTCTCTTGAGTTCTTGTTTCACCTCATCCCTTTTTTTCCCTTCCGTCTCGGTCCTAAGATCTCGGGACGAGATCTCTTGTTAGTGGAGGAGTGTTGTAACGCCCCGGATTCGATGCGCCAGGTGTCCGCCAGTTATTCGTCGTTGTTGCCATGTCATATGCTTGCGTGTTGCACTTTGCCATGTCATCATCTGCATTTGTATCATGTCATCATGCGCATTTCATTTTGCATACGTGTTCGTCTCATGCATCCGAGCATTTTCCCCGTTGTCCGTTTTGCAATCCGGCACTCCTATGTCTCCCGGCGCCCCCTTTTACCTCTTTTCATGTGCGGGTGTTAAACGGTCTCGGAATGGACCGAAGTTTGTCAAGCGGCCTTGGTATAGCACCGGTTGACCGCCTGTCAAGTTTCGGATCATTTGGAGGTCGTTTGGTACTCAGCAGTTAACAGGTAACCGCAAAGGCCTCTTTGTGTGCAGCCCAACACCCTTCCAAAGTGGCCCAAAACCCAGCAAACTCCCCTCCATGCTCTCCGTCGTTCGATCACGATCGCGTGGCCGAAAACCGCACCTCATTTGGACTCTCCTAGCTCCCTCTACCTATAAATATGCCCTCTCTCCCGAAATTCACGGATGAATTCTCCCCCCGAAACCCTAGAAATTCCCCTCGCGCCGCCGGACACTTTCTCCTCCACCGACGGACATGTCCGCTCGCCCCCTCACCCAACCGGCAGTCGCCACCTGTCCTCCGCCCGCCCAGCAGGGGCCAGCGCCAGGCCTGGGCTCGGATCCGCCCGCCGCCGCCCGCCCAAGCCCTTGCCGGTGCTCCCGCCGCCGTTCGCCATGGCTCGGCCCGCCGCCGCCTCCGCCCGCCGCCCGGCCTCACCGCCCGACAGCGCCCGGCCTCCGTGCCCTGCCCGCCTGCGGAGCTTCCCGCCGCCCGCGCCCTCCGTGCCCGACCTCCGTCGCGCGCCCTCGCCGGCGTGCCGCGCGCCCGCCGCCCCCGCCCGGCCAGCCTCGCCCGCCGCCGCCGCCAGCCCCTCCTCCGCGCCTCCCGTCGCCCCTCCGGCTCGCCGCCGGCCGGATCCGACGAGATCCGGCCGGAGGGGCCCCGAATCCGCCTCCCCCCCGGCTTCCTCTCCCTCAGCTCCGGCGACCCCGATCCGGCGATCCTCGATTTCCGCGCAAGGGTTGACTTCTCCCCCCCCCCTAAAATTCATCAAAGTCCCGTACTGTGATTATTTTGTTGCATTTTCGTCGCATCGTAACTCTGTCATCGTTGCTCCGTTTTGCGCGTGTAATATGTCAAAATGATCGCCTTGAAGAGTAGATCATTTGATCTCATTGCATCATTTTCATTTGAGCTCATCTTGATGCCCGAAATGCTGTTGGAATAGTGCTATGTGATGTTAGTTTCTGATTTTTATCAGAACATGCACTTTTGTCATTTTTGCTATGATTGATGTGTGCATCCTATGGACTTGAGTCCTACATGTGTTTTGTAATATGCCATGTCTTCTATCCAGGGGTGTATTCCATGTATTTTTGTGATCTATGCGGTGACTAGCACAAGCATGCAAAGTAGGCTTCCTGATGTTGTTGTTTTCATTCTGTTTTCTTGATATTTTTATGCCATGTTAACTTGATGCTACAGAGAGATCCATGCATATTTTGGGATACTTCAGTAAGGATCCTTGCATGTCTTGCTCTATCCATCCATGCCCTTGTTTGCAATTATGGAGTGCCATAGCTTGAGTCAATCGAGCTCTACTTTTGCTATAAAATGTTTCCTGGCAGATTGTTTACAGGTTATTCAATTTTGCCAAGGTTGTTGTGATTGATCCTTGCATGCTATGTTGTTGTTCTTGCCATTTATAGCTTCTATAACATGTCTTCTTACTGTTGGTTGCCTTGCCATGCCATGTATTGCTCTGTGGTGAGTGGTTCAAGCTCACCAACATGCCTACTTGTCGTTGTTCCTGCCATGTTTAAATCTGTAATATAACTTGCCATGTTTACGTGGGTGCCATCATATTTTCTGATCCTTTTTGGCTTATGGTCAGTAAGGGACTTTTGTTCTATGCATTTAGTAGATTCATGCCATGCCTTTGGTTGCCATGTTAAGTTCCTGTAACATGTTGTTTGATAGCTCTAAACATTGCAACCTGATGTTAATTTCTGCCAATGCCTGAAACTGTTATTATTTGCAATCTTGCCATGTCATTTTGAGCATGTTCTAGTTGTTTCTGGAGATAGCTCAGTGTTCATGTTTTGTAATGCTTTACCTGTACATCATGCCCATGCCTTTTGTTATTATGTTGAGGTCCTCTAGCTTGTTGTTTTGTTGCTTGCAATATGCCTAGTTGCTGTTTTGGACAGATTGTTGTCATAACTTGTATAGGGTGTATGTGTTGAACCGTTGCTCCGTTTTGAGTGTGCTCTATATGAAACTTGCTTGTTTTTGCATGTAGTTTCATATTATCATGTTGCATCCATGTTTTGAGGTGTTTGCTTGATGTTTGTATGCATTTTGCATCAATGCCATGTTTATCTTGTTTTGCTCATATCTTCTAGGCCGTAGCTCCGAATCTAATGTACTTTATATGTAACTTGACTAGAATTTCGTGTAGATCATCGTGGTGCATATTAATTTGCTGTTTAACAACTTGAACATAAGGTTTTATTCAGATCTGGACCAATTTCGAAATTTGCATATGAGGACTTACGGAATTGTTCTATGTTGTTCCGGCCTCATTTAAACTTGCTTTGATGTGTTGCTCTTGTTTGCATCATCTCTTGCCATGAGTAGCTTCATGTAGCTTCGTCATGCATCATGCTTGTTGTGCATCATGTCTTGTTCATGTGTGGTGTGTTTACTATGTTGTGTGCTTCTTCTTGTTAGTTCCCGTTTTTGTTGCGATCGTGAGGATTCGTTCGTCTACGCTCGGTTCGGCTTCATCCGTTCGTCTTCTTCAGGGACTCGTTCTTCTTCCTTGCGGGAATTCAGGCAAGATGACCGCTACCCTGGATCTCACTACTATCATTGCTATGCTAGTTGCTTCGTTCTATCGCTATGCTGCGCTACCTATTACCTGTTTATCAAGCCCCCTATTTGCCATGAACCTCTAACTCGTTGTTACCCTTCCCAGCAAACCGTTGTTTGGCTATGTTACCGCTTTGCTCAGCCCCTCTTATAGCGTTGCTAATTGCAGGTGAAGATGAAGTTTGTTCCTTGTTGGAACATGGAGATGTTGTTCCTTGTTGGAACATGTTTACTTGTTGGGATATCACAATATAACTTATTTAATTAATGCATCTATATACTTGGTAAAGGGTGGAAGGCTCGGCCTTATTCCTGGTGTTTTGTTCCACTCTTGCCGCCCTAGTTTCCGTCATATCGGTGTTATGTTCCCGGATTTTGCGTCCCTAACGCGGTCGGGTGATTTATGGGACCCCCTTGACAGTTCGCTTTGAATAAGACTTTTCCAGCAAGGCCCAACATTGGTTTTACCATTTGCCTCACCTATGCCCTTTTTCCCTTGGGTTTCCGGAGCCCGAGGGTCATCTTTATTTTAGCCCCGGACCAGTGCTCCTTGAGTGCTGGCCCGAACTAGAGCCCACATGCAGCCCCCCTCAAGGCAACTTGAGGTCTGGTTTTAGTTGTATGGACTGCTCATCCGAGTGTGCCCTGAAACCGAGATATGTGCAGCTCCTATCAGGATTTGTCGGCACATCCGGGCGGCTTTGCTGGTCTTGTTTTATTGCTGTGAAATGTCTTGTAGCCGGATTCGAGACTGATCGGGTCTTCCGGGAGAAGGAATATCCTTCGTTGATCGCGAGAGCTTATCATGGGCTAAGTTGGGACACCCTGCAGGGTTTGAACTTTCGAAAGCCGTGCCCGCGGTTATGTGGCAGATGGGAATTTGTTAATGTCCGGTTGTAGAAAACCCGAAGTTGATCTCAATTAAAATACACCAACCGTGTGCGTAACCGTGAGTGTCTCTTTTCGGGGTTGATCGAGAGGAGAACACGGTTTCTTGGGTTATGTCTGACGTAAGTAGGTGTTCAGGATCACTTCTTGATCATTACTAGTTGACGACCGTTCCTTTGTTTCTCTTCTCGCTCTCATTTGCGTTGGTTAGCCACCATATATGCTTAGTCGCTGCTGCAACCTCACCACTTTACCCCTTCCTTTCCCATTTAGCTTTGCTAGTCTTGATACCCATGGTAATGGGATTGCTGAGTCCTCGTGACTCACCGATTACTACACCACCAGTTGCAGGTACAGGTTTGCGATGATCATGGCGTGAGGCGATGTTTGCTTGTATTGGAGTTCTTCTTACGCTTCTTCTTGATCGGGGATAGGTTCGGTCGGCAGCCTGGGCTAGCAGGTGGATGTCGTTTGAGTTCTATTTATGTTTCATCCGTAGTCGGATGTTGGTCTTGTATATGATGTTGATGTATTCTTGTGGCATTTGTGCCTTATGTATGTATCCCCATCTATTATGTAATGTTGATGTAATGATATCCACCTTGCAAAAGCGTTTCAATATGCGGGTCTATCCTTGGTGGGACCGTCGAGTTCCTTTTGGATAGGGTCGCATATTGGGCGTGACATGAGGAGCGGAGATTTCTATGCAAGCGCTCATGTCGTGAGGTTAAGGTGACGCATGCGATGACGAACAAGGCCAGGCGGGCACCAGCGGGTGCAGTATAGCTGGTTTCCTATTTGGTGCTAAGGAGGCAAGCGCAGGTGCGGAGTCCTGAGGAATCAGCCAAAGGATTCCATTTCCATGCTACAAGACCAAGACCGCAAGGACGGCAGGATGGAGGTCATCGCCGAGCCCACCACGATGTCACGACCAGAGGCTTTGCAGGCGAAGACCAACTTTCATCAGGATTAGATGTACTACTTGTCTCCCTTCAAACTTGGCCGTTCTGGGATCCCTTCCCGCCTTCATTTTGGGGAAAGAGGACCAAGGCCACTATAAATATAGCTTAGACACCACCATAGAAGGGGATCGGACCATCCGAACCCTCACCAACTCACACCAAAACAAGAGCAGATCTCCTGAGGTTAATCCACCACAAAGAGGGAGTAGGGCCTTACACCGCAAGGTGGCCCAAACCTGGGTAAACTGTCGTGTCTCTTTCCCTTCCTGTTCATTGAGCTAGGCTGTGGGAGCGACGAATTGGTAGGCTAGGTCTGCGGGACTCGATACACCCAGAGTTCGAATCTTTCTTGGGTCTGCGGGCCACCGGACAATCACCCCTGCCTTGAGGCAAGTGTAATGGCCGCAAAAGTTCAGGCCGGAGCTGCCGCCTCGATACAACGGCACGGCGGACCCGGCATGGTTTCTCCAAGCGTACGCGGAGGCTGTCTGGGAAGCTAGCGGTGACGACAAGGTCAAGGCGAATTGGCTCCCCATGGCCCTTATGGGCATACCGCGTGTCGGATTCGGGTTCCGACAAACCCTTGAGGTTCGAACACAGGGGTGCGCATGAAGTACTCTCTCTCCCTAGCTTGCTCACACAACGATCTCAAGGCCTAGCTCAACGAACCCAAAGAACAAGAGACACGAGGGTTTATACTAGTTCGGGCCACCTTTGTGCTGTAATACCCTACTCCAGTGTGGTGTGGTGGATTGCCTTGGAGGCTGAGGATGAACAGGTACAAGGTAAGAACAGCCTCCTGAGGAGAGGTGTTCTTGAGCTTGGTGAGCTGGTGAGTGTGTGAGTGATCTGAATGATCCGTCCGGGATCCGCCCCCTTCCTATGGTGGTGGCTAGTCCTATTTATAGAGGCCCTGGTCCTCTTCCCAGATATCAGGCGGGACAGGATCCCACTACGGCCAAGTTTGAAGGGAGACAACTAGTACAAGCTATCCTGACAAAAGGTGGTCTTCGCCTGCCAAAGCTTCTGGTGGTGATGTAGCTGTGGGCCCCACGATGACCTCCGTCCTGCTGTCCTGCTGGTCTTGGTCTCATTGCACCGATATGGAAACCTTTGCCCGATGCCTCGGGACTCCTCGCCCGCCTGGCCTTGGTCGTCATGCACTACTAGGGAAAAGCCTAGCAGCAGCGCGGGTTTTGGGCCTCTCAGTAGCGCGGGACCGACACTACTAATAAAGCGCTATAGCTAACGTATAGCAGTAGTGCCTGCTGTCCCACGCTACTGCTATACATGAATAGCTGTAGCGCTCTTTAGAAAAGGGCGCTGCTGATATTATCTGCAGCGCTATTTACTGGGAAGCGCAACTGGTAAGGCGGCGCTACTGCTAAATTTCCCCACCCCCCTCGCTACTACTAGTTTTATTAGTTTTTTTCCTGCATATTTGTTTTTGTATTTGTTTTGTATTTGAATAGGCTTTATACAATAATCTTTAGCATATCATACACATACAAATGTAATCATAGCATATACATACAATTAGTCTCATCAAATCATGTCATCATCATAATCATCATCCAACACAAAGTGGTCTCTCGTCATCATCTCAAAAATAGCGATACAAGTCTCGATTACTTGCAAATACATCGTCATCCATCTAAACAATGATATCGCGAGAAGAGCTATCACTTTGAGTACATGAGTTCAGTATCCTCTCTCGCATTAGCGTGAACCTAAACTAACTACTGCACATCGCTCGAAACCGGAAACCGTACACACAGGCACGACACTCCGGCCACTTGTCGTATATATACTCCTCGCGTAGCACTTCACCATCGATGATCTATGCACCTGCATCGTCACATGAGTCGATGATATGCAACATATATAGTTGAGCAATAGAAAGAGGCAGACTTGGCAAAAATAGAAACAACATATCATAAGCATAAATAACAAAGTTCATCGTACCCCAAAATGCCCTAACTAGAGTGATTTTCGCTAGTCGAGGAGGAGGACGGTTTAATTACATCACAAATAAAGTTTCACCGTGCATAACTCAAAGTTTTGTCATACAGAAAGTATGGACTAAACGGACACATTGTCATATATCGACAATCACTCCAACATGTCGTTCCATCCATCCATGTCAGGGAGATAGTCCTCGAGCCTAGTGAAAGGCTTCAGGTCGAGACGTTGAGCGGCTACCCATGTTCGTATGTCTTCCCGCGACATTTCTCCTTCTTTGTAGAACATCCCTGTTTTTCCGATGACCTCCTTCATGATGATTTGGGCAAGTTCGCGCTGGATGTGACAGAACTCGGCTCGAAGTCGATGATCCTCGATATCTCCTACGTTCTTTGCCCATTGCAGAATATGGGCATCGCCGGATCTAGGTGATATGCGAAGGTTTTGGTGATCCTGTCTGTACTCCAGCATGTGGTGTAGGACATAGAATCCATCATTAAGAGAATCGTTCGGTTGCTGGATGCAGCAGAAGTCGGTCTTATGGCCGAAGGCGACCCTGCCGCCCCTTCACTTCTTGTCCCTGACCTCTCCACCCCTTGCTTCATAGTAAAACATAGCACTGTCGAGAACATCCTTGATGTGGGTGTAATCCTTTTTGTGAATGTTCTTCGATGAGTCCAAGTAAAGAGCGTGGGAGAATCGGGGGTATAGGATGATGAGGACGGCGTGCCCGCCGCTGCGCAAAATAAGTACACCTCAAATTAATTAGCCTCCACCGTGCAAATGAATGATTGAAATCGAAGGAAGGATAGCAGCGCAGATGACTTACACGGGATGATAAGGCACGAGAATCGCCCCCTTGTCCTTATTGGCGAGCATGAAATTGATGACGTATTCCCTCGCGTATACACGATGCTCTGCGCAGACTCCCAAGAAGCCCTCGTGCATGTAGTACGGGTCAGCGACACAGATATGAGATATCTGCTCAACCCCGATGATGTAGTTCATGTGCAAGGCATAAAGGCGGACAAACGTAAAATCCAGCTTCTTCACGTGAAACATGTCGAATATGTAATCGAATCGGAGGAAGAACTTATCCGCGGGGAAGCTGTCGACGTACGACATTTGCCGCGGAACGTTAACCACGTAGAGTGGGTATCCTGGATCTGTCGAGGCGATGAGGCCTTTCTCTACCCGCAGCACATCGTCATGAAGTCCTCTTAGATCGCCGAATCTGAGCCCTAGCACTATTGCAGGTAGGATTGGTTGAGCGGGGATATGCCATTTATCCGCATCAGGGATATCTATACGGTCTTGAAGCCGAGGCTGCTAGATCATAGAATCAGCTTTTTTGCCTTTCCTCGCTCTCTTCCTAGACTTCTTTACTACGGAAGGTCGTCCATATCGTTGAGGCGGCAATTCAGGCACCGACTCATGACGCTCAAACCCGAGGAGGCGCCAGATAGACATCTTGCTCGGTGCCACCGTCGTCCTCATCCTCATCCATGGCGGCGTCATCAGCGACTAAAGGAGCCTCCTCCTTACCCCGTTTGCTATCACCCAACCCGACACCCGATGCTAATTGGGTAGGTGGGTGTTGATATTCATACCTTGCTGAGGCTGCGTGCTCGTGGGTGTGCTCCCGACCGCCTCGAGACGGCGGACTCTTTAGCCACAACAGACCCACCCATTGCAACAATCACCAAGCCGCGCGATGGCTCCTCGTCATCCACCAAGAGTATTGGAGGAGGTAAATTCTCGTGGCCCGGTTCGACATCGCCACGGAAACCTTGAAGACGTTCGGGGGGATCGGCCGGCTGTGGAACAATGGTTCCTTTGGCTCCATTATCGTCGCCTTCCCCACGTTCACCTTCTGGTCACTGATGGTGTACAATACGGTGCATGGGGTTTCGTCGTCCTGCAAAGAAAAGTCCGCGACGTGAGACATCCGAAAGGCAACGAAAATGGGAGATTATACATTTATATTGAAGGGGCCGGTGTGACAGATACCGTGATGGCGTCGAGCTCAGCCAAAGACGAAGCACCGCCAAGCACGTCCGGTGCGGGAGCCGGTGCGGGAGCAGGTGCGGGAGCCGGTGCGGGACTCGGTGCGGGAGCAGGTGCTCCCAAGAAGTCAGCAAGTGGAAAGTCCTCTTCAATTTTTTCTGGATTTCGCCTTGTCCAAGTGAAAACGGCCGGAACCAAGGAAGTAGACAAATCTGCAACCACCTGTTTTGCGGCAGCTACCGCTGTTGCGACTGTCTGAGATGATTTCTTCTCAACCGCAATCTCAACCTTCTTGACGATGTTTTCTTCAATTAACCTCCGTCTTGCCTTTCTCTCCTCCGTGGTCTCACGGTAGTACTTCTTCCATGTGGCGCCATCTCTGACACTGTGCACGCGTCCATACGACGGTCGAGTATCCACCGATTGTCGTTTCAATATGTTCAACGCCCGGTTGAATGGAGTGTCCCACTGGGGCCTCGCCAATGCCTCAGATGGCGAGTCGCTTTCGGCCGCAATCCGGTGCTGCTCTCTCTGCAAAAGGCACAAGGATAGTTTACAAATATGACTAACATATGCAGTCGAATTGATCAGAAACTAAAATTACCAGCAGTCTCATGAACTCCGTAATGACCGGTGTTGTCTCGTAAACCTTCTTCACTGGGTCCCAACGGTGCTGGGACCTCAGGACGTCACGCTCCTGCGGGACGGTGAAATCCGCCAAGGGGTCTGGGATGCCCAGACTCGCGGCTTCCGCGTCCTCCTTGGCCCATTTGGACCTCTTTCCGCCATAACCACGGCTTCCGAGGCGGTGGCTCCCAATGTTCCTCTCTTGAAGCCCCGTCATGTACTTAGACTTTTTTTGGCAGCTTCGGCCTCGCAAGCCTCCTTGAATATTTGAAACTGCTCTTTCGTGATTGTCGGATTATCCTTTACAATCTTCGAGTAGGGTTCCTTCTTCTCGATGATCCTTGCTTTCATTGAGTTTTCCAGGCGGCCAACGTGTCGCTAAACTTGGTCATTGCGTGTTTGTTTATCTTCTTCATTGTCGGGTCCTCGTCTGGATCTTCATAACCCTTCTCATTCCGGCCCGGGAACAAGAATATCTGGTGAAACTTCTTTAGGAGGGAGCTCCTCATATTTTCTATCTTCTGTAGTTTCTCATCATTGATGGTGGCGGTTGTCCGTACGATGCAGCCTATTTGATTGCCGTAGCATCGACGCGCTTCCTCGGGCGCCTTTGGCTCAAAAATGCCGTCGTCCACCTCCGTGACCACCAGTCTAGTAGTCCTGAGTTTGTTAGGAAGTCGTTGCCTCTTTGCTTTCGGTTCTACACCGGCTCCGCTCCCACAGGCAGCACCGGTCTCAGTCTCGGCGCGGGTCTCGATGCCGGTCTGAGTCTCGTGGCGGTCTCGATCTCAAAGACCGGTCTGCGTGTCGGTCTCGATCCCGATGCCACCGGTGGGCCCAGCAACAACATCGGTTGATCGTCGGTAAGGCTAAAAAATTCGTCTACCGCCCGGTAGACGTCGTCGCAATCACCAGAACCCTGTCCCTCATCGTTGCTAGCCATGTTTCCTATGATTAAATCTATTCAATTAATTCTAGACCTAATAAAATGAATAATGACATAAAAAAGGCCTATTGTTTTGCAGGAATGTTGACTCCTTCCTGGTGCGGCAAATCCCGGGCACTCGATATGTCCTAGTTTGTAGCACAAGTCATGCCGAAATGCACGGAAAATTTCGGCATGACCTTTGCTAAAAAGTGGACAAATCGAGAACCTGAAATTTGCCGGAACAGAAATGAATCAACATTCCGGCAAAACATAGGCCACTCAACATCATTCCCTAGAAACAGTGTTCAAATATCCCTCTTCAACACCGCAACACATGTCCAAATATACACGAGCAACCACAGGTCCAAATTTCACAAGCTAATTCAAAAACGAAGTGTAGAAGAAAATTCATTTAACTACTAATAGAACAAAATTCAGTTAACTTTAGTGCTCTATAATGATGAAAGGAAAAAAATTCAGTTAACTACTAATTTCATTCATTTAGGTTATTCATTTAACATCACCTAATTTACCTACTGTACCACTACTACTAGCAGCACTACTAACCTAATTAACCTAGCAAAACTCTAGTGCCCTAACTAAAAAACATCTAATTAACATCTACTAGTACCACTATTGCCCTAACCTAATTAACATCTACTAGTATCACTATATACTATACAAGCAGCATCTACCTAATTAAACCCTACTACCCTAACTAACTTTTGTTGTAAACCAAATTTTTGCTCTAAACTAATTTTTGCTCTAACATCTACTACTTAACATCCTTTGCTCTAAACTAATTTTTTTCTATAAACAAACTTTTGCTCTACTAATTTTTCTCTAAAATGCAGAGAGAGAGGTGGGGGGGGAAGGGTGGGGACTTATAGAGAGGGATAGGCGGTGGCGGGAGGTGCTCGATGGCGGAGGCGGGGGCGGAGAGTGCGGGCTCGGGCACGGGCAACGGCGGTCTGGGCGGGCTCGGGCGCGGTGAGGTGGAGGGCGCCGACAGTGACGTCGAGGCGGCCTCGGCGGCGGCGGTGAGGTTGAGGCGGCCTCGGGCGGCGGCTGTGAGGATGACGGCGGCCTCGGGGAGACGGTGAGGTTGCGGGCGTCCACGCTGGCGAGAGGCAATGGCGAAGTGGGCGACGGCGGTGGGGAGGCGACGCGAGACCGAGGATTTGGGAAGAAGTGTGGTGTCCGGGGGGGGGAACCGCTGTTTAAGTGAAGCGAACGTGATGGCGTTTCAAAACGTGCTATAGCTAGGTTAGCTATAGCGCGTTTCCTAAAACCGCTACTGCTATTCCTTTCTCCTTTTTTCTCTTTTTTCTTTTATTTTCTTTACATTTTATTTTTTTTCCTGTCTCCTTTTTCTATTTCTTTCATTTTCATTTACTTTTCTACTTGTTTTTCACTTTATTTTATTTCCGTTAGCGATGGCGCCTTACGTAAGCGCACTACAGCTAAGGAGAGTAGTAATAGCGCTTTGGGCGATATCGCGCTCTTGCTAGGTTGGGCAAGCCATGTGCTCCCGGTTCAAACATAGCAGCAATGCTTTTTGCTAATCTGCGCTCTTGCTAAAGTCATAGCGATGGCGTGGTTTATTCTGTGCGCTGCTATTAAGTAGCAGTAGCATATGATTTTCTACAACGCTACTGGTAACATTATGTGTATAAGGTTTTCCCTAGTAGTGATGGCTTGCATCACATGAACCTCGCGAGGTGCCCCCTGCATAGATATCTTTGCTCCTCGGGAGCCAGCCTAGTGAGGCTGCCCACGAGGATATCTTGGTGTCGCCCATCTCGCGAGGCTTGGCCCCTTGCGAGGGTCTTGACTGGTTGTTGCTGAAGACGGGTCGTACCAGGCCGTTGGTGGAGCCGCGTCGTGGGCCGCAGGCAGGCAGGTCTGGGTACCCTCGTTCCCAGGATGCTGACAGTAGCCCCCGGGCCCAAGGTGTGCTCGGACTTAGCTTCGAGGCAAAGCAAAAGGGCAAGTGCGGAGCGCCACGGGCCCCAACCGCCTACGACCTTGATTGACGCGTGGCGACTGACGGGACATGGGCGTCTCCGCTTCCCCACGCCGCCTTGGCAACCGTTTGACTTGACGAGACCCTACTGCATGCAGAAGAAAACCAGCATTACCTATGATCGTGGAGGCCAGCGGTTGGCCTCCTTCTGGCTATAAATAAGGAGAGGGGCGGAGCCCCTGTTGCTCATCTCTTCCTCCACTCTGTCTGCTTCTTCTTCTTCGTCCTTGCTCCACAGTCTTGCTACGACACCCATGGCGTCGATAAGGAGGTTCTCCGCCACTGAGAAAGGAAAGACCCCCGTGAGGAGCAGGGACTACTTCCGCCGAAGAAGAGGTTAGCCCGCCCCTGCGACGTTGTCGTGAGGCCAGAGGTGACGAGGCCTTGGTGCGAGCGGCCTCCCCCTGGCTATCCGCTTCCCTTGTACGTCCAGGCAGAAGGCTCCGGAGGAGGAGGCAGCGGCCCGTGCCTCTCGCGCCACGGCCGCAGTGGCCGTGCTGTGGTGGCCCACACCGCCAGCCGAGGGCTCCTCGCGCGATTTCTTGGTGTGGGAAGCAATGCCCCCGCGGACGTTGATCAAATTCCCGCAATTCTTCACTGAAGAGATGCCGCCGAGGGGGCCACTTGAGTTGTGGATGTAGCACGCTGAGTGTGGCACCCCGGCAACGGGAGCGGAGGTCGAGGTCGTCTCCCTGGGCAAGATCTTCATGACCCGTGGATGGGGTGAGGTCGCCCGCGCCTGCGCGCGGAGGGGGCCTTTGCCATCCATTTCGAGTACAATGGCGCCTCCACGATGTTCTTCAATGTCTTCAACGAGGAAGATCGTCGCCTGGAGTGCTGCCCCTAGAGGGGGTCGCCAGGACGGCGGAACAGCTCGCGACGGGTCCGCCCTTGGCCCGGTCGACAGCCCCTCCAGCAGCAGTGACGATGCCTGGGAGTCTAGCGACTCTCCTGAGCCTGACGAGACTCTGGAGACGAGCCACGACAGCTACGTGCCCCGAGCTCTCGCCGTGCCCAGAGCGCAGCAGCGGCATCCGCTCACCGTCGCCGCTGATCTGGATAGGAATGGTGCCGGCCCTTCGTGGCCCACTGATGATGATGGCGGCGGCGGCGACACTTGCAAATATGACTCCTAGAAACCTCCTCCTTTTGTTCCCTGCGAGGAATCAAGATGAACCCCGTGGGGGTGTTTAAAGAATCTGTAATGCTTTTGCATCAACGTTATTCTTATCGCGAAATTCGTGATTGCACGCCTGGCTTTGGCATTATCCCCCCTTTTCGTCCTCGTGGTAGCTTAGCGCTCTACACTGACAGGTCCCAGTCCTTAGGCAGGTGTCAGCCGTCGCTGGTATGCCAGGTCGTGATGCCGTGGTGAAGGCCAGGAGGTGAGCGGCCCAAGGTCTGGTAAGAGCTCCTGAGGCGCGATTCTGAAGAGGTCCCCCTTGGCGTGCAAGTAGCTCCCTAAGGGCAGAAAAGGAAGGTGACATTGCTAGAGCAAGGCTGCAGGTGCCGAAAATCCTAAGTCCCAGTGTTGGGCTAGCTTGAATGCATGACTTATCTTATCAAGCCTGAGGTGGTTTCCTTGCGTAGAGCCTGATTCGTCCGTCAGCGATGGAGGTATGGCTGGGTAGGGCGCGTGCCAGCTTCCCCCCCTTTTTCACGCCCTTCCAAGTGCTCCGCGTCCTCAGGTCCCGACCCTCGAGCGAGCTCAGCCGCCACTGGTATGCCAGGTCGCGATGCCGTGGTCAAGGCCAGGGGGTGAGGGCTGGAGAGTCAGTAGGAGCTCCTGAGACGCGATGCTTAGGATCGCCCCTTTAATGTGTGCTACCTCTTGAGCACTGCATTGGTTTTCCCTTGAAGGGGAAAGAGTGATGCAGCAAAGTAGCGTAAGTATTTCCCTCAGTTTTTGAGAACCAAGGTATCAATCCAGTAGGAGACTACACGCAAGTCGCCTCGTACCTACACAAACAAATAAGAACCTTGCAACCAACGCGATAAAGGGTTGTCAATCCCTTCACGGCCACTTGCAAAAGTGAGATCTGATAGAGATAATAAGATAAATATTTTTGGTATTTTTTATGATATAGATTGCAAAGTAAAATAGATTGGAAACTTATATGATGGAAAATAGACCCGGGGGCCATAGGTTTCACTAGTGGCTTCTCTCAAGATAGCATAAGTATTACGGTGGGTGAACAAATTACTGTCGAGCAATTGATAGAAAAGTGCATAATTATGAGAATATCTAGGCATGATCATGTATATTGGCATCACGTCCGTGACAAGTAGACCGAAACGATTCTGCATCTACTACTATTACTCCACACATCGACCGCTATCCAGCATGCATCTAGAGTATTAAGTTCATAAGAACAGAGTAACGCATTAGTCAAGATGACATGATGTAGAGGGATAAACTCAAGCAATATGATATAAACCCCATCTTTTTATCCTCGGTGGCAAGGACACCGCAATATTGAACCCAGAGCTAAGCACTTCTCCCATTGCAAGAAAGATCGATCTAGTAGGCCAAACCAAACTGATAACTTGAAAATACTTGGAAAGATAACAAATCATACATAAAAGAATTCAGAGGATATTCAAATATTGTTCATAGATAATCTTGATCATAAACCCACAATTCATCGAAACTCAACAAACACCACCGCAGAAAGAATTACATCGAATAGATCTCTAAGAAGATCGAGGAGAACTTTGTATTGAGATCCAAAGAGAGAGAAGAAGCCATCTAGCTAATAACTATGGACCCGAAGGTCTGTGGTAAACTACTCACACATCATCGGAGAGGCTATGGTGTTGATGTAGAAGCCCTCCGTGATCGATTCCCCTCCCATGAACACGGAAAAAGGCCCCAAGATGGGATCTCACGAGCCTGAAAGGTTGCGGCGGTGGAAATAGGGTTTCATGGTGCTCCTGGATGTTTTTGGGTTATATGGATATATATAGGAGGAAGAAGTAGGTCGGTGGAGCTGCCAGGGGCCCACGAGGGTGGGGGCGCGCCCAGGGGGGCAAGCACGCCTCCCTGCCTCATGGCCTCCTCGCTTCTTTCTTGACGTCCACTCCAAGTCCCCTAGATCACGTTTGTTCCAAAAATAACTCTTCCATATATTTCATTCCATTTGAATTCTGTTTGATATTCCTTTTCTGCGAAACACTAAAATAGGAAAAAAAAAACAGCAATTTGACTGGGCCTTCGGTTAATAGGTTAGTCCCAAAAACAATATAAAAGTTCTTAGTAAAGCCCATTAAACATCCAAAACAGATAATATAATAGCATGGAACAATCAAAAATTATATATACGTTGGAGACGTATCAAACATCCCCAAGCTTAATTCCTGCTCGTCCTCGAGTAGGTAAATGATAAAAACAGAAATTTTGATTTGGAATGCTACCTAGCATATTTCTCAATGTAATTTCCTTTATTGTGGCATGAATGTTCAGATCCGAAAGATTCAAGATAAAAGTTCAATATTGACATGAAAATAATAATACTTCAAGCATACTAACAAAGCAATCATGTCTTCTCAAAATAACATGGCCAAAGAAAGTTATCCCTACAAAATCATATAGTCTGGCTATGCTCTATCTTCATCACACAAAGTATTTAATTATGCACAACCCCGATGACAAGCCAAGCAATTGTTTCATACTTTTGATGTTCTCAAACTTTTCCAATCTTCACGCAATACATCAGCGTGAGCCATGGAATAGAATGGTGGTTGTGGAGAAGACAAAAAGGAGAAGATAGTCTCACATCAACTAGGTGTATCAACGGGCTATGGAGATGCCCATCAATAGATATCAATGTGAGTGAGTAGGGATTGCCATGCAACGGATGCACTAGAGCTATAAGTGTATGAAAGCTCAACAAAAGAAACTAAGTGGGTGTGCATCCAACTTGCTTGCTCACGAAGACCTAGGGCATTTTGAGGAAGCCCGTCATTGGAATATACAAGCCAAGTTCTATAATGTAAAATTCCCACTAGTATATGAAAGGGACAACATAGGAGACTCTCTATTATGAAGATCATGGTGCTACTTTGAAGCACAAGTGTGGTAAAAGGATAGTAACATTGTCCCTTCTATCTTTTTCTCTCATTTTTTTTATTTGGGCCTTTTTCTCTTTTTTATGGCCTCTTTTTTTTCGTCCGGAGTCTCATCCCGACTTCTGGGGGAATCCTAGTCTCCATCATCCTTTCCTCACTTGGGACAATGCTCTAATAATGATGATCATCACACTTTTATTTACTTAGAACTCAATACTTGGAACAAAATATGACTCTATATGAATGCCTCTGGCGGTGTACCGGGATATGCAATGAATCAAGAGTGACATGTATGGAAGAATTATAAAGGTGGCTTTGCCACAAATATGATGTCAACTACATGATCATGCAAAGCAATATGACAGTGATGGAACGTGTCATAATAAACGGAACGGTGATAAGTTGCATGGCAATATATCTCGGAATGGCTATGGAAATGCCATAATAGGTAGGTATGGTGGCTGTTTTGAGGAAGGTATATGGTGGGTGTATGATACCGGCAAAAGGTTCGCGGTATTAGAGAGGCTAGCAATGGTGGAAGGGTGAGAGTGCGTATAATCTATGGACTCAACATTAGTCATAAAGAACTCACATACTTATTGCAAAAATCTATTAGTTATCGAAACGAAGTACTACGCGGATGCTCCTAGGGGGATAGATTTTTAGGAAAAGACCATCGCTCGTCCTCGACCGCCACTCATAAGGAAGACTATCAATAAATAAATCATGCTCCGACTTCATCACATAACGGTTCACCATACGTGCATGCTACGGGAATCACATACTTTAGAACAAGTATTTCTCACATCAACTAGCATGACTGTAATATCACCATCTTCATATCTCAAAACAATCATCAAGTATCAAACTTCTCATAGTATTCAATGCACTTTATATGATAGTTTTTATTATACCACACTTGGATGTTCATCACATTAGGACTAATTTTATAGCCAAAGAAAACAACCATGCTGTTCTAAAAGACTCTCAAACTAATATAAGTGAAGCATGAGAGATCAATAATTTCTATAAAATAAAACCACCACCGTGCTCTAAAAAGATATAAGTGAAGCACATATAGTATTCTAATAAATTCCGATTCATGTGTGTCTCTCCCAAAAGGTGTGTACAGCAAGGATGATTGTGGTAAACTAAAAAGCAAAGAATCAAATCATATAAGACGCTCCAAGAAAAACACATATCATGTGGTGAATAAAAATATAGCCTCAAGTAAAGTTACCGATAGATGAAGACGAAAGAGGGGATGCCTTCCGGGGCATCCCCAAGCTTAGGCTTTTGGTTGGCCTTGAATTTTACCTTGGGGTGCCTTGGGCATCCCCAAGCCTAGGCTCTTTCCACTCGTTATTCCATAATCCATCAAATCTTTACCCAAAACTTGAAAACATCACAACACAAAACTCAATAGAAAATCTTATGAGCTCCGTTAGTATAAGAAAACAAATCACCACCATAAGGTACTATAATGAACTCATTATTTATTTATATTGGTGTTAAACCTACATTATTCCAACTTCTCTATGGTTCATACCCTCCGATACTGTAGCTACCAGACCTCAAACAGTCTGATCTCTGTGCATCAGTGTCATCCCTGGATCGGTAATGCTGACACGCACAGTACTTGAGGATTTATAACAGAGTAGCAATCACACACTTATTACATCGAATGTCTCAGAAGAGAGCTTATTACAATAAATATGGCTTAAGGCCATCTAAAATCGATAACAGCGGAAGACTTGGAAGATAAAGTGAGTCCATCAACTCCAACGACATCACTGAGTGAAAGACAACGACCTATGGCTCCTTACTCGTCGTCTGAAAAGTCTGCAACATGAACGTTGCAGCCCGAAACGGGTCAGCACATGGAATATGCTGGCAATGTAACACATAGAGTAATGAACAAAATGATTGCTATCACTACATGCATATTTTGCTGGTGGTAAGCTCTACGGTTACAGTTTTGCATAAAGCGAATTTTTTCCTACAACAAAGGAATAAATTTTATTTAACTATCATGGTGGTTGTTAAACATTGAGAAGCTTCCTCCAACTCAATCCCAATTAAGAATGATCATTAAACCCAATCAAATTATATTAAGGGTGATGAGATCAACATGATAATCCAAGAACTAGATACTCAAGATGTCCATAACCGGGGACACGGCTAACCATGATTAGTTTGTACACTCTGCAGAGGTTTGCGCACTTTTTCCCACAAGACTCGAATACATCCATGGTCGGAGATTCAAGACACGGTCTTTCTGAAGCATTAACTCTCTACTCTGGATAGATAGTACCACCTACAACCCACTACATCTGCTAGTCTACCACTTCAAGAGCTTCACGCGACTTACTCAACTATTGTAACGCCCGGAAAATTATGCTATAGTAAACCCCTATTAATGGTGCCATTTCATCATGTTACTGTTGCTAATCTTTGCTTGATCCAAATCACAATTCAAATTCAAATTCAAATTAAAGTCCAAAAATCAAATTTCTCAAACATGCAAACTAAAATGTTCAAAGTGTGGCAAATATTCCATAACCAATTATGGTGCTGACCCAACATTTTTGTAAAGGTATGTAAATGCTCTTTGGTGAATAAAACAATGACTAAAACAATAATTAAATTTCTTTAAATAATAAACAAATATAAAACTATTTTATTATTATTCCAAATTAATTATTGCAGTAGCCTAAGTGGTAATACTAATTTTGGGGCTAGGTTTATATTTTACAAGACTAAAAATAAATACATGAAAGGAAGCTTAATTGAAAACAAAAAAAATAAAAGGAGAAGCCCCCCACCCCCCACTGTTCCCCCTGGGCCTTGGCCCAACTGGCGATTGGCCAGCCCACCAGTGTCGTTTCCCCCGTCTCTGTTCACGGGGGCTCGTGGCTAGCACCGATGGCCGCCACGGCCATGGCAGACGCCGTGGCGGCCATCCACCGGAGCCGCCCCCCTACTTAAGCCGGCGCCTCTCCCCCGGACCGAACCCTAACGAGCCTCTCTCCACACTCACCATCCCCGCGCCTCTCCCCTCCCCTCCTCAGATCCGCCGCGATGCACTCGCCCGAGCGGGCTCGTCGTCGTTGCCTCGCCGTGCGCGTGGCGACCGGCCATCGTTGGTCGTTCTGCGATGTCCAGAAGCACGCAACCTTCGTCTTCCTCTTCCTCGCCATCGGATCGAAGCCCAAGAGCACCGCCAACACCGTCTTCTTCTTCCCCTTCGTCCGCTTCGGTCATCGACCCTCTCCGTCGACTCTGACTGCCCTCTGCGCTTCTAAGCCCTCAACGGGACTCCTTGTGCCTCCACGGTGAGCGCACCGTCCAGCCCCTCTGCCCTCTTACCTCCTCGTAAGCCATAGCCCACCTCGCCATCGCTGCTGGCCCTGGCCACAGTCGCTGCGGCCGCGTCCATCGACGTGTTCGCCCACAACCCCCTGCTACAGCCGGGCCGCGTCGTGGCAGCTCCAGCCGCCCGCCCGCGCCGCTGTCCCGCTGTGCCCTGCTCGATCTAATGCTACTGCCGGCCCCTGACGCCTGCAGCTGGCGCTGGGCGTCGTCATCGTGGACGCCCTTGACGTCGCCACCGTAGCCATAATCCCCGTAGCTCGCGTACGAACCCCACAGCGAACTCCTCATGCTCCCAGGAGTCGAATGCACGCACACGCGCGCCTCCCCAAGCCACATGGCCACGGATCCGTTGACGCCCGAACACAAAAGCCGCCGTCGTGGATGTCCTGCTCGACTCCGGCCGCCCCCGCTCGTTCCGGCGGGCTGCCCGGTCCCGCTCACTACCGCTGCTGCTGCCCTGCCTCCGCCGGCGTCCCGCGCTGCTTCCTCCCGACTAGCTGCTGCCGTCGCTACGTTCCATCGCTGCCGTCGCACCACTGTTCGGCGATGGCCGCCTCGCCTGCCCTGCTCACCCCCTTGCCGCTCCTCCTGCCGAAGGCCTCACCACGCCCCTGCTTTGCTTTGCGGTAACCTACGCCCGCTGCTGTTGCCGTCTGCTGCTGCTTGCTACCACGGCTCTACAGATGCATCCTACTGCTGGTCGCTGACGCTGATGCTAGCTATTGCCGCTGCTATTTTTCTGCTAGTTGTTGGTGCCCGTAGTTGCCTTGCTATTACTAATTACAGTAGCTATGTCTAGCTTTATGAATTTTACATTGACTAACCCCCTCGACTGCCCCTAAACTGTGGTTAAACAAGTCTTAACAGGGCTAAAAAAATTATGGGAAGGTAGTACGCTTGACAATGCTCAAATGTGTGCATTGGACCAAATCCATTTGCTGCATGTATTAATTCCTACAAAAACCACAAATTGATATCTTCTGCTAACAGAGAACAGTTTTAACCTCTCCTTGTGCTGTGTGTGGTGTGTGTGGCCGTCTTGGCCACGGCCCACTTCCGTGCGTGGCCGGCCTTTGTGTTAATTAGGACTAATTTAGTTTAGGAGTATTTTAGTACTAGTTTAGTCTTTAGAGCAAATGACATGTGGCCCCATTTGACCCATTTGACCAGTCAATAGTTGACTGGTCAACTGCTGACTGGACACCCCTGGACCCCACCAGTCAGCCTATGTGGCTAGCACATGGCTGGGTACACTTGGTATTTTCTATTTATTTGTGAATTAAAATAAATGTTGAAATCATTTAAAACTTGATAAAATCATAGAAAATAAATCGTAGCTCGGATGACAAAGTTTTCTACATGAAAGTTGCTCAGAATTTTGAGACGAATCTGGTTACGCCCTCCGTTCGTCTGTCACACGTCCCTAGCATAGCAAACGTTGAAATTTTCCCTTCGGCTCATCTATCTGACAGACGACCGGAACCGGGAAAACTTTCCGGGTGTCTCCCCCTTCGCCAGTATCGCCTAGCGCTGCGTTAGAACACCTCTAGCTTCGCTTTTTGTCATGTTATGCATATGTTTGCGTGTATTTACTGTTTCTTCCCCCTCTTCTCTCCGGTAGACCCTGAGACCGCTGCTGATGCCACTGTGATCGACCACGTCGACGACGGCCCTCCTTCTTGTCTGAGCAACCAGGCAAGCACCTCTTTGATCATCCCGATATCGCCCATTTCATTCTCTCATGCTTGCATTAGATTTTGCTACTGTTATTGATTGCTCCTATTCTGATGCATAGCCTGCTTTTGTAACCTACTTATTGTTACCTACCTGCTTATCCTAAACTTCTTAGTATAGGTCGGTTAGTGATCCATCAGTGACCCCCACCTTGTCCTTGTTGCCCCAGCTTCATCATCGACGACTCAATCAACGTGATCGACGACCAGAGCCCAACACCGCACATCACATCACGCCCCTTTTGTTTCTCGACTCTGCAGAGCTACTATTGAGTGCCGAGGGTGATCCCTCATAACGCACTCCTGATGATAATTCTGTAGTGTAGCTATTCGGTCGTGGTCATCGAGGGTGATTTCCTCTTTCACCATTCCCGATACGGCTCTGTCGTTCAACACCTCAAGTATGAACCTCGAGGATGGTCCCTCTTACGTTCACCTTGATGATTACATTGAGTGGAATCCTCCGGGGGTGATTCCTCGGGATTTCCCCTTGATGTTTGGACACACGGTTACCTTGACATTACTTGAGACCTTTGGGAAAGTCGGGCGGGCCCGGAGAGCACTCGCAAGATGGTTATGAGGCACGGAGGGAAGTCAGGCAGCCCTCGAGTGGGCTGGGCATGCCCTTGCCGTATTTCCATGAGACAGGGCAACGGGGTCAAATTATCGTGAGTCTCTACTCGTCTCCGCGAGCCCCCAATGCACTAACAGGTTTGGGTATTTGTTCAGGGTTGGCCTTTGGCCTTTACGCACCAACCACCACGCGAGAATAGATATTGGCCTCGACGTCGTGGTATCAGCCGAAGCTTTGTCAGACATCTAGTTCAGCAGTGCGGCACGGCTGGGCCGGCACCATCCTGTAGTGGTGGAGCCTGGTCCGCCCTGCTCACAATGACCCGGAGTGCAACGGGCGATGGGCCCACACCCCAGAGTGCTTAGGAGGTAGACTGGCGGGGACCTCTCTGCTCAGCCTAGGTCGGGCTGCGACGTGTTGATCTTCCGAGGCCGGGCATTGACCCTAGAAAGGTGTGTCCAGCCAGAGTGATCGAGCGTGTTGGAAAACGTGGTGCACCCCTGCAGGGAAGATCTTTATTCGAATACCGTGTCCGCGTTAATGGACGTTCAGACTTATATCTTGATCTAATACAACTAGAAATGGATACTTAAGTTATGTGGCTCTGGGATTGCTTTCTCACAGGGAGTCGAGGAAGGATCTCTGGGCATTAATGTTACAACATGTTTGTTAATATGAAATGCTATTCTTTACTCTTCTACATGCTGCAAGATGTTCGGAGCTGCTTGAAGATGCAAGTCTTTGTTAGGCTAGGCCTTCCACCTCTATTCTGGCGTTCTGCAGTTCAGTCCACAGATACAACCCTTCCATTTGATACCAATGCATACTTAGTATAGATCTGATGCTTGCGAGTACTTTGGATGAGTACTCATGGTTGCTTTGCTACCCCCTTTTCCCCTTTCTTCCTTTCTTTCCAGTTGATGCAACCAGATGGTGGATCCCTGGAGCCAGATGCCACAGCCGACGGATACTACTACGTGGAGACCGCCGAAGACCAGGAGTAGTTAGGAGGTCCCAGGCAGGAGGCCTTGCCTCTTCGATCGTGTTGCTTTTGTGCTAGCCTTCTTAAGGCATCCTTGTTTAACTTATGTCTATACTCAAATATTGTTGCTTCCGCTGACTCTTGTGTATAGAGCTTGTATTCGAGCCCTCGAGGCCCCTGGCTTGTAATATAAAGCTTGTATTATTTTGATTTTGTGTCTAGAGTTGTGTTGTGATATCTTCCCGTAAGTCCCTGATCTTGATCGTACACATTTGCGTGTATGATTAGTGTACGGTCGAATCGGGGGCGTCACAAGTTGGTATCAGAGCCGACTGCCTGTAGGATCCCCCTGTCCAACTCCTTGGCCGAAGTTGAGTCTAGTCTTGAAAAATTGTTTTACTAACATGGTTGTGTGGCTTACGGGCCCATGTTGCCAATTGGGTGGTATTAGGATCTTTTATTCCTCGTCCATACTCTGGGAATCGGATCTCTCTTCTATTCGTGTTAAATGGTTTTGCAAACTATAACTCTAGGTTCTCGTAAATACTTCTCCCGGAGAGCCCCTTCATTCCAGATGATGGCCCGCTTCATCAGAAGATTCTGAAGATACTCTCCGATGTTTTCCTCGAGACCCTTGTACACTTGGCCGTTGCAATCCTTACCACCGATAAATCCTTATGAGTAACTACCTACATTGTCGTTCATACCTTCATCCCCAGTTGCTCTTGTTATTACAAGATGCCCTGAAAAACTATTTGATCTTCCGAAAATGCTCAGTAGCCTATTACTCTTGTTCCTCCTTATCTGCTTGCATTATGGTTACTTCCATATGTCTAACAATACTCATTAGCATCCTTTGTCATCGTAATTTCGAGCATTTGATTTGACAAGTTCGTGAATGCTCGCGATCATCGGTTCTAGTTACAATTCTTCCCTTGGCTCAGACGTCACTCCGGACATGAGCTGGTGTTCGACAAATCAAACCTTGTTTGATTGCCGATCTATGTCTATCGAACTTACTTGTCTTTGATCATAGCCTATACTTATGATTCCCCGATTTGGAAACCATAATTCCTTTGTGTTTGAGCTATGAATTTGTCAGTTGTTTCTATAACCTGACCTCCTTGCATTCTTTCTTCTTTTGGTTGAGTATCGATACTCACATCAGATCCATTTTGGGCCTCCAGGTCCTTTGTTGGGTTATATCCGACAGCGTCCTTCTTTTTCAGTAACTTTGTGAGCTTTTCCTTGGATACATAATGCCTTTGGTAAATTGTATCCCCTGCTTTTGTCAACAATGCTCTGCTTTCGAGCTTGAGTTACTTATTCCTAAAGTTGTGGTATATGTTCCTAAGATGTCCCTATGGATTGAACCTACGCCTTCCCTAATTTGTGTGAACCCGAAGATTATGCGAGTTATATCTACTGGCATTTCTTCGGATAAATTTTCAATTATACAACTTCATTGAAAACGAGAAGTAACTGGAAAGTTGTGCATTAGAGAAGTGGGAGTCGACCTTGAACCTTGAGTTCATGCCCATGGACCCGATGTGGAACTTATCGTGGAAGCTTCTTGTTATAATGATAATCCCTTGTGATAAGTTCATCTTGTATCTATATTTGGTCCTTTGCAACCGTGGTTTCGACCATATTGTTCTTCTTGGATCCCATTTCTCGGACAAGTTAAAGTACTTGTCTTCTTCAGATCTTTTCACCTGTCCAACCTCTACTTTGATCTACCACTGAGTATTACCCTATGGTATCTCGAGAATATCACAGAACTACATAACTTTTTATGAGTTCTTCATCAACTATTATTTCTCGCCGATTCCAATTTTTCTACAGGTTCTGGGTTGTTAGACACTTGAGAATATTGATAACTGATTTGAGTCTACGCTTTCCTTTCCATTGTTTTGTTTAATCTTTCTTTTAACCTAACATATCCGAGCAGTGATAATTCCCTTCTTACGTAAACACCTTGGTGTACGTTCTCTATCAGTAAGACCTTGTTACTATTGTTGATGACATTCTGGTAGCCGCCGATGGACGAGAACTTTGTCTATTGGTCTGCCTCGTCTTAACGAGCAGGAAAATGGTTCTCTTCGTCCCTCTCCCTTGGTACCAACATGTTGCCTACATAACTGACAGGCTATTCTTTGACCTACCTTGCTATCATAACCGTGCATATGTTAGCATCCTTCCTACCTTTAAGCCACATGGTGGGCCCATAACCCACAGTTTCACAGGATCGAAACCTGACTCTCCTGTACATCTCTGTCTTCCAAAATTGTTCCTCACGCTTGGCTTCGTATGTAATTCACGAGCCACCTTCTTGTGATTTGTTCTGCTATTAGATGCAATACTTATTTTCGATGCACTGAACCCCTTTCACACTCTGTTTCTGACATCGAACGATTGTCCATCCACTTGAAGCTTCTTATTTCTCCTCCTTACCTTGCTCTCGATGACTTTCTTGAAATTCAACTCGAGAGATGCCTCTATGCCACGTCGCGAGATTGCCCCCAGGTACCTATCTTATGTTGAGAGATACATCTCCGTCGTATCTACTTTTCCAAACACTTTTGCCCTTGTTTTGGACTCTAACTTGTATGATTTGAATGGAACTAACCCAGACTGACGCGGTTTTCAACAGAATTGCCATGATGTTGTTTTATGTGCAAAAAACAAAAGTTCTCGGAATGACCTGAAACTCCACGTAATATCTTAGAAAAAATAATAAAAAATCCTCGGCAAAGATGAAGACCAGGGGACCCACACCCTGTCCACGAGGGTGGGGGTGCGCCCCCCCTCCTGGGTGCGCCTCCTACCTCATGGGCCCCCTGGACACATTCCGACGCCAACTCCAACTCTATTTATTGGCTTTGGGAGAGAAAAAAATCAGAGAAGAAATCATCGCGTTTTACGATACGGAGCCGTCGCCAAGCCCTAATCTCTCTCGGGAGGGCTGATCCGGAGTCCGTTCGGGGCTCCGGAGAGGGGGATTCGTCGCCGTCGTCATCATCAACCATCCTCCATCACCAATTTCATGATGCTCACTACCGTGCGTGAGTAATTCCATCGTAGGCTTGCTGGACGGTGATGGGTTGGATGAGATTTATCATGTGATCGAGTTAGTTTTGTTAGGGTTTGATCCCTAGTATCCACTATGTTCTGAGATTGATGTTGCTATGACTTTGCTATGCTTAATGCTTGTCACTAGGGTCCGAGTGCCATGATTTCAGATCTGAACATATTATGTTTTCATGAATACATGTGAGTTCTTGATCCTATCTTGCAAGTCTATAGTCACCTACTATGTGTTATGATCCGGCAACCCTGAAGTGACAATAATCGGGACCACTCCCGGTGATCACCATAGTTTGAGGAGTTCATGTATTCACTATGTGCTAATGCTTTGTTCCGGTTCTCTATTAAAAGGAGGCCTTAATATCCCTTAGTTTTCATTAGGACCGCGCTGCCACGGGAGGGTTGGACAAAAGATGTCATGCAAGTTCTTTTCCATAAGCACGTATGACTATATTCGGAATACATGCCTACATTACATTGATGAATTGGAGCTAGTTCTGTGTCACCCTATGTTATGACTGTTACATGATGAACCGCATCCAGCATAATTATCCATCACGATCCGGTGCCTCTGAGCTTTCCATATCTGGTTCTCGCTTATTTACTTTTCCGTTGCTACTGTTACAATCACTACAAAATACCAAAAACATTACTTTTGTTGTCTTTACTTTTGTTACCGTTACCACCACTATCATATTACTTTGCTACTAAACACTTTGCTGAAGATACTAAGTTTCCAGGTGTGATTGAATTGACAACTCAGCTGCTAATACTTGAGAATATTCTTTGGCTCCCCTTGTGTCGAATCAATAAATTTGGGTTGAATACTCTACCCTCGAAAACTGTTGCGATCCCCTATACTTGTGGGTTATCAAGACCTTTTAAAGCGCCGTTGCTTGGAGCATAGCTCTATTCTTTGAGTCACCAGGATTTATATCTGCTGGACACTATGAAGAACTTGAAAGACGCTAAGACAACAATTTATCCCTCAACTACGAGGGAGGTAAGGAACTGCCATCTTGCTCGCACTTGATTCACCTTCATTATGAGTAAGCTAGCGACACCTAAACCTGCTTCGCTATTAGTTCGATATGTCGCATGTTATTGATGATGCCACTTCTGCTATGCATGATACTTATGATGAAACTACTTCTATGCTTGATACTACTGTGCCCCTTGGTGAATTTCTAGATGAACAAATTGCTAGGGTTCGAGAAAAAGAAATTATTGAATCTGAATACGATGATGAAAGTGATGATAAAAATATGCCTGTTATTCCTGAGGGTTATGTTTTTGATAGGGAATCTTCTGCAGCTATTTTTGCTTGTAAAGATAGATATGAACTTAAGAGGCTGCTAGTTAAATGGAATAAAGAATCTCTTAGAGACAGAATGAAACCTGACCCTGCTTTTGCTACTTCACCTATTTGTGTTCCCGATAAGGATTATGAATTTTCTGTTGATCCAGATATAATTACTTTGGTCGAATCTTATCCTTTTTATGGCTATGAATCTGAAACTGTTGTGGCACATCTTACTAAGTTAAATGATATAGCCGCCCTGTTTACTAATGATGAGAGATCGCGCTACTTTTATATACTCAAAATATTTCCGTTCTCATTAAAGGGTGATGCTAAGATATGGTTTAATTCTCTTGATCCTGGTTGTGTGCGTAGTCCCCAGGATATGATTTATTACTTCTTTGCTAATTATTTCCCTGCTCATAAGAAACAAGCTGCTTTGAGGGAAATATACAACTTCGTGCAAAATAAAGAAGAGAGTCTCCCACAAGCTCGGGGGAGGCTTCTCAAGTTGCTTAATGCTTTGCCTGATCATCCTCTTAAGAAACCTAAAATACTTGATATCTTTTATAATAGACTAACCGATGCTTCGGAGATTACGGATAGTTGTGTTGGTTCTCTTTTAGGAAAAAACACTGGATGAAGCTGAAATTCTATTGAATAATATGTTGACAAATGAAAATAATTGGGCACCTCCTGAGCCACCTCCTGAGCCAGCTCCTGAGCCCATTACTGAGCCTATTCCTAAACCAACTCTGAAGAAGAGAGGTGTTCTATTTCTCAGTCCCGAAGATATGCAAGAGGCAAAGAAATCTATGAAAGAAAAAGGTATTAAAACTGAAGATATTAAGAATTTACCTCCTATTGAAGAAATACATGGTCTTAATTTACTGCCTGTTGAAGAAGTATATGATCTCAATTCTTTATTCACTGAAGAAACTCCTGATCCCGATATCCCGACACAAGTAGTAAAGGTAAATTCTCTCTACAGGTATGATAAAGCTGAAGTCCCTCCTACTAAAATGGCTAGTCAGTGCTTGGATGAGTTTGATAACTTTATGTTTAAGCAAGACGACTTCAATGCTTATTTTGGTAGACAATTAAAACAAGATGCTTATATGATTAAACGCTTGGGTGATTATATGGCTAATATTAGAGGTGAACTTAAACTTGTTAGCAAACATGCTTCTATGGTTACCACTCAACTAGAACAAGTACTTAAAGCTCAGAAAGAAGTGCTTGATGAACTGAATAGTAAGAAAAATTATTATGCTGTTAGAGTGGCTACTAGAACTGGTAGAATGACTCAGGTACCTTTGTATCCTGAAGGCCACCCTAAGAGAATCGAGCAAGATTCTCAGAGAAATAATATTGATGCACCTAGTTCTTCTAAAAGGAAGAAAAAGAAAAATGATAGGACTTTGCAAACCTCTAGTGAACCTATTGCTGAACCACCTGAGAATCCAAATGATATCTCTATGTATGATGCTGAAACACAATCTGGTAATGAACATAAATCTAGTGAAAATGTTAATGATGATGTTCATGATGATGCTCAACCTAGTAATGATAATGATGTAGAAGTTGAACCTGCTGTTGATCTTGATAACCCACAATCAAAGAATCAACGTTATGATAAAAGAGACTTCGTTGCTAGGAAACATGGTAAAGAAAGGGAACCATGGGTTCAGAAACCCATGCCTTTTCCTCCGAAACCATCCAAGAAAAAGGATGATGAGGATTTTGAGCGCTTTGCTGAAATGATTAGACCTATCTTTTTGCGTATGCGATTGAATGATATGCTCAAAATGAATCCTTATGCCAAATATCTGAAAGAAATTGTTACCAATAAAAGAAAGATACCGGAAGCTAAAATCTCCACCATGCTTTCTAATTCTACTTTTAAGGGTGGAATACCAAAGAAACTTGGAGATCCAGGAGTACCTACTATACCATGCTCCATTAAAAGAAATTATGTTAAAACTGCTTTATGTGATCTTGGAGCGGTGTTAGTGTTATGCCTCTCTTTATATCATAGACTTGACTTGAATAAGTTGACACCTACTGAAATATCTTTGCAAATGGCTGATAAATCAACTGCTATACACTGTCGGTATTTGTGAGGATGTGCTGTTGTGGTTGCAAACGTTACTATTTTAACGGACTTTGTTATTCTTGATATTCACGAGGGCGATAGTATGTCTATTATTCTTGGAAGACCTTTCCTTAATACTGCAGGGGCTGTTATTGATTGCAACAAAGGCAATGTCACTTTTCATGTTAATGGTAATGAGCACACGGTACACTTTCCGAGGAAACAACCTCAAGTTTATAGTATCAACTCTATTGGAAAAATTCCATCGATTATATTTGGAGGTTTTGAATTTCCTCTCTCTACTGTCAAGAAGAAATATGATATACTTATTATTGGGGACATCCATATCCCCATTGAGGTAACATAGTGTTATTCGAAATTTCTCCGGTTCCATGTTAGTCAGAATGAGTTTGTTAACAAGACCTGATCAACCTTGTTAGTGGATTCCTTTTGATGAGCATGAGATGGATCAAACTAGAAGCACAACCTTCTGTACCCTCTTTATATTTTCTATTATTTAGTAGAAATAAAGTAAAATAGTATTTTTCTGTCTGTCTCCTGACTTATCCGTGCAATATAAAAATATCCCAAAAATAAAAGTCCTCAGAATGCCGTGTCAATTTAATATGATTTTTTCGAGAATATTTGAGGATTTATAGTGCAAAAATCACCGCGGGGGGAGCTGCCACCTGGCCACGAGGGTGGAGGGCACGCCCTACCCCCTGGGCGCGCCCCCTGCCTCGTGGGCCCATGGTGGCCCTCCTCCACTTATCCCTGCACCCATCTTCTTCCTCTGCCTCACACAAACCCGAAAAACCAACTCAAGCACGAGTTCCAGCTACTTTTGCTGTGATTTTCGATCTCCTTGCTCAAAGCACCTCGCGTAAAACTGCTTGGGGAGATTGTTCCTTGGTATGTGACTCCTCCATTGGTCCAATTAGTTTTTGTTCTAGTGCTTTATTCTTTGAAAATTTGTGCTGCATAGGTGACCATGTTCTTGAGCTTGCATGTCAATTTTATACGGTTCCAAGTAGTTCTAATGCTTGATATAGGCTCTAGGCACTTGTAGGAGTAGTTGCTATCAACTTTATTGAAGTTGGTTCACTTTTGTTTGAAGTTACTAAAAATTTCAGAAATTTTTCAGAGGAAACAATATGTTTAGGAAGATGTTCCAAGGTGGTTCTTCAAGGAAGCAAGGTCCCAGGCTTGCAATGCGTGATGCTGACGAGGAACCACCAAGAGACGCTCTTGTGAGGCCCTGTGAATGGCCTTCGGAAAATTTTATGGATCAAGCGGGAATCAAAGAAGAATTTAGCGCATATTTGCGTAATGCCGGTCTTGTGGACTTTGAAGCTGACAAATGCCCCCAGTATCATGATCTCACAAGTTCATTTGTGAGGAGACAAAAGGAAGATATGTTATTACCAGAGAGGAGGTAGATGAGTATGAGAGAAGAGCGGAGGCGGCTCGACGCCACGCTGCAGCTCAGGAGGCGATAGCCGCTGCATCGCAGTACGACCCCAGCTACACCTACGGGTATCCGCCAGGCTATCCCTAGCAATAGACCAACTTAGGCCAAAAGCCTAAGCTTGGGGAGGTACGTATTTCCCACCGACATTACATTTATGTTCACACACACTCATTGCTAGATGTCGGTGCTCATACTCTTTCACTGTAATATCCATGCTAGTTTATTTTCTTTTTCCTGCTTTCTTCTTGTGTGTTTAATAAACCTTAAGAAAAAAATTAGTGGTAGTTTATTTCTTTGCTGTAGTAATTAAAAAGAAAACCCAAAAATATTTCTTGTTCTTCTTTTGCTTGTTGGGAGCTTTCCCGTGTAAATAGTTTTATTTCTTTTCTTTTCTTTGGGGGTCGATAGGAGAAGGCCATGATTAAATTGTTGAAGTGGCTCTTATATGCATCATTGTTGATTTAACCAAGAGCCCATATTACCTTGTCTTCACCTTTTTATTGAATGCTCGCAGATTCCAGCTTAGTCCAATGCACGTGCACTCTTATTATTATTCACATCGTTCGGTCATGCAAGTGAAAGGCAATTATGATGATATATGATGGACTGACTGAGATGGGAAAAGCTGGTATGAACTCGACCTCTTTTGTTTTTGTAAATATGATGAGTTCATCATTCTTGATTCAGCTTATTATGAATAAACATGTTTGCAATGACAATTAGAGATCATAGTTGCTTGTGCCATGCTTGATTAGCTATGAGTTATAATGGTTTACCTTGTGTGCCAACATGCTATTAAAATAGTTGTCATGTGGTATGATGGGTTGGTATCCTCCTTTGAATGATTTAAGTGACTTGACTTGGCACATGTTCACGCATGTAGTTGAAACAAATCAACATAGCCTTCACGATATTTATGTTCATGGTGGATTATATCCTACTCATGCTTGTATTCAATGTTTATTAATTTTAATGCATGTTCATGACTGTTGTCGCTCTCTAGTTGGTAGCTTCCCAGTCTTTTGCTAGCCTTCACTTGTACTAAGCGGGAATACTGCTTGTGCATCCAATCCTTTAAACCCCAAAGTTATTCCATATGAGTCCACCATACCTTCCTATATGCGGTATCTACCTGCCATTCCAAGTAAATTTGTATGTGCCAAACTCTAAACCTTCAAATGAACATTCTGTTTTGCATGCTCGAATAGCTCATATATCAACTAGGGCTGCCCTTATCTTCCGTGTTAGGCGGGTTATTCTCAAGAGAAGTGAACTCCGCTCCTCACTCACGAGAAAATGGCTGGTCACCGGGATGCCCAGTCCCATGCTTTATGCAAACTAAATCAGAATAATTGGAAACAAAACTCCCCCTGGGACCCGTTGAATGTTGGAGGCACTCGTTGTTTCGAGCAAGGCATGGATTGATGCTTGTGGAGGAGGGGGAGTATAAACTTTACCATTCTGTTTGGGAACCGCCTATAATTTGTTTAGCATGGAAGATATCGTCATCTCTTAGTTGTTATGTTGATAATGAAAGTATGCCGCTCAAAATATAAATTATCTCCATATCAAAACCGAGCTGTGGCACCTCTACAAATCCCTGCTTCCCTCTGCGAAGGGCCTATCTATTTACTTTTATGTTGAGTCATCACCATCTTATTAAAAGCACTAGCTGGAGAGCACAACTGTCATTTGTATTCATTATTGTTAATTTATATCGGGTATGACTATGATTGGATCTCTTTTACCATGAATTACAATGTCAAGTCAGTCCTTGATCTTTAAAGGTGCTCTGCATTTATGTTTCGCGGTCTCAGAAAGGGCTAGTGAGATACCATCCTGCTATATCATATTATGATTGTTTTGAGAAAGTGTTGTCATCCGAGATTTATTATTATGGCTTGTTAGCTGATTATGTTATTGATATGAGTAAACATGAAACCTGAGAATTATTGCAAATGTGGTTAGTTATAATCTTTGCTGAAAACCTGAACGCTGGCTTGACATAGGTACAACAACAAGAGCAAACAGAGTTTGTAAAAGTTTTTCTTTTTCTCTTTCAGTTTGTCAACTGAATTTCTTGAGGACAAGCAAGGGTTTAAGCTTGGGGGAGTTGATACGTCTCTGTCGTATCTACTTTTCCAAACACTTTTGCCCTTGTTTTGGACTCTAAATTGTATTATTTGAATGGAACTAACCCGATGGCGCTTTTTTAGCGAATTGCCATGATGTTCTTTTATGTGCGAGAAAACAAAAGTTCTCGGAATGACCGAAACTCCACGGAATATCTTAGAATAAATAATAAAAATCCTCGCCAAAGATGAAGACCAGGGGCCCACACCTGTCCACGAGGTGGGGTGCCCCCCCCTCTGGCGCGCCCCTACCTCGTGGGCCCCTGGACATCTTCCGACGCCAACTCCAACTCTATTTATTGGCTTTCGGGGAGAAAAAAATCAGAAAAGAAATCATCGCGTTTTATGATATGGAGTCGCCGCCAAGCCCTAATCTCTCTCGGGAGGGCTGATCTGGAGTCCGTTCGGGGCTCCGGAGAGGGGGATTCGTCGCCGTCGTCATCATCAACCATCCTCCATCACCAATTTCATGATGCTCACCGCCGTCCGTGAGTAATTCCATCGTAGGCTTGCTGGACGGTGATGGGTTGGATGAGATTTATCATGTAATCGAGTTAGTTTTGTTAGGGTTTGGTCCCTAGTATCCACTATGTTCTGAGATTGATGTTGCTATGACTTTGCTATGCTTAATGCTTGTCACTAGGGCCCGAGTGCCATGATTTAAGATATGAACCTATTATGTTTTCATGAATATATGTGAGTTCTGGATCCTATCTTGCAAGTCTATAGTCACCTACCCGGCAACCCCGAAGTGACAATAATCGGGACCACTCCCGGTGATGACCATAGTTTGAGGAGTTCACTTTTTTTAAAAATAATACCGCGCAGAAAAGTAAAGAAAAGAAATACTAAACGGACTCCAAAAATCCTAAAATAAATTTTCCCGGTCCTCTAAAAATATAGCGGACTAGGTGAACATTTATTTGGGCCTATAATGCAATTTTGAAAAACGCATATTTTCCTAATTCAAATAAAATAGCGATAAAACTCTTATTTGATTTTAATATTAAATATCCAATATTTCTTTATTTTGAGGAAGTCATTTTATCCCCTCTCTTTTATTTTCATAAGATAAATTTTCTAAGAGAAAATAATTAAAATCAAACGATCCTCTTTTCAAAATTTGAGAAAACTCAAATATGAAAATTACAAAATCCCCAACTCTCTCCGCGGGTCCTTGAGTTGCGTAGAATTTCTAGGATCAAGCCAAAATGCAATAAAAATATGATATGCAAATATAATCTAATGTATAACATTCCAAATGAAAAATTTGGGATGTTACATTTACTAACCATAGATTCATCAAAATAAGCAAACAACGGATGAAAAACAGAATCTGTCAAAAACAGAACAGTCTTTAGTAATCTGGATCAAACGTAAACTTCTGGAACTCCAAAATTCTGAAATAAATTGGTGCACGTGAAGAAGTTTTCTATTAATCATCTGCAAAAAGTATCAACCTAATATCACTCTCCATTAAAAAATGGCAGATAATCTCGTGAGCTCTAAATTTTATGTTTTTTTACAGCAAGATCATAAAGACATCACCCAAGTCTTCCCAAAGGTTCTACTTGGCACAAACACTAATTCAAAACATAAGACCACATATAAACAGAAGCTAGATGAATTATTTATTACTAAACATAACCAAAAAGCAAGAAACAAAAAAAATTGGGTTGCTCCCAACAAGCGCTATCGTTTAACGCCCCTAGCTAGGCATAAAGGCAAGGATAGATCTAGGTATTATCATCTTTGGTATGCAATCCGTAAGTGGCTCTCATAATAGATTCATAAGGTAATTTCATTTTCTTTCTAGGAAAGTGTTCCATGCCTTTCCTTAACGGAAATTGGAATCTAATATTTCCTTCTTTCATATCAATAATTGCACCAATCGTTATAAGGAAAGGTCTACCAAGAAGAGTAGGACATGTAGGATTGCAATCTATGTCAAGATCAATGAAATATACATGCACATAATTCCTATTGGAAACAATAAGAACATCATTAATCCTTCCCATAGGTTTCTTAATGGTGGAATCTGCAAGATGCAAGTTTAAGGAACAATCATCAAATTCACGGAAACCTAACACATCACACAAAGTTTTTGGAATCGTGGAAACACTAGTGCCCAAATCACATAAAGCATAGCATTCATGATCTTTAATATTAATTTTAATAGTAGGTTCCCACTCATCATAAAGTTTCCTAGGGATAGAAACTTCTAATTCAAGCTTTTCTTCATAAGATCGCATTAAAGCATCAACGATATGTTTGGTAAAAGCTTTATTTTGACTATAAGCATGAGTAGAATTTAACATGGATTGCAACAAAGAAATACAATCTATTAAAGAACAATTATCATAATTAAATTCCTTGAAATCCAAAATAGTGGGTTCATTGCTATGTAAATTTTTGACCTCTTCAATCCCACTTTTACCAATTTTTGCATCAAGATCTAAAAACTCCGAATCATTGGGACGCCTTTTAACTAAAGTTGACTCATATCCAGTCCCATAATTATCAAGATTCATATTGCAAAACAAAGATTCAATAGGAGACACATCAATCACTTTTAAATCTTCATCCCTACTATCATGAAAACTAGAAGAACACGCTTTTACAAAGCAATCTTTCTTAGCACGCATCCAAGCGGTTCTTTCCTTGCACTCATCAATAGAAATTCTCATAGATTTGAGAGACTCATTGATATCATGCTTAGGTGGAGTAGATCGAAGTTTCAAAGAATCAACATCAAGAGAAATTCTATCCACGTTCCCAGCCAACTCATCTATCTTAGGCAATTTTTCTTCAAGTAAAGCATTAAAATTCTTTGGAGAAATCGTAAATTCTTTAACACTAGTCTCAAAATCAGAGGGAATCTTATCAAAATTTCCATAAGAGTTGTTGTTGGAATTACCATAATTATTAGAGGAATTACTAGGATACGACCTAGGACTAAAGTTTCCTCTATACGCGTTGTTACCAAAATTGTTCCTACCAACAAAATTCACATCCATAGATTCATTATTATTATCAATCAAATTAGACAAAGGCATACCATTAGGATCAGAAGAAACACTCTTATTAGCAAACAACTTCATAAGTTCATCCATCTTTCCACTCAAAACATTAATCTCTTCTATCGCATGAACCTTTTTACTAGTAGATCTTTCGGTGTGCCATTGAGAATAATTAACCATAATAGCATCTAGGAGCTTAGTAGCTTCTCCTAAAGTGATTTCCATAAAACTGCCTCCCGCGGCCGAATCTAAAAGATTTCTAGAAGCAAAATTCAATCCGGCATAATTTTTTTGTATAATCATCCATAAATTCAAATCATGTGTAGGGCAATTATGTATCATTAATTTCATCCTCTCCCAAGCTTGTGCAACATGCTGATGATCAAGTTGCTTAAAATTCATAATATCATTTCTAAGAGAGATGATCTTAGCGGGAGGAAAATACTTAGAGATAAAAGCATCTTTGCACTTATACCATGAATCAATACTATTTTCAGGCAAAGACGAAAACCAAGTTTTAGCATGATCTCTAAGCAAAAAAGGAAATAGCTTCAATTTAACAATATCATTATCCACGTCTTTCTTATTTTGCATATCACACAAATCAACAAAGTTGTTTAGATGGGTAGCGGCATCTTCACTAGGAAGGCCAGAAAATTGATCTTTCATGACAAGAATCAGCAAAGCAGCATTAATTTCAAAAGATTCAACATCGTTAATAGGAGCAATCGGAGTGCTAAGAAAACATTGTTGTTGGTATTGGAAAAGACACGCAATTTAGTATTGTCTTGAGCCATCGTGACAAACAATCCAGCACACAAGCACACAAGAAGCAAGCAAAAAGAGAAGAACAGAAAAAGAGGGTGAAGAAAACGGCAAAGGTAAAGTGGGGGAGAGGAAAACGAGAGACAAATGGCAAATAATGCAATGCGAGGGACAAGAGTTGTGATGGGTACTTGGTATGTCTTGACTTGACTTGACTTGGCGTAGATCTCCCCGGCAACGGCGCCAGAAATCGCACGTTGGCGGGAGATCGAATCTTGACTTGACTTGGTGTAAGCCTCCCCGGCAATGGCGCCAGAAATCCTTCTTGCTACCTCTTGAGCACTGCGTTGGTTTTCCCTTGAATAGGAAAGGGTGATGCGGCAAACTAGCGTAAGTATTTCCCTCATTTTTTGAGAACCAAGGTATCAATCCAGTAGGAACCTACACGCAAGTCGCCTGGTACCTACATAAACAAATAAGAACCTTGCAACCAACGCGATAAAGGGGTTGTTAATCCCTTGACGGCCACTTGCAAAAGTGAGATCTGATGGTGATAATAAGATAAATATTTTTGGTATTTTTTATGATATAGATTGAAAGTACAGATTGCAAAGTAAAATAGATTGGAAACTTATATGATGGAAAATATACCCGGGGGCCATAGGTTTCACTAGTGGCTTCTCTCAAGATAGCATAAGTATTACGGTGGGTGAATAGATTATTGTCGAGCAATTGATAGAAAAGTGTATAATTATGAGAATATCTAGGCATGATCATGTATATAGGCATCACGTCCGCGACAAGTAGACCGAAACGATTCTGCATCTACTACTATTACTCCACACATCGACCGCTATCCAGCATGCATCTAGAGTATTAAGTTCATAAGAACAGAGTAATGCATTAGGCAAGATGACATGATGTAGAGGGATAAACTCAAGAAAGATGATATAAACCCCATCTTTTTATCCTCGGTGGCAAGGACACCGCAAGATTGAACCCAGAGCTAAGCACTTCTCCCATTGCAAGAAAGATCAATCTAGTAGGCCAAACAAAACTGATAATTCCAAGAGACTTGAAAACATAACAAATCATACATAAAAAAATTCGGAGGAGATTCAAATATTGTTCATAGATAATCTTGATCATAAACCCACAATTCATCGGATCTCGACAAACACACCGCAAAAAGAATTACATTGAATAGATCTCCAAGAAGATCGAGGAGAACTTTCTATTGAGATTCAAAGAGAGAGAAGAAGCCATCTAGCTAATAACTATGGACCCGAAGGTCTGTGGTAAACTACTCACACATCATCGGAGAGGCTATGGTATTGATGTAGAAGCCCTCCGTGATCGATTCCCCCTCCGGCGGAGCGCCGGAAAAGGCCCCAAGATGGGATCTCAAGGGCACAGAAGGTTGCGGCGGTGGAAATAGGTTTTCGTGGTGCTCCTGGATGTTTTGGGGGTATATGGATATATATAGGAGGAATAAGTAGGTCGGTGGATCTCCGAGGGGCCCATGAGGGTGGGGGCGCACCCAGGGGGAAGGCGCGCCTACCTACCTCGTGGCCTCCTCGCTTCTTTCTTGACGTCCACTCCAAGTCCCCTGGATCACGTTTGTTCCAAAATTAACTCTCCCGAAGGTTTCATTCCGTTCGGATTCCGTTTGATACTCCTTTTCTGCGAACCACTGAAATAGGCAAAAAAACAGCAATTTGCACTGGGCCTTCAGTTAATAGGTTAGTCCCAAAAATAATATAAAAGTGCTTACTAAAGCACATTAAACATACAAAACAGATAATATAATAGCATGCAACAATTAAAAATTATAGATACGTTGGAGACATATCAATGTGCAAGCGAATTGCATGAGGGAAGGAAGGAGCGTGCCGCGCCGCCCGTAGATAGGCTCCGGAGATTCCTGCAGGTTAGCGCGAGGGGAGAATACAGCTTGCAATCGCGTTCGCTGGCTTACCACTGGTCTTTCCGCAAGAAGATGAAGGCACTGAGGGCCTGGTGAGGTGACATGCGCGGGGGGTGCCGCGAGCCAGAGCTCGACCACTTAGGTTTGTCAGCATTGCAGGGACAGACCCGAGCACAAGCGCCGTGCCAGCATGTGTAGCCCCCATTGCGGGATGAGCAGGAGCCGGTCAGCAACGCGGGTGGCCGCGAGGGGTCACGTGTTGGGGAACACAGTAATTTCAAAAAAATTCCTACGCACACGCAAGATCATGGTGATGCATTGCAACGAGAGGGGAGAGTGTAGTCCACATACCCTCGCAGACTGTAAGCGAAAGTGTTTAGTAATGCGGTTGATGTAGTCGAACGTCTTTGCGATCCAACTGATCCAAGCACCAAATGTACGGCACCTCCGCGTTCAGCACACGTATAGCTCGGTGATGTCCCTCGAACTCTTAATCCAGTTGAGGCCGAGGGAGAGTTTCGTCAGCACGACGGCGTGGTGACGATGATGATGAAGTTACCGGCACAGGGCTTCGCCTAAGCACTATGACGATATGACCGAGGTGTGTAACTGTGGAGGGGGCACCGCACATGGCTAAGAGATTGTCTGTTGTGCCTTTGGGGTGTCCCCTTGCACGTATATAAAGGAGGGAGGAGGAGGAGGCCGGCCCTAGAGGCGCTCAAGTGTGGGGAGTCCTACTAGGACTCCCAAGTCCTAATAGGATTCCCCTTTTCCTTTCCGGAGTAGGAGAGAAGAAAGAGGGAAAGAGAGAGGGAGTAGGAAAGGGCAAGGGCCCCCTTTCCCCTAGTCCAATTCGGATCCAGGGGGGCGCCTCCTTCCCTTTGGCATGCCTCCTCTATTCCCGTCTGTCCCAATAAGGCCCAATACTTCTCCCAGCGAATTCCCGTAACTCTCCGGTACTCCGAAAAATACCCGAATCACTCAGAACCTTTCCGATGTCCGAATATAGCCTTCCAATATATCGATCTTTACCTCTCAACAATTTCGAGACTCCCCGTCATGTCCCCGATCTCATCTGGGGCTCCGAACAAACTTCGGTCATCAAATCACATAACTCATAATACAAATCGTCATCGAGCGTTAAGCATGCGAACCCTACGGGTTCGAGAACTATGTAGACATGACCGAGACACATCTCCGGTCAATAACCAATAGCGGAACCTGGATGCTCATATTGGATCCTACATATTCTACGAAGATCTTTATCGGTCAAACCGCATAACAATATACGTTGTTCCCTTTGTCATCGGTATGTTACTTGCCCGAGTTTCGATCGTCGGAATCCTCATACCTAGTTCAATCTTGTTACCGACAAGTCTCTTTACTCATTCCGTAATGCATCATCCTGCAACTACCTCATTAGTGACAATGGTTGCAAGGCTTATAGTGATGTGCATTACCGAGAGGGCCCAGAGATACCTCTCCGATACACGGAGTGACAAATCCTACTCTCGATCTATGCCAACTCAACGAACACCATCGGAGACACCTGTAGAGCATCTTTATAATCACCCAGTTACATTGTGACGTTTGATAGCACACTAGGTGTTCCTCCCGTATTCGGGAGTTGCATAATCTCATAGTCAAAGGAACATGTATAAGTCATGAAGAAAGCAATAGCAATAAACTAAACGATCATAGTGCTAAGCTAACAGATGGGTCTTGTCCATCACATCATTCTATAGTGATGTGATCCCATTCATCAAATGACAACACATGTCTATGGTTAGGAAACTTAACCATCTTTGATTAACGAGCTAGTCTAGTAGAGGCATACTAGGGACACTCTGTTTTGTCTATGTATTCACACATGTACTAAGTTTCCGGTTAATACAATTCTAGAATGAATAATAAACATTTATCGTGATATAAGGAAATATAAATAACAACTTTATTATTGCCTCTAGGGCATATTTCCTTCAGTCTCCCACTTGCACTAGTTTCAATAATCTATTTCATATCGCCATGTGATTTAACACCAATAGTTCACATCACCATGTGATTAGTTCACATCGCCATGTGACTAATACCCAAAGGGTTTTACTAGAGTCAATAATCTAGTTCACATCGCTATGTGATTAACACCCAAAGAGTACTAAGGTACGATCATGTTTTGCTTGCGAGAGAAGCTTAGTCAACGGGTCTGTCACATTCAGAGCCGTATGTATTTTGCAAATTTCTATGTCTACAATACTCTGCACGGAGCTACTCTAGCTAATTGCTCCCACTTTCAATATGTATCTAGATTGACACTTAGAGTCATCCAGATCGGTGTAAAAGCTTGCATCGGCATAACTCTTTATGATGAACTCTTTATCACCTCCATAACCGAGAAATATCTCCCTATTCCACTAAGGATAATTTTGACCGATGTCAAGTGATCCACTCTTGGATCATTATTGTACCCTCTTGCCAAACTCTTGGTGAGGTACACAATATAGCATACTTCATAGAACCTATGGCTTAGGCATAGGGAATGACTTCTCATTCTCTTTCTATTTTCTGCCATGGTTGGGTTTTGAGTCTTTACTCAACTTCACACCTTGCAAAACAGGCAAGAACTCCTACTTTGACTGTTCCATTTTGAACTACTTCAAAATCTTGTCAAGGCATGTACTCATTAAAAAAATATATCAAGCGTCTTGATCTATCTTTATAGATCTTGAAGCTCAATATGTAAGCAGCTTCACCAAGGTCTTTCTTTGAAAAACTCCTTTCAAACACTCCTTTATGCTTTCCAGAAAATTCTACATTATTTCCAATCAACAATATGTCATTCACATATACTTATCAGAAATGTTGTAGTGCTCCCACTCAATTTCTTGTAAATACATGCTTCACCGCAAGTCTGTATAAAACCATATGCTTTGATCACTTTATCAAAGCATATATTCCAACTCCGACATGCTTGCACCAGTCCATAGATGGATCGTTGGAGCTTGCACACTTTGTAAGCACCTTTAGGAATGACAAAACCTTCTTGTTGCATCATATACAACTCTTCTTTAAGAAATACATTAAGGAATGTAGTTTTGACATCCATTTCCAGATTTCATAAAATGTGGCAATTTGCTAACATGATTTGGACAGACTTAAGCATCGCTACGAGTGAGAAAATCTCATCTTAGTCAACACTTTTAACTTTGTCAAAAACCCTTTTTGACAAGTCTAGCTTTGTAGATAGTAACACTACTATCAGAGTCTGTCTTCCTCTTGAAGATCCATTTACTTTCTATGGCTTGCCGATCATTCGGCAAGTCAACCAAAGTCCACACTTTGTTCTCATACATGGATCCCATCTCAGATCTCATGGCCTCAAGCCATTTGCGGAATCTAGGCTCATCATCGCTTCCTCGTAGTTCGTAGGTTTGTCATGGTCAAGTAACATGACCTCCAGAACAGGATTACCGTACCACTCTGGTGCGGATCTTACTCTGGTTGACCTACGAGGTTTGGTAGTAACTTGATCAGAAGTTTCATGATCATCATCATTAGCTTCCTCACTAATTGGTGTAGGAATCACTAGAACTGATTTCTATGATGAACTACTTTCCAATATGGGAGCAGGTACAATTACCTTATCAAGTTCCACTTTCCTCCGCTCACTTCTTTCGAGAGAAATTCCTTCTCTAGAAAGGATCCACTCTTAGCAACAAAGATCTTGCCTTCGGATCTGTGATAGAAGGTGTACCCAACAGTTTCTTTTGGGTATCATATGAAGACACACTTCTCCAATTTGGGTTTGAGCTTATCAGGTTGAAACTTTTTCACATAAGCATCGCAACCCCAAACTTTAAGAAACGACAACTTAGGTTTCTTGCTAAACCACAGTTCATATGGTGTCGTCTCAACGGATTTTAGACGGTACCCTATTTAACGTGAATGCAGCTGTCTCTAATGCATAACCCCAAAACGATAGTGGTAATTCGGTAAGAGACATCATAGATTGGACCATATCTAATAAAACATGGTTATGACGTTGGACACACCATTACGTTGTGGTGTTCCAGGTGGCGTGAGTTGCGAAACTATTCCACATTGTTTCAAATGAAGACCAAACTAGTAACTCAAATGTTCGCCTCCACAATCAGATCGTAGAAACTTTATTTTCTTGTTACGATGATTTTCCACTTCACTCTGAAATTATATGAACTTTTCAAATGTTTCAGACTTATGTTTCATCAAGTAGATATACCCATATCTGCTCAAATCATCTGTGTAGGTTAGAAAATAACGATACCCGTCGCGAGCATCAACACTCATCGGACCACATACATTGGTATTTGTTATTTCCAATAAGTCAGTAGCTCACTCCATTGTTCTGGAGAATGAAGTTTTAGTCATCTTGCCCATGAGGCATGGTTCGCAAGCATCAAATGATTCATAATCAAGTGATTCCAAAAGCCCGTCAGCTTGGAGTTTCTTCATGCGCTTTACACCAATATGACCTAAACGGTAGTGCCACAAATAAGTTGCACTATCATTATTAACTTTGCATCTTTTGGCTTCAATATTATGAATATGTGCATCACTACGATTGAGATCCAACAAACTATTTTCATTGGGTGTATGACCATCGAAGGTTTTATTCATGTAAATAGAACAACAATTATTCTCTGACTTTAAATGAATAACCATATTGCAATAAACATGATCAAATCATATTCATGCTCAACGCAAACACCAAATAACATTTATTTAGGTTAAAACTAATCCCGAAAGTATAGGGAGTGTGCGATGATGATCATATCAATCTTGGAACCACTTCCATCACACATCGTCACTTCACCCTTAACTAGTCTCTGTTCATTATGCAACTCCCGTTTCGAGTTACTAATCTTAGCAACTGAACCAGTATCAAATACCGAGGGTTTGCTATAAACACTAGTAAAGTACACATCAATAACATGTATATCCAATATACCTTTGTTCACTATGCCATCCTTCTTATCTGCCAAGTATCTAGGGTAGTTCCACTTTCAATGACCATTTCCTTTGCAGTAGAAGCACTCAGTTTCAGGCTTGGGTCTAACTTTGGGCTTCTTCATGGGAGTGACAACTTGCTTGACATTCTTCTTGAAGTTCCCTTTCTTTCCCTTGCCTTTTTTCTTGAAACTAGTGGTCTTGTCAACCATCAACACTTGATGCTTTTTCTTGATTTCTACCTTCGCCGATTTCAGCATCGTGAAGAGCTTGGGAATTGTTTTCGTTATTGTCGGCGTTCTTGGAACGGGGGTCCCCAGACTTGCCTGCCTGCGGCCTGCGGCGTGGCTCGAAGGAGGCCCAGCACGGCCCATCTTCATCAGCGCAAGCTCAAGACCCTCGCGAGGGGCCAAGCCTCACGGGGCGGACGACAAGGAGCTTCCTCAGGCACTGCCTCGTCAGGCTGGCTCATGAGGAGGCGGAGAGCTCAAGGCAGGGTACCTCGCGAGGTGCTCATGGCGGAAGCCATGACGACCAAGAGGCGCCCGATCGGGCGCCAGCCCTCATGATGTCCTCCTTTCCTCTTTGGTGCAAAGGAGCAAGCGCGGCGAGAGCATCAAGCAAAGGCATCCGTTTGATGCAACAAGACCAAGACCAATAGCAACGGCTGGAAGAATCATCGTGAGAGCCCAAGCGAGCGTCATCACGAGCCTTTGGCGGCGAGGACCAACTTTAGTCGGGATAAGTGTACCCGATGTTACCCTTCAAAATGGCCAATTGTTGGCGCCCTTCCCGCTCAATATTTGGGAAGAGGCCCAGGGCCTTCGCCTATAAATAGGAGTAGCCACACTCAGAGCAAGGGGCAGCTGAGAGAAGGGCAGCTGGAAGAGAGAGAGAAGGGAGGAGATCCGAATCCTCATCAAGGAACCAGTAGCTAGAGAGACTGAACACCACCTAGCCGTTCATCGCACCCGCCAAGAACAGACCCTCGCGAGGCTGTTCTTCCTTGTATTGTTCCTCATCAGCTCAAGAGGCAATCCACCACACCACACACTGGAGTAGGGTATTACACCACGATGGTGGCCCGAACCAGTATAAATCTCGTGTCTCTTGTGCTGTTCCATTTAGTAGTTTAGGTCCCAGCGACTCGGCGAGGTGCGAGACGGTGGAGGTTGGATCTCCGCGCACCCGGTGTTCGAACCTCAAGGTCTGCGAGAACCGAAATCCGACATTTAGCGCGCCCGGTAGGGTCGCGCGGAATTAAATCTTCCGCCGCCCTGTTCTCCGTCGACCACGCATCCATATCGGCGCTTCGTCGGGCCAGCGCCGGCCGAGCCGCTCTCGCTTCTCGCGTCGCCTAGGCGGCTCCGTCGGCGGGCGCCCTCGTCGTTCCCGTCGCTTTGCCGTCAACGCCGCCACCGCCCTGCGAATGAGCAGCAAGCATCGTCCCAGCATCCCTCCGTGAGGCAAGACGGCCGCACTGCTACCCCCTCACTCGCCCCAGCTGGTTCTTCGTCTCACGCGTTCCGCGCGCCATGGAGGCTCGAGCTGTGCTCATCGCGGCAAATGAGCTCCTGCGCTACCGTCCAGTCGACGACGTCTACGAAGAGTGGCTCGACCGCGTCGCCGAGCTAGTCCGTGCCGCAGGGGGCTCCCCCGCGCCGTCCGTCCCACTGCACCGCACCCCGCCCTGCGCGGGCGACGAAGATCCGGGGGCGCCTCAGCCGCCTCCCCCTCAAGAGGGCGCCCTGGCCCCAAGGCGCGTGGTCCCTAGGAGGAACCCGCTCCATCCGGCGCCAGCGCGGCAAAAGCAGAGCTGCCAGGAAGTCCCTCGCCCGCAAGAAGCTGCCCGAGTGCTCCCCGCTCCAGCTCGTCGCGACCGCGCTCCTGCTCCAGCACGTCAAGACCCCGCGCTGCTCCCTACTGCAGCGCATGGGGACCCGCAAGACCAAGCTCTTCGTCACACAAGGCCTCCGTGGCCAGAGCAGGCTGCCGTGCCTTCACCATTGAGCTGCGCAGCGTCGCGTGGCCCGGCAAGTTCAAGCCAGACCTGCCTCCTCGCTACGACGGTATGGCCGACCCCGTAGAGTTCCTCCAGCACTACAAGCTGGGCATTGAAGCCGCCAACGGAAACTAGAAGGTCATGACGAACTGGTTCCCATGGTGCTCAAGGACGGGGCCCGCACCAGGCTCTGAACACGGCTCGAGCACGATCTCCTCACAGGGCGAGATGCGCACCGCTTCGCCGCCAACTTCAAGGTACTCGTGACCGGCCACCCGCCGTGGCGACATCGCCCGCATCAAGCAGCAACCAGGAAGACCTGCGAAATACATCCGGCGCTTCAACAACGCCGCCTCAAGATTCCCAAGGTGACCGAGGCCATCATCTCCACCTTCTCCGAAGGTGTGCACGACGTGAAGAAGAAGGAGGAGCTGGCGATGCATGAAGACTTGTGCACTTCCTTGGAGCTGTTCAACTTGGCGACCAAGTGCGCGGGGCGAGGAAGGCGCCTCTCCTCCTCGAGCTGCTGCCGCAGAGACCGAAGAGAAGAAACCCAAGGCCAAGGTTGTGAAGCACAAGGGGGCTGCCGTGCTCGCGGCAGAACCGGACACCAAGCGGGGAAGAGATCAGCCGAGTCTTCCAAGGGCAGCGGTACTCGTGTACCACGACCTCCACACCCACAACACTGCGAATGTCAAGAGCTCCGAGCCATGCGAGAAGGGAGGATCGGCCGGCGTCCGACCGCAGCGATCGAGACTCTGACGAGGAGGAGGAAGGAATGCAGGGGCTGGGAAGACCGCGGCCCTCGCCAAGGTGGCGTGACCAACCTCGCGAGGATCGCTGGCGGGACCCGCCTCGCGAGGAGAATGGAGGATCAGCCTCGCGAGATCGCCCACAAGGCAGCAGGCCTCCCTCCTCTGCCACGCAGCCAAGGAGAAATGAAGACCATGATTAGGGCGAGGGGCTGGGGGCTTCCGGGGCAGCGCGCGATCGCATCATCTGGGTGGAGCTCAAGCCCCAGCCTCTCAACGCATCTTCAAGCAGTTCGCCCGCGAAGTGAATGCAGTCCTCCCCAAGCTCGAAGCCACACGCCGCCTCAGGTAGTCGGCGTGCGCCATCACGTTCAGCTCAGCGGATCATCTCAAGTGTGTGGCCACAACCGGAGTCCTCCCGATTCTTTGCTCCCCAATCATCAGCAACGTGCTAGTCACCAAGACCCTCATCGATGGCGGGGCAGGGCTCAACATCCTGTCCGTGGAAATGTTCAACAATCTCCAAGTGCCTTACAATCAGCTTCAGCCGACCAAGCCTTTCTGCAGGGTCACCGCGGCTCCACAGTCCCGATTGGGCAAGTTAGCCTCCTGTCACCTTGGCGCCGCGACAACTACCGCACCGAGCTCATCGACTTGGCGTCGCCCACATTACTTTGCCATACTAGCGCCATCCTCGGGTACCCAGCGCTGGCCAAGTTCATGGCGTAACCCACCATGGCTACGCGTCCTCAAGATGCCGGGAAGTGGCGGAGTCATCACGGTGCCCTGCGAAGAAAAGGCGCGATGTGCTCCACAGGCGAGCCTTTCGAGCGCATCACTAGAAGACCGGATCGCGTTAGCGAGGCTTCCGAGACCGCCCCAAGAAGAAGAAGAAGACATCGTCGGCCCGGCCCCTCGGAGGCAGGCCCCTCGAGTCGCGCTGCTCGGGAACCTCATTCTCGCATATGAAAGCGCGCGGCGCCCTCCTAAGCGGGGCTCGGGGCTCCCCACAGAGGGCCACCGACCTTGCTAAAGTCACGAGGGGCGTTTGGGCACCGTGGGCGTGTTTGAAGCACGTTTCCATAGCAGGAGCAAGGCAAGGAGGGCGAACCCTCGGGAGTTCGTCGGCAAGGCCATTCGGGGCTACAGAGTCAAGGGTCATGAGGGCAGCCGCCGCCTGCAGCTGTGGCCCCCCATCCAGGCGAGGATGGTGGGCTGCGCATCTGCATCGACATACCGAGGGCTCAACCGAGCAGCGTCTCAAGCGCCTCTGGCCCTCGCGAGTGGGGCGTTCGAGTCCGCCCAGCTACGTCGCATGCCTTATGGCACCTTAAGCGCGGCAGCTGCGCACCAGCGTCTCATGAGGGCCACCCTGGAGGCTCAAGAGGTCAGGCACGCCGCAGCCCTGGCGGAGATGGAGATGGCCCTTGAGGAGCCGCCAGCGCCTCCGGACCCTCTCGAGGCCCCCGGGCCTGGGGGCTCGTGAGGATCGGCTCCAACAGCCCACCGAGTCTGCTACACCAACTCCACCTCGTCCCCAACATCACCAAGTGACATCTTTAAGTTTTATTTCCGGCTGGGAGCGCCTTCAGGGCCGCATTATTCCCAGGCCGCGTGGGTCCGTCCCTGCGGCGTGTATCCCTTTTATTTCATGTCATTAGCTTATCCTGTTGGGGGCACCCCTCGGCTGCATCATCCCCAAGCCGCTCGGGCTTGTCCCAGCGGCATGTATCCTTCCTATATTTTCCTTAGGATTGTGCTCTCGCTCCACCATGCTTGTTATTTGGTGCCTTTTCCTGGGTGACGGAATCTTGCACGTTAAAGGGGGTGCACGAGCATCGCGACTCGGGGCTCCTACGGCTCTCCGGCTCTCACCCTCTGGTCTTGTCCATGGCATCGCGACTGGCTTGCCAGCGGCGGTGAGACCAGCCCGAGGCCGGGACCGAGGCGTGGAGTTTAGTCATCTAACCCAGCTTGCAGCGTTAAAGGGGGTGCACGAGCATCGCGACTTAGGGCTCCTACCGGCTCTCGGCCCTCACCCTCTGGTCTTGTCCATGGCATCGCGACCTGGCTTGCCAGCGACAGTGAGACCAGCCGAGGCCGGGACCGAGGATGTAGAGTTCTGCATCTAACCCAGCTTGGCGTTAAAGGGGGTGCACGAGCATCGCGACTTAGGGCTCCTACCGGCTCTCCGGCCCTCACCCTCTGGTCTTGTCCATGGCATCGCGACCTGGCTTGCTAGCGACAGCCCAGAGACCAGCCGAGCCGGGACCGAGGATGTAGAGTTGCTGCATCTAACCCGACTTGCAGCGTTAAAGGGGTGCTGAACATCGCGACTCGGGGCTCCTACGGCTCTCCGGCCCTCACCCTCTGGTCTTGTCCATGGCATCGCGACCTAGCTTGCCGGCGACGGTGAGACCAGCCCGAGCCGGGACACGAGGGCGTGGGGTTGTTGCATCTAACCCAGCTTGCGCGTTAAAGGGGTGCACGAGCATCGTGACTCGGGGCTCCTACCGGCTCTCGGCCCTCACCCTCTGGTCTTGTCCATGGCATCGCGACACTGGCTTGCCAACGATGGCTGAGACCAACCGAGCGAGGACCGAGGGCGTGAGTTTCATCATCTAACCCAGCTTGCGCGTTAAAGGGGGTGCACGAGCATCGCGACTCGGGCTCCTACCGGCTCTCCGGCCCTCACCCTATGGTCTTGTCCATGGCATCGCGACCTGGCTTGCGGCGACGGCTGAGACCAGCCGAGCGGGACCGAGCGTGAAACACCGGCATCAGCCAAATTGCGAGAACACACTCGAAGATAAGGCCCAGATCCGGCGCAACCCGCCTTGAGTAGGGCCAGGGAGTCCCGCTGGCTCACGGGTGCCCAGATACACCTCGTCCAGCCCTACCGTGCCAGCCACGTGTCAGGTTGGGGCTGTATACGCCCCGGGGGCTCCTCCCGGAGTGAGGGAGTTCCGGACTAGGGGGTGTCCGGATAGCTGGACTCCAAGACTATGAAGATACAAGATTGAAGACTTCGTCCCGTGTCCGAATGGGACTTTCCTTGGCGTGGAAGGCAAGCTCGGCGATACGGATATGTAGATCTCCTACCATTGTAACCGACTCTGTGTAACCCTAACCCTATCCGATGTCTATATAAGCCGGAGGGTTTTAGTCCGTAGGACGAACAACAATCATACCATAGGCTAGCTTCTAGGGTTTAGCCTCTTTGATCTCGTGGTAGATCCACTCTTGTAACACACATCATCAATATTAATCTAGCGGGGCGTGGGGTTTTACCTCCATCAAGAGGGCGAACCTAGGTAAAACATCGTGTCCCTTGTCTCCTGTTACCATCCGCCTAGGCGCACATTGGGACCCCCTACCGAGATCCGCGGTTTGACACCGACATTGGTGCTTTCATTGAGAGTTCCTCGTGTAAATCGCCCGATAGGCCGATGGCTCCTCCGATCATCAACAACGGCGCGTCGGGTGAGACTTTTCTCCCGGACAGATCTTTGTGTTCGGCGGCTTTACCTGCGAGCCAATTAAGCAGCCATCTGGAGCAGATCGAAAGCTTCGCCCCTGGCCATCAGGTCAGATTTGGAAGGTTAAAGCTGTCGACCAATATCGCGGAGACTTGATCTTTGTGGTTGAGCGCAGCCAGCGTGCGCAATGTCTCGATGGGCATGATCTGGCTCGCAGCGAGCGATTGCCACAGGCCGCACCGATATCCGCTCCGGCCCTTAATCCGGGCGGATTCCCCGGCCGAGGGCAGTGGTTGGGCACCGCCTCGGATGCTACAATCTCTCGGCGATCGAGCGAACTCCATCCATGTCCTTTGCAAAGACTCCGGCGCGGACTCCTCTCGGACTCCGAGCCCTCCAGCGCCCTCGCCCGATCGAATCCGATTAGGCGCCCGTTATGGAGTTCACGGCGCGGACATCTTTCAGCATTAAGCCCTTTGGCGACATCCTGAATTCACTAAAGTCTCTCTCTTTATCCGGAGAGCCTGGCGGATTACGGTCGAGAAGGTTGGGATCGCGGACGGCGAAGAAATTCAACGCCCACCACCACCCACTTGGTAGCCACGCCGACGATCTAACCGACATGCTAGAACTACGACTCCGAAGACATCGGCGGTATGGGCGGCGATGCGGAGGCGACCAAGACCAAGCACCTACGAGAACCTGCAAAGGCCACCTCGTCATATGACATATATATGGTGGACATCCCAAAAGATGGGAGCGACGATGGAACAATGGAGGATGACCCTCCAACAAGCAGCCCAAGCGCCCGGCGTCGATGGCGCCGCTCTAAATCCGCCACAGCAAGAATGAAGATTCCGGCACGGAGATAACAATATACGGATAACGCGAAGAAAATCCACTCCGGCAAGATCCATCGCACGAGGATGAAGGCGCCAGCCCTCAAGAGAGGCGGCGAAAGAAGAGGTAGAGGATTATATGCCTCCCTCGAAGGCGAAGCAAGCCTCGGCGACAATGAATTAAATCGTGCGTGAGAATCCCGTCGAACAAGGCGTTTTAGGCGCGGGCTTATAGCCACAGCGTACACCCTAAAGAAAAAGCAGCAACAGCTTAGAGCTGATCGGGATCGCTGGCCGACGGATGGACCGAAGTCCTCGCGGCCGAAAACCTGAGCTCGAGCGCCCTCAAAAGCTACCCTAAGCATAAGCTGCTCCCCGATTAGAGAGAGGATTACGAACCCGCATCACCAGGAGACAATATGGCTGACCGACCACCCGTGGCCCGGCGGAGAGGCCTCTGGGCTCTTCACTAGAACCGTACCCGGCATCGCTCAAAAGCACCACGGCCAAAGGGGCGCTCCGGACCTGCGAGATATATTGGAGGACAAGGCAAGACAATCAAGATCGATCTATGGATCGCGTGGGCGCCCCACGGTACGTGATGACAACCATCGCGCCGGACATAGTAAATCCGGCCGGGCCGAACAAAATAGACCAAGCTCTTCTGAGCTCCGTGGTGATATCGCCCAGTACAGATCTGGGCGCCGCACACCCACTATGCTTCACGAGGCGAGTAATGGATCATCAAATCCCGAAGGGTTTAAACTTCGTCAATATTGAATCCTATGATGGCACAACAGACCCAGCGGTTTGGATCGAAGAATATCTCCTTCACATCCACATGGCCCGCGGTGATGATCTTCACGCCATCAAATACCTCCCCTCAAGCTTAAAGGACCAGCCGGCATTGGCTCAACAGCTTGCCGGTGAGTCGGTTGGGAGCTGGGAGGACACGGAAGCCGCATTCCTCGATAACTTCGGGGCACTTATGTGCGACCACCAAGCGCCGATGACCTAAGCCACATAATTCAGCAGCGGATGAATCGGCGGACAATTCAGGCGCGGTTCTTAACCAAGAAAAACCAAATCGTCGATTATGCGGATCGGGAGGCCCTCGCGGCCTTCAAGCATAACATCGCGATGAGTGGCTTGCCCGGCACCTAGGACAGGAAAATCCGAAATCCATGGCAGCCCTCACATCACTCATGACCGCTTACGCACGGGTGAGGACAGCTAGCTATACGCAGCAACAACCTCGGCAAAAATTACGGCGATCCGGACTTCAAGGACCAAAGCGGCAGGCAGCGTCGTAACAAAAACAAACGCCGCACTAATGGCGACAATAGTGAGGATCGGCGGTCAATGCGGATTCAAAGGCTCTAAACCGGTTAGCGAAAAAAGCCATTCAAGCGAACTACTCGGGTCCGTCAATTTGGACCGAATACTCGACCGCTCGTGCGGATACGGCACCCCAAAAAGCCAGCTAATCACACCAACAGGGACTGTTGGGTATTCAACAAGCAGGCAAGTTAATTGCCAAAAACAATGACAAGGGGCTGCATAGGGATGACGAGGACGAGACCCAACCGCCCGAACAATAGAGGACGAAGAGTTTCCCCCGCAGTGCGGACGGTGAACATGATGTACGCAACCCACATACCCAAAAGGGAGAGGCGTGCACTCGAGGGATGTCTACTGCGATGGAGCGATTGCCCAGTTCAATCCATGGTCCTCCTGCCCGATCACTTTTGGTGAAGGAGCACCCCACCGGCATCCGCCACGGCGGATTCGCGCGACTAGTCCTAGACCCAATCATCGATGGATTTCACCTAACGAGTCACGATGGGCGGAGGCGGCAACTGAACCTGCTTCACCGGGATCTGATGCAAAATGGGCATAGACCCCTCAAGTTAAACCTACCAAAGCGACCTTTAAAGGCGTCATACCAGGCGTAAAGCCAATTGTACATGCTCAATTACCTTTGGAAGTGGTCTTGGATCCCGGATAACTTCCGGCGAGAGTTAATCTTCGACATAGTACCATTCATGGCGGCTATCATGCCTTGCTCGGACGTACCGCATTGCAAAGTTCAGCGCGTGCCACACTACGCATACCTCAAGCTCAAGATGCCCGGCCCTCGAGTCATTACGGTCAGCGGAAACACTGAGCGTTCTCTCCGCGCGGAGAACATACAGCGGCTCTCGCGGCGAAGTGCAATGCAGCCTCTTAAGGCAATTAACGAATCCGGCCGTTAAGCGGCGGACACAAAGCGGCGCCGGAGTAACTTACAACAAGACCACGGCACATTCCGAGCGCAGCGTGGCGATGCGGCTAACCACTCTGCGAAGCGTCAAAGCAGGTCGCCAGCGTACACCATTATGCTCTGAAGATACCATGGGCATGGGGAGAGGGCACGACCACGATAAACCCAGACTGCGGCTCAACCACACGGGGGCTCTCAAGTGTGTCGTTCCTTTTCTTTTCTTTTTACCTTCTACTTTTTTACCCACAGGACTCCGTTTGTCGAAGCCTGTCCGGCGTGAGACCTGCCAAACTCATGATGCAACAGCCGGGAAGGCTAAAGGCTACAACGAATATCTGGTGGTCTCCATTACGAGCATTTTCATACACCAATCTGCAGCCTACCCCTTTAAGGGGACATGTTTAACAGTCTCCTACCTTGCTTATCGCACTATTTGTATCGTTACGCATTAAGTAGCAGCACTTATTGAATAAAACAATGCAGCACCTTTTTGCTTATAATTGCATTTGTTTTTCATACATATGTTCATTCACGACATGTTGCATCCGCTTTACTTTAGTGCAGCTAATATACACCAGGGCTTATGTTTCCAGCGTTATGGTGTGATGAGTCCGAACACTTTCACAAGTCGGCACCCGAACTTATAGCACTATATGCATCGGCTCGAATCATGTCTTGGGTCAATAGTTGGGTTTGCCCGGCTCCGTGTTTTGGTACCTTACGTTTCGTTATATCGGCTAAGGTAGCATCGGAGAACCACTGCGATTCCGCCCTGTTACGGCTGGGTTAGCGCCTCGATGGAAAGCTAAAGCTGACACGTCATGATGAGCGAGAGACGATCGCTGTTGAGAGGTTTTGCGAGTCATAAAGACTTATGCCGCTTAGGCGAGGCGGATAATGTCCGGCCAAAGGCGTGAATAGCGCCCCATATTGACCTTCGAAGACAAGGGGCTTCACGAAATTTAAAATTATAAATTCTATGGCTAAGTGAGTGTTCAAGCATTACAAGTCCGGTGCCTCCGGTTGGACGAAGAACACCTGCGTCTTACCCTTCTTGCGAAGGGATCGTTTGCGGACTCGGAACCACTGAAGGTTCCGGCATTGAGTCCGGACAAGGGTCGACCTTAGAGCCCTGAGGGTCTTTCCCCCACGCTTTGGAGTCCGGGGGTTGCCTTGTGGCACCTCCTATACCACCTCCTCGGGACCAAGCCCCTTTGGGGCCCTTGTGGCGTTATCCGCGACATGAAGCGAGGGCGGTCGGGCAATACTCTCCATTTCCGGCGAGCCCGGGACCCGCTTCGATGAATCAGCGAACTTCGCCTTTGGGCGAGCTGCACGATTGTTCGACATTAGAGAACACTCTGCAATAATAAAACACCATGGATATCCGGACACTACGATCTGCCGAGGCTTGGCCCTTGTAGGCCAATCCCCTCGTCGTCATCGGCGTCGGTGGAGAAGTCGGAGGAAGGGTTCTTCCTTCTTGGACCCTCCGGCCTCCCGGTTGGGCGGCCTTCCTTTTCTCTCCTCCCCGCTGGGAGAAGCTTCTTCTTCTTCCTCCTCGTCTTGGGAGAAGATTACGCTTGAAATCCGACGGCTTTTGGCGTCGGGAGCTCCTTGAGTTCCGTGGCCTCCTTCTTGGCCTTCTTCTCCGGCACCACATGGGGTGCGAGGCCAGCTAACCCGTCAATCCAGGCGTCCGCTGAGTCTTCGGCAAAGGGCGGACAGTTAATCTGTCGGGCGTCTTCAACCGACACAGCCGAAGAATAGGGAGTTTGGAACCCTCGTGGAGTCAATCTATGGAAAAGGAGTCCCGTAAAGGGTAAAATAGCTTACCTCGCTGGCTTGACGCCACGAGCTGTATCCGCGATCTTTGTTAGCGGATGCGGGGGCTTCGACGCCCTTGAACAGCACCTTCCAGGCATCTTCGTACGTTGTATCGAAGAGCTGGCTCAAGGTTCGGTGCGGTGCCGGATCGAACTCCCATAGATTGAAGTCCCGTTGTTTGCATGGGAGAATCCGGCGGATGAGCATCACCTGGATTATGTCGACAAGCCTGCGATTCTTGTCCACCAAGTTCTGAGCGGCGTGTTTGGAGTCGGATAGCTCGTCCGAATCCCCCCTTCAGGCCCGTCTCTTTCGGGGCGAGGCGTGTAGAATCAGATCTGGTCGGGGCCGCCACCCATTCGAAGTCGCGTGGCTCGGTGATGTAGAACCACCCGATTGCCACCTTTATTGTCTCCACAAAGGCCCTCGAGCCATAGGACTTTGGCCATCTTGCCGACCATGGCGCCTCCGCACTCCGCAGCTGCCCTTCACAACCTTGACTTGACCTTTGAAGGTCTTGAGCCTAAGCGAGTGGGGCTGGATCTGAAGGAAAGCCTCGCACCTGACGATAAGCGCCAAGGCGTTGAGGGCGAAATTGGGGCGGGTCATGGAAGTCCAGGCCGTGGTAGAACATGAGCCCCGGACAAATGGGTGAAGTGGAAAACCTAGTCCATGAGAGGAAGTGGGGGAAAATACCACCCTCTCATGGGGACTGGGGGTTGGAATAAGCTGCCCGCGTCGGGCAGCTTTGTCTGTGATATCGCCGGACAAGTATCCGGCCTCCCTTGATCTTGTGATGTGCCCCTCCGTGAAGGAGGAGGCCATCCATCTGCCTCCGCTCGACATGGTTGGAGAAGGTTGAGGAGGAAAGTGCGGACTTAGGCGCTGAGCTCAAGTCTTGCGAGAATGGATGAGCAAAGGCGGAAGAAGGCGTGGGTGAAAGGGTGGATCCTTATCCCTTATATGGGCGGACAAAAACATGTGTCCCCACGGCTGGTAAAACTTCGCTTATCTCCCAAAGCGCCACCATCAATGGCGCGGTTGAGTTACCACGTCCGTATTGATGGGAATCCGGAATAAGGGAACACGATCTACTGCCTCGACAAGGCGTGCCAAAAACCGCTTAGCTGAGCAGCGAGGTGGAACAATAAAACAATTTGAATAAAGGCTTGGTAGTGGTGCGGCGTCGCACCACAAGATACGTCGTGATTGATCTTGTGTAATATTATTCTCTCTACGGTGGTATGTGGAATTTATTTTTGCGAGCGGACACTATCTGGTGTTCACAATCTTCTATGAATTATTGAAGGAAGAACCCACCTTGCAATGCAGAAGACAACATGCGCGCGGACTAAATGCGTCATTGAAGCCTGGTTAGAGCTCTTGAGGAGTTCGGACTAGGGGTGTCCGGATAGCGAACTATCATCATCGGCGGACTCCAAGACTATGAAGATACAAGATTGAAGACTTACGTCCCGTGTCCGGATGGGACTTTCCTTGGCGTGGAAGGCAAGCTCGGCGATATGGATATGTAGATCTCCTACCATTGTAACCGACTCGTGTAACCCTAACCCTATCAGGGTCTATATAAACCGGAGGTTTTAGTCCATAGGGCGAACAACAATCATACCATAGGCTAGCTTCTAGGGTTTAGCCTCTTTGATCTCGTGGTAGATCCACTCTTGTAACACACATCATCAATATTAATCTAGCATGGCGTGGGTTTTACCTCCATCAAGAGGGCCCGAACCAGGGTAAAACATCATGTCCCTTGTCTCCTGTTACCATCTGCCTAGACACAGTTGGGACCCCTACCGAGATCCGCCGGTTTGACACCGACACGGAGGGAGCCCCTCCCACGTGCAGTGGAAGCACCATGCTCATTTTGGTGGCGACCTTTGCCGGGAGTGACTATGCCCGTGCGCATGCGAGCGCTATGCTCGCGATGGTGATAAACAAGCGAGGTGGCCTCCGGGTCGCATCAACCTCGAGGAGCCAGAGCTCGGTGTGCGGCCTCATCATAGCGCCTCCCCTCGGGAGCTCAGCGAGGAGGCTGGGCATGGGGGCTGCGCACAGGTCACGCCCAGGCGCCGCCACCAACCAGAGCCCCGAGGCCTGGTTAAATGTACGTCACTCCCGGCGGAGCCAAATGCGAATGCCGTTTGGCGTCAATGGGGACTCCTGAGCATCCCGACTTAGGAGCCTAACTGGTCACGTAGCCCCTCACCCCTTAGTTCCGAAGGCTAACGGCGGTTGAGGTATGCGCTGAGGCAGGCTCTGCGAGGCGTGAGCGGTGGACCATGCGTCTCACCTCCCTACTACGCTGTTAAATGCGCCAAGGGGACTCTGAGCATCGCGACTCGAGAGCCTAACTTCACGTAGCCCCTCACTCCTTGGTCCCGTCCTGGTTTCGGTCGGGGCTAGCAGCCCGGTGAGGTATGCAGGGCGGGCTCTGCGGTGTAGAACATAAGCAAGTAGGAGCGCAAATTCAAGGAATTCAAAAGAAAATATTACAGTCCACACTTGTTATCGCAATACCAAATGCAAGTTTAAGCGCCTCCCGAGGCATGATACATGTGCAGGAATTAAAAGCGGGACAGGAGCCTGGCAGGTCACTTGCCGGCGGTGGAGCAGCGCCGGTGGGTTCGCCTCGTGGGCAGTGGGGCCGGCAGCGCCTCGATTCGGCTTGGTGCTGAAGGCACAGGAACTTCCCAGCAGAGCCTCGGCGCGACCCTTCACAGCCTCGGCGGTGGCAACTGCATGCTCGCCGCTTCTGGCTCCGGCCCGGCTGTCCCGGTCGGCTGGGATCATGAAAACGTGGGTGAGGAAGACAAGACACGCGCCTCGGCCTCAGCCGTGGGGCCAAGACCAAGGGAGACATCTTCAAGAGCGCGAACCAGGAAGGGAAGCAGCTTGGCGGGGCCGTCCTCTGCGCCGTCCAGTGGGCTCTCCAGGCCGCTATCATAAAGCTCCCTCAGCAAGGTGCGAGCCCTCACCTCCATATCTGTGAAGGCCACGCGATCTTCGGCAAGAACCCGCGCCTTGTCGTCCAGCTCGACTTTCCTTGCCTCCAGTTCCTGCTCTAGCGAGCCTAGGCGGTCACGGCGCTTCTTCAGCCTGGCCTCCCGGTCCTTGACGGCCGCCTCATGAGCCTTCATGCTTTCCTCCTGCTCCTGGCGGGCCAGGGCCTCCTCGGCAAGCTGGTTCTGCAGGCCCTTGACTTGCCCTCCGGCGTCTCCACAGCAACCTTGATCTTTGGCTGCCTCCCAGGCAACATCGCGAGCAATCTTAGCCTCACGGACCTTTGTTTCTCCTCGTGCAAGCCGAGGCCTGGACCAGCGCCGCTGAATCGAGGTGGGCCGAATCCAGCCGAGCCAGCTCAGCGCCCGGCCACCGAGGCGAGGTCGGCGCCGAAGATCTGCCGCAGCCGGTCAATTCAGCGGCGGCCTGATCCGAGGCAGTGGGAGGTCGGAGGCAGCAGTTGGTGGAGTAGGGCGAGATGGCGGCGTAACCACGATGTCGTGGCCGGGACTGCTGCCCCAACAGCTATGGCGGCGGCATCGAGCAAGACACCTCGTGGTCGCTTGGGCCATGAAATTGAGCTTCGCCCAGCCCAGCTCCACCGAGCCTCGCGAGATGGCCGGGCGGGAGAGGCCCGTGTCTTTCATCGCCTTCCTTCGCGGGCGAGGCGCCGCCCGGATGAAGCCTCGGGGCTCCTTGACTTCTTCGCCCGGCGCCAGCCTAGCCAAGAGATACGGATATCAAGCCTCGGCGACAAAGCAAGGAATAAAACAAGAATCAAGCACTTACGGTCATCATTTCGCGAGGCTCGAGCAACCTCGGCCATACTTGAAGCCGAGGCGGCTGCGAGATCAGCTTCAAGGGCCGGGAGCAGGAGGCGCGTCTGCGGATCGCCTCGGCCAGCAGGCGGATCCGAGGGGGACCAGCCAGTCCGGTCCTTCTTGGGATCGGGGGCAGTTTTCGCCTCCCGCTCATCCTCATCCTCGTCGTCGTCACTCTGGGGAGGCGGAGAATCACGGGACCTGCGCCCGAGAGGAGGCCTTGACTCCGCCCAGAATCAACCCCTCTCGGCTCTCTTTCCTCCACCTCTTATTTGGAGTCGGAAGGGACATGTCCACCAGTCCTCCGGGCCTCCACAGACGCGAGCCGTCCCCATTGAAAACAGGCATGAGCCCCACTACACTCCCAATCCTCGCGAAGGAACAAGAGGCGGCGGGGTGCCCTCCGATCTCGCCCGTCGCCCCAGACCAGAGGCTGGAGACCGTCACCAGATGCTTTCGCTGGCCAGGACCACAGGGGCTCAGTGAGGCCTCCACATCCAGGCAAATCTTGTGCAAGCGGGCGATTGATGCTCGAGGAACTCCCTCGGCAGCGGCCTTTTGATCAACCGTTGCCGCCCGCGTTGGCGGCGGATCTGCGTCCATCTTCTCGGCACCGGCTTCCGGGGAATCGAAGCTCCACCGGGACCCGGTCGTCGGGCTCTCGGGGCACTCCGTGGGCGAGATCAGCCGAGGTGGATCGCCCGGCATCCACCAAGACCACTGCTCCTTAAGCCCTCAATCGCTTCCCGGGGTTTGAAATGGCGATGGCTCACGCCATATCGTGCGGCTTCGCGCCTGTGGCGGAACCATGGGAGGTTCGGAGGAGAAGTGAGTGGCGCAGCAAGGCCACGAGGCTTCACCCCAATGTGGGCCTCACAATAGTGGCGAAGATCGCCATAAGAAGAACGGAGTTGGGATGGAGGTGCGAGCTTGAATGTTGTAGTAGCGGAGGATGGAGAAGAAGAACTTCGAGAAAAAGGAGGCACTAGACCAGCAATGATGGCGCTCACGATGAGCGGGTGAAGGTGCTCCCCGACCCTCGGAAGCGGCGAGCGACCTTGAACACCTCCGTTCCATTGGCGCCCTGCGCCTCCATGGCTGGTGCACAGGCGAGGCTCGCCCTGACATTGGCGGGTCCAAGGCGGGAGAGTACCAAGCTCCGGCGGGGCTTGGCGGCGCCATGGTGGCTAGAACACGCGGCGAGTGGATCGAAGATCTTGAGCGAGAGAGGAGGCGCAGAAAGGGGATCGGCGACAAGCTGGAGAAAGTAAAGGAGGCATGGAAGATGCCGCTCTATTATCAACCCAGCAGTTTAGCTTGAGCGCCGCGTCAATCAACCGCCACGCATGGCGCCCAAGGCCGCGAGGCTGTTAGAGCCCTTGACGCCGCCTTGCCCTTCGCCTCTCGCTCGGCCAAGTTAAGGCGCACTATGGGCCGGGGGCTCTTGTCGGCGTTAGGGCAGGGGTCCCCGGACTTGCCTGCTGCGGCTTCTGGCGTGGCTCGAAGGAGGCCCAGCCGGCCCATCTTCATCGAGCAAGCTCAAGACCCTCGCGAGGGCCAAGCCTCATGAGGCGGGCGACAAGGCTTCCTCGGGCCGCAGCCTCATCAGGTGGCAGCTCATGAGGCGGAGAGAGCTCAAGGTAGGAGATGCGTCGCGAGGTGCCCATGGCGCAAGTCATAGCGACCAAAGCGCCCGATCGGGCGCCATCCCTCATGATGTCCTCCTTTCCTTTTGGTACAAAGGGCAAGCGCGGCGAGAGCATCAAGCAAAGGCATCCGTTTGATGCAACAAGACCAAGACCAATAGCAGCTGGAAGAATCATCGTGGAGCCCAAGTAGGCATCATCACCGAGGCGTTTGGCAGGCGAGGACCAAGTTTAGTCAGGATAAGTGTACCCGTTGTTCCCCTTCAAAATGGCCAATTGTTGGCGCCTTTCCCGCTCAATATTTGGGAAGAGGCCCAGGGCCTTCGCCTATAAATAGGAGTAGCCACACTCAGAGCAAGGGGCAGCTGAGAGAAGGGCAGCTGGAAAAGAGAGAGAAGGGAGGAGATCCGAATCCTCATCAAGGAACCAGTAGCTAGAGCGACTAAACACCACCTAGCTGTTCATCACACCTGCCAAGAACAGACCCTCGCGAGGCTGTTCTTCCTTGTATTATTCCTCATCAGCCCAAGGCAATCCACCACACCACCTTTGGGTAGGGTATTACACCACGATGGTGGCCCGAACGATATAAATCTCGTGTCTCTTGTGCTGTTCCGTTTAGTAGTTTAGGTCCCAGCGGTTGGCGAGATCGAGGCGGTGGAGGATTGGATCTCCGTGTGCACCCGGTGTTGAACCTCAAAGATCTGCGGAACCCGAAATCCGGCAGTTATCCCTTGCATATTATAGTTCATCCGAAGTTCTAGTAACCGTGATAGTGACTCAATTAACTTTCTCAATTATTATCTTATCTGGAAGATTAACTCGATTAATTCAAGCAATTGTAGTACCGGACAATTTGAGCACATGCTCCTTTGGTTGAGCTATTCTCCTCCATCTTGTAGGCAAAATCTTGCTCGAGAGGTCTCATATCTCTTGACACGGGCATGAGTATGAAATACTAATTTCAACTCTTGGAACATCTTATATGCTCCATGGCATTCAATACGTTTTTTAAGTCCCGGTTCTAAGCTGTAAAGCATGGTGCACTAAACTATCTAGTAGTCATCATACCGAGCTTCACCATACGTTCATAACATCTGCATCTGCTCCTGCAATAGGTCCGTCACCTAGCAGTGCATCAAGGACATAATTCTTCTGTGTAGCAGTGAGGATAATCCTCAGATCACGGACCTAGTCCGCATCATTCCTACTCTCATCTTTCAACCTAGTTTTTCTCCAGGAACATATCAAAAATAAACGGAGAGCTACATAGCGAGCTATTGATCTACAAAATAGTTATGCAAATACTATCAGGACTAAGTTCATGATAAATTAAAGTTCAATTAATCATATTACTTAGGAACTCACACTTAGATAGACATCCCTCTAGTAATCTAAGTGATCATGTGATCCAAATCAACTAAACCATGTCCGATCATCATATGAGATGCAGTAGTTTTCAATGGTGAACATCACTATGTTGATCATATCTACTATATGATTCATGCTCGACCTTTCGGTCTCGGTGTCCCGAGGCCATATACGCATATGGGCTGCGTCAAGTTTAACCAGTATTCTGCGTGTGCAAAACTGGCTTGCACCCGTTGTATGTGAGCGTGGAAGCTTATCACACTGATCATCACATGGTGTCTCGACACGTGAACTTTCTAGCAGTGCATACTCACGGAGAACACTTGTACCTTGAAATTTCGTGAGATATCATCTTATAATGCTACCGCTTGAACTAAGCAAAACAAGATGCATAAAGGATAAACATCACATGCAATCAATATAAGTGATATGATATGGCCATCATCATCTTGTGCCTTTGATCTCCATCTCAAAGCACCGTCATGATCACCATCGTCACGGTAGCGACACCTTGATCTCCATCGCATCATTGTCGTCTAAATCAACTATTGCTTCGACTATAGCTACCTCTTAGTGATAAAGTAAAGCAATTACATAGTGATTGCATTTCATACAATAAGCGACAACCATATGGCTCACACCGATTGCCGATAACTTCTGTTACAAAAACATGATCACCTCATACAATAAAATTTAGCATCATGTCTTGACCATATCACATCACAACATGCCCTGCTAAAACAAGTTAGACGTCCTCTACTTTGTTGTTGCAAGTTTTATATGGCTGCTACGGGATGAGCAAGAACCAGTCTTACCTACGCATCAAAACCACAACGATTTTTCGTCAAGTGAGCTGTTTTAACCTTCAACAAGGACCGGGCGTAGCCACTCTCGATTCAACTAAAGTTGTAGAAACTGACACCTGCCAACCACCTGTGTGCGAAGCACGTCGGTAGAACTAGTCTCGTGTAAGCGTATGCGCAATCTCGGTCCGGGCCGCTTCATCCAACAATACTTCTGAATCAAAGTATGATATGCTGGTAAGCAGTATGATTATTATCGCTCAGAACTCATTTGTGTTCTACTCGTGCATATAACATCCACGCATAGACCTGGCTCGAATGCCACTCTTGGGCAACGCAGTAATTTCAAAATATGTCCTACGCACACGGAAGATCATGGTGATGCATAGCAACGAGAGGGGAGAATGTAGTCCACGTACCCTCGTAGACCTTAAGCGGAAGCGTTTAGTAGCGTGATTAATGTAGTCAAACATCTTCCCGGTCCAACCGATCCAAGCACCGAACGTAAGACACCTCCGTGTTCAGCACAGGTTCAGCTCAGTGACGTCCCTCGAACTCTTGATCCAGTTGAGGCCGAGGAGAGTTCGTCAAACTGCACGGCGTGGTGGCAGTGATGATGAAGATTACCCGGCGCGAGGGCTTCGCCTAAGCACTATGGCGATATGACCTGGTGTGTAAATGTGGAGGGGGGCACCGCACACGGCTAAGAGATTGTCTGTTGTGACTTTGGGGTGTCCCATGCCCTCGTATATAAAGGAGGGAGGAGGAGGAGGCTGGCTGAGGGAGTCCTGGATTAGGGGGTGTCCGCATAGCCGGACTATAGCCTTTGGCCGGACTCCTGGACTATGAAGATACAAGATTGAAGACTTCGTCTAGGTGTCGGATGGGACTTTCCTTGGCGTGGAAGGCAAGCTTAGCGATCTGGATATGTAGATCTCCTCCCATTGTAACCGACTTTGTGTAACCCTAACCCTCTCCGGTGTCTATATAAACGGAGGGTTTTAATCCGTGGGGCGAACAACGATCATACCATAGGCTAGCTTCGAGGTTTAGCCTCTACGATCTCGTGGTAGATCAACTCTTGTACTACCCATATCATCAATATTAATCAAGCGAGGAGTAGGGTTTTACCTCCATCGAGAGGGCCCGAACCTGGTAAAACTGTCGTGTTCCTTGTCTCCTGTTACCATCCGCCTAGGCACTGGTGGGACCCCCTACCCAAGATCCGCGGTTTGACAGCGACATTGGTGCTTTCATTGAGGTTCCTGCGTATGTCGTCATCTTTAGGCCCGATGGCTCCTCCGATCATCAACAACGATGCGGTCGGTGAGACTTTTCTCCCGGACAGATCTTCGTATATGGCGGCTTTACCTGCGGGCCAATTAAGCAGCCATCTGGAGCGGTCGAAATCGCCCCTGGTCATTAGGTCAGATTTGGAAGTTTGAACTACTGCTGACATCCGGAGACTTGATCTTGACGGGTTGAACCACGACCAATAGCGCGCCGCCAGCATCGCGATGGGCATGATCTAGCTTCTGCTGCCCGAGCGATTGCCACAGAGCCGCACGATGTCGCTCAACCTCTGGCTGAGCCAAGCTGCGCCAATCGAGGATGGGTGACTAGACACCGCCTCGGGGCTGCAATCTCTCTGGCGATCAAGCCGACCAGCCTTGTCCTTTGCGGAGCTCGTGACTCCAAGGTGCTGGACTTTTCTCCGGACTCTGAACCTTCCGCGCCCCTACCAATCGAATCCGATTGGGCGCCGATCATGGAGTTCACCGTCGCGGACATATTTTGCTTTTCGCCCTTTGGCGACATCTGGAGTAACTAAAGTCTCTCTCTTTATCGGAAGAGCCTGGCGGATTATGGTCGGCAAGGTTGGGATCGCAGAACTGACGAAGAAATTCAAAGCCACCCACCACCACTTTGCAGCCCTGTCGATGATTTAACGACATACTTGACCACTACGAAGACATCGGCGGTATGAACTGACGATGTAGGAGGCGAACAGTACCGGCGCCTATAGGCCTGGACAACCACCCCATATCATGATGTATACATGGTGGATACACCTAAAGGAAGCGACGACGAGGAACAAAGGGGCGCAACAAGGGATCGTTCCTCGAAAAGCAATCAAAGCGGCGGTGTATGGCGCGCTCCAAACTTCACCTTGGCGGAGAAAGTAGCCTTACAGACCCAGCCATAGAGCAGGCGAACGGCCAGACGGCGAACATGCCATCGAGCAACCCGTCGAACAGGGCAACTTGGATAAACAACCCGTCCCGGCGAAGACAAGCTGTCGGGACGACCTCACGCCCGGACAAGTTGCTGGAAGCGAAGAACCTCCACAAAGGCTCGTCGCCCTTTGCCGTAGCACGAAAAAGCGAAGCGGAAGCTCAAAACAGCGGAAGATGCACTCGAAATTAGATGGAGCAAAGTACTCAACTTTCTGCGGACAAATACTGGCGGCGATCGCGCACAAGAAACTATCCGAGCGAAAATTACTGCGAATTTGATGAAGAGGCCTTAGAGCCTCGCAATCAAAAATAAAGGAAGCCACCGGTTGGATAAAGCGACACCATGGCCAACATAGTGCGGCAAATGGCGCGCACACAAGGCGACCAGCGATCCGCTGAAGATTCACATCAAAAGATGGCCCAGCTAGATCTATCTCGGATGGCGGTATCCATGGGCATTCAGCGCCTAGAGGTGCGCGAGGATTTGAACCTCCGACATCCCAAATAAATGGAACTTTGATGCCAGGATCCGAAAATGGCAGTTATCGCAATGCCGTCCTAAAATGTCAGCTTTCGGTTCGAAGGGCTCGAATTTCACCATATAGCTTGGGAAAACAATCAGGCAGCAGGGCGTCTTGCGCGCATTGGGCATAAGCGATGCCGTCCCCCAATATCTTCTTAGAGGCTGTTCAAGCCATCCGTATTATGGGAAGGAGTCCGGAAATAACAGCGGACCCAACAACCTTGCCGACAGAACATTCGACACAATTGGAGGCTCTGCCAGCGAAGTAACATCTTCAGCCCACGTAATAATGGCAGTCATTGCCCGTGGGCGAAAACCATTCTAGCTTACCTTACGAGGCAGGAACTTCCGAGGTCCAAAAGCGAGGCCGCGCTGCATAGTGCGGCGATCTAAAGCCTATAAAGTCCATGAGGAGAGCTTTATAAAAAGCATCACCGAGTCCTTCAAAGTGTATCTCCGAAGAGGAAGGCGGAATATTCTGGCTGAAATTCATGCGGACTTCGGCGGGAACCACCTTGTGACCGGGCCCTTGTAAGCAAGGCCTTTGTACAAGATTTTATTGGCCGACGGCCCGGCGAGATCTCGGGACTTAGTCCAGCGATCGTCGGTTGCTAGCTCTTTGCTAATCAAAGCCACATGCCACCCACCGCCCTCAAACTATACCCATAACCTGGCCCTTGGCGATGCGGGGCTTGACATGGTTGGACCGCTTAAAGGAGGAACCCACAAGCAAAAATACCTACTGGTCATGGTGGATAAATTCACCAAATGGATGAGAGGTCAAGCTATTAAGGCGGCGAATCCGGACCGGTGATAGACTTCATATCAAGGTGCATTACACCGTTCTGGCGTCCCCACAACATCATCACTAATAGCAGCACGAACTTCACGGCCGGCGAGGTCAAACTCTGGTGCAAAGACATGGGCATCAAGCTCGACTATGCTTGATCTATCACCCTCAAACTAACAGTCAAGTCGAAGCGAGCAAATGGTCTAATCATGGCTGACATCAAACCCAGATTAGTGCGGTCCCTCAAAGGAATCTAACACGCCTTGGGTAGAGGAGCTCGACTCTACAGTACTCACAGGGTACATGGACCACGCCGAATCGCACCACGGTTCACACCATTCTTTATGGTATCGGCGCGAGAGCAGTTCGCCTGCGACATAATTCATGACTCACCTCGGCGTGCGCATGTGCGAAGAAAGAGCCGATCTCGATCGGCGGGGACAGTTGGGCGCTTGGAGGGCGTGGCGTGGCAAAAGCCCGTTCCGCATTCTATCAACAACAGGCTCGAAGATATCAAAGCGAGAAATGCGGGCCAAAACTTACAATGTTGGTGAGTTAGTTCTCGCTTTGCCCGAGACGAGAAAAGGACAAACTCAAGCCCAAATGGGAAGGTCCCTTTATTATCGACCAAGTCTGATCGATTGGGCGTCCGTCTGCGAGATGCATCGGATAACCGACTCGAGCCGAACCCATGGAACACAGCCCGTCTCCGAAGATTCTATGCCTAGCGCCGGATTCTGAGTTCGTCTCCTTCCTCTATCTATTTTTTACACGTTAGTTGTCTTATATTTCTCTTCTTCTCCCTCTTTTTCTCTTACAGCCGTTAAAGGCTCGTTCGCGCATTGTCCACTTTACACTTGGCCAGCTATCCGTGCTCATTATACCGGGGCTTCTTTACGAAGCTTATTTATCGGGCTTCATGCCTAACACATGTGTCACGCTTATGTACCTTTTATTCACCATTATATGCATCGATATGACTTAAGTTTTGGCCAAGCTGGGTTGCTGGCTCTGTGCTTACCCCTCGTTCCCGATTGTTGGCTGGCGGTAAAAGGAGCACCTCTGCGTTATTCTGCCGGTCAGCCGGATGTGTACATCAGATTGGGTGAAGCCAGCTAAGCGTTCTTAAGGAATATTGATCGGTGAACTAAAGATGATTTCTCACTTATTTATTTATCTGCCCCGGATGCTTTTACTGCTTTTTTACAGTCCGGACATGCACTTTAAGGCATGCCTCCGGGAAAGGAACCTCTAACGGAACTATTCTCCTGGAAGATGTTTCTTACTAACCATGTAATATAACATAACTAGTTGGGCACTTGCTGTTCAAGCACTAATGACCCCTACGCTGGTCTCCATGCATGCCCGGTTCTTACATAACCGTGAGGTATTAAGACACACTCAGGACTATAGGGTCCCGAGGTTGAAGCGAAAAAGGTCCGCCATGACAAGCGATCTACAATCCGGCTAGAAGGCATTTTTACATGTCATCTTAAATTACATAGTCAATTTGGTGGGTGTATTCCTCCTCAATACCATCTAATAGGCTGTCTAGTTTACGATCCTGTTGGGAATACTACTGGCCAATTCTACTTGGCCATACACTAAACTCACAGGATCTCCTTCCCGCTCAGGCCCCACAGGTCCGACCTCGGCCATGTGGTTTGGGTTAACCGTGTACAGCGTCTTCACCATGGCCCGAGCCTCCTGGCGCGCTTGGCGGCAGGCCGATATCTTCCATAATCGGGCACCGCGCGCTCCTTAAGCCTCTCTGCAAGCCCTCCAAGGCCTCCAGGCGAGGGAGACAGATGGCTTTGTCGGCGTTACGGGCAGGGGTCCCAGACTTGCTGCTGCAAGCTGCGGCGTGGCTCAAGAGGCCAGGACAGCCATCTTCATCAACACAAGCTCAAGACCCTCGCGAGGCCAAGCCTCATGAGGCGGGCGACCAGGGAGCTTCCTCGGGCCGCAGCCTCGTCGGTGGCGGCTCATGAGGAGGCGGAGAGTTCAAGCGGGTACCTCGCGAGGTGCCCATGATGCAAGCCATGGCGACCAAGGGCGCCCGATCGGCGCCAGCCCAGCATGCGTCCTCCTTTCCTCTTTGGTGCAAAGGGGCAAGCGCGGAAGAGAGCATCAAGCAAAGGCATCCGTTTCGGTGCAACAAGACCAAGACCAGCCCCAGCGGCTGGAAGGGAGTCATCGTGGAGCCCAAGCGAGCGTCATCACCAGATCCTTTTGGCGGCGAGGACCAACTTTAGTCGGGATAAGTGTACCGCTGTTCCCCTTCAAATGGCCAATTGTTGGCGCCCTTCCCGCTCAATATTTGGGAAGAGGCCCAGGGCCTTCGTCTATATAAGTAGAGCTAGCCACCATAGTAGAGAGGACGATCGGATAGAGGGAGATCAAGACGATCAGCATCCAAAGAGAGAGATAGAGACCCGATCGTCAAGCTAGAGCGACGGGACACCACCTAGCAGTTCATCACATCCACCAGAATAGACCCTCGCGAGGCTGTTTCGTCCACAGTCTGTTCCTCATCAGCCCAGAGGCAATCCACCACACCACAAACTAGAGTAGGGTATTACACCTGGCGGTGGCCCGAACTAGTATAAACCTCGTGTCTCTTGTGCTGTTCTTTCGAGTAGTTTAGGTCCCTGCGATTGGCGAGTGCGAGGCGGTGGAGGATTGGATCTCTAGCACCCAGAGTTCGAACCTTAAGGATCTGCCGGAACCGAAATCCGACATTTGGCGCGCCCGGTAGTGCGCCGGAATCCGCTACGCCACCTCGTGTCCGTCGCATTGTCATCACCATGTCCGGCGACCAAGCGGGCAACCAGATCCTTAGGCGGCCCGCCCATGCAGAAGCCGCTTCGCCTCGGGCGACCCGTGCCCAGACAGCTCGCGATCCGCTGGGCGCTGCGGGCGAGGCGGCAGACAGAGCCGGCGGCTCTCAAACCCACGGCGGCGCGGTCGGCAGCAGAGCCTCCAACCACGCGCGACCACATCACCGTACACCCGCAGGAAGCAGAGGCGAACTTCGAGGCACGCGCTCACGGATGGTCAAAGGCTGCTGCAGTGCATGGCTGCTTGGAGAGCGGCCATGACGTCTTTGCGAAGCGTGGCGGGCTCCTGGCTTGCTGCCTCGAGGCTCACCCCTTCTACACCCAACTTCCATCTCAGGCCGAGGCGGCCCGCAGGGGCTCCACGCTACCATGGTCTCCAAAGCTACTCCAACACCGGCCCAAGCTGTCGGTAGCCGGGCGGTGGCTGAGGTTGCCCCGCCCCGGCCCTGGAGAAGGACTCGGCGCAACTCCGCGGCCTGGTGGACCGCGCGCGCCACCACCTGGCCAGGCGCATCAAGCGAGCAGCAAGGCACACTCATCACTCAGGCGTGGCCTTCGCGATGTGGCGCGGAAGAATCGTGCCCACATGATGGAACGAAGGGCACCCGCGGGGAGAACAAGACTCGCTCCTCATTGCAGGGGGGGATGAGGCGCCAAGCCAGCTCTTCCGGGGAGCCTCGAGATGGTCCCACTTGGTCACGCCCAGGCGGCGATTGCTCGGTACCGCTACTTCCTCAAGAGCAAACATCGCTAACCATAGGTCGCGGGAGGTACAGGTCGCCCACGACAAGCGGCTGCCCTACTCCCTTGATCTCCTACCCCTCGGGAGGCGCGCGAGGCTGCGGGAGAGGCGGAGATCGAGATCACCACCGCGGCGTTCGAACAGCGTTCTCGGAGGTAGGCCCTCTGCTGGGGAGGTGCCTCGGGGCCTGCCTGGCGGAGGACCCGTGGTCGTCGGGGAAACGGCTGCGACCGCTCTACCCCACCGGGCGTCCTGGTTTCGGTCGTCGTTGGTGGCACTAGAAATAATGGCGCAAGGCGGGGCCCTCGTCTGGCGATATGAAGCAAGGCGGTACTGTGAAGAAGCCCAGTGCTGTGGCTTCGCCGCCCGTGACACTCTCACGTAATAATGAGTGGGGTTGTACCGCGCCGGAGTCTCGGGGTGCGGCCTCGAGGCCACAGGGCTCCCTCCACGCCCGATGGCAGCACTTAGCTCCTTGTTGGTGAGAAGGCGTCCAAGACTAGACTAGGTGCGGACCTTGGATTTTCTCTCTGCTTTCTTTGCCTTCCATTTGGTTGTCGCTTCCCCCCCCTTGGATTTACATTGGATTGAATTTGAGATTTGCGTGTGTGTTGGGAAGGGTGCTTAGTCTCGTTCGAGCAAATCTCTAGCATTTGGTTACAACTCCGCCTCGGCTGCCTCCCTCGTGAGCCCCTCATGAGCCGGGCGAGCCAAGCTTGCGCAGCCCGGCCTGTTGCTTTGCCGCGTCCTCTCGGGAGGGTTTTACTGCCGTCCTACTGATTCGATCGAGTGAACACTCAGATCGCCTCGGCCTTCCCGCAGGCTATCTCGGGGCTCGTCTGAAACAAAGGTAAACCATCCAACTAGCACGTTGTAGCCAACCACTTGGCGGCGGGCATATGGGCGATGTAACACCTATGTCTGAAGAACACAAGTTTTACATGAGGGGCTCCCCTCCCAAAATACTCTCACCTCCATCAGGCCAAAACCTGGAGTTCTATTCATGCGAGGTAATGGAACAAGGACAATACATGATCAGTCGGATAAATCCCCAATGCATCCTCATGAGCACCTCCCGGCCGTTCTTTGGCGTCGGCCCTCATGGTCATTGTCTGCGTGATTGGCGGCGGCGTGCGGGCCTTGTTCCTGCCGCGCCTCTCCATCGGCCACCCACGACACGCTGTCGTCGTCGTCGAGCGAAAGGCGGACGAGGCATCTACGTTGTCTTCCACCCGGTGTGCCAGAGTGCCCCGGACTGCACAGGGGACCAGAGGCGATAGCAGCGTCAAAATCAAGTGGGGTACATGTCCGGAGATGGCTGAAGAACCTGCGAGAGAAAGCGGCGCCCGAGCAGGCCATGGCTCCTCTCCTCCACCAACCTGTTGGCCCCTGACCGACCCAGCGCCTCAGCCGCGCCACCACGTCGATGAAAAGCGAAGGTTGCCGGCATAGTTAACCTTAGGCGTGCTGCGGCGCTTCTGCCGCCTACGCAGATATTATCAAGGCTGCGCGTTAGCTCTTTCCGGGCGTGGTGAGCATGGGACCGTGCTCATGTTCCAGGATTACGCTGCAGCGCATCGTCGTCGCGTTACTTGTGCGCGCGGCCTCAGCCTCCTCCACCGTTGGCGAAGAAGGGCGCCTCGGCACGAGAGGTGGTGGACTCCCTGCGCCACCTCGAGGCGGCCCGAGCATCGGCCCGCCGTCGCCTCCTCCGGTTTGGCCCTCAAGGCAATAGTCCTGCCCTCAGCCTGGCCTTAATCAACTAACCGCTCCTCAAACTCGCGCTCGAGGTTCGACGCGCCGCCCTTGCTCACTCGGCGTCCGGCCTCCTCCAGGCAGCGGGCTTCACGTGCTGCGACCTCATCCTCTGCCCACGTCGCCAGCGCTCCCTCGTCTCAAGCGCTTTCGTACTTTCAGCGCGCGTTGGCGTGACTTCAGCGTCAGCACCTCCTCACGCTTGGAGCTCGCCCGAGTGGCCGGAGGCCACCTTCATCGGCGCAAGGGCTGCCTCGCGCAGCTCACTTGCTCCTGGCAGTGACACGGGCTAGGAGTTCCGTGCCCGCTCCTCCGCCGCCTCTCGCCGCTGTTAACTGCCGGGCCTCCTCGGCGGCCGAGAGCAAACCTCCAGGCTGCCAGCTGACTCCTTGGCCTCTTCATCATCAAGATCAGGCGCTGGCGGCGCTGCAAGGGCGGTAGCGCCTTCCAGCTCGGCGCCTCTCTGCAGCCAGCGTAGCCTCGGCCTCAAGCGTAGCGTCTTCGTCAAGAAGCTCTTCACCAAGAAGGCTCATCGCGTCGCCGCCGCCCTTCAAGAAACCTTGGCGGAGGGGCGGAGGCCCGGAGGCGCGCACGCCCTCCACACCATCAACCGCCCAAAGGGCGCCTGGAGCCACGAGTCAACACTCCTCCCGGTAGGGAGGCTGGGGCTGGCACCACGCTGACGGCCGGGCGCTGGCTGCGCAGGCCCGCCACAGAGCCAGCCCATCCCGCACGAGGGAGGCAGGAGCCAGCCAATCAGCCGCCCACGCATCAGCGAGAAGCCCACGGCAGGCTAGCTATGCCACGGGAAGGCTCGCGAGGAAGGATCGCAGGCGGGCCAGAGGCCACGACGCGCCACGGACGGCTTCACCTCCACGGTCGCCCTCACCACAAGGGGCTCGACCGCTTGGAGCACTCGAGGGCTGGGGAGGGGCGGCTTGGGAGGACGGCTCCTCACCCGCCTTCGTGAGCTCGGCAGAAGGGGTTCGCAGGCAAGGATCAGATCTGAGCAGCAGTAAGAATCAGAGGCTGGAGAAGGAGAAGTTTTACTCATCGCTGGCGAAGCATTTCCCTACGCTTCAGAAAGCGATAAGGGTAATCATCGCCAGGGCCTCCCTTCTTCCTGAGGGCCTCGAAGTTCATCTGAAATGACCCAAGATTTGGCGCTAGGATCAGCTCATGGCAGGGAGAAGCTTATCAGTATGCTGACGTCGCGTCTGCTGGGCGTCGGGCGCGCTGCTAGACGCCTCACCAAGAGAAGCAGTAGGGCCTCGGGGCTCCATCCGCTGAGGCTGCTGGCGGTTGTCACGCCCTCACCAAGAGCTGCATGAGCCTCAGGAGCTGCCCCTCACGAGCATCACCCGCCCGCCACTTCAAGGGGGTCCTTCGACCTCTAGCGTGCTCAGGCCTCCTGCTCCGCCACTTGAGGAGGAGCCGCCTTGGCCGACTAGAAGGGATGTCACCACCACCGGATTCTTGCGAGGCCCTGGAGACCAGGGGTATGGCCCCATTCGTCGAAGATAGGCATCTGTTCACCAAATCACCCCCTGCTAAGCAGAGGTACAGCAAGGCCCTTGATGCTTGGGATGCCATCGGGTTAGGGTCGCCACCCGACCAGGGAGCACTTCTTCTTAGCGCTTGGCATCAGGTCTTCTTCCCGGAGCCTCATACGATCGCCAGCCCAGCTGAAGGCCCACATCCGGTGGGAATGGCGTTGGAGGAGCAATCGCGCGATCAGAACTCCTTCACCACCTTGGGCGCCGGTCACAGCAAGCAACCTCGAGAACGCAAGCGGTGCTAGACAAAGATGAGCCGAGGGCTTGAAAGCGTCTCCTGCCCTAGCCTGAATTGGGGACAAGAAAAGGTTGACTCCGATGGCGAGGGGGTGGGCACCCCACATCCACGCACAACCACTCTCTGAACTCAGCTGCGCGGTGGCAAGCTGAAGTCAACTCACAGGCCGGGCTGTCTTGGGCAAGGCGATTTAAGCTCCACGACTGCCGAGCATTGAGTGGGGGTAGACAAGGTATGAGAGAAGAAGTGGCGCAGCAAGGCAAACGAGAGGAAGGATGCCCAACATTGCTTTCACAAACGGCTAAGAATCGAGAGGAGAGTAATGGACTCAGGACCCGATGCATCATGTGGATAAGGATAGTGGAAAAGCCTGCGGCATTGAAGAAATCAGAGAAGGGGGAAACCAGTCCCGCCTACAGGGCATCGGCGATACCGGACCTCGGTGACTGTCCTGTCGATGGACAAGTGGGACCAGCAGTCCACGCAATCGTCCTCCGCATTCGTTGAAGGAGGTGGCCAGAGCCAAACTAACCTTGCCCAAGCACTCAAGATTGAGTATAATCGACGGGTTGATCATGGAGGGAGCGCCGGCGGCAGTGCAGAGGTGGAGGCACGAGGTTTTTCCTTCCCTTCTTCGCCGGAGCCATGGCGATTGAAAGGGGGGGCTGATTGGAGATCGGATTGGAAATGGGAGCTGGAGTTAGAGGAGGGGAAGGTGAGCGCATAAGTAGTGAGAGAGGGGAAACGGATGTGCAAAGCAGCATGTCCGCCTAGCAAGGCACTAAATAAGGAGGCGTGGGAACAAAGGTCATGCGTCACGCCCCGTCAACCACCACGCCCGCCTAAGGTCAGTAGCTGTTAGGAGCCCGTGACGCCGTGACTTGCCCTTTCACCTATCTGCTGACCAAGTCTTGCGCGGGCAAGGCCATGGGCTCCGGGCCGCTTCCGGGAACGGGGGTCCTCAGATTTGCTCTGCTCACAAGTGGCTCAAAGGAGGCCCAGGACAGCCCATCTTCATCAACACAAGCTCAAGACCCTCGAGGGGCCAAGTATTACTGGGCGGATTTATCAGGAGCTTCCTCGTGCCACGGCCTCACAGCTGGCTCATGAGGAGGCGGAGAGCTCAGGCAGGGGTACCTCGCGAGGTGCCCATGACGCAAGCCATGACGCACCAAGGGCGCTGGGCCGGGCGCCACCTCACGCAGGTCCTCCTTTCCTCTTTGGTGCAAAGGAGCAAGCCTTGAGCAAGAGCATCAAGCAAAGGCATCCGCTTTGGTGCAACAAGACCAAGACCAGCCCCAACGACTGAAGGGAGTCATCGTGGAGCCCAAGCAGGCGGCCATCACTGTGAGCCTTTTGGCAGGCGAGGACCAAGTTTTAGTCAGGATAAGTGTACCCGTTGTTCCCCTTCAAAATGGCCAATTGTTACTGCCTTCCCTACTAATATATATGGGAAGAGGCCTAGGGCCTTTGTCTATATAAGTAGAGCTAGCCACCATAGTAGAGAGGACGATGAGATAGAGGGAGATCAAGACGATCAAGATCCGTGAGAGAGAGATAGAGACCCGATCCTCAAGCTAGAAGCGACAGGACACCACTCAGCAGTTCATCACATCCACTCAAGAACAGACCCTCATGAGGCTGTTCTTCCCTGCATCAGTTCCTCATCAGCCCAAGAGGCAATCCACCACACCACAAACTAGAGTAGGGTATTACACCACAACGTGTGTCCCGAACTAGTATAAACCTCTCGTCTCTTGTGCCGTTTTTTCGAGTAGTTTAGGTCCCTGCGATTCGGCGAGGTACGAGAGGGTGGAGGGTTGGATCTGCGTGCGCACCCCAGAGTTCAAACCTTAAGGGTGTGCCGGAACCCGAAATCCGACAGCCACAAGGCCTGGGCGACGCCTTTCATCACCTGCCAACCTCGCTCGCGCAGCTTGTAAGAGCTCGGGAAGAAGGTCACCCGTGAACCGGGCATTTCCTCCGCAGGGCGACCTCCGTGAGCACACCTACAGACATAACTCTGTTAGTCGACTTCCTCGCCCGAACTCTTTTTTAATGTTCGCTCAAGCACTTACTAAAAATGCGCGCCGATCGCTGGCCGATTCTCCTTCACGAATCCGGCTACTTGAGCACCAACATCTTTAGTTCCTCGCCCACCTGGGTGTTGGCATCTTGAGATTATTCTTTCCCGCCTCACCCTCATAGCACGCTCTCACTGACCTTAACCGCCAAGATGTTGTTGCTTGTCCGATCTACTCCGCGCCATCTCGCAATGATATTGTCGATTTGTACACACGCCAGACTTCACAACATGCTTATCTTTGAAGCGTATATTACCGTGAGGGGTCTCCTTGGCCTCCCCTCAGCGGGCTTATCTGCGTCTCAAGTTGGGCTTTGCACTCTTCCAGCTCCCGGGACAGTTGAGTATTCTTTTTTGCAAGGTCCAGCATAATAAATGATCCTTAAATCAGTTATTTTAACTGCTTCAAGCTCTCGGGGAGCTCTTGGCATATATAACCATCAAATCTTTTCACCCGTATGTCTTTCACATACCGCCTGCGTGGCTCTGGCTAGACAATTTTGAGCGGCATGGAGGTGCGCATCTCCCGAATTGAAGGCATCCAATGCCTCTGGGAGAAACATGCGCCACAAGAACTGTCCGCGGCGACGCTCTGTGATTCATGGCACTCTCCACCTCGGAATTGGTGGCCCAGGCAGTCTGTCGGCATCCTCTGTGGGAGGAGCGTCCGATGCTGCGCCTCGTGTTTGCCTCTCGCTTCGGACCTGGCTTTGGAGCACGGCTGGTGGAGGCTCGAGGCAACCTCTCTCGGATATAGTCCGCCGGCGCTCTTTTCCTGAAGAAACACGGGCATTAATATGCCTTCCGGGAATAAAACACAGGAATAAGATGGCACGCCATACCGTTGCGCCGACGTCTCAATCCGGACCGCACTTCTTTTTAGCCTGCTGGGCCTTGCTGCCCCTTGTTGGCTAGCCAGCGCTGGCTCGGCCTTCCGCCTCAAGGGTTCCCCCTGCAAAACACCATTGGTATATGGTGATAAAAAATAAGCACGGATGGATCATTTTCAAAGTATTGGGACTTCGGTCTCAGTTACCTGTGAGGCTGGTAGTATTCCGGGGTAATCGGTCGTAATGGCGACCAAGGCATTGTCGATGCTTAGTTGGTAAAATACCCCATCGATCAGCTCGACAGATATGTCCGGATCCTCTTGGGAGGCCGGATCGAGGGACCGTTCCGGATCCTCGGGTTGTGGAGGAGGGCTGTTTATATCCTTTACAGCCCGGCGCAATTCCTGCGTCGAAATCACAAGATAAGGTACTTAACTATGGGAATATGGAATGGATGGGCAAAAAGAAGTGTCCGCTTACCCAGCTTGGAGGATTGTACATAGAAATCCGCCCTATGGATTGGACGAAGAACTCCTCCTCTTCTCCCTTGTACAATGCGGACAAGGCCTTCGTCGAGTAGCAACGATCCGGCCCTTACGACCGCAATGGGTAGCATCATCCGCCTGTTGAAATCCCACATGGGGTGGCCTCTACTGCTTGAAGCGGTTGCACCCCGCATAATGCATGTGGCCATGACCCGATCATGGTCAGTCCGAATGAGCTAACAACCTTATCCGGCTCATCGGGTAAAGGCGTCCTTGTCATTTTCCCTCGAGGGCTCCGTGGGCGCCAGACTTAGGCGCTTCTTCAAGGGAGCATTATTGAACTCGGGGAGGCCCGATCCGAACAGGAGTCCGGCGAGGGACATCTTCTATAAAACCATTACAGAAGGCCAGTGTTGGACGCCTTCCTTGGGTTCGGATAGATATCCGGGTCGTGATGCGCCATAGTTCAGCTCCGCCCACATGATATATCGACCCCTCGAAAAACAGGGGCACAAGGCAGAACAGCTTCTTCCACAGTAGTTGAAATGAGCCTCGGCCCAGAACAGCTCACAAAGGAGCTCTGAAGCCTCGCAATATGCAATATGGAGGCAGGCGTAAGGCTGTGCAGCTGGAGGCCGTAGAACTCTGTGAGCCCTTGGAGGCGGATGGTGGAAATCCGAGCCGTCTTATCGAGATAAGGGACAAGGCATACCCACTCTCCTTTGGAGGAATTAGGGGCGCTCTCCGCTTTCTCTCCGCCATTATAGGTGGCAAGTCCGGCTCGAACCGGGACCATGAAGGCTGCGGAAGAAATCCCTTGGTTTGGAGCGTCACTAGCTTGCTGTGAGGGCGGAACATCTCTCCCAATCTCGGTGCCGAGGCTGGGAGGGCGGAAGGAGGAGCTGCGTCGGCCGGCCATGATGGAATGGATTTACATCCGGATGCGCTCGATGAGCGCTTCGCGAAGGGAAGATGGTGTGATTGGATCTGAATCTCGTCTCTTTAATAGGCAGCTCATTTGCGCAGCTAGGGGTTAAATGTAAAACACCTGGCTTTTCGCATTCGTTTGACACGTGGAAGGCGGCCATTATTGGGCGTGGAAGCCAAGGAGCACAATATTCACGAAGCTGGACACTATTCAACGGTACACGAATTTGGAGAAGAACCCGCCTTGCAATGCGAAGACAATCTGCTACCGGACTCATCGTCATTGAAGCCTGGTTCGAGGACTCTTGAGGAGTCTGGACTAGGGGTGTCAGGATAGCTGGACTATAGCCTTTTGGCGGGACTCCTGGACTATGAAGATACAAGATTGAAGACCTCGTCCAGGTGTCCGGATGGGACTTTCCTTGGCGTGCAAGGCAAGCTTGGCGATACGGATATGTAGATCTCCTCCCATTGTAACCGACTCTGTGTAACCCTAACCCTCTCTAGTGTCTATATAAACCGGAGGGTTTTAGTCCGTAGGATGAACAACAATCATACCATAGGCTAGCTTCTAGGTTTTAGCCTCTCTGATCTCGTGGTAGATCTATTCTTGTACTACCCATATCATCAATATTAATCAAGCAGGAGTAGGGTTTTACCTCCATCAAGAGGGCCCGAACCTGGGTAAAAACATCGTGTCTCTTGTCTCCTGTTACCATCCGCCTAGACGCACAGTTCGGGACCCCCTACCCGAGATCCGCCGGTTTTGACACCGACACCGGCCCTAGAGGGGGCATGCCAAGTGTGGGGAGTCCTATTAGGACTCCCTAGTCCTAGTAGGATTCCCCTTTTCCTTTCCGGAGTAGGAGAGAAGCAAGAGGGAAAGAGAGAGGGAGTAGGAAAGGGCAAGGGGGGCGCCGCCCCCTTTCCTCTAGTCCAATTCGGATCCATGGAGGGCGCGCTTCCTTCCCTTTGGCCTGCCTCCTCTATTCCTGTATGGCCCAATAAGGCCTAATACTTCTCCCGGGGAATTCTCGTAACTCTCTAGTACTCCGAAAAATACCCGAAACACTGGGAACCTTTCCGATGTCTGAATATAGCCTTCCAATATATCGATCTTTACCTCTCGACCATTTCGAGACTCCTCGTCATGTCCCCCATCTCATCCGGGACTCCGAACAAACTTCGGTCATCAAATCACATAACTCATAATACAAATCGTCATCGAACGTTAAGCGTGCGGACCCTACAGGTTCGAGAACTATGTAGACATGACCGAGACACATCTCCGGTCAATAACCAATAGCGGAACGTGGATGCTCATATTGGCACCTACATATTCTACGAAGATCTTTATCGGTCCAAACGCATAACAAAATATGTTGTTCCCTTTGTCATCGGTATGTTCCTTGCCCGAGATTTGATCGTCGGTATCCTCATACCTAGTTCAATCTTGTTACGGGCAAGTCTATTTACTCGTTCCGTAATGCATCTTCCCACAACTAACTCATTAGTCACAATGCTTGCAAGGCTTATAGTGATGTGCATTACCGAGAGGGCCCAGAGATACCTCTCCGATACACGGAGTGAAAAATCCTAATCTCGATCTATGCCAACTCAATAAACACCATCGGAGACACCTGTAGTGCATCTTTATAATCACCAAGTTACGTTGTGACGTTTGATAGCACACTAAGTGTTCCTCCGGTATTCACGAGTTGCATAATCTCATAGTTAGAGGAACATGTATAAGTCATGAAGAAAGCAATAGCAATAAACTAAACGATCATAGTGCTAAGCTAACGGATGGGTCTTGTCCATCACATCATTTTCTAATGATGTGATCCCATTCATCAAAGGACAACACATGTATATGGTTAGGAAACTTAACCATCTTTGATTAACGAGCTTGTCTAGTAGAGGCATACTAGGGACACTTTGTTTTGTCTATGTATTCACACATGTACTAAGTTTTTGGTTAATACAATTCTAGCAAGAATAATAAACATTTATCATTGTATAAGGAAATATAAATAACAACTTTATTATTGCCTCTAGGGCATATTTCCTTCATCACGGGCAAGCAGGTGATGATCACAAGGTAAATCATGTAAGGAGGCAAGCTAGTTCAGATAGATGCAAGAACGATACATGCCACTGGGACGGACCCGAGCGCCTGGGGATGATGCAGCCCGAGGGGCGCCCCCAACAGAGTAAGCTAAAGATGCAAAAGGATACATGTCACAGGGACAGGCCCATGTGACTTGGGGATAATGCTGCCCGATGGGCGCTTCCAACTGAATGTACTGGAAAGGGTCACCTGATACCGTTGCTAAGTGTTGGAGTAGCTGAAGACGCGTGATGGAGAAGTTGCTCCTCACGAGTTGCCAGGGTCCTGAGCCTCGGGAGGCTCTGGGGGCCCGAGCGGCTCATGAAGAATCGTCGCCCTCTCTGCCAGGACTGCGTGATGCCTAGGCTCCTGAGCTGCCAGAATGCTCTGCAAGTGGCGCTGGAAGGTAAGAGCCGCGTTCGGCAAGCCGAATGGCATGCAACATAGTTGTCGTGGTTTTGTCACGGCAGATGTCCTCATGAAAGGACTTAGTCGCGGAGCCATCGTTACGGGTTAACTTGGAGGGGTTAAAGCGGACCTTAAAGACACGTAGAGTTATACTAGTTTGGCCCCTTCGATTAAGGTAAAAGCCTACGCCTAGTTTGTGATGGGATTGATGTGGTCTCGGCGACTAGGGAGCAAACAGCTTCGCTTAGGCCTCGAGAAAGTTGTTGTTCTCGTCCCTTGAACCGCCCCCGGTCGTCTCCCTCATATACTCCGGTGACCTCTGGCGGTTCGGAGAGTCCCAATCTATGGTTCATACTGTATCCGGTTGGTCTCTCTCATTCCTAACTTACAAAGATAAGTTTACATACCAGTGCAGGTTTATGGCTGAGTTCTAAACCGACCACGCGCCTTGGGCCCTTACTTTCATGCTTGGGCCTCTTACACCGCTGAACAACTATTGAAGTTAACCCGCCCGGATAGGCCGGTTCACGCCTAGTAGTAATATCCCCAACATTAGGCCCTGCGATTGATTTGAACAAAGTTCATGTCAACTTGATAAAAAATCTTCAACTTCAATATCTTTCGTAATTATTGAACCGCCGTGATGTCCCTTTCTCCGGCTGATAAACCGCCGTGGACGCCATCTTCGAGCACCTTAGTGAACGGGTCCATCATGACATCACCTCCGCAAAAAAAGGATCAAAAGATTCCCTTCATTAATGGTTATCCCAAAATCGAGGGCGACAGCGCGCTACCACTCGTCCGCTTCGACGCCTTTGATTCTCGGCGCTACCGCCTTTCACTCCTTCCCTTATAAATAAAGCCCGAGGCCCCTTCTCTCTTCCTCTTCGTGATCTTCTTCTTCCTCGCAACAACCTCAGCTCTGAAGCTCCGCCCGTAGTCCATGACCTTCGAGAACCGCATCAACCAAGGTCACCAGATCAACTCGAGCTAGATCAGAGACTCATCGCCTCCCTCCGCCACGATCCGCAGCGGTATTGGAACACGGCGAATCTCCGAGATGTCTTTGAACTCGGAATGATTGAATGGCGAGAGGCAAATGAGCAAGAGAACACTTGATCCAAGGAAAGAATATGATCAACACGAAAAACTTGAATTGAGTGCAGGAAAAGAAAGGGATGAAGAATGGCGAACAGGCGAGAATTCACGGTTGAGATGATTGAGGGAAGACTGAAGAGGCTCCACGAATGGAATTGATGGTGGAAGAAACTCGAACTCCGGGAATAATAGGGTGGGAGGCGGAAAACAAAGACAACTTGGAAGGGAAACCGATGAATATCTTGAAGAAAAACACGGTTGAAATCATTGAGGAAAGAAGGCAAAGACTTACTGCGAGTAGGATGGATACTCGATTCGGACTCGGTTCCAAGGAGAAAAAGGGTGGGCGAATGGGAAAGAAAACAAGCGAGGATTGAACTTGCAAAACAAAAAATTGAATCGCCATGACGAAAATGCACGGATGCAAAGATGAGAACCAATGATCGGAAAACCAACTGCGTGATCCTAAAGAAAAATTTGAAGGGAAGAGGTAATTCAAAACACCTCGTCGAGGATCTGACCGGGCGGCAGAAGGGCTGTGGAGTAAAAATTCCTACTCTCCGATATAACTAGACTCAGAAAAAGTTTTCTTCTAGACTCAACAACGGCCAACTACCACGATCAATCAAAGGGGCTCCAAGGTTGGTCGAGGCTCACGATACCAACTTGTCACGAATCGACCCTATCCTAAAGGAACTCGAAGGTCCCACCAAGGATAGAGCGCATCTTGAAGCGCTTTTGCAAGGTGGATATCATTACATCAACATTACATAATAGTGGGGATACATCCAATACATACCATGTCACATGAATACAACAATACAACATACAAGATCAACATCCGACTATGGATGAAACATAAGCAAACTCCGACATCCACCTGCTAGCCTAGGCTGCCGACACGGAACCTATCCCACGATGAAGAAGAAGCGGAAGAAGAACTCCAAAACAAGTAACACCGCTCTCGCGTCAAGATCATCATAAACCTGCACTGCAACTGGTGGTGTAGTAATCTGTGAGCCACGAGGACTCGGCAATCCCATTACCATGGGTATCAAGACTAGCAAAGCTTAAAGGAAAGGAAGGGGTAAGGTGGTGAGGTTGCAGCAGCGACTAAGCATATATGGTGGCCAACATACATAAATGAGGCGAGAAGAGAAACAAAAGCGAGTCGTCAACTAGTAATGATCAAGAAGTGATCTGAACTCCTACTTCGTGAGACATAACCGAAACCGTGTTCTCCTCTCGATTAACCCGAAAAGAGACACTCCGGTTCGCTACAGTTGGTGTATTTTAGAAGAGTTTACTTCAAGTTTACTACAACGGATATTAACAAATTCCCATCTGCCACATAACAGACACGGCTCTCGAAAGTTCAAACCCTGCGGTGTCCCAACAGCCCATGATAAGCTCTCGCGATCAACGAGGATATTCCTTCTCACCGGAAGACCGATCGGTCTCGGAATCCTGGCTACAAGACATTTCGACACAATAAAACAAGACCAGCAAGACCTCCCGGTGCCGACATCCCGATAGTAGCCGCATATCTCGTCTCGAGCCACGACCGGATGAGCAATGCGATACAACTAGAACCAGCCCTCAAGTTTCCCGGTGCGCTGCAAGTGGCTCTAGTTTGGACCAACACTTAGACAAGCATTGGCCGGGGGGCTGAATAAAGATGACCCTTGGGTTAATTACTCCCAAGGGAAAATAGGTGGTGGTGAGGCAAATGGAAAACCAATGTTGGGCCTTGCTAGAGAGTCTTATTCAAAGCGAACTGTCAAGGGGTCCCATAAATCACCCGACAGCGTTAGGGGCCAAAATCCGGGAACATAATACCGATATGGGAAACTAGGTGGCAAAGTGGAACAAAACACCAGGCATAAGGCGAGCCTTCCACCCTTTACCAAGTATATAGATGCATTAATAATATAAGAGATATTGTGATATCCCAACATAAACATAATCCAACATGGAGCAATCTTCATCTTCACCGCAACTAACAGCGCTATAAGAGGGCTGAGCAAAGCGGTAACATAGCCAACAATGGTTTGCTAGGAAGGTGCAAAGGTTAGAGGCGACATGGCAAATTGGGAGCTTGAAGAGCAAATGATAGTAGCGACATAGCGAAACGGCAAACTAGCATAGCAATGATAGTAATGAGATCCAGGTAGCGGTCATCTTGCCTGAAATTCCAAGGAAGAAGAACGAGTCCATGAAGAAGCGAAGCCACGAAGGCGAACAAGCGTGAGAGCGAGTCCTCACGATCATAGCGTAGCGGAACTATCGAGAAGAAGCACACAACATGGTAAACACACCACACAAGAACAAGGCATGATGCACAACAAGCATGATGCATGGCAAGACTACATGAAGCTACTCATGGCAAGAGATGATGCAAACAAGAGCAACACAAAGCAAAGCAAGTTTAAATGAGGCGAGGAACAACATATAACAATTCCGATAAGTCCTCATATGCAAATTTCGAAATTGGTCAGATGTTTAAACCTTAAGTTCAAGTTGTTAAACAGCAATTTAAGATGCACCAAGATGATCTACGAAATTCTAGTCAAGTTACATATAAAGTTCATTAAATTGAGCTCTGCCTAGAAGATATGAGCAAAACAAGATAAGCATGGCATTGATGCAACATTTCAAACATCAAGAAAACACCTCAAAACAAGGATGCAACATGATAATATGAAGCTACATGCAATTCTAAGCAAGTTTCATATAGAGCACACTCAAAAGCAGACAGCAGTTCAACACATACACTCTATACAAGTAAAGGACAAGCTGTCCAAAACAGCAACTAGGCATATTGCAAGCATCAAAACAACAAGCTACACATCTTAACATGATAACAAAAGGCATGGGCATTATGTACAGGTAAGCGTGACAAAACATGAACATGAGCTATCTCCAAATCACTAGAACATGCTCAAACACACATGGCAAGATTGCAAATAATAACGATTTAGGGCTTTAGCGAGAAATAACATCGAGTTGCAATGTTTAGAGCTATCAAACAACATGCTACAGGAACTTAACACGGCAAACAAAGGCATGGCATGATACTACTAAATGCAAGAACAAAGTCCTTTACTGACCATGAGCCAAAAAGGCACGAGAAAATATGATGGCACCCATGTAAAGATAGCAAGTTATATAACAGATTCATACATGGCAGGAACAACAATAAGTAGGCATGTTGGTGAGCTTGAACCACTCACTACAGAGCAATACATGGCATGGCAAGGCAACCAACAGTAAGAGGCATGTTTATTAAGCTAAACATGGCAGAGAAAGTTCATAGGGTGCATGGATCACTAACAAAGCTCATGGCAATACTGAACTTAAAGTTAGCAGGTTGACAGCAACATTATTTTAGCAACTTGAGAGCAAAATTACAACAAGCTACAGCAAGCTATAAATGCAACAAGGGGCATGGATGGATAGATAAAGACATGTATAACAAAACATCCTTAGTGAACATCTCGATTATTCATAGAATGACTTGTAGGCTGCAGTTTACATAGCATCATAATATAAGCGGATTCGGACATGCAAAAGCAACAGACAAGTACCCTACTTAACAAGCTCGATGCACTCACTACAAGACCCACAAAAATACATGGATGGCACCTGTGTAAAGATGGCATGGCATAGATCAAAACACATGTAGACATCAACCTCATAGGATACACACATCAAATGCAAAAAATGACAAATCACCAAGTTATACAGTTTCATGATTAACATCACATATCACTCTTGCAACGAAGATTCAGGCCTCAAGATGAACTCAAATGAACATGATGCAATGGAATGAAATGATGTACTCGTTGGACGAACAATTTGACATATTACACGCCCGAAAGCGGAGCAGTATGCAGCAAGTTATGATCACGATGAACATGGGTACATGATGCTGAAATATCTGGACTTGGTGGAAATATCACCTCCGGGAAAATCAACAGGGGCGGAGGCGTTCAGAACGGAGGATCCGGGATGGGGGCGGCGTTTGCGTTTGGTTGGTGGTGGTGGTGGATCTGATCCAGATCCGGAGTCATGCCGAAGCTTCGCCGGAGGCAGTGGGGAAGGCGGAGGCGAGGGGCGGCCGGGGAGAGGCATGGCGGCGGATCAGTCGGCCGACCCGGCGGATCCTGGCGGCAGGGCAGCGAGAAGCGGCAGGCGGCTGGCCGAGCGCAGCAGCGCCAGAAAAAGCTGGCCGGGCGAAGGCAAGCCACAGCGGAAACAGCAGCGCCAGCGAGCGGCCGAGAAGCGGGCAAGCGGCAGGCGGCAGCAGCGCCAGCGGCCAGCAGCCTGTTGGCGCCTTGCGGCCAGCGAAGCCTTGAGAGCAGCCAGGCCTTGAAACGGCAGCGAGCTGTGGCGGGCAGCAGTGCGCCACCAGCGTCGGCGAAATCGAGCGGCGACATGTGGCGAACAGGTCGGACATCCGGCGCAACGTCGGCGTGTCAACAGCGAGGAGGAGATTTTAGGGTTTTGTCTGCGAAATCATCCGCAATTTAGGGGAGGGCTAGTTTTATAGGTAGAGGAGCTAGGGAGTCCAAATGAGGAGCGGTTTCGGCCACTCGATCGTGATCGAACGACCGAAACATGGAGGAGTTTGGGTTTTGGGCCACTTTGGAAGGTGTTGGGCTGCAAGACAACAGAGGCCTTCTGATTTACCCGTTAACCGTTGGAGTACCAAACGACCTCCAAATGGCACGAAACTTGAGCGATCTACGGTGCTATACCAAGGCAGCTTGGCAAACCTCGGTCCATTCGAGACCGTTTAACATCCGCTACGAAAAAAGAGGCAAAGGAGGCCGGAGACATAAGTGCGGATTGCAAAACCGACAGGGAAAATGCTGGATGCATGAGGCGAACACGTATGCAAAATGAAATGCACATGATGACATGATATGAAATGCGAGATGATGACATGGCAAAGTGCAACCATAAGCACATGACATGGCAAAAGGCGGCGAATAGCAGCGGACACTGGCATCGAATCCGGCGTTACAACACAAGCCGCCAAGTCCACCACAGACATGGACCTTATAGGTATCTTTGAAATTCTGGATGAACGGATCCATAGCTGGGCCCATGAACTGATAGAATTGGGTGGCAAGCTTTTCAACCAAATGCAGGCCATGCCCTCGAGCATCATGGTGAAGTACTTTGCACCGCAGCTTCATCCACATCCAGCATCTCCATGGCCATCTCATAACTCTCTATCCATGCTTGGGCAGAGATCGGCGGTGTAATTTGGCACCTTCGCGGACCCTTGAAATCCTTGGGCAATCGTACATTGCATAAGCGGGGGCAGGCAAGGCACCCCAAACTAGAGGTAACTCCAGGCTCAAAGATGGTGGACGAACGGCGTAGTGATAATCGATCTTTGCGGCTAACTCGGCCTCCCTGCGTGCGGGCCGTCCACCACCTCTGGCGTTATCGAAACCACCTGCCGGGTTGTTGCCACGGCGCACCACGCCGTGCATTACTTAATCTGGCCGGTTCATCCACGTACTGCTATAGCCCGGCTTGGGCGGGGGTAGAGTGGATCGGTCGCGGCTGCGAATCGCTTCTGTTGGACGGAGCTGTCCTAAGGTTCCTTGACCGGCGCGTCTCTCTGCACGTGGTGATAAGCCTTGATTGGAATCGCCTCCAACCGTGCTGCAGCTGCAACAAGGTTATCCATCAGGTTGGAGTAGTGACTGGAGGTGTTGCACAGCTGAGGCATCTTGGCATTATGGCGAGGTAGATCTATTATGCGGGGCTGAACCGGCGCTCCCGTCCAGTTGCTTCGCCGGTTTACCACGGCGGATTCTGATCCCTGCTCACGGGGTGTTGAAGAGATCTCTTCCCTCAGCGAAGGCAAGCGGGATCTGTATTTCCTCTTCATGACTTCATGCGGCGCTCTGATCGGCATGAGCCTATAAGTCTGCATCAAAAGCAGCCGCTCGCCACCATCTGGCGTCTGCGGCTGCGAGATCCGCTTAGCCTGAGTGATTTGCTCCTTCACCTTCAATCTCCGCGTTATGAGCGTCCCGATCCGCGGGTTAACCTCGCCATGAGCGACCAGCGCGTGAATAGTTCGATAACAATTGAGCGGCCCGGCATGCGAGGCCTCTGCCCGGTATGTCGCCCTTGTTGAGCAACCCAACCATTATCGCGGCGGTCGAAAGTGAAGTATTGTATGTACCGGCCATGAATATTCCAACTCGGTTGGGCAGATCAGGGGGGAATACTGTACGCCGTCGGAACAACCCCAATCCGGCCATCTTGCGGCTATCGAGACTCGGTTTCTGGTCGACGACTTCGTCATCGAGAGTAGGCAACGGTTTATCCTCCAATTCTGATCCGTCCTCATAATTTCCTCCGTGGATGACTCCACAGCTGCAGCAGCCGGTTTAGCTTGGCAGGTTTACATACGCTAAACCGTCTCGGCGAATCGGTCCAGATGTCGCTGAATACGGCTCACCGATCTTGCCGATGAAAATGTGTATGCCACCAAAGGGACGGTACCCGTACTCGTCGAGCGACCTCGGGGCCCCACTGCATCGTCGATGTAGAGTTTGCGCTGACGACTCTTGGTCATCGGCCTGGCGTAACCTTGAGTCCCGAGCTTGCCCTCAAGATTGTCAAACCATCGATGCGATAGCCCGGTTGGGTAGCTGTCGTGGTTTTGTCACGGCAAATGTCCTCATGAAAGGACTTAGTCGGCGAGCCATCGTTCTGGGTTGACTTGGAGGGGTTAAGCGGGCCTAAAGACGAGAGTTATACTAGTTGACCCCTTGATGAAGGTAAAAGCCTACGTTTAGTTTGTGATGGGATTGATGTGGTCTCGATGACTAGGGAGCAAACAGCCGCTAGGCCTCGAGTTGTTGTTGTACGTCCTTGAACCGCCCGTTCGTCCCTCATATACTCGGGTGGCGCCCGTCGGTTGAGAGAGTCTAATCTGGTTCATACTCGTATCCGGGTTGGTCTCCTCTATTCCTAACACAGTACAAGTTTACATACCAGGCGGTTTATGGCTCTGAGTTCTAAACCGACTACGACCTTGGGCCCTTACTTTCATGCTTGGGCTCTTACACGTTGAACTACTATTGAAGTTAACCCGGCCCGGATAGGCGGTTCACGCCTAGTAATAATATCCAACAATAGTTGTGGGGTGGACCCTACACCGTCAGCGAAGGAAAACCCTGAGATCTGCCCTGTTGAGCCTGGAATGTCGTCTGAATGGCATGACAGCCGTCCTCGCCAGGATGGGGGCTGCACGGGTGGTGGGCGGTGATCGCGCCATATGGTCCTGCCTCTTGAAGCTCCGGGTCTCCTTGGTGATGAACTCCTGAGCACTAGGCGCTCCACGCCTTGTGCTCTTGAAAATGTGCGATGGCATGCCTCCACGTGGTTCCCAGCGCCTCCCTCGTGACATTGTCTTAGTCTGAGGCCCTGGAAGAGGCCCCGAGCCCGGCTGAGGAGGGTGCGGCGCGCCTATGTGAGGGAGGGGGCGCCCCATCCGTGGCCGCTCTCCGGGCCCTTGGTGGAGTAGTTCTTCTTCTTCTTGAGGATGGCCTCGGGGAGGGCCTGGCGCCTTTGTTGTGCAGGTCTTGACTCTTGTCGCTGGTAAGTGCACTCGAGAGAGCACGCATCCCTTTCCTCCACAGGCGACCCGTGATATGATGCCGCATCACTGCCATCTTGAGGACGTTGTGGCCGTGATGGGTCACCGCCATAAACTTGGTCAGGGCTGGATACCCAATGATGGCGTTATGCGGCAGGCGGATGTGGGCGACGTCAGGCCGGCGAGGTTTAATGTGTGTATGTTGGTCGAATGTAGCGAGGCAGGCCTGCCCTATCACGGGTGATGGAGCCATTGGTTACTCCGAGAAGGGCTTGGTAGGATGTAGCTGATCGTGTAGCACTTGGAGGCGTCGAGCGTCTCAGCGGACAGAATGTTGAGCCCTGCCGCCGTCGATGAGGGTCTTGGTGGCTTGGACATTCTTGATGATGGGGTGACGAGCATCGAGAGAAACCGGCGTTGCCTTGCCGCGCACTTGAGCTGGTTCGGCAGCTGAAGGTAATGGCGCACTTGGACCACTGAGCAGGTAGCGTAGCCTCGAACTGGGAGGCCGCGTTCACTCGGATCGAGCCTTGAAGATCTGGCGGAGAGGTTGGGGCTGGCGCCACCAAGATCACGGCGATGGCGTGCGGCTCATGGAAGCCCTAGCGTCGTCTGATGAGGCTGCTCCCTCCGGGCACCTCATGAGGCTGATCCTGCCAGCGGTCCTCACGAGGTCGGTCAGCGCCACTCTGGCAGGGGCAGCGGTCGTCAGCGTCCTCCACTTCATCCTCCTCCTCGTCCGTAGCCCGGTCGTTCGATCAGGCGTCGATACGCGTCCATCGCGGATGGCCACAGACTCGACAATCGTTCTTTGTTGTGGCTGTGCATGTTGTGGAAGAAGCAAAATGGGCGGTTGGCCTTGGATGACTTCGAGAATGGTCACGGCCTTGATTCATCTCGACTCACTTGAGCCGCAGCAACCTTGCACTTCACTTCTTTGATCTTGGCCTTCTTGTCCTCCTGGTGGTGGCTAGGAGCTCGAGGAAGGAAGCGCCCTTCTCGGCCCTTGCGCACTTGGTTGCCATGTTGAACATCTCGGGGCGTGCATAGGTCCTCGTGGATGGCGAGATCCTCCTTCATATTGGCGTCCGAGGCGCCATTGGAAGAAGCGGAGATGATGGCCTCATCCGTCACCTTGGGGATCTAGAGGCGTATTGTTGAAGCCTTTGGATGTATACGGGGTTTCTCTGGCTGCTCCTTGATGCATAGTCCACTTGCCGTGATGATCCGATGCCACAGAAGTTGGCTGACAAGCAGCTCGCATCTCGCCCGGGGAGGGTCGATCCATGGGCGGAGTTGGGAGCCACAGTAGCGCCATCCTTGAGGGCCATGGGAAACCAGTTAGCCATGACCTTCTTGTCGTTGTTGGCACGCCTCGATGCTCAACTCATGAGCTGCGAGGAACTCAGCAGGGTGAGGTCCCGTGGCGCGGAGGCAGATCAGGCTTGATTTGCGGGCGGAGATGACCTTTTCGCGATTATTGGGAGTGAAGGCACGACAGCCTCTTTGTAGTCACTAGAGCCCGATTCTGAGCGGGGCCTGTCTGGTATCCTCGCGCCGCCCGCCCGCCGCCGGCATGTGGTCTTAGCGTGGTGGTCGCAGTGAGGCATTTTCTTCTTGGTAGAGGACTTCTTGGCACTTCCTTCTTCATACCGCAGCCAGGCGTCTTCATGCGGAGGTGGTGGGCGCTCTGTGGGCTCGTCATACAGTTGGAGGTGGGCGAGAATGCGCGAGAGAACGTGTCACGTCTCAACATATCTATAATTTTGATTGCTTCATGCTATATTATATTCTATTTTGGATGATTAATGAGCTTTATTATACACTTTTATATTATTTTTGGGACTAACCTATTGCAGGAGGCCCAGCCCAAGTGCTGTTTTTTGCCTATTTGAGGTTTGAGAAAAAAGAATATCAAGCGAGGTCAAACAGAATGAAACCTTTGGGGCGTGATTTTGGAATGAACGTGATCCGAGGACTTGGATCCTACATCAAGAAAGCAACCAGGAGAGCCGAGGCGAGGCGCGCCTACCCCAGTGTGCCCTCCACCCTCGTGGGGCCCATGTTGCTCCACGACGCCTTCTTCCTCCTATATATACTCGTACCCCAAACCAGCGAAGCATCCACGAAAACCTAATTCCACCACACGCAACCTTACATGCCGTGAGATCCCATCTTGGGGCCTTTTTGGCGTCCTGCCGGAGGTGATCATGGAGGGCTTATACATCAACACCATAGCCTCTCCGATGATGTGTGATAGTTTACCTCGGACCGGGTCCATAGTTATTAGCTAGATGGCTTCTTCTCTCTTTTGGATCTCAATACAAAGTTCTCCACGATTCTCGTGGAGATCTATTCGATGTAATCTTCTTTTCTTGTGTGTTTGTTGAGACCGATGAATTGTGGGTTTATGATCAAGTTTATCTATGAACAATATTTGAATCTTCTCTGAATTCTTTTATGAATGATTGGTTATCTTTGCAAGTCTCTTGAATTATCAGTTTGGTTTGGCCTACTAGATTGATCTTTCTTGCAATGGGAGAAGTGCTTAGGTTTGGGTTCAATCTTGCGGTGTCCTTTCCGGTGGATGTAGGGCAGCAAGGCACGTGTTATTATTGCCATCGAGGATAACAAGATGGGGTTTATATCATATTGCATGAGTTTATCCCTCTACATCATGTCATCTTACTTAAGTGTTACTCTGTTCTTTTGAACTTAATACTCTAGATGCATGTTGGATAGCGGTTGATGTGTGGAGTAATAGTAGTAGATGCGGTTTGGAGTCGGTCTACTTGTCCGCAGACGTCATGCCTATATACATGATCATACCTAGATATTCTCATAACTATGCTCAATTCTATCAATTGCTCAACGATAATTTGTTCACCCACCGTAATACTTATGCTCTTGAGAGAAGCCACTAGTGAAACCTATGGCCCGGTCTATTTTCCATCATATTAATCTTCCAACACTTAGCTATTTTTTTGCCTTTTATTTTAGTTTGCATCTTTATTATAAAATACCAAAAATATTATCTTATCATATCTATCGGATCTCACTTTAGTAAGTGACCGTGAAGGGATGGACAACCCCTTTATTCGTTGGTTCGAGGTTTTATCTGTTTGTGTAGGTGCGAGGGACTTGAACATGGCCTCATCTTGTATTGATACCTTGGTTCTCAAAACTGGGAAATACCGCTACTTTACTACATCACCTTTCCTCTTCAAGGAAAACCAACGCAGTGCTCAAGAGGTAGCAAGAAGGATTTACGGCGCCGTTAGGGAGTCTCTGTAAAATCAACACACCAAGTACCCATCACAAATATTATCTCCGCATTACATTATTTTCCATTTGCCTCGTTTTCCTCTCCCCACTTCACCCTTGCCATTTATTCGCCCACTCTTTTCGTTCGCCTCTTTTTTTCTAGCTTCATGTTTGCTTTCGTGTGTTGGATTGCTTGCTTGTCACGATGGCTCAAGATAATACTAAATTGTGTGACTTTACCAATACCAACAAAAATGATTTTCTTAGCACTCGATTGCTCCTCTTACCGATATTGAATCTTGTGAAATTTATACTGTTTGTTGAATCTTGTCATGAAAGATCAATTAATCGACCTTCCTAGTGAAGATGCAGCTACCCATCTAAATAAGCGTTGATTTATGCGATATGAAAGAAGAAAGATGTGGCGATGATATTGTTAAATTGATGTTATTTCCTTTCGCTTCTGAGATCGTGCTAAAAGCTTGGTTTTCGTCTTTGCCTAAAAATAGTATTGATTCTTGGAATAAGTGCAAAGATGCTTTTATCTCTAAGTATTTTCCTCCGCTAAGATCATCTCTCTTGAATTGATATCATGAATTTTAAGCAACTTGATCATGAACATGTTGCACAAGCTTGGGAGGATGAAATTAATGATCGTAATTGCCCACTACGTGGTTTGAATTTGTGGATGATTATACAAAATTTTATATGCGGATTGAATTTTGCTTCTAGAAATCTTTTAGATTGACCCATGGAGGCACTTTTAAAATCACTTGAGGAAGCTACTAAACTCTAGATAATATTATGGTTAATTATTCTCAATGGCTTTTGCAAAAGATCCACTAATAAAAAAAGTGCATGCGATAGAACAAATTAATGTTTTGAGTGGAAAGATGGATGAACTTATGAAATTATTTGCTACTAAAAGTGTTTCTTGATCCTAATGATATGCCTTTGTCTACTTTGATTGAGAATACTAATGAATTTACGGATGTGAATTTTGTTGGTGGAGGAATTTTGGTCCTAGCGTGTATAGAGGAAACTTTAATTAGGCCGTACCTAGTAATTCCTCTAATAATTATGGTAATTCCTACAACAATTCTTATGGAAATTTTAATAAGATGTCTTGAATTTGAGACTAGTGTTAAAAAGAATTTATGAATTAGCAAAGAGTTTCAATGCTTTGCTTGCAGAAATGTTGCTTAAAGTTGATGGTGCTTCAAGGCCCCAGAGAAATATGCCTAGAGGCAATAATAAAGTTATTATTTATTTCCTTATACCATGATAAATGTTTATTATTCATGCTAGAATTGTATTAACGGAAACATAATACATGTGTGAATACATAGACAAGCAGATAGTCACTAGTATGCCTCTACTAGACTAGCTCATTAATCAAAGATGGTTGTGTTTCCTAACCATAGACATGTGTTGTCATTTGATTAATGGGATCACCTCATTAGGAGAATGATGTGATTGACATGACCCATTCCGTTAGCTTAGCACTTGATCGTTTAGTATATTGCTAATGCTTTCTTCATGACCTATACATGTTCACTGTAACAATGAGATTATGCAACTCCGTTTACGGAACACTTTGGTACTACGCGTCATGCTTGGGTGATTATAAAGTACTACTGGTGTCTCAAAAGATACTTGTTGGGTTGGTATTTCGAGATTAGGTTTTGTCACTCCGATTGTCGGAGAGACAGAGCAATACATGGCATGGAAAGGCAACCAACAGTAAGAAGGCATGTTTATTAAGCTAAGCATGGCAAGAGAAAGTTCATAGGGTGCATGGATCCCTAACAAAGCTCATGGCAATACTGAACTTAAAGTTAACAGGTTGACAGCAACATTATTTAGCAACTTGAGAGCAAAATTACAACAAGCTACAGCAAGCTATAAATGCAACAAGGGGCATGGATGGATAGATAAAGACATGTATAACAAAACATCCTTAGTGAACATCTCCAGATTATTCATAGAATGACTTGTAGCAGCAGGTTTACATAGCATCATAATATAGCGGATTCAGACATGCAAAACAGCAACAGCAAGTACCCTACTTAACAAGCTCGATGCACTCACTACAAGACCCAAAAAAATACATGGATGGCACCCCTGTAAAGATGGCATGGCATAGATCAAAACACATGTAGACATCAACCTCATAGGATGCACACATCAAATGCAAAAAAAATGACAAATCACCAAGTTATAACAGTTTCAACAGATTAACATCACATAGCACTCTTGCAACGAAGATTCAGGCCTCAAGATGAACTCAAATGAACATGATGCAATCGAATGAAATGATGTACTCGTTGGGATGGACAATTTGACATATTACACGCACGAAACGGAGCAGTATGCAGCAAGTTATCATGCGATGAACATGGGTACATGATGCTGAAATATCTGGGACTTAGTGGAAATATCACCTCCGGGAAAAGTCAACCCGGGACGGAGGCGTTCCGGGACGGAGGGATCCGGGATGGGGACGGCGTTTGCGTTTGGTTGGTGGTGGTGGTGGATCTGACCCAGATCCGGAGGTCGCCGGAGAAGCTCGCCGGAGACGGTGGGGAAGGAGGCCGGAGACGAGGGACGGCCGGGAGACGCGGGCGGCCGGATTCGTCCGCCCGACCGATCCAAGGGGGCGACGGCGGCGGACGGCGGCGAGGGAAGCGACGGGCGGCGCGGCCGAGGCGGCGAAGGGCGCCGGAGGAGCTGCGGCCGGAGCAGGGAGGCGAGGCGGCTACGGCGGAGGCACGGCGGCGCCGAGGCGGCGAGGCGCGCCGGAGGGAGGCGATCAAGGCGGAGCGCGGGCGGCGGCGGCGCCGGCGCGGCGGGCGGGCGCGGAACGGCGGGGAGGACGGGCACTGGGGCCGGGCGGCGGGTTCGGGCGGGCCGCGGGCGGCGCTGCTGGCGTATGCGAAGCCGGGCGGCGACACGTGGCGGCGGCGGAGCAGGTCGGACATCCGCGCGACGTGGACGTGTCCGGGCGCGAGGAGATTTTAGGGTTTTGTCTCGAAATCATCCGCGAATTTCGGGAGGGCTAGTTTTATAGGTAGAGGGAGCTAGGGAGTCCAAATGAGGAGCGGTTTTCGCCACACAATCGTGATCGAACGCATCGAGAGCATGGAGGGAGTTTGCTGGGTTTTGGGCCACTTTGGAAGGTGTTGGGCTGCAAGACAACAGAGGCCTTTATTGCCATCTGTTAACCGTTGAGTACCAAACGACCTCCAAATGGCACGAAACTTGACAGCGGTTCACGGTGCTATACCAAGGCCGCTTGGCAAACCTCGGTCCATTCCGAGACCGTTTAACATCCGCACACGAAAAGAGGCAAAATGGGGCGCCGGGAGACATAGGAGTGCCGGATTGCAAAACGGACAACGGGGAAAATGCTCGGATGCATGAGACGAACACGTATGCAAAATGAAATGCACATGATGACATGATATGAAATGCAGATGATGCCATGGCAAAGACGGCGAATAACTGACGGACACCTGGCGCATCGAATCCGGGGCGTTACAACACTCCTCCACTAACAAGAGATCTCGTCCCGAGATCTTAGGACCGAGACGGAAGGGAAAAGGGATGAGGTGAAACAAGAACTCAAGACAAAAAGCAAAGAATCGAGAGCACTCAAGAAGAAGAGAGGAACGACGAGAATCAAAAAAACTCACGGAATCAAATAGACTATGAAACAACTCCTGTTAGAACAATATAGAAAATGAATGAACAAAAGAATTTAGACGGCACTCCGGCTGAACATGGAAAGAATAGAACATGAATTTAAGAAGATGGAATGAAACTTGATGAACTCTTGAAGAATGAATTGAATCATTAAGAACCACCATGAAGAACTCCGGTGACAAAAGGATGATGAGATAAAATGAAGGAAGAAAGAATAAGATGAGCCTTGCGATGATTTAGACGGAGGTTCCGAGGAGATGGTTGAGTGAATTTGAACTCCGGAAAAGAAAAGATGAAAACACTTGGAACTAGAATTTATTCCTCAAGAACAAACTCCGAAGAAAAGATTAATCACTTTGATGAAATAAGAATAAGATTTATTGTATGCTTATCCTTCATCAAATTAAATTGATGAAAAGCATTGGATTTTGCATACTACTTATTCTTCTTGAAAAAGAATTGAGAAGTGACATATCGCAAACTTGAGAAGGTCTTCATGAACCACCGGTAGGATTGAAAAGAACGAATGGATTAAAATGATAATCAAGGAAAAGAAATCTGAAGGAACCACCGTAAGAAATTCGGAAATGACCGACGAAAGAGAATGAATCACCGGGAAGAATTAGAAAAGCACAAAGATACTTGAGGGAATTTAGATACAAGAAAATGAAGAGATCATGAACTGATTAGAGGATATTTGGACGATGCACCGGAATAATTGGATAACGGTAGATGAAATGTGAGGACGAAGAATTCTTCTGAAATGATGGCCTCCGGTGAAATGAAATAGAAATCAACTTCTGAAATACTCCGGATGGATGAGCAGAATTTGCATGACTGGAAACAATTAGATAGGATAACATCGAGCTAGCACAATGAATCTCCGGGAGAACGGACAAGATTTAAGAGAAACTCTACTTCGGTCTTCAAAGGACGACGATAAACACCACCAAAATTGCTGAGATACTCCGGTAGAATGAAAAGCGAAGAGGTTGAGCCAACAATGAAAAGAATTTGAAAGAGATCTTGGGAAGGCGTCTGACTGATGAAATTCATTCTTACGTCAAACTTCGAAAAGAATTGAGAATAACTCCGGGGAAATTAGAAGAGTCAGGTAAGATCCTGGGAAAAGACATGTGGGTTAGGGCCCACTAAAAGAAAACACCGTTGGAAAGGATTGTTGAACAGATAGATGATGCACCGGAAGAACTGAAATATTTGACTGAGGTGACAACCTCGAATTAATTGGAACACAGACGAATCTCCTGAGATGTCTTTCGGAACTCCGGAATGATTGAATGGCGAGAGGCAAATGAGCAAGGAGAACACTTGATCCAAGGAAAGAATATGATCAACACCGAAAAACTTGAATTGAGTGCACCGGAAAAAGAAAGGGATGAAGAATGACGAACAAGACGAGAATTCACCGGTTGAGATGATTGAGGGAAGACTGAAGAGGCTCCACACGAATGGAATTGATGGTCGGAAGAAACTCGAACTCCGGGAATAATAGGGTGGGAGGGCGGGAAAACAAAGACAACTTGGAAGGGGAAACCGATGAATATCTTGAAGAGAAAAACACCGGTTGAAATCATTGAGGAAAGAAGGCAAAGACTTCGCACGAGTAGGATGGATACTCGATTACGGACTCCGGTTCCAAGGAGAAAAAGGGTGGGCGAATGGGAAAAGAAAACAACTGAGGATTGAACTTGCAAAACAAAGAGGGTCGAATCGCCATGACGAGAAATGCACCGGATGCAAAGAGATGAGAACCAATGATCGGAAAACCAACTGCGTGATCCTAAAGAAAAATTTGAAGGGGAAGAGGAGTAATTCAAAACACCTACGTCAGGATCCCTGACCAGAGCGACGAAGGGGCTGTGGAGTAAAAAGAATTCCTACTCTCCGATATAACTAGACTCAGAAAAAAGTTTTCTTCTAGACTCAACAACGGCCAAACTACACGATCAATCAAGGGGGCTCCAAGGGTCGGTCGAGGCTCGATACCAACTTGTCACGCCTAAGATGCGACCCTATCCTAAAGGAACTCAAGGTCCCACCAAGGATAGAAGCGCATCTTGAAGACGCTTTTGCAAGGTGGATATCATTACATCAACATTACATAATAGTGGGGATACATCCAATACATACCATGTCACATGAATACAACAATACAAAGATACAAGATCAACATCCGACTATGGATGAAACATAAATGAAACTCAAACGACATCCACCCTGCTAGCCTAGGCTGCCGACCGAACCTATCCCCGATCAAGAAGAAGCGTAAGAAGAACTCCAAAACAAGTAACACCGCTCTCGCCAAGATCATCGCAAACCTGTACTGCAATGGTGGTGTAGTAATCAGGAGCCACGAGGACTCAAAGAATCCCATTACCATGGGTATCAAGACTAGCAAAGCTTAAAGGGAAAGGAAGGGGTAAGGTGGTGAGGTTGCAGCAGCGACTAAGCATATATGGTGGCCAACATACGCAAATGAGAGCGAGAAGAGAAACAAAGGAACGGTCGTCAACTAGTAATGATCAAGAAGTGATCCTGAACTCCTACTTACGTCAGACATAACCCAGAAACCGTGTTCTCCTCTCGATTAACCCCGAAAAGAGACACTCACGGTTACGCACACGGTTGGTGTATTTTAGAAGAGTTTACTTCAAGTTTACTACAACCGGATATTAACAAATTCCCATCTGCCACATAACCGCGGGCACGGCTCTCGAAAGTTCAAACCCTGCAGGGGTGTCCCAACTTAGCCCATGATAAGCTCTCGCGATCAACGAAGGATATTCCTTCTCACCGGGAAGACCTGATCAGTCTCGGAATCCTGGCTACAAGACATTTCGACAGCAATAAAACAAGACCAGCAAGACCTCCCGGCGTGCCGACATCCCGATAGTAGCCACAGATCTCGCCTCGTGCCACGGCCGGATGAGCAAGACGCATAACTAGAACCAGCCCTCAAGTTTCCCCGAGGTGGCGCTGCAAGTGGCTCTAGTTTGGACCAACACTTAGACAAGCATTGGCCTGGGGGGGGCTGAATAAAGATGACCCTTGGGTTAATTACTCCCAAGGGAAAATAGGTGGTGGTGAGGCAAATGGAAAACCAATGTTGGGCCTTGCTAGAGGAGTCTTATTCAAAGCGAACTGTCAAGGGGGTCCCATAAATCACCCGACCGCGTTAGGGACGCAAAATCTGGGAACATAATACCGATATGACGGAAACTAGGGCGGCAAGAGTGGAACAAAACACCAGGCATAAGGCCGAGCCTTCCACCCTTTACCAAGTATATAGATGCATTAATAATATAAGAGATATTGTGATATCCCAACATAAACATAATCCAACATGGAGCAATCTTCATCTTCACCTGCAACTAGCAACGCTATAAGAGGGCTGAGCAAAGCGGTAACATAGCCAAGCAATGGTTTGCTAGGAAGGGTGCAAAGGTTAGAGGCTGACATGGCAAATTGGGAGGCTTGAAGAGCAAATGATAGGTAGCGCAGCATAGCGAAAGAACGAAGCAACTAGCATAGCAATGATAGTAATGAGATCCAGGGTAGCGGTCATCTTGCCTGAAATTCCGCAAGGAAGAAGAACGAGTCCATGAAGAAGACGAAGCCACGAAGACGAACCAAGCGTAGACGAACGAGTCCTCACGATCGCAACGTAACGGAACTATCGAGAAGAAGCACACAACATGGTAAACACACCACACAAGAACAAGGCATGATGCACAACAAGCATGATGCATGGCAAGACTACATGAAGCTACTCATGGCAAGAGATGATGCAAACAAGAGCAACACATCAAGGCAAGTTTAAATGAGGCCGGGAACAACATATAACAATTCCAGTAAGTCCTCATATGCAAATTTCGAAATTGGTCTAGATCTGTTTAAACCTTAAGTTCAAGTTGTTAAACAGCAATTTAAGATGCACCAAGATGATCTACACGAAATTCTAGTCAAGTTACATATAAAGTTCATTAAATTCGGAGCTACGGCCTAGAAGATATGAGCAAAACAAGATAAGCATGGCATTGATGCGAAATGCATTCAAACATCAAGAAAACACCTCAAAACAAGGATGCAACATGATAATATGAAGCTACATGCAATTCTAAGCAAGTTTCATATAGAGCACACTCAAAACGGAGCAACGGTTCAACACATACACTCTATACAAGTATAAAGGACAAGCTGTCCAAAACAGCAACTAGGCATATTGCAAGCATCAAAACAACAAGCTACAGCATCTTAACATGATAACAAAAGGCATGGGCATTATGTACAGGTAAAACGTGACAAAACATGAACACTGAGCTATCTCCAGAAATCACTAGAACATGCTCAAACACACATGGCAAGATTGCAAATAATAACAGTTTCAGGCTTTAGCAGAAATAACATCAGGTTGCAATGTTTAGAGCTATCAAACAACATGCTACAGGAACTTAACACGGCAAACAAAGGCATGGCATGATACTACTAAATGCAAAGAACAAGAGTCCTTTACTGACCATGAGCCAAAAAGGCACAGAAAATATGATGGCACCCATGTAAAGATAGCAAGTTATATAACAGATTCATACATGGCAGGAACAACAATAAGTAGGCATGTTGGTGAGCTTGAACCACTCACTACAGAGCAATACATGGCATGGCAAGGCAACCAACAGTAAGAAGGCATGTTTATTAAGCTAAACATGGCAAGAGAAAGTTCATAGGGTGCATGGATCACTAACAAAGCTCATGGCAATACTGAACTTAAAGTTAACAGGTTGACAGCAACATTATTTTAGCAACTTGAGAGCAAAATTACAACAAGCTACAGCAAGCTATAAATGCAACAAGGGGCATGGATGGATAGATAAAGACATGTATAACAAAACATCCTTAGTGAACATCTCCAGATTATTCATAGAATGACTTGTAGCTGCAGGTTTACATAGCATCATAATATAGCGGATTCAGACATGCAAAACAGCAACAGCAAGTACCCTACTTAACAAGCTCGATGCACTCACTACAAGACCCACAAAAATACATGGATGGCACCCCTGTAAAGATGGCATGGCATAGATCAAAACACATGTAGACATCAACCTCATAGGATACACACATCAAATGCAAAAAAATGACAAATCACCAAGTTATAACAGTTTCAGCAGATTAACATCACATATCACTCTTGCAACGAAGATTCAGGCCTCAAGATGAACTCAAATGAACATGATGCAATGGAATGAAATGATGTACTCGTTGGGACGAACAATTTGACATATTACACGCACGAAACGGAGCAGTATGCAGCAAGTTATGATGCGATGAACATGGGTACATGATGCTGAAATATCTGGGACTTGGTGGAAATATCACCTCCGGGAAAAGTCAACCAGGGACGGAGGCGTTCCGGGACGGAGGGATCCGGGATGGGGACGGCGTTTGCGTTTGGTTGGTGGTGGTGGTGGATCTGATCCAGATCCGGAGGTCGCCGGAGAAGCTCGCCGGAGACGGTGGGGAAGGAGGCCGGAGACGAGGGACGGCCGGGGAGACGCGGGGCGGCCGGATCCGGTCCGGCCCGACCGGATCCGCGGCGACGGCGGCGGACGGCGGCGAGGGAAGCGACGGGCGGCGCGCCGAGGCGGCGAAGCGGCGCCAAGGAGCTGCGGCCGGAGCAGGGAGGCGAGGCGGCCACGGCGGAGGCACGGCGGCGCCGAGGCGGCGGAGGCGCGCCGGAGGGAGGCGATCGGGCGGAGCGAGCGGGCGGCGGCGGCGGCGGGCGCGGGCGGCGGCGCGCGCGTAGGCGCTTTGCGGGCGGCGGCGGGCGCGGAACGGCGGCGGAGGACGGACTTGGGCCGGGCGGCGGGCGGGGCGGGCGGCGGCGCGACGGGCGTGGGCGAAGCCGGGCGGCGACATGTGGCGGCGGCGGAGCAGGTCGGACACGTCCGGCGCGACGTCGACGTGTCCGACGGCGCGGGGAGGAGATTTTAGGGTTTTGTCTGCGAAATCATCCGCGAATTTAGGGGGAGGGGCTAGTTTTATAGGTAGAGGGAGCTAGGGGAGTCCAAATGAGGAGCGGTTTTCGGCCACTCGATCGTGATCGAACGACCGAGAGCATGGAGGGGAGTTTGCTGGGTTTTGGGCCACTTTGGAAGGGTGTTGGGCTGCAAGACAACAGAGGCCTTTACGTTACCCGGTTAACCGTTGGAGTACCAAACGACCTCCAAATGGCACGAAACTTGACAGGCGGTCTACCGGTGCTATACCAAGGCCGCTTGGCAAACCTCGGTCCATTCCGAGACCGTTTAACATCCGCACACGAAAAGAGGCAAAAGGGGGCGCCAGGAGACATAGGAGTGCCGGATTGCAAAACCGACAACGGGGAAAATGCTCGGATGCATGAGACGAACACGTATGCAAAATGAAATGCACATGATGACATGATATGAAATGCAGATGATGACATGGCAAAGTGCAACACGCAAGCACATGACATGGCAAAGACGGCGAATAACTGACAGACACCTGGCGCATCGAATCCGGGGCGTTACAACACAAGCCGCCAAGTCCACCACAGACATGGACTGCTTATAGGTATCTTTGAAATTCTGGATGAACCGGATCCGCAACTGGGCCCATGAACTGATAGAATTGGGTGGCAAGCTTTTCAACCAAGTACGGGCCATGCCCTCGAGCATCATGGTGAAGTACTTTGCACACACGGCTTCATCCACATCCAGCATCTCCATGGCCATCTCATAACTCTCTATCCATGCTTCTGGAGCCAGATCGGCGGTGTAATTTGGCACCTTGCGCGGACCCTTGAAATCCTTGGGCAATCGTACATTGCATAAAGCGGGGACGAGGCAAGGCACCCCCAAAGAGCTAGAGGTAACTCCAGGCTCAAAGATGGTCGGACGAACCGGCGTAAGCTGATAATCCTGATGCTGCGCTGCTAACTCGGCCTCCCTGCGTGCCCGGGCCCGGTCCACCACCTCCTGAGCGTTGTCGAAACCACCTGCCGGGTTGTTGCCACGGGGCGCACCACGCCGTGCATTACTTGATACGGCCGGTTCATCCACGTGCCTGCTATAGCTTCGGCTTGGGCGGGGGGTAGAGTGGATCCGGTCGCGGCTGTACGAATACGCTTCTGTTGACCGTAGCTGTCCTAAGGAGTTCCTTGACCCGCGCGCCTCTCCGCCTCGTGGTGAATCGCCGATTGGAATCGCCTCCAACCGTGCTGCAGCTGCAACAAGGTTATCCATCAGGTTGGAGTAGTGACCTGGAGGTGTTTGCACAGCCTGAGGCATGCTGGCATTATGGCAGGGTAGATCTATTATGCGGGGCTGAACCGGCGCTCCCGTCCCAGGTGCTTCCGCCCGGTTTACCACCGGCGGATTACTGGTCCCTGCTCCTGGGGTGTTGAAGAGATCTCTTCCCTCGAAAACTGAAGGCAAACGGGATCTGTATTTCCTCTTCATGACTTCATGCGACGCGCTCTGATCCAGCATGAGCCTATAAGTCTGCGCATCCAAAGCAGCCCGCTCTGCCACCATCCTGGCGTCTGCAGCTGCCAGATCCGCTTTAGCCTGAGTGATTTGCTCCTTCACCTTCGCAATCTCCGCGTTATGAACGTCCCGATCCGCCGGGTTAACCTCTGCCATGAGCACGGCCAACGCATCGAATAGTTCTGATAACAATTGAGCCGGCGGGCGCACAGGGCCTCCTGCCCCGGCTGTCGTCGCCACTGTTGAACCGGCAACCATTGTCGCAGCGGTCGAAGAGTGAAGTATTGCTTGTGTACCGGCCATGAATATTCCAACTCGGTTGGGCAGATCAGAGGGGTCCGGAATACTGTCGCCGTCGGAACAACCCCCAATCCGGCCATCTTGCAGCTAATACAGAGACTCAGTTTCTCCGGTCGACGACTCGTCATCAGAGTAGACGACGGTTTCGCCTCCAGATTCTGATCCGTCCTCATAATTTCCTCCGTGGATGACTCCCACGAAAGCACGCTTGACGGCCGGTTTAGCTTGGGCAGGTTTCGCACGCTAAGCCGTCTCGACGAGGTCGGTCCAGATGTCCCGCTCAGGCCCTGGCTCACCGATCTTGCCGATGAAAATGTGTATGCCACCAAAGGGGACCCGGTACCCGTACTCGATCGAGCCGGCCTCGGGGCCCCAGCCTGCATCGTCGATGTAGAGTTTGCCGCGACGACTCTTGGTCATCCGGCCCACAGCGTAGCCTTCGAGTCCTTCGAGCTTGCCCTCCAAGATTGTCAAACCATCGTGCGATAGCCCCACGGTGGGCGCCAACTGTCGTGGTTTTGTCACGGCAAATGTCCTCATGAAAGGACTTAGTCGCGGAGCCATCGTTACGGGTTGACTTGGAGGGGTTAAAGCGGACGCAAAGACACGAGAGTTATACTAGTTCGCCCCTTCGATGAAGGTAAAAGCCTACGCTTAGTTTGTGATGGATTGATGTGGTCTCGGCGACTAGGGAGCAAACAGCTTCGCTTAGGCCTCGAGTTGTTGTTGTTCGTCCTTGAACCGCCTCGGTCGTCCCTCATATACTCGGGTGACGCCTGCGGTTCGTAGAGTCCCAATCTCTGGTTCATACTCGTATCCGGGTTGGTCTCCTCTATTCCTAACTTACAAGATAAGTTTACATACCAGGCCGGTTTATGGCTCTGTGTTCTAAACCGACTACGGGCCTTGGGCCCTTACTTTCATGCTTGGGCTCTTACACCGTTGAACTACTATTGAAGTTAACCCGGCCCGGATAGGCCGGTTCACGCCTAGTAGTAATATCCCCAACAATAGTTGTGGGGTGGACCCTCGCACCGTCCAACGCGCGAAGGAGAGAAACACCCCTGAGATGCGGCCCTGTTGAGCCCTGGAATGTCGATGCAGACGCGCAGCCCGCCGTCCTCGCCAGGATGGGGAGCTGCACCGGGTGGTGGGCGGCGGTCGCCGCATATGGTCCTTGCCTCTTGAAGCTCCCGGGTCTCCTTGGTGATGAACTCCTGAGCACTAGGCGCTCCACGCCTTGTGCTCTTGAGGGAAATGTGCAGTGAAGCATGCCTCCACGTGGTTCCCAAGCGCCTCCCTCGTGACATTGTCTTAGTCTGAGGCCCACCAGAAGAGAGCCCCCGAGCCCAGCCTGAGGAGGGTGCCGGGCGCGCCTTCCTATGTGAGGGAGGGAGGCGCCCCATCCGTGGCCGCTCTCCTGAGGCCCTTGGTGGAGTAGTTTCTTCTTCTTCTTGGGGATGGCCTCAGGAGGGCACAGGGCGCCTTTGTTGTCTGGGTCTTCGGCTACTGTCGCCTGGTAAGTGCACTCGAGAGAGCACACCGCATCCCTTTCCTCACAGGCGACCGTGATATGATGCCGCCGCTCCCTGCCATCTTGAGGACGTTGTAGCCGTGATGGGTCACCGCCATAAACTTGGTCAGGGCTGGATACCCAATGATGGCGTTGTACGGCAGGCGGATGTGGGCGACGTCGAAGCCGACGAGCTTGGTGTGGTAATTGTCGCGCTGGTCGAATGTAACAGGGAGGCAGGCCTGCCCTATCTGGGTGATGGAGCCATTGGTTACTCCCGAGAAGGGCTTGGTAGGATGTAGCTGATCGTATGGCACTTGGAGGCAGTCGAACGTCTCAACGGACAGAATGTTGAGCCCTCTGCCGCCGTCGATGAGGGTCTTGGTGGCTTGGACATTGCTGATGATGGGCGAGCAGAGCATCGAGAGGGCGCCGGCAGTTGCCACGCACTTGAGCTGGTTCGACGAGCTGAAGGTAATGGCGCACTTGGACCACCTGAGCAGGCGCGTAGCCTCGAGCCTGGGAAGGCCGCGTTCACCTCGAGATCGAACTGCTTGAAGATACGCTGAGAGGCTGGGGCCTGAGCGCCACCCAAGATGCAGGCGATGGCGTGCGGCTCATGGAAGCCCCTAGCCGCGTCGTCCTGATGAGGCTGCTCCCTCCAGGCACCCTCGCGAGGCTGATCCTGCCAACGGTCCTCACGAGGTCGGTCGCGCCACTCCTGGCAGGGGCCGCGGTCGTCCCAGCGTCCTCCACTTCATCCTCCTCCTCGTCCGTAGCCCCGGTCGTTGCGATCGGGGCGTCGACCAAAGCGTCCATCGCAGATGGCCCTGAGCTCCTGACAATCGTTGCTGTTGTGGCTGTGCATGTTGTGGAAGGCGCAAAATGGGCGGTTGGCCTTGGATGACTCAGGGTGGTCACGGCCGCGATTCATCTCCGGCTCCGCCGCGAGCACGGCAGCCCCCTTGCACTTCACTTCTTTGATCTTGGCCTTCTTGTCCTCCTGGTCGGCAGCTAGGAGCTCGAGGAAGGAAAGGCGCCCTTCCTCAGCCCTTGCGCACTTGGTTGCCATGTTGAACATCTCCAGGGCCGTGCATAGGTCCTCGTGGATGGCGAGATCCTCCTTCATATTGACGTCGCAGACGCCATTGGAGAACGCGGAGATGATGGCCTCATCCGTCACCTTGGGGATCTAGAGGCTGACGCTGTTGAAGCACTGGATGTACTTCTGCAGGGTTTCTCCTGGCTGCTCCTTGATGCACCGCAGGTCACCTGCAGCCGGCAGGCGGTCACGAGTGCCCTGGAAGTTGGCGACGAAACGCTCGCGCATCTCGCCCAGAGGAGATCGATCCAGCTGGCAGGTTCAGGAGCCACGAGCGCGCGCCATCCTTGAGGGCCATGGGAAACCAGTTCGCCATGACCTTCTTGTCGTTGTTGGCCGCCTCGATGCTCAACTCATAGAGCTGCAGGAACTCAGCAGGGTCGGGGGTCCCGTAGCGCGGAGGCAGATCAGGCTTGAATTTGCCGGGCCAGATGACACTGCGCAGTTCGGGAGTGAAGGCACGACAGCCTGCTGTGGTCACTAGAGCCCGTTGCAGAGGCGGGGCCCTGTCCTGGTATCCTCGCGCCGCCGCCGCCGCCGGCATGTGGTCTTGACGTGGTGGTGCAGAGAGTGCAGGAGCATTTTCTTGCGGCCGAGGGACTTCTTGGCAGCTTCCTTCTTCATGCACGACGGCGTCTTCATGCGGAGGTGGTGGAGGCGCTGTGGGCTCGTCGCCCACAAATGGAGGTGGGCGAGGTAGCGAGAGGACGGTTGATACGTCTCCAACATATCTATAATTTTGATTGCTTCATGCTATATTATATTCTATTTTGGATGATTAATGAGCTTTATTATACACTTTTATATTATTTTTGGGACTAACCTATTAACCGGAGGCCCAGCCCAAATTGCTGTTTTTTTTGCCTATTTCAGAGTTTCGCAGACAAAGAATATCAAACGGAGTCCAAACAGAATGAAACCTTTGGGAACGTGATTTTGGAATGAACGTGATCCAGAGGACTTGGATCCTACATCAAGAAAGCAACCAGGAGAGCACGAGGCAGGGGCGCGCCCCCCCCCTGTGTGTGCCCTCCACCCTCGTGGGGCCCATGTTGCTCCAATCGACATACTTCTTCCTCCTATATATACCTCACGCACCCCAAACCAATGAAGCATCCACGAAAAACCTAATTCCACCACCGCAACCTTCTGTGCCGTGAGATCCCATCTTGGGGCCTTTTTTCATGCGTCTGCGGAGGGGCATTGATCATGGAGGGCTTATACATCAACACCATAGCCTCTCCGATGATGTGTGAGTAGTTTACCTCAGACCTTCGGGTCCATAGTTATTAGCTAGATGGCTTCTTCTCTCTCTTTGGATCTCAATACAAAGTTCTCCACGATTCTCGTGGAGATCTATTCGATGTAATCTTCTTTTGCTGTGTGTTTGTTGAGACCGATGAATTGTGGGTTTATGATCAAGTTTATCTATGAACAATATTTGAATCTTCTCTGAATTCTTTTATGAATGATTGGTTATCTTTGCAAGTCTCTTCGAATTATCAGTTTGGTTTGGCCTACTAGATTGATCTTTCTTGCAATGGGAGAAGTGCTTAGGTTTGGGTTCAATCTTGCGTGTCCTTTCCCAAGGATGAGGGGCAGCAAGGCACGTATTGTATTGTTGCCATCGAGGATAACAAGATGGGGTTTATATCATATTGCATGAGTTTATCCCTCTACATCATGTCATCTTACTTAAAGTGTTACTCTGTTCTTTTGAACTTAATACTCTAGATGCATGTTGGATAGCGGTTGATGTGTGGAGTAATAGTAGTAGATGCAGGCTGGAGTCGGTCTACTTGTCACGGACGTCATGCCTATATACATGATCATACCTAGATATTCTCATAACTATGCTCAATTCTATCAATTGCTCAACAGTAATTTGTTCACCCACCGTAATACTTATGCTCTTGAGAGAAGCCACTAGTGAAACCTATGGCCCCCGGGTCTATTTTCCATCATATTAATCTTCCAACACTTAGCTATTTTTTTGCCTTTTATTTTAGTTTGCATCTTTATTATAAAAATACCAAAAATATTATCTTATCATATCTATCAGATCTCACTTTCGTAAGTGACCGTGAAGGGATGGACAACCCCTTTATTGCGTTGGTTGCGAGGTTTTTATCTGTTTGTGTAGGTGCGAGGGACTTGAACATGGCCTCATACTGTATTGATACCTTGGTTCTCAAAAACTGAGGGAAATACTTACGCTACTTTACTACATCACCCTTTCCTCTTCAAGGGAAAACCAACGCAGTGCTCAAGAGGTAGCAAGAAGGATTTCTGGCGCCGTTGCCGGGGAGTCTACGCAAAAGTCAACACACCAAGTACCCATCACAAACTATTATCTCCCGCATTACATTATTTTCCATTTGCCTCTCGTTTTCCTCTCCCCCACTTCACCCTTGCCATTTTATTCGCCCACTCTTTTCGTTCGCCTCTTTTTCGCCGCTTCATGTTTGCTCGTGTGTTGGATTGCTTGCTTGTCACGATGGCTCAAGATAATACTAAATTGTGTGACTTTACCAATACCAACAAAATGATTTTCTTAGCACTCGATTGCTCCTCTTACCGATATTGAATCTTGTGAAATTTATACTGCTTTTGTTGAATCTTGTCATGAAAGATCAATTCGTCGGCCTTCCTAGTGAAGATGCAGCTACCCATCTAAATAGCTTCGTTGATTTGTGCGATATGCAAAAGAAGAAAGATGTGGACGATGATATTGTTAAATTGATGTTATTTCCTTTCCGCTTACAGATCGTGCTAAAGCTTGGTTTTCGTCTTTGCCTAAAAATAGTATTGATTCTTGGAATAAGTGCAAAGATGCTTTTATCTCTAAGTATTTTCCTCCCGCTAAGATCATCTCTCTTCGAAACGATATCATGAATTTTAAGCAACTTGATCATGAACATGTTGCACAAGCTTGGGAGAGGATGAAATTAATGATACGTAATTGCCCTACACGTGGTTTGAATTTGTGGATGATTATACAAAAATTTTATGCCGGATTGAATTTTGCTTCTAGAAATCTTTTAGATTCGGCCGCGGGAGGCACTTTTATGGAAATCACTTAAGGAGAAGCTACTAAACTCCTAGATAATATTATGGTTAATTATTCTCAATGGCACACCGAAAGATCCACTAATAAAAAAGTGCATGCGATAGAACAAATTAATGTTTTGAGTGGAAAGATGGATGAACTTATGAAATTATTTGCTACTAAAAGTGTTTCTTCTGATCCTAATGATATGCCTTTGTCTACTTTGATTGAGAATACTAATGAATTTACGGATGTGAATTTTGTTGGTAGGAATAATTTTGGTCACAACGTGTATAGAGGAAACTTTAATATTAGGCCGTACCCTAGTAATTCCTCTAATAATTATGGTAATTCCTACAACAATTCTTATGGAAATTTTAATAAGATGTCTTCTGAATTTGAGACTAGTGTTAAAGAATTTATGAATTCGCAAAAGGATTTCAATGCTTTGCTTGCAGAAATGTTGCTTAAAGTTGATGAATTGGCTAGGAACTGAAGGAAATATGCCCAAGAGGCAATAATAAAGTTATTATCTATTTCCTTATACCATGATAAATGTTTATTATTCATGCTAGAATTGTATTAACCGGAAACATAATACATGTGTGAATACATAGACAAACAGATAGTCACTAGTATGCCTCTACTAGACTAGCTCATTAATCAAAGATGGTTGTGTTTCCTAACAATAGACATGTGTTGTCATTTGATTAATGGGATCACCTCATTAGGAGAATGATGTGATTGACATGACCCATTCCGTTAGCTTAGCACTTGATCGTTTAGTATATTGCTAATGCTTTCTTCATGACCTATACATGTTCCTGTAAACAATGAGATTATGCAACTCCCGTTTACCGGAGGAACACTTTGGGTACTACCAAACGTCACAACGTAACTGGGTGATTATAAAGGAGTACTACAGGTGCATCCAAAGATACTTGTTGGGTTGGCGTATTTCGAGATTAGGTTTTGTCACTCCGATTGTCGGAGAGGTATCTCTGGGCCTTCTCGGTAATACACATCACATAAGCCTTGCAAGCATTACAACTAATGAGTTAGTTGTGAGATGATGTATTACGGAACGAGTAAAGAGACTTACCGGTAACGAGATTGAACTAGGTATTGGATACCGACGATCGAATCTCGGGTAAGTAACATACCGATGACAAAGGGAACAATGTATGTCGTTATGCGGTTTGACCGATAAAGATCTTCGTAGAATATGTAGGAACCAATATGGGCATCCAGGTTCCGCTATTGGTTATTGACCGAGAATGGTTCTAGGTCATGTCTACATAGTTCTCGAACCCGTAGGGTCCGCACGCTTAACGTTTCGATGACAGTTCATTATGAGTTTATAAGTTTTGATGTACCAAAGGTTGTTCGAGTCCGGATGTGATCACGGACATGACGAGGAGTCTCGAAATGGTCGAGACATAAAGATTGATATATTGGAAGCCTATGTTTGACTTGAAAGGTTCCGGATGAAAACAGGAAGTTACCGAACACCGGGGTTACGGAACCCCGGGGTCTATGGGCCTTGATGGGCCTTAGAGAGAAGAGGAAGGGCCGGCCTAGGCAGGCCGCCCCTCCCCTCTAGTCCGAATAGGACAGGAGAGGGGGCGGCGCCCCTTCCTCTTCCCTCCTCCAATCCTAATCCAACTAGGAAAGGGGGGAGTCCTACTCGGTGGGAGTAGGACTCCTCAGCGCCGCCTTTGGGCTGGCCGCACCCCCTTGCTCCTTTATATACGAGGCGGGGGGCACCCCAGACACACAAGTTGATCTACGGATCGTTCCTTAGCCGTGTGCGGTGCCCCCTCCACCATATTCCACTTGGTCATATCGTCATGAGCTTAGGCAAAGCCCTGCGCCGGAGAAGTCATGTCGTCGCGGAGCTTAGGCGAAGCCCTGCGTCGGTGGAGCATCATCATCGTCACCACGCCGTCGTGCTGACAGAACTCATCCCCGACACTTTGCTGGATCGAAGTCCGGGGATCGTCATCGAGCTGAACGTGTGCAGAACTCGGAGGTGCCGTACGTTCGGTGCTTGGATCGGTCGGATCGTGAAGACGTACGACTACATCAACCGCGTTGTTATAACGCTTCCGCTTTCGGTCTACGAGGGTACGTGGACAGACACTCTCCCCTCTCGTTGCTATGCCATCACCATGGTCTTGAGTGTGCGTAGGAAAATTTTGAAATTACTACGTTCCCCAACAGTGGTATCAGAGCCTGGTTTTATGCGTTGATGTCATATGCACGAGTAGAACACAAATGAGTTGTGGGCGATATAAGTCATACTGCTTACCAGCATGTCATACTTTGGTTCGGCGGTATTGTGAGATGAAGCGGCCCGGACCGACATTACGTCAGACGCTTACGCAAGACTGGTTTCACCGCTTGAGCACTAGTTGCTTAAAGGTGACCGGCGGTGTCCGCTCTCACTTTAGTTGAACCGAGTGTGGCTACGCCCGGTCCTTGCGAAGGTTAAAACAGCACCAACTTGACAAACTATCGCTGTGGTTTTGATGCGAGGTAAGAACGGTTCTTGCTCAGCCCGTAGCAGCCACGTAAAACTTGCAACAACAAAGTAGAGGACGCCTAACTTGTTTTTGCAGGGCATGTTGTGATGTGATGTGGTCAAGACGTGATGCTATATTTTATTGTATGAGATGATCATGTTTTGTAACCGAGTTATCGGCAATCGGCAGGAGCCATATGGTTGTCGCTTTATTGTATGAAATGCAACGCCATGTAATTGCTTTACTTTATCACTAAGAAGTAGCGATAGTCGTAGAAGCAATAGTTGGCGAGACGACAACGATGCTACGATGGAGATCAAGGTGTCGCGCCGGTGACGATGGTGAATCATGACGGTGCTTGGCGATGGAGATCACAAGCACAAGATGATGATGACCATATCATATCACTTATATTGATTGCATGTGATTATCCTTTATGCATCTTATCTTGCTTTGATTGACGGTAGCATTATAAGATGATCTCTCACTAAAAATTATCAAGAAGTGTTCTCCCTGAGTATGCACCGTTGCCAAAGTTCGTAGTACCCAGACACCACGTGATGATCGGGTGTGATAAGTTCTACGTCCATCTACAACGGGTGCAAAACAGTTGCACACGCGGAATACTCAGGTTAAACTTGACGAGCCTAGTATATAACAGATATGGCCTCAGAACACGGAGACCGAAAGGTCGAGCGTGAATCATATAGTAGATATGATCAACATAGTGATGTTCACCATTGAAACTACTCCATCTCACGTGATGATCGGACATGGTTTAGTTGATTTGGATCACGTAATCACTTAGATGACTAGAGAGATGTCTGTCTAAGTGGGAGGTTTTTAATATGATTAATTAAACTTAAATTTATCATGAACTTAGTACCTGATAGTATTTTTGCTTGTCTATGTTTAATGTAGATAGATGGCTCGTGCTGTTGTTCCGTTGAATTTTAATGCGTTCCTTGAGAAAGCAAAGTTGAAAGATGATGGTAGCAATTACACGGACTGGGTCCGTAACTTGAGGATTATCCTCATTGCTGCACAGAAGAATTACGTCCGGAAGCACCGCTGGGTGCGAACCTGCTGCAGGAGCTACGCCGAAGTTGTGAACGTCCGCGAGCAAAGCTGATGACTACTCGATAGTTCGTGTGCCATGCTTTACGGCTTAGAACCGGTCTTCAACGACGTTTTGAACGTCATGGAGCATATGAGATGTTCCAGGAGTTGAAGTTAATATTTCAAGCAAATGCCCGGATTGAGAGATATGAAGTCTCCAATAAGTTCTATAGCTGCAAGATGGAGGAGAATAGTTCTGTCAGTGAACATATACTCAAAATGTCTGGGTATAATAATCACTTGATTCAACCGGGAGTTACTCTTCCGGATGATAGTGTCATTGACAGAATTCTCCAATCACTGCCACCAAGCTACAAGAGCTTCGTGATGAACTATAATATGCAAGGGATGACCAAAACAATTCCCGAGCTCTTCGCAATGCTAAAAGCCGCGGAGGTAGAAATCAAGAAAGAGCATCAAGTGTTGATGGTCAACAAGACCACTAGTTTCAAGAAAAAGGGCAAAGGAAAGAAGAAGGAAACTTCAAAAGAACAGCAAGAAAGTTGCTCCTCAAGAGAAGAAACCCAAGTCTGGACCTAAGCCTGAAACTCGAGTGTTTTACCGCAAGCGACCGACACCGGAAGTGGAACTGCCCCAAGTATTTGGCGGATAAGAAGGATGGCAAGGTGAACAAAGGTATATGTGATATACATGTTATTGATGTGTACCTTACTAGAGCTCGTAGTAGCACACAGGAATTTGATACTGGTTCATTGCTAATATTTGCAACTCAAAGCAGGGACTACGGAATAGACGAGCACTGGCAAAGGACGAGGTGACGATGCGCGTGGGAAATGGTTCCAAAGTCAATGTGATCGCGGTCGGCACGCTACCTCTACATCTACCTTCGGGATTAGTTTTAGACCTAAATAATTGTTATTTGGTGCCGGCGTTGAGCATGAACATTATATCTGGATCTTGTTTGATGCGAGACGGTTATTCATTTAAATCAGAGAATAATGGTTGTTCTATTTATATGAGTAATATCTTTTATGGTCATGCACCCTTGAAGAATGGTCTATTTTTATTGAATCTCAATAGTAGTAATACACATATTCATAGTGTTGAAACCAAAAGATGCAGAGTTGATAATGATAATGCAACTTATTTGTGGCACTGCCGTTTAGGTCATATCGGTGTAAAACGCATGAAGAAACTCCATACTGATGGGCTTTTGGAATCACTTGATTATGAATCACTTGGTACTTGCGAACCGTGCCTCATGGGCAAGATGACCAAAACGCCGTTCTCCGGAACTATGGAGCGAGCAACTGATTTGTTGGAAATCATACATACTGATGTTTGTGGTCCAATGAATGTTGAGGCACGCGGCGGTATCGTTATTTTCTCACCTTCACAGATGATTTGAGCAGATATGGGTATATCTACTTAATGAAACACAAATCTGAAACATTTGAAAAGTTCAGAGAGTTTCAGAGTGAAGTAGAAAATCATCGTAACAAGAAAATAAAGTTTCTATGATCGGATCGTGGAGGAGAATATTTGAGTTACTGAGTTTGGTTTACATTTGAAACAATGTGGAATAGTTTCACAACTCACGCCACCGGAACACCACGGAGAAATGGTGTGTCCGAACGTCGTGTCGTACTTCACTTGATATGGTGCGATCTATGATGTCTCTTACCGATTTACCGCTATCGTTTTGGGTATATGCTTTAGAGGCGGCGCATTCACGTTAAATAGGGCACCATCTAAATCCGCTGAGGCGACACCGTATGAACTGTGGTTTGGCAAGAAACCAAAGTTGTCGTTTCTTAAAGTTTGGGGCTGCGATGCTTATGTGAAGAAACTTCAACCAGATAAGCTCGAACCCAAATCGAGAAATGTGTCTTCATAGGATACCCAAAGGAGACTATTGGGTACACTTTCTATCACAGATCTGAAGGCAAGGTTTTCGTTGCTAAATTCGGATCCTTTCTAGAGAAGGAGTTTCTCTCGAAAGAAGTGAGTGGGAGGAAAGTAGAACTTGATGAGATAATCAGATCTGCTCCCTTATTGGAAAGTAGTTCATCACAAGAAACGGTTCCTCGACAACTACACCAATTAGTGAGGAAACTAATGATGATGATCATGAAGCTTCAGATCAAGTTTCTACTTGAACTTCAGAGGTCAACGAGTAAAATACGCACCAGAGTGGTACGGTAATCCTATTCGGAAGTCATGTTACTTGACCATGGCGAACCTACAAATTATGAAGAAGCGATGGTGAGCCCAGATTCATGCAAATGGCTGGAAGCCATGAAATCTGAGATGGGATCCATGTATGAGAACAAAGTATGGACTTTGGTTGACTTGCCCGATGATCGGCAAGCCATTGAGAATAAATGGATCTTTAAGAAGAAGACGGCGCCGATGGTAATGTAACTGTCTACAAAGCTCGACTTGTTGCGAAAGGTTTTCGACAAGTTCAAGGGTTGACTACGATGAGACTTTCTCACCCGTGGCGATGCTTAAGTCTGTCCGAATCATGTTAGCAATTGCCGCATTTTATGATTATGAAATTTGGCAAATGGATGTAAAACTGCATTCTTGAATGGATTTCGGAAGAAGAGTTGTATATGATGCAACCGAAGGTTTTGTTGATCCAAAGGGTGCTAACAAAGTGTGCAAGCTCCAACGATCAATTTATGGTCCGTGCAAGCATCTCGGAGTTGGAATAAACGCTTTGATAGTGTGATCAAAGCATATGGTTTTATCTGAGACTTTTGGAGAAGCCTGATTTACAAGAAAGTGAGTGGGAGCTCAGTAGCATTTATGATATTATATGTGGACGACATATTATTGATTGGAAATGATATAGAATTTCTGGATAGCATAAAGGATACTTGAATAAAAGTTTTCAATGAAAGACCTCGGTGAAGCTGCTTACATATTGGGCATCAAGATCTATAGAGATAGATCAAGACGCTTAATTGGACTTTCACAAAGCACATACCTTGATAAAGTTTTGAAGAAGTTCAAAATGGATCAGCAAAGAAAGGTTTTTACCTGTATTACAAGGTGTAAGATTGAGTCGACTCAATGCCCGACCACAATGCAGAAGATAGAGAGAAATGAAAGATGTTCCTATGCTTCAGCCATAGGCTCTATCATGTATGCAATCTCTGTACCAGACTGACGTATGCTTAGCTGTAAGCTTGGCAGGAAGGTACCAAAGTAATCCAGAGTGGATCATCGGACAGCGGTCAAGAACATCCTGAAATACATGAAAAGGACTAAGGATATGTTTCTCGTATATGGAGGTGACAAAGAGCTAGTCCTAAATGGTTACGTCGATGCAAGCTTTGACACTGATCCGGACGATTCTAAATCGCAAACCGGATACGTGTTTTTATTAAACGGTGGAGCTGTCAATTGGTGCAGTTCTAAACAAAGCGTCGTGGCGGGATCTACATGTGAAGCGGAGTACATAGCTGCTTCGGAAGCAGCAAATGAAGGAGTCTGGATGAAAGAGTTCATTTCCGATCTAGGTGTCATACCTAGTGCATCGGGACCAATGAAGATCTTCTGTGACAATACTGGTGCAATTGCCTTGGCAAAGGAATCCAGATTTCACAAGAGGACCAAGCATATCAAGAGACGCTTCAATTCCATTCGGGACCAAGTCCAAGTGGGAGACATAGAGATTTGCAAAATACATACGGATCTGAATGTTGCAGACCCATTGACTAAGCCTCTTCCACGAGCAAAACATGATCAGCACCAAGACTCCATGGGTGTTAGAATCATTACTGTGTAATCTAGATTATTGACTCTAGTGCAAGTGGGAGACTGAAGGAAATATGCCCTAGAGGCAATAATAAAGTTATTATTTATTTCCTTATACCATGATAAATGTTTATTATTCATGCTAGAATTGTATTAACCGGAAACATAATACATGTGTGAATACATAGACAAACAGATAGTCACTAGTATGCCTCTACTAGACTAGCTCATTAATCAAAGATGGTTGTGTTTCCTAACCATAGACATGTGTTGTCATTTGATTAATGGGATCACCTCATTAGGAGAATGATGTGATTGACATGACCCATTCCGTTAGCTTAGCACTTGATCGTTTAGTATATTGCTAATGCTTTCTTCATGACCTATACATGTTCCTGTAAACTATGAGATTATGCAAGTCCCGTTTACCGGAGGAACACTTTGGATACTACCAAACGTCACAACGTAACTGGGTGATTATAAAGGAGTACTACAGGTGTCTCCAAAGATACTTGTTGGGTTGGCGTATTTCGAGATTAGGTTTTGTCACTCCGATTGTCGGAGAGGTATCTCTGGGCCTTCTCGGTAATACACATCACATAAGCCTTGCAAGCATTACAACTAATGAGTTAGTTGTGAGATGATGTATTACGAAGCGAGTAAAGAGACTTACCGTAACGAGATTGAACTAGGTATTGGATACCGACGATCGAATCTCGGGTAAGTAACATACCGATGACAAAGGGAACAACGTATGTCGTTATGCGGTTTGACCGATAAAGATCTTCGTAGAATATGTAGGAACCAATATGGGCATCTAGGTTCCGCTATTGGTTATTGACCGAGAATGGTTCTAGGTCATGTCTACATAGTTCTCGAACCCGTAGGGTCCGCACGCTTAACGCTTCGATGACAGTTCATTATGAGTTTATAAGTTTTGATGTACCAAGGTTGTTCGAGTCCCGGATGTGATCACGGACATGACGAGGAGTCTCAAATGGTCGAGACATAAAGATTGATATATTGGAAGCCTATGTTTGGACTTGGAAGGTTCGGATGAAAACAGGAAGTTCTGGAACACCGGGGTTACTGGAACCCCGAAGGTCTATGGGCCTTGATGGGCCATAGAGAGAAGAGGAAGGGCCGGCCAGGGCAGGCGCGCCCCCTCCCTCTAGTCCGAATAGGACAAGGAGAGGGGCCCCTCCCTCTTCCCCTCCTCCAATCCTAATCCAACTAGGAAAGGGGAGTCCTACTCGGTGGGAGTAGGGCTCCTCCAGCGCGCCCTTGGGCTGGCCGCACCCCCTTGCTCCTTTATATACGGGGCAGGGGCACCCCAGACACACAAGTTGATCTACGGATCGTTCCTTAGCCGTGTCGGTGCCCCCTCCACCATATTCCACTTCGGTCATATCGTCATGGAGCTTAAGGCGAAGCCCCGCGCCGGAGAAGTCATATCGTCATGCGCTTAGGCGAAGCCCTGCGTCGGTGGAGCATCATCATCGTCCTGCCACGCCGTCTTGTCGACAGAACTCATCCCGACACTTTGCTGGATCGGAGTCCGGGATCGCCATCGAGTTGAGCGTGTGCGTAACTCGGAGGTGCCGTGCGCTCGGTGCTTGGATCGGTCGGATCGTGAAGACATCGACTACATCAACGCGTTGTTATAACGCTTCGCTTTCGGTCTCACGAGGGCGTGGACAGACACTCTCCCCTCTCGTTGCTATGCCATCACCATGGTCTTGAGTGTGCGCAGGAAAATTTTGAAATTACTACGTTCCCCAACAGGAACGTTGATAGAATTTCTCTTGATGTTGATTATGTCGGATGTGGGGTTCCGGCAAACCCTTAAGGTTCAAACACTTGGGTGTGCGCGAAGTCTTTCCCTCCTACCGATCTACGCTCTAGCTGGCTAAGATCTTGTGGAGGAACTCGACGAACTCACAACACAGAAAGAGACACGGGGTTTATACTGGTTCGGGCCACCGTTGTGGTGTAATACCCTACTCCAGTGTGGTGGTGGTGGATTGCCTCTGGGGCTGATGATGAACAGTACAAGGGAAGAACAGCCTCCTGAGGTTGAGGTGTTCTTGTGTGTATGAACTTGTGGTGTGAGGAGTCGATGAACTGCTCGATGCTCTGCTTCTGTGGTGGCTAGTCCTATTTATATAGGCCCTGGTCCTCTTACCAAATGTTGAGCGGGAAGGGAGCCAACAACGGCGGGCAAATTTGAAGGGGGACAGCTAGTACAAGCTATCCTGACAAAAGCGGTCTTCGCCTGCGAAAAGCCCTGGGGTGACGCCGTCTTGGGCTCCACGATGACCTCCGCCTTGCCGTCCTCCTGGTCTTGGTCTTGTTGCACCAATATGGCAACCTTTGCCTGATGCCTCGGTACTCTTCGCCTGCGCTTGCCTCCTTAGCACCAAAGACGAAATGGGGACGCTGTGCACCCTGGCGCCTGTCTGGCACCCGCCTGGCGCCATTCGTCATGGCTCACGTCACGAGTGCCTCGTGAGGTTTGCCCCGCCTTGATATCTCAGCTCCTCGTGAGCCTACCTGGCTAGGCCACTCCAGAGGAGGTCTTGCGTCGTCCGCCTCGCGAGGCTTGGACACTCGCGAGGGTCTTGGGCGCTTTGTCGATGAAGATGGGTCGTACGGCCCGCTGCTTAGCCACGCCATGGGCCGCAGGCAGGCAAGTCTGGGGACCCCGATCCCAGAATGCCGACAGTAGCACCCGGGCCCAAGGTGCGCTCGGGCTTGGCTTCGCGGCGAAGCCAAGGGTCAAGTTCGGAGCACCGTGGGCCCCAAAAGCCTGCGGCCTCGGTCGACGCGTGGCGGTCGATTGGACGTGGGCGTCTCCACTTCCCCATGCTGCCTCGGCAACTACACCATTTGACGAGTCCCTGCGACACGCAAGGAAAACCATCATTACCTGCGATCGGGGGAGACGCCGGTTGGCCTTCTCTTGCTATAAATGGGGAGGGGGCGGAGCCCCCGTTGGCCATCTCTTCCTCGCTTGCTCGCTTTTCTGCTCCATTGCTTGCGGTGCCATCAATGGCGCCATGAAAGAAGTTCTCTGCCGCCAAGAAGGGAAAGGCCCCTCGCGAGGGCCCCGCCTCGACGCTTGCTGCCGTGGCGGCAGCATAACACGCCGCGACCCCACCGTGGCCCACCGTCGAGGCGGTGCCGCGGCACGTGGTTCGGCCGACGAGGGGAGGCGCGCGATGGTGGCGCGGCCTCCCCGCCCGCGCTTCCATTCGGCTGAGGTGTCATCGGAGTTCGTTGTCTGGTCGGAGAGCCCGGCCGGCAACTGGCTCCAACTTCCGTGCTTCTTCGCCGGCGAACTGCCGGCCTCTGGTCCGGGCGGGCTCTGGCTGCAGGAGGACGGCTGCCGCATCAGGGCCTCTTAGGTCGCGGTTGAGAATTCCGCCACGGGCAACATAGCCCTGGCCCGCGGCTGGCAGACGTTCGACCGTGCGCGCGGCCTGGGCAGGTGATGCACCCTCCATTTCAGGTACGATGGTGAGTCGACCCTCTACGTGAGGGTGTTCGGGGAGGATGGTCGCCGCGCCGGGTGCTGCCCCGAGGCGAACGACGGTGAGGAGGTGCTTGGCCTTGGTGACGGTCCGATGAGGAAGAGGGCGAGCCAGCCCTTGGTGGCGACCGCGTCTCCTCCAGCTACGACGGTTCTTCCTCCGGTGACAGCTCCAGCAGCGGTGGCTACGATCAGCCGCCACGTCGCCGCGCCCGCTTCAAAGGAGGCAGCAGGTCATCTCGTCGTCGCGCCTCCGTGAAGCGTGAGGAGGGGTCCGGCTAGGCTTGGGGTGTCGCCAAGGGCCTGCCTCCGCGGACTTCTGCAACGCTGCTTTGCTTAGCTTTTTCTTTCTTTCCTGCATCAGAAAATGAAACCAGTATGGGCCCAGAGGGGCGTGTATCAAACTGTGGTTCTTTGGTTAACGCATTGTGCAAGTCGTTCCCATGTCGTGTCGTTATTTTGCACAAAGAAACTTAACCTGGTGTGTTTAGGAAACCCTTTCCCTCGCTTGGTGTCCGCGTTGCTCGGAAACTGCAAAAAATTCGTTAGGGGGTGTACCAAAGGATTTGCCATCCACCCAAGCCTTGACTTGGCCCCTTGTATCACGGTACCCGAGGGGCACGGATTTAGGAGAGGTGTGCCAGTTTCCAGGCTCGAACGAGGGTAACTCGCAAGAAGGCGAAGAGAAGAGAAATGCTCGCGAGGGCACCTACCTATCCCCCTCGCGAGGTATGCGAGAGAGAGAACAAGAGCAAACTAGAGCCGAAAAAAGCGGTAAGAGGCTGGGGAACCAAATCAGCAACGAACACCAAGAGCAACTCTGATTAAGGAAAAGCGAGCCAACTACGGAAAGCAGATGAAAAGCCGCGTCCAGCACCAAATCTAGTCTTCAAGTCTTCTCACCAGCGCGGAGCTAAGTGCTGTCCACTAGGCGTGGGAGGGAGCCCCAGGGCCTGAGGCCGGCGCTCCTGACACTTCGGGGCGTGTACAGTCCCAACTCATTATTATGTGAGAGTGTCACGAGCGGCGATTCTTCACAGGCACAGGGCCTTCTTTACCGGCTCTGGGCCTTTCTTCTCAGGCTCCGGGCCTTGCTTCTCAGGCTCTAGGCCTTGCTTCTCAGGCTCTGGGCCTTGCTTCATGGATAGAACTTCCGGAGGTGCTGGATGCTCCAGGCGCGCTGCACCCGGCCTGGAGACATGAACGACTCTGAACAGGCCCTCACACACGGGCGAAAGCTTGTGCAGCCCTTCCCTGGAGAGGACCCGCCTTAGGACGAGGTCGCCTACCTCGAGCGTCCTGGGGCGGATGTTGCGGCAATGGTACCGCCGCAGAGTTTGTTGGTACTTTGCCGCCCTCAATGCGGCTTCACGACGGCGCTCCTCCCCCAGCACGAGATCCATCCCCCACGTGGCGTCCTCCTGCGTTTCGTCGAACGCCAGGACCCGCGCGGAGCGATGCTTGACCTCGTGAGGAAGGACTGCTTCAGCTCCATAGACGAGGAAGAATGGAGTCTCGCCCGTTGGCTTGGTGGCAGTGGTGCGAATGGACCACAGCACGGACTGGAGTTCGTCGTGCCAGCCCCTGCCGCAGGCCTCCAGCTTCTTCTTGAAGGTCCTGGTCTTGAGGCCCCTCAGGACCTCAGCGTTGGCACGTTCGGCCTGACTATTGCTCCTGGGGTGGGCCACCGAAGCGTAGCAAATCTGCGTTCCAAGGTTAGCATAGTAGGTTTTGAAGAGGTTACTAGTAAACTGCGAGCCGTTATCTGTGATGATGCGGTTGGGAACCACGAAGCGGCTCGCGAGGCCCTTGATGAACATGACAGCAGAGCTGACTGGAATGGTACGGACGGCTTCCACTTCCGCCCACTTGGTGAACTTGTCGATGGCGACGTAGAGATAGAGGTAGCCCCTGGCGCTCGTGGGAACGGGCCCAAGATGTCCAGCCCCCAGACCGCGAACGCCACATGAGCGGAATGGTTTGGAGGCCCTGTGCAGGCTGATGGATCTGCTTGGCGTGGAATTGGCAAGCTTCACAAGACTTCACCAGCTCGGCTGCATCGTTGAGTGCTGTGGGCCAATAGAATCCGCTGCGGAACACCTTGCCGAGGAGGGTCCGTGACGATGAGTGATGTCCGCAGTCCCCGCCGTGTATGTCAATCAGCAGCTCCCTTCCTTGATCGCTGGAGATGCAGCGCAGCGTGACGTCGTTCGGCCATTTCCTGTACAACTCACCGTCTTGAATGCAGTATGTCGTGGCTTGTCGGGCCACATGCTCCGCATCTTCTTCCTTCTCCGGCAGCGTCCCGTGCATCAGGTACTCCTTGAATTCCTTGGTCCAGCACTCCTCCTGGGGCTCGAGCGCCAAGAGTAGCCGAGCTCCTGAGGTTGGACCACAAGCTGGGGCTCCCGCGGCCGGGGGTTGTGGGAGCCCCTCCCGAGGCTGAGTCGTGCTTGAAAGAGGAGGCGTAGCTGACGGCTTGAAGAGCCGCTCTTCGAAGATGCCGGGTTCTTGCGGTTGCCGCTTGGAGGCTCTTTTGGCGATGTCGTCGGCTTCCTTGTTGGTGCCCCGGGGCACGTGCTGCAGCTCCATGCCCGAGAACTGCTTTTCCATCTTGCGCACCTCTACAAGGTAGGCCTCCATGTGCTCGTCCTTCGACTCATCCACTTTGTTGGAGAAGTTAACGAGGAGCTGTGAATCGCCCTTGACGGTAAGGCGCCTCACCCTAAAGCCGCCGCGGCCTTCAGGCCAGCTATGAGGCCTTCGTATTCTGCCGTATTGTTGGAGACCTTCTCGCCGTGCTGGAAGTAGAGTTGCACGGCGTAGTAAAGCTTGTCCTGAGTGGGTGAGATTAGCACTGCTCCAGCCCCCGTGCCCTGGTGCGCGAAGGCGCCATCAAGAAACATGACCCAACCGTCTGGTGCCTCACTTCCTGGGGAGGTGGACCGGTCTTCTCCTTCCTCAAGAGCCGGGGCATCGGTCCATTCCGCCACAACAATGGGCGAGAGCGGCTCCCTTGATGACCCTGGTAGTGCTGAACTCCAGCTGGAATGCTCGCAGCTCGATGTTCCATTCAGCGACCCTTCCGGCCAAGTTCGGGCTCCTGAGTACCCTCTCCAACTACTAGGAAAAGGCCTGCTAGTGGTGCACCTGTTTTGCCTACTAATGGCGCACCACAGGTGCGCCACTAGCATCATGCCATTAGAATTTTTTACTAATGGCGCACCACGGGTGCGCCATTAGTATCTGGTATACGAATGGCGCACCACACAGTGCGCCATTAGTATATCCCATGGTGCGCCATTAGTATGCCTCCCAGGGGGCCATATTTACCCATGTGCTCGGCTTACTAATGGCGCACTAGTTGATGATGCGCCACTAGTGTGCTCGACTTACTAATGGCGCACTAGTTGGTGGTGCGCCACTAGTATGAATATTAGGATTATTTTCGATATTTGCACAGGTTACAAAATATATTATTTGGACAGAATATGAGACAGCACCACACAAGAACAACAGCAGATTCATCGAATACAATAGAAGATTAGTCTCCGAATACAATGCATCATATTAGTCTCTGAATTCAAAAGACCGAACAAAGATAGAACATTACAAGTCTCGAGACCGCGAGTAGCGAGTTTGTCTTCACATTACAAGTCGATATCGATCATCTAAACTAACATCACATAGAAGAGAGCTGCGATTATCATGATGAGCATCATCGCAATGAAAATGGTCTTCATCCGGTTCCTCCTCCTCTCCCTCCTCTCTCCCGCTAGATAGCGCACGTATCTAGATTCTGCCTCCACCCTAGTGGTGTACCCTTTGTAACCGTTACCGCTGAAACGGTGAACCTGTCTCCGACACACTTCCAGTCGTCCTAGACTCCGGGAACCTTACCCTTGTACACGACATATGACGGCATCTCTATGCGCTAGCCAAACAAAACGTTCGTAGCAATTCACACACAATACACAAGCAATATATAAGTATGCAACAAAAGGAGCAGAAGAGAAAAGCAAGACAATAATAGACCGATTCATGGTCCTACTAATAAATAGCATCGATTATATCTAAGTTGAACGATTGTCCAAACCAAAGAGACATACAAGTTCATTAAAGCTTAATTACAACATGAGCTAATCGATATTTCAGAACTACACAAAGCATCACTACTTTAGACTCGACTCAGGGACCGGAGTGTGGATGAAGCCGCCGTCTCTCGTGATGGTCATGAATTCGCGGGCGTTGTCAGCCTGCATTTGTAGCGTTGTGTCTATCTTACTGTTGGACGGTTGATATCTGAGGTAGAACTGCCCCGAGGTACGAAGGACATCTTGATGGATGATTTTCGCAAACTCCATTTGGATGCAAAAGAATTCTTTCGATGTCTCGTGTCTGGATTGCCGATAAGCTTGCGCCCAATCTTTGAGATTATTTGGTAGCGAAGGTGATTATGGTCCCGTCTGACGCGCGCATGTGATGGAGGCGTAGTAGGCATCCTTATGACCGCCAGCAGCTGCTTGACGTGGGGAACATCAGACAGTGGGCGAACACGTGCTTGCCGTACCTATGAACTGGCCTGGTGAAGGTGCCTCCAGATCAGGCGTAGTCGGGGAGAACATCATCAAGAACTTTCTTGATATTTGTGTAGTCTTTCTTCGACTGACGGTCCGAGTCGAAATACGTGGCCATGGAATATTTCGGGCTTAAGAGGATGAGTGTGCAATGTGTGTCACTGCACAAAACACGGAATGTTAGAAAAAAAAGAACGATCGAAATCTAAGAAATCATATGTTACAGGGCAGTGAGGGGATGACTTACTCGGGAAAGTAAGGCACGAGGAAGTTATCCTTATCTGGGTTTGCCAGAATGACGCCTTCGAGGTAAGAACTCGCGACTTGCCGGTCCCCAGCACTGCCCAAGATTTTGGCACACATGTAGAAGGGGACGACTACCATAATGTCCGGGGTCTTGTCTCTAATGATCCGCATCTCCATACTCAGTGAAAATAGCCGAACGAAGGTGTAGTGCAGCAGATGAGGGTTAAACATAGCGAAGATGTCATCAAACCGCAGGACGATCGTACGCCCGATGGAGTTATCCACAAAGCCCTTGCCCTCTGGCACCTTGGCCTCGAAAACCGGGTATGCCACATCATTCTCGGAGAGACGCCGCTTCTCCAAAGAAAGAACACTATCATGCAGACTCCGCATAGCACTGGTTGCAACATTGAGAAGATTAGTCGATAGCATCGGCCTACCCGCCACATGCCCCCTCCTCGAGATATCCTTAGGTGAAGGTGGACCGTCCTGAGGACGGATCGTACTCGGTGCCAGTTGGCTCGCACCCTTGTTACTCTTTCTTTTCCATCCCTTCTTCTTCTGCTGTAATGGGACCGAGTTCTGCTCACAGACCGCCTTCTTGAGTGTGTTGGGGCTGATAATATTTCGCACCTCGGCTATCTGAGGCTCGGTGAAGGCGGCAGCTGGAGGCGTCTCCTGAGAACTGAACGCCAGACGACGCGTGCTGCAATTGGGTTTCTCCGCAGTACCAGCTAGATCGCGATCGTCTTTTGCAGGGTTGGGTTCTTGAGAAGGAGGTCCCAAGAATTCGTCATCGTACCCATGTTCGGCAAAGTACTTGTCAACGTTGGTAAATGTACCATCATCGTTGTCATCGTCGTCCAGATCCTGTGCCATATGCATGTTCGGATCCTGTGCCATAGGGATGTCCGGCATGTCCGGTAGCGTTGCGGCGGTCTTGCCATGGCTTGGCGCCGGCATGACTGGTGGTGTTGTCTGTTGGGTGGTGTCCCCCGCCCCCAAACGAATCTGGCTCTTCGGCCAAAGCAGGGGCCGGCTTACGCAGGCACTGAGTGTCATCACATCATCTTCATCGGCCCCGGCGGGTCGAATCAGAGGTAACAACTCGTCGCAGCCTGGCAGCACCCGAACCAGTTGAACCCTATACACGGTGGGTGGCATCGGATTAACGTGGAACATGGGGTTGCCCGGTTGAACGATTCTGCCATTGGCGACATCGATCAACCCGCCGCCCACGAAGTGCAGGAGAGTGCATGGAACGTCGGCGGCGCCCTGCGAAAACATGTAGGGCGTCCGGGATGCCCAGACAAAGGCAAGGAGATGAATTCATCGGCCGAGAGGCTTAGTTACCGTGATGGCGTCGAGCTCGGCTAATGTCGAGCACCGCCAGCAATGGCGGGCGCAATCGACGGAGGGGCGCTTCTGCCGAGTGCCGGCTGGCGTACACCCGGGTGCATTAAGCTCCAATGCCCGTGCCGGCGTCGGAGACACCAATACCACCTCCGCTAGAGACACCAATGGCGCCGCCTGCGCGTTGTGCGAGTTGCTGGTCGTGAAGCTGGGAACCGGGGGTGGCCCCTGTTGGCCGCCCGCAATCCACGCCTGCAGCCCCTTAATCAAGGTAGGAACAATGGCGGTGAGCGTCATTCCCAGTTGTTGTTGCACTTGCTCTTGGACAATCTCCGGAATCCGTGCCACTTGTGCCTTGAGTTCTTGAACCTCGCGCGTCTGGCTTTCCGAGTTGGTCTTTCTCTCCTTTCGCCCACCAGCGTTATAGTTTGACGACCATTTTGTGGACAAGCCTTTGCCGGCCACACGACCAGCTGACGACGGCTTACTGAGCTTATCCTTGTTTTTCATTACGTTCAACGCCCTATTTAGAGTGTTGTCCCAAGGGGAGCTCTGAGCCGACCCCGCGCTACTGCTTTCAGTCTCCTGCGGAAGGAATGTGAACCATTTAGAAATTGGATTCATTAATTAGAATGCAACCATATGGAGCTATTTACGCGGGGGTGTATTCCTTACCAGAACACGCTCAAGCGCCCTGGTCTTCGGATCCGTGGTAAGCTCCTTTGTTACCGGGTCCTCCTTGTATCGGGCCCTGACATAGTTCCTGGTCTGCTTGTCACGATATTTCTCGAAGCGGGGCGGTAGGCCTTGCTCGGCAAGCTCCACGTCCTCCTTGTCCCATATTGGCCCCGCCACTCTGTAACTGCCGGGGCCGAGTTGGTGGACCCCTAAGTTCAACTCCCGCATTTCTTTCCCCCACTGACTTGATTCAGAGGTTGCGCCGCTCTCGCACTTGATCTTGAACTCCTTGTAGTCATCTTCGCTGATCGAAGGATTTTTCGCCTTGATCTTCTTATAACTATCACCTTTGTCAATCATTCTATTCACCGCACTTCTCCAAGTAGACAGGGCCTTGCTCATCCTCGTGAGGGCGGCATTGTTCACTTTATTCCCTGAGAGGCGTGTGTTTGCAAAGTCAGCGGGGAAATTGTATCGTTCGTGCAGCTTCGTGAAGAGGAGGCTGCGCAAATTCCCTTGGTCCTTATGCCTTACTTTCTCGATGTTGATCGAGACGGTGCTCCGGAGAATGCACCCGAGCTGAACCGAGTACCCCTTGACTAATTATTTGAGCGCCGTTGGATGCCCGTCCGAGTTCACTTCAGTAAATTCCTCCTTGCGATTGCCGAGCATGTTCGGCGCCCGGTCCTTCGTTGCCTCTTGATTGGCTGCAATCAGTCGTGCGCTGCCATCATCGATGGTGGCATCCTCGGCGACTTTCATCGGTGGTGTCATCCCGATGCCACTAGGGGTTGTGTAGTCAGGATCAATGTCTTCCACGGCGTCCTCATAGCGGTGAGGTTCTTCCTCCATCTCCTGGGACAGCTCCTAGAATTGCTAGCCCGAACCGCCGGCCTCATTGTTGTGGGCCATGTTTCGCTCTAAATAGGAAAAAAGTTTGGTCAAAAATTTGGTTATTTTCAAGGAACAAGATCATGGTCTCGTCATTTAGGGTTTGTCGACACCGAGGCATCCTAAAAGCTAAGTTTTTATCATTTAGGGTTTGTCGATGCCGAGGCACCCTAAAAGCCTAAGCTTTCATCATTTAGGTTTTTATCGACACCGAGGCACCCTAAAAGCCAAGGTTTTATAATTTATGGTTTGTCGACACCGAGGCATCCTAAATGCTAAGCTGGGAAGGAGAATTCTAAGTTGGGTCTAATCACTTGGCTCTATTGCCACCTATGGTTTAATGCAGCAAGAATAAAGGGGCAGTTGATCCTACTTAATTAAGTACTAAGATACGCCGTCCCATGCATTAGTCGCAAGTACCCCATATGTCCTATTTTTAGCAAAGTCATGCAAACATTCATGGAAAATTTCAGCATGACCTTTGCTGAAAATAGGACATATGGAGTACCCAAATTTGCCAGAACGGAAGTTAATCGACATTCCAGCAAACTCAAGGGCCTCTCGGGGTACCTGCAAAATCATCACGACACAATGGTCGGAGACAAAACCCAGCAAAGTAGCAAAGTTACTGACCTATTTACAGAAATTGTTTTCTGTAAAAGATGATCATCATCTTTACAAGTCTTTCTCAATGTGATCACAAGTAATTCAGAGGCATCACAAGTAATTTAGAGCATCACAAGGAATTATAGTAGTTCAGTACATGAACAAGTTTTAGAAAGCACATCAATATGTACTGTATTTCATTGTGGAGTGATATACAATATGTTACAGCAAAGAAACAGCTTAATCCATGCCTCAGCTTATCAACAGTCATTACTTGTCAAATAGAGAAGAAGGAACAATTTATTTGTGACATAATTACAAATGGCGACAAAATAAAGCAACACCCTGCACTATCCCAAACAAACCAACACCAACGAGAAAATCTGGCAATTGTTGTTTGTGTGATTCTTCAAGACTTCGTAGTAATACATCTCATCTTCGATAGCCAAAATCTAAGCGTTGCATGGTGGGTTTTCAGCAGAGTTTATGATATAATCCAAGCAGGGTAATTCACAACGCAATAGAAAGGTTGCAGGGTTTCAATATGCAGTGACTGATGGAGATATGCCAAATGAATTAGGCTGCCTGAACTCTGAATTAATCCAGATTTTCCTAGTTTCCATCAAGTAAATCCTAACGGCCATTTAAAGAACCATGACATGTGCCATTAACATACATTCCAGATCCATGAAGGAAGAGCATCTCTTGCTATGTTTTCTTCTCCCTGCCACATGTTTTCATCTTCGACTTAACACCAAATTTGCTTCTCCTACTACTACTTCCTTTTCTTCTTACACAACATAAAAAAACTGATTATTTCATCAAATTTGTTGTTGTAACCAATCTTTTTTACTAGTAACAACAGCATAAAAACTGGATTTTTGTTTTCATCTACTAGCATATACTCAGAGCAGATCATCATGGCTGTCAACATTGACCGACAGCCTGATTATCCTGTTGTTGTAAGCTTGTAGCACAAAGTGCAGATGCAGATCTATCAGTGGGAACGACACCTATGGGATCACAAGGATCCCTACTGCGGTTGCGGGGCGCGGGGTTGAGAGAAGAGCGGATCTGACAGAGAGTACGCGGTTCGTTTATCCGAGTTCGGCCGCGAGGATGCGTAAAACCCTAGTCCTGCTTTGGTGGATGTGTTCTGAGTTCTTGAGCTAGCTACGGGTGTAACGAGCTCCAAAAAGCGAATCCTTCTCCCGGTTGCCTCGGGCCTCCTTTTATAGGAAAAGTGGTCGCCACGGTGGGCAAGCGGGAGGTGAAAAATGGTACAGTGCAGCGAGGTTATCCCTCGTATTACAGGACAAGATGCATTTAATGCATCGCTTAGGTGTCCTCTTTCTTTATCGGAGGCGGGGCGGAGCCGTCCGTCGTTGCCGCCTCGCTTTTGGCCGACCGTGCCCGGCGGCGGTGCGGGTGGTGCCATGTAGGCAGGCAGGCAGCTGAGTGGCGCGGTGGTAGGGTCTTCACGAAGATCTGCATGCCTGCGCAGCGCTTCTTGAGTTGGTGTAGAGGCCGATCATCGCCACGCAGGTGCGTGCCCAGCTGGTCGGGCTGGCAGCTGCTTGGGCACGGTCAGTGGGATCTTGGTTGATGCTGGCCTAGCAGTGGCTTGTTGACGTCCTCGGCAAGGGCCTTGCCGGGGCCCCGGCTATGGTCTTGCAGTGGCGCTTGCTGTGGCCCCCGGCAAGGCACCTGCCGGGGGCCTTGTGGATATCCTTGGCTAGAATCCTGCCAAGGGTGGCCGTCTTTTGGTCCTCATCTGGTCTTGTACATTATGATCTTGACGAAGATCTGCACGCCACCAAGGAGGTGTCTCCCGAGCCCTTGCCTCAACGTAGTAGATTACGTTAGAGGTTGTGGGCTCAAGGGTGACTTCGCTCGATGGTGTGGGGAAGCTGACTTGCCGACAAGGGTCTTCCGGGGCTGCTAAAGCTGTCCCCGGCAAGGGTCTTGCCGGGGGAGCCTGCTTCGTCCCTCCGCTTCTTGTGGTTTTTGGCCTTGGCATTTCTTCGATTATCTTGGGCTTTGGTCTTACCTTGGCTCACCTCCCTTGCTCTGCTTGTTACGACCGTGGGCGCGGCTCTGACTGCCCGTGCACAGGAATAGGGGTACAAAAAGTGCACCCTCTTCTTTGTACACCGACAGGAGCCCCCGGGCCTGGGCCACACATAAGAGTGACGCGTTGTTACGCTAGGCCCAGAACGGTGCTCGGGCAGGTAGGGTGGCTTTTACTGCGGTAAAACTTTTCGCGCGCTCCGCTTCCCATGACCCGCGCGCGGTGCAGCGTGGAGGGGCGTGCGTGACGTGGGCGGCATGCGTGGGGCGGTATCCGCACGCATGCGTCACGTCGTAGTGAAGAGGCGGCCCAGCCTTCCCGTAAAAGAGGGGGCGTGGGCGCGGCTCATCTTGAACAGGGCTGGCGCGGTCTTCAAGCGTCCATCCCAATGACCCGCAGGTGGGGATAGACCGCTTAGCCTATCCCTTGTTACAGCGTCATACGCGTCCCCATGCACTTGGGGTGCATAGCGGCGAAGCGAACCGGGCCATCGCTGGTTGGGGCAGCGGGTCGGTCCCGATTCCGTGCGCCTCTGGTGGCTGGATTGGTCGAACGGGGCGGCCGAGCCCCCAACTCCGCCTCTTTATAAAGAGGGGAGGGGAGCAGCATTCCACATTCTTCCATCATCCATCTTCTTCTTCTTCTCTGCATCTTACTCCCTCTTGCTATGACGAGAGGAGGCGCGGGGAAGGCGAAGAAGGCGGATGGCGGGCCGTCAACTCGGAGTACGCGGGCACCGACGCCTTCGTCGCGTATTGTTGGTCCTGCCGCCTCGTCTTCCATCTCTTCCACCGTCATCATCATCACCAGCCTCTCGTCGGGGTGGCCGCCGGGATGTTCTCCTGGTGCCTTCTGCTGCTCGTACTTTGCCTAGGCGCTCCTTTCGCACTTTTGCCATCTTGCTCTACTTCCTGAGGAGAGGGAGAAGAAAGGACTCACGGGCACTTATCTTTTTTTAGTTTGTAAGCCTGCGGGCCCTTGTTAAAGTTAAAACTTGTAATCCCCTTGCTCATGTTTTTCATCTCGCACGAACTGTACCAGTATGGGATGTTTTTAATGAAAAAGGGATGCTTGCCGGGTTTTTCTTTCGCGGGAAAATCCCGCGACAAGGAGTGAATCCTTGTTATTGTTTAGGATAAACGTTTTTCGCCCGGCAACAGGTCTTTCCGTACCCCACTCCGCTCGACCGTTCTCGCGCTCTTGGCGGAGGCAGGGATGAAGTGGGCTTCAAGCTCCTCGCCCCACCTCTTTGCCACCGCGGTTACAACCGAATCCGGACCCGGGAAATAATCCTTGGGTATAGGAAAAATGGGGAGCACGGCGGCCAAGAGATAAAAACAAGGTTTCACATACCCCAGTCCGGTTCCGAAATGCATGATAGAGGATAAAAGACTTATCTTGATCTGCAGCCCCCGGCAATGTCATCTTGCCACGGTTGGGTCCTTGTGTTTGTAGCCCCCAGCAACTCTGGTTTGCCGGGGTCGGGGCACCGGTCCGTTTCCTTCTTTCCGAGTAGCTCAGCAGAAATGCTCATGTGCCCTGTGAACCAAAGGAGGACAGAAAAGGAACAGATTGACGCGTACTCGACCTCTAGGCTAGGGGTTAGTCGCCGCTAAGCTCTATCAACCCTAACCAAGGAAGAGACTCGACCTAGCATGCATTCTATAACTTAGGGCACCAGCGCTTCATTTATTTATGCTCAGGGTCTGCGCTTGGCTTTGTACAAAGGGTTACATGCCTTGCTGGCAAGGTTCATACAAAAGGTGGCTTGCCGGGGGCCCGCAAGCGCGCTTATATCGTAAAACTTGCGAAGATGCTCGATGTTCGAGAATTGCTCCTTTGGAATGGCATCTTCGGTTTCAGCGGACTGCGCGGGCACTGGTGACTTCGTATTACCCGATAAGGGCCTTCCCACTTTGGCGTCAACTTGTTGGTATTCTTGGCCGATTGAATGTGCCAAAGAACAAGGTCGCCTTCCTCAAAGCTTCGGGCATGAACCTTGCGGCTATGGTAGCGGCGCAAGGCTTGCTGGTAGCATGCTGCTCTCAAAGCCGCCCGAAGACGATCTTCCTCGAGTAGCGTTGCATCATCTTGCCGCAATCGCTCTTGCTCAAACTCGTCATAAGCGAGCACTCGAGGTGACCCATATATGAGTTCCGTGGGGGGAACTGCTTCTGCCCCGTATACCAGGGCAAAGGGTGTCTGGCCGGTGGCTCGATTTGGCGTCGTCCTGATCGACCAAAGAACCATTGGCAATTCATCAATCCAACGCCTTCCACTCTTGTGCAGCCTGTCAAAGGTCTTCGTTCTCAAGCCTTGCAGTACTTCAGCATTTGTCCTCTCGGCTTGACCATTGCTTCGCGGGTGAGCAACGGAAGCAAAATAGACCTTGCTGCCGAGGTCCTGGATATATTGCATGAAGGTGGGGCTCGTGAACTGTGTGCCGTTGTCGGTGATGACCCTATTGGGCACACCAAAACGGCATACTAGTCCTTGGAAGAACTTGATGAATGACTAGGCTGTCACTTTCCTCATCGTATCTACCTCCGGCCACTTTGTGAACTTGTCGATTGCGACGTACAAGTACTGAAAGCCCCCGAAAGCACGGGGAAAAGGGCCCAATATATTGAGACCCTAGACCGGGAAGGGCCAGGAGAGAGGAATGGTTTGAAGGGCTTGAGCCGGTTGATGAAGATTCTTTGAATGGAACTGACATGCTTCACACCTGGTGACTAGTGTCGTCGCATCCTAGAGGGCAGTGGGCCAGAAGAATCCTTGCCGAAATTTCTTGCCGACAAGGGCTCTCGACCCTATGTGGGATCCACATATGCCTCCATGTATCTCCACCAACAGCACCAGTCCTTCCTCTTGGGGGATACACTTCAATTTCACACCGTTCGGCCTTTTCCTGTATAGAACGTCATCGATGAACTGTTACATGGCAGACCGACGGGCTACTATCTCCGCTTCTTCCTGTTCCTCAGGAAGTTCCCCTGTTTGGAGAAATCAGACAGTAGGCTGCACCCATGCCGGAGCCTGGGGCTCGACGGCGAGGACCAAAGGCATTTCCTCCGTCATAGGGGTGGCTGTCTCAATGGCAAGAGCTTGACGCTCTACTGGAGCTGGTCGTCCTACGGCGGGCTCAGTGTCTCCGTCAACATCTTTGCCGCCGGCTCCGGGGAGCTCGGCGGGAAAGTACTGCGAGCCTGATTTCCTTCTCTTGTTCTTTCTGGCGATGGAGCAACGGATGGCTGAGTGAGCTGAAGCACAAAGGTACCTGGTTCCACAGGCAGCTTGAGAGCAGCGCGCTTTGAGAGGTAATCGGTGATGTCGTTCTCCGCCCGGGGGATGTGTTCTGCCTGTATACCGTCAAAACGCTCTTCCAGCTTTCTCACTTCATCTACGTAGGCCTTCATCAATGGGCTCTGGTAATCTTTGTTGATTTGTTTGATGACGAGTTGCGAGTCGCCCCTGATGATGAGTTTCTTGATTCCGAGGTCTGCCGCGATCCTAAGACCGGTGAGCAGCCCCTCGTACTCGGCGGTATTGTTTGTCGACGTCTCCCTGGGGAAGTGCATTTGGACTAAGTACTTGAGGTGTCCACCGGTGGGCGCGACAAGCAGTATGCCAGCCCTGGCGCCTTGCAAAGAGAAGGCCCCATCAAAGTACATGATCCATTCACAACTTGCCTCCTTGCTGGGGAGAGCAGTCTCTTGAACTTCTTCATCAGGCGTTGCGGTCCATTCTGCAATGAACTCCGCTAAGACTCTGATTTGAATTGTCGAAGTACTCTCGAACTTGAGGCCAAAGCTAGACAGCTCCACTGCCCACTCTACAATCCTTCCAGTTGCGTCTGGATTATGCAATATTCGTTGCAGAGGGAGGCGAGTGACGACAGTGATTTCGTGCGCCTGGAAGTAATGGCGCAGCTTCCTCGGCGCCATAAGGAGGCGAAGGCAGTTTACGCACGGAGTACCTTGATCTAACCCCCTGCAGGAGGAAGCTAACAAAGTAGACCGGGTGTTGCATCATCTTCTTCCTCGGCAACACCTCAGCTGGTCGTGTCGTCTCTGCACTAATGGCATCGAGCCGTTGTTGCTATCGCTTCGTAAATCAACTTCCCTCTCGGCACTAGTCTTGGCGTGACCACTTGGTTCGTTGCCGCCAAGTACAGCAACAACGGTTCTTGTGGTTTAAGCGCAACTAGTATTGGCGTGGATGAAAGGTACCTCTTCAAATCTTGCAGTGCTGCTTGACCTCTGGGGTCCACTCCATCGGGCCGCCTTTTCAAAATCTTGAAAAGGGAAGGGCGCGTTCGGCGGATTTGGAGATGAATCTGCTCATGGCGGCAACGCAGCCGGCAAGCCGACGCACATCCTTGACTCGCTTGGGCGCCTCAATCTGCTCAATAGCCATGATCTTGTCTGGATTGGCCTTGATCCCACGGTGCGACACAAAGAACCGAGAAGCTTGCCAGACGGGACGCCAAAGACGCACTTCTCAGGGTTCAACTTGAGGTTGATCTTGCGCATGTTCGCAAATGTCTCTTCTAAGTTTGGTATGAGGGTCGTCATGTCCTTGGTTTTGACCACTATGTCATCCATATAAGCCTCCATATTTCTATGGAGCTGGGGTTCAAAACCAATTTGAACTGCTCTTGCAAAGGTCGAGCCAGCACTCTTCAGCCTGAAAGGCATCCGTAAAAAGCAATACGTACCACATGGGATGATGAATGCTGTCTTTTCCTCGTCTTCCTTTGTCATGAAGATCTGGTGGTATCCTAAGAAGGCGTCCAGGAACGATAAGAGGTCACACCCAGCCGTGGAGTCAACAATCTGGTCAATGTGTGGCAACGCGAAAGGATCCTTTGGGCAAGCCTTATTGATGTCTGTGTAATCAATACATAGCCTCCATTTCCCATTTGCCTTGCGCACCACTACCCGATTGGCAAACCACGTTGGATGGAGTACTCCTCTCACCAAACCTGCTGCCTCTAGCTTTCTAATTTCCTCCGTGATGAACTCCTGCCTCTCCATAGCTTGCTTCCTGACCTTCTTCTTGTGGGGCGCGCGAGGGACAGAGCAGTAGGTGGTGCTCAATCACATCCACAGGAGCGCCCGTGGATGTCGGAGGCTTGCCATGCAAACACATCGACATTCGCCCCTTGAGGAAGGCGACAGCTCGCTTTCCTATTTGCCGTCGAGGTGGAGCTTATGGTAAAACTCCCCGTCATGAGTCCTCCTTGATGGGCACCTTCTTGGTCACTTTGGTGGAGTGGCTCTAGACTTCTTGCTCTTCTTGCCGGAGCTCTGCAGCACGTCTGTGAGGGAGCACAACACCCGAAGAGGTGCGCTTGCGGAGTGGGTGCTAGGAGTCTCGCCGGTCTCCCCACCCCGCCCGGGACTCATCAGCGAGGAGCAGGTACCTTAAGCGGCAGCTGCTGCAACTGCTTCCAGTGGGAGTTGGTCGTATAAGATCAACACATGTTTCTTGTCGGAGGGGCGGTGATGATGTTCATCGGCCGGGCATCTTCACATGTTGTAGGCGTGGTGTGAAGCCGCCATGAACTTGGCGGTCTTTGGGTGGCGAGGATCCGTTGTAAGGCAAGGGGATCTCGGCTACATCAAAAACAATCCTCTCCGTCATGTGGTCCAGCTCGCCTCCGAATGTCACGGGCAGCCTGATCTTTCCCTTTGGCTGGCTCCTCCCCGGGTTAACCCCTTGGAACGTACCTATCTCCTCGAGGTATCCATCGGGGATCTGCAGCCTTTTGACCACCACAGGCGAGATCAAGTTCAGGCCGGCCCCGCTGTCAACCAACATCTTTGTCACCTTGAGGTTGTGGATTGTTGGTGAAACCAACTACGGCAAGCACCCGACCGTAGCGGTGCGGTCAGGGTGGTCCTCGGTGTCGAAGATGATAGGCGTGCTGGACCATTTCAGCGGCTTCCGTGCATCGAACGATGGCTCCACCGCTGTGATCTCACGCGCCCACTGCTTGAGTTGGTAGTGGGATGAGTGCAGCCAGGCGCCACCATCGACGCACCTGGCCTCTGTGGCTTTCTAAAACTCGTGGTAGCCGGACTCGTCATCCTCGTCACGATCATCGTCTTCCTGCTTCTTGTCGCGGCCCCGGGCGGGCCTCTCTTGTTGATTATCCTTGCCGCGGCGGCCTCCTTGGCTGCCACATTTCTTGCCGGACCCCTCGGCACCATCTGGACCTTTCTCCTTGTCCTGCTGGTCATACTCGGCCCTCTGCTTCTCGGCGAGCAATTCTACCTGCCGGCAGTTTTGGAGGTCATGGCCCTTGGTGCGGTGGGTCTTGCAGTACTTCTTGTCGGAGCCTCCTGGCTTGTCGGCAGCCGCCAAGGCCCAGCAAGCGACGCACCCGGCAACCTCCGTGTCGGGGTCACTCGCCTTGGTCTTCTTGGTGGTGCCGGTGTTGTCGGATCCCTCGACGGCAAGCACGGCCCTGCCCTTGCGCTTCTTGTTACGGCATCGACCCTTCTTTGTTGGGTTGGCGGTGTCGCCAGCGAAGTCGGTTTCCGCACCGACATCTTCACCGGGGTATTTCCTTCCCTCTTCAGCACGAGCGCATCGGTCGGCCAGGACATAAAGCTCGGCTACGTCCTTAACCTTGTTGATCGCCAGCGCTTCACGCATCTTGCGGTTGCGCATGTTCTGATGGAACACACTGATCACGGCGGCGGGATGGACATCGGGAATGTTGTATTGCACCCGGCTGAACCTGTGGATGTACTTGCGCAAGTTTTCTCCTTCCTTTTGGGGGATGATGTGTAAATCACTCCCCTGGACATGAGCTTGGTGACCTCCAGTAAAGGCGCCAACAAACTCATGACACAGATCCGCCCAAGAAGAGATGGAATCCACCGGCAAGTGCATCAACCATGACATAACATTAGGCTTGAGTGCCAACGGGAAGTAATTGGCAAGCATCTTATCGTCGCAGGCCCCAGCAGCTTGCATCGCGATGGCGTAGATGCTGAGGAACTCTAACGGGTGAGTCTTGTCGTTGTTCTTCTCGCCGACGTCGGGCTTGAACGTACGGTGGGAGGGCCACTGGAACTGCCGCAACTCACGGGTGAAAGCCGGACAACCGACCTCGTAAGGCAGGCCACCGTAGCCTCCTGATGCTGGGCGGTCCATATCGGGCTCTGCCCGCCTGTCCGACTGGTGGCATGCGTCACGCCAGCGCTCGATCGTAGTTCGAGCGTCTTCATGAGCCCGCTCCTGAAGGATTTGATGTTGATCGCGGTTGGTCCGCGGGTCGGACGACGCGATGGAGATACCATCACGGGCGTCGTCACGAGGAAACGACGCCCGGGGTGGCCGGGATGGAGGTGGGGAGTACACCGTGGTCGCGTCGCCTCCGGCACGGTCTACACTGGCATGCGGTGGCCCGGCGGAGCGACGGCCTACGGGTCCCGTCGGCCGCAACTCATCGTTGTTGGCGATGCCGACGAGGCTCCGGATGGTGGCCCTCCATTCCTCGAGCTTTTCCGCGACGGGAGGAAAATCGAGGAGCAGCTGCGCGCGTGCTAGGGCTTCCGCTGGCGTGGGCGGGCTGAGTGGATCGCGAAGCGCCTCGACTTCTAACCATGTTCGAAGGAGCCACGTCACGGCTCCGCAGCCGTTCGCCACCTCCATCAGCACCTCGGCGTGTATGCTGGCCCTCTTCTTCACGTGGTAGGCACACGGGGCTCTTCCCATGGCTGTGCGCAGGGTCACCAACAGGGTGACGCTGCTCAACACGCACAACCTGGGAAGAGCGCACCATGGGCGCTGGTGTTGGCGTCTTGGAGGTCGCCACGCCGCCTTCTGGTGGGATGACGGTGCCCCTGGAGGACCCCTCGCCGCCTGCAGGGGCCCGACCCCACCTCTAGAACCAGCAACTGGTGGCTCGTCGCGGGTGCGCGAACGACGCCACTCGCCAGGCCTGGACCATCAGGGTGATGTGGATGTTCGCGGGCCGCGCCACGGGTTCTCTCTGCAACTGGCCCGCTTCCGGTCTGCGCTGGTACCAATCCGGTCCCGGAAAAACCGATCGCCGTGGTCGTCTTCTTCTTAGGAGCCATGGCGATGAAGAACTACTAGATCGACTGCTAGACCTGATTCTCACGATTGCGCCTCCTACCTGGCGCACCAAAGATGTCGGTGGGAACGACACCTATGAGATCACAAGGATCCCTACTGCGGTTGCGAGGCGCGGGGTTGAGAGAAGCGGATCGGCGGAAATGCGCGGTTCATTTATCGAGGTTAAGACGCGAGGATGCGTAAAACCCTAGTCCTGCTTTGGTGGATGTATTCTGAGTTCTTGAGCTAGCTACGGGGTGTAACGAGCTCCAAAAAATCCGAATCCTTCTCATGGTCGCCTCGGGCCTCCTTTTATAGGAAAAGGGATCGCCACAGTGGCAAGCAGGAGGTGGAAAGGGTACAGTGCCGCGAGGTTATCCCTTGTATTACAGGACAAGATGCATATAATGCATCGCTTAGGTGTCCTCTTTCTTTATCGGGGGCGGGGACAGAGCCCATCCCGTCTGTTGCCGCCTCGCCTGGCTTCGACACGCGCCCTGGCCGGCGGTGCGGGTGGCGCCATGTCGGCAGGCAGGCAGCTGAGTATGAGGACCGGATTTTCGGGACATAAATTTTCCAGAAAATGGCCCTTGTGCTCACCAGCCCCAGGATTACTGTTAGCTGATGAGACACCAACTTGATACAGAAACTCCAAGAAAAATACATCATATGTAATACAAGACCATTCTGGCCTCTGAGTACAACAATTGGTTTCTAGTGGTTGATGGCGGAAGCGGTTTGTGGTTCATCAGTGGCCATGGGACTCCATTTCCCACAGGAACAGCTGACCAGGTTAACTCCTATCCTCGCGAGGCTATTGTCACCATTGTGTGGGTTCCGGGGCTGACATCGCAACGCTCCTCTCCAAGCAAGAAATCTGGCGGGACAATAGCGAGGGACAAGCCGATGAGTACTTTGAATGTACTATAAACATTATGAATTTCTGGTATAATATAACAAGCGATAATCATGCTCTGAAATATCTATGATCTAGCGTCGGTCATAAAATAAAATCCCTGATGCATGCAAGCAAGTTATTTATATACACATGAATATGCAATAACAGCGTAGAAATAAAATGCACCGATCAATTATGCGAGCGACATACTCGAAAGGATAGTAAATAACAGGCATGCCTCAGTCGGGCGTCTCAGCGACACCACATAAAAGGCTTATAAAGTAAATAAATAACAAGCATGCCACAGTCGGGCGTCTCAGCGACACCACATAAAGGGCTTATAAAGTAAATAAATAACAAGCATGCCACAGTCGGGCGTCTCAGCGACACCACATAAAGGGCTTTAAAGTAAATAAATTGCTATCATGCCACAGTCGGGCGTCTCAGCGACACCACATAAAGGGCTTATAAAGAATTTAATCACAGAAAATGGTCCGTCCCAGGGATACTCAATAATACAAATAATGTAAATGGTTAGTCCATAATAGTAATAATCATAAACATCATAAGTCACAAGTCATGATCCATGTTCTGGTTTAAGAGTTTCTCCTCCGAAGACTGACACTAAGACTGACACTTGACCCATCCCAGACTGTAGTCCTTAACCATGGGCACGGCTATTCGAATAGATTTAATCTCTTCAGAGGGTGTACTCTTTACCCACGAGTAACGGATTCCTTTAGTCCATCGGGACTAATTCCCTCTACGGTCTTTTAATCGAAAACACACCTGACTCGCACACACTAGCCTAGCTTACCAGTGTCTGGAATCACCCACGACACATGTCAAGCAAAACTCTAAGTGGGGAGGCTACAACCTCGATTAGCATGGGATCAAATTTATACCGCACGCTACTAAGGGGGTGCCCCCCTCTCGGTCCCAACAGGAAACATCCATGCCCCGGACCAGGTGCCTGCCTACCGGCTGCAGCCGGTATCTTCCACTATGGCCTCTCTATACGGTGTGTGCCAAGAAAGGGGTTGACAATTTACTGAACTGTACCCTACCTGCGGCAGGGACAAGTCGTAGTACGAAATAAGTATGGGGGTTACTGGAACAAGACTCGATCTATAGTGGACTCGGGAGGTTTAAGTATTCCCTGCATGATTAGCATAACAAATATATTTCAACCAACAGACAGAATCACTACTCGTCATACCTCATCATGCCATACCGAATACAACCGCCTCGACGAGGAACCAGGGACAAGCTCGTGTCTACCCAAGACAGAGACTTTCCTGGCTTCCTTCCGATAGGCTGGAAAAGCAGACGAGGGTGATTGCTATCACAAGCATATCAAGTTCCAACATCAAGGAACGTTCATTTGCACTCATGAGTATGATCATGGCATCACATAAAATATCGAATTCTTCGAGTTAAGGTGGCGTTGAAACTGTATCAAAGAACACGCAATGATATTACGCCAGGGTTCAGAATGCTTGCCTTCAAGTTGTGGAGAGGCAGGGTGCATTCCAAAACTTTTGAAAGTTTTTCTTCTCTCTCCAACAAATCCTATTTTTTGAAAATATTCAAATTAATACATAGTTTCAAAACAGTGCAAAAAAGTTGTCTGAAATTTTTTCAAATAAATATGAAAATAAACTAGACAAAATTTGAGAAAGGTAAGAAAAATAATCAACTCATTTGGAGTTATATTTAAAAAGTTATAGCCAGTCAAAATTTTGTTTTTAAATAAGAAGAAACAGAAAAAAAACGTTTTGAAATGAATACACGGCGAAGACGTACTCTGGGATTACGCCTCCACTTACGCCAGCGTGGACCAGTGTTGGGTCACTGACAGTGGGTCCAGGGGGCCCACTGGTCAGGTTTGACCGGTCGCCCCCGACTCCTTCCTCCTCTGGCCGAAAAGAGGCGGGGCTTCGGGGATCGACGTCGGCGAACGGTGGCTCCTCGCGGGATCCCGAGGGCAGGGATGGATCCGCCAGTCCAGGGCTGTCCTCTCGGTGGTCGAGGGGGTGGCGGGGATGGAGGGAGTCACCGGCGGCGAGCTTCGCGGCAGACGGCGGCTTCTGGAGAGTTGTTGCTTCGCGCTACGGTGGTTCCCGAGAGAGTTGGAGAGGCTGGGCAGCTCCGCACGGTCGAGGGGAGTCGGGTGGTGGTGCTAGATGGACGGGAGGAGCTCTACTCGCGACGAACTAGACCGGAGGGCGGCGGCGGCCGAACCTGCCGGAGATGGGGAAGAAGGCTTCCCGCCGTTGCTTGCTGGCCGTGGGGGCTTTGGTGGAGTGGCTTGAGGTCACCTGGGTGCCTGGTCGAGCTCGGGGTCCCTTTTATAGCGCGATTAGGTTGGTTCCGCGGTGTGGCGACGGCTGGCGGGGTCTGGCAGGGCGAGGGGATGAGCTCGAGCTGTTCAGGGCGAGCTGGCGCGCGGCTGTGGCTCGGGCGGCGCCGTCTACGGCAGGAGCTGTCGGAGCGGCGGTGGCGGCTTGCGTCGGTGGCTTTGTAGGGCGCCAGGAGGGGGCCAGGGCAGCTCTGCGGCGAGGGAGGAGTCGGGGCATGTTGGCTGCGAGTGGGGAAGGGCCAGAACGAGCGCGGGGCGACGACAGTGAGACGCGGCGGCTCGGTGCCTGCGCGTGCAAAACGTGCGCTCGGGGCGCACCCAGAGCACGCACGCTGCGTGTTTGGCAGAATGCCACGGCATGTCAGAGGGCTCTAAACCACATAAGTTTTGGCAGGTCTAGGTTAGGGTCATCTAGGAGTTTAGTGGACAAGCTGGTTAGGCCATTAGGGCAACTTCATAATGCAAGTCCAGAAGCATGGCAAAACTAGCCATGCTCCTAACCTGTTAGATGAAATGCCAAGTGCATCTAGGCATCTCTTGGGGTGGCCAAAAACTCCAGACCAGTGTCTCTTTAGGTGTAGGAGATAGTGGCAAGGTTAGTTGTTCAAGACTAGAAACTTGATAGTGCAAGTTTTTGAGAAAACCAACTCTGGACAGAAACTAAAAGCTACCATTCCATGGACCAAAAATACTCCAATGGGTCCACTCTCCTGGACTTAAGGGTTTTGTAGGGAGGACTATAAGCAGGAAAAAGAATCATGGGCAACAGAGCAAAATAAAATGGGGTTGCAGTAGAAAGTCCAAAACTGGACCAGAGAGCAAAAGAGGATGATTTGCTCAAATTATTCAAAGAACATTAGTGGGTTTTTGCACAAAGATGAACAATATACTCCTACTAACATCCCCTAATTTTGGTGGAAGTTTTAAAGAAATATTTAAATAGGTTGTAGTGCAAAAGTGCAACTAGACCAGATTTGAAAACTTGGGGTAAAGCTCAAAATCTCCAAATGACTAAAGGATATTTTTGCATAAAATTGATTTAGGGACATCATATGTCATCCCCAATTTTTGGTGGGATTTTTAATTGAATTTATCAAAGGGTTGCAGTGCAAATGGGACCCCAAAACTTATGAAAAATCATTTTAAAAGAATAAAGCTCAGGAAAACAATTATGCAAATAAATCCACTGATAAGAGAATTGTTTTTCTTGAGAGGGTATACAAGTCCAATGATAATTTTGGAAAGTTTTTACTTGGGGTAAAAACTCCACAATATTAAAGAAAGAGTGGTTCTGAAATCAAAAGAAAATCCAGAAAGCAAACATTTTAATCACCTAGCAAACTTTCAATAATCAAATCATTGTTAAATTTTTGGGGTGTTACAACACTATCCCCCTTAAGAAAAAAATCTCGTCCTCGAGATTTGCTAAGGGTTGTTTTGAAAGATGTTACTCCTATCATCCAAGTAATATCACAAAAATAACCGTCCTATTCCTGCACTTAAAATGTGGCTACAGTGAACGAGCAATAAGTGGTGTAAAACTACAGTGTGGCATACTCGCTTTGCGGGGGGGAAATTTACGGGAAATTTTTTACTATTGGTTGCAGTAAATTTAGAATAAATTTCTGAATTACTGAAATACGTTGGTCGTACCCGAGAGCACAGTGCCCTCTCTAGCTGACAGGTGGACCCGGGGTCCACTGTCGGTCTCTTCCTCTCCTCTGGTTCTCTCTTCTTCCTCTCTCTCGCGCGCTTTCCCGCGCTTTCTCCACCGGTGACGTCTAGCTCGTAGGGCATCTAGGCTGTACTGCGGTAGTGCGCGGCGTGCTAGCTGCCGGCGCAACGTGCACTCACCTTGCGGGCCAGTGTGCTGTCGGCACTGCTCGCGGATTCGCCTCCGAACACCAGCGATCGAGCGACGAGCGGCGCTGGTGGACTTCGCCCACCGTACACCGACCTCGAGCTATAAAACGACCGAGGTGCTCCTTTCTTCTTCCTCACACTAGGCCTCGCTCCTCCTTCTCCTTCCTTCTCCTTCATTTCTGTTTGCAGGAGCTCGAGACGAGGCTCTAATGGCGGAGGTGATGCCGGACTCGTACATGATCCTGATGTGCGGAGGGTTGGCGGCATTGTTGGGGTTCTCTGTGCTCCTGTGTGTGATGATCCTCGATGCTCGTTGTGATGCTGCCGCTCGAGTGTTAGCTCTCCGCGGTGGCGGTGATCATGAGGATTAGGTGCGGTGTCAGGTGCTAACTGTTGTCAGGGTGCCAGAGGTAACTTGTACCCGAGTAAACGCCCCCTAATCTCTCCGTCAGAGGCTGTGTGTGATAGGGAGGTGACCAGTTAGGTGCAAAATGTATACGGGCATTTGCCATTAGTGCATGTGGTTGAGTGGTTGTGGTGATGCGTCTGCTGCCGTGGTGCTGCGTGAATAAAAGTCTATGTCGTGAAGAGATATACGCTGCAACAACTTAGGGAAAAAATCTCACTTCAGGATTTATCGAGAGTGAAAACAGTTAATAAATATTTACCGCAGTAAAAACCACTCACATTGCTTGGAAACCAAAGATTTAATTCACCGCACAAATTTTGGATACAACGCATAAGTTGCAACATATGAATAAATGCAGGGATAAAAACATAGAAGTGACGTTTATAACGACAACAGTAAATGGACAGGGTCCTGGGAAAAAGTCTCTGGAATCGGGGCACACTCTTCTTCTATCGGGGGAAGCAGATTGACTAGTCGATGAATGTGCCTCACCTGGTCGGGCCTTAGTGGTCTGCCGATGGCGATCTGAGGATTCAAATTGGCGAGGCTCTGGAGATAACCCATCACTCGTTGGGTCAAACGCTCTTGAGCAATGACATACTGGGCAAGGTTGGCCAGTACTGTGTCTCTCTCGATTCGTCCACCGGGAAAAGATGCTACTTCTCCGGGTGCTGCACGACTTGGGAAGTAATAATACCCCCGATCGCTGGCATAGGGTACCGCGAATCAAAGGCGAGCAAGTGCTTCATACACAGTAGCTTCTATGGCCATATGCGGAGTTGGCATGGATTTCCCCATGAAAGAAACTTCCGTTGGGTCTTGGTTTGGGTTTCTTGGGAGGATGTACCCTTGCCCAATATTTCGAGGTGGAAGGGGTGATCCTCGATTTGAGCAACTCGTCTTGGGGTGGGTGGATAGCACTCATGGTGCTGCAGGTAAGTCCCACAATATTTTGTGAAGCTACACAGGGTTGCATCTGGAGTTCTCGAGATAAATACGGGGCTCGGCATGGCAAGGAAATGGCTGTGAAAGTTGGGCACAAGGTGAGGGATACTTGGCAAGGTCACGAGGTGCCCTTTTATATATCATTGGGGCTGGGTTATTTACCGTGGTGAAGAGTAACTAGTTTGTCGGTTTTGCTCTATGGGGTCGGGGTCAATGCTACAGATACACATATCCCACAAAAGTGACGTATCATTGTGTGTGCCGTCGGGGTGATTTGGTAGCTGTGCCCGGGATGCAACCGCAATCTAACATATTTATGCAAAGCTACTATTCGAAACAGAGGCACACAAGCAGGATGCGTTTATCCAAGGTGATGCAAGATTTCATAATTACAGGGCGTGGGTATATTGAGACTCGGTACTACTCGAGTGACTTAGTCTACTTCGTTAATATCTAAGTGGGCATGCCTTGTGGACGCCGAGGCTTCTCCACGGGTTTCGCCATCGGGATTAGCTGGAGGGGGTTGAGGGGTTGCAGGGTCGGGGTAGCGATTGTGACCATCCCAGGGATTGTTGGCCACAATCCCGCTAGAGCGTGTTCCAAAAAGGCGACGAAGCACTTCTGGGGACACCAAAGTATTTTGGTCGATGGCTGAGGCAGACCTCAAGGACTCGATCGGGTGTCCGAACAGCACGACTGGGTTGTCGGCGTCAGGCTCGTCTTCTCTTCTCGCCGGGGCTCGGCGGACCAGCTCTCCACGAGCTGCGATCAGATCAAGGGTGATTTGATCGAACAGTTCCTCTAGTGCTCCTACATGGCGCACCAGATGCAACAATGCAGGATCCATCTCGTGATCTCCGTTGACAACCCGGGGTGGCCTACCATACTCGTCACGGCTGGGGTAGTAGTAGAACAAGCGACAGTTAAATCTAGGCGACAAGTGTCGGAGTTGAACTATAGCCTCTCGAGATGCTAGTTGGATGGCTTGTGGCTCAAAGGAAGTTGTCCTTCCGGTGAACCTATAGGGGCGTTCTGGTGATAGCCCCCTACCATATACGTGCACAGTGGCCCAGAATTGACGGCTCTCACCGCTCATGGGTCCTTGGTACACTACATATTCTGGGGGCTCTTAAAATGCAAAGGCACGGCGAGTGAGGTTTGCTAGCATGGTCACAAAACCTCCAAGGTTGGTTGCTGTGGTCTCATTGTGCACGACGGGGCTAGGCATTATGGCTCGGTTTGGAGAAGAGGTTGTGTTGTGCTGGGTTGAGGCTAGCGTGCCCTTTTTATAGAAAAGGGAACGGAGTCTTCCTTCGCACGCTTGCGAATGAGACAATTTAGGTGTCGGTCAATGGCGCGTGATCGATAGGCTAGGTTGATAGGTTGGGCACCGACTGCCAAAAAGGTATCGGGGTCACTGTGTGGCAATCTTACACAAGAAGCTTGGCTGGGGTTAGGTTATGGTCTGGTGGGTTGGTTAACCTAGGTTTTTTGACCTCGCTAAGATAGGATTAGCCAATGGTCAGCCTGGCTCTGATACCAAGTTTGTGAGGACCGGATTTTCGGGACATCAATTTTCCAGAAAATGGCCCTTGTGCTCACCAGCCCCAGGATTACTGTTAGCTGATGAGACACCAACTTGATACAGAAACTCCAAGCAAAATACATTATATGTAGTACTATAAGTGCATCTAGTGCCACCCCTAGTTGGTTTGGAGTATTGGCGACAAATGTGGTTGAGGGACTAATGCGTTTGTGAGAACTGCAGAGTAACGCAGGTTGTGTCCCCATTGATTCGGTTTACCTACCGGAGATGACCCCTAAAAATGCATGAAGACATTGACGACAATGGTGGCATGTGAAGATATTCACATTGAAGACTATGACATGAGAAGACATTGAGTGAAGACTATGGAGCACGAAGATTATGTCGTTTCGTTGTTTCCTTTTCTTCTTTGTTGAGTCATAGGAACCACCGTACTGTTAAGTGGGGTCCAAGTGATCAAAGTCGAGAATGGTGAAGTGATGCTCAACCCAAATCCTATGTCTTGACGAAGACAATGAGAGCAAAACTTATCCAGAGCTAGATGAGTCAGCTTTGCTTGTAGCCCAAGTAAAGTTGCCATGTGTGTTTGAAATCTGACCATTGGAACACGTGTCAGTTCCTTAGTGACCCAGGGTCATTTCGGACATATCAGGTCGGGTTGCCTAGTGGCTATAAATAGCCCACCCCTACACCATAAATTGGTGGCTGCTCGGAGTTAGTGCACGGCTTTTGTCGTTTGAGAGCAACCCACCTCGAAGCCTTTGAGAGAGAAATCCTTGCGAGGACAAAGCCCAAACACCCGAGCCAAAGAGTGTTAGGCATCACTGAAGTCTTTACATCTATGTGACACAAGACTTATTACACTTGAGGACTATGAATCCTCCGGCCGGTTAGGCGTCGCGTTCTGAGCATCCAAGAGTCATTGTGGATTGCGGTGAGCCTTGATCTGTGAAGGTTGAAGTCTACCTTGAAGACTTACCAGAGTGATTAGGCGAGGACTATGTGTCCTTAGCTCAAGGGAATAAGGTGAAGACGCAGTCTTGAGTTGAATCTCAGCCTCCCTAACCAGATGTACAGTTGTCACAGCAACTGGAACTGGTCCAACAAATCCTGTGTCTTCAACAAGTGACTGGTTCTATCTTCTCCCTCTCCTTACTTAGAGTTTGTCTTCATGAAGTCATTGCCTATTTGTCATACCTGTTTGACTTCATTGCTTGACTACTTTTGTTGATTGGCTTCTCACTATCTTCCATCTTGATCCTACTACCAAGCTGCTATTAGTCTTGTACTTTCACGTTATTGCATACTTGACTATGGTTTGCTTGTTGTAGTTTATCTTCCGCTGCATATCAATTAGGTCATTTCTATTGTTTGTCTTTGAAACATCCGTGTTTTGAAGACTTTCCTAAAAATCGCCTATTCACCCCCCTCTAGTCGATAACTAGCACTTTCAATTGGTATCAGAGCAAGGTACTCCCTTGTTACGTGTGATTTAGTTTAACCACGGAGTTTTAGCTATGTCATTGCAAGGATAATCAAAGTCTCCGCTGCTTGCCCGTGTTCGATGGGCCGACTATCCCTCTTTGGAAGAATAAGATGCGGATGCATCTTGAAGCCATGATGTCGACCTCGGTATGTCGTCAAAACGGCGTTCCCAAAACTGGTGAAGGTGTCACCCTGCTGATGTCAAGAAGTTCATTCAACTAGACTCTCTGCAAAGAACATCATATGTGGTCATCTAACCAAAGGACAGGTATGGCCGTGTGAGTTCTCTGAAAGCGTCGAAGCTAGTGCAGGACTGGCTATCCAAGGTCAACGAAGCGTCTCAACCCGGAGAGATCAAAGGATCGGTGTTCTTCGCAACCTCTTCAACGCTTCAAGAGAAAGCGACAATGAAAATGTCCAGCTCACGTTTGATCGCCTCACGACATCACAAATGAGCTTCATGCTCTCGGCGCCCTTGAGATCACCAAGCATGAAATCGTCAAGACACTCTGAGATCACTTGACAGCTCTTTTGACACCCTTGCCCTCATGATACAAGAACGCATACGACTTCAAGACACTCGATCCATCGATATACTTGAGAGGCTCAACACACATGAGTTCCAACTTTTTGAGAAAAGAGATATCTATGGTCCCAACTATGGCGAACTTGCGCTTTGAAGGCAAAAGTTGTTTCCTCATCGAAGAAGAATCATTGCGGTTACGATGATCCCAAGACATTGGAAAGGAACTTGCTATGCTTGTGAAGAAGTTCGAAGTTCACTAGGAAGAAAGGCTTGAAAGTCTTCACGATCCAGCTCAAGAAATGATGAAGCTTCCACTCATGACTACAAGAAGAGAACATGTCACAAGTGCAAGAAAACTAGACACTATATCTACGAGTGTCCACGGTGGGACAATGAGAAGAAGAAGAAGAGCAAGGAATATGATTACGATGACAAGAAGAAGAAGAAATCTTCAAAGTCTTCTTCCAAGTCCTCATCTAAGTCTTCATCTCATAAGAAGAGCTCATCCGCAAGGCTCGTGCTTTTGTTGGCAAGGAAATGGATTAGGAGGAGGAGTGCATACGAGGAGGTGGAGGTGGAGTCGAAGAGGAGTCCGACCACAGGCGTTGCAAGTCGGCCTTAGCCACAGCCTATGTTGCCAAGTCCATCTTCAACACTCAAGACAATGACTTCCACACCAACGCTGAAGGCGATGACAAGGGCGACCCTGCTCCCCCCTCTTGCTTCATGGCACGTGGTGCCAAGGTAAAATCACGTGATGCTTACTTTCAAACATCAAGTGAAGATGACTCGATTGTGAATCAAACCCAGCTACAAAACACTTGCTAAAATTGCAACCGAACAACAAGAGCTATGGAACATACTCAAAAACTGTTAGACAAAAGCGATGACCTGTTGGGCGCGAAATGACACGTTCACAGTCCTTAGTTGAAGACATTAAAATCTTCATGCTAAGTACCAAGAACTTGAAAGTCGTCATGAAACGCTCTCAACTACTCATGAAAAGCTCCCCTATGATTATCTTCAAAGGAAGCAAGAGCTTGAGAAATTGAGGCGGCTCATGAAGATCTTCAAAAGAGAATGAGTCACTTCGCGCTCAACAGATCAGTTCCGCTCAGGATGGATTTGAACCACCATGTCTAAAATGTCCGAGCGTGATATCGCTACCTCTGTTGCTGAATGTTCAACTGCTGCTACTGTTGCATTGTCTTCAACTACTAATGTGGTAACTAACCCCTCTGCGGAGGATACCACTGCTATTGTTGATGAAAATGCTAGGTTGAAGACATTGCTTGAAACAGGGATGTATAAAAGTCTGAAAGGGCATCAGACACTTTGCGATGTCCTCAAAAAGCAGATTCTGAACCGAAACCCTAGGAAAGAGGGTGTTGGGTTCGAAAGGAAAATGAATGTTGATGGTTCCTCTTTGGAAGCTTTGAGCGGTATCCCAAAACCACATGGGTTGCTGCAAAGGGACCTTCAATGGATCCATCCACCTTATCTAGCTTTACACGTGCTAACCCTATTATCATTGATGAATCCTTTGATGCAAACTATAAGCTGTTCAAGAATCGAAATGGTGAAGTGTTTGCGGTATATTGGTACTAAGCTGCAGGAATGGACCACCTATGAAGAAGATTTGGGTTCCCAAAAGCTGTCTTGAGAATCTTCCGATGAATGTCATCATGACACCACCGGAAGAAGACAAACCCAGACCTAAGGCGTCATATGGTCCAAAGGCTTCAAGCAGACAGAGGACTCACAGAGTCACCCTAACGCCAATGTTTTGCAGGAAACCGTACTCAAATTTATGAATATGGCGTGTGTCTTCAAACCGCTATGTTCATAGAACTAAGAACTTTTTGCTTATTCATATGAGTATCATTCATCTCCTGCAAGGCTATTTGCTAGGGCTCCAAAGCGAAGTTCTCGAGATGCTGCACTTAGACTCATTGCTTCTAAGCCACCCCGAAGATGTGGGTGGTTAAGAAGAATTAACTCTCTTTGCGGAAAGGGTCTCCACCAAAAATCAAAGGCGTCGATGCTATTCTGGGGACCTAAAACATCTTGTAGGGCGCAAGATCAAATGCCCAAATGGTCTCACTATGTATTTTGTTCTGAATCGTTTGCCATTCATCCTATGTGTCTTAATCTTGATCTAGCTTCAATAATCCACTTGCCGTCAAATGTTTATGCTTCACAATGCTCTTGGTGAAGCCTATCCCCTAACTGTCTTGTAGGGTATGACACCTCATGCTTGAGAATGGATTATGGACGGTGGATGCACTAATCATATGATTGGTGATCGAAGTCTTCTCATGGACTCAACCTTACGTCCATCGGACAAGAGTCACATCACATTTTCGACCTTTGGTAAAAGCAAGGTATTGGGTCTAGGTAGAGTTGCAATCTCAAAGGATCAACACATGGATAAAGTGATGCTTGTTGAATCCCTTGGTTTCAACTTGATGTCATCTCAATGCTTTGTGACTTGAACATGATTGTGATATTCGGAAAATATCGTTGCCTTGTACTAATGGAATCGACAAGTCTCTAGTCTTTGAAGGGTATAGGAAAGATGATCTATACATGGTAGATTTCTCGGCAGGTCCACACTTGCCGTATGTCTTCTTGCAAAAGCTTGAATGATGGCTCTGGCATCGGAGGTGGGGCATCTTGGCATGAGGAACTTACACACACTCGCCAAGAAGAAGCATGTCATAGGCATCGAAGGTGTCAAGTTCAAGAAGGATCATTTGTGTGGTGCTGCGAAGTCTGGAAAGATGACTAGGGCAAAGCACCCTCGAAGACAATCATGGCGACATCTCAACCCTTCGAGCTGTTACACATGGATTTGTTTGGCCCTACTCACTACTCTACCCTCACAACAACTGCTTGTCTCTATGGCTTCGTCATTGTTGATGACTACTCAAGATACACATGGGTGCACATAATTCTCTACAAGACTGAAGTGCAAGATGTCTTCAGACGCTTCGCCAATCGATCAATGAACAATTATGGCGTCAAGATCAAGCATATCATAAGTGACAACGGCACTGAATTCAAAAACACTGGACTTGATCTTTATCTGGATACCATGGGAATCACTCATGAGTTCTCTGCTCCATACACACCTCAGCAAAATGGCATCGTGGAGCGCAAGAACAGAACCCTCATTGAGATGGCTCGAACAATGCTCGACGAGTACAAGACACCAAGAAAGTTCTGGCCTGAAGCTACTGATACAACATGTCAAGTCATCAACCGTGTTTACATCCATAAGCTTCTGAACAAAACATCCTATGAGCTCCTTACTGGCAAGAAGCCAAATGTCAGCTACTTCAGAGTATTTGGGGCTAAGTGATGGATCAAGGATCCCCATCACAAGTCAAAATTTGAACCCAAAGCTCATGAAGGCTTCATGCTCGGTTACGGAAAGGACTCGCACTCCTACAGAGTCTTCAACCTTTATCTCTACAAAATCGTCGAAATTGTGGATGTGCGATTTGATGAAACCAATGGTTCACAAAGAGAGTTCCTGCCAAGTACACTAGACGAAGCTCCCCCCAGCGAATCTATCAAGCTGATGGGAACTGGTGAAATCATGCCTTCGAAGCACAGCTGAAGAAGAACTTATCATTCTGCACCTAACCAACACGAAGACAATGCTCGATCAAGACAATCCTCCCAATGATGACAATGATCAGCAAGAGCAAAGTTTTCGTCCAGTTCATCCTCGAGATGCAAATGAAGTATAGATTGAGAAGATAATTGATAGCATCAATGCACCTGGTCCGCTTACTCGCTCAAGAGCAACACAGCTAGCAAATTTTTGTGGGCACTGTTTCTTTTGTGTCAATATCAGAACCCAAGAAAGTTGTTGAAGCCTTTATGGAACCCGAATGGATACAAGCTATGCAAGAAGAACTTCAACAGTTCAAGCTGAACAATGTTTGGGAACTTGTCAAGCGTCCTGACCCTCGCAAGCATAACATTATTGGCACCAAATGGATATACCAAAACAAGCAAGATGAGCATGGTCAAGTCGTCAGAAACAAAGCACGTCTTGTGGCTCAAGGATATACTCAAGTTGAAGGAATTGACTTCGATGAAACATTTTCTCCTGTAGCTAGGCTTGAAGCTATTCGCATACTACTAGCCTATGCTAACCACCACAACATCTTGCTATATCAAATGGATGTGAAGAGTGCATTTCTCAACGGCAAGATTGAAGAAGAAGTATATGTCGCTCAACCACCTGGCTTTGAAGATCCAAAACATCCTGATATGGTGTACAAGCTAAATAAAGCACTGTATGGCCTCAAACAAGCTCCTCGCGCCTGGTATGATACGATCAAAGACTTCCTGAAGAGCAAAGGCTTCAAACCTGGATCCCTTGATCCCACACTCTTCACGAAGACATATGATGGTGAACTGTTTGTATGCCAAATATATGTGGATGACATTATCTTCGGCTGCACCAACCAGAAGTATAGTGATGAATTTGGATACATGATGCAAGAACAATATCAGATGTCCATGATGGGAGAGCTCAAGTTCTTCCTTGGTCTTCAAATTCGTCAGCAAAGGAATGGCATCTTTATATCTCAAGAAAAATACCTCCAAGATTGTCTGAAGAAGTTTGGAATGCAAGATTGCAAAGGATACACGACGCCAATGCCAGCCAAACACCATCTGGGTCCCGACGACAATGGTAAAGAGTTTGATCAAAAGGTATACCGCTCAATGATTGGTTCCTTACTTTACCTATGTGCATCTAGGCCAGATATTATGCTTAGTGTTTGCATGTGTGCTCGATTCCAAGCGGCACCAAAGGAATCACATCACTTAGCTGTGAAGTGAATTCTTTGATATTTGGCTCACACCCCAACACTCGGATTATGGTATCCAAAGGGCTCAAAATTTGATTTGGTTGGACTTTCGGATGCTGATTATGCTGGTGACAAGGTGGATCGCAAGTCTACATCAGGCACATGTCACTTTCTGGGACGATCACTTGTCTGTTGGTCTTCAAAGAAGCGAAACTGTATCACTCTCAACTGTTGAATCTGAATACATTGCTGTTGGATCTTGCTGTGCTCAGCTTCTATGGATGAAGCAAACTATCAAGGACTATGGCATCAATCTGAAACAAGTACCTCTCTTCTGCGACAACGAAAGCGCCATCAAAATTGCCAACAATCCAGTCCAGCACTCGAAGACAAAGCACATTGAAATTCGTCATCATTTTCTCAGGGATCATGTCATGAAGAAAGATATTGACATCATTCGCGTTAACACTGAAGAGCAATTGGCAGATATCTTCACAAAGACCTTGGATGAGAAAAGGTTTTGCAAGTTACGGTGTGAGCTAAATATCTTGGAATCCTCAAATGTCCTGTGATCAAGCACACATCCTAACACTTATGCATGTCGATGACTTAGATGTGCAACACACGAAGTAAAGTATATCTTCAATCAATGAAGACTTACATTACGAATGTGAATACATTAACGTGGAATTTGACTTGGAGCGCCACGATAATTGTGCGCCGTGTTTGGGTCTAATACTTCCTATCGGTGGGTAACGCCACCACCAAATTTCTCTGTTTGAAGTGTTTCACTCATGGTGTTATTTCTGCAATATCTTCGCATTTGATTTATCTTCAACTTCAACCTATCTTCATGATTTTCTTCACTATGTTGATTTGGTTGTGTATATATATATATATATATATATATATATATATATATATATATATATATATATATATATATATATATATATATATATATCTTATAGCTATGTCTTCCAAGTTGAATCCTTTGAACTAAGTGAATGTGATGGGACCCTAATATCTCTATGCTTTCTATCTCAAACTCTATCTGTCCAAATCATATGCATTCTATTGAAGCTGTCGAATGTCTTCTCTGCGTCCTTGTCGTGAGAAGACACGAGACAAACTTTAAGTCTGTTTTAAATGATTCATCCTTTTGTTGAAACCCGGAGAAGGCGGAGCGACCATCAACAAACTGGCGGGCGTGGGAGCGTGAGACAACTCGAGTATGTTGCATGCTTGCCACGTGCCCCTCAGATGTGAACCGCCAGGGGAACCTGAGTAATTGTGCTGAGCCGTACACCTCCTTATAAATACATGTCCCCTGCGGTAAAGAAAACCTTCTTCCACCTCTCCACCTCATCAAAACCCTAGCGCCACCGCTAGCTCTCGACGACGCCGGCGACGAAGCGCTTAGCTGTCGCGACTTCTCCGACGCCGTCCTCACGCCGGCAGCGAACATCGTCTTCTCCGCCGCCGCCGTAGCTGTCCTCCGTTGCCAAGTTAGGGCATGGTGGATTGAACTGCTCGGCCTCCTTTTCTTCCCGTCTAGCAGTTCTTCGAGTGGTAAATATAACTCTATTTTTACCATCTTTTTGATCCTCAAAGATTCATCCTACTTACCAAAATTGGTTTTTGCCTATACAATGTTAGATCTATTCTGTCTGCATCTCATACTGCCTAGTATATTCACTTAAGCTTCACAACTAGTTAGATTCCTCACTTGTACTTATTCATGGATTCGTACAAATCTGGAACCAACTCTTAGCGTATAAGTGAATGTCTTCGCATCATGAGGTCAATGTCTTCAAACTGATTTATCTTCAAAATATTTTGAGAATGCATATGACCTCTTCCCCTTCCCTCGCATCTCTAATGCTGTCACAGGTACATGTCCATGGGAGAATCCCTTGGTTCTCATAGTCTGCATTCGTTTGCAGAATTCTTACAGCATCAACTTAACTCTCCCGAAGCCAGTTCATGTTTGTCCAGCAAACGCAAGCCTTTGAAGCCTTTGAATGTAATGAAGCCATTCAGTTTGAAGTTCATGGCTGCAGATAAATCAGTGAGGAAGAGCGGCAGACAGCATCGCGAGGGAACCTCAAAAGATCTGCCTGATGACCTCGCAGAGCTTTACAAGACAGATCCCGAAGAGAATTACAATCAGCGCAAGACGCGAATCCAATGGATTCATCGCTATTGGGCTGAACAATGGTTCAACTACAATTTCGTGACCCAGGAATACACCGAGAAGAATGCTATCAAAAGCCCTTGGGGTGATATTCTCTTTCGAGGCCTTCCACCCAAGAACAGAGCTGAAGCTATTGCACATGGTTTCTATCCTTGTATGGTCCGTGGACCTCAGCCTGGGAATGCCGACCCAACGTCATTGCTCTGGTGTCGTGACGACAATCTCTTCAAGCGCAACTTCCAGCACGCAAAGGCTTCGGCCAAGGAAAACAAGAAGTCATTGGGATTAGACTTCAACCCTGGTCCCTCTGCTCCCCGTGCTGACGGCTCATGTGATGCAGAACCCAATGTCATTGGCCCCTTTTCAAACCTTGATGGCCTCATCACTTACATCTTGGTTCAAGGTGCCAAAGTGGATCACTCTGATGACGATGCTGACTCTGATGAAGTCCCAGCTCCTGCTCCTGCTCCTGCTACAAAGCCGCAGAAGCAAAAGAAAGTCAAGGCTTCAAAGTCAGCTGCTCCTCCAAAAGCTTCACGTGTGAAGCCACTGGCTACTGCACCTCCTGAAGCCAGTGTGCAGTCTGAAGATCAATCCCGTATCTCCAAGAAGACGGAGAAGAAAAACAAAACTGTCAAGAATATTGAACTGACACTGACTCCTGCTGCCAATCTGCGAGAAGAGCACATTGATCTGTCCAGTGATGAAGATCTTGCAGATGATGCCCTTGAGCAACTTATCAAGAGCAAAGAAGAAGCAGAAATTTTCAACAATTTGCCTCTCTTTGATGTGGCAATAATCCATCACTTCATTGATGAGTGGTTTGACACCCCAAACATCAGCTTTGAAGATCTGCAACTTCCTATTGGCCTCAGCGTCTCCTTCAATGGAGCCATTGCTTCTGAGCTAGCTCTTGCTCAGCGCATTGTTGAACTGAAGCATAAGATTGACTATGAGAAGGCTCAGTTCAAGAAGCATATGGCTGCACTCAGCGTGCAAGATGTCAAAAACTTCAAGGTCATGCTGCACGACCTCAAAGAAGCCTTTCTCAAGAAGCGCGAAGAAGCCGAGGCTCTCGTGGCGCATGAAGAGTCTGGTGACAAGTGTGTGCTAGCCTACAATGAAATTTGAGAAGCGCAAGGCTCTTGGCCGTCCTGGCATTGACCCCAGAATAGCTGCAAAGAAAAAGAAGACTTCAACTGACCAAGCTGCACCTTCAAGGCAGGAAGAACCCCGCATAGTCTTCCCAAGAAGCATGACTGGCTCGAAGCCAAAGGTCAGGTCAACCGCTTCTGAACAGAAGAAGACGAGGGCTGCCGAGGCTGAAGCCAGAAAAAGGAAAAATCCTGAAGCCTTTGATGCTGCTCCCTCCAAGAAGAAGTGCAAAACCAAGAAGAATCGGGCTGCTTCCACAGAGCCCTTAGTTGTTGAACCTATCTCAATGGTTCGACCTGCATCTGAACTCCAAGAACGACGAATGATAGTTCATGAGCCTGCTTCCATAGAGGCTCCTAAAGCTGAAGACATTCCAGCAGCTGATCCCATCACTGCTGAAGACATTGGTCACCATGACAATGTTGAAGATGATGAAGTTCTTCCTCAGATCGAACCAAACCCGGTATCATCGCCTGTTCGTACGAACAGCGAAATCATCAGCATTGGTCGTCCTCTGACGCCAATTGCTCAGGTTGCTTCATGGGCTGATCGCCCGCAACACCAAGACTCCCCCAGTACTCCCCAACAATAAGTCACTCCCCAACAACAACACCAAGAAGAAGAGGAAGACTTTGAGGCCCAGGCAACCCCATCTCCAAAGGCGTCGCCAGCATTTCGCAGGCTTCGCAAAGGTCAAAGGCCTCAAGTACCTCTCTCGGCGTTCGAAGGAGAAGTGCACCACCAACCTGTTGCACGTCAAGTGTTTTCAAGCCACTCCAACTGTGAATGTCTCCGAGTCCAAGCCAAATCTGCTGAATACAATCCGGCTGCATCAGCCGAAGACACCCAAGAAGAAGAAGAACGTGTCCCTACACCCCTGTTATTGAAGAAGTTATTCACGATATCAGCGTGCCAGTGCCCGACCCTCCAGCTCCTCAAGTGGAGGTTGAAAACATTGAGGCTGCCACCTCCAACACCAATGAAGCCAATGACACGGTCATGGCTGAAGCAAATGTGGAGCCTGCACCAAGTGTGCATGAAGCCAATGAGGCAACTGCTCCTGAAGCATCTGCTGAGCAGCCTGAAGCCTCAGTTGTTGCCACTGCTCCAGTTCCGCCACCAAGGCCCTACTCAATTGAGCAAGCATACAACTATGGTCAGTTAATCACAGTAAGATGGCCCGTTCTGGTCCCTCCGCCTCATGCCTCTGGTCCTCAGTTTGAATATCATGTTGGGCATAGGCCTCTGGTCCAGAAACCAAAGCCACGACTGCCAAGGTTTCCGAACACCGCCACCTCTCTGAGGTCTTTCAATGCAAATGGTTTCAAAGCCCACGACACTTTGTTTGATGAGCAAAGAACCCTACACAAGGCCAAGGATATCATCGACCGTTTACGAGCTATCGAACGAAGCTATTACTCCTGCGTTCTGTATGATCAAGGGCGCATTTTCCCTCATATGCGCCTCGACACTGAAGCCATTGACGGACTGTCGTGCTTAGAAGAAGCACTTGACTGCTTTCGATATGCAGGTCTGCTCGGCTTCGTAACGGACAAAGAACACTGGAATGAAGAACTTTTGCTTCAATTCTATGCTACCCTCCACATCCGCGACTACTGCAGAGATACGAAGACATGGGTTCTCGAGTGGATGACAGGAAATGTTCGTCATGAAGCCAAAGCTCTTGACGTCATTGAGCTCACAGGCCTACCCACTCCCGGAGAGCTGTTTGAACCTGGTTGTTAACTCCATCGTGATGCGCTGGAGAGCATCTTCCATAAGCCAGAGCCCAACATGAGTCAAATGTTGAGCATGATGAAGCCACTGCCACATGATGCTGAATACCCTCAGGAATTCTTTGTTGATGACCTTGAGTATCTGCCTCGTACAATATATCACATCATCAGGCGAACTCTATGGCCTATCAAAGGGCATTCATCATCTGCAAAACTTGAAGGAGCCATGAAGACATCGGTCTTTTACATCCTCAATGGCATCAGCTTCGATACGCAAGAATTCTTCATCCTTCAATTGGCTGCGTCTGGATCTGATCTTTTTGGTCTGAAATTTTATGCTCCATGGGTCATGCGCCTCATCAAGATGCACTCCGCTATCAACTATCAACTTTCTGCTCGCAATCATCTGATCTTTCTACCAGAGGTTGATATGTCAGTGGAAGCCAAATACCCTGAGCCTGCCAAAACGCCACTTTGTCTTCATAATGCAGATCATCATAGCTTCTCTCAACCCATGGAAGGCGTCCAAGCAGTATCTCGTGTCTATCCTCTTGCTGGGAACACACGTCTGCCTCACCGTGCGTAGACTGAAGCTACTGAGAGCACAATTGGCCAAAGACCTCGGAAGCGCTCTCGCGGCCTCAATGATCGAGAACTTCTTGTGGCACTGCATCAGAAACAAGATAAGAATCACTCCTGGCTCAAGCGACAGATGCAAAGCCTCTTGGTGGATGTCAATCGCATTCGAAACCTTGCCACCAAGAATGCTTTTGTCACTCACGAGACCTGTCGGCGATCATGGAAGAGTTTGACCCTGCTCAGTGCTGAAGCAGATCTTCAAGACGATGGTTTCACTGAATGCTTCAAGTTTGACTCCGCTCCTCCACGGAATGCAGTCCTACGACGAACTCCATCACTTGAAGACTCTGACTATTATTCCTCCGCGGCAACCGTCAATGCCAGAGTGATCGATGATGAAGCCGATGCTACTTCACCGCCCCTACTTCGCGCGCATCGACCTTTGCACCAAGTTAAATCGCACCGCCAAACAACCACGACAACCCTGCTGCTTCACCTTCTCCTAATGAAAGCGAGTAGATGCTCTATGTCTTCAAACCTTTTTGGTCCTTACTGACAAAAGGGGGAGAAGCATATGAGTTTGATAGTCTTCAAGCGGGTTCATAAGGGCGGTTGCATAATATTTTTCCTAGTGTTTACAACTCTCGCTTTTGATACATTCGGTTCTTTGAGTTGTAACACTTAAACTCGATGGTCGCTCGCTACTTATTTGCTTTACTGCAGTGCGATGATAATTTCCGCATGTGCGATGATAACTTCCGCACTTAGATCATTCTGCAGACGTCCATTTTCATTATGCATGTCATTCTCTTAGTTATATCATTTCATGCATGATGAATTATCTTCATAAGTTGAAGAGGATCTCCACAAGTACAACCTGCCATGTGCATTTGCATTCCAAAAGCAAACTACTTATATGAACATCTTGAGGGAGCCTTTGCCACTTATGAAGACAATTCCTATCCTTTACAATTTCACATAATTTATCCCGTTGAAAACTTCAACCAGTTTGTCATCAATCACCAAAAGGGGAGATTGTAAGTGCATCTAGTGCCACCCCTAGTTGGTTTTGGAGTATTGACGACAAATGTGGTTGAGGACTAATGCGTTTGTGAGAATTGCAGGATAACGTGGGTTGTGTCCCCATTGATTCGGTTTACCTACGGAGATGACCCTAAAATGTATGAAGACATTGGCGACAATGGTGGCATGTGAAGGTATTCACATTGAAGACTATGACATGAGAAGACATTGAGTGAAGACTATGGAGCACGAAGACTGTGTCGTTTCGTTGTTTCCTTTTCTTCTTTGTTGAGTCATAGGAACCACCATACTGTTAAGTGGGGTCCAAGTGATCAAAGTCAGAATGACTGAAGTGAAGCCCAACCCATATCCTATGTCTGCGAGCAAAGACAATGAGAGCAAAACTTATCCAGAGCTGGATGAGTCAGCTTTGCTTGTAGCCCAAGTAAAGTTGTCGTGTGTGTTTGAAATCTGGCCGTTGGAACACGTGTCGTTTCCTTAGTGACCCATGGTCATTTCGGACATATCAGGTCGGGTTGCCTAGTGGCTATAAATAGCCCACCCCCTACACCATAAATTGGTGGCTGCTCAGAGTTAGTGCATGGCTTTTGTCGTTTGAGAGCAACCTACCTCGAAGCCTTTAAGAGAGAGAAATCCTTGCGAGGACAAAGCCCAAACACCCAGAGCCAAAGAGTGTTAGGCATCACTGAAGTCTTTACATGCATGTGACTCAAGACTTATTAGAGGACTGTGAATCCTCCGGCCGGTTAGGCGTCGCGTTCTGAGCATCCAAGAGTCATTGTGGATTGCGGTGAACGCATGATCTGTGAAGGTTCGAAGTCTACCTTGAAGACTTACCAGAGTGATTGGGCGAGGACTATGTGTCCTTAGCTCAAGGGGAATAAGGTGAAGACGCGGTCTTCTGAGTTGAATCTCAGCCTCCCTAACCAGATGTACAGTTGTCACAGCAACTGGAACTGGTCCAACAAATCATGTGTCTTCAACAAGTGACTGGCTCTATCTTTTCCCTCTCCTTACTTAGAGTTTGTCTTTGTGAAGTCATTGCCTATTTGTCATACCTGTTTGACTTCATTGCTTGACTACTTTTGTTGATTGGCTTCTCACTATCTTCCATCTTGATCCTACTACCAAGCTGCTATTAGTCTAGTACTTTCACGTTATTGCATACTTGACTATGGTTTGCTTGTTGTAGTTTATCTTCCGCTGCATATCAATTAGGTCATTTCTATTGTTTGTCTTCGAAACATCCGTGTTTTGAAGACTTTGCTAAAAATCGCCTATTCACCCCCCCTCTAGTCGATAACTAGCACTTTCAAGTACAAGACCATTCTGGCCTACGAGTACAACAATTGGTTTCTAGTGGTTGACGGCAGAAGCGGTTTGTGGTTTATCAGTGGCCATGGGACTCCATTTCCCACAGGAACAGCTGACCAGGTTAACTCCTATCCTCGCGAGGCTGTTGTCACCATTGTGTGGGTTCCGGGGCTGACATCGCAACGCTCCTCCCCAAGCAAGAAATCTGGCCAAGACAATAGCCAGGGACAAGCCAGTGAGTACTTTGAATGTACTCGCAAACATTATGAACACGGGTATAATATAACAAACGATAATCATGCTCTGAAATATTCTATGATCACAACGTCAGTCATAAAATAAATTCCCTGATGCATGCAAGCAGGTTATTTATATACACATGAATTTGCAATAACAACGTAGAAATAAAATGCACCGATCAGGTGTCTGAAGCGACGCCTCGAAAGGATAGTAAATAACAGGCATGCCTCAGTCGGGCGTCTCAGCGACACCACATAAAGGGCTTATAAAGTAAATAAATAACAAGCATGTCACAGTTGGGCGTCTCAGTGACACCACATAAAGGGCTTATAAAGTAAATAAATAACAAGCATGCCACAGTCGGGCGTCTCAGCGACACCACATAAAAGACTTTAAAGTAAATAAATAACAAGCATGCCACAGTCGGGCGTCTCAGCGACACCACATAAAGGGCTTATAAAGAATTTAATCACAGAGAATATCCAGGAGGTAGAACCGTCCCAGGGATACTCAATAATACAAATAATGTGAATGGTTAGTCCATAATAGTAATAATCATAAACATCATAAGTCACAAGTCATGATCCATGTTCTGGTTTAGCAGTTTCTCCTCCGAAGACCGACACTAAGACTGACACTTGACCCATCCTAGATTGTAGTCCTTAAGCATGGACACGGCTATTCGAATAGATTTAATCTCTGCAGAGGGTGTGCTCTTTACCCACGAGTAACAAATTCCTTTAGTCCATCGGGACTAATTCCGTCTACGGTCTTTTAATTGAAAACACACCTGACTCGCACACACCAGCCTAGCTTACCGGTGTCTGGAATCACCCACGACACCTGTCAAGCAAAACTCTAAGTGGGGAGGCTACAACCTCGATTAGCATGGCATCAAATTTATACCGCGCGCTACTAAGGGGTGCCCCCCTCTCACTCCCAACCGGAAATACCCATGCCCCGGACCAGGTGGCCTGCATACCGGCTGCAGCCTTTATCTTCCACTATGGCCTCTCTGTATGGTGTGTGCCAAGAAAGGGGTTGACAATTTACTGAACTGGACCCTACCTGCGGCAGGGACAAGTGGTAGTACGAAACAAGTATGGGGGTTACTGGAACAAGACTCGATCTCTGGTCGACTCATGAGGTTTAAGTATTCCCTGCATGGTTAGCATAACAAATATATTTCAGCCAATAGACAGAATCACTACTCGTCATACCTCATCATGCCATACCGGATACAACCGCCTCGACGAGGAACCAGGGACAAGCTCGTGTCTACCCAAGGCAGAGACTTTTCCAGCTTCCTTCCGATAGGCAGGAAAAGCAGACGAGGGTGATTGCTATCACAAGCATATCAAGTTCAAACAGCAAGGAACATTCATTTGCACTCATGAGTATGATCATGGCATCACATAAAATATCAAATTCTTCGAGTTAAGGTGGCGTTGAAACTGTATCAAACAACACGCAATGATATTACGCCAGGGTTCAGAATGCTTGCCTTCAAGTTGTGGAGACGCATGGTGCATTCCCAAACTTTTGAAAGTTTTTCTTCTCTCTCCAACAAATCCTATTTTTTGAAAATATTCAAATTAATAAAAAGTTTCAAAACAGTGCAAAAAAGTTGTTTGAAAATTTTTCAAATAAATATGAAAATAAACTAGACAAAATTTGAGAAAGGTAGGAAAAAGAATCAACTCATTTGGAGTTATATTTAAAAAGTTATAGCCAGTCAAAGTTTGGTCAAAATTCTGTTTTTAAATAAGATAGAAAAAGAAAAAACGTTTTGAAATGAATACACGTCGAAGACGTACTCTGGGATTACGCCTCCACTTACGCCAGCGTGGACCGGCGCTGGGTCACTGACAGTGGGTCCAGGGGGCCCACTGGTCAGGTTTGACCGGTCGCCCCCGCCTCCTTCCTCCTATGGCCGAACAGAGGCGGGGCTCCGACGATCAACACCGGTGAACGGCGGCTCCTTGCGGGATCCCAAGGGCAGGGATGGATCCGCCAGTCCAGGGTAGTCCTCCCGGTGGTCGAGGGGCTGGCGGGGATGGAGGGAGTCGCCGGCGGTGAGCTTCGCGGCGGACGGCGGCTTCTGGAGAGTTGGGGCTTCGCGCTACGGTGGTTCCCGAGCGAGTTTGAGAGGCTGGGCAGCTCCGCACGGTCGAGGGGAGTCGGGTGGTGGTGCTAGATGGACGGGAGGAGCTCTACTCACGACGAACCGGACCGGAGGGCGGCGGCGGCCGAACCTGCCGGAGATGGGGAAGAAGGCTTCCCGCCGTTGCTTGCTGGCCGTGGGGGCTTTGGTGGAGTGGCTTGAGGTCGCCTAGGTGCCTGGTCGAGCTCGGGGTCCCTTTCATAGCGCGATTAGGTCGGTTCCACTGCGGCTGTGGATAAGCTCGACGGTGAATCACTGTTCTGTTGTAGCAGGACGACGTGGCGACGGCTGGCGGGGTCTGGCAGGGCCAGGGGATGAGCTCGAGCTGTTCAGGGCGAGCAGGCGCGCGGCTGTGGCTCGGGGGGTGTTGTCCACGGCAGGAGCTGTCGGAGCGGCGGTGGCGGCTTGTGTCGGTGGCGCTATAGGGCGCCAGGAGGGGGCCAGGGCGGCTCTGCGGCGAGGGAGGAGTCGGGGCGCGTTGGCTGCGAGTGGGGAAGGGCTAGAACAAGCGCGGGGCCACGGCAGTGAGACGCCACGACTCGGTGCGTGCGCGTGCAAAACGTGCGCTCTGGGCGCGCCCAGAGCACGCACGCTGCGTGTTCGGCAGAATGCCACAGCATGTCAGAGGGCTCCAAACCACATAAGGTTTGGCAGGTCTAGGTTAGGGTCATCTAGGAGTTTAGTGGACAAGCTGGTTAGGCCATTAGGGCAACTTCATAATGCAAGTCCATAAGCATGCCAAAACTGGCCATGCTCCTAACATGTTCGATGAAATGCCAAGTGCATCTAGGCATCTCTTGGGGTGGCCAAAAACTCCATACCAGTGTCTCTTTAGGTGTAGGAGATAGTGGCAAGGTTAGTTGTTCAAGACTAGAAACTTGATAGTGCAAGTTTTTGAGAAAACCAACTCTGGAAAGAAACTAAAAGCTACCATTCCATGGACCAAAAATACTCCAATGGGTCCACTCTCCTGGACTTAAGGGTTTTGTAGGGAGGACTGTAAGCAAGAAAAAGAATCATGGGCAACAGAGCAAAATAAAATGGGGTTGCAGTAGAAAGTGCCAAACTGGACCAGAGAGCAAAAGAGGATGATTTGCTCAAATTATTCAAAGAACATTAGTGGGTTTTTGCACAAAGATGAATAATATACTCCTACTAACATCCCCTAATTTTGGTGGAAGTTTTAAAGAAATATTTAAATAGGTTGTGGTGCAAAAGTGCAACTGGACCAGATTTGAAAACTTGGGGTAAAGCTCAAAATCTCCAAATGACTAAAGGATATTTTTGCATAAAAGTGATTTAGGGACTTCATATGTCATCCCCAATTTTTGGTGGGATTTTTATATGAATTTATCAAAGGGTTGCAGTGCAAATGGGACCCCAAAACTTATGAAAAATCATTTTAAAAGAATAAAGCTCAGGAAAACAATTATGCAAGTAAATCCACTGATAAGAGAATTGTTTTTCTTGAGAGGGTATACAAGTCCAATGATAATTTTGGAAAGTTTTTACTTGGGGTAAAAACTCCACAATATAAAAGAAAGAGGGGTTCTGAAATCAAAAGAAAATCCAGAAAGCAAACATTTTAATCAGCTGGCAAACTTTTAATAATCAAATCATGGTTAAATTTTTGGGGTGTTACACTGAGGTGGCGCAGTGGTAGGGTCTTCACGAAGATCTGCATGCCACCACACAGACGCTTGCTGAGTTGGTGTAGAGGCCGATCGTCGCCACGCAGGTGTGTGCCCAGCTGGTCGGGCTGGGAGCTGCTTGGGGACGGTCGGTGGGATCTTGGTTGATGCGGGCCTAGCAATGGCCTATTGACGTCCTCGGCAAGGGCCTTGCCGGGGTCCCAGCAAGGGTCTTGCCGTGGCGCTTGCTGTCGTCCCCGGCAAGGCACCTGCTGTGGGCCTTGTGGATATCCTTGGCTAGAATCCTACCAAGGGTCGTTGTCTTTTGGTCCTCATCTGGTCTTGTACGTTTATGATCTTGACGAAGATCTGCACGCCACCAAGGAGGTGTCTCCCGAGCCCTTGCCTCAACGTAGCAGATTACGCTAGAGGTTGTCGGCTCAAGGGTGACTCGCTCTGATGGTGTGGGGCGAGCTGCCCCGGCAAGGGTCTTGCTAGGGCTGCCAAAGCTGTCCCCGGCAAGGGTCTTGCAGGGGGAGCCTGCTTCGTCCCTCCGCTTCTTGTGGTTTTTGGCCTTGGTGTTGCTTTGATTATCTTGGGCTTTGGTCTTACCTTGGCTCACCTCCCTTGCTCTGCTTGGTGCGATCGTGGGCGCGGCTCTGACTGCCCATGCACAGGTATAGGGGTACAAAAAGTGCACCCTCTTATTTGTACACCGACAAGATCTAAACAATAAAATTCTGGCTCATGTGAATGCCTCACTTAAGCAACACAAGTATACTCCCAGGGGTACTTTGCCAGAATATAATAAGATAAATTAAGCAGCAATATTACAACAACAATCCACCATCACTTCCTCCAAGCTACTAGCACTACAAACTCACAGATTGGATGACCAGGGTGGTGCTTAAAATCCATAACATTTATATGACTACTAGATAGACAGATGCATCTCTTGGCCAAGAGATTTCACACTTGAACAAATCCACAGGAAATCTCTCTTTGCAATAATGATAAACTGGGATTTCAGGGCAGCAACAAACTACTACTTTCATTCGGATGATCCATTCTTTCATTCATATTTCAGGGCAGCAGCAAATCACACAAATATACGAGTGTCAAAGAATGTTGTTTCTGAAGCAAATAACCACAGGCACAAACGGCGACAAAACAAGGGGAAAAGTGGGGGAATCGATGGAGACGCTCACCGCGGAGCTAGGGAAGGAGACGGCGAGGCCGAGGGTGATCGGGGCAGCGCGGATCGACACCGAGAAGCAGTGGTCGGTGATGAGGAAGAAGATGTCGATGCGCAGCTCCTAGGCGATGCTGGCACGATGATGGAGTACGGAGCGGTTGGTGGCAGCGATGTGGCCTGCCAAGGCCTTCGAGGCGGATCTGGAGGAGGAACAGAGGCCGAGAGGGCGATTGAGGAGTGGAGAGGGAAGCTAGGGGCGGCGCAGTGGGTCTTGGCGGCGGCGCGTGGGTCGGGGCGGCGGCGCAGTGGGTCGGGGGAGGGCGCGTGGATCTGGCGAAGGGAGGGAGAGAGGCCAGAGGGAGAGGGGAGCAAGTGGAGTGGGCCGGGATTTTAGTGGGGGGAAGGGTTAGCAATGGTGCATCCCCTAGAGGTGCGCCATTAGTAAAAAAATTGATAGCAATGACGCACCCCCTAGCGGTGCGCCATAAGCAATCTTTTTTTTTGTATAGCAATGGCGCATCCCCTAGAGGTGCGCCATTAGAAATCTTTTTTTTTTGGATAGCAATGGCGCACCCCCTTGCAATGCACCATTAGTAATTTTTTAGGATTTTTTGTTGCCTAGCGGAGGGCCGGCAGCGGCATCTTGAACCCTAGGTCTTGCTCGGGGAGGGAGGGTGGGTGGTGCGCTCGGCCGATTCGTTCAGGGAACCGGCGAGGAGACAGGGAGGTGCGGGGGTCGGCGGCGGCGGTGGAGCGGGAGGTGTGGGGGTCGTCGGGCGGTGGTGCAGCGGGCAGGTGCGGGGGTGTGCAAGCCGGTGGAGCGGGGAGGTGCGGGGGTGCTCGGCGGCGAGGGGGATCTGGCGAGGGGGGATAGCGATCGAGATGGAGGGTGATCGAGATCGAGTGTCCTCATGAATATTCAATATTTTTTCATATTGAATATGAAAAAATATCATCAATAAACATAAATAAATATTCATGAGGACACTATAACAGAAGAAATATCATTTCAATATGTCGAAATACAATCGAGAAAGGAAGGCTACAATTTAAATACAATCGATCTTAGCTAGCTATCTGTTCACAATCTTCTTGCCCTTATTTTTCGTAAATGGAGTTCTTCTCTGGAACAGACGTCCTTTAGGTAGGGTGGTCCTGCTTCTTCTTGTGGTGTATGCTGCTACTTCATGGTTGTCGTCATGTTCCATCTTCGAGTCGCCGTACTTGTTGAAGTCTTGCTCGTTGGCGACTCCATCCATTCTGATGATCTTCCTTTTGCCTCTCCTCACGACAACACGACTAGGCTTTGACGGGTCGGTAATGAAGAAGCATTGGTCCACTTGGGAAGCCAGTACCCATGGCTCATTTTTCACGGTGACGTTTGCGCCCGCGGTCTTGGATTTGGCTTTGGGTATAACCACGGTGGTGAAATACCGGTCTTCTTTTAGGATGCTCTTGGCCCATCTGATACGGAACATCAGGACCTTCTCTCCAGTTTAGCTCAGCTCCCAGATCTCTTGATCCTTCCGTAGTATCTATCCTTGTCGTTACCGGTGTAGGATTCCATCGTTACCCCGGAGTTCTGATAACCATCGCTCTTCATGTCCTTTCCCTCGGTGTAGAATGTGTAGCTATTGATATATACGCCTCAAACGTCATCAGGTTGTGCTCGGCGCCCTGTGACAACGCGAATATGAGTTGTTTTTCCGCGGAAGAATCCTCATGTAAAGGGTACGACAGAAGCTTCTGCTTGAACCAACGCGTGAAACATGAGTTGTGCTCTTTGATTATATCTCCGCCCGTCCTCTGTTGGCCTCGGTCATTGTATGTCTTATCAATAAAGGTTTTGTGCTCTACCACCCAAGGATCGACCACGTCTATGTGTTGTAGCGCAACTAGGTTTGCTCTTTCAAAGTCGGCGAGTCGACCCTCGAAGTCGACATGCATTTCGTGGCGAGCCTCACGGTGACCCATCCAGCGAGCCTGCCGAGGTGCCTATTGACAGGCAGACCAACGAGGTTCTTGATGCCTAGATAATTCATGTAGTAGGAGATGCACTCTTCGCTCAGAAAGCCCCTGGCTATGCTTCCCTCTGGATGTGACGTGTTGCGAACGTATCCTTTGATGACACCATTCATCCTTTTGAACGGCATCATGCTGTGCAGGAACGTCGGCCCGAGTTGGATGATATCCTCCACGATATGGACCAGCAGATGCACCATAACGTCGAAGAATGCGGGCGGGAAGTACATCTCAAGCTCGCATAGTATCACCACGATCTCTTCCTGTTGCCTTCTGAGTTGCCTCATGCCAACCGACTTCCGAGAGATGACGTCGAAAAAGTTGCATAGGCCAAACAGCATTTCACGGATGTGCGCGTCCATGATCCCAGGATTGCAACTGGAAGTATCTGCGTCATCAGCACGTGACAGTCGTGAGACTTCATCCCGCTGAACTTCTGCTTCGCTGAGTCTAGGTATCTGCTTATCTTCCCCGCGTAACCGTAAGGAAGTTTTACTCCTACGAGGCAGGTGAAAAACTGATTGATCTCCTCTTGACTTAGAGTTAAGCACGCGGGAGGGAAGTCATTTCCGGTCTTCTTGGCCTTTTTGCCTTTGCGAAGACTTTCCATGTCCTGCTTCTCCTCCTCATCATCATCATTAGCGTGAAGCTCCTCCCTGATGCCCATTGATTTCAAGTCTGCCCTTGCTTTCGGCCCATCTTTGGTCCTCTCTGGCATGTTGAGCAGGGTACCAAGCAGACTCTCGCACACGTTCTTCGTGATATGCATGACATCAAGGCTGTGAGGCACACGGTGGATCTTCCAGTACGGCAAGTCCCAAAAAACAGACCTCGTTTTCCATACCTTCAGCAGCGGCTCTGGAGCCTTTCACTTCTTTCCCGGCTCTGGCGCCTTTTGCTTCTTTCCCGACAGTGGGCAATCTTTCCAATTTTTCAACAGCTCGTCTATTTCCTTGCCGCTCCTTGTACGCGGGCGTCTTCGGGGTTCGGTTTCACCATCGAACAGATCCTTGCGTTTTCTCCATGGGTCATCGTCGCGAAGCCACCTTCGATGTCCCATGAACACGGTTTTCGAAGACCCGGGATCTCTATCTAGTTGGCGATACGTTGTGTCATCCATGCACCTGACGCATCCAGAAAATCCGTGGACCACCTACCCCGCGAGATATCCGTAACCGAGATAGTCGTGCACCGTCGTGAGCAGTGCAGCTCTCATAGGGAAATATTCTTTCTCTGCGGCGTCCCATGTATTGGCTGGCATTTTCCACAGCGTGTCTAGCTCCTCTTTCAGCAGCCCCAAATACAGATTGATGTCGTTCCCTGGTTGTTTCGGCCCTTCAGTTAGCATACTCATGTGAATGTACTTCCTCTTCATGCACAACCAGGGGGGAGGTTGTACATCCACACAAACACAGGCCAGGTGCTATGTGTGCTTCTCTGGCTTCCAAACGGATTGACTCCATCGGTGCTCGCGCCCAGCATGATGTTCCTTGGATCGTCCCCAAATTCTGGGTGTTCGAAGTTCAACGCTTGCCACTGGCTCGCATCCTTAGGGTGACTCAGCATCTTGTCTTTCTTATTTATCTCCGGATCATTCCGTCATCTTCTCGCTTCTACTCCTCCCTATCCGCGTGCCAACGCAGGAGCTTTGCTAGCTTAGGGTCCGTGAAATACCGCTGCAGACAAGGAGTGATCGAAAAGTACCACACCACTTTTCGTGGAGCTTTCTTCCTCTTCTTGTATCGAGTGACGCCGCACACTGGACATATGGTAGACTCCGCGTGCTCGTCCCAATAAATGATGCAATTGTTCATGCACACATGGTATTTCAGCACGTGCGGTAAATCCAGAGGACACACAATTTTCTTTGCCTCCTCGAAACTGGTCGGGCACTTGTTCCCCTTGGGAAGACGTTCGTGCCAGAATAACATGTTCTCGTCGAAGCATGCATCTATCATTTTGTGTTTTACCTTCATCTCCATAGCCATGAGCGTTACTTTCAGGCAGGTATCCTCGGGCCTGCATCCTTCATACAATGGAGTAACCGCGTCTATCTCCATTTGATCCAGCTTGGCTTTCTCTCGGGCGGCAGCTGTTGCGTTATCCGTCTGCTTGAGAAGCAGCTCTTGAATATGAGGGTCCTGCACCCAGCCCATCGATGGTCCATCATCGTCTGCTCCGGCATCTTCATCTTCATGATCCTGCCCTTCGTCTTGATCTTCCTCATAATCATGTCCAGCATCACCGTAGTGATCATGTCCTGGAGATTCTTCGTCTTCCCGCCTGCCCTCGCCGCGGTGGTTGTCTTGCCGCCCTTCCTCATTTCTTGCCCGGCCCCCATGGACGACTTCATAGTCATCTTCATCACCTTGCCACCGATAGCCATCCATGAATCCATGCAAGAGAAGGTGGTCCCGCACCTGCCTGGAATCCGGGTCCGCAATAAGGCTCTTCAGCTTGCATCTACGACACGGACATCTTATCTCTGTCTCGTTCTTTTGAAGCATCTCGGCCTTGGCGGAGCTCAAAACCTATTCACGATGCCTTCGGTCATCATGCGGACCATGGTCGTCTGCGAGGTAGAAACAAAATGATATTTTAGAACCAAGAAAAATTTGGCATGAATTTCCTAAAAATAGGACAAAAAGAATGCATAGTGCCAAAATTCTCACTTGACGCGGAAGTCAATCAACATTCCTGGAAAATATTGGCAACTATCGCATTTCAAATACCGGTACCTGCAAACACAAACATATATGCAACACCACAAACATATGCAACACCACAAACATACATAGATCTAGCTAGGCCATAAAAAGTGCATGTGCACGTTGTTGGAGGGAGAAAAAAGTAGATCTACAACATAAAGAAAGCTTTCCCCTTACTTACTTATCAAAAAAGGTAATTTAACCACTTAATTTGGATGAATCTATGGTGCAAATGAGGTGAGGAGGAGGAGGCAGCCGAGACAAGCTTGGAGGAGGAGGTGGAGAGAATGAAGTGGGGAAAGTGAGTGTGTAGGTGGCTGTCCAAAATATCTAGCTGGTCCCAGGTTACTAACGGCGCACCACCAGCAGGTGCGCCATTAGTAACCAAGGTTACTAATGGCGCACCTGCTGGTGGTGCGCCATTAGTAGTTCTGCAAAAAAATGATAGTAGTGGCGCACGCGGTGAGTGGTGCGCCATTACTAGTTAAAACTAGTAATGGCGCACTATGCCCTGGTGCGCCATTAGTATTTTTTGGAAGAAAAAAAATATGTTAGTAGTGGCGCACTGTGGGTGTGGTGCGCCATTAGTGTCTATCACACTAATGGCACACCAACACATGGTGCGCCACTACTATATAGTAGTGCCGCACCACATGTCTGGTGCGCCATTAGTGTCCATATCATCTATAGCCCTTTTCCTAGTAGTGTCCAATGTGTAAGATGAGACGACCTTGATGGGGTGGCCCTGGAAGTAGTGTCGCAGCTTGCGCGAGGCCACCAAGAGTGCGAGCAGGAGCTTTTGCGGCATGGGGTAGCGTGACCATGCGTCCCGCAGTACGGTTCTAACGAAGTACACCGGGTGCTCGATGACGGCCGGCACGCTGTTGAGGCTCGAGTCTTGCGGAGATTGTGGCGTATCCTGGGGCGGAGGACTTCCTGAGACTTGGCCGTCCTGAGGAGCTTTCACGATGTTGCCCTGCCGAGCTTGATCTTCCGCCGCTGATGGCTCTGGTGTGCCTTCTTGGACCTACGCTGCATCAACTCTGGCTTGGCGCATCACTTCCTTGTCTTGGCGCTCCTCCCGAACCGCCACCAGTGCCGCGCTGGTGGAGTACGGGGTGGCGGCAAGGTAGAGTACCAGAGGCTCAAGAGGCCGTGGCGCCACCATGACCGGGGGGCTGGTGAGGTATTTCTTGAGTCCTTGGAAGGCCCGGTCGGCCTTCGGGGACCACTCGAAGGGGCCCTTCTTCTTCATGAGCTTAAAGAAGGGTAAGGCGCGCTCGCCTAGCTTGGAGATGAAACGCCCTAACGCGGTCACCCGCCCTGCTAGCTTCTGCATCTCCTTGAGGGTCTATGGTGGGCTCATGTCGTCGATGGCCTTAATCTTCTCCGGGTTCGCCTCGATCCCTCTATGGGATACGAGGAACCCTAGTAGCTTGCCGGAGGGGACGCCAAACACGCACTTCTCCGGGTTAAGCCTCAGGTTCACCTGGCGCAAGCTTTCAAAGGTCTCCTCCAAGTCTTGAATCAACGTCCTCGCCTCGCGAGATTTGACTACTATGTCGTCAATGTAGGCCTATGTGTTCCTCCCGAGCTGCTGCCCCAAGGCGATGTGCATCAGCCGCTGAAAGGTTGCGCCCGCGTTGCGGAGGCTAAAAGGCATGCAGGTGTAGCAATACACCCCACATGGTGTCAAGAAGGCTGTCTTCTCCACATCCTCCACCGCCATCTTGATCTGATGGTATCCAGAGAACGCATCCAGGAAACAAAACAAATCGCACTCGATGGTGGAGTCCATGATTTGATCGATGCGCGGAAAGGGGAACGGATCTTGGGGGCAGTCTTTGTTGAGGTCGGTGAAGTCGACGCACATCCGTTCCTTCCCACCTTTCTTCAGTACCACGACGGGGTATGCTAGCCAATCAGGGTATCGAACTTCTCGAATGGTGCCAGCCGCCTCTAGCTTGCGTCTCTTGGACGATGAAGGCCTGCTTTGTTGGAAATATGCCCTAGAGGCAATAATAAAATGGTTATTATTATATATCCTCGTTCATGATAATTGTCTACTGTTCATGCTATAATTGTGTTATCCGGAAATCGTAATACATGTGTGAATACATAGACCACAACATGTCCCTAGTGAGCCTCTAGTTGACTAGCTCATTGATCAACAGATGGTCATGGTTTCCTGACTATGGACATTGGATTTCATTGATAACGGGATCACATCATTAGGAGAATGATGTGATGGACAAGACCCAATCCTAAGCATAGCACAAGATCGTGTAGTTCGTTTGCTAGAGCTTTTCTAATGTCAAGTATCATTTCCTTGGACCATGAGATTGTGCAAATCCCGGATACCGTAGGAATGCTTTGGGTGTACCAAAAGTCACAACGTAACTGGGTGGCTATAAAGGTGCACTACTGGTATCTCCGAAAGTGTCTGTTGGGTTGGCACGAATCGAGACTGGGATTTGTCACTCCGTATGACGGAGAGGTATCTCTGGGCCCACTCGGTAATGCATCATCATAATGAGCTCAATGTGACTACGTAGTTGGTCACGGGATCATGCATTACAGAACGAGTAAGGTGACTTGCCGGTAACGAGATTGAACAAGGTATTGGGATACCGATGATCGAATCTCGGGCAAGTAACGTACCGATTGACAAAGGGAATTGTATACGGGATTGACTGAATCCTCGCATCATGGTTCATCCCATGAGATCATCGTGGAACATGTGGGAGCCAACATGGGTGTCCAGATCCCGCTATTGGTTATTGGCCGGAGAGTTGTCCCGGTCATGTCTGCATGGTTCCAGAACCCGTAGGGTCTACACACTTAAGGTTCGATGACGCTAGGGTTATAAGGAAGATTTGTATGTGATTACCTAATGTTGTTTGGAGTCCCGGATGAGACCTCGGACGTCACGAGGGGTTCCAGAATGGTCCGGAGGTGAACATTTATGTATGGGAAGTCATCATACGGTCGCCGGAAATATTCAGGGGTATACCGGTATTGTACGGGGACCACCGGAGGGGTTCCGGGGGTCCACCTACCCCGGAGGGCCTTATGGGCTGTAGGTGGAAGGGAACCAGCCCCAAGTGGGCTGGGTCGCCAACCCCCCTAGGGCCCATGCGCCTACGGTTAGGGGGGAACCCTAAAGGGGGCACCCCCCTTGGCTTGGGGGGCAAGCCACCTCCCCCTTGGCCGCCCCCCCCCCCCTCTAGATCCCATCTAGAGGGGCCGACCCCCTTCCCCCTTCTCCCTATAAATAGAGGGGCGAGGGGAGGGCTGCAGCACCACTTCTAAGGCGCAGCCCCTCCCCTCCTCAACACCTCTCCTCCTCCGCAAGAGCTTGGCGAAGCCCTGCCGGAGAACTGCCACTCCATCACCACCACGCCGTCGTGCTGCTGTTGGAGCCATCTTCCTCAACCTCTCCCTCCTCCTTGCTGGATCAAGGTGCGGGAGACGTCACCAGGCTGCACGTGTGTTGAACGCGGAGGCACCGTTGTTCGGTGCTAAGATCGGATTCGGCCGTGATCTGAATCGCTACGTGTACCACTCCAACCGCTTTCTTGCAACGCTTTCGCTTAGCGATCTTCAAGGGTATGAAGATGCACTCCCTCTCTCTCATTGCTAGCATCTCCTAGATTGATCTTGGTGACACGTAGGAAATTTTTTGAATTATTGCTACGTTCCCCAACAGTGGTATCAGAGCTAGGTCTATGCGTAGATTCTATGCACAAGTAGAACACAAAGTAGTTGTGGGCGATGATTTGTTCAATTTGCTTGCCGTTACTAGTCTTATCTTGATTCGGCGGCATTTTGGGATGAAGCGGCCCGGACCGACCTTACACGTACTCTTACGTGAGACAGGTTCCACCGACTGACATGCACTTGATGCATAAGGTGGCTAGCGGGTGTCTGTCTCTCCCACTTTAGTCGGATCAGATTTGATGAAGAGGGTCCTTATGAAGGGTAAATATCAATTGGCATATCACCGTTGTGGTTTTGCGTAGGTAAGAAATGTTCTTTCTAGAAACCCATAGCAGCCACGTAAAACATGCAACAACAATTAGAGGACGTCTAAATTGTTTTTGTAGAGTATGCAATGTGATGTGATATGGCCAAAAGGATGTGATGAATTATATATATGTGATGTATGAGATTGATCATGTTCTTGTAATAGGAATCACGACTTGCATGTCGATGAGTATGACAACCAGCAGGAGCCATAGGAGTTGTCTTAATTTATTGTATGACCTGCGTGTCAATGAAAAACGCCATGTAATTAGTTTACTTTATTGCAAACCGTTAGCCATAGTAGTAGAAGTAATAGTTGGCGAGACAACTTCATGAAGACACGATGACGGAGATCATGATGATGGAGATCATGGTGTCATGCCGGTGACGAAGGTGATTATGCCGCGCCTCGAAGATGGAGATCAAAGGTGCAAGATGATATTGGCCATATCATGTCACTTTATGATTTGCATGTGATGTTTGTCATGCTTACATCTTATTTGCTTAGAACAACGGTAGCATAAATAAGATGATCCCTCGATAAAATTTCAAGAAAGCGTTCCCCCTAACTATGCACCATTGCGAAGGGTCGTTGTTTCGAAGCACCACGTGATGATCGGGTGTGATAGATTCTAACGTTTTCATACAACGGGTGTAAGCCAGATTTACACATGCGAAACACTTAGGTTGACTTGACGAGCCTAGCATGTACAGACATGGCCTCGGAACACAAGAGACCGAAAGGTCGAAGATGAGTCGTATAGCAGATACGATCAACATGAAGATGTTCACCGATGATGACTAGTCCGTCTCACGTGATGCTCGGACACGGCCTAGTTGACTGAGATCATGTATCACTTAGATGACTAGAGGGATATCTATCTAAGTGGGAGTTCATTAAATAATCAGATGAACTTAATTATCATGAACATAGTCAAAAGGTCTTTGCAAATTATGTCGTAGCTTATGCTTTAGTTCTACTGTTTTAGACATGTTCCTAGAGAAAATTTAGTTGAAAGTTGATAGTAGCAATTATGCGGACTAGGTCTGTAAACTGAGGATTGTCCTCGTTGCTACGCAGAAGGCTTATGTCCTTAATGCACCGCTCGGTGTGCTGAACCTCGAACGTCATCTGTGGATGTTGCAAACATCTGACATAGACGTTTTGATGACTACATGATAGTTCAGTGCATAATGTTAAACGGTTTAGAATTGAGGCGTCAAAGGCAATTTTTGAAATGTCGCAGAACATATGAGATGTTCCAAGGACTGAAATTTGGATTTCAGGCTAGTGCCCACGTCAAGAGGTATGAGACCTCTGACAAGTTTCTTAAGCCAGCAAACTAAGGGAGAAAAGCTCAATCGTTGAGCATGTGCTCAGATTGTCTGAGTACTAAAATCACTTGAATCAGGTGGGAGTTAATCTTCCAGATGAGATAGTGATGGTTCTCCATAGTCACTGCCACCAAGCTATTAGAGCTTCGTGATGAACTATAACATATCAGGGATAGACATGATGATCCTTGATCAATGCGCGACGTTTGACACCGCGAAAGTAGAAATCGAGTAGGAGCATAAATTGTTGATGGTTATTAAAACCACTAGTTTCAAGAAGGGCAAGGGAAAGAAGGGATACTTCATGAAACGGCAAATCAGTTGCTGCTCTAGTGAAAAAACCCAAGGTTGAACCCAAAACCCGAGACTTAGTGCTTCTGTAATGAGGGGAACGGGCACTGAAGCAGAACCACCCTAGATACTTGGTAGACGAGAAGGCTCGCAAGGTCGACAGAAGTATATTGGATATACATTATATTAATGTGTACTTTACTAGTACTCCTAGTAGCACCAGGGTATTATATACCGGTTCGGTTGCTAAGTGTTAGTAACTCGAAATAAAAAAAGCTATGGAATAAACGGAGACTAGCTAACGGTGAGATGACGATATATGTTGGAAGTGTTTCCAAGGTTGATGTGATCAAGCATCGCATGCTCCCTCTACCATCGAGATTGGTGTTAAACCTAAATAATTGTTATTTGGTGTTTGCGTTGAGCATAGACATGATTGGATTATGTTTATCGCAATACGGTTATTCATTTAGGGAGAATAATGGTTACTCTGTTTATTTGAATAATACCTTCAACGGTCTTGCACCTAAAATAAATGGTTTATTAAATCTCGATCTTAGTGATACACATGTTCATGCCAAAAGATATAAGATAGTAATGATAGTACCACATACTTGTGGCACTGCCATTTGAGTCATACTGGTATAAAACGCATGAAGAAGCTCCATGTTGATGGATCTTTGGACTCACTCGTTTTTGAAAAGATTGAGACATGCGAACCACATCGATTGGTATATATGCATGAAGAAACTCCATACAGATGGATCGTTTGGACTCACTTGATTTTGAATCACTTGAGACATGCAGATCATACCACATGGGCAAGATGACTGAAAGGCCTCGTTTTTCAGTGAGATGAAACAAGAGAGCAACTTGTTGGAAGTAATACATTTGATGTGTGCAATCCAATTAGTGTTGAGGCACGCAGTGAATATCGTTATGCTCTTACTTCACAGATGATTCGAGTAGATTCTAAGTATATTTGCTTGATGAAACACGAGTCTGAATTATTGAAAGGTTCAAGCAATTTCAGAGTGAAGTTGAAGATCGTCGTGACAAGAGGATAAAATGTCTATGATATGATCATAAAGATGAATATCTGAGTTACGAGTTTGGCACACAATTAAGACATTGTGGAAATTGTTTCACAACTAATACCACCTGGAACACCATAGTGTGATGGTGTGTCCGAACATCATAACTGCACCCCATTGGATATGGTGCATACCATGATGTCTCTTATTGAATTACCACTATCGTTTACGGGTTAGGCATTAGAGACAACCGCATTCACTTTAATAGGGCACCACGTAATTCCGCTGAGATGACACCGTATGAACTATGGTTTAGAGAAACCTAAGCTGTCGTTTCTTATAAGTTTGGGGTGTGACGCTTATGTGGAAAAGTTTTAGCCTGATAAGCTCGAACCCAAAGCGGATAAATGCATCTTCATAGGACACCCAAAACAGTTGGGTATACCTCCTAATTCAGATCCGAAAGCAATAGTGATTGTTTCTGGAAACGGGTCCTTTCTCGAGGAAATGTTTCTCTCGAAAGAATTGAGTGGGAGGATGGTGGAGACTTGACGAGGTTATTGCACCGTCACTTCAACTACTATGTAGCAGGGCACAGGAAGTTGTTCCTGTGGCGCCTACACCAATTGAAGTGGAAGCTGATGATAGTGATCACAAAATTTCGGATCAAGTCACTACCAAACCTCGTAGGTCGACAAGGATGCGTACTACTTCAGAGTGGTACGTAATCCTGTCTTGGAGGTCATGTTGCTAGACAACAATGAACCTACGAGCTATGGAGAAGCGATGGTGGGCCCGGATTCCGACGAATGGCTCGAGGCCATAAAATCCGAGAGAGGATCCATGTGTAAAAACAAAGTATAGACTTTGGAAGAACTACTTGATGGTCGTAAGGCTGTTGGGTGCAGATGGATTTTAAAATGAAGACGGACAATGATTGTAAGTGTCACCATTAAGAAAGCTCGACTTGTCGTTAAGATGTTTTCCGACAAGTTCAAGAGTTGACTACGATGAGACTTTCTCACTCGTAGCTATGCTAAGAGTCTGTTGGAATTATATTAGCAGTTACTGCATTATTTATGAAATCTTGCAGATAGGATCTCAAAACATTGTTTCGTCGACGATTTTCTTGAGGAAAGGTTGTATGTGATACAACCAAAAGGTTTTTTCAATCCTGAAAGATGCTAACAAGTATGCAAAGCTCCAACAATCCTTCTAAGGACCGGAGTAAGCATCTCGGAGTTGGAATGTACACTTTGATGGAATGATCAAAGATTTTGGTTTTATACAAAGTTCATGAGAAAATTGTATTTCCAAAGAAGTGAGTGGGAGCACTATAGAATTTTTGATGAGTATATGTTGTTAACATATTGTTTATCAGAAATGATGTAGAATTTTTGGAAAGCATACAGGGTTATTTAAAAAGTGTTTTTAAATGGAAAACCTGGATTAAGCTACTTGAACATTGAGCATCAAGATCTATAAGGATAGATCAAAAACATTTAATAGTACTTTCAAATGAATACATACCATGACAAGATTTTGAAGGAGTTCAAAATAGATCAGCAAAGAAGGAGTTCTTGGCTGTGTTACAAGGTGTGAGCATTGAGTAAGACTCAAGACCTGACCACGGCAGAAGAGAGAGAAAGGATGAAGGTCGTCCCCTATGATTTAGACGTAGGCTCTACAATATGCTATGATGTGTACCGCACCTGAAGTGTGCCTTGCCATGAGTCAGTCAAGGGGTACAAGTGTGATCCAGGAATGGATCACAGGACAGCGGTCAAGGTTATCCTTAGTAACTAGTGGACTAAGGAATTTTCTCGATTATGGAGGTGGTAAAAGAGTTCGTCGTAAAGGGTTACGCCGATGCAAACTTTGACACTAATCAGGATGACTCTGAGTAGTGAACCGGATTTGTATAGTAGAACAGTTATTTGGGACAGCTCCAAGTAGCACGTGGTAACTGCATAGAAGATGACATAGAGATTTATAAAGCACACACAGATATAAAAGGTTCAGACCCGTTGATTAATAACCTGTCTCACAAGCAAGATATGATCAAACCCCATGGGTGTTGGATTCATTGCAATTACATAGTGATGTGAACTAGATTATTGACTCTAGTGCAAGTGGGAGACTATTGGAAATATGCCCTAGAGGCAATAATAAAATGGTTATTATTATATTTCCTCGTTCATGATAATTGTCTATTGTTCATACTATAATTATGTTATCCAGAAATCGTAATACATGTGTTAATACATAGACCACAACATGTCCCTAGTGAGCCTCTAGTTGACTAGCTCGTTGATCAACAGATGGTCATGGTTTCCTGACTATGGACATTGGATGTCATTGATAACGGGATCACATCATTAGGAGAATGATGTGATGGACAAGACCCAATCCTAAGCATGGCACAAGATCATGTAATTCGTTTGCTAGAGCTTTCCTAATGTCAAGTATCATTTCCTTGGACCATGAGATTGTGCAACTACCGGATACCGTAGGAATGCTTTGGGTGTACCAAACGTCACAATGTAACTGGGTGGCTATAAAGCTGCACTACAGGTATCTCCGAAAGTATCTGTTGGGTTGGCACGAATCGAGACTGGGATTTGTCACTCCGTATGACGGAGAGGTATCTCTGGGTCCACTCGGTAATGCAGCATCATAATGAGCTCAATGTGACTAAGTAGTTGGTCAGGGGATCATGCATTACGGAATGAGTAAAGTGACTTGCCGGTAACGAGATTGAACGAGGTATTGGGATACCGACGAACGATCTCGGGCAAGTAACGTACCGGTTGACAAAGATAATTGTATACGGGAATGACTGAATCCTCGACAACGTGGTTCATCTGATGAGATCATCGTGGAATGTCACATCCTAGCTAGACCATGCATTAGTGTGTGCATCATGTTTAACTTTCATCTGAAATTTGAAGTGGGGAAGACAGAACCCCAGAACCCCTTTTGAATCCAACTAGGGTTTACTGAAATTATTTTCAATGAACCTGAAATGCCCTTCAAAAATGCTCATCACCTTTGCTTTGGTTCAGAGCCTCTGCCAAAAGTGGTGCACAATTTTCTGGGTCATCCTAAGGTCTTTGAATTAAATCATAAGTATTTGAGTTTGGGCATTTAAAATTATATAAAATATTGCAAATGCCCAAATATTCCCAAACTAAAATGTTTCATGTTGGAAATATTCCAACTAAGGACCTGGTCCAGTTTGGTGAATTTTGGAGCTGTTTAAATATTTTTAAAAACTCCACAAAGTTACAGAAAATTAGAAAAAGAGAAACAGAAATAGAAAGCTTACCTGGCGCCTCCTAACCGGCCCACCTGCCGGCCCAGCCCAGCTGCCGCGCCAGCGAGCTGCTTGGCTTGGCCAAGCAGGCAGGCAGGTGCTCGGCGGCGAGCACCGCATGCACGCCACGCACCTGGTCGCCGCCTCGCCGCTCCCCTCACCGAGCGACCGACGCGAAGCGCTCTCTCTCCCCCCGAGCCCTCAGACATCTCTCTTCCTCCCCAGCTCCTCCCCCTCGCGCTACCCAGCCATGGCCGACGCCACCGCAGCCACGCCGTCGCCGTAATCGCGCTCCCCGTCGTCCGTGCTCCTCCCCGTCTTGTCTAGGAGCTCCGCCGCCCTCCTCTTCGTCAAGCTAGTCGAGCCCCAAGCGCTCGTGTAGCCCAAGGCCACCACACCAACCTCGCCCGACCTCGCCGTCACCGGAGATCCCCTTCGACGCCGTCGTCGCATCAGCCCGTCCCCGACCGCACCGAGTGCTTCTCCGAGTGCCCCATGAGCTTAGCCGTCTCCCCCTTCTTTCCTTTCTTGCTCCCAAGCCGTGTAGCGACCGCACGATGCTCAACCGCACCCGCCGCCGCGGAGCTCGTCGCCGGCGTGCTCCCGGCCAACCACCGGCCATCCCTCGGTGTCTAACGCACTCACCACGTCACGTAGGGTCTAACCAACTACTCCACGCGCCTCACCGAACACCCTAGCCTCGAGTTCGCCTCCACCCGAACTCCGGCGGCCGCCTAGGTCATCGCCGGCGCCGATTCCGGCCGCCCCGAGCTCAACTAACTCCACCAAGAGATGCGGCTTGTCCTCAGCTCCACGTAGATGCCCTCCGCCGCCCATTTGGTCGCCGGAACGGCCAAAACCACTTCCGCCGCCGCGTCGGGCTCGCCGGCGGCTAAACGCCGGTGTAGCTGACTTTGACTTTGACTACAGGTGGGCCCTGGTTGACTCTGTTGAGTCTATGACGGGTGGGGCCCAGCCCTGTTAACTAATTAGGTTTAGTTTTAATTAATTTTAGTTAAACTAATTACCCTGACACCCTGGACCCACAGTCAGGTTTGACCTGGACGTCTCCGTTGACTATGACATCACCCTGACGCATTGCTGACGCAGTAAATTAATTTCTGGAATTATTTTGTTATAGGAAATTCCAGAATATAGTTCAAACTTCAAAAATTCATAGAAATTAATCTGTAACTCCAAATGCAAAGATTTATGTATGAAAAATGATCAGAAAAATCCATTCTATCCATTGGTACAGGTTTCATGCATGATAAAACAAGTTAACCTTGCTGTTTAAGCAGAATAAGATAATGCACCTTTAGGGCTATTTTAAATGAGCTAGCATTTGAATCTTTGATTCAAATGAGTTCATCACTTTTTGTTTCAGCTTGCATTAGGCCAACACACATTCATATTGCCATGTCATAGCATGCATCATATTGTTGCATATTGCCATGTGTGTTTATTTTGGTGTGTCTTTAGTGATAGGTTACGCCTCAGAGGATAATCCGAATATCCGTCTCAAGGGCGTATCCTACCACCACTCCATCGAGCAAGCAACCCATTGATCATTCGATACAAACCCATGTTCTCGCTTCGCTCTTGTTTACTGCATTAAGACAACGCGATTCAAACTGTTGTGTGCTGCGGTAGTTGAACCCACTTCCTTTGCATGACCTGTCATTGCCACAGTAACTAGATGAAACCCACTAGTATGTGTAGGAGTTGATTGAGCCATGTTTGTGATTCCTACCATGCTATGCTTGCTATTCTTAGAGTTGTGTCAGGTCTGGCTCATCGGGATGATGAACTGGAGTGAAAGGTTGTGTCGGGTTCGAGAGTGAAAGTGTTGAACACGTTTTGGTAAAGGTATCGATGAGAGGCCATGTAGGAGTACATGGTGGGTTGTTTCATTGAAGCCGTCCCTAAGAACTGAGTTCTATGTTTGTGATCCATGAAACAGTTACTACCACGCATTGGGCCCGAAACCAATGGACCCTCTCGACTTCTTAACCACCCTTGTTCTCAGTCCGGGAGTTGCAAGTAGTTTCTGGTGTTTGTAGCATCTTTGGGGCCGCATAGCGCTGACCTTAGGGGTGGGTTGTGTTGCGGTAGGCACATGGCCCGTGTACCGAGTGCTGTTTGGTATCTCGAACCCTGCACACATCGTTCGGGGCTGTATGGGAAACCTCGGACGGACTCCCTGCGGATGGAACCCGAATAGGCGATAAACCTGGACTAGGGACTTGAGTGTTTAGGTAGGTTGTGGCCGACACCCACGTTGGGCTTCCGCTTGAAGGTTGCAGTACATGTCGTGTAAACGGCGGTAAGTGGTGAGCGTGTGTGAAGAAGTACACCCTGCGGGGTTAATATGATCTATTCGAATAGCCGTGTCCACGGAGAAGGACTTCGGGTTACCTATAACAGTTCATAGACAAGTAAATGGATACTACTAAAAGCCTCAAGATAAGTGTGAGTACATGGATGGCCCTCTCGTGGGTGACGAGAGAGGATCCACGGTGGAGTATTGTGATGGTGATTAGTGGACTCTGTGCGACAAATGCTTTTCAAGTGGAGTCACGTGGATAGCTTACCCAAGAGTCGAGCTGGCTTGCTGCAAATAACTCCACCACCTTCTTGAGAATGTGCATGTATGATAGGATTCGTGGTAAGACTTCTGAGTACCTCCGTACTCATGTTTGTAATTAATGTTTTTAGACGACAACACTACCCTCCGATGGGTTTTATGTAGACCTTGACATCGACGAGTGAACTAGCCACCCGGTGGTGATCCAAGGCTTGTGAAGGGCCCTTTGTAGATAGAAGGGCTTCAACAAGCTTTCTTTCTTTTTAGAGTCTGTACTCGAGACTAGTTTGCTTCCGCATGTGCTTGTATGTTTGTATGACTTGAGTGTTGGGTCATGTGACCCCTATCTGTATGGATATGTTATGTATGGCTCCTCGGGCCTCTTAAATAAAGTACTTTGAGTTGTAGAGTTTTGTTGTGATGCCATGATGTATGTACTCATATCGGGCATATTATGTGTATGATTGAAATGCTTGGTATGAGTGGGATCCGACAAACTAGTTGTTTATCCTTGGCAGCCTCTCATATGGGGAAATGTAGTCTCGTGCTTCTAGCGATAGTTGTCCGCTACTGCCCGGTTCACGGAGTCCTGCTAGCCCAGCACTACTGCTTGGACACTTGACTGGCGGCATGTGTTTCACTTCGTTCCTATGTCCGTCCCTTCGAAATGTCACGCGGTGATATTCGAGTCCTGCCTAGCCTGCTACAGCCGGGATACGGAGTCCTGTTAGCCAGTGCTACAGCCCGAATTCATTCGTTGATGACCGACATGCTCGATGTGATTCATGTATGCCTGTCCCCATAGGTTAGCGCCGCTTTGGGTTCACGACTAGCCATGTCGGCCGGGTTCTTTGTCATGTGGATGCTCGCGACACTATCATATCGTGAGCCAAAAGGCGTAAGCGGTCCGGGCCATGGTAAGGCGACACCTGTGGGAATCCTGTGCGTGAGGCCGCAAAGTGATATGAGGTGTTACCGGCTAGGTCGATGTGACTTGGAATCGGGGTCCTGACATGGAAAATGTGGGAGCCAACATGGGTATCCAGATCCCTCTGTTGGTTATTGGCCGGAGAGTTGTCTCGGTCATGTCTGCATGGTTCCCGAACCCATAGGGTCTACACACTTAAGGTTCGATGACTCTAGGGTTATAAGGAAGATTTGTATGTGATTACCGACTATTGTTCGGAGTCCCGGATGAGATCCCGGACATCACGAGGGGTTCCGGAATGGTCCAAAGGTGAAGATTTATATATGGGAAGTCATCGTACGGTCGCCAGAAATATTCGGGGGTATACTGGTATTGTACCGGGACCACCGGAGGGGTTCCGGCGGTCCACCGGGAGGGTCCACCTGCCTCGGAGGGCCTTATGGGCTGTAGGTGGAAGGGAACCAGCCCCAAGTGGGCTGGGGCGCCAACCCCCCTAGGGCCCATGCATCTAGGGTTGGGGGGGGGGAAACCTAAAAGGGGCGCCCCCCTTGGCTTGGGGGGCAAGCCCCCTCCCCCTTGGCCGCCGCCCCCCCCCCTCTAGATCCCATCTAGAGGGGCCAGACCCCTTCCCCCTTCTCCCTCTAAATAGGGGGGCGAGGGCAGGGCTCCAACACCACATCCAAGGCGCAGCCCGTCCCCTCCCTAACACCTCTCCTCCTCCGCAAGAGCTTGGCGAAGCCCTACCGGAGAACTGCCACTCCATCACCACCACACTGTCGTGCTGTTGTTGGAGCCCTCTTCCTCAACCTCTCCCTCCTCCTTGCTGGATCAAGATGCGGGGGACGTCACCAGGCTGCACGTGTGTTGAACGCGGAGGCACCGTTGTTCGGTGCTAAGATCGGATTCGGCCGCGATCTGAATCGCTACGTGTACGACTCCTCCAACCGCGTTCTTGCAACGCTTCCGCTTAGCGATCTTCAAGGGTATGAAGATGCACTCCCTCTCTCTCGTTGCTAGCATCTCCTAGATTGATCTTGGTGACACGTAGGAATTTTTTTGAATTATTTCTATGTTCCCCCAACATGCTTCTCGGCGGACTGCCGTCTCGCCCGCTGCTTCACGGGGCGCATGTTGGGGCACACCCTTAGATGATGCTGGATCACCTCTCTTGGGACCCCTACCAGCTGATTGGGCTCCCACGCGAATATCTCCTTGTTCGCGCTCAAAAACCTCACCAAAGCTTCTTCTTGTCCCGGGTCAAGGCTGGTTCCTATGGTAAAGGTGGCTCCTGAAGACCCGTCCTCGTCAACCGGCACCTGCTTGGTCTCCGCCTTGTCTTGGGTGAACAACTGCTTCTTCTTGGCGGGCGCGGTCTCCTTGGCCTTGGGTGTACTGGCGCCGGCTGGCTGCGCTGCTGCCGCGGCCTTGAAGGTGAGCCTGAGTGCCGTCACTGCCTCCTTAGTGTCCCCTTTGATGGTGAGGACGCCCTTGCTCCCTGGCATCATCATGAGGCTGTAAGCCGGGTGAGTCGCCGCCATGAACTGAGCAAGAGCCGGGTACCCGAGTATGGCATTGTATGGGAGACAGATGCGGGCGATGTCGAAGTCCACCAGTTCAGTGCGGTAGTTGTCGTGCGTGCCGAAGGTGACGGGGAGGCGGATCTGCCCCAGAGAGTGGGCAGCTTTGCCGCCCACTCCCAAAAAAGGCTTGTTGAGGTTTAGCCTCTCGGGCGGCACGTGGAGGAGGCTGGAGGCTTCTACAGAGAGCAAGTTGAGGCCGGTGCCGCCGTCGATGAGGGTCTTGGTGATGGCCACGTTGCATATGGTAGGCGTGCAGAGCATTGGGAGCATGCCGGAGCCGGCGGTGGAGCCCGGGTGGTCTTCTGAGTCAAAGGTGAGGTCGGCCTCCGGCGTAGCCCAACTCGGTGGAGCCCCCGGGCGCTTGGAGGCTGCCCCAATTTGACGGAGGAAAGGCTTGACGTGGCGATCTGAAGGCGGTGCTTGAGAGCCACCCAGCAGCGCCGCGACTGCGTGGTGCGCCGGCACCGCGTAGAGCGCGATGAAGCTGTCGCGGAGCTCCTCCCAGGATGCCACCATGGACCCCGGGAGGTTGAGCAGCCAGGCGCGTGCCTCGCCGGCGAGAGCCATGGGGAACCAGTTGCCATGATCTGGCCATCGCCTCCGGCGTTGAGGATGGCCTCCTCGTACGCCTGCAGGAACGGCGTCGGGTCCGCCGCGTCGTTGTAACGCGGCGGCATCTCTGGCTTGAACTTGGTCAGCCACTGCACTCGCTGCAGGGCGGGGGCCAGGGCTCGGTACCCAGACTCCCTGCTGCCGGTGTCGATCGCAGAGGCGGATGGCGGCATGCCTGCCATGGGAGCGAAGCGCGGCAGCACAGGGCGCAGATTGGTGGAGAGGAGCTCCGGCTCACCCCTACCTGGCGCGCCAATTGTCGGATGTGGGGTTTCGGCAAACCCTTAAGGTTCGAACACGGGGGTGCATGCGAAGTCTTTCCCTCCTACCGATCTACGCTCTAGCTCGCTAAGATCTTGCGGACGAACTCGATGAACTCACAACATAGAAAGAGACATGGGGTTTATACTGGTTCGGGCCACCGTGGTGGTGTAATACCCTACTCCAGTGTGGTGGTGGTGGATTGCCTCTAGGGCTGATGATGAACAGTACAAGGGAAGAACAGCCTCCTGAGGTTGAGGCGTTCTTGAGCGTATGAACTTGTGGTGTGAGGAGCCGATGAACTGCTCGATCCTCTGCTACTGTGGTGGCTAGTCCTATTTATACAGGCCCTGGTCCTCTTCCCAAATGTTGAGCGGGAAGGGAGCCAACAACGGCGGGCAAATTTGAAGGGGGACAGCTAGTACAAACTGTCCTGACAAAAGCGGTCTTCGCCTGCGAAAAGCCCTGATGTGACGCCGTCTTGGGCTCCACGATGACCTCCGCCTTGCCGTCCTCCTGGTCTTGGTCTTATAGCACCAATATGGCAACCTTTGCTTGATGCCTCGGTACTCTTCACCTGCGCTTGCCTCCTTAGCACCAAAGAGGAAATGGGGACGCTGTGCGGCCTGGCGCCCGCCAGGCAACCGCCTGGCGCCATTCGTCATGGCTCACGTCACGAGTGCCTCGTGAGGTTTGCCCCGCCTTGATATCTCCGCTCCTCGTGAGCCTGCCTGGCTAGGCCACTCCAGAGGAGGTCTTGCGTCGTCCGCCTCGCGAGGCTTGGACCCCCGCGAGGGTCTTGGGCGCTTTGTCGATGAAGATGGGCCGTACGGCCCGCTGCTTAGCCACGCCATGGGCCACAGGCAGGCAAGTCTGGGGACCCCCGTTCCCAGAACGCCGACAGTAGCCCCCGGGCCCAAGGTGCGCTCGGGCTTGGCTTCGCGGAGAAGCCCAGGGTCATGTTCGGAGCGCCACATGCCCCAAAAGCATGCGGCCTCGATCGACGCGTGGCGGTTGATTGGACGTGGGCGTCTCCGCTTCCCCACGCTGCCTTGACAACTACACGATTTGACGAGTCCCTGCGACACGCAAGGAAAACCATCATTACCTGCGATCATGGGAGACGCCGGTTGGCCTTCGCTTGCTATAAATGGGGAGGGGGCAGAGCCCCCATTGCCCATCTCTTCCTCGCTCGCTCGCTTTTTCTGCTCCATTGCTTGCGGTGCCATCGATGGCGACATGAAAGAAGTTCTCTGCCGCCGAGAAGGGAAAGGCCCCTCGCGAGGGCCCCGGTTCCCCGACGCCCAAGCGCGGCCGTGGCCGGCCGCGCAAGCACGCCGCGACCCCCACCGTGGCCCACCGTCGAGGCGGCACCGCGACACGCGGAGGGGATCGTCCCATCCATGGTGGTTCGGCTGACGAGGGGAGGCGCGCGATGGTGGCGCGGCCTCCCCGCCCGTGCTTCCATTCGGCTGAGGTGTCGACGGAGTTTGTTGTCTGGTCGGAGAGCCCGGCCGGCAACTGGCTCCAACTTCCGCGCTTCTTCACCGGCGAACTGCCGGCCTCTGGTCCGGGTGGGCTCTGGCTGCAGGCGGACGGCTGCTGCAGCAGGGCCTCTTGGGTCGCGGTTGAGACTTCCACCGCGGGCAACATAGCCCTGGCCCGTGGCTGGCAGACGTTCGCCCGCACGCGCGGTCTGGGCAGGCGATGCACCCTCCATTTCAGGTACGATGGTGAGTCTACCCTCTATGTGAGGGTGTTCGGGGAGGATGGTCGCCGCGCCTGGTGCTGCCCCGAGGCGAACGACGGCGAGGAGGTGCTTGGCCTTGGTGACGGTCGCGATGAGGACGAGGGCGAGCCTGCCCTTGGTGGCGACCGCGTCTCCTCCAGCTACGGCGGTTCTTCCTGCGGTGACAGCTCCAGCAGCGGTGGCTACGATCAGCCGCCACGTCGTCGCGCCCGCTTCAAAGGAGGCAGCGGGTCATCTCGTCGTCGCGCCTCTGTGAAGCGCGAGGAGGGGTCCAGCTAGGCTTGGGGCGTCGCCAAGGGCCTGTGATAATTGCTATTTTGGATTTCAAGGAATTTAATTATGATAATTGCTCTTTGATAGATTGTATTTCCTTGTTGCAATTTGTGTTAAATTCTCCACATGCTTTTAGTCAAAATAAAGTTTTAACTAAACATATCGTTGATGCTGTGATGCAATCTTATGAAGAAAAACTTGATTTGGAAGTTTCTATCCCTAGAAAACTTTATGATGAGTGGGAACCTACTATTAAAATTAAAATTAAAGATCATGAATGCTATACTTTGTGTGATTTGGGTGCTAGTGTTTCCACGATCCCAAAAACTTTATGTGATTTGCTAGGTTTCCGTGATTTTGATGATTGTTCTTTAAACTTGCACCTTGCGGATTCCACTATTAAGAAACCCATGGGAAGAATTAATGATATTCTTATTGTTTCAAATAGGAATTATGTGCCCGTAGATTTTATTGTTCTTGATATAGATTGCAATCCTTCACGTCCTATTATTCTTGGTAGACCTTTCCTTAGAACGATTGGTGCAATTATTGATATGAAGGAAGGGAATATTAGATTGAAATTTCCGTTAAGGAAAGGCATGGAACACTTCCCTAGAAAGAAGATTAAATTACCTTATGAATCTATTATGAGAGCCACTTATGGATTGCCTACCAAAGATGACAACACCTAGATCTATCCTTGATTTTAAGCCTAGCTAGGGGCGTTAAACGATAGCGCTTGTTGGGAGGCAACCCAATTTTATTTTTAAGTTTTTTTGCTTTTTGCTTCTTTTTAGGAATAAATATTTGATCTAGCCTATGGTTATATTTGTTTTTATGTTTTAATTAGTGAATGTGCCAAGTTAAACCTATATGATCTTCTAGGATGATAGTTAGCTGATCTTGCTGTAAATTCCAGAAACTTTTCTGTTCATGAAAATGATTGTTAACAATCACCAGAACGTGATAAAATATTGATTCCAATTGATGCTGATCAGTAAATAAATTTTCTAGGTCGTCCTATTTTGGCTGAATTTTTTAAGTTAAAGAAGTTTGGGTTAGTTACAGATTACTACAGACTATTCCGTTTTTGACAGATTCTGTTTTTTCGTGTATTGTTTGCTTATTTTGATGAATCTATGGCTAGTAAAAAAGTTTATAAACCATAGAGAAGTTGGAATACAGTAGTTTTAACACCAATATAAATAAAGAATGAGTTCATTACAGTACCTTGAAGTGGTGTTTTGTTTTCTTTCGCTAACGGAGCTCACGAGATTTTCTGTTAAGTTTTGTGTTGTGAAGTTTTCAAGTTTTGGGTAAAAGATTTGATGGATTATGGAACAAGGAGTGGCAAGATCCTAAGGTTGGGGATGCCCATGGCACCCCAAGATAATCTAAGGACACCAAAAAGCCGAAGCTTGGGGATGCCCCGGAAGGCATCCCCTCTTTCGTCTACTTCCATTGGTAACTTTACTTGGAGCTATATTTTTATTCGCCACATGATATGTGTTTTGCTTGGAGCGTCTTGTATTATTTGAGTCTTTGTTTGTAAGTTTACCACAATCATCCTTGCTGTACACACCTTTTGAGAGAGAGACACTTGATTCAGAATTTGTTAGAATACTCTATGTGCTTCACTTATATCTTTTGAGCTATATAGTTTTTGCTCTAGTGCTTCACTTATATCTTTTAGAGCATGGTGGTGGATTTTTTTTATAGAAACTATTGTTCTCTCATGCTTCACTTATATTATTTTGAGAGTCCTACAAAACAGTGTGGCAATTTGCTTTAATTATGATAGGCATTCAAGATTAGTAAAAAAATTCTTATGAGTGTGTTGAATACTATGAGAAATTTGATGCTTGATAATTGTTTTGAGGTATGAAGATGGTGACATTAGAGTCATGCTAGTTGAGTAGTTGTGGATTTGAGAAATACTTGTGTTAAATTTTTTGATTCCCGTAGCATGCACGTATGGTGAACCGTTATGTGATGAAGTCGGAGCATGATTTATTTATTGATTGTCTTCCTTATGAGTGGCGGTCGGGGACGAGTGATGGTCTTTTCCTACCAATCTATCCCCCTAGGAGCATGCGCGTAATACTTTGCTTTGATAACTTGTAGATTTTTGCAATAAGTATATGATTTCTTTATGACTAATGTTTAGTCCATTGATTATACGCACTATCTTCCTTCCAACATTGCTAGCCTCTCTAATAGCACACACTTTTCACCGGTATCATACACCCACCATATACCTTCCTCAAAACAGCCACCATACCTACCTATCATGGCATTTCCATAGCCATTCTGACATATATTTCCATTAAACTTACCACCGTTCCGTTTACTATGACACGCTCCATCATTGTCATATTGCTTCGCATGATCATGTAGTTGACATCGTATTTGTGGCAAAGCCACCGTTCATAATTCTTTCATACATGTCACTCTTGATTCATTGCATATCCCAGTACACCGCCAGAGGCATTCACATAGAGTCATATTTTGTTCTAAGTATTGAGTTGTAATTGTTGAGTTGTAAGTAAATAAAAGTGTGATGATCATCATTTTTAGAGCATTGTCCCAAGTGAGGAAAGGATGATGGAGACTGCTTCCCCCACAAGTCGGGATGAGACTCCGCACTAAATAAAAACAAAGAGGCCATAAAAAAGGAAAAGGCCCAGATAAAAAAATGAGAGAAAAAGAGAGAAGGGACAATGTTACTATCCTTATACCACACTTGTGCTTCAAAGTAGCACCATGATCTTCACGGTAGAGAGTCTCCTATGATATCACTTTCATATACTAGTGGGAATTTTTCATTATAGAACTTGGCTTGTATATTCCAATGATAGGCTTCCTCAAAATGTCCTAGGTCTTCGTGAGCAAGCGAGTTGGATGCACACCCACTTAGTTTCTTTTGTTGAGCTTTCATACACATAGAGCTCTAGTGCATCCGTTGCATGCCAATCCCTACTCACTCACATTGATATCTATTAATGGGCATCTCCATAGCCCGTTGATACGCCTAGTTGATGTGAGACTCTCTTCTCCCTTTTTTTCTTCTCCACAACCACCATTCTATTCCACATATAGTGCTATGTCCATGGCTCACGCTCATCTATTGCGTGAAGGTTGAAAAAATTTGGGAACACCAAAAGTATGAAACAATTGCTTGGCTTTTCATCGGGGTTGTGCATGATTTAAATACTTTCTGTCATGAAGATAGAGCATAGCTAGACTATATGATTTTGTAGGGATAACTTTCTTTGGCCATGTTATTTTGAGAAGACATAATTGCTTAGTTACTATGCTTGAAGTATTATTATTTTTGTGTCAATATTAAACTTTTGTCTTGAATCTTTCGGATCTGAATATTCATACCACAATTAAGAGAATTACATTGAAATTATGCCAAGTATTATTCCGCATCAAAAATTCTGTTTTTATCATTTACCTACTCGAGGACGAGCAGGAATTAAGCTTGGGGATGCTTGATACGTCTCCAACGTATCTATGATTTTTTATTGCTTCATGCTATATTATATTCTGTTTTGGATGATTAATGGGCTTTATTATACACATTTATATTATATTTTGGACTAACCTATTAACCGGAGGCCCAAGCCAAATTGCTGTTTTTTTTGCCTATTTTAGAGTTTCGCAGAAAAATAATATCAAACGGAGTCCAAACGGAATGAAACCTTCGGGAACGTGATTTTTGGAACGAACGTGATCCAGAGGACTTGGACCCTACGTCAAGAAAGCAACTAGGAGAGCACGAGGCAGGGGGCGCCTACCCCCCCAGCGCCGCCGACCACCCTTGTTGGGCCCACGTTGCTCCACCGACTTACTTCTTCATCCTATATATACCTACGTGCCCCCAAACCAACAAAAGCATCCACAAAAACCTAATTCCACCGTCGCAACCTTCTGTACCCGTGAGATCCCATCTTGGGGCCTTTTTCGGCGTCCTGCCGGAGGGGGCATTGATCATGGAGGGCTTATACATCAACACAATAGCCTCTCCGATGATGTGTGAGTAGTTTACCTCAGACATTCGGGTCCATAGTTATTAGCTAGATGGCTTCTTCTCTCTCTTTGGATCTCAATACAAAGTTCTCCACGATTCTCATGGAGATCTATTCGATGTAATCTTCTTTTGCGGTGTGTTTTTTGAGACCAATGAATTGCGGGTTTATGATCAAGTTTATCTATGAACAATATTTGACTCTTCTTTGAATTCTTTTATGTATGATTGGTTATCTTCGCAAGTCTCTTCGAATTATCAGTTTGGTTTGGCCTACTAGATTGATCTTTCTTGCAACGGAAGAAGTGCTTAGCTTTGGGTTCAATCTTGCGGTGTCCTTTCCCAGTGATAGTAGTGGCAGCAAGGCACGTATTGTATTGTTGCCATCGAGGATAACAAGATGGGGTTTATATCATATTGCATGAGTTTATCCCTCTACATCATGTCATCTTACTTAAAGCGTTACTCTGTTCTTCTGAACATAATACTCTAGATGCATGTTGGTTAGCGGTCGATGTGTGGAGTAAAATTAGTAGATGCAGGCAGGAGTCGGTCTACTTGTCACGAACGTGATGCCTATATACATGATCATACCTAGATATTCTCATAACTATGCTCAATTCTATCAATTGCTCAATAGTAATCTGTTCACCCACCGTAATACTTATGCTCTGGAGAGAAGCCACTAGTGAAACCTATGGCCCCTGGGTCTATTTTCCATCATATTAATCTTCCAACACTTAGCTATTTTTATTGCCTTTTATTTTACTTTGCATCTTTATTATAAAAATACCAAAAATATTATCTTATCATATCTATTAGATTTCACTTTCGTAAGTGACCGTGAAGGGATTGACAACCCCTTTATTGCGTTGGTTGCGAGGTTTTTATTTGTTTGTGTAGGTGCGAGGGACTTGAACGTGGCCTCCTACTGGATTGGTACCTTGGTTCTCAACAACTGAGGGAAATACTTACGCTACTTTACTGCATCACCCTTTCCTCTTTAAGGGAAAACCAACACAGTGCTCAAGAGGTAGCAACGGTGCAGGAGAGCCTCCAGCGGAGCCGACGAGCTCGGCGATGCGGTCCAGCCAGTCTTCGTAGAGATCGTCGACCGGGCAGTACTGCAGGAGCTCACGTGCCATGAGCAGCGCGGCCTGCGCGGCCGTGGGCGCGCGACGAGCATGGGACGACGAGTCGGCCGGTGTCAGCGACGGGGTGGCGGTGCGTCCGTCCTGCCGCACAGAAGGGTGCAGCGATGAGGCTTGCTACTCGTTTCCGGCCGGGCCGATGGCAGCGTTGGCAGCGGGTGATCGAGAACGGCGGGGAGGTCCACCAACGGGCGCCGTCTGAGCGACGCAAGCGGCAATGGTGGCCCGGCGCTCAGCACAGGCTCGGCGAGCATCACCATGGATGCGGTAGAGTAGTGGAGCATGGATCTACGGAGGGAAAGCTTTGGCGCACCCCCTACTTGGCATGACAAAAATCGGATTATGGGTTCCGGCAAACCCTTGAGGTTCGAACACAAGGGTGCGTACGAAGAACTCTCTCTCCCTGCTCGCTCGCACAATGATCTCAAGGCCTAGCTCGACAAACCCAAAGAACAAGAGACACGATGGTCTATACTGGTTCGGGCCACCGTTATGGTGTAATACCCTACTCCGGTGTGGTGTGGTGGATTGCCTTGGAGGCTGAGGATGAACATGTACAAGGTAGGAACAGCCTCTTGAGTAGAGGTGTTCTTGAGCTGGGTGAGCTGGTGAGTGTGTGAGTGGTCTGAATGATCCGCCCGGGATCTGCCCCCTTCCTATGGTGGTGGCTAGTCCTATTTATAGGGGCCCTGGTCCTCTTCCCAAATATCAAGCGGGAAGGGATCCCACGCTAGCCAAGTTTGAAGGGAGACAACTAGTACAAGCTATCCTGACAAAAGGTGGTCTTCGCCTGCCAAAGGTTCTTGTGGTGATGTAGCAGTGGGCTCCACGATGACTGTCGGTGTCAAAACCGGCGGATCTCGGGTAGGGGGTCCCGAACTGTGCGTCTAAGGTCGATGGTAACAGGAGACAGGGGACACGATGTTTACCCAGGTTCGGGCCCTCTCTATGGAGGTAATACCCTACTTCCTACTTCATTTATCTTGATGAATATGAGTATTACATGAGTTGATCTACCATGAGATCGTAATGGCTAAACCCTAGAAGTCTAGCACGTATGACTATGGTAATGAGTATCTCTCTATCGACTAGCCTTTCCTTGGCTTATATAATGCACCAGAGGCCTAGAATAACAAGAGTCCTAGCTGAATGTACCAGTAGCTATGTGTTTGATCTCTCTCTCTCTCTCTCTCTCTCGTGTTCTCTCTCGTTTTCCCTCTATAGCACGATCTTGATGTATCCCGATCTTTGCTATTGTAGTTGGATCTTATGATGTTTCTCCCCCTCTACTCTCTTGTGATGAATTGAGTTTCCCCTTTGAAGTTATCTTATCGGATTGAGTCTTTTATGAGAACACTTGATGTATGTCTTGTCGTGTTTATCTGTGGTGACAATGGGATATCATGTGCCTCTTGATGTATGTTTTGGTGACCAACTTGCAGGTTCCGCCCATGAACCTATGCATAGGGGTTGGCACACGTTCTTGACTCTCCGGTAGAAACTTTGGGGCACTTTTTGAAGTACTTTATGTTGGTTGGAGGAATCTGAGATTGTGTGATGCATTTCGTATAATCATGCCCACGGATACTTGAGGTGACAATGGAGTATCTAGGTGACATTAGGGTTTTGGATGATTTTTGTCTTAAGGTGTTATCCTAGTACGAACTCTTTTATAGATTGATCCGAAAGAATAGCTTTGAGGTGGTTTCGTACCCTACCATAATCTCTACGTTTGTTCTCCGCTATTAGTGGCTTTGGAGTGACTCTTTGTTGCATGTTGAGGCATTGTTATATGATCTATCTATGTTATTATTGTTGAGAGAACTTGCACTAGTGAAAGTATGAACCCTAGGCCTTGTTTCCTATCTTTTCAATACCGTTTACGCTCACTTTTATCACTAGTTACCTTGCTGTTTTTATATTTTCAGATTACAATTACCTTTATCAACCATCCATATTGCACTTGTATCACCTTCTCTTCGCCGAACTAGTGCACCTATACAATTTACCATTTGTATTGGGTGTGTTGGGGACACAAGAGACTCTTTGTTATTTGGTTGCAGGGTTGCTTGAGAGAGACCATCTTCATCCTACGCCTCCCACGGATTGATAAACCGTATGTCATCCACTTGAGGGAAATTTGCTATTGTCCTACAAGAAGAAGGTTGTGTAGTAGACATCACTACTGAACATGCGTTGAAGCTATGTCGGGTTTCTGCGCAGGTGGTGCCAACTTGTCGGTGTGCTGAGGAGGCCATGCCAACGCGTTGGTTTGATGAGCAGGAAGTGCTGACACATTGATATGCTGATCACGTGACTGCGGACCGACGGACTGATGAGCAGACGGTTCTGGACCTACAGACTGCTTAGCAGGCGGTTCCAAAGCATCAGCCTGCTTAGAAGTCCGTCCCACCAGGTTGGTCTACTGAGCATGTGCTGCAGCTGGGTCTACCTCGCTTCTTCAGCGACCGCCATCTAAACCGGTGGTGCATCTTTAGCAGTTGTAGGCCTTGCCACTGCCTTCTTTGGGGCAGAGGATGACATGGCCTGTACGCCCCAAAGTCGGGCCGGCTGATCACAGGTTGATGCACCAGTCGTCGGATTACGAGTATTAGGTTCTTTTGGGGAAGCACGCGAGAGCTGCTGTAGTAAGGAGAGTGTCACCAGCTGAGGGGCGACATTTTTTGCTCTTGGCAGGGCTTCAAGGATCTCATCGATGAACACTATTTCCTTTCATGGCCACTGGATGTGATGTAACAGTGTTTGTCCCAAGGTCCTTTGCTCATCGAAGTCTCCTAGGACATTCTTCAGGGCAAATTCATTGAATCTAGGCTTTACTTCAGTCATGTAGCACTTCACACAGCCCGGCTTCAATGGCACATTGTCCAACAAGAGGCCATCTTCCAAGAAGGGTGGGCAAACTCAGGATGTTGCACATTTTAATGTACTTTCATAATGTGTAAGCACGCCCTTCAGTCTGTTTGTCATTAAAGATAGATTAGATATAGCATAATCACGAGAAGCTACAGTCTCATTGTCGCTGGGGTCAGCTGATGAACAACTACTCTTATGCAGTGTTGTCGCGCAATAAGTAGCATCCTCCATCCCCGCCTCCCCTCCCATCTACTGGCTATCTGTCGGTGTTAGAGTCTTCTGCATCATAATTGACTCCTCAACATCCTTTCGAACAGCCGGATACATCTCCTTCCTCAACCTTTCATACAATGCATTCTGCTTCATTTCACTCCTCGCTTTTTTCATGTTGAGCCTCTCTTTCTTTGATGAGTGTGAAAGCCCTCTTGTGCGGGACATTAACACCTATACCCCTAGCATGGCTAGGCGGCTCTTTTGTTTCCAGAGCAACGGAAAGAATGTCACATGGCCCTGAGTTCCTGTAGAACCTTCCAGGGATCTTGGAAGCCTCTAACATCACTTGATACAGTTCTTCATCATGTGAGTTTTTAAAGTAATAAGTCCCATCATCGCGCCTCCTTACACGTGCCCTCAAGTAGTCTCTAGCGCGTTGGCCCCTAATTTACCTAAAAGCCGGATTCCCACCCGCCACTACTGCTTCTTTGTCCTCCTGGTCCCATATCAGTTTCATGCCGTAGTATCCTGCCACACCCATACGGTGGGGGTGTATGTTCTTCTTCTGAAGCTTTGATTGCTTGAAACTCTTCTCAACAAACTCTTTAGTTGCCCTGACCCTTTTGAATTCTGCGCAGTCTACCTTTGTAATTTGGGGTTATGCGGGGATTGGGTCCATGCCTTCACTCAAGTACTTCCTGTACAACACGTGCTTCCAGTTTCTCCAAGCATCCCTAGCCTACTTCATTGCAGCGTGTTCCACCTGCATTCTCCACTGCTCTGGATCGTTCAAATGATCCACGATCTCCCGGACTATCCTTCGCCATGTTTCTGTGTCAGCCTTCCGAAACCCCGACAGATTAATGTTGAGCCTTGCCCTGCCAACAAATCCACACACACTCCTGAACCTCGTGCGTGCTTTATCTGGCTTAGTTGGAGCCCAAGACATTAAATCAATCTCGGTTACTTCATATACACCTTTAGGCTGGTGTGTGGGTTTCCTTGTAGCATTCCTCCGTGTTCTGACCAGAAGGGTAATTGCTGCAGCTCTATCCTGTTCAAGATTATTTGATCCCTCACAATCTACTGAAGAGCTAGGGTTTTCAAAATCAGATGCACATACATCTCCTGTGACGCCCCCGATTCAATCGTACACTAATCATACACGCAAACGTGTACGATCAAGATCAGGGACTCACGGGAAGATATCACAACACAACTCTAAAATAAAATAAGTCATACAAGCATCATAATACAAGCCAGGGGCATCGAGGGCTCGAATACAAGTGCTCGATCATAGACGAGTCAGTGGAAGCAACAATATCTGAGTACAGACATAAGTTAAACAGGTTGCCATAAGATGGCTAGCACAAACTGGGATACAGATCAAAAGAGGCACAGGCCTCCTGCCTGGGATCCTCCTAAACTACTCTTGGTCGTCGGCGGTGGCCTGCACGTAGTAGTAGGCACCCTCGATGTAGTTGGAGTCGTCGAAGGTGGCGTCTGACTCCCGGGCTCCAGCATCTGGTTGCAACAACGGAGAAGAATGGAAAGGAGGAAAAGGGGGAGAAAAGCAACCATGAGTACTCATCCAAAGTACTCGCAAGCAAGGATCTACACTACATATGCATGTGTATCTGTGTAAAGGGGCAATATCGGTGGACTGAACTGCAGAATGCCAATATAAGAGGGGGATATCTAGTCTTATCGAAGACTACGCTTCTGGCAGCCTCCATCTTGCAGCATGTAGAAGAGAGTAGATGGTAAGTTCACCAAGTAGCATCGCATAGCATAATCCTACCCGGCGATCCCCTCCTCCTCGCCCTGTTAGAGAGCGATCACCGGGTTATATCTGGCACTTGGAAGGGCGTGTTTTAATAAGTATCCGGTTCTAGTTGTCATAAGGTCAAGGTACAACTCAAAATCGTCCTGTTACCGAAGATCACGGCTATTCGAATAGATAAACTTCCCTGCAGGGGTGCACCACATTACCCAACACGCTCGATCTCATTTGGCCGGGAACACTTTCCTGGGTCATGCCCGGCCTCGGAAGATCAACACGTCGCAGCCCCACCTAGGCACAACAGAGAGGTCAGCACGCCGATCTAAATCCTATGGCGCAGGGGTTTGGGCCCATCGCCCATTGCACACGTGCATGTTGCGAGGGCGGCCGGAAGCAGACCTAGCCTAGCAGGCGTTCCAGTCCAATCCGGCGCGCGCCGCTCAATCGCTGACATCACAAAGGCTTCGGCTGATACCACGACGCCGAGTGCCCATAACTGTTCCAACGTAGTTGGTTAGTGCATATAGGCCACTGGCCAAACTCAGATCAAATAACAAGAACTCGTTAAGCGTGTTATTTTGAAATAACCGCGAACGCTGACCAGGGCCAGGCCCACCTCTCTCCTAGGTGGTCTCAACCTGCCAAGTCGATCCGCCATAAAGTAACAGTTGGGGGCCGTCGGGAACCCAGGCCCATCTCTATCGGGATGGAGCCTCCTGCCCCTTCAGCCCCCATCTCCGAACAGTATCATAAGTAATGTAACAATATAAAGTATATAGCATATGCCCGTGATCACCTCCCGAAGTGATCACGGCCCAGTAGTATAGCATGGCAGACGGACAAGAGTGTAGGGCCACTGATGGAACACTAGCATCCTATACTAAGCATTAGGATAGCACGTAAAGGTATCAACAATTGTAGCAACAATGAAAGGCTATGCAGCAGAATAGGATTGACCGAAAGTAGTAACATGCTACACTACTCTAATGCAAGCAGTAGAGAGAAGGAATAGGCGATATCTGGTGATCAAGGGGGGGGGGGGCTTGCCTGGTTGCTCTGGCAAGAAGGGGTCGTAGTCGATGTAGTCGATCAGAGGGGTATCGGCAACGGTCTCGGAGCCTACTGGAAATAAGTGACAGAGGGGGGAACATAATAAATAACAGAGCAATCAAATGTAACAAAAAGCAAGACGCGGCAATACGTTGTGCTAGGGGTGACATAACGCAGGGATATGTGATACCAGCGAAGGGGGGAAACATCCGGGAAAGTATCCCCGGTGTTTCGCATTTTTGGGCAGATGAACCGGAGGGCGAAAGTTGCGTGTTCTCTATGCTAGGTATGTGTGGCGGACGAACGGACTGCGTGTTTTCATGTACAAAGTATTTTCATCCGAGTTACGGATTATATTATATTAATTTCTAAAGTTTTAATCATTCTTAGAATTACTTAATTATTTTAAATCAACATTATCCAGAATAGTGTATGCTGACGTCATCATGACGTCAGCAGTCAACATGGCGTTGACTGGGTCAAACTGACATGCGGGACCCACCTGTCATACTCTGTTTAGGTTAATTAGGATTTAGATAATCTAATTACTGTTTAATTAAACTAACTAGTTAATTATATTAGTTAAACAGAATTAATTAACTTAATTAATTCACTAATTAATTAATTAATTATTAATTTTATTAATTCATTTTTTTAAACGCTCTGGGGCTGGGCCCCGGCTGTCATTGGGCAAAAAACCTATCGGGTTCTGGCGCTCGGGTGCGGGTGTCACCCGAGCGAGCACTGGGCGCTAGCGGGCGAAGGGCATGCGGGCACAGCCCGAACGGGGGTGCACTCGACCGGACGTTGCGGGGCGGTTGGCAGGAGCGAGCGCAGGCGCGCCGGCGTGGAGCTCCGGCAGGCTGCAGCCGAGCGAAGCAGCGGGCATAGGGGCGACCGGTGGTGGTGGGAGAGGTAGGGAGGCGACGGGCGGCCAAGGGCATGGCCGGAGGCAGGGACTGGACAGGGCGGCGACGGCGACCAGGCTGGTGCAGGACCGCGGTCGACGGCGGTGGACGAGCACGACGGAAGGGGCCGGGGCGGTGCGAAGTGGGGTCGGTGGTGGTCGAACGCGACCACGGCGAACGCTGGCGAGGCATGCGGGGACATGGCGAGCAAGGGCCGCGACGGGGAGGTCGGGGCGCGAGACGGGCGAGGTGGACAGCGGCAGGGTGCGCATGGTGCGCGACGAGCACGGCAAGACAGGTCGAGGCGCTGCCAGGGCGTGCGTGAGCTAGCTGGGGAAAGCGAGAGCAAAGAGGGGGGCGGCCACGTGCGGGACGCGGACAACACGGTCGACGGGAGAGCGGGGACATAGGAGAGATGGGAGAGGCAATGCTCACAGCGGGTCGTAGGGTACGTGGCAGCGGTGCGCGGGGAGGAGGACGGAGACGCGAGATCCGACGACGACAGAGGAGCTCCGACGAATGGCACTCGGCGACAGCAGTTCGGGGCGAAGTTGAGGTTGTGCCCTGAACCAGTTCTGGATCGGGAAGGGGATGAGGACGGGGCAACGATGATCTGGCGACGGGAAGGGCGGCGGTGGCCGGGAGTGACGACAGGACTTGGGTGGTGGCGATCTGGCATTGGCCAAATCTCGATAGCGCTCGGGGTGGGGGAAAAGGGGATCGTGGGGGTGGGGTGTGAGTGGGGAGGTTGAACCGCTAGGGTTCGGTCGCCCAGGGGATAAGCTGGGGTGATGGGGGCGGTTGGGCCGGCCCGGCGACCCGATGGCCAGCTAGGCCGCGGCCCAGCAGGGGGGTTCCTTTCTTTTGCTTTGTTTTTTTTTTACTTTTTATTTATTCTACCTTTCCTGTTATAGTTTTGTTTCCTATTATTTTATTTTTAGTAAAATATATACTTAGTATATAAATTAGTATTTCAACTTAGTCCATAATCAAAAAGTCTAGTCCTTAATTAAATTATTTTGACATTTTGTTAATTACCAAAGGTATTTAAATAATTGTTTTTGCTGCTGTTTTATTCATCTCATAGTATTTAAACATTTTATAAAGGTGTGGTTTATCCACCATAATTATCTATGCAATATTTGGTTCACTCCGAACATTTTAGTTTTGACTTTTGAAAACTTTAATTGTTTGACTCAATTTTGAATTTGAATTTGAATCGGTTTCGAACTAATGCGAAATTAATAACAGTAACAGAAGTGACGTGGCATCATTAGCATAGGTTTACTCTAGCATAATTATCCGGGCGTCACAATTCTCCTCTACTACAAGAAATCTCGTCCCGAGATTTAAGAGGGGAGTAAGGGGGAAGATTAGGTTATGAAATTCCAACGATTCTTCTCGGTCTTGGTTGCTCTTCTCGAAGAGATCGATCCATTACATTGATGTCTTCATTCCACTGCTTCAGGTCATCATGATGAAGTCATCATCCTTTCTTCACAAATTTCATCGTACTTACGAAAGGACAAGGGGTAACTTCGGAAGAACGAACCTTACAAGGTTGACTATCTGGCAGATAACTCAGGGAATGTGGTAGAAAGTAACTCTCGAATAGGTACTTCAGAAAATATCGAGAGTAAAGTAAGAAGGTACCATGAGAAGTTTCAAATGGATAGGCAATCGTACGATGTCTGAAACAACATGTGAAAGGGGTCCAGAGCAACGAGAATGAATATTGCGTCTGTTACCAGAATAGATCACTAGGACAGTGGCCCATGAGTTACATACGAGGCCAAGCACAAGGAATAACTTTGGGAATGGGGGGTGTACAGGAGAGTCATGTTTAGATCCTGGGACATGTGGGTTATGGGCCCACCATGTGGGTTTTTTAAATAGGAGCGGCGACATCTTGCACGGTCATGATAGAAAGGCATGTTAGAGAGTACCATGTCAGTTATGTCGGCAACAACGTTGGTACCAAGGGCGAGGGATGAAGAGAACCATTTTCCTGCTCGTTGAAACGAGGCGAACCAATAGGCAAAGTTCTCGTCCATCGGTGGTTACCGGAATGTCATCAACAAAACTTACAGGGTCTTACTGACAGAATTGTACACCGAGGGGTTTACATAAGCAGGGAATTAATACTGCTTAGATCATAATGATCACTAGAAAGGTTAACAGAACAATGGAAATGAAAATGTGTTTAAACACATCTTGCAGGGGTATATCCTTTCCAAGGACAAGCGGAGCATGATATCCATGACAGGATAGGAAGTAGAAACCCATTTAGGTAAGGGGGAGGAATTTCATGACATTACCCGTACAATGGTGTTTGGATGATTGATAAAGAAAATCTAGCATTCACTTCAAGTGTTCTCATTGTATATCGGAGTACCACACACATGCTTTGAGATAGCATTGAAATGGTCTTCAAGCAAAGCTCAGACTTTGGATACACGAAGGATTCATCAGGAACAACTTGTAGAATAAGTCTTACAGTTTCCTCATGGAAGAATGGATAGCATTGCTGAAAAGGAAACTATAACAATAGGACCTCCGGCCAGGTGTGCTAGGCATGACATCAACTTATTGGGTCATATAAATACCAATGTTATAAGTCTTGGAAATATGTTCCAACCATCATATCTAACCAAGTTTCAGATCTGATTGGTGTCAGGATACCTCAGACTCAGGATGTCTGAGAAGAAAAGGTGCAACACAAATTAATGAGGTGACATTGTAAGATTCTCGGGAAGTGAACTATGGAAGAGAGTTTGAAAACAAGAGTTCATCATTAAACCAAGGAGAGGATAAGGAGGTGGCTGATGGACTCAACGACAATTCATCGAGATTTCCAACAAGATGGATTTCCACAATTATGTGAACAAGGAGATAACATTTGTCAGATCAAATGATATAATGATGTATGCTCAAGGAAAACATACACATTTAAACATTGGTTGAAAGGTGCACTAATGTCTACTAGACAACCTACTTCTTGTAGATGTTGTTGGGCCTGCAAGTGCACAGGTTTGTAGGACAGTAGCAAATTTCCCTCAAGTGGATGACCTAAGGTTTATCAATCCGTGGGAGGCGTAGGATGAAGATGGTCTCTCTCAAACAACCCCGCAACCAAATAACAAAGAGTCTCTTGTGTCCCAACACACCCAATACAATGGTAGATTGTATAGGTGCACTAGTTCGGCGAAGAGATGGTGATACAAGTGCAATATGGATGGTAGATAAAGGTTTTTGTAATCTGAAATAATAAAAACAGCAAGGTAAATAAAGGTAAAAGTGAGCACAAACGGTATTGCAATGCTAGGAAACAAGGCCTAGGGTTCATACTTTCACTAGTGCAAGTTCTCTCAACAATAATAACATAGATAGATCATATAACAAGCCCTCAACATGCAACAAAGAGTCACTCCAAAGCCACTAATAGAGAAGAACAAACGTAGAGATTATGGTAGGGTACGAAACCACCTCAAAGTTATTCTTTCGGATCAATCTATTGAAGAGTTCGTACTAGAATAACACCTTAAGACACAAATCAACCAAAACCCTAATGTCACCTAGATACTCCATTGTCACCTCAAGTATCCGTGGGCATGATTATACGATATGCATCACGCAATCTGAGAATCATCCAACCAACACAAAGTACTTCAAAGAGTGCCCCAAAGTTTCTACCGGAGAGTCAAGAAAACATGTGCGAACCCCCATGCATAGGTTCATGGGCGGAACCCGCAAGTTGATCACCAAAACATACATCAAGTGGCATGTGATATCCCATTGTCACCACAGATAAACACGGCAAGACATACATCAAGTGTTCTCATAAAAGACTCAATCCGATAAGATAACTTCAAAGGGGAAACTCAATTCATCACAAGAGAGTAGAGGGGGAGAAACATCATAAGATCCAACTACAATAGCAAAGCTCGGGATACATCAAGATCGTGCCATAGAGGGAACACGAGAGAGAACACGAGAGTCAGAGATCAAACACATAGCTAGTGGTACATACCCTCATCCCCGAGGGTGAACTACTCCCTCCTCATCATGGAGAGCGTCGGGATGATGAAGATGGCCACTGGTGATGGATTACCCCTCCGGTAGGGTGCCCGAACGGGCTCCCGAGAGGTTTTTGGTGGCTACAGAGGCTTGCGGCGGCGGAACTCCCGATCTACCTTCTGTTCTGGAAGTTTTACGATACGTAGGTATATATGGGTGCAGGGGGTACGTCGGTGGAGCTTCGGGGGCCCCACGAGGCAGGGGGGCGCGCCCTAGGGGGGTGGGCATGCCCCCACCCTCGTGGCCAGCTCACGAATCTTATGACATAGAGTCCAAGTCTATCCGGTGGCTTTTCTTCCAAAAATAACTTCTCCAGTTGATTTTGTTCCGTTTTGACTCTGCTTGATATTCCTTTTCTTCGAAATACTGAAATAGGCAAAAAATAGCAAATGTGGGCTGGGCCTCCGGTTAATAGGTTAGTCCCAAAAGTAATATAAAAGTGGAAAATAAAGCCCAATATTGCCCAAACAGTAGATAATATAGCATGGAGCAATGAAAAATTATAGATACGTTGGAGACGTATCATGCATCCGAGGTATGGGCTGGGTTGCACGACCAACGTCGGAATGGCGATTTAGCAACCAACACACTAAATTTGAATTATTGTTCATTAACTTAGAAGCAATAGGGTTGCTAGTAATATTAAATTCTCACAACAGAGTTCACTTATTGGTATTTTGGTTGGAACACGGGGACCAAGAAAAGAATGGTGATGGCGGGAAGCACTACTGTATCAAGAATCCTTAATAGGTGGAGAAACTCTCACATCATCATTGACATAAAAGACAACAATACTTCAAGGTCGATCATAATACAAGCTAGATAGCAAGTTGCAGCCATATCATGAACAAGTTTGTGATAGAGGGAAGGCAATAAGGTTGCCGTTGATAACAAAAATCATCAAGGGGCAAGGATGGTATTCCTCATCAAGAATTCGACTGATAATCTAGAAGATCTCAGAATGTTGATGATGATCACGATACATTTGTCGATAGGTTTCATGATGATGTAATCGATCAACGACGACATCAAGCAAAAGCAATGGTGAAGCGAAGGGTTATTGGAACCACAGATACGACACAAACTCAGAATCAAGCTTGACGTTCAAGGTGAAATGATATGACGAGTAAGATCAATGTAAGTTCAGCTCATCGTCAAAAATTGTGATCAGGGAATAAGGTCCGGGTGACACAGTTAAAATTTAGCAAGATAATGATATAGCCAATCTGGCTAGGAATGACTTGAAGGATTATTAAACTCGTAAGCAACAAACATTACTTAGAGTTATTGAATCAGAGTGCCGAACGATTCACTTATCGGTGTCCTTGAGGGGTTCTAACAACTCAGAACCCGTTGGAAAAATGGAATCGGCAAGAATATTAGTTGCTGAAGAACTCATAAGAAGTTATGTAGTTCCTTGGCATTCCCGAGATACCAGAGGGTAATACTTGAAGGCAGATTAGAATAGAAACTGAATTGGAGTGTTGACTTGCAATAGCAGAAAGCTTAATCTTGTCATAATAGACGAGGCAATGGAATAGTTTCCTTTCAGATGTATTGAATATGGTTAGCATGGTCGAAACCATAACTACAAGTGATCCAACTTACGACACCATATGTAGCGACCCGACCCGAATGGATCAAGTCTCTGTGCTCATGTGTCATCCCTGGATCAGTAATGCTGACACCACACAGTACTTCGAAGGATTTATAACAGAGTAGCAATCACACACTTATTACATCGTTGCCCAAAAGAGGACTTATTACAATAAATATGGCTTAAGGCCATCTAATAACGATAACAGCGGAAGACTTGGAAGATAAGTGAGTCCATCAACTCCAGTGCATCATCGAGTATAGAACCACGACCTAAAGCACCTTACTCGTCGTCTGAAAAGTCTGCAACATGAAAGTTGCAGCCCGAAAACGGGTCAGCACATGGAATATGCTGGCAATGTAACACATAGAGAGAAATAATGAGTATTGGCTATACTACATGCATATTTGGCTGGTGGAAAAGCTCTACTGATACAGCTTTGCATAAAGCCAGTTTTTCCCTCATCGCAAAGGAATAAATTTGTTTAACTATCATGGTGGTTGTTAAACAATGAGAATGGTTGACAGCATCCTCAATCCCAATTAAAAGTACTCATTAAAAACCCAACAATATTAATTAGAGTAACATGTTGAGATTCACATGATATTCAAGTACTAGATACTCAAGATGTCCATAACCGGGGACACGACTAATCATGATTAGTTTATACACTCTGCAGAGGTTTGCGCACTTTTCCCCACAAGACTCGATCGCCTCTGTTTGGTTTCTCGCACTACATGGTGTTTGAGAGACGGATGACCGAGACATAGTCTTTCAGAAGCGTTTGCACCTTACGATGGGTAGACCGTACCACCTACGACCCCTACATCAGCTAGTCTACCACTATAAGAGTTCACACGACTTAATAACTATGCCAGAGCCCATAATGGCTTGTGGCTGCACACGGAAGTTTCTAGCATGAATGATCTTATGATCCCTTTAAGCCTGGGTGGCGGTCCGAAGAAAAACAGGCAAGTCCTGATGGAAACCAGGTGCCTCAATCCACCCAGATGTGTGTTTAAGTTGCCGCCTTAAATAAACCATTAATGTAATAATCTCACATCTGTCATGGAATACACTCACCCAATCCACGTCTACTAGCATAGCATGGCATGATAAGCAAACGTAGAAGTAACTCCCAAAGGTTTGATAATAAAACAGGTAATAGGTACTACCTCAATCTACTTTCCATCCCACAATTTAATTAGATCCTAATCATGCAAGTGTTCGAGGATTGATCTAATGCATGAAAACTGGGTATGAGAAAGTATGATCAAAGTGTTACTTGCCTTGCTGATGATCCGCGAAACCTAGAGATTCGAAGTAACAAGCGGCACACTCCGGGTGATCTATCGCAGACAAACAACAAGCATACAATAAGTACTCATCTAATGCACAGGTAAATATCGAATAGAAGATCTAACCAGAAAGTTCAACTTAAGAACCCTGGTTGCAAAAAGAATCGAATCAAAATAAAGCAATGAAAGTCAAACGACGAAAGAAAACAACTCGGTTCTAGCAAGTTGAAACTAAGTCAAATTTTACAGTATAAAAACTTTGTTTAAGTTGATTAATCGGAACGGCGGTTTCGAGATGAAACTCCAGGCGTTTGAATCACCTGATTCCGATAAACGAGCGAGAAGATAGACTAGAAAGAAAATCGGATCTGAAATCGCTATCAGAAAAATAGCGGAATAAATCCGACGAGAAAGAAAATGACGAACGGTTGAACGAACGGACGTTCATTAACCGAAGCAAACTGGTGATCACGTTCGTTAGGACGAACGGTCCGGAGAACGCTTGCTAAACAAAACCGGAAAGAAAAACCGGCGAGAAAAACCGATCTAGGGTTTCGGAAAGAAAACCAAACGAAAAACCGATCTAGAAAACTGAACGGAAACCGAACGATTCTGAAAAACCGAACCGAGGAAAAGAAAAGGTGACGTGGCGCGGGGCTAGTACCTCGAAGAGGCGAGGGGCTCCAGCGGCGGCGGCGGCACATGGCGGCGGCGGTGGTGTAGGGCGGCGGCGGCGGTGTAGGGCGGCGGCGCTGCTGCTGCAGAGGAGGAGAGGAGAGGAGGGGAGAGGTGTTGGTTTGATGTGTTAGAGGGGGTGCTTGGGTATTTATATTGGGGAGGGAGGGTTTTTCTTGGAGTAGGGACAAGAATTAGAGTAGGATTAGGAATCCTAGGAATAAAAACGAATAACGAACCGGGCGGCTCTCGGCTCCTCGGTGCGGGCGCTGCTAGCGATGGCCTTGGCCTCTGGCCGGTCGGCTTAGCGGCTTGGGCCTTTGGCCCAAGGCGCCATGCGCTCTTTTTTTTTTTAAATCGGTTTCAAGCAGAAAAATACAGAGAAAAAATCTAAATGAACTCCAAAATTAATAAAGTAAACTTTCCCGACTCCTAAAAATGAGTCGAACAAAATGAACTTTTACTCGGGCCTAAAATGCAATTTTTGAAAACACGATTTTCCCTAAGGCAAATAAACTCCGAGAAAATCCAAAATTTGATTTATTTATTAAATATTCATTTTTCCTAAATTTTGGGAAAGTCATATTATTCCCTCTCTTATTTTTGATATTGGAAAAATATTTGAAGATAAAATAAATAAATCCAATGATCCTCTTTTCATAGTTTTGAGAGAACTCAAATACGAAAATTTCGAAATCTACAACTCTCTCCGAGGGTCCTTGAGTTGCGTGAAATTTCTAGGATCAACAAAATGCAAGAAAATATGATATGCATGATGATCTAATGTATAACATTCCAAATTGAAAATTTGGGATGTTACAAACCTACCCCCCTTAAGATGAATCTCGCCCTCGAGATTCGGGTTGGCTAGAAAATAGGTGAGGGTGGTCCTTGAGCAAATCTTCTTCTCTTTCCCAGGTGGCTTCATCCTCAGTGTGGTGGCTCCACTGAACCTTGCAAAACTTGATAACCTTGCTGCGAGTAACTCTGCTGGCATATTCGAGAATCTGACCGGTTTCTCCTCATATGTTAAATCATCCTTCAACTGAATTGCTTCAAGTGGCACTCAGATTCTTAGCGGTACTTCCGCCATCTCGGCGTGACATTTCTTCAGCTGAGAAACATGGAACACGTCATGAACTCCTGACAGTCCTTCTGGTAATTCCAGCTTATAAACAACTTCTCCCATGCGTTGCAAGATCCTATACGGTCCAACGAAACGTGGTGCTAACTTTCCTTTAACTCCAAATCGCTTAACTCCTCGTAGTGGGGATACTCTAAGATAAACTCTGTCTCCAACTTCATATTCTATCGCCTTGCGTTTTGAATCCGCATAGCTTTTCTGTCTGGACTGGGCTACCTTGAGCCTATCGCGAATCAACTTAACCTTCTGTTCAGACTCCTTGATCAAATCTGGTCCAAACAATCGACGGTCTCCACTTCGTCCCATGATAACGGTGTCCTGCACCTCCTTCCGCATAAAGCCTCGAAGGTGCCATCTTCAAGCTGGTTTGGTAACTGTTGTTATAAGAAAACTCTGCATACGGCAAGTTATCATCCCAACTAGATCCATAATCTAGTGCACAAGCTCTCAAAGATATCCTCCAAAATCTGATTTACTCTCTCGGTCATCCATCGGTCTCGTGGGTGGAAAGCTGTATCAATTCCAGCCTGGTTCCCAATGTTTCGTGCAATGATTCCAAAACTTTGAGGTAAATTGGGTTCCTCTATCTGATACGATACTCCTCGAAACTCCGTGCAAACACACAATTCTGGTCATGTATATCTTTGCCAACTTAGCACTGCTATAGGTAGTCTTGACTGGAATGAAATGAGCTACCTTCGCAAGCGGTCGACTATAACCCAAATCGAGTCATAGCTCGAACGAGTCTTTGGCAAACCTGTGATGAAATCCATGCCTAGTTTATCCCACTTCCATTCGGGTATTGGCAATGGCTGCAACAATCCTGCTGGCTTCTGATGTTCTGCCTTCACTCTCTGACATACATCGCAAACTGCTACATACTCCGCGATATCCTTCTTCATTCCGTCCACCGTAATGTTTCCTTCAAATCTAAATACATCTTGGTATTTCCGGGTGAATCGAGTAGGGTGAATCATGTGCTTCTTGCAAAATCAACTTCCGATCTCCGGGTCATTTGGCACATAAACACGGTCCTCAAACCATAGGGTATCGTGCTCATCCTCACGAAATCCCTTAGCTTTTCCTTCGCCATTTTCTCCTTTATAGAGGCAACTTCCTTATCCGCCTTTTGAGCTTCTCGATTTTGTCCATCAACGTAGACTGAATCTCCAATGCTGCTACATAGCCTCTCGGAACTATTTCCAAACATAGCTCTCGAAGGTCTTCGGCTAACTCCTTGGGTATTCCTCCCACCGTTAGTGTATTGACGTGGCTCTTACGGCTCAATGCGCTGCTACAACGTTAGCCTTCCGGGTGATAATGCAATCTCATATCATAATCCTTAATAAGCTCCAACCATCTCCTCTGTCTGAGATTTAATTCCTTCTGCGTGAAGATGTACTTCAAACTCTTGTGATCCGTGTACACCTCACAATGATTTCCAATGAGAAAATGTCTCCATGTCTTCAATGCATGCACAACGGCTGCTAACTCCAAATCATGTGTGGCATAATTTAATTCATGAGGTTTCAGTTGTCGTGAAGCATACAAAACAACTCTTCCTTCCTGCATAAGCACTGCTCCAAGTCCTCGACGTGAAGCGTCGCAATACACCTCATAATCCTTGGTCTGATCTGGCAAAATTAACACCGGTGAGGTAACCAATCTTTTCTTCAACTCCTGAAAACTTGCCTCACAATCCTCAGTCCATATGAACTTGGTATCATTTTTCAGCAATTCCGTCATAGGCTTTGCAATCCTTGAGAAATTCTCAATGAATCTTCGGTAGTATCCTCGCGAGTCCAAGGAAACTCGGATCTCTCCAACTATCGTTGGTGCTTCCCATTTGGTTACGGTCTCAACCTTCGTGGGGTCAACTGCTATCCCTTCCCCGGATATAACATGTCCAAGAAATCCAACTTCCTTTAGCCAAAACTCACATTTGCTGAACCTGGCATATAACTGATGTTCCCTCGCCTCCAAAACCAATCGCAAATGTTCCTTATGTTCTTCTTCATTCTTCGAGAAACCAAAATATCATCTATGAACACCACGATTTAACTTATCCAAAAACTCCATAAACACTTTGTTCATCAGGTTCATGAAATAGGCTGGCGCGTTAGTCAGTCCAAATGACATAACGGTATATTCATACAGTCCATATCTCGTGGTAAATGTTGTCTTAGGTATGTCCTGCTCCCGAATCTTCAACTGATGGTACCCTGATCGCAAATCGATCTTGGAAAACACTTTAGCTCCTTGCAAATGATCAAACAGATCATTTATCATAGGTAGTGGGTACTTGTTCTTGATCGTTACTTGATTTAAACCACGATAGTCTACAACCATCCTTAATGAGCCGTCCTTCTTCTCTACTAAAAGTACGGGTGATCCCCAAGGTGAAGAACTTGGGCGTATATAACCTTTATCCATTAGCTCCTTAATCTGCTTCTTGATTTCGCCAAATCCGTAAGGGCATCCCGTATGGTCGCTTGATATTGGGCCTGCACTGCAAAAGCTCTATCAAAACTCAATGTCTCTATCCGTGGCATTCCCGGCAACTCTTTCGAAATACATCGTGGAAACCTTTACCATTGGTACTTCTTCCCGCACAACTCCGATAAGGAATTTACTTGTGCTCTCCTCGGCTCATGCCGTGATACATACTTGATTCTCCTCCTTACGGGGTGGTAAGCAAAATTGACTTAGTGGCGCAATCTATGTTCCCTCCATACTTCGATAACCAATCCATGCCTAATATCACATCCAATCCTTGGGATTCCAGAACTATTAGGTCCGAGGGAAAAACATAGTGTCCAATCCTTAATGGCAGTCGATCACACCATATACTAGCCATGTATTCTGCTCCGGGTGAGGTTACTAGCATGGGTGACCTAAGGGTTTGGGTTGGTAATTTGTACTTATCCACAAATCCCCTTGATATGTATGAATGTGATGCACCAGTATCGAAAAGAACTAGTGCAGTAAATGACTTAACCAAAAACTTGCCGATTACTGCATCGGGCTGATCTTCAACCTCCTCCACGGTAACGTGGTTCACTTGTCCTTTATTGAAAGGGTTCGGCTTCTTTCCAGAGCTTCCATTTCCACCTTGGCCTTCGGGACATTCGTTTGCATAATGTCCGTTCTTGGAACACTTGTAACAGGTGACATGACTCAAGTCTTTCTTGGTTGGGGTTGATGGTGTGGTCCAGTTCTGGCTGTTGCTTCCTCCATTCCCATTACCATTTTTGTGGCCATTATGGTTGTGCGAACTACCTCCTCCATGGGTATGCTGAAACCGAACTCCCTGCTTAGGGGTATAACGGGCTTCATTGGCTCCAGAGTTATACTTCCCTGCCCATACTTCCTCTTGCGGTTCTCAATTTGTTGCTGCTTTCCTTCAATCATGAGGGCACGGTCTACCAACTCCCGGTAGTTATTGAAACTTGCTACCATCAACTGCATGCTTAATTCATCATTCAGTCCTTCCAAAACTTCTCCCCTTAGTCTGCATCCAGTAGTAACGCTATCTAGGGCATAACGTGCTAACTTACTAAAATCATCCACATACTGGCCAACAGTCCTTCCTTCTTGGCGTAAGTTGCGAAACTCACGTTTCTTCATGGCCATAGCTCCTGTTGAGACATGGGCAGTGCGGAAAGCTTGCTGAAACTGATCCCATGTGACAGCGTCTACAGGGTAAGTGGCTGTAAAATTCTCCCACCATGCTGCTGCGGGTCCTTCAAGCTGGTGTGCAGCAAACTTCACCTTTTCTCCATCTGTACATCCTGCAGAGGTCAACTCCCTCTCTACCTTACGGAGCCAATCATCTGCTACTATCGGCTCTGTGCTACTGGAAAACACCGGCGGGTTCAGCCTTAAGAAACGTGTCAAGTGATCTGCAGGTGGTGGTGGTGGTGGGTTGTTGTTGTTGCCTTGGTTCTGTACCAATGTTTGGATCAAAGTGTTCTGCTGCTGAATCAACTGCGTGATCTCTGGTGGGAAAACAAAACTGGGGTCGCGTCTCGGAGGCATCTGATGGGTTTAGAAAAGATGAGAAATTAAGAAGTAGAGTGAGGTCTAAGGAGAAACACTACCCAAATGTATATGAGGAAATGCACACAAAATCACTTCATTCAATTCAAACAAAGGGCTTACAACAATCTAACTATCGCAAAAGTGCGTGTACTATGATGTTACATGGAGGTAATACTACTAATATGTGGGGGTCATCTATTAATTTGAACCGGTGGAAGACTCCATGATGTCTGCTGCAGCTTCGTCTTCAAAGTCGGGTTCACTTGGATCTGAATCGGTGTCGTCGATGATGATGTAGTTGCTCGGACAGCCGACGTACTTATCTTCATTCTTGAGCGCCAATTTCTTCTTGAGTTCTTCAATCTCATACTTAAGATCGTTATTGTGTCTTGCTACAGCTACGATCTCGTCCATGTAGTCCTTACGTAGACTTTAGCTCTCCTTCAAGTTCGATGATCCTTCCTTCGCATCCTTCAATTCGATCATATCATTGCACATCCGGTTCTCCTGGCGCCGAATGTGCTGGTTTAACTCTGGATGAAAGCTGCAATGGATCTATCCTTCTTGGTGCTGACTATCTCCCATTGTTCATCTCGGCGTCCGCAAATCTGATAGATGGTGTCCTTGAGGTCTTCTTGGTAAACTTCTCCAATGCGTCCCATGGTGATATGAGCTGCCATGCTCTTTCCTAGACTCCATGTTGGTGCACTGAAAGCACTATCTATAGGCTTGGTGATTGGGGCGAATGTCCTTCCCAGAACGTGAGCTTGAATCTTCCAGCTCTTCTTCAGCAGAGTGGCGTTGAAAGTCCCGTGAAACTTGGTAGTCCAATGTTCGGTACTTGGTGACTTCCTTCAAGTGAAATCCAAAAGGTGTGCCTTCATCTGGTTGGGCGATTTGATCTTCGCGTCCTTCATCCTAAAAGAGTAGAAAAGATGAGGAGTTAGAAAATGGGAAGAGAGTAGTGATCTATGGTTTTAACTTAGTGGTCGTGTCCTACGGTCGGTGTGTGCTCGATACCATCTCTCAGAGCGACCTGACCAATGGATCAAGTCTCGTGCTCGGTGTCATCCCTGGATCGAGAATGCTTGACCACACAAGATTTGAAGGATTTATAACAGAGTAGCAATCACACACTTATTACATCGCTGCCCAAAAGAGGACTTATTACAATAAATATGGCTTAAGGCCATCTAATAACGATAACAGCGGAAGACTTGGAAGATAAGTGAGTCCATCAACTCCAGCCGCATCACTGATTATAGAACCACGACCTAAAGCACCTTACTGTCGTTCGAAAAGTCTCTGCAACATGAAAGTTGCAGCCAAAACGGGTCAGACATGGAATATGCCGGCAATGTAACACATAGAGAGAAATAATGAGTATTGGCTATACTACATGCATATTTGGCTGGTGGAAAAAGCTCTCTGATTACAGCTTTGCATAAAGCCAGTTTTTCCCTCTTCGCAAAGGAATAAATTTGTTTAACTATCATGGTGGTTGTTAAACATTGAGAATGGTTGACAACATCCTCAATCCCAATTAAAAGTACTCATTAAAAACCCAACAATATTAATTAGAGTAACATGTTGAGATTCACATGATATTCAAGTACTAGATACTCAAGATGTCCATAACCGGGACACGGCTAATCATGATTAGTTTATACACTCTGGAGAGGTTTGTGCACTTTTCCCCACAAGACTCGATCGCCTCCGCTTGGTTTCTCGCACTACATGGTGTTTGAGAGACGGATGACCGAGACATAGTCTTTGTAAGCATTTGCACCTTACGATGGGTAGACCGTACCACCTACAACCCCTACATCAGCTAGTCTACCACCGTAAGAGTTCACACGACTTAATCAACTATGCCAGAGCCCATAATGGCTTGTGGCTGCACACGGAAGTTTCTAACATGAATGATCTTATGATCCCTTTGAGCCTGGGTGGCGGTCCGAAGAAAAACACGCAAGTCCTGATGGAAACCAGGTGCCTCAATCCACCCAGATGTGTGTTTAAGTTGCCGCCTTAAATAAACCATTAATGTAATAATCTCACATCTGTCATGGAATACACTCACCCAATCCACGTCTACTAGCATAGCATGGCATGATAAGCAAACGTAGAAGTAACTCCCAAAGGTTTGATAATAAAACAGGTAATAGGTACTACCTCAATCTACTTCCCATCCCACAATTTAATTATATCCTAATCATGCAAGTTTTCGACGATTGATCTAATGCATAAAAACGGGGTATAAGAAAGTATGATCAAAGTGTTACTTGCCTTGCTGATGATTCGCGAAACCTAGAGATTCGAAGTAACAAGCGGCGCACTCCGGGTGATCTATCACAAACAAACAACAAGCATACAATAAGTACTCATCTAATGCACAGGTAAATCTCGAATAGAAGATCTAACCAGAAAGTTCAACTTAAGAACCCTGGTTGCAAAAAGAATCGAATCAAAATAAAGCAACGAAAGTCAAACGACGAAAGAAAACAACTCGGTTCTAGCAAGTTGAAACTAAGTCAAATTTTACAGTAGCAAAACTTTGTTTAAGTTGATTAATCGGAACGGCGGTTTCGAGATGAAACTCCAGGCGTTTGAATCACCCGATTCCGATAAACGAGCGAGAAGATAGACTAGAAAGAAAATCGGATCTGAAATCGCTATCAGAAAAATAGCGGAATAAATCCGATGAGAAAGAAAACGACGAACGGTTGAACGAACGAACGCTCATTAACCGAAGCAAACCGTGATCACTTTCGTTAGGACGAACGGTCCGCTAACGCCATAAACAAAACCGAAAGAAAAACCGGCGAGAAAAACCGATCTAGGGTTTCGGAAAGAAAACCAAACGAAAAACCGATCTAGAAAACTGAACGGAAACCGAACGATTCTGAAAAACCGAACCGAGGAAAAGAAAAGGTGACGCGCGCTGGGCTAGTACCTCAAGAGGCGAGGGCTCGGCGGCGGCGTTAGGGCGGCGCGCCGCACTTGGCGGCGGCGGTGGTGTAGGGCGGCGGCGGCGGTGTAGGGCGGCGGCGTTGCTGCTGCTGCGGAGGAGAGGTGTTGGTTTGATGTGTTAGAGGGGGGGTGCTTGGGTATTTATATTGGGGAGGGGAGGGTTTTTGCTTGGAGTAGGGGACAAGAATTAGAGTAGGATTAGGAATCCTAGGAATAAAAACGGAATAACGAAACGGGTCCAAATCCTACTAGGATTTGTAAAAGAAAAGGAAACCGGGCGGCTCCTCGGCTCCTCGGTGCGGCGCAAGCGCTAGCGATGGCCTTGGCCTCCGGCCGGCGGGTTGGCTTAGCGGCTTGGGCCTTTGGCCCAAGGCGCCATGACTCTTTTTTTTAAATCGGTTTCACAAGAAAAATACAGAGAAAAAAAATCTAAATGAACTCCAAAATTAATAAAGTAAACTTTCCCGACTCCTAAAAATGAGTCTAACAAAATGAACTTTACTCGGGCCTAAAATGCAATTTTTGAAAACACGATTTTCCCTAAGGCAAATAAACTCCGAGAAAATCCAAAATTTGATTTATTTATTAAATCTTCATTTTCCTAAATTTTGGGAAAGTCATATTATTCCTCTCTTATTTTTTGATATTGGAAAAATATTTGAAGATAAAATAAATAAATCCAATGATCCTCTTGTCATAGTTTTGAGAGAACTCAAATACGAAAATTTCGAAATCTACAACTCTCTCCGAGGGTCCTTGAGTTGCGTGAAATTTCTAGGATCAACAAAATGCAAGAAAATATGATATGCATGATGATCTAATGTATAACATTCCAAATTGAAAATTTGGGATGTTACACCAGAAGAATTATTCGAATGATTAAATATTCTTGCAAGAAGCTTTCATGATAAGTTCCACATCGTGTCCGTGGGCATGAACACAAAGTTCAAGGTCGACTCCCACTTCTTCAAAGCATAACCTTTCTTTCACTGCTCTACTAAAAACTAATTTGAGTGCGAAGATCTACCCGGTGAATTACCAGAGGAGTATGAACCTTGGAAAACTTTCGGGTTCACACATATTAAGTAAGACATAGGTTCAACCCATCGAGGCATCTTAGAAACATATACTACAAGCTTCGAGAGTAATTATCACCAGCTCAAAAGCAGAGCATGGTTTGCCAATCAGAGGATAGGATTTACCAACGGCATTAAATATCAGAGAAATAACTTCCAAAGTGATTGATTATGAAGGACGTTGTCGGATAAAATCCAACAAAGGATCCGATGGTCCTCCAGGGAACTGATGTGAGCATCGGTACTCAACCATAGAAAGAAAGAATGCAAGGGGATCAGATTATAGAAACAACTGATTGATTCACAGCTCAAAAAGCAAGGGAATTATGATTTCCAATCAAGGGATCAAAAGCAAATGTTCTGATCGAAAATGAATAAGTTCAATAGACTTAGAAGCAAAACCGATCAAGGCATTGATCGGTCAAGAACCATATCATATCCAAATGACGTCTGAGCCAGAAGGATAAATCCTGAGGAATGCGAGCATCCGCAATATATTGAATCGACGAACTTAAGATGATAGTGACAAAGGATGCCAATAAGATTACTAGACGTATGGGATTAACCATAATGTAAGCAAGCAAGAATTTCAAGAGCAATAAGCTGTTGAGGATTTTCAGAAGATCGAATGGTATTTTGAAGATTGGTGACATCATGAATCAACTGGGGATGAGGGGATACTTGGTAAGTACGAGAAATTATCCGTAGGGGTATTCATGTGGCAAAGAACTGCAAGGCAGTAGGCAAAAAGTGTTCTCAGAACAACAAAGAGAATTTTGAGGTATCTTGTAATAACAAGATCAACGGGGAATTATTGTCTCAATGGAAAGTGCACGTGGTTATCTATATGGGTTTATCGATGGAGGGGAATTGCAATAGCGATGGCACAAAGCCTCGAGAGAACATCGAAGAGTATCTTCGGAATTCTTTGGTGCACCAAACAATCATTGGGAGTGAGAGGCTCTCCGAGAGGAAGTAGTTATGAGAACCTAATGTCAGAGTTAGAAAATTCATTTAACCTGAATAGTAGAGAGATCAGAGTCCCAGAGTATAGATCAAGGAGTAAAAGATCCTAATACCACCCAATGGCAACGTGGGCCCGTAAGACACACAACCATGTTAGTAAAAGTTTTGCAATGTCTAGACTAGACTTCGGCCAAGGAGTGTGGAAGGGGGATTCCTACAGGCAGTCGACTCTGATACCAACTTGTGACGCCCCTTCAATCATACACTAATCACACACACAAACGTGTACGATCAAGATCAGGGACTCACGGGAAGATATCATAACACAACTCTAAAATAAAATAAGTCATACAAGCATCATAATACAAGCTAGGGGCCTCGAGGGCTCGAATACAAGTGCTTGATCATAGACGAGTCAGCAGAAGCAATAATATCTGAGTACAGACATAAGTTAAACAAGTTTCCATAAGGTGGCTAGCACAAACTGGGATACAGATCAAAAGAGGCACAGGCCTCCTGCCTGGGATCCTCCTAAACTACTCCTGGTCGTCGGCGGTGGCCTGCACGTAGTAGTAGGCACCCTCGATGTAGTAGGAGTCGTCGAAGGTGGCGTCGGACTCCCGGGCTCCAGCATCTGGTTGCAACAACGGAGAAGAATATAAAGGGGGAAAAGGGGGAGAAAAGCAACCGTGAGTACTCATCCAAATTACTCGCAAGCAAGGATCTACACTACATATGCATGTGTATCTGTGTAAAGGGGAAATATCAGTGGACTGAACTGCAGAATGCCAGAATAAGAGGGGGATAGCTAGTCCTATCGAAGACTACGCTTCTGGCAGCCTCCATCTTGCAGCATGTAGACGAGAGTAGATGGTAAGTTCACCAAGTAGCATCGCATAGAATAATCCTACCCGGCGATCCCCTCCTCGTCGCCCTGTTAGAGAGCGATCACCGAGTTATATCTGGCACTTGGAAGGGTGTGTTTTATTAAGTATCCGGTTCTAGTTGTCATAAGGTTAAGGTACAACTCCAAGTCGTCCTGTTACCGAAGATCACGGCTATTCGAATAGATACACTTCCCTGCAGGGGTGCACCACATTACCCAACACGCTCGATCTTATTTGGCCGGACACACTTTCCTGGGTCATGACCGGCTCGGAAGATCAACACGTCGCAGCCCCACCTAGGAACAACAGAGAGGTCAGCACGCCGGTCTAAATCCTTTGGCGCAGGGGTTTGGGCCCAACGCCCATTGCACACGTGCATGTTGCGAGGGCGGCCGGAAGCAGACCTAGCCTAGCAGGCGTTCCAGTCCAATCCGGCGCGCGCCGCTCAGTCGCTGACGTCACAACGGCTTCGGCTGATACCACGACGCCGAGTGCCCATAACTGCTGCAACGTAGTTGGTTACTGCGTATAGGCCAGTGGCCAGACTCAGATCAAATACCAAGAACTCGTTAAGCGTGTTATTTTGAAATAACCGCGAACGCCGACCAGGGCCAGGCCCACCTCTCTCCTAGGTGGTCTCAACCTGCCAAGTCGCTCCACAATAAAGTAACAGTTGGGGGCCGTCGGGAACCCAGGCCCACCTCTATCGGGATGGAGCCAACTGCCCCTTCAGCCCCCATCTCCGAATAGTATCATAAGTAATGTAACAATATATAGTATAACGCATATACCCGTGATCACCTCCCAAAGTGATCACGGCCCAGTAGTATAGCATGGCAGACAGACAAGAGTGTAGGGCCACTGTGGGAACACTAGCATCCTCTACTAAGCATTAGGATAGCAGGTAAAGGTATCAACAATTGTAGCAACAATGACAGGCTATGCAGTAGAATAGGATTAATCGAAAGTAGTAACATGCTACACTACTCTAATGCAAGCAGTAGAGAGAAGGAATAGGTGATATCTGGTGATCAAGGGGGGGGCTTGCCTGGTTGCTCTGGCAAGAAGGGGTCATCGTCGATGTAGTCGATCATAGGGGTATCGGCAATGGTCTCGGAGCCTACCGGAAAGAAGTAACAGAGGGGGGAACACAATAAATAACAGAGAAATCAAATATAACAAAAAGCAAGACGCGGCAATACGTTGTGCTAGGGGTGATGTAACGCAGGGATATGTGATACCAGCGAAGGGGGGAAACATCCGGGAAAGTATCCCCGGTGTTTCGCGTTTTCGGGCAGATGAACCGGAGGGGGAAAGTTGCGTGTTCGCTATGCTCGTGATGTGTGGCGGACGAACGGACTGTGTATTTGGATTTGCCTCGTCGTTCTGAGCAACTTTCATGTACAAAGTATTTTCATCCCAGTTATGAATTATATTATATTAATTTCTAAAGTTTTAATCATTTTTAGAATTATTTAATTATTTCAAATCAACATTATCCAGAATAGTGTATGCTGACTGTCAGATTTCGGGTTCCGGCAGACCCTTGACGTTCGAACACTGGGGTGCGCGCGGAGATCTTTCCCCTACCGGCTCATGTGTGTAAGGATTGCAAGGGATCTAAACTACTAACGATGAACAACACAGAGACATGAGGTTTATACTGGTTCGGGCCACCATGGTGGTGTAATACCCTACTCCAGTGTGTGGTGTGGTGGATTGCCTCAGGGGCTGATGATGAACAATACAAAGGAAGAACAACCTCGCGATGGCCTGTTCTTGAGCTGGTGCGATCAACTGCTTGGGTGAGTTCACTCGCCTCTCTCTCTCTCTGTGTGTGATCTCGATCAGATCGATCCCCCTCTCTCTCTGTGGTGGCTAGTCCTATTTATAGAGGGAGGCCCTGGGCCTCTTCCCAAATAATGAGCGGGAAGGGCGCCAACAATTGGCCATTTTGAAGGGGAACATCTAGTACACTTATCTTGACTAAAGTTGGTCTTCGGCTGCCAAAGACTCTGACGGTGACGCCGTCCTGGGCTCCACGATGACCTCCATCCTGCCGTTCTGCTGGTCTTGGTCTTGTTGCACCGAAGCGGTAACCTTTGCCTGATGCCTTGGCCTGTGTTTTCCTCCTTTGCACCAAAGGGGAAATGAGGACACTGCGCGGGCTGGCGCCCGCCTGGCCTTGATCGTCATGGCTTGCGTCACAGTGCACCCTCACGAGGTACCCTGCCTTGATCTCTCCGCCTCCTCGCGAGCCTGCCTGATAAGGCTGCTCCTGAGGTAGGTTCCTGTCGTCCGCCCCGCGAGGCTTGGCCCCTCGCGAGGGTCTTGAGCTTGAGCTGATGAAGCTGGGCCGTGCTGGGCCCCCACTTGAGCCACGCCGCAGGCAGGCAAGTCTGGGACCCCTGCTCCTGTAACGCCGACAGTAGCCCCCGGGCCCAAGGCGCGCCCGGACTAGGCTTAGCAGAGAAGCGAAGGGGCAAGTGCGAAGCGCGGCGGGCCCCAACAGCCCGTGGCCTTGGGCGCCGCGTGACGATTGATTGGTCGTGTGCGTCTCCGCCTCCCCACGACGCCTCGGCAACTGCCCTTCTGACAAAAAGGAGGCCCGGGCCAGACTTGGTGCTTGTTGTCGCTCGTCTTGCTCCAGATCCCCTTTCGCCCTACTCCTCCTTGCTTCCGAAATCCTCCAGATCTGCTTCAATCCTTCCCATCCTGCAGTCATGGCGCCTCGCAAGACCCCGACTGAGGCCTGGTACCTCCAGGCTCTGGATCCTCCGACTGTGTCAGCGAAGAATCTCTCCCTCATGTGCCAGAGGACAGTGGCGCAGGGCAACAAGGGGGCGACTGTGCTCAAGGCCGGCTCCGATCAGCATGAAGGCCAGGGGAGCACCTTCTGCCCGTTCTTCGTGAGCGCCATTATCGCCGGTCTGGTCCCTCCTTTTTCCGAGTTCTTCTTCACTGTTCTCCGCCAATACAACCTGCAAGCTCTGCATCTCCACCCCATCTCTGTTCTCCTCCTGGCGATCTTCGCCTACTACTGCGAGGCTCATGTTGGGATCAAGCCCTCGGTGGCCTTGCTGCACCATTACTTTTCCTCCGGTCTCCCTGGGCTCTATTATGCGTCTTGCTTCTTCTCAAGATACTCCAGCTCCAACTCCATCTCCAAGCCCGGAAGAGGATTGAAGGCTTCAGGAGCAAGTGGGTCATGGTGGACGTCGGGCGCATCCATCCCCGACTGGTGCTGCCGTTGGGGCAACCCGAGGCCATTGATGCGTGGTCTTGCGCGGAGCTCGTTGATTCTCGCGCGAAGATGTTGCTGAAGAGGATAGACGCGGATATGTGGCCAGCCAACTTGGGGTGGCGGTTGACCGGGCCACGCCTCGTGGAGTTCCCGGAGCATCGGGTGGCTCCGCCCGGAACATTCGCCTGCTAGGAGGCTGGGGAGGCAGGCGATGACCTTCGCCTGACCTCCGAGGCCCTCTCTGACGAAGATCTGGCCACAGCTCTCCATTCCTTGGTCGGGGGGACGTGGCGATTCCGGAGGGCGCTCCTGTCCCCCTGTTCCTTCGCGGCGACTGGGAGCAAGTGGTGAACGACATGCCCACCTTCAATGGTGAGGGGCTGGTGCCTGCCGGGGCTCCCGAGGATCTGGCGATGTTGGCGACGGTGAACGTTTCCTCCAGCAACTCTAGCGGGAGCGAGGAGGAAGAAGAGGAGGTGGAAGGAGGAGGTTCTGACTTCGAGGCGCCTGGCGAGGAGTCGGGGGACTCCTTCCCTCGGCGCAGGTCCCGCGCCCTTCGCTCCACGCCGGACGACGACGAGGCCGACGCCAGGCGAGGAGGGGAGGATTCTCCCTTGGTCCTGAGGAAGGGAAGGTCGGGGTTGGTTCCCCTGGGGTCCGCTCTGACTCCGGGCCAGTCTGAGGTCAGCTCAGGCCTTCCCGACGCGCCTACCGCTTCCGGGGCTCCCAAGGATGACCCTAGCTGCAAGCTTTTAGGCTTCAAGTTCGGCCGGAAGCTGCTTGAGTCCGCGGGCAGCGACCAGTAAGTGTTTGATCCGTGCTTTTCTTTGCTTCTGCCGCTGGGGCCTGACGTCTGTATTCTCTTGACCAGGTCGGCACCTGCAGCAAAGAGGCTGAAGGGGGCTCCTGCGGCCCTGCTTGAGACGGGTTCGCCTGTCGTGGCTGCGGCTCCACCTGTGGGGAAAGGAGGCAACGAAGCTCGCGCCTCCCCTGCCCGGTCATCCTCGCGGGCCCAGCAGGGGCACTCTGGAGGTGAGTCAGCCCCCGTGGTCCTGCTGACTCCGGAGGTGCCTGGGCTTGACGTTGTTGCTAAGGCGCCCAAGTCCCAGGGGGCTCCTTCTTCCCAAACCGTGATTACGCTGCTGTCTTCTACACCTGCTCCGCCGGCTCCGGTCTCCTCTGATTCCTTGGCCATCCTGGATCAAGCTGCCGGCGAACTGAGCCGACTGCGGGAGGATCTCCGGAACGCTGATCCCCGTCTGGTGGCCGGGCGCCTGGAACTGGCTTCTGGCTGGGCCCGCTCTGCTGCCTCCGTCTGAGCGGTGCTGAGCCAAGCCGCGTCGTCCTCTGATGGGGAGAAACAAGCCGCTCGGCAGGCCAAGGCCGCTCGCGACACCGCCCTGGGCGACGCCGCGGGCGCCCGAGACCGCTGCAAGGCGCTGGAGGCCGAGCTTCAAGGCCTGCGCGACGAGCTCGCCAAGGAGGTCCGTGGTCGCCAGGAGAAGGAGAAGGAGATGGAGGCTCGGGAGGCCGCCGTCAAGAAGCGGGACGCCGAGCTTGATGGCTGCCGTAGCCGGTTGGAGGCACAAGAACATTCGCTGAAGGCGGAGAGGATCGAGCTCGACAGGAAGGCAAAGATCCTGGCCGAGGATCGGGTGGCCTTCGCCGAGTTGGAGGAGAAGGCTCGCACCGCGTTGAAGAAGCTCTACGAGGGTGGCCTGGGGGAGCCGTTGGCTGGTGCAGAGGACGACCCCGCCAAGCTGCTTCCTTTCCTGGTCTGAGCACTTGAAGACGTCGCGGACGGCCTTGCCCCCACGGCCGAGGCCGAGGCACGCGCCTTGTCTTCTGCGGCGCTGACGCGTATCCTCAGCCACGTCTACCTTCGCAACTCCAACACCGACCTCGACGGCCTGCTGGAGCCTGTGAGCGGTTACCTTGCCGCTGCCGCTGCCGAGGCCGTGAAAGGCCGAGCCGAGGCCTTGCTGGGGAAGTTTCGCGCCTTCAGCACCTTGCCTGGACGTGGTGCCGCCAGCTCCGCGGCCTCGGGAGGTGGGGGCACCACAGGAGAATGATCCATTCGCTGCTCCTGCTCTGTTTTAATCCCTGCAACATGCACCATGCCTCATGGAGGCGCTTAAACTTTGTATTTGGTATTGTGAAAACGACTTATGGCTTGTAATATTTGCTTTGAATTCACATTCTTCCCTCCTACTTGCATGTGGTCTACGTCGGCAGGGCCCGACCCCGCGCATACCTCAGCCGCCGTTAGCCCCAACCGGAGACAAAGGATGGTACTAAGGAGTGAGCGGCTACGTGGCAAGTTAGGCTCCTAAGTCGCGATGCTCAGGAGTCCCCCTTGACGCGTGAACAGCAAGTAGGGATAGGAGGCATAGGAGTGGATTGATCGTTCTACATCGGCAGGGCCCGGCCCCGCGCTTACCTCAACCGCCGTTAGCCCCGACCAGAGACCAAGGACAGGACTAAGGAGTGAGGGGCTACGTGACCACTTAGGCTCCTGAGTCGCGATGCTCATGAGCCCCCCTTGACGTTCAAACGAATTTCATACCTTGGCTCCGCTCGGGGAGGCGCGCGACGACCAGGTACATGGGACCTGGCTGGGTGGCGTACGTCCGGGCGAGGCCCGGGCGCAGCCCCCGTGTCCAGCCCCCTCGCGCGGCACTCCCGAGGGAAGGCGTTGCGATGGAGCCAGACACTAAGCTCTGGGCTCCCTGAGGTTGATACGGTTATGAGGCGCCCTCAATTGTTTATCACCAGTGCGGAGCATAGCGCTTCCGTATGTGTACGGGCATAGCCGCTCCTCGGCAAGTGTCGTCAGCCAGCTGGAGCATGGTGCTTCCACTGGTTCGTTGGAGGAGTCCTCTCGGGAGGAGCCCCGGGCGTGTACAGCCCATACGACACGTGGCCCGCACGGTAGGGCTAGGAGAGGTGTATCTGGGCACCCGTGAGCCAGCAGGGACTCACGGGCCCTACCGAGGCGGAGTTGCGCCTGCTCGGGCCTTTATCATTGGTGTGTTCTCGCAGGTTAGAATGCAAATGTTTCTCGCCTCGTGTCCCGACACTCAAGCTAGCCCAGCCGCCGCTGGTATGACAGGTCGTGATGCCGTGGGTCAAGGCCAGGGGGTGAGGGCTGGAGAGCTAGTAAGAGCCCATGAGTCGCGATGCTCAGGTAACCCCCTTTTAACGTGCAAGCGCTTTGCATTAGGGCAGAAAGGCCCGCGACAGGTAGTAAGCAATAATTGCATGAATCAAGTTAAGCGCGAAGGAGCAAATCCATCTAGATAGGTGCGGCGAAAGCATACGCCACTGGGTCTGGCCCGAGCAGCTTGGGGATAATGCAGCCCGAGGGGCGCCCCCAACATGGTAAGTAAAGAACATAAGCAAAATGGATACATGCCGCCGGGACGGACCCACACAGCCTGGGAATGATGCAGCCCGAGGGGCGCTCCCAGCTGAAAATGAAACTTGGAAAGGTGTCACCTGATATGGTCAGAGATGGCGGGGTGTTGGGGTAGCGGATGACGCGTGACGAGGACGCCGGCCCTCACGAGCCCTCCGGACCTGGAGCCTCGGGAGGCTCTGAGGGTACGGGGGGTTCCTCGAGAGCCATCTCCATCTCCGCCAGGACCGCGCACCGCTTGACCTCCTGAGCCTCCAGAGCGCCCCTCAGCAGGCGTTGATGGGCGGCAACTGCGTTCGGCAGGCCGAAAGGCATGCGAACATAGTTATGAGGTGGACCCTCGCAACGCCCCACGCGTGAGGGCCAGAGGCGCTCCTGTGACGCGGCTCGGTTGAGCCCTGGTATGTTGATGCAGATTCGCAGCCCAGCATCCTCGCCTGGATGTGGGGCCATGGCGGGCAAGCGGCCTAAACCGCGCATGACTCTTGACTCCTGTAGCTCCTGAGTGCTCCTCGCGATGAACTCCTGAGGGTTTGGCCATCATTGCTTCGCTCCTTCCTGAGGGAAACGTGTCTTGAAGCACGCCTCCAAGTGGTGCCCGAGCGCCTCCCTCGTGACTCCGGCCGGGTCACTGGCTTGCCATGAAAGAGCACCCGAGCCCTGCCTGAGGAGGGCGCCGGGTATGCCTTCCTATGCGTCAGAGGGTGGCGCCCCTTGAACTGGCGCGGGTCGTGTTGCCATGCCTCCGGAGGTGCCTACCCCACGAGGGCTTGGACCAGGTGAGGCTTTCTTCTTCTTGGGGATCGTCTCTGGAAGTCTCCCACTCCTGTGATCTGGGTCTTCGATTGCCGCGGCTTGGAAGGCACGCTCAAGAGAACACACTACATCCTTTTCGTCGCAAGGCACTGTGATGACTCCTCCGCTTCCTGGCATCTTGAGGACATTTTAGCCATGGTGAGTCACTGCCATGAACTTGGCCAAAGCTGGGTACCCGAGGATGGCATACTATGGCAGGCGAATGTGGGCAACATCGAAGTCGATGAGCTCGGTGCGGTAGTGGTTGCGCTGTCCGAAGGTGATAGGAAGGCGGACTTGCCCTATCGGGACGGTGGAACCATCGGTGAATCCGGAGAAAGGCTTGGTCGGCTGAAGCTGACCGTATGGCACTTGAAGATCGTTGAATGTCTCGACAAATAGGACGTTGAGTCCTGCTCCGCCGTCGATGAGGGTCCTGGTGACTTGCACGATGCTGATGACTGGTGAGCAAAGCATGGGGAGGACTCCGGCCGTTGCCGCGCACTTGAGCTGATCCGCTGAACTGAATGGGATAGTGCATGACGACCACCTGAGAGGGCGTGTGGCTTCTGGCTTGGGGAGGACTGCATTCACTTCGCGAGCAAATTGCTTGAAGATGCACTAGGAGGCTGGGGCCTGAGCACCACCCAGGATGCAAGCGCTCGCGCGCGGCTCCTGGAAGCCCCCAGCCCCCTCGTCGTGATGATTGCCTTCATACCTCCTTGGCGGCTGCGGCAGAGGCGGGAGCCCTACATGGCCTTGAGGGCGATCCTCGCGAGGTTGGTCCCTCCAACCTCCCTCGTGAGGCTGGTCCTACCAGCGGTCCTCGTGAGGTCTGTCACGCCATCCCTGGCGAGAGCCACAGTCTTCCCAGCGTCCTGCGCCTCTTCCTCCTACTGGGCCGTAGCCTCGATCACTGCGATCGGGGCGTCGACCGATTTGCCCTTCTCGCACGGCCCTGACCTCTTGGCATTCGTTGGTGTTGTGGGTGTGGAGATCGTGGTACACGCAGTACCGGCTGCCCTTGGAAGACTCAGGCTGATCCCTGCCTCGCTTGGCGTCTGGTTCTGCCGCGAGCACTGCAGCCCCCTTGCGCTTCGCATCCTTGGCCTTGGGCTTATTCTCTTCTGGATCGGCAGCTGGAATCTCGAGGAGGGATAGGCGCCCTTCCTCAGCCCTGGCGCATTTGGTCGCCAAGTTGAACAGCTCTAGAGATGTGCACAGGTCTTCATGCATCGCCAGCTCCTCCTTCATCTTGACGTCACGCACACCATCGGAGAAGGCTGAGATGATGGCCTCCTCAGTCACCTTGGGAATCTTGAGGCAGGCATTGTTGAAGCGCTGGATGTACTTCGCAGGTCTCTCCGGCTGCTGCTTGATGCGGCGCGATGTCGCCACGGCAGAGGCCGGTCGCGAGTGCCTTGGAAGTTGGCAATGAAGCGGGTGCGCATCTCGTCCCAGGAGGAGATCGTGCCGGGAGCCAGGTTCAGGAGCCAGGTTCAGGATCCATCCTTAAGCGCCATGGGGAACCAATTCGACACGACCTTTTCATCCCCATTGGCGGCTTCGATGCCTAGCTCGTAGAGCTGAAGGAACTCCGCAGGATCTGCGGTGCCGTCGTAGCGAGGAGGCAGGTCTGGCTTGAACTTGCCGGGCCATGCGACGCTGCGTAGCTCGTCGGTGTAGGTGCGGCAGCCTGCAGTGGCCACTGGGGCTCTCTGATGAAGCGGAGCTTGCTCTTGCGGATTCCCGCGCACCGCTGCCTGGAGCAGCGCGGGGTCTTGACGCGGTGGTGCTGGAGCGTGGTCGTGGCGCCCGGTGCTGGGAGCACGCGAGCACCTTCTTGGGGACGAGGGATCTCCTGGCAGCTCCTTTCTTGGTGCGCGGGCGCCGGGCAAGGAGGGTCTCGGCCCGGGGCCACGCGCCTTGGAGCCAGGGCGCCTTCTTGGAAAGGAGGTGGCGGGGGCACCTCCGACCCCCTGCCTCCCACGCGTGGTGCGGGGCGAGGCAGTGAGAGGGACGGCGTGGGGGAGCCCCCTGCGGCGCGGATGAGCTCGGCGATGCGGTCGAGCCACTCCTCGTAGACGTCGTCGACGGGGCGGTAGCGCAGGAGCTCGTTTGCCGCGATGAGCGTGGCTCGAGCCTCCATGGGAGCACGGAGCGCGCGGGACGAAGAACCAGCTGGGGCGAGCGAAGGGGTAGCGGTGCGGCCGTCTCGCCTCACGGACGGATGCTGGGACGAGGCCTGCTGCTCGTTCCCCGCTGGGCTGGTGGCGCCGTTGGGGGCAGGTGACGGGGAACGACGGGGGTGTCCGCCGACGGGAGCCGTCTGGGCGAATCGAGCGGCACGAGCAGCCCGGCGCTCGGCGCGAGGTCGGCGAGCGTCAGCCATGGACACGGCTGAAGATCACACACGACCAGCAGAAGAAATATTCCGGCGTACCCCCTACCTGGCGCGCCAAATGTCGGATTTTGGGTTCCGGCAGACCCTTGAGGTTCGAACACTAGGGGTACGAGTGGGGAGGTTGAACCGCTAGGGTTCGGTCGCCCAGGGGATAAGGTGGGGAGATGGGGGCGGTTTGGCCGGCCTGGCGGCCCGATGGCCAGCTGGGTCGTTGCCCAGCAGGGGGGTTCCTTTCTTTTGCTTTGTTTTTTTTACTTCTTGTCTATTCTACCTTTCCTGTTATAGTTTTGTTTCCTATTATTTTGGTTTTAGTAATATATATACTTAGTATATAAATTAGTATTTCAATTTAGTCCATACTCAAATAGTCTAGTCCTCAATTAAATTAGTTTGACATTTTATTAATTACCAAAGGTATGTAAATAATTTTTTTGCTGCTGTTTTATTCATCTCATAGTATTTAAACATTTTATAAAGGTGTGGTTTCTCCACCATAATTATCTATGCAATATTTGGTTCACTCCGAACATTTTAGTTTTGACTTTTGAAAACTTTAATTGTTTGACTCAATTTTGAATTTGAATTTGAATCAGTTTCGAACTAACGTGAAATTAATAACAGTAACAGAGGTGACGTGGCATCATTAGCGTAGGTTTACTGTAGCATAATTATCCGGGCGTCACATCTCCTGAAGCATGAGTGCTGTCGCTGCTACTCGGAATATGTAGAGAACACATGCTAAACTCAGGAAAGGAGGATAAGCATAAAACTAACAACTTGGTATCAAGCTTTCTAAACATGTCATGTAATAATTTAGAAAATGTGTGGCTAATTTGTTAAGTCTGTGTGACTCGGGCGCCCGCAATATGTAAATAGGCAGTAACTTATTGGAACAAATACAACTTATATGTAGGAAGGAAGGTAGATAATGAACATATATACGCTCTCCGCTATTTTATAGCCAATTTGGGAACATACAACACGAAATAGGAAGAGGGATTGTGAGGAAATATGCCTCACCACGATGGAGAGCAGTAACTAACATGCTTCTTAATGCAAACCCGGCCGGACCATAGGAGAGGCGAGGGTTACATCATCGATGCTCGAGGGTGGCTGGCGAGCAACCGAAGACGGCGAGGCGCGGGCTGCCATATGTTGGGAACGGCAATGGTGGTAGGCTTGACGTCGACGAGCGGGCACATTTTATCCACACTGTCAGGAGTTCTTCTACCAGTAGCTGAAAGTAAATGTCGATGTCATTTCCAGGTTGCTTCGGGCCTTGGATAATCATTGACATCATAATGTATTTTTTCTTCATACACAACCAAGGAGCTAGGTTATATATGCACAGAAGCACCGGCCATGTGTTGTGATTGGTGCTCATATCACCAAAAGGATTCATCCCGTCAGTACACTCCCGGAGCCTTATACTTCTAGGATCCTTGGCAAAGTTTTCAAACTTGTTGTCGATTAATTCCCACTGAGCCCCATCTTTCGGGTGCCTCATAAACTTATCCGCAATTCGCTCATCATGATGCCACCGCAACCTCTTCGCCTCTCTAGGGTTTGCAAACGAATGCCTCAACCTTGGAATTAAAGGCAAGTACCAAACAACCTTGAACGGGATTCATGTCTTGATCTCGTCGTCCAATTTGTACTTGTCCTTTGCTCTCCTGCGCTTGTATCGTGCATGCTTGCAAGTGGGACATGCACGCAAATCTTTGTACTCACCACGGTACAATATACAATCATTCACACAAGCGTGTATCTTCTGTACTTCAAGTTCCAATGGGCAAACAATTTTCTTCGCTTCATTCGTGCCTCTGGGGAGCACATTATCTTCCGGAAGAATTTCTTTTAAAAGACCTAACATCTCTGTGAAGCCCTTGTTTGATAGACTGTTTGCTGCTTTAAATCTGAGAAGCGCCAGGGTGGCACTCAACTTGGAATATTTCTTTTTGCAACCTGGATACAATTCTGTCTTGGAGTCTGCATCAATGGTTGAAAGATCCTCGTACCCAATCATATCCTTTTTTGGGCCCTCAAAATCTGCAATCATAGCAGCAAAATCTGGCATATCAAGATCGTCGTCATCTGCGTCGACGTCTTGGTTTTCCAGTGGGCGTTTCGGATTTCCGGTGTTCCATTGGTAGCTTGACGCCTCTACCCTGATGTTAGATTCAACATCCATGTGACACTGATCGGGGTTTGGCATCTCGCAGCCCTGGGTATCTTCATCCATGACCTCCTCTTCACTGTGTCTGCTCCAACGTGTATCACTACTGCAGGATGCTGCTAACGCGACACTACGATCAGAGACCCTTCGAGAAACTGTGTGGATGCCATAATCGCAAATGGTGCTGTATGAAAACCGTCAGAAATGTGTAAAACATTTGCGATGACGGATGCATCAAACACGGATTGCATACAGAACACCAAAATATATATATACACACACACACACTTATAAGGACATGCTTGCATAACCAAATTAAACATCCGCTTACATAGGTGGCTACTACAACCATGGCATTTGCACACACCAAAGTAAACTATTACATGCATAATTGCATAGGTGGCTACTACACACATGACATTTCCACACAAACCAATAAAGTAAACTATATATTACATGCATGATTAACTAGAATATACGATCATCTGATCATCATCTACTTCTTGTGATGCTTGCTCTTCTTCCGGATCGATCCATGCTCGACGATTTGGGTAAGGAGGCACTTCCTCATCTCAACGATCTGCCTGTGAATCTCGTAGCATGTGTACATGCTCTTGGCCGCGAACCTGAGGTGAGGTTCATCCAATTGCCGCATCCAGGCCTTGTGCCAGGATACGAGACTTGTTCTCTGGGCATCCTGCTTCATCTTATCGTAGTAGGGGTCGATGATGGCCGAGGCGAGTTCAACCAGGGAGTCCTAGTTCATGCTGCCCCAGACCCTGTCGTGGTCACGGATTTCAACAAGGTTCTTGCAGGCCAAGCCCGTAACACTGAGCGCATTTACATCGTCTTTGGTATCCACCATGGCGAACTTGTAGTCAGTGCTGTTGACAGACCTGTTGAAATAGTCGCAAGGCTCTGTGGCCATGCAGTAGTGGTAGATGAGGACATGATGGCACACGCACAACTGGACAATGGCAACCTTCTGATCTATGCCGGGATGACCGACAGTGTACTGGAGGTCGATGCCGACCACCTTGTACTTGTCTCCAGCAAGCAACTGCTCAACGCTGTTGATGTAGTCGTCCACCACGGTCGGGTCGATGGTGTACACCACCGAGAGATCCGTCTCCCTCGCGTGGGTCTCCAGTCTATGCTCGCCGAACTCCTTTGGAGTGCCACCGGACATCCCCTCTCCATGTGTCATCGTGGGTGTGCTTGTTGTGTTGGGGGGCGCGATCGAAAGGTTGAAGAGACTAAGGTTATAATGGCTGCGGGAATTAAAGGGGAAGCCGGATGGCCAGGAATATCGGCAGGCCCTGATGGCAGTTCTAATATGCAGCGCGTAACTCCATCGTGCAGCACGTAACTGCATCGCATGGCAACGCGCGCGGCGCAACCACATGCATATGGGGCCCCCGACGTGATCGTGCGCACGCCCAACGCTGGCAGAGCACGCGCGAACGGACGCGAGCAGAGCACTGCGCGGTCGCCTGAAGGAAAAGCTGTCCACAAGCCTAGCGCGCCGACGGATGCAAGCAGAGCGCGCCAACGGGAGCGACAGAGCGCGTCACGGCGCCTAACGGTGAGCACAGCGCGCTGCGGCGCCGAACGGCGAGCAGAGCTTGCCGAGGGACGCGAGCAGAGGACGGGATAGTGATACGTGGAAAATAAGACGAACTGTGCGAGCGATGTCGGAGACATCAAGCACGAATCATATTAGAGTTGCATGTGCGATACGTGGCAGACAATTGATCCATCATAGTTGTTTGTGATGGGATAAGCCGTGTGTGTTGCGGGCAAACGCTTGCTGGTGTATAACCTTAAATTTAACCAAAAAAGTGTTAATGCATGTTACAAAAATTGTATAGTTGGAAACTATGTTCAAATACGACTCCAACGATATAATCTATGGCGACATGCATTCCTATTTTATTAGTGAAATCCTACTTATAAAACAGGACGGGGTATAGTAGGTAATTAAATCGCAAACATTTTTTTTATTAACTGTATGTGTACATGTCCTCTAGTCCTCCTCTCGCATGTCTTGTCACCCCGCTGCCGCAGACGGCTTACAGCGAAAGCTTGCGCAGCGCGCGGGGGCATTCTTTTGGCCAAACGGTGGCGCCAATGAATCGTCCGTGAGCCCGTTCCCGCGCAAGCTTCCCCCCCGACTCGGTTAAATCCCCCAAAATCCCAATGCTTACCGGCCTGCTATAAAAACCCTCACGGCCAGCGAGTCCTGCGTCGCATTTTCCCCTCCCTCCCTGTAGCTTATCTCGTCTTCTGCTCCCACAATCACCAATGGCACCGGTCCGTCGTCGCCGCTCAGCCACTCCGCCGTCATCAGAGGACAGCTCCAGCTGGGAGGCTACACTGCGGCGGCGGCGCAGTCCCCGGCATAGTGTAGTGTGTGGCGTCCCTGTTGCGTGTGCGCGGAACACCCACCACAAGCTCCGCCGCCGCTGCCCGTCGACAGCTGTTGCCGGCCGCCGTTGCCGCCACACCAACGTCGAAAGCCAGGGCCATCTCCCGCTCCATCGTCGCGGCCCGAAGGCGGGAGGTGGCCGTCGTGGCCGCCATGCCACTGCCGGCCACCGTGGCCCTCGTGGCCGCCACGCCACTGCCGGCCACCGTGGCCATCACCCGCTCTACTACCGTGGCCCGAAGGCGGGAGGTGGCGGTCGTGGCCGCCACCCCATCATCGGCCACCATGGCCGCCAGCCCACCGTCGACCGCCGGGATCATCACCCGCTCCGCCACTGCCGCCCAAAGGAGGGAGGCGGAGGTGGAGGACCGCACGTGCATCAGCGAACTTGCGCGCTACATCGAGTTCCTGCGGGAGGAGGAGGAGTGCCTCGTCGAGCACGCAAAGAGCTTACCATACCCGCGGCCGCAGCACCATATTGCATTTCTCCGGCTCGTCGGTAGGCTCCTCCTCCTCCTCTGCCTCTCACTGAGCACGCTCGACAGAGGAGAGGCTGCCGAAGTAGCACAAAGCCCCTCCGTGGTAGTAGTAGTATTTAGGGGCTATTTTGTTCAGTTCATCTGACTATAGATGTGTGGTCGAACTATACAACGTACTTAAAATTAGCTAGTATATATAGTTGAACTAGCTATTTCAGTACGTGGTTGGCAATAAATGGGGAGAAGTTTGGTCGGTTCAGCTGTCGAGTTGAACTGTTTGTATAAATTAAGAACGACTACTTAATCTATGAATGAAATCTATGCTTAATTACTGATTTTTAGTTGCAAAAATTACATAGTGCTAATGATTTCCAGCTGCATATTTTGACAAATAGCAGTCTTACAAGGATTGACAAATGGCAACGTTACTAGATCAACAAATGTAAATCTTTCCAGTTTGACAAATGGCAACATACCAAATATGACAGATGCAAATCTTACCAAATTGTTTGTACGTGGTTGCACACGGGTCATCCAGCACAACCGTTTGCGTTGAAGGGATGCACACATCCTGCGCTGCTCTCACTTTGCATACATGTGTTCTATATAAATCATTTGCGATCAAGAGCTGCAGAAATCCTGCTCGGCACATTTCAGTCAGGGTCAAGTAGCTGTCCGCACAGCACCTCCTACAACCATTAAAACAAAGACACGTGGCGTCACGTGAATGGTTAACATAATTTTGGATTTACTAGAATTTAAAAATTAGGCATCTCAATGTTTTGCCGGCAATCAACGGTGCCATGATGTTTGAAATTCATGCCCGTTTCTTGCATGGGACCTAAGCATGCACCCAAGGACACAGATTTGATTTTCAACCAATTTATATGTACTGGAGCATGTGCATGTAGTTCATATTTAAATTATGCACATAAATGCATTGAAAACTCAGTTAATGCATAAAAATGTCCAAATGAACCCCGAAAAATCACAAAAATTCACACAACACTCCTGTTGTTCTATGTTGACACAAGAAAAAAAAATGAAAGCAATAAGAGGCAATGGATATCATTTAGTCCCCAAAGGGGGGAAGTTCCCTACCGAAAACCATCATGCTTGTTGTGAGAAGCTCTGGTTTGTGGGAAGCATATACCCAAACCGTCCCCAAATGGGACAAAATTTGTACCACGGCATCTTGATGCCACTCCATGATAGCATGCCAAGTTTCATGAAATTCAGACGAGTTTTGGAATTACTAGAATTTCAAAACCAGGCATCTCATTGTTTTGCTGGCAATCAACGGTGCCCTGGTGTTTGAAAGTCATTCCCATTTCTTGCATTGGACCTAAGCATGCACCCAAGGACACATATTTGATTTTTCAACCAATTTATATTCACTGGAGCATGTGCATGTAGTTCAAATTTGAATTATGCACATAAATGCATTGAAAACTCAGTTAATGCATAAAAATGTCCAAACGAATCCCAAAAATAAAAAAAAATCACACAACACTCAAGTTGTTCTATGTTGACATGAGAAAAAAATTGAAAGCAATAAGAGGCAACACTCAAGTTTTTCAACCATCATGCTTGTTGTGAGAAGCTTCGGTTTGTGAGAAGCATATACCCAAACCTGCCCTAAATGGGACAAAATTTGTACCACGACATGTTGATGCCGCTCCATGATAGCATGCTAAGTTTCATGAATTTCAAACGAGTTTTGGATTCACTAGAATTTAAAAACCATGCATCTCAATGTTTTGCCGGCAATCAACGGTGCCCTGGTGTTCAAGATTCATTCCCATTTCTTGCATGGGACATAAGCATGCACCCAAGGACACATATTTCATTTTTCAACCAATTTATATGCACTGGAGCATGTGCATGTAGTTCAAATTTGAATTATGCACATAAATGCATTGAAAACTCAGTTAATGCATAAAAATATCCAAACGAACCTTAAAAAATCACAAAAATTCACACAACGCTCTAGTTGTTCTATGTTGACACGAGAAAAAAATTGAAAGCAATAAGAGGCAATGGATAACGTTTCGTCCCCAAAAGGTGGGACGTTCCCTACCGAAAACCATCATGCTTGTTGTGAGAAGCTCCGGTTTGTGAGAAGCCTATTCCCAAACCTGCCCCAAATGGGACAAAATTTGTACCACGACATGTTGATGCCGCTCCATGATAGCATGCCAAGTTTCATGAATTTCAAACAAGTTTTGGGTTTACCAGAATTTAAAAGCCAGGCATCTCAATGTTTTGCCGGCAATCAACGGTGCCCTGGTGTTCGAGATTCATACCCATTTCTTGCATGGTACCTAAGCATGCACCTAAGGACACATATTTGATTTTTCAACCAATTTATATGCACTGGAGCATGTGCATGTAGTTCAAATTTGAATTATGCACATAAATGCATTGAAAACTCAGTTAATGCATAAAAATGTCCAAACGAATCCCAAAAATAAAAAAAAAATCACACAACACTCAAGTTGTTCTATGTTGACATGAGAAAAAAATTGAAAGCAATAAGAGGCAATGGATATCGTTCCGTCCCCAAAGGTGGGGTGTTCCGTACAGAAAACCATCATGCTTGTTGTGAGAAGCTCCGGTTTGTGAGAAGCATATACCCAAACCCGCCCCTAATGGGACAAAATTTGTACCACGGCATGTTGATGCCACTCCATGATAGCAGGCCAAGTTTCATGAATTTCAGACGAGTTTTGGATTTACTAGAATTTAAAAACCAGGCATCTCAATGTTTTGCCGGCAATCAACGGTGCCCAGGACACATGTTTGATTTTTCAATAAGTTTATATGCAGTGGAGCATGTGCATGTAGTTCAAATTTGAATTATATGCATAAAATGCCTGGCAAACCCATTTAATGTATAAAAATGTACAAACGAACTCTGAATAATTCTAATTTTTTTGACGACAGACCTATAGTTGCATGTTCACTGTAGATAAAAGTTCTAGCAATTCAAACACCATCCTTTGTAGGTGTGACCCCATTACGTAATTCAAATGATCAAGACGATAAATCAAGTAGATCGCACACAGTTTATTATCACCAACCGTGTGAGATGCTACACAAATTATCTTGGAGCACCGTCGGTGTATAGTCTGCCCATGCCTTACGAGAGAAGGTGTGTCGGCTACAGTCCACAGCTTGTGTGTCAAGCACACTAGCTAGCTCACTCCCCAAATATCATTTCACTGTTTATTCGTCGCCGGTGAAAGATGGGGATGTGGAGCCACGTCGTGAGGGCAACTTCGGCGGCCCACTCCGGCGAGAGCGCGGCCGCAACCGCCTGGCGCGTGCTAACAAGCTTTGTGATGGTGACTGCGGTATGCATCTAGGTGGCCAAGGCAGCCCAAACAGCCGTTGTTGCTTCTCAGGCGGCGGCAGCAGCATCTGCCTCGGGGATAGCAACCGGCAAGAGTGGCACAACAGATGTCCGTTCCGCAGCGGTGGCCTTAGCCCTGCTGGAGACCGCACAGTACCATGTCGAGGCCGTCCACACCCAGGTCGTGGCGGTCACTGCACAAATCGAACAAAGCTTCTCCGACAACGGTCGGCAACCCACGGCCGAAGAGCTGGCAATCGCCGAGAGCGTTCGAGCAGCCACCCATTCCTGTGCGGCATACCTTTCCACGACAGAGCCCGCCAGAGCCCACATGGCGTCCTCCCACGCCCAGCTCGTGGCGGCCTTTTCCAAAGATATGGCAGACGCGGATGGCGAGATGCTTGCCGAGTATGGTTCAATTCATGCCATGGAGCGCCTTCCCCAGGAGACCGTCGGGTGCGGGCTGCACATGGAGGCGGCGGCGGAGATCGACGAGCACCAGTCGTATTAGTACTCTTTGTTTTGTTTAATTAAGAGCGCCGGTCTTTAATTTGTTAGAGTAATATTTAGGTCAGCTAGCTCTATTTAATTGCTGAACTTGCCTGATTAAGAAGTTAGTCTCCTTTGTGTACCCAAATTATGCAATGACGTGGATGACCACTGTAACCAGGGAAATTTGAACCAACACACGGGTTAAACTATCTGAATTGCTTGTGATGTTCACATATCGTACACAGTTCTGAATAAGGGACCGTGTCTGATGACACTTTGCGCGCCAGTTTTTTGGCCGAAGCGATTCCAAATTTTCGGCTTCCACGGAAATATCTACCTCCCCGCCCCTCCCCCTTACCAAAAGCCACATTTCCCCTCTTTCCGCCTTCCTTTCCAGGTTGAAAATTTCATTCCTTGCTTGCAGCGCCACCATCTCCACGCCGGCGACCCTCCTTCACGCTCCTTGGCCTCGCCTATCCAGCCAGGTAATCCACACCCGACCCCCATCCTCCTCCTCCTTCCACATCCCACATGCCCCTACCACGGCCGAAAGGCCGACACCTTCCACCCAAATCACCGACCCTCCACCAAATAAGCGCCGGCCTAAGCCATGGTGCACGCAGTATAGCCAGGACCTCAAGGAGCATTTGGCAGCAGAGAAGCAAATCGTGGCCGCACGCCTTGTTAATTCCTTTGCCCCATTTGCAATATAGAGAAGATATTTATGCACATCCTTGTTTTCAGGCCTTTCCAAAGCAGTTCACTAACGATTACCTCTCAAACCACCTATATGGTCAAGAGGCGAGGAAGGTATTCATACAACACCCATGGTTCAATATTGAAGTGTTCCTGATGAGGAAGAAGGATGGATGGTCAATCATCCACCAGCACTGGCCTAAAGTTACAAAGACCTTCAACATCAATGAAGGCTCAATATTCGCCTTCTGCTTCAGCAGTTTTCCAAATGAGATACATATGTCTATGTACCGTCTATGATGCTAATTTCGAAAGGTTATAGATGTTGCATGTGAAACTTGGTCCTAGTGTAGTTGTGTAATGGGGTAGCTGAGTGATGAAGCTATATGATGCTCTACTCTGATGTATTTCAATTATGAAAATGAAATATATTGTGTGCTTAATATGGACTGTCAATTAGATTAATAAATGGATTATGAATAACCAGATAATTAACCTGCTAGTGGCGAATTGGCCTGCTAATTGGGTTTTGCTATTGCAAACGGTTGTTGAAAAAATACCGTGGGCGATGACCTCAGGCAACGCACACAGTTTCTAGGAATAAACAGTGTTGGATAAATGAACAATCACACACGGCTTTCTCTTGAAAACTGTTTGCGTTAGGCCACCTTGCGCAAACGTTTACCACATGAAAACTGTGTGTGATGGACAACCTTTGCCACACAGTTTCTTCCACGGACCGTGTGTGATATATTCAATAATGCAAGCGATTTAGCGGGAATAATTTTGTGTGATGTACCTGTGAACGGAAACGTTTTCCTTTGAGTGACTGTGTGGGATGTACATACTAAGGGAAATGTTTAGCGGGGACAGACTGTGTGGGATGTACTAGCGACCAGAAACAATTTTGCTGTATAATTGTATTTTTAGCTCTACTATATGTAATTTCGTATTTGAGCGCTCGCCGGTCGCACACGACCTCATTTTGCCAAACATGTGTGCCAGGAGGGCATATCCCCGACAGTTTTTGGGTCGTGTGGGAAGGACCCCCCTATCGCCCACACTCACTTGGCGACGGTTCTAGATGCCGTCGCGGAAAGGGGTTAAAAACCGTTTGTTTAGGACCAACGCGCACCAGTGTATATCCATCCATGAATCTCCTAGAGACTAAGTGCAACTGGACATCTGCAACTTCGTGTGACTCTGTATTGGCACAATCAGTACATGGACACATGATGCAATATGCATCACCAATTCTCCTCTTTGTACTTTCAGCCAAATTCATGAACTCTGTCACGCCAATGATAAAATCCTTGGTTTTCTGATTCTTCATCCATCGAGATCGTTCCATCTGCACCACATGAATGGTAATTAAAAACAAAACAACAACATTAATACACAGATTAACTGCTACCCAAAGATGCGTGCATAAATCACAAGGTTTTATATTCATAATTACTGAGGGCGCTCCATGTTGTTATCCAGACGTGCAATGACAAAAATTAATGGCCAGTCAATTTACACGGAGAGTACTAGTACAACACTACCCTTAGGAATTGAATACCTTAATTAAGACACTCACGAAAAGAATACCTTAATTAATTAGCCGCGCGGTGACCTCCACCCAGCAGACAAAGAAGCATGATGCGGTGGCATGCCGAGATAGCAGGGTCGAGGAGAAAATCTTAGTGCGGCTGCCGCCTGAAGTTCAACCTCCACTATACCGCCATCGCCCGCGATGGATGTGCTCGAATCACGCCGCCACCAACCTTGATGGTTGAGCTCCTCCTATCTCCCGCCGCGGGACGAGGATTGACCTCCTATGACGCCGCCACCGCCCACCGACCGAGGATTGACCTCTTCTCCGGTAGTCGCTGCCTATGCCGCCGCCGCCATCTCTATATGCAGAGCGGCTGTTTACACGGTATCACTGTAACTCAATTATATGGACAGGGTAGTACATCACATACGGTTATGTAACTGCAACTGTGTCTAACCTACGTTGTCTTCTCACATGGTTTGGTGCGGAAATCGTGTGTGATGTTGTAATACCTAACACAAACGACATGTATAAACAGTGTGCCGTATACAACATATAGTGCCATAAGTAGTTCCCTACCGTTAGCTTATCCCCACAGTTTCCCCATTTCCCCCAAATCCTTACATAGCCTCCAAATTCCCTCGCGTGGTGCTGACATTGGAGGAATGCGGATGAGTGGTGCTGATGGTTTTGGTGCGGCTGCTCCTACTCGTATCGCCGCCACGATGGTGGTCGCCGCCGAGCACTTTCTGAAGGTCACCAGAAGGCAGGTGTACTACGGATCCGAATCGTCCTGTTAGGTTCCAATCTATCCTGATGTTTTTTAGCATGTCCAAAGTATAGCTCCTTGGTGAATCCGTCCTGAATGACACCCCCCAGGAAAGCGATCTGCCGCCGGATCCGGAGCATGGATCCATACTCACTAAAAAAAGACACATCCGTGACATTTTGGGCTGAACGAATTTTTTCCCGGTCATGCTTATGACACTTCTAGGACGATAATTGTGACAAAACCCGGTATCTTCATAGATGTGGTGGGCTCCTACTTCTATGACAAAAAAGCATGACAGAAAATGGGCATTTCATCCTAGGCGGGCCAGAGACGCAACTGCATGACATTCTTTGGGTCGTCCATGATGGAAAAAAACATGGTAGAAGCGTGGGCGAGGATAATATCTGGGAGTTCCCAGTTACGGTTGGTGATCGGGATCGAGTGATGCACAAAGGTTTGCGCATTTCTCTCGTAGACGTACGCGTGTGAGTGCGAGGCGTTGCGTGATACATCTCCAACGTATGTATAATTTTTGATTGCTCCATGCTATATAATCTACTGTTTTGGACATTATTGGGATTTATTTTTCGTGTTTATATTATTTTTGGGACTAACCTATTAACCGGAGGCCCAGCCCAGAATTGCTATTTTTTTGCCTATTTCAGAGTTTCACAGAAAAAATATCAAACGGAGTCCAGACGGAATGAAACCTTCGGGAACGTGATTTTCAGGAAGAATATGATCCAGGTGACTTGGACCCTACGTCAAGAAATAAAGGAGGAGGCTACGAGGTAGGGGGCGCGCCCTCCACCCTCGTGGGCCCCCTGTTGCTCCACCGACGTACTCCTTCCTCCTATATATACCTACGTACCGCCAAACGATCAGATATGGAGTCAAAAACCTAATTCCACCGCCGCAACCTTCTGTACCCATGAGATCCCATATTGGGGCCTGTTCCGGAGCTCCGCCGGAGGGGGCATCGATCACGGAGGGCTTCTACATCAACACCATAGCCCCTCCGATGAAGTGTGAGTAGTTTACCTCAGACCTTCGGGTCCATAGTTAGTAGCTAGATGGCTTCTTCTCTCTTTTTGGATCTCAATACAATGTTCTCCCCCTCTCTTGTGGAGATCTATTCGATGTAATCTTCTTTTTGGTGTGGTTGTTGAGACCGATGAATTGTGGGTTTATGATCAAGATTATCTATGAACAATATTTGAATCTTCTCTGAATTCTTTTATGTATGATTGGTTATCTTTGCAAGTCTCTTCGAATTATCAGTTTGGTTTGGCCTACTAGATTGATCTTTCTTGCAATGGGAGAAGTGCTTAGCTTTGGGTTCAATCTTGCGTGTCCTTTCCCAAAGGATGAGGGGCAGCAAGGCACGTATTGTATTGTTGCTATGGAGGATAACAAGATGGTTTTTTTATCATATTGCATGAATTTATCCCTCTACATCATGTCATCTTGCTTAAGGCGTTACTCTGTTCTTATGACTTAATACTCTAGATGCATGCTAGATAGCGGTCGATGTGTGGAGTAATAGTAGTAGATGCAGGCAGGAGTCGGTCTACTTGTCTCGGACGTGATGACTTGTAACATCCCAAAATTCTAAATTTTGGAATGTTATAATAAACAGATAGATTGGATTGATTGTTTGATTGATTGACTGAAAGTGACTGAATTTGAAATCTTTTTGAAAGTTAAATGAGAGGGAATGAAAGGACTTTCCCAAACTTTCATTCTGCATTTTATGATCTCTGTGAATTCAAATTATTTTCACCACAAAACCCTGGAGAGAAGATGACATGAGTTTCCAACGACAAGGGGTGTTGAAAATATTTGAATTTCATTTGGAAAATATTTCCAACCCAGGAACTTTATGCAACTCAATGATTTTCACGAGCGAAGATAAAATGACTTCTTCAAAACATATGAAATATGAGTTGGGAGTTTCAAGGAATTAAATTCAAAGTTCTTTTGAATTTATTTTCAATTTGGAGTTATTTGAGTTTTATTCAAATTATTTTTCTCCAAAAATAAAATATATGGAAAATAAGGTAACATGATTCCCTACATCGAAAATTGGAGAGAAATAAATTTGAATTAATTTTGGTATTTCTAAAATGATTTTATTGGGTTTTGTTGTAGAAGTAGTACTGTTTGAATTAGTTGAATTTTTGTAGATTTTATTTGAAGCTAGAATAATGTTCATCTTGTAGGAAATCTTTTTCTGAAAATTTTGATATATTATATGCCTATAGTAGATTTGTATTTTGGTGGTTTATTCTATTTTTGTTTTGTGGAAAATGTTTTTTTAAGAAATCTTCTCCTCCGCCGGACAGGCCCAGTTTGCGAGGCTGCGGCCCGCCAGCCCAGCACCCTCGTCCCCGAGCTCGGGAGGTTTCCCGTCGCCGCACGACGCTGGCCACCGCCGGGTCCGCCCCAGCCTCCCCTTGCCCCTCCTCTCGTCCCTATAAATCCGGAGCCCCGGGCCCCGTTTCCCTCTCTGCCTGCGCCGCCGCTTTCTCCCGCATCTCGCGCCGCCGGCGAGATCCGCCGATCTTTGCCCGAAGCCGCCTCTCTCACGACCGACGACAACCTCCGTCGCCACCACCGCACCCGCCGCCCAGCGCCGCCCCTCCCAGACGCCTTTGCCGCCTCCCACGATGCCCGGAGCCACCGTCCCCGAGTTCACCAGAGCCACCCACCAACCGCTGTTCACCGTCCCGTTTTGCCGGCGGTTTTCTCCGCCTAAAACGCCGAGCCGGTATAACCCGTAAACCCGCCAGGTTTTTCTAGTTTAGATCAGTTAAATTTTTTTTAGGGTAAGTTATTTTGCGAACATTCACTGGTTAGGTATACTCAGCGAATAACTTTCGTTCGTTAGTGTTCTATAACGAACATTCGCTTTTTAGTTTTTCTTTTTCTGTTATTTTTTCAGCCAGGGACCTGTTAGTAGTTAGTTCTTTTACATTTTAGTCCCTGTTCTTCAAATGGCAACAACTTTTACACCATTTATCCAAATCCAACGAAACCAACGCCCACTTCTTCGCTACGATCTCCTCTATCCAGTAATCCAACTCAAGCATGTTTTTGAAAGTTTAAAATTTGAATCCGATCAGATTTGAATTTGAACTTCGTTTGATCATAACTTGAGTTTCGTAACTCCGATTAGTTGATTCTTTTTGCAAATCGAAGCTCTTGACCTAAACTTTCTGATAAGGCCAAATTCACATAATTTTGGTACTGTTAGAAATTGTTTTATGTTGCAAGAGTTATTTGCTTGGTTTTGATGTTTTCCGAATTGTTTTCTTCGTTCTTTCCGATCTTTTGAGTGATTGCTTATGTGTGGTTACTATTGCTTGCTTACGATAGATTGACTGGAGTGTGACGAGTAGAACTATCAAGAGTTTTGAGTGCGAATCATCTTCACCAACATTGCAGGCAAGTTCACATTTTGATCACATCCCTTTTCATACCAAGTTTTTATGCATTAGTTTCAATCCTCAAACATTGCATGATTAGGATGTGATTAACATGTGGGATGGGAAGTAGTTGATGAGGTAGAACCTATTGCCCTGTTATATACAAACCCTTGGGAGTTACTTCTACATATTGCTTATATTGCTATGCTATGCTCGTAGACGTGGATTGGGTGAGTGTATCCATGACAGATGTGAGATTGTTATTTAATGTTTTATTTAAGGTGGCAACTTAAACACACACCTGGGTGGATTGAGGTACCATGGTATTCCAGGGTTGCCTGTTTCTTTTGGACCGCTACCCAGGCTCAAAGGGATCATGAGATTATTCATGCTAGAAACTTCCGTGTGCAGCCACAAGCTACTATGGGCTCTAGCATAGTTGATTAAGTCGTGCGAACTCTTATAGTGGTAGACTAGCAGATGTAGGGGATGTAGGTGTAACGGTCTACCCATCGTAAGGTGCTAGCGCTTCTGAAAGACTGTGTCTTGGTCATCCGTTTCTCAAACACCATGTAGTGCGAGAATCCCAATGAAGGAGATCGAGTCTTGTGGGGAAAAGTGCACAAACCTCTACAGAGTGTACAAACTAATCATGGTTAGTCGTGTCCCCGGTTATGGACATCTTGAGTATCTAGTACTTGGATTATCATGTGAATCTCATCATGTTACTTTAAATAATTTTGTTGGGTTAATGATGATATTTTTAATTGGGATTGAGAATGCTGTCAACCATTCTCAATGTTTAACAACCACCATGATAGTTAAATAAAATTTATTCCTTTGCAGCAGGGAAAAATTGGCTTTTCACAAAAACATTATAACCATAGAGCTTTTCCACCAGCCAAATATGCATGTAGTGATAGCCTTTATTCATCATTATCCTGTGGTGTGAATTTGCCAGTACATTCAATGTACTGACCCTTTGTGGCTGCAACGTCTCATGTTGCAGGATCTTAAGACGAGTAAGTGATACGTTAGGGTTACGATTTCTACACTCAACTTTGCCGTTGGTGTTGATGGGAATCCACAACCTTGTTACTTCCGCTATTTGGATTGAGGTAATAGTATTTACGTTATTTATACATGTGATTTACCTCTGTTATAAATCCTCGAGTACTGTGTGTGTCAGCATACCGATCCAGGGATGACACTTAAGCACAGAGACTTGATCTATTCGGGTTCGGTCGCTACAAGATGGTATCAGAGCACATGTTGACTGTAGGACGTGACCCTTAGAAATTGGCAAGCCCATAGGAAGGATTTCCTCTAAAACTTTCTTTTCAAAAGGATCTTTTACCTCTCTTCTCTTCTGAGCTTATTCAAATATTCCCTTTTAGTGAGACCATACCACTTTCCCCCTCTTGACCATGAAGATTCGACGGATGAGACCACTCCAATAAGGATACGATATCGGACAAATAAGACCACTTCGGACCGTGCAAACTACAACGGTGAAGAATCTGAAGACTAGGAGAATTTGAAAGCTCTGAAGAATTCCTAGATTTTTTATGACCTAGGAAGGCTACCCTTATGGAACTTGGCAGACTATGGAAGTTGTCAATACCTGAGATCAAGGTGTATCGGAGAAAGACTGGAGCATGGAGAGTTAAAAACTCAAAGTTTTGTCAAGGAAACCCCAATGCAGGAGATATCAACTATGGAGGGATAGCTCATGGAAATGACAAGAGCAGAAACATGGCTATCCATGATGTTATCGCCCGTTTATGCTATTGTCACCATGCTGAGTTAAGCATGCATATGCATGGAAGGATTGGATGGTAGAAGGCTGATGGATCACCTATCAGCAAGATGAAGTTTTAACCTTAGCCGGTGTATCACCAGGATCTGGAGTGTTACATCAAGAAGTTAAGATGGACCTACAAGAAGCAGTATTTGATAAGGAAGCGTTTCGTGAACTCAAGACCCAGAAGCTGAAAGTAGTCAATCTAGAGGAGCCAAACCTTGAGACATCAAAGATTCGTCAGGAACTGAAAGAAAGTAGGACCATGGTTCATGCCAAGGATGTTGAAACCTAGAAGTTTGGAACGCAACTCCAGAAATATTAAAGGACGTCATGATAGACTTTGCGACAACAGAGATGATCTGGCAAAAGAACTTGAGTAGGACAAGCATGATCAGAAGAAGCCATCGGAGACATGAACAAGAATCAAAGAGTTTGATGACTTTGAAGATTTATTGACCATTAGAAGCCCAAACCCCTATTATATACCTGCGTTAGATGCGACGATTGTGATCTGTCATTTGTTTGATGGTTTTTCGACAGCCACAATAAAACCTGTCTTTTCAAAACTATTGTTTGTATTGTGTGTATCCCTCTCTATCTATCTTATCCCACCCCAAAACCCATGGACCCCATAGAGGATGAATGGAGATGAGCTTGTATTGTCTAGACCAATGAGTCAATTGGAGACAGACCAATGGATTCAGAACATGGAGGATCACATGAAGAATAACCCTATAGTCAGAAAGGATATGGCCCAGCATGCTCTTCTGTTCTTTGAAAGAGGTGCTGCTACCTGGTGGAGGATGTACCAAACCATCAATGGATGGCGAGGAGTAACCGTTTGGGAAGAATTTAAGTTGACTCTACTAAAGTCTCGGCTTGTGTCCCAGAAGTTGAAGCCTTATGGAAATGATATGGAGAAAGTGCATGCAAGCTTTGTGGAGAAATAGGACACAACCATAAAGAACACCAGGATGAATACCCTCATAAGTGGGGGATTACCAAAGGAGTTAGCCGAGGATCTCAGGGAACTTCGGTTGGAGATTGTTCCCAAAGGTTTTGTTGCAGCAATGAAAGTTCAGTCTACATTGTTGGGAAAGATCCGTGAAGCTCAGAAGGACGACAAAGAGATTGCTGAGGTAAAAGAGAGGATGATCAAAGGAAAGGCCAAAGGTTTTCGTAAGTATGAGCACGACACCTTATGGTTTGAGGATAGTGTACATGTACCCAATAATGCGGAGATCAGGAAGTTAATACTTCAGGAGGCTCATGACTCACCATACTCGATTCGCCCTGGAAACACCAAGATGTATTTGGATTTGAAGGAGCGTTTCTGGTGGACTAGTATGAAGAAGGATATTGTGGAGTATGTAGTCGTAGGTGATGTATGCCAGAGAGAGTAAGAGCAGAGCATCAGAAGCCAGCAGGATTACTACAGCCCGTGCCGATAACCGAATGGAAGTAGGATAAGCTTGGCATGGATTTCATTACCGGATTTCCCAGAACCCGATCGGGATATGATTCTATCTGGGTAGTAGTTGATTCGCTTGACCAAAGTGGCTCACTTTATCCCAAAGAAAACCACCTATACAAGTGCGAAGTTGGCCAAGATATATTTGACCAGGATCGATGTCTCGCATGGAGTTCCGAGGACCATCGTATCAGATAGAGGAACATAGTTTACCTCAAAGTTTTGGAATCAGCTGCACCAGACTTTGGGTACTAGGCTAGAGTTCAGTACAACCTTTCATCCGCAGACAGACGGATAGACCGAGAGAGTCAATCAGATTCTGGAGGGCATGTTGAGAGCGTGTGCGCTAGATTATGGATCTACTAGGGATGATAATCTACCTTTCGCTGAGTTCTCATACAACAACAGTTACCAAGCTAGTTTGAAGATGGTCCCTTTTGAAGCTTTGTATGGGAGAAGGAGCCAGACACCATTGATATGGGATGAAGTTGGAGACCATCAGTTGTTTGGACCAAATGTGATCAAGGAGTCAGAAGAGAATTTTAAGTTGATTCGAGATAGACTGAAGGTAGCTCAGACCAGGCAGAAAAGTTATGCAGACTAAAAAACGCAAGGAGGTAGTCTATGAAATTGGAGACAGAGCATGTCTTCGTGTGTCCCCTCTGCGAGGAGTTAAATGATTTGGAGTTAAGGGAAAGTTAGCCCCGAGATTTGTAGGACCGTACTAAGTTTTGGAGCGTATGGGAGAAGTGGCCAGCAAGTTGGAGTCACCCGAAGGACTATCAGGAATTCATGATGTGTTTCATGTTTCCCAGTTGAAGAAGTGCCATGCAGAGATGGCCAATATTCCCCTGTAAGGACGCTTGACCCTTGAAGGGATAATGATGTTCCACGAAGTGGAGTATGGACTTCATAAGTATAAGTTTTTATATCAGTATGTGGGATATCCCACGAGGATGAAGAGATGAATACTATTGGATATAAAGGAGGTATGATGTTGGAAATATGGATCAATGGAAATTCCATGATGAGTCTGAGAAATCATGTCCTAGTTTGGTGCCAATAGAAGGAAGGAAGACAGTACAATTGGATGGATTTAAGAGTACTAGGAAGTTGGAAGTTGGAATAATGATCAGATGCCCGAGGATAAGTTCAAGGACTACAAGTGATGAGATGGGCCATAACCCTCAGGCCCCAGGACCGGCCAAGAAGCAAGCACACTCTTGCTGAAGGAGAAACCCTGGAAGAAGAGGATATGCCTTTATCAACCGATGATTCTATAGGAGTTTACGCAAAACCTGAGAGTTGTGAAGAAAACGGTAGATATTTGTTTGGCTTGCAGAATCAATGGATTTATCCGAACTTGGTTCGTCGACAAGATATATTCTGCAATGCTTGTGAGGATGACCGAGTGTTAGAATGCGAGATTCGCTAAACCATATACAGGGTAATGATTTGGGTGCGGGATGGATTGATCACCATACCGACTTACTCTTATTATTCGCCTTGCTATATGGGATGGTAAATCTGAGTGACTTACCTATAGTAGAGAGACGACGATCAAAACCTTGTTTGAACCTTAGAATGGTATAGGTATTTTCCCTTGTACCCGGCAGCTGTTGCCAATCGTAGGATATACGGTGAGGTTCAACCCAGACCCGTTCTCTGCAGGAGGAACCATAAATTGTTGACCACCATAAGATATCGATAGCTGATTAGTAATGGCGCCAGACCCGTCAGCTAAGAAGACCCAGTCATGGAATAACCTTATCTAGATGAAAGGACAGAGGAATTGAGGAAAAGGTTATGCCACCACCGGAAGAGCCCAGAGAAGGAATTTTCCCGAGAATCAGAGAAGATCGACCCTGTCAACAAAAAGGATGGAGTATATAAGTTTTGATGGAACCGTAACCATGTTTCTAAGGGTGGTAGCACCCCAGAACTCCGGAGACGATGGATGGATTTTGAGAAGACCCCAACCCTAACCTATTTCTTGCTAGCCTCTCCGAATCTCGAGGACGAGATTCATTTTAAGGGTGGTAGGTTAGTAACATCCCAAAATTCTAAATTTTGGAATGTTATAATCAACAGATAGATTGGATTGATTGTTTGATTGATTGAGTGAAGGTGAGTGGATTCGAAATCTTTTTGAAAGTTAAATGAGAGGGAATAAAAGGACTTTCCCAAACTTTCATTTTGCATTTATGATCTCTGTGAATTCAAATTCTTTTCACCGCAAAACCCTGGAGAGAAGATGACATGACTTCTTCCAATGACAAGGGGTGTTGAAAATATTTAAATTTCATTTGGAAAATATTTCCAACTAGGAACTTTATGCAACTCAATGATTTTCACGAGCAAAGATAAAATGAATTCTTCAAAACATATGAAATATGAGTTGGGAGTTTGAAAGAATAAAATTCAAAGTTCTTTTGAATTTATGTTCAATTTGGAGTTATTTGAGTTTTATTCAAATTATTTTTCTCCAAAAATAAAATATATGGAAAATAGGGTAACATGATTCCCTACATCGTAACATTTGAGAGAAATAAATTTGAATTAATTTTGGTATTTCTAAAATAATTTTATTGGGTTTTATTGTAGAAGTAGCACTGTTTGAATTAGTTGAATTTTTGTAGATTTTATTTGAAGCTAGAATAATGTTCATCTTGTCGGAAATCTTTTTCTGAAAATTTTGATATATTATATGCCTATAGTATATTTTTATTTTGGTGGTTTATTCTATTTTTGTTTTGTGGAAAATGTTTTCTTTTTTAAAAAAAGAAATCTTCGCCTCCGCCGGACCGGCCCGGCCCAGTTTGCCAGGCCGCGGCCCGCCAGCCCAGCACCCTCGTCCCCGAGCTCGGGAGGTTTCCTGCCGCCGCACGACGCTGGCCACCGCCGTGTCCGCCCCGGCCTCCCCTTGCCCCTCCTCCACGCCACCTCCTCCCCTCCCTATAAATACGGAGCCCCGGGCCCCGTTTCCCTCTCTGCCAGCGCCGCCGCTTTCTCCCGCATCTCGCGCTGCTGGCAAGATCTGCCGAGCTCCGCCCGAAGCCGCCTCTCTCGCCGCCGACGACCACCGCCATCGCCACCACCGCACTCCGCCCCAGCCCGCCCTCCCGACGCCTTCGCCTCCTCATGACGCCTGAGCCACCGTCCCCGAGTTTAGATCGGTTAATTTTTTTAAGGTAAGTTATTTTGCGAACATTCACTGGTTAGGTATACTCAGCGAATGACTTTTGTTCGTTAGCGTTCTATAACGAACATTTTCTTTTTAGTTTTTCTTTTTTTGTTATTTTTTCAGTCAGGGACCTGTTAGTAGTTAGTTCTTTTACAGTGTAGACCCTGTTCTTCAAACGGCCACAACTTTTACACCGTTTATCCAAATCCAACGAAACCAACGCCCACTTCTTCGCTACAATCTCCTCTATCCAGTAGTCCAACTCAAAAATGTTTTTTGAAAGTTTAAAATTTGAATTACATCAGATTTGAATTTGAACTTCATTTGATCATAACTTGAGTTTCGTAACTCCGATTTAGTTGATTCTTTTTGCAAATCGAAGCTCTTGACCTAAACTTTCTGATAAGGCCAAATTCACATAATTTTGGTACTTTTAGAAATTGTTTTATGTTGTAAGATTTATTTGCTTGGTTTTGATGTTTTCCGAATTGTTTTCTTCGTTCTTTCCGATCTTTTGAGTGATTGCTTATGTGTGGTTACTATTGCTTGCTTACGATAGATTGACTGGAGTGTGACGAGTAGAACTATCAAGAGTTTTGAGTGCGAATCATCTTCACCAACATTGCAGGCAAGTTCACACTTTGATCATATCCCTTTTCATACCCAGTTTTTATGCATTAGTTTCAATCCTCAAACATTGCATGATTAGGATGTGATTAACATGTGGGATGGGAAGTAGTTTTCATCCTCACATTTGGCTCTCCCCCGCTTCACCCTTACCGTTTTATTCGCCCTCTCTTTTTCTTTCGCCTCTTTTTCGCTTGCTTTTTGTTTGCTCGTGTGTTGGATTGCTTGTTTGTCATGATGGCTCAAGATAATACCAAATTATGTGACTTTACCAATACCAACAATAATGATTTCCTTAGCACTAAGATTGCTCCTCTTACCAATACTGAATCTTGTGAGATCAATGCTGCTTTGTTGAATCTTGTCATGAAAGATCAATTGGCCGACCTTCCTAGTGAAGATGCCGCTACTCATCTAAATAGCTTCGTTGATTTGTGTGATATGCAAAAGAAGAAAGATGTGGACAATGATATTGTTAAATTGAAGCTATTTCCTTTTTCTCTTAGAGATCATGCTAAAGCTTGGTTTTCGTCTTTGCTTAAAAATAGTATTGATTCATGGAATAAGTGCAAAGATGCTTTTATCTCTAAGTATTTTCCTCCCGCTAAGATCATCTCTCTTAGAAACGATATTATGAATTTTAAGCAACATGATCATGAACATGTTGCACAAGCTTGGGAGAGGATGAAATTAATGATACATAATTTCCCTACTCATGGTTTGAATTTGTGGATGATTATACAAAAAATTTATGCCGGATTGAATTTTGCTTCTAGAAATCTTTTAGATTCGGCCACGGGAGGCACTTTTATGGAAATCACTTTAGGAGAAGCTACTAAACTCCTAGATAATATTATGGTTAATTATTCTCAATGGCACACTGAAAGATCTACTAATAAAAAAGTGCATGCGATAGAAGAAATTAATGTTTTGAGTGGAAAGATGGATGAACTTATGAAATTATTTGCTACTAAGAGTGTTTCTTCTGCTCCTTATGATATGCCTTTGTCTACTTTGATTGATAATAATAATGAATCTATGGATGTGAATTTTTTTGGTAGGAATAATTTTGGTAACAACGCGTATAGAGGAAACTTTAATCCTAGGCCTTATCCTAGCAATTGCTCTAATAATTATGGTAATTCCTACAAAAAATCTTATGGAAATTTTAATAAGATGCCCTCTGAATTTGAGACTAGTGTTAAAGAGTTTATGAATTCACAAAAGAATTTCAATGCTTTGCTTGAAGAGAAATTGCTTAAAGTTGATGAATTGGCTAGGAACGTTCATATAACTTCTCTTGATGTTGATTCTTTAAAACTTAGATATATTACTCCTAAGCATGATATCAATGAGTCTCTCAAAGCCATGAGAATTTCCATTGATGAGTGCAAAGAAAGAACCGCTAGGATGCATGCTAAGAAAGATTGCTTTATGAAAGCGTGTTCTTCTAATTTCTATGAAAATAAAGATGAAGATCTAAAAGTTATTGATGTGTCCCCTATTAAATTTTGTTTTGTAATATGAATCTTGATAATTATGGGACTGAATATGATCCACCTTTACCTAGAAGGTGTTCCAAAAATTCAGATTTTTTAGATCTTGATGCTAAAATTGATAAAAGTGGGATTGAAGAAATCAAAACCCTAGATATTAATAAACCCACTATTTTGGATTTCAAGGAATTTAATTATGATAATTGCTCTTCGATAGATTGTATTTCCTTGTTGCAATCCGTGCTAAATTCTCCTCATGCTTATAGTCAAAATAAAGCTTTTACCAAACATATCATTGATGCCTTGATGCAATCTTATGAAGAAAAGCTTGAGTTGGAAGTTTCTATCCCTAGAAAACTTTATGATGAGTGTGAACCTACTATTAAAATTAATATTAAGGATCATGAGTTCTATGCTTTATGTGATTTGGGTGCTAGTGTCTCCACTATTCCCAAAACTTTGTGCGATTTGCTAGATTTCCGTGATTTTGATGATTGCTCTCTAAACTTGCACCTTGCGGATTCCACCATTAAGAAACCTATGGGAAGAATTAATGATGTTCTTATTGTTGCAAATAAGAATTATGTGCCCGTAGATTTTATCGTTCTTGATATAGATTGCAATCCTTCATGTCCTATTATTCTTGACAGACCTTTCCTTAGAACGATTGGTGCAATTATTGATATGAAGGAAGGGAATATTCCAATTTCCATTAGAGAAAGGCATGGAACACTTCCCTAGGAATAAATTTAAATTACCATATGAATCTATCATGATAGCCACTCATGGATTGCCTACCAAAGATGGTAATACCTAGATCTATCCTTGCTTTTATGCCTAGCTAGGGGCGTTAAACGATAGCGCTTGTTGGGAGGCAACCCAATTTTATTTTTAGTTTTTTAGTTTTTTTGCTTCTTTTTAGGAATAAATATTTGTTATAGCCTCTGGTTAGATGTGTTTTTATGTTTTAGTTAGTGTTTGTGCCAAGTTAAACCTATAGGATCTTCTTGGATGATAGTTATTTGATCTTGCAGAAATTTCCAGAAACTTTCTGTTCACGAAAATAATTGTTAAAATCACCAGAATGTGATAAAATACTGATAGCAATTGCTTCTGATCAACAAACAAATTTTCTAGGTCTTCCTATTTTGGCTGATTTTTTGGAGTTCCAGAAGATTGCGTTAGTTACAGATTACTACAGACTGTTATATTTTTGACAGATTCTATTTTTCGTGTGTTGTTTGCTTATTTTGATGAATCTACGACTAGTAAAATAGTTTATAAACCATAGTGAAGTTGGAATATAGTAGGTTTAACACCAATATAAATAAAGAATGAGTTCATTACAGTACCTTGAAGTGGTCTTTTGTTTTCTTTCGCTAACGGAGCTCACGAGATTTTCTGTTAAGTTTTGTGTTGTGAAGTTTTCAAGTTTTGGGTGAAAGATTTGATGGATTATGGAACAAGGAGTGGCAAGAGCCTAACCTTGGGTATGCCCATGGCACCCCCAAGATAATATAAGGACACCATAAAGCCAAAGCTTGGGGATGCCCCGGGAGGCATCCCCTCTTTCGTCTACTTCCATTGGTAACTTTACTTGGAGCTATATTTTTATTCACCACATGATATGTGTTTTGCTTGTAGCGTCTTGTATGATATGAGTCTTTGCTTTTTAGTTTACCACAATCATCCTTTCTGTACACACCTTTTGAGATAGCCATACATGATTTGGAATTTGATAGAATACTCTATGTGCTTCGCTTATATCTTTTGAGTTATATAGTTTTGCTCTAGTACTTCACTTATATCTTTTAGAGAAAGGTGGTGGATTTGTTTTATAGAAACTATTTATCTCTCATGCTTCACTTAGATTATTTTGAGAGTCTTATATAGCATGGTAATTTGCTTAAATAATCCTAATATGCTTGGTATTCAAGATTAGTAAAAACTTTCTTATGAGTGTGTTGAATGCTAAGAAAAGTTTGATGCTTGATAATTGTTCTGAGATATAAAGATGGTGATATTAGAGTCATGCTAGTTGAGTAGTTGTGAATTTGAGAGATACATGTGTTAAAATTTGTGATTCCCGTAGCATGCACGTATGGTGAACCGTTATGTGATGAAGTCGGAGCATAATTTATTTATTGATTGTCTTCCTTATGAGTGGGGGTCGGGGACGAGAAATGGTATTTTCCTACCAATCTATCCCCTAGGAGCATGCGCGTAATACTTTGCTTTGATAACCTGTAGATTTTTGCAATAAGTATATGAGTTCTTTATGATTAATGTTGAGTCCATGGATTATACGCACTTTTCTTCCTCCCACCATTGCTAGCCTCTCTAATACCGCACACTTTTCGCCGGTATCATACACCCACCATATACCTTCCTAAAAATAGCCACCATACCTGCCTATCATGGCATTTCCATAGCCATTCCGAGATATATTGCCATGCAACTTTCCACCGTTCCGTTTTTTATGACACGCTCCATCATTGTCATATTGCTTTGCACGATCATGTAATTGACATCGTATTTGTGGTAAAGCCACCGTTCATAATTCTTTCATACATGTCACTCTTGATTCATTGCATATCCCGGTACACTGCCGGAGGAATTCATATAGAGTCATATTTTGTTCTAAGTATCGAGTTGTAATTGTTGAGTTGTAAGAAAATAAAAGTGTGATGATCATCATTTTTAGAGCATTGTCCCAAGTGAGGAAAGGATGATGGAGACTATGATTCCCCCACAAGTCGGGATGAGACTCCGTACTAAAAAAAGAAAAGAGGCCATAAAAAAAGAGAAAAGGCCCAAAAAAAATGTGAAATGAGAGAAAAAGAGAGAAGGGACAATGTTACTATCCTTTTACCACACTTGTGCTTCAAAGTAGCACCATGATCTTCATGATAGAGAGTCTCTCATTTTGTCACTTTCATATACTAGTGGGAATTTTTCATTCTAGAACTTGGCTTGTATAGTCATGATGGGCTTCCTCAAAATGCCCTAGGTCTTCGTGAGCAAGCGAGTTGGATGCGCACCCACTTAGTTGCTTTTGTTGAGCTTTCATATACTTATAGCTCTAGTGCATCTGTTGCATGGCAATCCCTACTCAGTCACATTGATATCTATTGATGGGAATCTCCATAGCCCGTTGATACGCCTAGTTGATGTGAGACTATCTTCTCCTTTTTGTCTTCTCCACAACCACCATTCTATTCCACAGATAGTGCTATGTCCATGGCTCACGCTCATGTATTGCGTGAAGATTGAAAAAGTTTGAGAACGTCAAAAGTATGAAACAATTGCTTGGCTTGTCATCGGGGTTGTGCTTTATTTAAATACTTTGTGTGGTGAAGATAGAGCATAGTCAGACTATATGACTTTGTAGGGATAACTTTCTTTGGCCATGTTATTTTGAGAAGACATAATTGCTTTGTTAGTATGCTTGAAGTATTATTATTTCTATGTCAATATTAAACTTTTTTCTTGAATCTTTCGGATCTGAATATTCATACCACAATTAAGAAGAATTACATTGAAATTATGCCAAGTAGCACTCCGCATCAAAAATTCCGTTTTTATCATTTACCTACTCGAGGACGAGCAGGAATTAAGCTTGGGGATGCTTGATACATCTCCAACGTATCTATAATTTTTGATTGCTCCATGCTATACTATCTACTGTTTTGGACATTATTGGGCTTTATTATTCACTTTTATATTATTTTTGGGACTAACCTATTAACCGGAGGCCCAGCCCAGAATTGCTGTTTTTTGCCTATTTCAGAGTTTGCAGAAAAAGAATATCAAACGGAGTCCAAACGGAATGAAACCTTCGGGAACGTGATTTTAAGGAAGAATATGATTCAGGAGACTTGGACCCTACTAATGTCTACTACAAAACCTTCTTATTGTAGACATTGTTCGGCCTCCAAGTGCAGAGGTTTGTAGGACAGTAGCAAATTTCCCTCAAGTGGATGACCTAAGGTTTATCAATCCGTGGGAGGCGTAGGATGAAGATGGTCTCTCTCAAACAACCCTGCAACCAAATAACTAAGAGTCTCTTGTGTCCCGAACACACCCAATACAATGGTAAATTTTATAGGTGCACTAGTTCGGCGAAGAGATGGTGATACAAGTGCAATATGGATGGTAGATATAGGTCTTTGTAATATGAAAATATAAAAACAGCAAGGTAACAAGTGGTAAAAGTGAGCACAAATGGTATTGCAATGATAGGAAACAAGGCCTAAGGTTCATACTTTCACTAGTGCAAGTTCTCTCAACAATAATGACATAATTGGATCATATAACTATCCCTCAACATGCAACAAAGAGTCACTCCAAAGTCACTAATAGCGGAGAACAAATGAAGAGATTATGGTAGGGTACGAAACCACCTCAAAGTTATCCTTTCCAATCAATCTGTTGGGCTATTCCTATAAGTGTCACAAACAGCCCTAGAGTTCGTACCAGAATAACACCTTATGACACAAATCAACCAAAACCCTAATGTCACCTAGATACTCCAATGTCACCTCAAGTATCCGTGGGTATGATTATAAGATATGCATCACACAATCTCAGATTCATCTATTCAGCCAACACATAGAACCTCAAAGAGTGCCCCAAGGTTTCTATCGAAGAATCAAGATGAAAACGTGTGCCAACCCCTATGCATAAGTTCATGGGCGGAACCCACAAGTTGATCACCAAATCATACATCAAGTGAGTCACGTGATATCCCATTGTCACCACAGATATGCACGGCAAGACATAGATCAAGTGTTCTCAAATCATTAAAGACTCAATCCGATAAGATTACTTCAAAGGGAAAACTCAATCCATTACAAGAGAGTAGAGGGGGAGAAGCAACATAAGATCGAACTATAATATCAAAGCTCGCGATACATCAGGATCGTGCCAAATAAAGAACACGAGAGAGAGAGAGAGATCAAACACATAGCTACTGGTACATACCCTCAGCCCCGAGGGTGAACTACTCCCTCCTCGTCATGGAGAGCACCGGGATGATGAATATGGACACCGGTGAGGGTTCCCCCCTCCGGCAGGGTGCCGGAACAGGGTCCCTATTGGTTTTTGGTGGCTACAGAGGCTTGCGGCGACGGAACTCCCGATCTATTCTGTCCCCCGATCGTTTTAGGGTATATGGATATATATATATATATAGGAGGAAGAAATACGTCAGGGGAGCCACGAGGGGCCCACGAGGGTGGAGGGCGCGCCCTAGGGGGGTGGGCGCGCCCCCCTACCTCGTGGCTCCCTCGTTTCTTTCGTGACGTGCACTCCAAGTCTATCAGGTTGCTTTCCTTCAAAAAATAACTTCTCCAGAAGGTTTCATTCCGTTTCGACTCCGATTGATATTCCTTTTCTTTGAAACACTGAAACAAGGGAAAAACATGATCAGGCACTGGGCTCTGGGTCAATAGGTTAGTCCCAAAAATAATATAAAAGTGTTTAATAAAGCCCATAAATGTCCAAAACAGATAATATAATAGAATGGAACAATTAAAAATTATAGATACGTTGGGGACGTATTAGCATCCCCAAGCTTAATTCCTACTCGTCCTCGAGTAGGTAGATGATAAAAACAGAATTTTTGATGTGGAATGCTACTAGGCATAATTTCAATGTAATTCTTCTTAATTGTGGTATGAATATTCAGATCCTAAAGATTCAAGATAAAAGTTCATATTGACATAAAAGTAATAATACTTCAAGCATACTAACTAAGAAATTATGTCCTCTCAAAATAACATGGCCAAAGAAAGTTCATCCCTACAAAATCATATAGTTTAGTCATGCTCCGTTTTCGTCACACAAGAATGCTCTCATCATGCACAACCCCGATGACAAGCCAAGAAATTGTTTCATACTTTGGTAATCTCAAATCTATAAACTTTCACGCAATATATGAGCGCGAGCCATGGACATAGAACTATGGGTGGAATAGAATATGATGATGGGGGTTATGTGGAGAAGACAAAAAAGGAGAAAATCTCACATCAACGAGGCTAATCAATGAGCTATGGAGATGCCCATCGATTGATGTTAATGCGAGGAGTAGGGATTGCCATGCAACGGATGCACTAGAGCTATAAATATATGAAAGCTAAACAAAAGAAACTAAGTGGGTGTGCATCCAACTTGCTTGCTCACAAAGACCTAGGGCACTTGAGGAGGCCCATAGTTGGAATATACAAGCCTAGTTCTATAATGAAAAATTCCCACTAGTATATGAAAGTGACAACACAAGAGACTCTCTATCATGAATATTATGGTGCTACTTTGAAGCACAAGTGTGGTAAAATGATAGTAACATTGTCCCTTCTCTCTTTTTCTCTCATTTTTTTGGGCCTTCTCTTTTTTTATGGCCTTTTTTTTATTCCTCACTTGAGATAATGCTTTAGAAAATGATGATCATCACACTTCTATTTATTTACAACTCAATGATTACAACTCGATACTAGAACAAAGTATGACTCTATATGAATGCCTCCGGCGGTGTACCGGGATATGCAATGAACCAAGAGTGACATGTATGCAAGAATTATTAATGGTGGCTTTGCCGCAAATACAATGTCAACTACATGATCATGCAAAGCAATATGACAATGATGAATGTTTCATGATAAATGGAATGGTGGAAAGTTGCATGGCAATATATCTCGGAATGGCTATGAAAATGCCATAATAGGTAGGTATGGTGGCTTTTTTGAGGAAGATATAAGGCGGTTTATGTGTGAAAGTGCGTATCATATCACGGGGTTTGGATGCACTAGCGAAGTTTGCACCAACTCTCGAGGTGAGAAAGGGTAATGCATGGTACCGAAGAGGCTAGCAATGATGGAAGGGTGAGAGTGCGTATAATCCATGGACTCAACATTAGTCATAAAGAACTCACATACTTATTGCAAAAATCTACAAGTCAACAAAAACCAAGCATTATGCGCATGCTCCTAGGGGGATAGATTGGTAGGAAAAGACCATCACTCGTCCCCGACCGCCACTCATAAGGATGACAATCAAAGAACACCTCATGTTTCAAATTTGTTACATAACGTTTACCATACGTGCATGCTACGGGACTTGCAAACTTCAACACAAGTATTTCTCAATTTCACAACTACTCAACTAGCACAACTTTAATATCACTATCTCCATATCTCAAAACAATCATCAAGTATGAAACTTCTCTTAGTATTCAATGCACTCATAAGAAAGTTTTTATTATTCTTGGATACCTAGCATATTAGGATTATTTAAGCAAATTACCATTTTATTTAAGACTCTCAAAATAATATAAGTGAAGCATGAGAGATCAACTATTTCTTCAAAATAAAACCACCATTGTGCTCTAAAAGATATAAGTGAAGCACTAGAGACAACAACAAACTACTCCGAAAGATATAAGTGAAGATCAATGAGTAGTCGAATAATTATGCAACTATGTGAAGACTCTCCCATTTTAAGAATTTAAGATCTTGATACTTTATTCAAACAGCAAGCAAAACAAAATAAAATGACATGACGCTCCAAGAAAAACACATATCATGTGACGAATAAAAATATAGCTCCAAGTAAAGTTACCGATGAACGAAGACAAAAGAGGGGATGCCTTCAGGGCATCTACAAGCTTAGGCTCTTGGTTATCCTTGAATAACCTTGGGGTGCCTTGGGAATCCCCAAGCTTAAGCTCTTGCCACTCCTTATTCCATAGTCCATCGAATCTTTACCAAAAACTTGAAAACTTCACAACACAAAATTAATAGAAAACTCGTGAGCTCCGTTAGCGAAAGAAAACAAAACACCACTTCAAGGTACTATAATGAACTCATTATTTATTTATATTGGTGTTAAACCTACTGTATTCCAACTTCTCTATGGTTTATAAACTATTTTACTAGCCATAGATTCATCAAAATAAGCAGACAACACAATAAAAACAGAATCTGTCAAAAACAGAACAGTCTGTAGTAATCTGTAACTAACGCAAACTTTTGGAACTCCAAAAATTCCAAAATAAATTGGTGGAGCTGAGGAATTTGTCTAGTAATCATATGCAAAAAGAATCAACTAAATAGCGCTCTCCAGTAAAACGTTTTAGCTAATATCGTGAGCGCTAAAGTTTCTGTTTTTTACAACATGATCATAAAGACTTCACCCAAGTCTTCCCAAAGGTTCTACTTGGCACAAACACTAATTAAAACACAAAACCACATCTAAACAGAATATAAATGGATTATTTATTAATAAACAGAACCAAAAAGCAAGAAACTAAAATAAAATTGGGTTGCCTCTCAACAAGAGCTAACGTTTAACGCCCCTAGCTAGGCATGATGATTTCAATGATGCTCACATAAAAGATAAGAATTGAAACATAAAGAGAGCATCATGAGGAATATGACCAGCACTTTTAAGTCTAACCCACTTCCTATGCATAGGGATTTTGTGAGCAAACAACTTATGTGAACAATAATCAACTAGCATAGGAAGGCAAAACAAGCAAATCTTCAAGATTTTCAACACATAAAGAGGAAACTTGATATTATTGCAATTCCTACAAGCATATATTCCTCCCTCATAATAATTTTCAGTAGCATCATGAATGAATTCAACAATATAACCAGAACCTAAAGCATTCTTTTCATGATATACAAGCATAGAAATTTTATTACTTTCCACATAAGCAAAATTCTTCTCTTTCGGAATAGTGGGAGTATCATAAGGGACTTGAATACTATAAATTGTTTACACATTGAAAGAGTAATGTTCAGAAAAGGGGAATCATAATCATGACAAGTTTAATAAATATAATCATCACTACTTTTTATGGCATATGTTTCATCACAATAATCATCACAAGTAGCAACTTTGTTCTCATCATAATCGATTGAAACCTCTTTCGAAATAGTGGATACATCACTAAATAAAGTCATGACCTCTCCAAATCCACTTTCATAAATATTATAAGATTCAACATCCTCCAAAATAGTGGGATCACTACTTACTAAAGTTGACACTCTTCCAAACCCATTTTCATCAATATAATCATCATAGGTAGAAGGCATGCTATCATCATAACAACTTTGCATATCAACACTTGGGAGGCTAAAAATATCATCTTCATTAAACGTAGCATCCCCAAGCTTGGGACAAACATTAATTGCAGCAAATATATTATCAAAAACATCTTCTTCTTCAAACATAGCATCCCCAAGCTTGGGCCTTTTCATATCATAAGCATAATCACTCATATCATTAATAGTATGGATAGCACCAATAGTATAGAATTATCATATTCTTCCAAGCAAGTGCCAAAAAGATTTTCAAGATCATAAGAAGTATCATTATCTTCCCAATCATAATCATCACAAAAAGCAATAGGCATAACGATATCATCATCAAGTGCATCATCTTCCACAATTATTTTTGATTCATTTTCATGAGGCACAACAATAATAGGAGCAACATTATTTGGGAGAGATATATTTTTACCTCTCTTCCTTTTTCTTTTCTTCTTCTTCACCACATCATGTGTGGGTTCAATCCTCCTTTTGGAGCTCCTTATTGATGAGATTGGTTGAATAGAAGGCTCTTCCTCGTTACCTGATTCATCATAAGAAATAATAGGAGAGTATTGGGAAGTCTCTTCCCTTTCGTTAGTATTCTCTTCATCCTCTATTTGTTTTCTTTTCTTTATGTAATTGGCAATATAAGGATTTTCAATGCAACTCACCGCACAATACATATAAATCTTCTCTAGATCAAAATCAAGAAATCTATCAAGATTAAACTTTGGAATACACTCACTTATACGTTTCATTTCCTCATACCCCAAGAGAAGACTAAGCTCTTTATGATGCTCAAGGGTAATCAAATTATCACAATTTTTTGATACGATTCGGTCATGAAACAATTTGCATTGGAGATTTAAATGACCATGTTCATTGAAAAGTTCACAAGGGGCGCGAAAAATATTGAATTTTTCAGCACAAACATCAAGACTTTCTTGCAACAATTTAGTTTCTAAATACTTATGCCTCTTGCAGTATCTATCTTCCCTATTTGTTGTATACTTGCAAACCCAATACACTCCACAAAAATCGACATGCTTATAAGAGATATTTTCATCATGACTAGTGCAATCATCATTAGTACTATGGATATTCAAGGAGTTCATACTAACAACATTGCAATCATACTGATCATTCAAAGATTTACTGCCAAACATTTTAATGCATTCTTCTTCTAACACTTTGGCACAATTTTCCTTTCCATCATACTCGCAAAATATATTAAAAAGATGAAGCGTATGAGACAAACTCAATTCCATTTTTTTGTAGTTTTATTTTATAAACTAAACTAGTGCTAAAACAAGAAAAAAAAAGTTTCGATTGCAAGATCTAAAGATATACCTTCAAGCACTCACCTCCCAGGCAACGGCGCGAGAAAAGAGCTTAGTTGACGGGGTGTGAGTGTCGCTTACCTAGCCTCCCCGGCAATGGCGCCAGAAAAAAGCTTGATGTCTACTACACAACCTTCTTCTTGTAGACGTTGTTGGGCCTCCAAGTGCAGAGGTTTGGAGGACAGTAGAAAATTTACCTCAAGTGCATGACCTAAGGTTTATCAATCCGTGGGAGACATAGGATGAAGATGGTCTCTCTCAAACAACCCTGCAACAAAATGACAAAGAGTCTCTTGTGTCCCGAACACACCCAATACAATGGTAAATTGTATAGGTGCACTAGTTCGGCGAAGAGATGGTGATACAAGTGCAATATGGTTGGTAGATATAGGTTTTTGTAATCTAAAAATATAAAAACAGCAAGGTAACAAGTGGTAAAAGTGAGCACAAATAGTATTGCAATGATAGGAAACAAGGCCTAAGGTTCATACTTCCACTAGTGAAAGTTCTCTCAACAATAATAACATAATTGGATCATATAACTATCCTTAACATGCAACAAAGAGTCACTCCAAAGTCACTAATAGCAGAGAACAAACAAAGAGATTATGGTAGGGTACGAAACCACCTCAAAGTTATTCTTTCCAATCAATCCGTTGGGCTATTCCTATAAGTTTCACAAACAGCCCTAGAGTTCGTACTAGAATAACACCTTAAGACACAAATCAACCAAAACCCTAATGTCACCTAGATACTCCAATGTCACCTCAAGTATCCGTGGGTATGATTATACGATATGCATCACACAATCTCAGATTCATCTATTCAACCAACACATAGAACCTCAAAGAGTGCCCCAAAGTTTCTATCGGAGAATCAAGACGAAAACGTGTGCCAACCCCTATGCATAAGTTCATGGGCGGAACCCACAAGTTGATCACCAAAAGATACATCAAGTGAGTCACGTGATATCCCATTGTCACCACAAATATGCACGGCAAGACATACATCAAGTGTTCTGAAATCATTAAAGACTCAATCCGATAAGATTACTTCAAAGGGAAAACTCAATCCATTACAAGAGAGTAGAGGGGGAGAAGCAACATAAGATCCAACTATAATAGCAAAGCTCGCGATACATCAAGATCGTGCCAAATCAAGAACACGAGAGAGAGAGAGAGATCAAACACATAGCTACTGGTACATACCCTCAGCCCCGAGGGTGAACTACTCCCTCCTCGTCATGGAGAGCGCCGAGATGATGAAGATGGCCACCGGTGAGGGTTCCCCCCTCTGGCTGGGTGCCGGAACAGGGTCCCAATTGGTTTTTGGTGGCTACAGAGGCTTGCAGCGGTGGAACTCCCGATCTATTCTGTCCCCCGATCGTTTTAGGGTATGTGGATATATATAGGAGGAAGAAATACGTCAGGGGAGCCACGAGGGGCCCACTAGGGTGGAGGACCCGCCCTAGGGGGGTGGGCGTGCCCCCTACCTCGTGGCTCACTCGTTTCTTTCCTGACGTGCAGTCCAAGTCTATCAGGTTGCTTTCCTTCAAAAAATAACTTCTCCAGAAGGTTTCATTCCGTTTCGACTCCATTTGATATTCGTTTTCTTCGAAACACTGAAATAAGGGAAAAAACAGGAACTGGCACTAGGCTCTGGGTCATTAGTTTAGTCCCAAAAATAATATAAAAGTGTTTAATAAAGCCCATAAACTCCAAAATAGATAATATAATAGCATGGAACAATCAAAAATTATAGATACGTTGGGGACGTATCACCTACGTCAAGAAATAAAGGAGGAGGCCACGAGGTAGGGGGCACGCCTACCCCCTAGGGCATGCCCTCCACCCTCGTGGGCCCCCTATTGCTCCACCGACGTACTCCTTCCTCCTATATATACCTACGTACCCCCAAACGATCAGATACTGAGCCAAAAACCTAATTCCACCGCCGCAACCTTCTGTACCCACGAGATCCCATCTTGGGGCCTGTTCCGGAGCTCTGCTGGAGGGGGCATCAATCACGGAGGGCTTCTACATCAACACCATAGCCCCTCCGATGAAGTGTGAGTTGTTTACCTCAGACCTTTGGGTCCATAGTTAGTAGCTAGATGGCTTCTTCTCTCTTTTTGGATCTCAATACAATGTTCTCCCCCTCTCTTGTGGAGATCTATTCGATGTAATCTTCTTTTGCGGTGTGTTTGTTGAGACTGATGAATTGTGGTTTATGATCAAGTTTATCTATAAACAATATTTGAATCTTCTGAATTCTTTTATGTATGATTGGTTATCTTTGCAAGTCTCTTCGAATTATCAGTTTGGTTTGGCCTACTAGATTGATCTTTCTTGCAATGGGAGAAGTGTTTAGCTTAGGGTTCAATCTTGCGGTGTCCTTTCCCAGTGATAGTAGGGCCAGCAAGGCACATATTGTATTGTTGCCATCGAGGATAACAAGATGGTTTTTTTATCATATTGCATGAATTTATCCCTCTACATCATGTCATCTTGCTTAAGGCGTTACTCTGTTCTTATGAACTTAATACTCTAGATGCATGCTGGATAGCGGTCGATGTGTGGAGTAATAGTAGTAGATGCAGGCAGGAGTCGGTCTACTTGTCTCAGACATGATGCCTATATACATGATCATACCTAGATATTCTCATAACTATGCTCAATTTTGTCAATTGCTCAAAAGTAGTTTGTTCACCCACCGTAAAATACATATGCTCTTGAGAGAAGCCACTAGTGAAACCTATGGCCCCCGGGTCTATCTTCATCATATTAATCTTTCAACACTTACTTATTTCCTTTGCTTTTTACTTTGCTTTTTATTTTATTCTGCATCTTTATCATAAAAATACCAAAAATATTATCCTATCATATCTATCAGATCTCACTCTCGTAAGTGACCGTGAAGGGATTGACAACCCCTTATCGCGTTGGTTGCGAGGATTTATTTGTTTTGTGTAGGTGCGAGGGACTCGTGCGTAGCCTCCTACTGGATTGATACCTTGGTTCTCAAAAACTGAGGGAAATACTTACGCTACTTTGCTGCATCACCCTTTCCTCTTCAAGGGAAAACCAACGCAGTGCTCAAGAGCCCTGGCCATGTACACGAGCCCTGGCCTCGTGTTGATCGGCTATTCCGTCCAAGCCGGTTGGCTCTCGATGAACACGACGACGCAGTTTCTCTGTTCCGACCCAGCCATGTACACGACCCCTGGCCATACGTATGTGAGAGTAGGCGTTCGAGACCCTGTGTCGGTGTACAAAAGTAGGGGCTCTCCTTTTGACCCCGTTACTTGTGCACGGGCAGTCAGAGCCGTTCGCCACGGCCACGCATAACACGGCAGGGAAGGGAAGCCGAAGAGAAGCCGGAGGCACAAGACAAATCAAGCAAGGACAAGGACCAAGGCCACAAGGATCGGATGGGCGAAGTAGGTTTCCCCCGCAAGGACCCTTGTCGGGGCAGCCTCAGCGGCCCCGGCAAGACCCTTGCCGGGGCAGCTCGCCCACGCCAGCCAAGCGAGCCACCCTTGAGCCCACCAACACTCAACAGACACATTGGGACAGGGCTCGGGAGGCACCTCCGTGGTGGCATGCAGATCTTTGTGAAGACAAAGAATAGTCAAGATCAAGTGAGGGTTGGAAGGCAATCATCCTCACCGATGAAACCCACAAGACCCCTGCAAAGATCCTTGCCGGGGACGCCTATGCGCCGCGGCAAGACCCTTGCCGGGCCACCCGGCAAGGCCCTCGCCAGGCGCACCGACAGGGCCACTTCCAGGCCCGCACCAGCCAAGTCTCCGCCGCCGTTCACATGCAGCTGCCGACTCAACCAGCTGAGCAGGCACCTGCATGGCAACATGCAACCCTTCGTGGAGGCTCCACCACCGCGCCACCTCAGCTGCCTGCCTGCCTACATGGCACCGCATGCATCGCTGGCCATGGCGCGTGTCGAAGCAAGGAGGAGCGGCGACGGATGGGACAAGCCTTGCTCCCGTCCCCGATAAAGCGAAGGGACAACTAAGCCTCGCATTAAATGCATCTTGTCCTGTAATACGAGGGATAACCTCGCGGCACTTTACCCTTTCTACCTCCTGCTTGCCACTGTGGCGACCCCTTTTCCTATAAAAGGAGGCCCGAGGCGACCACGAGATGGATTCGGCTTTTTGGAGCTCGATACACCTCGTAGCTAGCTCAAGAACTCAGAATACATCCACCAAAGCAGGAATAGGGTTTTACGCATCCTCGCGGCCCGAACCTGGATAAACGAACTGCATACTCTCTGTCAGATCCGCTCTTCTCTCAACCCTGCGCCCCGCAACCGCAGTAGGGATCCTTGTGATCCCATAGGTGTCGTTTCCACAGACATCTTTGGCGCGCCAGGTAGGGGGGCGCAATTGTGAGAATCAGGTCTAGCAGTCAACCTAGAAGTTCTTCGTTGCCATGGCTCCTAAGAAGAAGACGACCACGGCGATCGGTTCGTCCGGGACGGGATTGGTACCGGCGCGGACCGGAAGCAGGCCAGTTGCGGAGAGAACCCGTGGCGCGGCCCGCGAACATCCACATCACCCTGATGGTCCAGGCCTGGCGAGTGGCATCGTTCGCGCATCCGGCGACGAGCCACCAGTTGCGGGCTCCAGAGGTGGAGTTGCCCGCCCCGCAGCGGCGTGGGGCCCTCCAGAGGCGCCGTCATCCCGCCAGACGGCGGCGCGGCGACCTCCAAGACGCCAACACCAGCGCCCATGGTGCGCTCTTCCCATGTTGTGCGTGATGACCAGCGTCGCCCTGTTGGTGACCCTGCGCACCGCCCTGGGAAGAGCCCCGTGCGCCTACCACATGAAGAAGAGGGCCAGCATACGCGCCGAGGTGCTGATGGGGGTGGCGAACGGCTGCGGAGCCGTGACGCGGCTCCTTCTAACATGGTTAGAAGTCGAGGCGCATCGCGGTCCACCCAGCTTTCGCCGCCGCCCACGCTAGCGGAAGCCCTAGCACGCGCGCAGCTGCCCCTTGATTTTCCTCCCGCCGCGGAAAAGCTCGACAAATGGAGGGCCACCATCCAGAGCCTCGTCGGCATCGCCAACAACGATGAGTTGCGGCCGACGGGACCTGTAGGCCGTCGCTCCGCCGGGCCACCGCATGCCAGCGGAGACCGTGCCAGAGGCGACGCGGCCACGGTGTACTCCCCACCTCCATCCTGGCCGCCCCGGGCGTCGGTCCATCGTGACGACGCCCGTGATGGTATCTCCATCGCGTCGTCCGACCCGCGGACCAACCGCGATCAACATCAAATCCTTTAGGAGCGGGCTCATGAAGAAGCTCAAACTATGATCGAGCACCGACGTGACGCACGCCACCAGTCGGACAGGCGGGCAGGGCCCGCTATGGACCGCCCCGCATCGGGAGGCTACGGTGGCCTGCCTTACGAGGTGGGTTATCCGGCTTTCACCCGTGAGCTGTGGCAGTTCCAGTGGCCCTCCCACCGTACGTTCAAGCCCGACGACGACGAGAAGTATGACGGCAAGACTCACCCGTCAGAGTTCCTCAACATCTACACCATCGCGATGCAAGCTGCTAGGGGCCCACGATGATAAGGTGCTTGCAAATTACTTCCCGTTGGCACTCAAGCCTAATGTTATGTCATGGTTGATGCACTTGCCGGTGGATTCCATCTCTTCTTGGGCGGATCTGTGCCATGAGTTTGTTGGCGCCTTTACGGAGGTCACCAAGCTCATGGCCAGGCAAGTGATTTACACATCATCCCCTGGAAGGAAGGAGAAAACTTGCGCAAGTACATCCAGAGGTTCAGCCGGGTGCAGTACAACATCCCCGATGTTCATCCCGCTGCCGTGATCAGTGCATTCCATCAGAACATGCGCAACCGCAAGATGCGTGAAGAGCTGGCGATGAACAAGGTTAAGGATGTAGCCGAGCTTTATGTCCTGGCTGACCGATGTGCTCATGCTGAAGAGGGAAGGAAGTACCCTGGTGAAGATGCCGGTGCGGAAACCGACTCCACTGGCGACACCGCCAACCCAACAAAGAAGGGTCGACCCTGCAACGAGAAGCGCAAGGGCAAGGCCGTGCTTGCCGTCGAGGAATCTGACAACACCGGCACCACCAAGAAGACCAAGGCGAGCGACCCCTGCACGGAGGTTGCTGGGTGCATCGCTTGCCAGGCCTTGGCGGCTGCCGATAAACCAGGAGGCTCCGACAAGCAGTACTGCAAGATCCACCGCACCAAGGGCCATGACCTCCAAAACTGCCGGCAGGTAGAATTGCTCGCCGAGAAGCAGAGAGCCGAGTATGACCAGCGGGTCAAGGAGAAAGGTCCAGATGGTGCCGAGGGGTCCAGCAAGAAACATGGCGGCCAAGGAGGACGAATGTTGATGTGTTTGCGGGCGAATGTCAATGTGTTTGCATGGCAAGCATCCGACATCCCCGGCGTTCCCAGGGAGGTGATTGAGCACCACCTTGCTGTCTGCCCTCATGCGCGGCCCGTCAAGCAGAAGGTTAGAAAGCAAGCTTTAGAACGACAAGAGTTCATTACGGAGGAGATCCGGAAATAGGAAGCAGCAGGTTTGGTAAGGGGAGTGCTCCATCCGACGTGGTTGGACAATCCGGTGGTAGTGCGCAAGGCAAATGGGAAGTTGATGCTGTGTATTGATTACACAGATATCAATAAGGCTTGACCTAAGGACCCCTTCCCGTTGCCGCACATCAACCAGATTGTTGACTCCACAGCTTGGTGTGATCTGCTATCATTCCTTGACGCCTACTCCGGCTACCATCAGATCTTCATGATGAGAGGAGACGAAGAGAAGACATCGTTCATCACCCCATGTGGTACGTATTGCTTTATACGGATGCCTTTCGGGTTGAAGAGTGCTGGCTCAACGTTTGCAAGGGCGGTCCAAATTGGTTTTGAACCCCAGCTCCATAGAAATATGGATGCTTATATGGATGACATAGTGGTCAAAACCAAGGACAGGACGACCCTCATACCAGACTTAGAAGAGACATTTGCAAACCTGCGCGAGATCAACCTCAAGTTGAACCCTGAGAAGTGCGTCTTTGGCGTCCCGTCCGGCAAGCTTCTCAAGTTCTTTGTGTCACAGCGTGGGATCGAGGCCAATCCAGACAAGATCAAGGCTATAGAGCAGATTGAGGCGCCCAAGCGAGTCAAGGATGTGCGTCGGCTTGCCGGCTGGGTCGCCACCATGAGAAGATTCATCTCCAAATCCACCAAACGCGCCCTTCCCTTTTTCAAGATTTTGAAAAAGGCGGGCCCGATGGAGTGGACCCCAGAGGCCGAAGCAGCACTGCAAGATTTGAAGAGGTACCTTTCATCAACGCCAATACTAGTTGCGCCTAAACCACAAGAACCGTAGCTGCTGTACTTGGCGGCAACAAACCAAGTGGTCAGCGCCGCACTAGTGGCGCAGAGGGAAGTTGATGACGAAGTAATAGCAACAATGGAGCCTGATGCCATTAGTGCAGAGACGGCACGACCAGCCGAGGTCTTGCCGAGGAAGAAGATGATGCAGCACCCGGTCTACTTTGTTAGCTCCCTCTTGCAGGGGGCTAGATCAAGGTACTCTGGTGTGCAGAAACTGCTCTTCGGCCTCCTTATGGCCTCGAGGAAGCTGCGTCATTACTTCCAGGCGCACGAAATCACTGTCGCCACTCGCCTCCCTCTGCAACGGATATTGAAAAACCTAGATGCAACGGGGAGGATCGTGGAATGGGCCCTGGAGCTGTCAAGCTTCGGTTTAAAGTTCGAAAATACCTCGACTATTGAGGGTAGAGTCTTGGCGGAGTTTGTTGCAGAATGGACCTCGACGCCCGACGTAGAGGTACAAGAGACCACTCTCCCCGGCAAGGAAACGAGTCGCAACTGGATCATGTACTTTGATGGTGCCTTCTCACTGCAAGGCGCCGGTGCTGGTGTGCTGCTTGTCGCACCCACCGGAGAACACCTCAAGTACGTCATCCAGATGCACTTCCCCCGGGAGATGTCAACCCACAACCCCGCCTAGTACGATCGCGGTGGACCTCGGAGTTAAAAAGCTCATCGTCAGGGGCGACTCACAGCTCGTCGTCAGGCAGATCAACAAAGATTATCAAAGCCCGTTGATGGAAGCTTACGTAGATGAGGTGAGGAAACTGGAGGAATGCTTTGACGGTATACAAGTGGAGCATGTCCCTCGGGCGGAGAACGACATCGCCGACTACCTGTGAAAGCGCGCTGCCCTCAAGCTACCTGTGGAACGTGGTACTTTTTTGCTTCAGTTAACTCAGCCATCCATTGAGCCGTCGACCGGGCAGAACAAGCGGAGGAAGCTAGGCCCCGGCAAGTACTTCCCCACCGATCTCCCCGGAGCTGCCGGCGAAGATGTTGCCGTGGATGCCGATCCTGCCACGGGGCGACCAACTCTGGCAGGACCTCAGGTCATGGCCATGGAGGCGGCCGCTCCCGTAGCAGAAGAAATGCTTTTGGTCCTTCTCGTGGAGCCACATGCTCCGGCATGGGCACAGCACACCGTCCCATTCCTTCAGAAAGGAGAGCTTCCTGAGGAGCAGGAAGAGGCGGAAAGAGTAGTCCGCCGGTCTGCCCTGTACCAGTTCGTTGATAACGAACTATACAGAAGAAGACTGAATGGGGTGAAATTGAAGTGCATCTCCCGGGAGGAAGGACTAAAGTTGTTGGCAGAGATACATGGAGGCATATGTGGCTCCCGCATAGGGTCGAGGGCCCTTCCCGGCAAGGCTTTCCGGCAAGGTTTCTTTTGGCCCACCGCCCTCCAGGATGCGACGGCACTAGTAACCAACTGTGAAGCGTGCCAGTTCCATTCGAAGAAGCTCCATCAACCAGCTCAAGCCCTTCAAACTATCCCTCTCTCCTGGCCCTTCTCGGTCTGGGGGCTCGACATATTGGGTCCTTTCCCCGTCTTTGTCGGGGCTTTGCGACTGTATGCGTTGCAATCGACAAGTTCACAAAGTGGCCAGAGGTGGAAGCAGTGAGGAAGGTGACAACGCAGTCAGCCATCAAGTTCTTCAAGGGACTAGTGTGCCATTTTGGGGTGCCCAACAGGATCATCACCGACAACGGCACGCAGTTCACAAGCCATGCCTTCATGCAATAAATTGAGGATCTCGGCAGCAAGGTCTGTTTTGCTTCCGTGGCACATCCACGGAGCAACGGCCAAGCGGAGAGAGCAAATGTTGAAGTCCTGTGTGGCTTAAGAACAAAGACTTTCGACAGGCTACGCAAGAGTGGAAGGCGCTGTGACACCCCAAAATTTTTAACCTTGTTTTGTTAATTAAAATCTTGCCAGGAAATTTAACTTTCCTTTTCTCGGTTTTTCTTGATTTCAAAACCATTCTTTTCTTGGTTATCTTGGAGTTGTTCCCTAAGATGAAAACCTTTCACTTATGATATTGGACTTGTTTACCCTCTCAAGAAAATCTTTTCTTTTATCAGAAGAATTAATTATATAATATTCTTCCTGATCTTTATTTTCTTGAAGAATGGTTTCCCATAGTTTATGGTCCCATTTGTACTACAACCCTTTTATAAATTCATTCAAAAATCCCTCCAAAATTTGGAGATGTCATATGGAGTATTTGAACCACTTTTGTGCAAAAATATATTCTGCCCATTGAATATTTTGAGCTCTACAGCATACTTTCAAATCTGGTCCAGAGAGCATTTTTACACTACAACCTATTCATATATTTCTTTAAGACTTCTACCAAAATTATGGGATGTCAGTAGGAGCATAGTATTCAACTTTATGCAATAACCTAGTGATGTCCTTTGGAAATATTGAATGAATCATCCTCTTTTCCATTCTGGTCCAACTTGAGGTTTTGTACAACAACCACCTTTTTAGTTGCTCCTTGATCCCTGATTCCTTTTCCTACTGATAGTCCTCCTTACCAAACCCTTAAATCCAAGAGAGTGGACCCATTGGATGATTCAAAGTGCAATGCCATTTGCTTTCTGTCCAGAATTGAAGTTTTGCAAAACTTGCACTAGCAAGTTTGTGCTTTGGACAAACTAACCTTACCACCCTCTCTTTCATCTAAAGAGACCCCACTTTGGAAGTTTTGGCCACTCCAAGAAATGCCTAAGTGCCCTTGGCATTTTGTCAAACACCTTATGGGCATGATCTGTTTTGACATGAGTTTTTGTTTACACTGTGAACTTAATCCCCTGACCAGACCAGCATGTCTAATGGTTTTTCCTTAGCCTATAACCCCACCCTCCTAACCCTCTTTTGGTTTAGAGCCCCCTAACATGCCTTAGCATTCCGTCGAGCACGTTCCGTGCGTGCTATGGGCACGCCCAGAGCGCGAGCGGAGCACGCGTTTTGCACGTGCCAAAACCGAGCTGCCGCGTCTCGCCCTGCACTCACTCTGGTTCGTGGCCGACCGCAGCCAGCACGCCACGTCCCCTGCTGCTCCCCACGAGCACCACAGCCCTCGCCACGTCTCCGGCAGGCCAGCAGCTAGCCGCCAATGCCGCCCGACAGCCCCTGCAATGGCTAGCGCCGCCCGAGCCACGCCCGCTCGCCAGCTCGCCCTTGGAGCAGTACCCACTCGTCCGCTAGCTCCTGCCGCCATCCCCAGCCTCGCCATGATGCCTGCAAGCTACAGAACGTCGGTCGCCGACGAGCTCATCGGCTGCCGCCGCGAACCGACGTGGGAGCGCTGTAAAAGGAAGCCCCTCGAGCCCTCCGAGCACGGAAGTAGCCTCAAAATCACCCCCTCGTTTCCTCGTGGCAGCCAGTCGACCCGGGGAGGTTTTCTTCCCCGTCTCCGGCAACTCCTGCCGCCGCTATAGCCCCGGCCATTCCGGCGACACTAGGACCTCCCCCTCTCCACTCTCTCCACCAGAAGCTCTCTCTTCCTCCCGTGAACCCTTCCCCCTGCTCGATTTTGATCGAGAACCACCGCAACCCCAAAACCACTTTGCTCCCGAAGTCTCCTCCGCCGCGCAACTCACCGTCGGCGACTCCCTCCACCCCCGCCGACCCAACGACCACCGGGAGGACCGCCCCGGTCTTGCGGATCCATCCCGACCCTCTGGAGCCCGCGGAGAGCCGCCGTTCACCGGCATTGATCGCCGTTGCCTCGCCACCGTTCGGGCAGAGAAAGAGGAGGGAGGGATGGACTGGTCAAACCTGACCAGTGGGCCCCCTGGACCCACTGTCAGAGACCCAACCCCGCCTCCATGTGTTTAAGTGAAAGCGCAAAACCCTGAGTACGTCTCCACTTTTCGAAGACGTATTCTGCCCGAAACATTTTCTTTTCTGTTTTATTCTAAAAGCAGATTTTTTGATCAAATCTTTGACTGGCTATAACTTTTTAAATATAACTCCAAATGCATTGATTCTATTTCCTACACCTGTCAAATTCTATCTAGTTTATTTTCAGATTTACTTGAAAAAATTTCAAACAACTTTTTTGTGCTGTTTTGAAATTGTGTGTTAATTCCAATATTTTCAAAATAGGATTTTGGAGAGAGGAGAAAACTTTCAAAAGTTTTGGAGAGTCCCCCACCTCTCCACACCTTGAAGGCAAGCATTCTGAACCCCGGCATAATACTTTTGGTGTGTTAGACGACACGTTTATAACACCACCTCATTTTGGAATACTTGTTATTTCATGTGATATGATCATTTGCATGGATGCATATTAGGGATTTCCATGCTGTTGGAAATGAACACACTTGTGTTGGTAATCATCCTCATATGCCTTGCATGCATACCGGGAGGAATCCGGGAAAACCTCTGCCTCGGGTAGGCATGAGTTTGTCGCCGGTCTCGGTCGAGGCGGTTATGTCCGGTATGGCATGGTAAGGTATAATGAATGTTGATTCTGTTGGTTGATATATATATTTGTGATACATGTCATGGAGGGAATTTATAAACCTCCTGAGTCGACCGTAGATCGAGTCTTGTACCAGTAACCCCATACTTGTTTCGTACTACCACTTGTCCCTACCGCAAGTATGGTACGGTTCAGTCAGTCGTCAACCCCTTTCTAGCACACACCATACAGAGAGGCCATGGTGGAAGATATTGGTTGAAGCCGGTAGGCATGCCACCTGGTCCGGGGGCATGGGTGTTTCCGCTTGAGACCGAGAGGGGAGGCCACCCCTTAGAGCGCGCGGTATAAATTTGATCCCATGCTACGCGAGGTTGTAGCCTCCCCACTTAGAGTTTTGCTTAACAAGTGTCATGGGTGATTCCAGCACCGTAAGTTAAGCTGGTGTGTGCAAGTCGTGTGTTTTCAATTAAAAGACCGTAGACGGAATTAGTCCCGATGGACTAAAGGAATCCTTTACTCGTGGGTAAAGAGTACACCCTCTGCAGAGATTAAACCTATTCGTATAGCCGTGCCCAGGGTTATAGGATTACAGTCTGGGATGGGTCAGGTGTCGGTCTTAGTGTCGGTCTTCGGAGGAGAAACTGTTAAACTAGAACTGGGATCGCTACTTGAGACTTGTAATAATTATGATTATTATTTTGTTATGGACTAACCCGTGATATTATTTGAATTATCGAGTATCCCTGGGATGGTTCTACCTCCTGGATATTCACTATTTTTTATTTATAAGCCCTTTATGTGGTGTCATTTGAGGCCTTGATCGTGGCATGCTTGACTTTTATTTTACCTTATAAGCCCTTTTTGTGGTGTCGCTCGACGCCTTGATCGTGGCATGCTTGTTATTTATTTTATAAGCCCTTTATGTGGTGTCGCTCGGGCGCCCGATCGTGGCATTTCTCTCTGTTACTAACCTTTCGAGGCGCCGCTCGCACACCGATCGGTGCATTTTATTATTACTATGATATTGCATATTCAAAGATAACCTGCGTGCATGCATCAGAGTCTTTATTATCTTTTGTGACTGACGTCATGAGCTTAAAATATTTCAGAACATCGTCATCATATTATACCCATGTTCACAATGTTTGCGAGTACATTCAAAGTACTCACTGGCTTGTCCCTGGCTATTGTCTTGGCCAGATTTCCTGCTTGGAGAGGAGCGTTGCGACGACAGCCCCGGAAACCAAGCAACGACGATAGCAGCCTCGCGAAGATAGGAGTTAACTTGGTCAGCTGTTCCCGTGGGAAATGGAGTCCCATAGACACTGATGATCCACAAACCGCTTCCGCCATCAACCACTAGAAACCATTTGATGTACTCACAGACCAGAATGGTCTTGTACTACACATTTTGTATTTTGCTTGGAATTTCTGTATCAAGTTGGTGCCTCATCAGCTAATAGTAATCCTGGGGCTGGTGAGCACAACGGCCATTTTCTGGAATTTATTACCCGGAAAACCGGTCGCCACAGACTTGGTACCAGAGCCAGGCTGACCATTGGCTAATCCTATCTTAGCCAGGTCAATAAACTTAGGCAACCAACCCACCAGACCATAACCGGACCCCGCCAAGCTTCTCGTGCAAGATAGCCACACCGTGACCCGACGCTTTTTGGCAGACGGTGCCCAACCTATCAACCTAGCCCGTCTATCACGCACCCGTGACCAGCACCCAAGGTGTCTCATTCACAAGCGTGTGGAGGAAGAATCCGTCCCCTTTTTCTATAAAGGGCACGCTAGCCCCAACACAGCACATCCGCTACCACAAACTGAGCCACTATGCCTGGTCCTGTCGTGCACAATGAGACCACAGCAACCAACCTTGGAGGCTTTGTGACCATACTCGCAAACCTCACCCGCCGTGCCTAAGCGTTAGAAGAGCCACCTGAATATGTTGTGTACCAAGGACCCATGAGTTGTGAGAGCCGTCAATTCTGGGCCACTGTACACATCTATGGTAGGGGTCTAGCACCCGAGCGCCCCTACAGGTTCACCGGAAGAACAACTTCCTTTGAGCCACAAGCCATCCAACTAGCTTCTCGAGAGGCCATAGTTCATCTCAGGCACCTGTCGCCCAGAGTTAACTGTCGCTCGTTCCACTACTACCCCAGGCGTGAAGGGTATGGTAGACCACCCCAAGTTGCCAACGGAGATCACGAGACGGATCCTGCTTTGCTGCACCTAGTGCGTTATGTAGGTGCACTAGAGGAACTGTTCGATCAAATCACCATTGATCTGATCGCAGCTCGTGGAGAGCTGGTTCGTCGAGCCCCAGCGAGACAAGAGATCGAGCACAACGCCGACAACCCAGTCGTGCTGTTCGGACAGCCCATCGAGACCCTGAGGTCAGCCCCAGCCGTCAGCCAAGGTGCTTTGATGACCCCAGAAGTGCTTCGTTGCCTCTTGGGGGCACACTCCAATGGGGTTGTGACCAACAATCCCCGTGATGGTCATCATCACTACCCCGAGCGTGCAACCCCTCAACCCTCTCCAGTAAATTCCGATGGTGAGAACCGGGGAGAAGCCTTGACATCCACAAGGCATGCCCGCTTGGATGTAAACGAAGTAGACTAAGTCACTCGAGTAGTGTCGAGTCCTAGTGTATCCTCGCTTTGTAATCCTGTGACCACTTAAGTTAACGCAGCCTGTCATCGTGCCTCTGTTTTATATAGTAGCCTTGCATGGATATATTAGCATGTAGTGTGATTTCTCTATCCTTGGCGCAGCTACCAATAACCACCCCGACAAACCCCACAGTGATACGTCACTTTGGTGAGATATGTATCTGTGGCTTTGGCCCCGACTCCCGGAGCCGAGCTGGCAAATTTACTACCATTCAACACGGTAAAATGACCCAGCTCCAGTGCTATATAAGGACCCCGCGTGACCTTGGCAAGCATCCCTCGCCTTGTGCACTCTCCTCACAGGCTTTTCCTGCCATGCCGTGCCCTAGTATTTATCTGAGAACTCCAGATGCAACCCCCGGTAGTTTTGTCAAGATATTGTGGGATTTTACCTGCAGTACCATGGGCGCTACTCAGCCGCCCCAGTACGAGCTGTTCAAATCAAGGATCACTCCTTCCACCTCGAGATATTGGGCAGCCGTGCACGTCCCTCCTGTAAACCCAAACCAAGACCCAACAGAGGTCTCCTTTGTGGGGAAATCCATGCCGACCCCACATATGGCCATAGAAGCTGCGACATACGAAGCGCTCGCTCACCTCCGATTCGCGGTACCCTATGCCAGCGAACGAGGGTATTATTACTTTCCGAGCCGTGCAGCACCCGGAGGAGTAACATCTTTCCCGATGGACGAATTGAGAGAGACCCAGTCCTGGCCAACCTCATCCAGTACGTCATCGCTCAAGAGCGTTTACCCAACGCGTGATGGGTTATCTTCAGAGTCTCGCGGATTTAAATCCTCAGATCGCCATCAGTAGATCATTGAGGCCCGACCAGGAGAGGCACATTCATCATCTGGTCAATCCACTTTCCCCGATAGAAGAAGAGTGTATCCCAGTACCAGAGACGTTTTCTCGGGACCCTGTCCAGTTACCGTTTTCACTTTTAGACGTTGCCGCTGTATTTATTGTTGTGACATTTATTCATGTGTTGTAACTTATGCATGGTACCCCGAGTTTGTGCGGCAAGTAAATCGTTTAGTTTCAGTTATTGTTTCAGTTTGACTCTAATGTATTACTGTGTTCTCTCGCGAGAAATCCTGGAGTGAGATTTCTTCTCCCTGTATTGCTGCATCATTCACGACATGGATTATTTTTATTTCCCGCAGCACCACGACAGTAGACTCACGACCACAACTACTCAAACATACACACACACTGCTTGCAAATTTTTTGCAATGGTGTTACATCTAACTGAGCACCTCCCGACAACAGTCAGCACCCGACACACCCCACCTACTCCTCGTGATCACCACCACCGCAGAGAGCCAACACCTAAGTAGCAGCATCGCGACGATCATCGAGGATCATCGCGCACAAGAGCACGGAGAGCCCCAGCACCGCTGCCAGCCATCCGCACAACAGGATCACGTACCAGTCCGGCACCGCCGCCGCCATTAGAGCCTCGCCTCGAGCTCCGGCAAACGGAAACAGAGGAGAAGGAAGGAGGAGGAGAAGCGAGGCCAGGTGTGAGGAAAGGAGAAGAACACCTCGGCCGTTTTGTAGCTCGAGCTCGGTGTACGGTGGGCGAGGTCCACCAGCGCCGCTCATCGCCCGATCGCCGGTGTTCGGAGGCGAATCCTCGAGCAGTGCCGACAGCACACTGGCCCGCGAGGTGAGTGCACGCTACACCGGCAGCTAGCACGCCACGCACTACCGCAGTACGGCCTAGATGCCCTACTCGCTAGGCGTCGCCGGTGGAGAAAGCGCGGGAAAGCACGCGGGAGAGAGGAAGAAGAAAGAGCCGGAGGAAGAAGAAGAGGCTGACAGTGGGCCCGGGTCCACCTGTCAGCCAGAGAGAGCACCGTGCTCTCGGGTGCGACCAGCGTATTCTGAGATTTAGAATTTATTCTAAATCTATATCCAGCGTAGAAATCTCTCGTTTTTGCACCTAACCATAGATTTTTCCACGCAGCGCCAGTGTCCCCACACTGTAGTTTTTGCACCACTTATTGCCCTCTCACTGTAGCCGCATTTGTTTTAATGCGTATATTTCTATTAAAACAACTCTTAGCAAATCTCGAGGACGAGATTTTTCTTAAGGGGGGTAGTGTTGTGACACCCCAAAAATTTTAACCTTGTTTTGTTAATTAAAATCTTGCCAGGAAATTTAACTTTCCTTTTTCTCGGTTTTTCTTGATTTCAAAACCATTCTTTTCTTGGTTATCTTGGAGTTGTTCCCTAAGATGAAAACCTTTCACTTATGATATTGGACTTGTTTACCCTCTCAAGAAAATCTTTTCTTTTATCAGAAGAATTAATTATATAATATTCTTCCTGATCTTTATTTTCTTGAAGAATGGTTTCCCATAGTTTTATGGTCCCATTTGTACTACAACCCTTTTATAAATTCATTCAAAAAACCCTCCAAAATTCGGAGATGTCATATGGAGTATTTGAACCACTTTTGTGCAAAAATATCTTCTGCCCATTGAATATTTTGAGCTCTACACCATACTTTCAAATCTGGTCCAGAGAGCATTTTTACACTACAACCTATACATATATTTCTTTAAGACTTCTACCAAAATTATGGGATGTCAGTAGGAGCATAGTATTCAACTTTATGCAATAACCTAGTGATGTCCTTTGGAAATATTGAATGAATCATCCTCTTTTGCATTCTGGTCCAACTTGAGGTTTTGTACAACAACCACCTTTTTAGTTGCTCCTTGATCCCTGATTCCTTTTCCTACTGATAGTCCTCCTTACCAAACCCTTAAGTCGAGGAGAGTGGACCCATTGGATGATTCTAAGTGCTTGCAACAATGCCATTTGCTTTCTGTCCAGAATTGAAGTTTTGCAAAACTTGCACTAGCAAGTTTGTGCTTTGGACAAACTAACCTTACCACCCTCTCTTTCATCTAAAGAGACACCACTTTGGAAGTTTTGGCCACTCCAAGAAATGCCTAAGTGCCCTTGGCATTTTGTCAAACACCTTATGGGCATGATCTGTTTTGACATGAATTTTTGTTTACACTGTGAACGTAATCCCCTAACCAGACCAGCATGTCTAATGGTTTTTCCTTAGCCTATAACCCCACCCTACTAACCCTCTTGTGGTTTAGAGCCCCCTAACATGCCTTAGCATTCTGTCGAGCATGTTCCGTGCGTGCTCTGGGCACGCCCAGAGCGTGAGCGGAGCACGCGTTTTGCGCGTGCCAAAACTGAGCCGCCGCGTCTCGCCCCACACTCACTCTGGTTCATGGCCGACCGCAGCCAGCACGCCACGTCCCCTGCTGCTCCCCACGAGCACCAAAGCCCTCGCCACGTCTCCGGCAGGCCAGCAGCTAGCCGCCAATGCCGCCCGACAGCCCCTGCAATGGTCAGCGCCGCCCGAGCCACGCCCTCTTGCCAGCTCGCCCTTGGAGCAGTACCCACTCGTCCGCTCGCTCCTGCCGCCATCCCCAGCCTCGCCACGATGCCTGCAAGCTACAGAACGTCGGACGCCGACGAGCTCATCCCCTGCCGCCGCGAACCGACGTGGGAGCGCTATAAAAGGAAGCCCCTCGAGCCCTCCGAGCACGGAAGCAGCCTCAAAATCACCCCCTCGTTTCCCCGTGGCAGCCAGTCGACCCGAGGAGGTTTTCTTCCCCGTCTCTGGCAACTCCTGCCGCCGCCACAGCCCCGGCCATTCCGGTGCCACCAGGACCTCCCCCTCTCCACTCTCTCCACCAGAAGCTCTCTCTTCCTCCCTTGAACCCTTCGCCCTGCTCGATTTTGATCGGGAACCACCGCAGCTCCAAAACCACTTTGCTCCCGAAGTCTCCTCCGCCGCGAAACTCACCGTCGGCGACTCCCTCCACCCCCGCCGACCCAACAACCACCGGGAGGACCGCCCCGGTCTTGCGGATCCATCCCGACCCTCTGGAGCCCGCGGAGAGCCGCCGTTCGCCGGCGTTCATCGCCGTTGCCTCGCCGCCGTTCGGGCAGAGAAAGAGGAGGGAGGGATGGACTGGTCAAACCTGACCAGTGGGCCCCCTGGACCCACTATCAGAGACCCAGCCCCGCATCCACATGTTTAAGTGGAAGCGCAAAACCCTGAGTACGTCTCCCCTTTTCAAAGACGTATTCTGCCCGAAACATTTTCTTTTCTGTTTTATTCTAAAAGCAGATTTTTTGATCAAATCTTTGATTGGCTATAACTTTTTAAATATAAATCCAAATGCATTGATTCTTTTTCCTACACCTCTCAAATTCTGTCTAGTTAATTTTAAGATTTAGTTGAAAAAATTTCATACAACTTTTTTGTGCTGTTTCGAAATTGTGTGTTAATTCCAATATTTTCAAAATAGGATTTTGGAGAGAGGAGAAAACTTTAAAAAGTTTTGGAGAGTCCCCCACCTCTCCACACCTTGAAGGCAAGCATTCTGAACCCCGGCATAATACTTTTGGTGTGTTAGCCGACATGTTTATAACACCACCTCATTTCGGAATACTTGTTATTTCATGTGATATGATCATTTGCATGGATGCATATTAGGGATTTCCATGCTGTTGGAAATGAACACACTTGTGTTGGTAATCATCCTCATATGCCTTGCATGCATACCGGGAGGAATCCGGGAAAACCTCTGCCTCGGGTAGGCATGAGTTTGTCGCCGGTCTCCGTCGAGGCGGTTATGTCCGGTATGGCATGGTAAGGTATAATGAATGTTGATTCTGTTGGTTGATATATATATATATTTGTGATACATGTCATGGAGGGAATTTATAAACCTCCTGAGTCGACCATAGATCGAGTCTTGTACCAGTAACCCCATACTTGTTTCAGATTACCACTTGTCCCTACCGCAAGTAGGGTGCAGTTCGATCGATCGTCAACCCCTTTATAGCACACACCGCATGAGAGGCCATGGTGGAAGATATCGGTTGAAGCGGTAGGCATGCCACCTGGTCCGGGGCATGGGTGTTTCCGGTTGAGACCGAGAGGAGAGCCACCCTTAGGCGCCTGTATAAATTTGATCCCATGCTACGCGAGGTTGTAGCCTCCCCACTTAGAGTTTTGCTTAACAAGTGTCATGGGTGATTCCAGGCACCGGTAAGTTAAGCTGGTGTGTGCAAGTCAGGTGTGTTTTCAATTAAAAGACCGTAGACGGAATTAGTCCCGATGGACTAAAGGAATCCGTTACTCGTGGGTAAAGAGTACACCCTCTGCAGAGATTAAACCTATTTGTATAGCCGTGTCCTGGGTTATAGGATTACAGTCTGGGATGGGTCAGGTGTCGGTCTTAGTGTCGGTCTTCGGAGGAGAAACTGTTAAACTAGAACTAGGATCGCTACTTGAGACTTGTAATAATTATGACTATTATTTTGTTATGGACTAACCCGTGATATTATTTGAATTATCGAGTATCCCTGGGATGGTTCTACCTCCATGATATTCACTATTTTTTATTTATAAGACCTTTATGTGGTGTCGCTGAGACGCCCGATTGTGGCATGCTTGACTTTTATTTTACCTTATAAGCCCTTTATGTGGTGTCGCTCAGACGCCCGACTGTGGCATGCTTGTTATTTATTTTATAAGCCCTTTATGTGGTGTCGCTCAGACGCCCGACTGTGGCATATCTCTCTGTTTACTAACCTTTCGAGGCGTTGCTTCAGACACCCGATCGGTGCATTTTATTATTACTATGATATTGCATATTCAAAGATAACCTGCGTGCATGCATCAGAGTCTTTATTATCTTTGGTGACTGACGTCATGAGCTTAAAATATTTCAGAACATCATCATCATATTATACCCGTGTTCACAATGTTTGCGAGTACATTCAAAGTACTCACTGGCTTGTCCCTGGCTATTGTCTTGGCCAGATTTCCTGCTTGGAGAGGAGCGTTGTGACGACAGCCCCGGAAACCAAGCAACGACGATAGCAGCCTCGCGAAGATAGGAGTTAACCTGGTCATCTGTTCCCGTGGGAAATGGAGTCCCATAGAAACTGATGATCCACAAACCGCTTCCGCCATCAACCACTAGAAACCATTTGATGTACTCACAGACCAGAATGGTCTTGTACTACACATTTTGTATTTTGCTTGGAATTTCTGTATCAAGTTGGTGCCTCATCAGCTAACAGTAATCCTAGGGCTGGTGAGCACAACGGCCATTTTCTGGAATTTATTACCCGGAAAACCGATCGCCACAGGCGCTGGATTGATGAGTTGCCGGCGATTCTTTGGTCAATCAGAACGACGCCAAATCGAGCCACCGGCCAGACACCCTTTGCCCTGGTTTACAGGGCAGAAGCAGTTCTCCCCACGTAACTCATATACGGGTCACCTCGAGTGCTGGCTTATGATGAGCTTGAGGAAGAGCGATTGCGGCAAGATGACGCGACGCTCCTTGAGGAAGATCGTCTTGAGGGTCAGGAGAGCAGCATGCTACCAAAGAAGCCTTGCGCCGCTACCATAGCCGCAAGGTTCATGCCCGGAGCTTTGAGGAAGGCGACCTTGTTCTTCGGCATGTTCAGTCGGCCAAGAATTCAAACAAGTTGACGCCGAAGTGGGAAGGCCCTTATCGGGTAACACGAGTCACCAGGCCCGGCACAGTCCGGCTGGAGACCGAAGATGCCATTCCAGTGAGCAACTCCTGGAACATCGAGCATCTCCACAAGTTTTAACCATAAGGCGCGGCTTGCTGGGCCTCCCGGCAAGCTACCCTTTTGTACAAGCCTTGCCGGCAAGGCATGTAACCCTTTGTACAAAGCCAGGCGCAGACCCTGAGCATAAATAAACGAAGCGCTGGCGCCCTAAGTTATAGCATGCACGCTAGGTTGAGCCTCGTCCTTGGTTAGGGTTGATAGTGCTTAGCGGCGGCTAACCCCTAGCTTAGAGGTTGAGTGCGCGTCTCTTTATTCTTCTCTATCTTCTTTGGTTCGCAGGACACATGAATATCCTTGCTGAGCTGCTTTGGAAGAAAGGGGACGGACCGGCGTACGGGTCCCGGCAAGCCAATACTGCCGGGGGCCTACAAGGGCGAAGATCCACCATGACAAGCTAAAGTTGCTGGGGCTGCAGATTCAGATAAGTTCTCTATCCCTTATCATGCTTTCGTTAAGGACTAAGGGATGTGAAACCTCGTTTTATCCTTAGGCTACCGTGCTCTCCTCATTCCAGACCCTAGGACTCGTCTCCTGGGACCGAATTTGGTCGTAGTCGCGGCAGCAAGGAAATAAAACAAGGAGCCTAGGCCCACCTCATCCCTGCCTCCGCCAAGGGCGTGAGAAAGGTTGAGCGAAGTGGGGGGACGACAAGGTTTGTTGCCGGGCAAAAAAAACATTTATCTTAAGGATAACGAGGATTCATTCCTTGTCGTGGGTTCCACCCGTGAATGAAAATCCCGGCAAACATCCCTTTTTCATAAAAAAAAACATCCTGTAGAGGTACAGTTCATACGAAATGAAAAACATGAGCAAGGTGATTACAAGCTTTAAATTCTACTAAGGTCCGAAGGCTTACAAACTAAAAAGAGATAAGGTGCCCGTAATCCCTTTCTTGTCCCTCTCCTCAGGAAATGGAACAAGAAAAGCAGGAGGGAGAAAGGGGCGCCTAGGCGAGCTACGAGTGGCAGAAGACACCAAGAGAACATCTTGGTGGCCGTCCAAGGGCTGGATGGTGATGGCGACGCTTGAGGTAGAGCTCGAAGAGGAGGCGGCAGGACGTCAGTACGCGACGAAGGCGTCGGTGCCTGCATACTCCGACTTGACGGCCTTGCCGCCCGCCGTCTTCCTCTTCCGCGGCCTCCCAACACCAGCCGCCCAAGGAGACGACCCCAAGAAGTTCAAGGAGCCGGCGACACGGATGATGGGGTCGCCGGTGCCGTCCGGAGCGGCGCCCGACGCCTAGTCGGACCCGTCATCCTGCCGCCCGCTAGCCTCGCCATCGCTGTCGTTGTCCTCCTCGTCACTCTCGCTCGAGGAGGAATCTTCGTCATCAGAAGAGCTCTCCACGCAGCACCTTACGCGAGTCCCGGTGTTCAAGATCTTGACGGGCGGAGGCCACCCTCCATTAGTTTGAAATGGAGAGTGAGCCCATCCGTCAAGCTATGGAGGCGAGCGAAGGTCTTCCACCCTCGATGAAGATACATGACGTGAGGGGCGGGGAACTCGACGTTGGCCCATGTGCTGCTGTTCCCGCAATCCCTCATATGCAGCTGCAACGCCTGCGGCGGATCCAGCTCCATCTCCCGCGGGAATGGTGTCGGGAGGCAAAGGCAACGGCGCGGTGGCCGGCGCAGCCTGACGAAGAATTCACAAGGGTTGTCCCCGGCGTGGCCCTCCATCGGAGGAGGGGCTGCTGGCGGAGGCGAGGCTGATCTGCCGCCCCGTCCTCCTCTCCCTCGAGCACCACGACGGCCTCGAGCTCGCCCCCTCCCCCTTCCTCTAGCGGCCGGCTCCGCCGCAACGAGCTCTTGGGGAGGAGCAACGTGTTGTTGGCCGAAACCGTTGCCGCCACCAATGAAGCGTCGCCACGCCCCCTCGCCATAGCAGAAGGAAGGAAGAAACAAGAATGGGGAGAGGCAGATGGCGGAGGGTTCAGAGGCACCGTTCCTCCCGCTCCCCTCTTTATAAAGGGGTGCGGGCGAGACTCGGCCGCCCCCTCTCGGCCAATCTGACCCACTGAAGTGACAGCGAGCGGGGCCGTCGACCGCCCTCCCCGCTCCATTGAAGGCGCGTGGGAATCGACCCACGCGCGCGCACGACTTCCCACGTCCCGCGCGCCTGTCATTTGCTCTGCATTATGCATGCAAGCAACATGGCGCAAGGAGCAGGCGTAATGGGACGCGTGGAGTGACGGTTCCCAAGCGTGGGCAATAAATGGGAGGTGGCCCTGCAGTCTCAAAGAGACACGCAAGCCGCCTCTTTAATATCCACCGCGAGGTGACGCCATCATGCTTCAGTCACGCGCGCGCACGTGACCCCCACGTCGCGCGTTCAACACGGGTCATGGAGAAGCGCAGGATCTAACCGCCATCGCAGTAAAATCCGCCCTCCCGCTCACAAGACCGCTCTGGGCCTGGCCCAACAACGCGTCGCACTTATGTATGGCCCAGGCCCGGGGGCTCCTGTCGGTGTACAAAAGTAGGGGCTCTCCTTTTCACCCCTTTACTTGTGCACGGGATGTCAGAGCCGCTCCCCACGGCCACGCATAACACGGCAGGGAAGGGAAGACGGAGAGAAGCTGGAGGCACAAGACAAATAAAGCAACGACAAGGACCAAGGCCACAAGGATCGGATGGGCGTAGCAGGTTTCCCCGGCAAGGACCCTTGCCGGGGCAGCCTCAGCGGCCCTGGCAAGACCCTTGCCGGGGTAGCTCGCCCGCGCCAGCCAAGCGAGCCACCCTTGAGCCCACCAACGCTCAACAGACGCATTGGGACAGGGCTCGGGAGGCACCTCCGTGGTGGCATGCAGATATGTGTGAAGACAAAGAATAGTCAATATCAAGTGAGGATAGGAAGGCAATCATCCACACCCAAAAAACCCACAAGACCGGCAGCAAAGATCCTTGCCGGGGACGCCTACGCGCCGCGCCAAGACCCTTGCAGGGCCACCCGGCAAGGCCCTCGCCAGGCGAACCGGCAGGGCCGCTGCCAGCCCGCACCAGCCAAGTCTCCACCGCCGTTCACATGCAGCTGCCGACTCAACCAGATGGGCAAGCACCTGCATGGCAACATGCAACCCTTCGTGGAGGATCCACCACTGCGCCACCTCAGCTGCCTGCCTGCCTACATGGCACCTCATGCATCGCTGGCCACGTCACGTCTCGAAGCAGGGAGGAGCGGCGACGGATGGGACGGGCCTCGCTCCCGTCCCCGATAAAGCGAAGGGACACCTAAGCCTCGCATTAAATGCATCTTGTCTTGTAATACGAGGGATAACCTCGCGGCACCGTACCCTTTCCACCTCCTGCCTTGCCACTGTGGCGACCCTTTTTCCTATAAAAGGAGGCCCGAGGAGACCAGGAGAAGGATTCGGCTTTTTGGAGCTCGTTACACCCCGTAGCTAGCTCAAGAACTAAAAATACATCCACCAAAGCAGGACTAGGGTTTTACGCATCCTCGCGGCCCAAACCTGGATAAACGAACCGCGTACTCTCTGTCAGATCCGCTCTTCTCTCAACCACGCGCCCCGTAACCGCAGTAGGGATCCTTGTGTTACCATAGGTGTCGTTTCCATCGACACCCTGCCCGTATGTACGTATGTGGTCGTATTTACTTTCTTGCACCTTAGCTGTATGTACATGTTCATGCTACGTGCGCACCTCTACTTCGGCACGTGCCCTTCCTTACTCGGCCACGGTTCATCGCTGCAGCCTGCAGACAGACCGATCGACCAGTATGTACGTGCACGTTCACGACTAAAATAACAATGCTACGTACGCTTCGACCAGGTGGGTCCCGACTGTCAGGCACTTCCTTCCGTGCGAAGATGTAGCTGGTGGGTCCCAGCAGTCAGGGGGAAACCTTTTTTTTTGCAAAATACGGTGGCCCGTCCGGTGGGTCCCCATTGTCAGGTGGAGGAATAATTATTTTGCGCGTGATAAGGAGGCACTTCCTTGCTGCGGCCGTGGACCCAGCTGTTAGCCTCTCCATGTATAGTACCCTTCCGATGGAAGTCGTTCCTTCACCACATTGACCACGCCGCGCCAAGAGCATCAAGCCTGTGCACGACGGCGATGCCTAGGAAGGGGATGACATGGAGCTGGGGAAGACGCGACAGTGGATGCCCATGCAGAGAGGAGTACAAGGGTTGACAGGTTCGGCTGTGGTGTGAGGCTGCCATCGCCATAGAATAACAGGGGGTGTGGATGAGTAGAGGGATGGCCTAGCCAGCGGTGGGAGTAGTAGGGGGCGGTGAGGCCTCCGCGGCAGCACAACCAGCCACGGGAGGCAGGAGCACGCGGCACGACCCACGCTGGTTAGGGCGGCTGGAGCAAGAAGACCAGAGGTTGAAGAAGCACTATGGCCGTTGGATGGACATCGTACGGTCACTGGAGGTAGAATCGTTCATATTGACTAAGTTGACAAAGCCATCCGTCCCTGTCAACTTAGTAGGCCCACAAGTCAGCCTCCCACTATGGTGGGTCCCAGCTAGCAGGGGGAGTATTCATTTTTTTGCGTAATAAGGAGGCACTTCCTTGCGTGCGAAGATACAGCTGGTGGGTCCAGCTGTGAGCGGAGGGAACGTTTTTTTCATGAAATACAGAGGCTTCCGATGGGTCCCAGCTTTCAGGTGGAGGAATCATTATTTTGCGCGTAATAAGGAGGCATTTCCTTGCGTGCGGTCGTGGACCCAGCTGTCAGCCTCTCCACGTACATTCCACTTCCGATGGATGTCGTTCGTTGACCATGTTGACCACGCCGTGCCGAGAGCACCAGGGCGGTGGACGACGGCGAGGCCTAGGAAGGGAACGACATGGAGCCAGGGAAGACTCGGCAGTTGTTTCCCATGCGGAGGGGAGTACGAGGGTTTAGTGGTTTGTCTGCCGTCACTGGAGAATTACATCAGGTATGGGTGAGTAGAGGGATGGCCAGGCCAGCGATGGGAGTAGGGTGGGGCGGTGAGGCCTGCGCAGCAGCACAGCCGGCCACTGGAGGAGGGAGCAGGCAGTCCCGCCGGGGCTTGTTTGAGGGCTGGAGAAGTAAGAGCAGAGATTGAAAAAGCACGACGGCCGTTGGATGGACATCCAACAGTCACTGCTCTCGTGTGTTGACTAGGTTGACATGACGTTGCGTGTGCGTCAACTTTTTTGTAGGAAAGCCTCAAATCTGTGGAAACAACATACATCCCATCTACTATTATTTCTAATAATTTACAACCCATTTGTTAATTATTAAGGTTTTTTTGGAGCCCATATTCTTTTTGTTAGCATTACAACCCATAGTGTGGCCACGGTTAAAAAATTATACGAAATTTTGCATATTTCGGTGCGGTCCGAACTGTTTTTAATCCCGAAATTTCGAGTCACATTAAAACTGATTTTAAATATAAATGCATATTAATATAAAATCCAACAAATTGTCCATGCATAAGAATCAATGAATTTAAAATCTCGAAATGAAAATAAATAAATTTGAAACTAATTGCCGGTTTGATGCGTTTTAAAAATGTATAGCCCATTTCTGATTACTGATAGGCCATTTTCTGGGCCAGCCGAATGATGCGCTCCTCTCTTGAAAGATTTGCAGCCCAACAGGCCTGACAAAGCGATTTACTTGACAAAGCACAATAAAACTGGGCTAGCCATTTTCAGAAAGAAAAAAACTACTGGGCTGGTCTTGTAGTAAACATAAAAGAAAAGGCTGTCTAGATAGGCCGGAGTGCCCCGGACAGCCCAGTTGACACCCTGCTTCCCTCTCAAAAACATATTAGATAAATGCCACTCCAATTATGGCGATTCATAAAAATGCCACTGCAATTTCCAAACTTTGAAAAATGCCACTTCAATTTTTGCAATCTTTGAAAAATGCCACTCCAGACTTCGAAAAATGCCACTGGAAATGGCATGTTTCAAAGTTTGGAGATTGAAGTGGCATTTCTCAGAAACACCAGATTTGGAGTGGCATTTATCAAATTAACCCAAAATAAAAAAAAAGCGGGCGAGCTGTCGGGTCCCTCGTTGTCACCGCCACAGTAATTCTCTCGTTTATTGACTACATTGACAATGGCATGGGACCCAGATGTCAGAAATCCATTAGGAGGATCATTTTTTTATTGGCTTGAAATAAGGAGGCACTTGCTTGGGTACTTCCATGACCTTGGTTGGTCCCTGCTGTCATCCTCTCCGCATACAATCATCTCCTGATTGTGTACACGTCAACGTGGTAGGCCCACAAGTCATCCTCTAAACCCGTGGTGGATAAATACAACACATTTAAAAAAATAACAGCCCATTCCATACGTTCAAACGGAAAGTTCAACATTCAGAGCAAAGAAACAGGTCTGATCTAGATATATTGTACTGAACTTCCACGTTGACAACCATCATAGCCAAGTTAACTATCTACTCCCATTAATACTCTAGTAGTGTACAAGTACTAACTTACTCTTAGCTAACTAGATGATGCCGTCCGCCATCTGCGGTACACGCTAAACGCCAGCGCCGACGTCCTCCGCCTCCCCTCGGACTTGCCAGAGGTGCGATTGGGCGTGTTGCTCGCGCGTGTTGGCCCTTTCCATGCCGGCGTGCTCCACCGAAGCTTTGGCTTCTAAGAGGGAAACCCACTTGACGAGCTGGTAGTAAAATTCGGTGTTGCGAACGCGTGCGTGCACGACATCCTCCAGGGCTATTTGTCAGGCGCCGGCCTCCATGTAGTCAGCCTAGTTGCGGGCACTCTACTTGTGACTCAGAGCGTCGGTGTGCTGCTGCTCCATGCCCCGCTGGCGGTGCAAATCAGTGATACGCTGCTCCTCTGCCAGACGGTCGCGCTCCAACAACTAATCATACTCTACATTGGCATCTAAAGACCAATAGAATGGCTCCTCCCTCTGTCTTCCTTCCGGCGAATTACTGGACAGTAGCTCCGGCGGTGATCGCCTCTGGCGTCGCCTATTGTGGACGGTCGGGGGCATAATGGACGTGGCGAGAGCGAGGGAAAGTGGCGAGCGACGTCGGGCCGGTGAAGGTTGTGAGGGGAGCCTGTCGGATTTCGGGTTCCGGCAGACCCTTAAGGTTCGAACTCTGGGGTGCGCGCGGAGATCCAACCCTCCACCGTCTCGTACCTCGCCGAATCGCAGGGACCTAAACTACTAAGAAGAACAGCACAAGAGACACGAGATTTATAATAGTTCGGGCCACCTTTGTGGTGTAATACCCTACTCTAGTTTGTGGCGTGGTGGATTGCCTCTTGAGCTGATGAGGAACAGTACAGGGAAGAACAGCCTCGCGAGGGTCTGTTCTTGGTGGTGTGATGAACTGCTAAGTGGTGTCCCGTCGCTCTAGCTTGAGGATCGGGTCTCTATCTCTCTCGATCCGATGCGGATTGTCCTATCCTTCCTCTCCGATCGTCCCCCCTACTCTGAGTGTGGCTACTCCTATTTATAGGCGAAGGCCCTGGGCCTCTTCCCAAATATTGAGCGGGAAGGGCGCCAACAATTGGCCGTTTTGAAGGGGAACAACGGTACACTTATCCCGACTAAAGTTGGTCCTCGCCGCCAAAGGCTCGTGATGACGCCCGCTTGGGCTCCACGATGACTCCTTCCAGCCGCTGGGGCTGGTCTTGGTCTTGTTGCACCAAACGGGTGCCTTTGCTTGATGCTCTCGCCTGCGCTTGCTCCCTTTGCACCAAAGAGGAAAGGAGGACGCTGCGCGGGCTGGCGCCCTTGGTCGTCATGGCTTGCGTCATGGGCACCTCGCGAGGTACCCTGCCTTGAACTCTTCGCCTCCTCATGAGCCAACCTGACGAGGCCGTGCCTGAGGAAGCTCTTGGTCGTCCGCCCCGCGAGGCTTGGCCCCTCGCGAGGGTCTCGAGCTTGTGTTGATGAAGATGGGCTGTCCCGGGCCTCCTTTGAGCCACGCCGCAGGCCGCAGGCAGGCAAGTCTGGGGACCCCCATTCCCAGAACGCCGATAGCAGCCCCCGGGCCCACGGCGCGCCCGAACATGGCCGAGCAGAGAGGCGAAAGGGCAAGTGCGAAGTGTCGAGGGCCCTAACAGCCTATGGCCTTGGGCGACACGTGGCGGTTGATTGGACGTGTGCGCACTGCTCCCCCACGATGCCTCGGTAACCTCCCGGATTCGACATGTCCCTGCATGCGGAGTTGGTCATGATTACCGGTGATCGTGGAGGCGAAGGTTGGCCTCGCCAAACAATAAGTATGGAACGGCGCGCCTTCCGCCTATCCTTTTTGTCTCTCCTTCTTCTCCATGGCTCCACCAAGGAAGTTCTCGGCCGCAGAGAAGGGAAGGGCCGCCAGGTCGAATCTTCCTCTCCTCCGCTTGTTTGGCCGAGGTCGCCCTCGCAGCACCCCCGTGGCCTCCACGGCGGTCCCCATGGGTCGTGGGGGAGGCTCTCAGCGGGCGACGAGCAGCCGGCCATGGTCGGAGGGCGCAGCACCGCCGCGCGGCCCCCGAGGCCGCCTCCCCATGCTGCTGGCTGCCGGAGTTCATGGTGAGGGCGGAGGAGCCGCCCGCGTCCGGCTTCAGCTCCCGTGCTTCCTCCCGGGTGAGCTCCTGTGATGGCGCCCCGAGTGGCCTCTGCCTGTGTGCATATGGCTGCGCCGGGCTTCGTGGGCTTCTCCGAGGTCTCGCAGGTGGAACATGTTCCCGGCCCGCGGGGCAGACGTTCGCTGCCGCGTGGTCTCCGCCGCCGGTGCTCCCTACACTTCAAGTATGATGGCGCCGCCACCTCTATGTGAGGGTGTTCGGGAAGACGGCCGCCGATGGGGTGCTGCCTCGAAGACGACGATCACGGCCGAGACTCAGCCCGGCGCTGGGCGGAGAGGGCAGCAGGGCGGCTGGCGATGCCCGTGACTCCTCACGCTTCACCAGCTCTTCTTCAGTGATGATTCTTCCAGCAGCGGCGCTGCCAGCCCCCACGCGCCTACCGCTTGGGGGTGGCAGCGGTCCGCCGCCACGCCTTGAAGAAGCGAGATGGAGTCCGACCGAGCTCGAGGCGGCTCGGCCTTCCAAGAGAGCCGCACGGGCGCGCTTCACCTGCTTCGTCCTTTTCCTTCCTTTTCTCCTGCGTAAAAGGGAACAATGTGGCCCCGTGGGGCGCAGCTAGGGCAACGCCGCATTATTGTACTGCTTTTGTTATCCTGACATCGTTCCCTTCGCCGTGCGCCCATTCATGAGTGAACTCGGCCGTGGGCTGGGCGGGCGACCGACCCTGCCCCGTGCTCAAGCAGCGCCCGTGAGGCATGGTCGAGGGGTGCTCCACCGTGGACCAGGCCGTGAAAACTTGAGCGATAGGGGCAGAACGCTCATGAGGGCTCCCGAGGCTTCCGCCTCACGAGTCCCCGCAAAGAGAAATCGAGGCAGGAGGGCGAAAAGATCAAGAACCACGGACCAAAAAGGCGATAGTTTCGATAAAGACTCCAAATGGGAATAACTACCAATCTGCAGAAAGCAATGAAAAAGCCACGTCCGGCACCTAGTCTAGTCTTTGACGCCTTCTCACCAAAGGGAGCTAAGTGCAGCCACTGGCATGGGAGGGAGCCCTGGGCCCGAGGCCGCTCTCCGAGACTCCGGGCGTGTACAGCCCCAACTCATTATTACGTGAGAGTGTCACGGCGGCGAAGCTTCACAGCATTCGCCTTCTTCACGAGCTCCGGCCTTTCTTCCGAAGCAAGCTTCACGGCGCTTGCCCTCTTCATGTGCTCCGGCCTTCCGAACGCTGACAGCTTCACGTGCGTCGCTTTCTTCATGTGCTCCGGCCTTCCCGAACGCGACATTCTTCATGCGTTAGCCTTCTTCACGTGCTCCGGCCTTTTCCAAAAGATGAACTTCACAGCATTCGCCTTCTTCATAGGCTCAGGGCCTTTTCAAAAAGATGAACTTCACAGCATTCGCCTTCTTTCATGTGCTCGTGGCCTTTTCCAAAAGATGAACTTCACATGCATTTGCCTTCTTCATGTGCTCTGGGCCTTATCTTCGAGTGTGTTCTCGCAAATTTGGCCAGATGTCGGTGTTCACGCCTTCGGTCCCGGCTCTCGGGCTGGTCTCACTGTCAGCCAGTAAGCCGTGTCGCGATGCCATGGACAAGACTAGAGGGTGAGGGCCGAGAGCCGGTAGGAGCCCCGAGTCGCGATGCTCGTGCACCCCCTTTAACGCGCAGAAGCTGGATTAGATGACGCAACTCACGCCCTCGGGTCCCGGCTCTCGGGCTGGTCTCAGACCATCGCTGGCAAGCAGTCGCGATGCCATGGACAAGACCAGAGGTGAGGGCGGAGAGCCAGAGGAGCCCCGAGTCGCGATGCTCGTGCACCCCCTTTAACATGCAAGATTCCGCAGCCAGGAAGAGGCACCAAATAACAAGCATGGCGGGCGAGAGCATAATCCTAAGGAAGAAGCGGGAAGGATACATGCAGCTGGGACTGGCTGGCGGCTTGGGGATGATGCAGCCCGAGGGCGCCCCAACAGATAAGCTAAGGACATGAAATAAAAGGATACATGCCGCAGGACGGACCCACGCTGCCTCAGGAATAATGCGACCTCAAGGCGCTCCTAGCGGAAATAAAACTTAAAGATGTCACCTGTTGATGTTGGGGATGAAGGGGTGTTGGTGTAGCAGACTCAGTGGGCTGCGGGAGCCGATCCTCACGAGCCCCCAGGCCCTGGGGCCTCGGGAGGCTCCGGAGGCGTTGGCGGCTCCTCAGGGGCCATCTCCATCTCCGCCAGGGTTGCAGCGTGCTTGACCTTTTGAGCCTCCAGGATGGTCCTCATGAGACGCTGGTACGTGGCAGCCGCGTTTGGCAGGCCATAAGGCATGCATACGTAGCTGTGGGGCGGACCCTTGAAACGTCCCACTCGCGAGGGCCAGAGGCGCTCTTGAGATGCGGATCGGTTGAGCCCTGGTATGTCGATGCAGACGCGCAGCCCACCATCCTCGCCGGATGGGGGGCCACAGCAGAGTGGCGGCTGCCCTCATGACCCTTGACTCAGAGCTCTGAATGGCCTTGCCGATGAACTCTTGAGGGTTCTGTCCTCCTGGTCTTGCTCCCCGCTATGGAAACGTGCTTTCAAACACGCCTCACGTGCAGCCCAAGCGCCTCCCTCGAGACCTTGGCGAGGTCGGCGGCCCTCCAGGGAGAGACCCGAGCCCTGCTCGAGGAGGGCACCGGCGCGCTTTCTATGCGCGATGGAAGGAGGCTCCCCCCTGGCCCGGTGCGGGCCCCGAGGGCCTGTCTCTTGAGGAGCCGGGCCGGTCGATGTCTTCTTCTTCTTGGAGTGCGGCCGGAGGCCTCCTGCTGTGGTCCTGGTCTTCCAAATGATGCGGCCCGAAAGGCTCGCTCGGTGGAGCACATCTGCGTCTCTTTCTTCACACAGTCACCGTGGATGACCCTGCCGCCCCCGGCATCTTGAGGACGTTGTAGCCATGGTGGGTTACAGCCATGAATTTGGCCAACGCTGGGTACCCGAGGATGGCATTGTATGGCAGGCGAATGTGGGCGACGTCGAAGTCGATGAGCTCGGTGTGGTAGTAGTCACGGGCCCCGAAGGTGACAGGAAGGCGGACCTGCCCAATCGGGACCGTGGAGCCGTCGGTGACTCCGGAGAAAGTCTTAGTTGGCTGAAGCTGACTGTAAGGCACTTGAAGATTGTTGAATGTCTCCACGGACAGGACGTTGAGCCCTGCTCCGCCGTCGATGAGGGTCTTGGTGACTAGCACATTGCTGATGATTGGGGAGCAAAGCATCGGGAGAACTCCGGCTGTGGTTGCGCACTTGAGCTGGTCCGCTGAGCTTAACGTGATGGCGCACGCCGACCACCTAAGAGGGCGTGCGGACTCGAGCTTGGGGAGGACTGCATTCACTTCGCGGGCGAACTGCTTGAAGATGCGCTGAGAGGCTGGGGCTTGAGCTCCACCCAGATGCGGTGCGATCGCACGCGCTTCCGGAAGCCCCAGCCCCCTCGCCCCGATGACGGTCTTTGATTCTCCTTGGTGGCGGCGGCAGCGGAGGGAGGCTCTGCTCCCTTGCGGGCGATCCTCACGAGGCTGATCCTCCAGCCCCCTCGCGAGGTGGGTCTTGCCACGTCCTCGCGAGGTTGGTCGCGCCACCCTTGGCGCGGGCCGCGGGTCTTCCAGCGTCTGCATTCCTTCCTCCTCCTCGGTCAGAGTCCCGTCGCTGCGCTTTCAGGCGTCCCGACCCTTCCTTCAGCGCCGGCCCGGAGCTCTTGACATTCATTGGTGTTGTGGGTGTGGAGGTCGTGGTACACGCAGTGCGGGCTGCCCTTGGAGGACTCGGCTGATCTCGCCTCGCTTGGTGTACGGGTTCGCCGCTGAGCACGGTAGCCCCTTTGCGCTTCACGCCCTGGCCTTGGACTTCTTCTCTCGGGATCCGCGGCAGGCAGCTCGAGGAGGAGGCGCCCTCAGCCGGGCGCGACTTGGTCGCCAAGTTGAACAGCTCGTGGAGGTGCACAGATCTTCACGCACCGCCAGCTCCTCCTTCATCTTGACGTCGCGCGCGCCGTCGGAGAAGGCGGAGATGATGGCCTCCTCCGTCACCACAGGGATCTTGAGGCGCGTTGTTGAAGCGCTGGATGTACTTTTGCAGGGTTTCCCCTGGCTGCTGCTTGATTCGGCGCATGTCGCTCACGGCGGGTGGCCGGTCGCGAGTACATTGGAAGTTGGCGATGAAGCGGGTGCACATCTCGGCCCAGGAAGAGATCGTTCCTGGGGCCAGATTCAGAGCAGTGGGGCTGGCCCTTGAGCGCCATGGGAAACCAGTTTGCCATGACCCTTTCGTCCTCGTTGGCAGCCTCGATGCCCAGCTCGTAGAGCTGGAGGAACTCCGTAGGGTCAGCCGTGCCGTCGTAGCATGGAGGCAGGTCTGGCTTGAACTTGGCGGGCCACGCGACGCTGCGCGGCTCGGTGGTGAAGTCGCGGCAGCCCCGCCGGTGGCTGGGGGCCCTCGGACGGCATAGAGCTTGGTCTTGTGGGCCTCCCTGCGCTGCTGGGGGCAGAGCAGGGTCTTGACGTCTGGAGCGGGAGCACTCGGGCAGCTTCTCGGGCGAGGAACTTCTTAAGCTCTGCTCTTGCAGCTGCCGGGCGCTGGCGGAACGGGTTCCGCCGAGGACCGCGCGCTTTGGTGCTGTGGGCTCGCTCTTGAGGAGGAGGCGGCTGAGGCGCCTGGAGCTTCATCGCTCGCAGGGCAGGGTGCGGTGCAGCGAGACGGACGGTGGGGTCGCCTTCCGCAGCGCGGACGAGCTTCAGCGACTTGGTCGAGCCATTCTTCATAGACGCTGCCGACGGGCGGTAGCGCAGAGCTCGTTAGCGCGATGAGTGCAGCTCGGGCCTTCCATGGCGCGCGAAGCGCGCGTGGCGAACCAGCGGGGTGAGCAAAGGCGTGGCGGTGCGGCCGTCCGCCTCATGGACGGTGCTGGGGCGACGCTTGCTGCTCGTTTCGCCGGGCCGGTGGCGGCGTTGACGGCAGGTGACGGAACGACGAGGACGCCTCCGACGGAGCCGTCACGGGCGACGTGGAGGCGAGGGCGGCTCGGCCTTGGCGCGGGCCCGACGAGCATCGATATGGTTATGTGGTCGAGGAAGAACGAGGCGACGAAGGCAAATTCAGCGCACCTACCGGGCGCGCTAAATGTCGATTCGGGTTCAGCAGACCCTTAAGGTTCGAACTCGGGGTGCGTCAGAGATCCAACCTCCACCGTCTCGTACCTCGCTGAATCGCAGGGACCTAAACTACTAAGAAGAACAGCACAAGAGACACGAGATTTATACTAGTTCGGCCACCGCTGTGGTGTAATACCCTACTCTAGTTTGTGGCGTGGTGGATTGCCTCTTGGGCTGATGAGGAACAAGACAGGAAGAACAACCTCGCGAGGGTCTGCTTCTTGGTGGGTGTGATGAACTGCTAAGTGGTGTCCCGTCGCTCTAGCTTGAGGATCGGGTCTCTATCTCTCTCTCGATCTGGATGCGGATTGTCCTATCCTCCCTCTCCGATCGTCCCCCTACTCGAGTGTGGCTACTCCTATTTATAGGCGAAGGCCTGGGCCTCTTCCCAAATATTGAGCGGGAAGGGCGCCAACAATTGGCCATTTTGAAGGGGAACAGCGGGTACACTTATCCTGACTAAAGTTGGTCCCCGCCCGCCAAAGGCTCTGGTGATGACGCCTGCTTGGGCTCCACGATGACTCCCTTCTAGCCGTTGGGGCTGGTCTTGGTCTTGTTGCACCGAAACGGGTGCCTTTGCTTGATGCTCTCGCCTGCGCTTCCTCCCTTTGCACCAAAGAGGAAAGGAGGATGCTGCGCGGGCTGGCGCCCTTGGTCGTCATGGCTTGCGTCATGGGCACCTCGTGAGGTACCCTGCCTTGAACTCTCCGCCTCCTCATGAGCCAACCTGACGAGGTCGTGCCTGAGGAAGCTCTTGGTCGTCCGCCCCGCGAGGGTCTCGAGCTTGTGTTGAAGAAGATGGGCTGTCCTGGGCCTCCTTTGAGCCACGCCGCAGGCCGCAGGCAGGCAAGTCTGGGGACCCCCGTTCCCAGAACGCCGATAGTGCCGATAGGGCGAGTTGGGTGACGGTGCTACCGGAGAACGCCAGGAACCAGTAATTGTAGGCGGAAGGTAGTTAAAGTAGCGTGTCGCAGGAAACGCGATGGTCATCGGAATTCAATGCATAAGCAGGCATGGCTTAGCATGCCAGCTTACTGTGGAAACCTGGAAAAACTGTCGGGGATATACCCCGCGGCGTAAACCGGCCGAAAGTATAACCCGGCCGGACTTGGCGGTTTATTTGAGACCCCGCTGACACTTGGCGATTCACTGGCGACCCGCCCTGACCTGGCGGTTTACAAGCAACCCGCCTGGTCATTATGACTCACTAGTGACCCGGCGGGCGGGTCAGACGGATGAAAAGGCCCAAGGCCCAGAAGGCCGGTTCATACTATGGTGGGCCGGTTTAAGAGGAAATGTGTTAGGAATATTTCCCTTACAAGGATTCAAGACCCGGACTTGTATCCGGTTTGTATTAGAAGGTAGACTAGTCCTAATCCTAATAGGACTCCACATGTTACCCGCCCATCTAACTTATATAAGGAGGGGCATGGCTCCCCAAAGAGGTACAAGAAAGAAGAAACAATCTCTAGGTCTAGAACAAAGAGCCGGTTTATCCGGCGACTCCATGATGAGCATAATGAGACTTAGCCACAAACAACATGTAGGGTTATTACCGGATGATGTTTCCCGGGGCCAGAAGCTATCTAAATCCCTGTCTTATGTGTTGATCCGCCTCGCGTCTCTCCTCCCAATCAACCCCTCTCAAGCTACCACATAGATGCATTGGCCTCACGACTATGTCCTCACACTAGGACATCTGCCGTGACAAAACCACGACAAAAACTATTGTCCCATCCCGTCCCATCAGTGGCGCGTCCCGTCCGTGCTGGGTCGCACATCGGCATGAAGATCAAATGAGTGCACTCGAATCACCCAGATGAGGTACTCCCTCCTTGTTAAAAATGATTCCACCACTCATCATCTACCTTGGTTGGTGATATTTTTGAATTGAGCCCTGCAAACCAGAAAGGAGGTAGTACATGCGTGATCCTCTATTTATTCGCGTAGGATCGAGTAGGTCGGATAGTGTACGTGTAGGATCGAGTAGGTCGGATAGTGTATGTGTAGGATCGTATTAGCTGATGAACGTTCGCTGGGAGATAAGGTATTTGAGAACATTTTTGCTGGCAGTTTCTTCAGATTCGCCTGGCATTTTCTTCAGAACAACTTGTCAGTTTCTTCAGAGATAGGCATTTTTATTCGGAAAATTGCCACCTCTGGATCTTGCGTCACAACTAAAACAGCCAGGAGCGTATTAGTAGGCTAGCTAGTGATCAGTAAGTAACTTGTAAACACTGTGTCAATTGAAATAAGGAGCTGCTAGTAACTTGTAAACCGTGAGAACACAAAAATCAGGATCATGCTGTGCATAGTAGTAAGAGACGATCCGTTCGAAATGTTCACACGAGACTCACAGGCCTGGCATTGTAATATGTTCACATTAGTATCCCAAATTCACAACCAACTAGTAACATGTTAATGCATCTCAATGATACACAGATCATATACAAATATGTAGCTCGAAAAACAAAGATCTAGAAAAACCATCTGTTCTTCCTACTAACATGGATGCTTCTCTAGGCCAACATTCAGTACAGAGTGAAAGGCAAATTTGTTTCTGTAGTCTACAATTCCTCTTGCAATAATAAGTGATTTCACCAACAGCTGGAACCATGAGAATGAACCACACATGACGGAGGAACATCCACTTCAATATGATTTGGTCTTCTCTCGATCACACAACGAGAATATTTTCGGAATACAAACTGTAACTTAGGCAAAATGATGCCCACTGTATAATCAGACCAAAGCAAGGAAGCACCTAGTGTTGGCCAATAAATTGCACAATACTAGTTTTGTGCAGTCCATGAAGTGACTATACAGTCTTTCTGTGTCTATTTTCAAATGGCACTGCATGTAGTGACTATACTATTCTTTTGTGCAGTTCCACCAAAATTGCGGTCACTTTGTTTGTTCGGGCAGATATCTGTGTGCACAAATATCAACCAGCTAGTAAACATATACCCCACCTTTTATTTGCGGTTTAAGCACGCCTCTTCCGCTTAGCATTTGTCATGTTTTGCACTGGACAATTTGATACTGTCATGTTTTGCCCTGGACAATTTCGCACTGAATTGATTTGCTGGTTCAGAGCAGAAATATAGCGCCTATTCTTCAAGAGATAAAGGATATCCATGTTCGCAGTGATGGAAGAGGTGAAATCGATACAACCGAAATTGAGCATCCAATCATTGAATCATGTCCTACACCTCCAATGTTGTAACGCCCAATATGCGACCCTATCCAAAAGGAACTCGACGGTCCCACCAAGGATAGACCCGCATATTGAAACGCTTTTGCAAGGTGGATATCATTACATCAACATTACATAATAGTGGGGATACATACATAAGGCACAACTGCCACAAGAATACATCAACATCATATACAAGATACAAGATCAACATCCGACTACGGATGAAACATAAACAGAAACTCAAACGACATCCACCACCTGCTAGCCCAGGCTGCCGACTCGAACCTATCCCGATCAAGAAGAAGCGGAAGAAGAACTCAAGACAAGGCAAGCATCGCTCTCGCCATGATCATCGCAAACCTGTACTCGCAAACTGGTGGTGTAGTAATCAGTGAGCCACGAGGACTCAGCAATCCCATTACCATGGGTGTCAAGACTAGCAAAGCTTAATGGGAAAGGAAGGGTAAAGAGGTGAGGTTGCAGCAGCGACTAAGCATGACATGGTGGCTAACCAACGCAAATGAGAGCGAGAAGAGAAACAAAGGAACGGTCGTCAACTAGTAATGATCAAGAAGTGATCCTGAACTCCTACTTACGCAAACATAACACGTAACCGTGTTCTCCTCTTGATCAACCCCGAAAAGAGACACTCACGGTTACACACACGGTTGGTGTATTTTAATTAAGATCAACTTCGGTTTTCTACAACCGACATTAACAAATTCCCATCTGCCACATAACCGCTGGCACGGCTTTGAAAGATCAAACCCGCAGGGTGTCCCAACTTAGCCCATGATAAGCTCTCGCGATCAACGAAGGATATTCCTTCTCCCGGGAAGACCCGATCACCCTGGAATCCTGCCTACAAGACATTTCACAAGAATAAAACAAGACCAGCAAAGCCGCCTCGATGCGCCGACAATCCCGATAGAAGCTGCACATATCTCGTTCTCGTGGCAACACCGGATGAGACTAGCTACGAGTAAAACCAACCTCAAGTTGCCCCAAGGTGGCCCCTGAGTAGCTCGGTTCGGACCAGCACTTAGAGAAGCACCGTCCGGGGGCTAATAAAGATGACCCTTGGGTTAATTACTCCCAAGGGAAAATATAGGTGGTGGTGAGGCAAATGGTAAAACCAATGTTGGGCCTTGCTGGAAAGTCTTATTCAAAGCGAACTGTCAAGGGGTCCATAAATCACCCGACCGCGTTAGGGACGCAAAATCCGGGAACATAATACCGATATGACGGAAACTAGGGCGGCAAGAGTGGAACAAAACACCAGGCATAAGGCCGAGCCTTCCACCCTTTACCAAGTATATAGATGCATTAATTAAATAATATATATTGTGATATCCCAACAAGTAAACATGTTCCAACAAGGAACAACATCTCCATGTTCCAACAAGGAACAAACTTCATCTTCACCTGCAACTAACAACGCTATAAGAGGGGCTGAGCAAAGCGGTAACATAGCCAAACAAAGGTTTGCTAGGAAGGGTGCAAAAGGTTAGAGGCTGACATGGCAATTTGGGATGGCTTGATAAACAGGTAATAGGTAGCGCAGCATAGCGAAAGAACGAGGCAACTAGCATAGCAATGATAGTAGTGAGATCCAGGTAGCGGTCATCTTGCCTGAAATCCCGCTAGGAAGAAGAACGAGTCCATGAAGAAGACGAATGGATGAAGCCGAACCAAGCGTAGACGAACGAATCCTCACGATCGCAACGAAACAGGAACTAACAAGAAGAAGCACACAACATAGTAAACACACCACACATGAACAAGACATGATGCACAACCAAGCATGATGCATGACAAAGCTACATGAAGCTACTCATGGCAAGGGATGATGCAAACAAGAGCAACACATCAAGGCAAGTTTAAATGAGGCCGGAAACAACATAGAACAATTCCGGTAAGTCCTCATATGCAAATTTCGAAATTGGTCCAGATCTGAATAAACATTATGTTCAAGTTGTTAAACAGCAATTTAATATGCACCACGATGATCTACACGAAATTCTAGTCAAGTTACATATAAAGTTCATTAGATTCGGAGCTACGGCCTAGAAGATATGAGCAAAACAAGATAAACATGGCATTGATGCAAAATGCATACAAACATCAAGCAAACACCTCAAAACAAGGATGCAACATGATAATATGAAACTACATGCAAAAACAAGCAAGTTTCATATAGAGCACACTCAAAACGGAGCAACGGTTCAACACATACACCCTATACAAGTCATAGCAACAATCTGTCCAAAACAGCAAGTAGGCATATTACAAGCATCAAAACAACAAGCTACAGCATCTCAACATAATAACAAAAGGCATGGGAATGATGTACAGGTAAAGCATTACAAAACATGAGCACTGAGCTATCTCCAGAAACAACTAGAACATGCTCAAAAACACATGGCAAGATTGCAACTAATAACAGTTTCAGGCATTGGTAGAAATAACATCAGGTTGCAATGTTTAGAGCAATGGAACAACATGTTACAGGAAATTATCATGGAAAATAAAGGCATGGCATGAACCTACTAATTGCATAGAACAAAAGTCCTTTACTGACCATAAGCCAAAAAGGATCAGAAAATATAGTAACACCCATGTCAATATCGAAAGTTTCGTTAACCGATTCAGCAACATGGCATGTCAAAAACTGATAACAAGTAGGCATGTTTACAAGCTCAAGGCACTCACTACAGAGTCTTATAAGATAAACTAAGCATACATACATCAAGAAGACATGGCATAGAAGACATACATGGCAAGAACAATAACATAGCATACATGGATGAACCACAACAAGCTTGGCAAAATTGAATAACATGTAAACAATCTGCCAGGAAACATTTGATAGCAAAAGTAGAGCTCGATTGACTCAAGCTATGGCACTCCATAATTGCAAACAAGGGCATGGATGGATAGAGCAAGACATGTTTAACAAAACATCCTTACTGAAGTATCTCAAAATATGCATGGATCTCTTGGTAGCATCAAGTAAACATGGCATCAAAATATCAGCAAAACAGGGCTGAAATCAGCAACAACAAGACACCTAGTTTGCATGCTTGTGCTAGTCACCACATTGATCACAAAAATACATAGCAAGCACCACTGGAAACAAGACATGGCATATTACAAAACACATGTAGGACTCAAGTCCATAGAATGCACACATCAATCATGGCAAAAATGACAAAAGTGCAAGTTCTGATAAAAATCAGAAACTAACATCACATAGCACTCTTGCAACAGCATTTCGGGCATCAAGATGAACTCAAATGAAAATGATGCAATGGGATGAAATGATCTACTCTCCGAGACGAACATTTCGACATATTATACGCACAAAACGGAGCAACAATGACAGAGATATGATGCAATGAAAATGGAACAAAATTACTGCGGATTAAAGACTTGGAGGAATTTATACCCTCTCGAAAAGTCAACGGGACCGATTCGTGCGGGATGCAGCAGATCCGGGACGCGGGCGTGGGACGTTTGGATCACGTCCTGGTGGATCTCATCCACCCGGATCTGAGCTGGCTCCGGCGAAGCTCCGGCGAGCTCCGGCGACGACGGGAGGCTCGGGGCCGGGAGGCGGCCGGAGAGGGAGGCGCGCACACGGAGATGCGAGGGCGGGGTCCCGCGAGGGAGACGAGCGCCGGCGGGCGGATGCGGCAGCGCCGTGCTCAGCGAAGCTCCATGGCGGCGCCCGCCATGGAGGTCCCGGCGGGAGGTGCCATGCCATGAAGCGGCGGCTTCGGCTGAGTCGGGCAATGAGGCGGCAACGCGGCGGAGCAGTGGCGGCGATAGGGATCGGCGGCGGCCCGGCCGGCATGAACGGCAGCGCACGGGCTGCAAAAGCGGCGGCGACGCTGGAACCAGCAGGGACGGGCGGCAGCGCCTTCTGCCCGCAGGATCTTGAGCCGGATCTTGGTCGAGCTCAAGGGCGAGGCGAGCGGGCGCCGCAGCGGACGGCGAGGGGAGAGAGAAGAGGCCACGAGGTGGCGGGAGGAGATTGGCTGGCGGCGGCAGTGGCGACGTGGCAACGCCCGATTGGCCGGGCGAGTGGCGGCTGGGCGCGTCCGGCCGGCGGCGGATGTCCAGCGGAGGAAGAAAGCTAGGGTTAGGGGCGAATTCATCGCGAATTTGGGAGAGGGACTGATTTATAGGTAGAGGAGCTAGGAGAGTCCAAATGAGGTGCGGTTTTCGGCCACGCGATCGTGATCGAGCGACCGAGAGCATGGAGGAGTTTGCTGGGTTTTGGGCCACTTTGAAAGGGTGTTGGGCTGCAATACAAAAGAGGCCTTTGCGGTTACCGGTTAACTGCGTGAGTACCAAACGACCTCAAATGATCCGAAACTTGACAGGCGGTCTACGATGCTATACCAAGGCCGCTTGACAAACCTCGGTCCATTCGAGACCGTTTAATACCCACACACGAAAAAAGAGGTAAAAGGCGCGGGAGACATAGGAGCGCGGATTGCAAAGCGGACAACGGGGAAAAGGCTCGGATGCATGAGACGAACACGTATGCAAAATGAAATGCTCATGATGACAAGAAAAAGTGCAACACGCAAGCAAATGACATGGCAATGACGGCGAATAACTGGCGGACACCTGGCGCATCGAATCGGGGGCGTTACAAATGTAGGTCCACCCTGCCAATAAATTCACATGCAAACCACTAATATTACTATCTAATGAGAGTACAAAAAGAGTAGCAAGATAGTAGCAAATCATGTACCTTCGTAATGAACAACTCATTGTGTCACCAATTGGATATAAAGGTTTAGAAGAAAACATGCTCCTAGTGTTGAACCATTTGGACTTTTTGTGCAGTTTCACTAAAATCGAGCATCCCTGCTTGCATAGATATTGAAAGTGTGATTACTATAAAAGTCGCACTAGTTGAAGCATAGACTCACAAATATACATTCCAATTTCTTAATGGGAAAAGATAGCAAGACTGTTTCTAACCACCTGTTTGATGGAATAATTGGAATAAATAAAGCAAGATCGGCTAATGTCAGGAAGGCATACATAGTTTTTTTCTGAAGAAGTGAACCATTCTTGACCTTTCCTGTTCTTTTAAGAATATTTTGTGCAATTCAACTAAAATAAAGTGCCATCACCGCCTTGACAATTCAGTCACAATGTACAAAAAGAAATGACTTAACATTACATCATGATGTCAGGAATGTAATCGACAGGCATTAGAGACAAACATACAGATCTACTCTGATAACATAATGAACATTAATTTTAACAAAGGTGTGACTAGCTTTACCGGGATAATTTGAGTGAACTCTACACCCTCTGTTCCTTTATAGAAGAAGTTTTCGCAGTTCAATTTAAAGTACCCAAACGTCTAGTATTTTGAAAAACAGGTAGTAGTTTTCTTAAGCACATATCTGGGAAGGCTTGTCACACTTTATATATGTACATACGCTAATGCAACACCATTCGAATAGTTCAAATATACACTAATCCAGTGGCTAGTGAAACAATAGAGTAGTTCTTTTTATTACAGGGTACAGTACAATGGTTTTACTGAACAGATTTCCATAAGCTAGCACTGGAAGATTTCTATAAGCATTAACAATACAAAATGTAAAGGTAACAAGTTGCAGCGTTGGTATACTAGCTATGCATGAGCATTAAACCAAATACAAAAGTCTGAAGGTAACTACCATTATTAACTCATGACAGTGTAAAAAAATTGCAAACCATGTACCTTCAAGGTAAATATCATTTCAAACTCGAGGGGACCTAAAAATTGCTATCCCAATCTTGATAACTGATCAAACATAAAAACTTGATCGAACAAATCAAGAGAACAGCCGGAGGAGGAGGTGCCCACTCTTGACCTTTCCTCTTGTCTTCATAATTTTTGTGCAGTTTAACCAAAATAAAACGACATGTACGCCTTGGCATTTTGGTGACACTGTACAAAAAAATTGACTTATCTCATGAAAGTGAGGTATGTAATCTATAAGCATTAACAGTGCAAAAATCTGAAGGTAGTAACAAGTTTCATCTTTGGTATACTGGCTGTGCAACAACACTAGAATGCCTTAGCTAAAAAATATTTAATACATCCACAATCAACAGCTAACCCTGAAATAATCCAGTGACATTAAATAGCATTGCTTAAATTTATCGGTGGCATTAGACTGAGTGCGGCATTAGTTAAATGTGGCATCACTTTAGCAGTAGCATTGCTTGACTTTACCACTGGTGTTATACTAACAGCTAAAAAGTGGCAATAAGAGCATGGGAGGCCCATTCGGACAGTGGGCGCACGAGTGCGATGTACCTCCACGGACGCATAGAGTGGTGAGGGAGGTATGGTTGCCCAAAGCAATAAATATCCAGGCAACATATGTGCATTATGTCCCATTTTTGTTCTCTTTAGCCACCTTTTTCCTATGTGAGGACAACAAACCGATCGACCTGGTCATTCTCTATTGCGTTGTCATGCCTTTCTACCCTTTTTTACCCTTTTCAACCAAGAGACACGAGACTCGTTCCTTAGCTACTGATTTTCCCCTTCTCAACCTAGATGCAGGTTCGATGCCTAGTGTCTTAGACAGTACTTTCTCTCTTCCTTTCCTCATTCAACCCAGACATGGATTAGTCTGCATGGAGTAGGGTTTCCTTTAATAGTGCAATTTAAGGTTTTCGTCTGCGTGACCAGCAGAGCAGAGGATAGCAAATTGGGAAGATGGTGGAGTGGAAAAAGATCCACATGCAGCGACGTGGTAGATGGGGCAATAGAATAGCGGTATGGTGAGGTAGCATACCTGAGGGTTGGCTAGAAGTGGCTTCGCTCATGGTCGTCGTCCTCCGCAGACACTACGACAGTGAGCTTGGGGACGGAGGCCATCCCGCGCGGGTGCTAGGTCTGAGAGGACGACCTTGTCAGCAATGAGTGACCTCGCTCACCGACGACGAGTGCGTCAACACTGCACGTCCTTTTCTTCCCCGGTGGATCTGAGACCACTGGTGAGGAGGGAGAGAGCGGCTGCCTTTTTTAGATCTGGAGAGAGGGTGATAGTGTGAGAAGCATGTGGGCAGCCCTTAGCAAGAAAGTGCTGAAGCTCCAGCCTATATATCTTTTTTGATACTAGTACTAGAGGTGGATTAGTGGTAGAGAAGTTTATATTTTCTCTGCACACAGTACCAGTTAGTTGTGCTTCAAAACTGAACGGCACACCATTAAAAAAATAAAGGTCGATAACTAATGAGGCACCTCGGGCCAACGCAGCCAGATCGCATTTTGCACAAGGCATTAAACACCATGTTTCGTTGATACGTAGTCCCGTACCAACATATCAGTGAGACGACGGCGATTTGTACAATTTCCGAACGGACATCTTTGTAGGCCGGGCGCCTCTTCGTGTACCGTGGCAACCGTCCACCACCTCTTCGCCTTTCCTCTCAATTTGGAATTGCTCTCGCACGCTCTTCCTCCCTCCCCCATTTGCCTTCACCCTTACTTCTGCCATTGTTCGATAGTCTTCTCCATGGAGGGAACAGGCCGGAAACGACCCCGTTATTCTTGCCACGATATGAAAGATGACGTGTTGGAGAAATTCATTGATCGGTGCGACATCATCACCTCGGCTAGCATGGTAGGTTCATTCAAGACCATTCTCTACTCAACTAATAACATCATTACAAGGAACCCAAGGGTCCAGGAGCGGTTTGATCTCCCCTATCATCTTCGCCGTGACCCTGCTGACTTGCGCACGGACAACGGAAGCCTCGCCTTGTGCAAGTTGATGCCGCTTGATAATGATACGCGTGATGTTAAGCTGCACTACTAGGGAAAAGGCTAGCAGCAGCGCGGGTTTTAGGTGTATCAGTAGCGCGGGGAGTGGCGCTACTAATAAGGCGCTACAGCTAACACATAGGAGTAGCGTGTGCTCACTAGCGCTACTACTACACAAGTGTAGCAGTAGCGCGCTTAGTGGAAGCTCGCTACTGCTAGTAGCTCTAGCGCGCTTTGCGTGGACGCGCTACTGCTATCATGGCGCTGCTGCTAACTTTTATACACTCGCTAGTGCGAATTTAAGTAGTTTTTTTGTTTTTTTTTCTGCATATTTGTTTTGTATTTGAACAGGCTTTATAGAAGAATCTTTAGCACATAGAAATGTCATCATGATACACATACAAATGCCTGCGAGACCACAAATGTAATCATAGCATATACGTACAAATAGTCTCATCATAATCATCATCCAACACAAAGTGGTATCTTGTCATCATCTCGAAAATAGCGATACATGCAAGTCTCGAATACTTGCAACTACAACAATGTCATCCATCTAAACAAAGGTATACGCAAGAAGAGCTATTACTATGAGTGAGAGCGGAACTATGCAGTACATGAGGTGGCGGTTACGAGTCCTCTCTCGCGCTAGCATGAACCTCAAGTAACTAGCTTGTCCTTCTTGTCTGCTTTTGAAGCCTTTATGGCTGGCGCCCGTGAACCCATTCACTTGCGCCTGAAACTCATGTCACTCGTTGTACACCCCCGGAACCTTCCCTTTGTACACGACATAGCAATTCCATCTCGCCATCAAGAAACTAGGTAACTGTTAGAGATGCATGTTCATGAAGAGGATGTACATTCATATATATGCAACAAAATATACTAGAGCAACACCGAAAAAGAAAGGGTTAGCAACTAGATGCAACATACATTACGCACGTTAATTAACTAGAGGTACGCAGGTCATCATACGCAAACTAACAAAGTAGCGTTACGCAAGTTCGGCAGGGACCGTGGACATCACAAAGTTTCATCGCTACAAAAAGTATACAAGTTCAACCGACACATATCATCATCATCGGCATCATAAATCACTAGAAGTTCCATCCTTCCATATCATCGAGGATGGACCCTAGCTTCTTGAACGGCGGAGGTCTAGGCGTTGCATGCCTATCACGAGTTCGGACGTCAGCTCGCGATATAGGGCCGTGGTGGAACATCCCTTCTCATCGGCGACTTCTTTCATGATGATCGTCGCAATGTCGCTTTGGATGCGGAAGAAGTCATCTCTAAGTTTATAATCCGCTTCTCCATGAGATTCTAGCCACTTGTGGATATGATCATCATTACGCTTCTCATCTGAAGCTTTGGTGATCCGTGTTGAACTGAATCATGAGATGGACGATGTATAATCCATCCTTCTTGCTTGGTTTTGGGACATGGATGCAGGAAAAGTTAGTTTATCTGTGAAACCCATCTTCTTGTTCCTTTGTTTCCTGATCTGCACGTGGCCACCTCTAAAGCTGAAGCCTTGAAGAGCATCATCTAGAATATTCATTATGTGGGTGTAGTCTTTTTTCTCGTAGTCTCTGGAAGGGTCAAAATACACGGCGTTGGAGACTTGCGGGAAAAGAACGATAAGGACGGCGTGCCCGTTCCTGTGGGGAAAAGACACCTCAAATTATTCCTCATATGAGAGAGAAGGAATGATTGAAATGTACGAAAGGGTTGTACGGAACTGACTTACTTTGGATGATAAGGCACGAGGACAATTTCCCGGTCCTTATTCTGTACCATGAAGTTTTGGAGGTACTCCCTAGCAGTTTCACGCTGAAAGTCACCGAGACTCAAGAAAGACTCGTGCATGTAGTACGGATCCGCCATACAGATTTGCAAGACTTCTTCACTCTACATGACGGAGCTCATATGTAGCGCAAAAAGGCGGACGATTGTAAAATCGAGCCGCCTTGCTAGAAACATCTCAAAGATATGGTCAAACCGCAGGAAGAACACCTCCGCGGGCCGTGTCTCGACGTAGCACTTCCCCTCAGGCACACGAGCCACGTATGTCGGATATCCTTGATCCTTTGATGCTAGTTGGCTTTTCTCAGTCGACAACACATGGTCGCGCAGTCTCCTGAGATCCCCTGATAGTGCCTCCAGCAGTTTCGGCGGTAGCATCGTCTCGCCCGTGAGATTGAACATGACCGCACCTTTCATGGGTACACGCTCTTCAGAATGCATCGTCTGGCTGCTATGTGCTCGCTTGTTTGGAGCGTTATCTTCCCGATCTCTTCCTCTCCTTTTCTTGGGCACACCTTCCGAACCTTCCTTAACCCCTGCCCGGTGTTCCCGGGCTAAGTATTGTATGCGACCCTCGCGCTGGCTAGTTGAGCTGTGTTGAGGCTGCATCTTCAGCCGTGTCCTTTGAGGATTTCATGAAGAGACTTTTGCAATCCTGCTACGACCCTGCCGGGCATATCATCCATATCCTCATTAGCAAGCTAATAGCCCGATTAATCATATGGTTAACTCATCATATCTATGTCACGATAAATGCGTGTTTGTATTGAGGAAATCCATAGGGTCAACCTCATCTCATCATCCATTCTCTCTCTCTGGGAGAAATTGCATCACCAAGATACTATTGCACCCCTTCATCATGTCGTCCGCCGCTCTCACCGGCACTCTGAGAGCTGGTAATTGCGTGGCGGGGTGGTGGTCTCTACACATGCTTGTTGATGTGTGGTTATTGGTGTGCTCTCGGCGGCTCCAGACGAATAAGATTCTTCAGCCATAGCAGCACCCAACCCTTGCAGCTTCCAATCCGCGGCGTGGTCTCGTCGTCCGCTCCCACATGCTGTACTGGAGGAGGCAAATCCTCGTGCCCCGATTTCACACTCGTCAAGCTAACCCTGAAGTTCCCAGCGGGGATCGGCTGGTTGTGGAACGTGGGTTGCGAGGAGTCCATTATCATCCCTTTCCCGTCCACCTTCGGCCTTTGATCAAGTAGAGTATGGTGCATGGGGTTTCTTTTCACCGCAAACACATATATCGTAATGTAAAACAACGAAAGGCAACAAAAATGGAATATTATATATATATATATATATATATATATATATATATATATATATATATATATATATATATATATGTTAGTCGACATATAATTACCGTGTGGCGTCGAGCTCAGCCAAAGGCGAAGGCCCACCTAGCGCGCTTGAGGCCGAGGATGGGCTGCTATGGCGGGAGGCGGCTGCGAGAGAGGCCCGTTGCGTGAGCAAGTGATGGTGCGATGGTGTTGTTGTGCATGGAGTTGCTCCCGACGAAACTAGGCAACGGGAAATCATGTACCGTCTTATGCGGATTTTACTGCGCCCAGATTCGATCGCGCCAGTGTCTACGCGATTATTCGCCGTCGTTGCCATGTCATTTGCTTGCGCGTTGCATTTTATCATGTCATCATGTGCATCTCATTTTGCATACGTGTTCATCTCTTGCATCCGAGCATTTTCCCCGTTGTCCGTTTTGCAATCCGGCACTCCTATGTCCCCGGCGTCCCCTTTTGTCTCTCCTTGTGGCGGGTGTTAAACTTTCTCGGAATGGCCGAGGTTTGCCAAGCGGCCTTGGTATAGCACCAGTGACCGCCTGTCAAGTTTCGTGCCATTTGGAGGTCGTTTGGTACTCAGCAGTTAGCAGGGTAACCGTAAAAGGCCTCTTTTGTGTGCAGCCCAACACCCCTCCAAAGTGGCCCAAAACCCATCAAACTCCCCTATATGCTCTCGGTCGTTCGATCACTATCGTGTGGGCGAAAACCGCACCTCATTTGGAGCTTCCTAGCTCCCTCTATCTATAACACTAGACCTTCCCCGAAATTTTCGGGTCATTCTACCCTAACCCTAGCCTTCTTCTTCCTCCGCCCGCCGGACGCGTCTCCACCGCGCCGGACATGTCCGCCGTCCACCTCACCCGAACCAATCAGCCGCCGCCACGTCATCGCGCCGCCGCTCCCGGCCAACCGGAGCGCGCCAAGTCAGCCGCCGCGCCTCTCTCTCTCACGCACCTCCCAGGGCGCGAGCCCATCTCGAGCCCGCCCGAGGCGAACTGGCCGCGCCCGGCCCGCACCGCCAGCGTCCTTCGCGCCGTCCAGCTCCCCTTGTCGCGCCCCTCGCCGCCTTCGCCTCCCCGCCGCCCGGACGGCTCCCGCCGCCCCGCCGCCCGCCCGTCAGCGGCTTCCCGCCGCCAGTCGCGCCGTCCGGCACCGCCCGCCGCCGCCATGGCGCCCGCCTCCGCGCCGTGCCGCGCCTCTCGCCGATCGACCCGCCGCCTGCACCTCCGCCGCCCGCCAGGCAACTTTCGCTCCTGCGTCGCGCCGCCCGTTCCCCCACGCCCGAGCGTGCCTCCGGTCGTCCTCCGGCCCCGCCGCCCATGGATCCGGCCGGCCCCGACTCCCTCCGGCCGTCCCGACCTCGCCGGCGCTGCTCCGGCCATCCTCCGGCAAGAGTCGCCGCCGTCCTCGCCGGATCTGGTCAGGTGGACCAGATCCACCAGTTCGGCCAACCAAACGGCGCCCCGTCATGGATCCCCTCGTCCCGGAACGCCTTCGTCCCGTTTCTTCGCGAGGTTGATTTTTCGTCTAAGTCCCCGAATCTGTGATATTATCATGCCATGTTCATCGCACCATATCTTGCTGCATACTGCTCCGTTTCGTGCGTGTAATATGTCAAATTGTTCGCCTCGACGAGTACGTAATTTCATTCCATTACAGCATGTTCATTTGGGTTCATCTTGATGCCTAAATCATCGTTGCAAGAGTGCTATATGATGTTAACCTGCTGAAACTGTTATAACATGCTCATTTGTCATTTTTGCCATGATTGATGTGTGCATCCTATGAGGTTGATGTCTACTGGTGTTTTCTTCTATGCCATGCCATCTTTACAATGGTGCCATCCATGTATTTTTGTGATTCCTGTAGTGAGTGCATCAAGCTTGTTAAGTAAGGTACTTGCTGTTGCTGTTTTGCATGTCTGAATCTGCTATATCGTGATGCTATGTTAACCTGCTTCTACAAGTCATTCTATGCATAATCTGGAGATGTTCACTAAGGATGTTTTGTTACACATGTCATGCTCTATCCGTTCGTGCCCTTGGTTGCATTTATAACTTGCTGTAACTTGTTGTTATCTTGCTCCAAAGTTGTTAAATAATGTTGCTGTCACCCTGTTAACATTAAGTTCAGTTGTTGCCATGATTGTTGTTAGTGATCCATGCACTCTATGAACTTGCTCTTGCCATGCCTAGCTTCACAAACATGTTTTCTTACTGTTGGTTTCCTTGTCATGCCATTTATTGCTCTGTGGTGAGTGGTTCAAGCTCACCAACATGCCTACTTATTGTTGTTCCTGCCATGTATGAATCTGTAATATAATTTGCCATGTTTACATGGGTGCCATCATATCTTCTGATCCTTTTTGGCTCATGGTCAGTAAGGGACTTTTGTTCTATGCAATTAGTAGATTCATTTCATGCCTTTGTTTGCCATGTTAAGTTCCTTTAACATGTTGTTTGATAGCTCTAAACATTGCAACCTGATGTTATTTTCTGCAAAGTCTGAACTGTTATTTTTTGCAATCTTGCCATGTCATTTTGAGCATGTTCTAGTGATTTCTGGAGATAGATCAGTGTTCATGTTTTGTTATGCCTTACCTGTACATCATGCCCATGCCTTTTGTTTTCACGTTGAGATGCTGTAGCATAGTGTTTGATGCTTGCAATATGCCTAGTTGTTGTTTTGGACAGATTGTTGTCATGACTTGTTTCATGTGTATGTGTTGAACCGTTGCTCCGTTTTGGGTGTGCTCTATATGAAACTTGCTTGATTTTGCATGTAGTTTCATATTATCATGTTGCATCCTTGTTTGGAGAGTGTTTCCTTGATTTTGTATGCATTTTGCATCAATGCCATGTTTATCTTGTTTTGCTCATATCTTCTAGGCCGTAGCTCCAAATCTAATGAACTTTATATGTAACTTGACTAGAATCTCGTGTAGATATTCTTGGTGCTCTTTAAATTGCTGTTTAACAACTTGAACATAAGGTTTATTCAGATCTGGACCAATTTTGAAATTTGCATACGAGGACTTACCGGAATTGTTCTATGTTGTTTCCGGCCTCATTTAAACTTGCTTTGATGTGTTGCTCTTGTTTGCATCATCTCTTGCCATGAGTAGCTTCAGGTAGCTTTGTCATGCATCATGCTTGTTGTGCATCGTGCCTTGTTCATGTGTGGTGTGTTTACCATGTTGTGTGCTTCTTCGCGATAGTTCCCGTTTCGTTGCGACCGTGAGGATTCGTTCGTCTACGCTTGGTTCGTCTTCGTGGCTTCATCTTCTTCATGGACTCGTTCTTCTTCCTTGCGGGATTTCAGGCAAGATGACCGTCACCTTGGATCTCATTACTATCATTTCTATGCTAGTTGCTTCGTTCTATCGCTATGCTGCGTTACCTATCACTTGCTGCTCAAGCCTCCCAAATTGCCATGTCAGCCTCTAACCTTTGTCACCCTTCCTAGCAAACCGTTGTTTGGCTATGTTACCACTTTTGCTCAGCCCCACTTATAGCGTTGCTAGTTGCAGGTGAACATGAAGATTGCTCCATGTTGGATTATGTTTATGTTGGGATATCATAATATCTCTTATTTAATTAATGCATCTATATACTTGGTAAAGGGTGGAAGGCTCGGCCTTATGCCTGGTGTTTTGTTCCACTCTTGCCGCCCTAGTTTCCGTCATATCGGTATTATGTTCCCGGATTTTGCGTCCCTAACGCGGTTGGGTGATTTATGGGACCCCCTTGACAGTTCGCTTTGAATAAGACTCCTCCAACAAGGCCCAACCTTGGTTTTACCATTTGCCTCACCGCCACCTATTTTTCCCTTGGGTCGGCCAGCCCAAGGGTCATCTTTATTCAGCCCCCCCGGGCCAATGCTTGTCTAAGTGTTGGTCCAAATTAGAGCACCGTCTTGGGACCATCCCTTAGCAACTTGGGTTACGTCGGTACCTGTCGCTTAGCTTATCCGGTGTTGCCACGAGAGCGAGATATGTGCAGCTCCTATTGGGATTGTTGGCGCGCCAGGCGGTCTTGCTGGTCTTGTTTTATTCTTGTCGAAATGTCTTGTAGCAGGATTCGAGACTGATTGGGTCTTCCCGGGGAGAAGGAATATCCGTCATTGATCGCGAGAGCTTATCATGGGCTAAGTTGGGACACCCCTGCAGGGTTTGAACTTTCGAGAGCCATGCCCGCGGTTATGTGGCAGATGGGAATTTGTTAATATCTGGTTGTAGTAAACTTGAAGCAAACTCTTCTAAAATACACCAACCGTGTGCGTAACTGTGAGTGTCCCTTTTCGGGGTTGATCGAGAGGAGAACACGGTTTCTGGGTTATGTCTGACGTAAGTAGGAGTTCAGGATCACTTCTTGATCATTACTAGTTGACGACCGTTCCTTTGTTTCTCTTCTCGCTCTCATTTGCGTATGTTAGCCACCCTATATGCTTAGCCGCTGCTGCAACCTCACCACTTTACCTCTTCCTTACCCATTAAGCTTTGCTAGTCTTGATACCCATGGTAATGGGATTCTTGAGTCCTCGTGGCTCACAGATTACTACAACACCGATTCTGCGTGTACAGGTTGCGATGATCATGACACGAGGCGATGTTTGCTTGTATTGGAGTTCTTCTTACGCTTCTTCTTGATCGAGGATAGGTTCGGTCGGCAGCCTGGGCTAGCAGGTGGATATTGTTTGAGTTTCTGTTTATGTTTCATCCGTAGATGGATGTTGATCTTGTATATGATGTGATGTTGTATTCGTGTGGCATTGTATGCCTTATGTATGTACCCCCATCTATTATGTAATGTTGATGTAATGATATCCACCTTGCAAAAGCGTCTTCAAGATGCGCTTCTATCCTTGGTGGGACCTTCGAGTTCCTTTAGGATAGCGTCGCATCTTGGGCGTGACATTTTCCTTCGTCCAGTTGATGATAACTGGAACCAAGTTAGTAGCGAAATCATTTCTGCAGGAAGTTACAGCTGCATTGACTGCCTGCTGTAGCAACTCATATTTGTCCTCGGCTGCTTTTTCCGCGTCCTCAGCTGATTTTTTCTCGACCGCAAGCTTCACCTTGGCGTCGATGTCCGCTACTAAACTTCTTTTCTACTTCTTGGCCTCTGGGCCCTCGTTGTAAACACCTTCCACGTGGCGCCGTCTCGGCGCCGTGCACCACGACCATATTGCGGCCGCTGGCCCAAAGGGAGTCCCTTAAGTTCGTTCAAGGCCCGGTTGAGAGGGTGTCCCACTTGGGCCTCATCGAGATCGGGCTTTGGCTACAAGCTGGTGTTGCTTCACCAGTAGTCTAATCAATTTCCTCGTGATCTTGTCGTGAAAAAACCTTTTCTCCTTGTCCCACTTGTAGCGGGCCACGATGAAGTCACGCTCCAAGGGGTTGATGAACTTCCATGCGAAGAGTGCAGGAGACCGGGGCTTCACGTTCGCGTTCTCCTTATCCCATATGGGCCTTTTACCGAGGTAGCCCACGACTTCGGCGATGCTTCCGTGTTCCTTTCTTTGAAGGCTCTTGAATTTGAAGCCTTAGCCTTGGCTGCCTCGGTAGCGCAAGTGTCCTTGAACTTTTCGAACTCCTCTTCCGTAAGTGTCAGATTTTCCTCCAGAATCTTGGACAGGGGTTCATCAGCCTCAATAGCTCATTTCAACCTCCCTTTCCAAGAAGCCAAATCATTGCTGAACATGCCCATGGCGTGATTGCTAATCTTTTTCATCTTCGGATCATCCCACGCTTGTTCTATGTTATCATCCCGGTCGGGGAACTTGAATCTCTTGTGCAACTTCGTTAGGAGCAACTGCGTCAAATGTTCTTTACTCCTTAAGTCATCGTCGTCGATGCTCGCGCATTCGCGTAAGATGCATCCTACTTGGTTCCCATAGCACTTGCGAGGTTCTTCCGGCTCTAACGGCTCAAACTTGCCAGCTGCCATCTTTGTGATCACAAGTCGTCCAATCCCTAGTTTGTTAGGTTTTCGTATCCTCTACTTCTTATGCTTCCTCTTTTTGGTAGCGGCATCGGGGCCGGTACCTTCCCCGTCGGTATCTTCCCCGCCGGTACCTTCCGCACCGATCTCGGCGCCGCCATCGGTGCCGGCGCCATCGGTGTCGATGTCGGCGCCAGTACCATCATCGAGGCCGACCTGCAAACCTTGCTTAGCAGTCAAATAGTCGAGGTACTCTTGTTCACCCTCATAATCCATCTAAATGCGCATCTTGGTGGAAGGCCCAGTTTCTTCATTGTTCGACATGTTCCTATGATTAAGTGTCCTCATTTATTTCTAAAAGTATGAATAAATGAGAAATGACATAAAAAGAAATCTATGTGCCAGACTCTCGATATACCAACTATGTAGCACAAATCATTCCTTTATTCACGGAAATTTCGGCATGACCTTTGCTAAAAATGGACATATCGGCGCTTTGAAATTCACGAGCGGAAATGAATCAACATTCGGGCGTAACATAGGCCACTCAGATCATTTTCCAAACATGACATGTCCAAAACATGACATATCCACATATCACATGTCCAGTTCAAATTTGCATATAAATTCAGCTAATTTTGAAACCTAGCTAAATTCATAACTAAATAGATAACCTAATTAACATACTGCCCTAACTAAAACCTAAGTAAATTAACGAAGCACCCTAGCGAGAGAGGGGGGTTCTGAGGAGGTGCAGGCGAGAGGCAGGCCCGATTGACCCCGAGGTTGGGAGGAGGAAGCGAGGAGGGAGGCGAGGCGGCGGGGGCGAGGCGCCGAGGTCGAGGCGAGGCAGGGTCGGGCGAGGGCCGGGGAGGGTCAGGGCGGGTCGAGGCGGCGCGGGGTCGAGGCGAAACAGCAGGAAGAGAGTGGGGATTTGGGGAAAAAGGCGGGATGAGGCAGGGATAGTGAGAATTTTTGGGTTAAGTGGACGTGGCAATGCGTTTGGACAAAGCAGCTGCTACTACCTCGATGGCTGTAGCAGTTTATCTGAATCTTTACTACTACCTTGATGGCTATGGCGGTTTAGACAGAATCGCTACTACTACCTTCGCTACTGCCAATTTTCCTTTTCCTTTCTTTATTTTCTCCCACTTTTATTTCGAGAGCGTGAGCGAAGGAGGGCTATATATATTGCATCATTTGGCGGTTAAATATGTATGCAAAATAGGAACATATATATTACATCATTGGACCCATGCATAATAATGGCTAAGTGTGTATACAAAATAGGAACATATATATATATATATATATATATATATATATATATATATATATATATATATATATATATATATATATATATATAGGCTGGACTATTACATTACAGTAACAGAATATTATTCTGTACCCTCGGTCCCTATAAGGCGCGCCTTGTGAGCCATAGGAGAAACTCCCGACCCATCCCCAACCTAGCCGCCTCCTACCGCGGAGGCTTAACCGTGCATGAGCGGCGGCGACAGCGGCAGCAGGCGAGCGAGGAGCCAGCGCCCGTGACGAGTCGCTCCTCCGACCCAGCTGCCGGCCGGCCGTCCGCATGCCTCCCGCCCGACAGGCTCGCCGGCCCCTCCCTCCGCCTTCCCTCCGGCAGGCGCCCGGCCCCTCCCAGCACCTCCCGTCGGCGGATGCCGGATCCACCCAGCGCGCCTCCCATGCAGCGAGGCTCGTCGGCCCGTCCCGACCTCGGCGGCTGCCTCGGCCCATCCCGCCTCCGGCTGGTCGCCATGTAATCCCAGCCTCCCACCGCCGCCACGCGCGCCATCCCGCCCGCGCCCGCCACCCGAGCCCCTCTGCGTGCCGGCACTCTGTGCCCCGCCGCCCTGCGCTTGTCACCCCCCATCTTGCGCAGCATCCTACCGACCGGACCAGCCGCCGGCCGAATCCAGTCTCGCCCCTGAGCTTCATCTTCTTCCTCGCCGAGACACGCCACAGCCACCCCAGTTCGGGCGTAGTAAGTACCTCAGTATGAGTTAAAAATGATGGTCCGTTCAGAATAAAAGAAATGGCAGAAATTCAATTTGTAAAAATTCAAGCAAAAAAAGAAACCCCATGAAAATCCTGCTTAGTAAGTACCTCAGTACAAGTCGTAGAACGAGAGAAGTTCAGAACATCGTTGTCAAAAAAATGTTGAGTTAAAAAAAAACACATTTTCTGTTTGAACAAAATATCATTCAGTTCGATGATACAAACCATACAAGTACAGGGGCGATGATACAATAAACCGTTGAAAACTTACGAGAAAAATATTACCCAAAAAACATAGGAAAGTCTAGTTAGTGAAAACACGCTTAGTACAAACCCATGCAAGCATCACTACAAGTACCATTTTTCAGAACCGTCCAAAATTACTCTACAAAAATAGCTCAGTACAAACATACACATATATCAGTACGACTACTCTGTTTTTCAAACGAGAAAACAACAGGGTCTGTCATGCCGTATTCAAAATTACTCTTAAATGGTTGCAAAGTAGAGAAAACGTTCAACATGACTAAGTTCCGAATTTTTGATAGCTATCCAATGGTATACTATTTTCCATATTTCGACAAACTTTTTAAAAACATCGCGTTCAAAATCAAATTTGACCGTATTCGAATTCGTTTTTAAACCGTAAGAAATTAGAAAAACATTTCTATACGAAAAAGTTGCGCATTTTCTATATCTTTCCAACACCGTATCATTTGCGTCAATCCGCCAAACCGTTTGCAAAAAATCGCGAAAATACGTTTCGCCCAAAATTTCACCGTTTTTCAAATTACTTTTAAATCATATAGAATTATAAAAAACAATACATACATGGAAGATGCGGATTTTCACCAGCTTTCTAATGCCATCTTATTTGCTCAATTCCGACAAACCGTTTGAAAATTGAGTCCAAAATACGATTCACGTTTTCGGTTTTGAAAAAAACGGTTTTTTCAAAACTGCTCTTAAACCATAATGATTTTGCAAAAACGTTTAATATACTTGAAATATGGTTCTCAAGAGCTTTCCAACGATATATTACATGCCCGTTCGACAAAAAATTACAAAAAAGTTTGAACCAAAGAAGGCGATCTTTTAAACACAAGCTGAAAGCATTAGGTCAACCGCTTCAAAAACATCGGTACAACCACCTGAAAGCGTCGGTTCAAAAGGGTAACAGAATAATATTGATTCGTGTAACAGAATAGCCAGATGTGTGTGTATATATATATATATATATATATATATATATATATATATATATATATATATATATATATATATATATATATATATTACATCATTTGACCCATAACATACGGTTCCTCATGGCAGCGTTTTAGTTTTTGAGTCAGCTTCTTTCCCTTCTTGTTAAATCAAGAATAATTGAGCCCCTCATTGTGACTTTGCCTTTTCCATGGAGTACGATTTTTCTTAGGTAATGTAGTATTGATTCTTCTTTTGACATATACTTCATCATCATCGTCATCTTCCCTCATTGGGTTGCGTCTTGATCATAGTCTTCCTCGTTGGCGACTCCATCAATTCAATGATGTTCCTTTGCCTCTCCTCATGACAACACGGCGGGATTGCATGGGTGAGTTATGAAGAAGCATTGTGTCACGTGCTTAGCGTGTACCCATGGCTTGTTTTTGCGATAGCGTTCACGATGCGCTCTTGGCGTCGGGTATACTCATGGTAGTGAAAATCCAGTTTTCTCTTTCGACATTCTTTGCCCATCGACACGGAACATCGTCGTGTTGTGCAGTCGAGTAGTCAAGCTCCCGGATCTCCTCGACCCTTCCATAAAATCGTTCGATTCTTGCCGTTGTTGCTGCGGTCATGCATTCCATCGTCACCCACGAGTTACGATCATCACTTGTCCATATCTTTGGCCTCCGTGTAGAACGTGTATCCGTTGATATCATATGCGTGATAGGTTCGAGGTTGGGCGAGGGCCATGTGCTAAAGGCGTATATGAGCAATCCGTCCTAGAGCCCTCCTCCGGGATTAGCAATAATATGCTCTTTGAATCAATGCGAGGAAAGTGGAGTTGTGCTCTCTAGTAACTTTGGCGTTAATCTGCATACCCCGGTCACGATACTTCTTTGCGATAATTTCTTTGTGAAGTGCCACGAAAGGATCTACCTCGTCTAGGTGTTGTAGCACTACCAAGTTTGCTCTGTCATAGTCGCTGCATCGATCTGAGTATGCCACGTGCAGTTCCTGCGACCGTTCTTTGTGACCATCTCCTTGAGCCTCCCATCGTTCTTGTTAGCGGGCAAACCAACACTAACACCGGGCGGTGGTCTGCGCCATATAGAAAATTCTCACGAGAAGAGATGCATTCTTGTGTCAAATAGCCACGGGCGATGCTTCCATCCGGACGGGACATATTCTGAAACGAATCCTTTGATGATCCCATTCATCCTCTCAAGCGGCATCATGTTGTGCGGGAATGCGGACCCAGGTCTATTATATCATCCACAATATGGACACCGCAGATGCACCATCACGTCAAAGAACGCGGCGGAAGTACATCTCAAGCTCATTCTATATCTGTGATCTCTTCACATAGCCTTGGACCTGCTTCACAGCTGATCGACTTTCGAGAGATGGCGTCGAAAAAGTTGCGAGACCAATAAGCGTGTCACAGACGTGCTTGTCCATTATCCCTCTAAGGGCAACAGGTAGTATCTGCGTCATCATCACATGACAGTCATGAGACTTCATCCCGCTGAACCTTTTCTTGTCCTTGTCTGGATATCTGCTTATCTTGCCATAGTAACCGGAACTAACTTTGACTCCGGTAAGGCACTTAAAGAATTGATTGATCTCAGCCTGACTTAAGGTGAAGCAAGAAGGGGGCAATAATCCTCTTTCTTTATTTTCTTTCCCTTCTTCTCCCGTGCCTCTGTCTCCGTGTCTGTCTCATCTGACATTTTATGGGGCGGCATGTGCAGATCTTCCCTGATTTTCAAATGTTGCAAGTCTTTTCTTGCCTTCGGCCCATCCTTGGTCTTATCCGGCATGTTCATCAGTGTTGCGAGCAAGCTCTCAAGGACATTCTTACAGATATGCATTTGATCAAGGCAATGAGGTGTATCGATTTTGTGCCAATACTCCAAGTCCCATAACACAGACCTCGTCTTCCATACCTTCAGCAGCGGCTCTGGCGCCTTTCTCATCGTCTTTCCCGGCGCGGGGCACTCCTTCCAGTTTTTCAACAGCTCATCGATTTCGGCACCGCTCCGCTTACGTGGAGGTCCTCGATGCTCAGCGTGACCATTGAATAGATCTCCATGGTTTCTCCACGGGTCGTCCTGTTCAAGCCATCTTCAATGCCCCATGTACACGATTTTTCTAGACCCACCATCTTTCCTTGACGTTAGCTGCTGAGACGTCGTATCATCCATGCACCGCGTGCATCCGCAATATCCATGGCACACCTGGCCTGCCACATATCCGTAACCAAGATAGTGGTGCCTTTATCGTGATCGTTGCGGACTCTCATGTTGAAATACTACGCCTTCTTTGGCATCCCATGTCTTGGTCGGTGTTTTCCATAACATGTCTAACTCCTCTTGAAGTAGCCCCAGATACAAATTAATATTATTTCCTGGTTGTTTCGTCCCTTGAATAAGCATGCTCATGTGAATGTACTTCGATTTCATGCACAACCAGGGGGGAGGTTGTACATCCATACGAACATGGGCCATGTGCTATGGTTGGTGTTTTGGTTGCCAAACGGATTCATGCCATCGGTACACGCGCCGAGCACGATGTTCCTTGCATCCATTCAAAATACCGATAGAAGCTGTTCAACGCTCTCCACTGGCTTCCATCCTTCACGTGTCTCAGCTTCGGATCATCTCCATCGTTGGGCTTCCTCCTCTCCGCGTGCCAGCGCATTAGCTTTGCTTCCTTGGGAACTACAAGATACCTCTGGAGACGGGGAGTGATCAGTAAGTACCATGCAACTTTCTGGGGACATTTCTTCCCGGCCTTCTTGTATCGAGAAGCATTGCACACCGGACAGCTTGTTTTTTCCGCGTGCTCCTTCCGATAAATTATGCAATTGCTGTTGCATGCATGGTATCTAACGTGTGGCAGATCAAGAGGGCACACGATCTTCTTGGCCTCATCAACATTAGTAGGACATAAATTACCCGCGGGAAGAACATCCTTTAGGTACGTGAGATGCTCATCGAGGCTAGTGTCGGTCCACTTGTTTTTAGCCTTCGTCTTCAGGAGTTGGAGCGTGAAACTCAAGCAGGTCACCTCAGGATTGCAACCATCATACAATGGAGTGTTCGAGTCTACCACCAGTTGCTCCAACTTAGCCTCCTCTCTATAAGCAGCTCTCTCAGTACTCGTCTCCTTGCGAAGCAATGCTTGAACATGAGGGTCTCGCACGATTGAACTTAGTACCGACGAACTCTGCTACGTGGAGTCCATGTCGTTCTCTCTGCCTCCATGTCCGGCCCCTTCTCCTCCACCATGTTCGGCCCCTTCTCCGCCGCCATGTCCGGCCTCTTCCCCACCACCATTATCGATCATCTCTTCGTCTTGCCCCGTGTCATCATTGCCTGCCCCGTCGGCATCCTCAATATCGTCATCCTCATCTTCAATTATCCACCGAGTATAGCCATCCATGAAACCAGTCATGAGCAGGTGCGCCGACGACGACCATCGTCATAGGGGTCGAGCCAAACTATTCCTTTGCATTTTGACACGGACATAAAACCTCTGTCAGGTTATTTTCTTTCATGTCTGCACCGACCGCAACCACCTGTCCACCATCGTTCCATGACCATCATGAATGTCGCACGGTAATAATAATAAAATTGATTATAAAATGCGTGCATGCATCAAAGTCATACAGAAATTGACTTGACCTTCCTAAAAATAGGACATATATGGATCTAGAGTTTGCGGAATTAGCGAAGCGAAATAAATCAACATTTCGGCAAAACATAGGCAACTCAAAAGCACAATTGGCGTCAACTCATGCCACACACACAATTTCCATAAACATATCACACACACATAAACATATTTCCATTTTGCAAAAGCATGAAATTTTAATCACCTCTATCTCAAAGCGAAGCGAGCGATGGAGATGATGTTGTAGGGAGATCAAATGTGCACAAAGCTCTTCTTGACAAAGATAGATCTAGTTAGGGGGAAAATAGGTCACTTAACTAAATCCTACATCTACCTAGCTACCTAATTTGGGAGGAGACGACTTCAAATAGTGGAGGGAAGGAAAAGAGAAAGGAGATGCATTAATGGAGGTGGTGTAGTTAGGTAGGAGTAATGAAGAGAGAAAGGTAGATAGAAGAGAGAGATGTAATGGGAGAAGTATTGAGGAAGAAGAAGAGTGAGAGTGGGAGCATGTGGGAGGTAGGGGAAAGGGAAGAGAGGAGGGGGAGGGGGAGGGACGGGTGGGGAAAAGGTGGTGGGTGGTGCGGATTAGCAGGAGCACGGGATCTAAACTGCGCTACTGCTAAGTAAGTAGCAGCAGCGCGCTTTGGGCAACGGCGCTACTGCTAACCGGGACCAAAAAGTGTGACATTTTGAAATTTAGCGGCAGCGACCTCAAAAAAGTCGCTACTACTACATCCATAGCAGTGGCGGCTCGCTGTGCACAGCGCTACTGCTAAATGGAGTTTGGTGGACACCGCCGGTCGATATTTGTAGCAGCGCGGTTTACACCGAGCACGCTACTGCTAAAAACTTGTCAGTAGCGAGTTTCCCGCACACGCGCTACTACTAATTAGCAGCAGCGCTGCTTTTTGAGCCGCGCTGCTGCTAAGATTTTGTGTATAGGCTTTCCCTAGTAGTGATGCCATCGCTTGAGGGTAAGGCTTGGGCAGGCACAAGTGGAGATTGGGTTGTTTATATTGGGTACAACTGCGAGTGGGAACTTGTGAATGTGTACACTCGTCACCGGGTTCCACTTCCAAAAATCTCAGACTGCCTAGAGGTTGAGCACACCGGTATTCTACGTACGTTCAAATACGATCATGTCGACTATCGTCTACGAAAGATAGCAAATTGTCGAGTTCCCAAACGCTCTTGGGATTACACGAACTATGAAGTTGTTGCTATCTTCGACAAGCTTGTTGCCGTCCTTACTTCCACGCCTTGATGGATATTGCTCAAAAATCAATTTTTGTACACGGATGAGTACTGTGATGCAATTCAGTATGAGGGTCTTCTCTTTTCTACCACCACTCGTGGCACTGTTTTTGCATGGAATGCTGATGCTTTCGGTACGTTTGTATTCCATCTTAATTATAATTGTTGCATCCACATGCATGCGGGTCAGCTAGTTTCCCTTTACTAATTAACCTGAGTGTTTTTCCAAGGTCCTATGAACATTCCACCACCTATACTTGAAAAAATTTATAACCAAGGAGGAGATGACGATGGTGATGACCACGAGCATGAGGACGAGCACGACCCATATACTCAGTCGCACCTGGAAACTTATTACGATGGATCACCTCTTCTTGTCTGTATACAGGGCACTGTTCATGTTACTAAGGAAGCAGGTGTTGTCTCGTATGGTCGCACTCTCCGGACCTACTCCAACATCGAGGGTATTCAGGATGGATACTAGTGTGCTAGCGCCAACACCTTCTCCCTGGTTCAGTATTGATAGTCTTGGAGGAAACTCACTCTTTCTCGGACAAAAATATCCAATGATGGTGAAAGGCAATCCAGCTGCTGTTGACACAACGTTACTACCATTTATGCGAAGCAACTGTATCTATACCTCCAACATTGCTATTTTTCCCTATCATGGCTATCACAATATGTGTCCTGATATAGGCCGCTTCAGCCTGGATGACCAGTCCTGCATTGGTCTCGAGATTGACAATAGCTGGCCCTTCCCAGAGAATCATTTCTGGTTCAAAGAAAGTGTTTCCAACACCGACGAGTGGTTGAGCTGAAGTTCATTTCATTGCTTGTTATTTGTTGTGTGATGAAAACTTTAGTATTTATAATGTATCATCGTTGTCATTGTGGGTTGATGAGCTATTGTATGTAATGCTAAATGATATGCCTGTGATAAACTTACTAAATTTATGACTTCTCAGAGTGGGTGCTACGACGAGGCAAAAAAATATTTTTCGAATACATAATTGTACATGCATTGCAATAGGTTATCAGATGAGTACTACTATTTGTACTAGCTTCACATGCTTCGCGCGCCGGGAGGGTGTTTTTACTGTAGCAGTGAATCCCATCATCCTAGTTCATCGGACGAGTCCAGTAGAAATTGCATGTTGATGTTTGGGTTCAAACTTTCAAAACTGCTGCACTATCTCTATGTCTACGTGTACGTAATACAACAAGTTTTAAACATGAGAACAGCCATCCACCCTCACAAAGAACACTTTTTAACCCAACACAAATTCCAGGAAATTTCGCCACAATGTGAGGTGGGCCATATGTTAACGTGTGGAAATTCGGCCACAGTGTGAGGTGGGCCATATGTTAATGTGTTTGCTGTATGTAACCAGCCCCTCGAATCCTCGATATATAGTAGGGTGGCTTGGGCCAGAACAAGCATTCACGTCCGGGAGTACGACACATGCCACCAACATGACTTCCATCTGACACCATATTTCTTGGAGTCCGTGCTATAGCTATCTCTTCAACCTCCTAGTTTCTCTAACTCAGCCATCGCGCGGCGGGCGAGGTGGGGGTTTGTCGATAGTCAGTTTCCTCAACTGCGGTCCCACTTGTAAGGCCAACTCCAACGCACGACCCGAAAGGGACATCCATTTTGCCCGGATTATGTCCGTGTCACAACCCTAGAATACTGCATGTAATTAGTTGCATCAGAGTGCATCATGCATCATGTCTAAATTCCAGTGAAATTTGAATTGAGGGAATTCTCAAGCCTCAGAAAAATCCTTTTAAAAAAAGGGGCAAGAACCCTTAAACTTGCATTCAGTGAAACCAAAATGGCCTTCATTAATGTTTGTTAATTTTGTAAGGGTTTGGATCAAAATAAAAAATAGTGAACATTTTTAAGGAATTATTTTGGCACTGAATTTAAATCATTATTGTATTTGAATTTGGAATTATATTCATAATATATGGGATATATTTTAAAATAACTTTGAAATGTTTTATGTGCTGTTGGAAAAGTCCATCTACCAATATAAATTTTTCAGAGGATATTTGGCACTATTTTGAATTCGTTTATCTTTGAAAACAGTGGCAAAGTAAAAAACAGAAAGAAGAATAATAAAAGGCAGAAAGCTACCTGGGCTTACCTCTATGTAGGCCCAAGTGGCCAGCCCAGCCCCTGGCCACTGTCAGTCATCCCCAACCTCCCGCCAGGAGGACTGGGGCGCGTGCTCGCCGCATGCTGGCACAAGCAGGGCCACGTCCTGCTTGCCGCCTTCTCCCCGGTGCGCCCAGACGCCGCCACGCACCATCCTGCCTCTCTCTCTCTCACACTCCCTCGCTCTCACCCCCTTCCCTGGATCTCTCTCTCTCGCTCCCGAGTGCACCGCAGCGCGCCGCCGAGCACCACCGCGGCCATTGGCCACCCCACGCCTCGTCGATGCGCTCAGAAGCTCCGCCACTTCTTCCTCGACCCCCACTCTGAGATAGGCAACGCCGGACTCCCTGAAGCCTCGCCAACACTGCCGTTCCCGACCTCGGGTGCCGGTGATCCCCGTTGTCATTTCACCGGACCCCGTGCCTCCCCTGCCTCGCCAGCAGCACCAGAAGAACCGCAGAGAGCCGCTGAACCGTTTCCCCATGCCCCGTCGCCTAACTCACCCATTAGCCGTATCAACCACCAGAGCCGAGCGCTCCCCGCAGCCGGCCATGTCGCCGCCGCGATTACCACTCCCGCACGTCGCACCAGAGCACGTAGGCGTGCTCAACACTTCCTCAGGAAGCCGCAGACCCCACCAGTTCATCTCGAACGCATCGTAGCGCCTAACCCGTCGGTGCCCGAGCTCCGGCCGCCGCCACGAGCTCGAGTCCGGCGAGGTCGCTCCACCCTGGCACCTCCCGCTCACACCGTTCGACATGGCCGGGCCTCCTCGTCACGTAGATGGCCTTGGCCGTCAGTTTAGTCGCCGGAGGGCCAACCCGAGCCCTCCGCCGTGCCTGCTGTCGCCGGCATCAAGCTGCCGGCCTGTTAGGCCATGTTGACTAGGGGTTTGACCTTCCCTGAGTCAATGACAGGTGGAACAGCCCCTGTTAAGCTAGTTTAGTTTATTTTCTAAACTTATTTAGCCTCTGTGTCACTTACATGTGGGCCCTGGCCCCTGACTAACTCTAGATTAGGTTAGTTTTGCCACTAATTAACTCTGATTAGTGACCGAGTCACTGACCAGTGGGCCCTGCGATCAGGTTTGACCTGGTCCGACCCTATGGACCAGCTGACGTCAGCGTGACCTGATGCTGATGCAGTAATGGGTTTCTGGATTTAAAATAATTCAGGAAATTCGAGAAAATAGCCTAAACTTCTAAAATTCATAGAAATTAAACCGTAACTCCAAATGAAATAAGTTATATATGAAAAATTATCAGAAAAATCCAACCTATCCATCTGTACTAGTTTCATGCATGATAAAGCAACTTAACCTTGCTGTATAGTTCAAAACATGATAATGCACTTTGGAAATTCATAGTTTGAATTTGAATTTGAACCTTTTGTTCAAATCAACTCAAACCCTTCTGTTGCTAGCTGCATTAGCTCAAATCACATCACATTGCCGTGTCACATTCATGCATCATATTTTCGCATTGCATTGATTGTGTTTCCTCTCTGTTGCCGGTAACCGTTCCCCTTCCGTAGACGTGGTTCCGACGAAGAGTTCGATGACACCAATGAAGAGCTATACTATCTTCAGAAGTGTCAGGCAAGAAAAACCCCCTTGTTCATTCCAATACAATCCCACTCTCTCGCTTCTGCTCTCTTTTACTGCATTAGGACAACAACGATTCAACTATTACATGATGCGGTAGTTGAACCCCTTTTCTCTGCATGACCTGTCATTGCCACAATAAATAGATGAAACCCACTAGCATGAGTAGGAGTTGTTTGAGCCCTGATGTTCCTACCCATTCATGCTTGTTTGTCATGCCTGCTATTGCTTAGAATTGTGTCAAGTCTGATTCATCGGGGATGAATTGGAATGTTCTGAACATGTCCTACTGCTGAGAGCTAAGTGTGTGAACACGGTTTGGTAAAGGTAGCGGTGAGAGAACATGTAGGAGTACATGGTGGGTTGTCTCATAGAACCCGTCCTGAGGAACAGAGTTCTGTGTTTGTGATCCATGAACAGCTACTACCACATATTTGGTTCTGGTAACTAGACCCCTCTCGGCTTATTAACCGCCTCGATCTCTGTCCAGGAGTTGCAACTAGTTTCTGGTGTTTGTAGGTTGTGTTATAAGTCTACCAAGTGGCACCCGGTACAGGTGGGCTTGGGAAAGACTAGGCACAGTGGCACGGTGTACCAAGTGGCACCCAGATGGTGGGCTTGGGAACCCTGCTCACATCGTTTGGGGCTGTGAGTGACACCCTAGCCGGATCTCCTTGCGGATGGAACCTGAATAGGCGATAAACCTGGACTATAGACTTGTGTGGTTAATCAGGTCATGGCCGACTCCCTCGCCAGGCTTCCGTTGCCGAGATACATGACGTGTACATGGTGGTAAGTGGCGAGAGCGTGTGTGAAAAAGTACACCCCTGTAGGGTTAACATCATCTATTCGAATAGTCGTGTCCTCGGTAAAGGACTTCTGGGTTGCATGTATAGTTCATAGACAAGTGAAAGTGGATACTCTAAAATGCGCAAGATAAGCGTGAGTGCTATGGATGGCATTCTCGTAGGAAGACGGGAGTGGATCCATAGTGGTGTATTGATATGGTGAATGTGTGGACTCGTGTGCGCCACCTCAAAAGAATTACTTGTAGTCGTAGTTCAGGATAGCCACCGAGCCAAAGCTGGCTTGCTGCAGTCAAACTCCACCACCCCTTTGTTGATACTGATGCATATGTAGATAGTTCTGATGTAAGTATTGCTGGGTATATTTGTACTCACGTTTTCTTAATTTACGTTTTTGCAGAGAGACGTCATTCTCACTAGTAGTTCCGTGTGGACTTCCATGTTTAGTTTATTACCTCAGCTACGATCTTGTACCCTTGGGAGGGTCTTGGAGATAGTCAGACTTCTCAGCCTTCTTCATTTGTAGTTGTCTGTACTCAGACAAGTTAAGCTTCCGCATGTGCTTGTTGCTTGTATGCTCTGTATGTTGGGTCATGAGACCCATGCTTGTAATAATTGGCTCCTCAGAGCCTAATGAATAAATACTTGAGTCGTAGAGTTATGTTGTGATGCCATGTTGTATTTACACATATTGAGCATATTGTGTGTATGATTGAAATGCTTGGTATGTGTGGGATCCGACAACATAGTTGTTTATCCTTGGTAGCCTCTCTTATGGGGAAATGTAGTCTTGTGCTTCCATGAGCCATAGTAGTCTACTGCCGGTTCTCGAGTCCTGCTAGCCCGGCACTCTGCATCGGAACACTTGGTGGCGGCATGTGATTCAATTCGTTCTGTATACATCCCTTGAAATGTCACGCGGTGATATCCGAGTCTTGCCTAGCCTGCTACAGCCAGTTCACGAAGTCCTGTTAGCCAGATGCTACAGCCGGATTCATGCGCTCTTGACCGACATCCTCGATGTTGATTCATGTATGTCTGTCCCCGTAAGTTAGTGCCACTTTGGGGTCACGACTAGTCATGTCTATCCGGGTTCTCTGTCATATGGATTCTAGCGACACTATCATATACGTGAGCCAAAAAGCGCAAACGGTCCCGGGCCATGGTAAGGCGACACCCGCGGGAATATCGTGCGTGAGGCCGCAAAGTGATATGAGGTGTTTACGGCTAGATCGATGTGACTTGGAATCGGGGTCCTGACAGTCCGTTTGGGTAGGGCAATGGGGTCGTGTCCGAGCCATTTCTCCGATGCGTTGGCCATGCACCCAATGCGTGGACGCATCCCGGCCGCGTACATTTTTCTTTGCAAACACATATCTTTTTTTCATCATTGTTTTTTGGTACATGGAAATACAGCACCAAATTTTGACTAGAAAAGCAAGACCAAAGAAAACAAGAACCAAAAGAATACATTTTAGAAGATATGCAACTTCCATAACTGCCCCTGTAAGTTGGATTAGTGCCTTCTCGATGCATTCATTGTTGATCTGCGGAGGCTCGATCTTGCATGCTTCTTTCTTGCTCGAGTGTAAAGAAGTAGACGTTGCTTCCTCGCATCTAGTCTTATGTCGAGCCTCTATTCTATCAACAAGTGCACTATTCTCATCTCTAGCCTCTATGCTAGCTAAAAGTGGTAGAACATCTACTAAGTTGCGCTCTATCAATATATCGATGTACTTGTAACACCCCTGATGTAACTTTCCATATTTGTAACTCCAACTCTTGCCATTTTCGGCTATGTGCTATGATATTCCCTCCGTGGTTGGGTTTTTGTCTTTCGTTTTGCATTTTGTTTATGTCATGCACCTCATATCATGTCATCATGTGCATCTCATTGGACAACGTGTTCGTCTCATGCATCCGAGCATTTTCCCCGTTGTCCGTTTTGCAATCCGGCACTCCTATGTCCCCCGGCGTCCCCTTTTACATTTTTCCGTAAGCGGGTACTAAACTTTCTCGGAATGGATCGAGGTTTGTCAAGTGGCCTTGGTACACCACCGGTAGACCACCTGTCAAGTTTTGAGTCACTTGGAGCTCCTTTGATACTCCAACGGTTAACCGGGTAACCGCAAATGCCTCTTTTGGGTTGCATCCCCAAACCCCTCCAAAACAGCCCAATAACCCATCTAAGTCACTTCCATGCTCTCCGTTGTCGGATCACGATCGTGTGGGCGAAAACTACACCTCATTTGGAGCTTCCTAGCTCCTTCTACCTATAAAAACACCCCCTCCCCCGAAATCTCGGATCATTTCCTACCTAACCCTAGCCCGCTCCTCTCCGCGCACGGACGCCCGTCCGTCCAGACCGGGCGTGTCCGCTTTGCCGCCCTGCCAGCCAATCCATGACCGCCCGTGGGCAGTCCGCGCCCACATCGCCGCCGCCTCCCTTGAGCCCGCGAGGCCAGGCGAGACCCTCCCGACCTGCGCGCCGCCGTGCCCGCCGCCTCCTCCTCGGCGCCAGGCCACCCTAGCGCCCGGCCGCCCGCCGCCCTAGTCCTCGATCCGCCTGCCGGCCACCGTCGCCCGCCGCCGCGCCGCCCGCCCGCCATGATCGGCCCGGCCGGCCCGTCCTCCTCCGGTCTTCTCCCTCCTCCCCGAGCTCCTACTCCGGCGAGCCGCCGCCGGCCGTCCTCGATCCACGCGCCCGAGCCGGATCTAGATCCAAAACGAGGGGTTGACTTCTTTCTCCCCCGAAATCCTCTAAGTCATTTATTCGGCAGATTATTTGTTGCATTTACATCGCACCATAACTTTGCACCCGTGGCTCCGTTTTGGGCGTTTAGCATACCTAATTGTTTGTCTCGACGATTACATCATTTCATCTCATTGCATCATTTTCATTTGAGCTCATCTTGATGCCCGAAATGCTGGTAGAAGAGGGCTATGTGATGTTAGTTTCAGATTCTTATCAGAACATGCACTTTTGTCATTTTTGCCATGATTGATGTGTGCACCCTATGATCTTGAGTCCTACATGTTTTTTGTAATATGCCATGCCTTCTTTACAGGGGTGTATGCCATGTATTTTTGTGATCTCTGTGGTGACTAGCACAAGCATGCAAACTAGGCTTCATGATGTTGCTGATTTCAGCCTGATACTGCTGATATTTTTATGCCATGTAAACTTGATGCTCTGAAAGATCCATGCTTATTTTGAGATACTTGATGAGGATGTTTTGAACATATGGTTATGCTCTATCCATCCATGCCCTGTTTGCAATTATGGAGTGCCATAGCTTGAGTCACTCGAGCTCTACTTTTGCTATAAAATGTTTCCTGGCAGATTGTTTACATGTTATTCAGTTTTGCCAAGGTTGTTGTAGTTGATCCGTGTATGCTATGATGTTGTTCTTGCCATGTATAGCTTCTATGCCATGTCTTCTTGATGGTTGTATGCTTAGTTTATCATGAAGTGCTCTGTAGTGAGTGCATCGAGCTCGAAGATGCCTTCATAATCTGTCAATGTCATGCCTGTTTGCTTTGAATACATTATGAAACTTGCTATATTGACATGGGTGTATTACATTTTCTGATCCCTTTTGACTCATGGTCAGTAATGGACTTTTGTTCTATGCTTTGAGTAGATTCATTCCATGCCTTGTTTTGCTATTATAAGTTCCTGTAGCATGTTGTTTGCTTGCTCTGAACATTGCTTCCTGATGCTGATTCTGCAAGGGTTGATGAAATAGAATGAGGAAATGAAAGGGTTGATGAAATAGAGCCAGTTAGCTCGGTGAAGACAGTGATTTGGTAGACCAGTTCCATTCGATGTAGACGGTTATGCGTGCAGTTGGAAGCTAGGTATTTAAACACGAGGACACACGTCCTCACCGTATTCTCCTTGAGCTAAGGTCACACATACCTCGCCCAATCACTCGTGGTAAGTCTTGAGGTGACTTCCAAACCTTCACAAACTCGGTCACTCGGCGATCCACAGTTTCCTCTTGGATGCTCTAGACCATGATGCCTAACCGTCTGGAAGATGCACAATCTTCAAAGATAACAAGCATCAGTTCCACACAGGAACAATCTCTTCAGTGATGCTCAATCACTTTGGGTTTGTAGGTGTTTGGGTTTTCCTCATTTGATGATTTTCGCTCAAATTCCTCGGAGGATGGGATGCTCTCAATGAAAAGTTTCAGTTTCTCTCGGAGCAGCCAACCAGCTAGTGATTCTAGGGGCGGCTATTTATAGCCTAGGGAGAAGCCCGACATGATAACACATAAATGCCCTTCAATGATATGACTGTTAGGTGGATGGATATTTTGGGACAGCTGGCCATAGCACAACAACGGTCGGAAATTTGGCTATCAAATTCCTCAAGGCAATCATGTTCCTCACTGGTAGCAATCCGCACTAGCAATTTCCTAACTCCTTTAGTCAGAAAAAATTCCTCAAAGAACAAAAGAACTTCGTCTCTGTCACTGAAGAAATCGACTGAACTGTATGAGATTTCCAATGGCTTCACTCGAAGGGATTGGTAGGTGTAGGATTTTGAGATGAGCATCACTTGGAAACTTTTCCTTAGTTTTACCTCGACCCCATTTAACAATATGGTGTTCCCTATGACTCAAGAAAGAGAAAATGAAACTACGAAAACAAAGTCTTCATGCTTCGTGTTCCTCACATAAAAATCAAGTCTTCAGGATCACGCCTATTTCTTCACTTTCAAAGTCTTCAGAAAGCCAAAGTCTTCAGTTGAAGACATTCATTTTTAGGGGTCAACTTTCTCTGTAAATATCAAACTCCTCATACACTTATAGTCCTGTGTACACTCACAAACGCATTAGTCCCTTAACCTATAAGTCTTCAATACACCAAAATCACTGAGGGGCACTAGATGCACTTACATGAACAATGCCGTCCAAGGTTGCCCTGCGGTCCAAGAAGGCCAACAACCTATCGTCCTCCTCTGGCACATAGTAGTCCTTGTGCATGATTTTTGCATAGACGTGGGTGGTTATGTCGATGGTGTCTTGCTGCGCCAGGCGCTGCGCGGTGAGCATGACCTCGTGGTGGACATTCTCTGGCGGGACGGCGTGAAGTCGCAGGGCCACTAGAGCGTCGAAGAGGTTGTCACCATAGAGGCTGGTGAGGGTGGAGGCCATCGCAGAGCCTGGGTGCGTGGGCTGGAGTTGTACGTCATTGTTTTCCGTGAGGTTCTTGACGACGGTGAACTTGTCGAGGAAGCCGATGAGGACCTCGTTGAACAAGGAGATGAAGTTGTCATCCAAGTTGCCTCTCGCCCTGGCGGCCTCAAGCACGACCTGGAGACGTTCCTCGGTGCTGGACCGCGGGCCGGCGTCGTGGACCATCTAGCACAGCCGGCTGATGCTCGCGCTCATCGCCTCCATGGGTCTATCTTTGAGTCAACTGATCTTGCGATTGGAGTGATCACTCTTGCCCTTGGTTAGGGTGTGTAGGTGCGTAGGATTTCGTAGATTGGACTGGCAGGGAGCCTTTATATGAGAGGTGTAGACTGCGTTGCATGCACTTGTGTGTTGGCAATGTACTCCTCGGCCCTCTACTGCACTTGCCTTTAGCTACATGACAGGTGGGCTAGCCACCAGTTGGGCCCACCTATCATACACCAAAGGCAGGTGGAGTAAGTCAATGAAGCACGTCCCTATGGGACTGAGCTCCGATGCCTTAACTACACCTGCCTTTGGCTGTATGACAGGTCGGCCAGCCACCTGTTGGGCCCACGTGTCATACACCCAAAGGCAGGTGCAGTAAGTCAATGAAGTTGTGTCCCTCTCTGTGCCGGTGCGTTATAGTCATCTCACCGGATCTCTAGTTGGGGCCAAACGAGAGAACTTTGATGTTTACTGGTTTATTGGTCCCCTTTGCATTTTGTGCCAAGTTTTGACCTTTGATTTAACTAATAAAATGTTAACGCATGTAACAAAAAATGTTGTGCTAGTCACCTTATGAAAACCAAATAATCCCAAAACACTTAGGCACGGTACATTAACTCCCTCCTCGTTTCATATATCGTGACATAACAAACAACAAGAGATGTGGGACGTGCATGCTTTCAATGACTTGAGACTACCAAACATAACATGCAGTGGTTAGTTCATTGCATGTAATGCTATTAATTAACAAAAAGACATTAAGTTCTCTCGCTTTCCCCTTCGTCTTGGTCACGGTGCACCACCTATGAGCATGGTTAATAGTATAGCCAACTGCTGGCTATATGATGTTTCCATGTCATATAGAGCCATCACTTGTAGCCACTCATACAATAAGGTTAGCTATAAGGCTGGCTATAACAGTACTACTTTTTCTCATGTTCTCTCTCTCTTTCTTCATATTTATTGTATCGGCCGAGAAGTCCGCATATAGCTAGGCTCTTGCAGGAGAGCCCACTCCTGTTTTTCACTTGCTCTAAGATGACTTATATACCTAGACTGAGGGAGTAGTCTCAAGTCATTGGATGCATATGCACCCCACGTCTCGTATTGGGTGATTTCTTTTTTCGTGGCAAAAAATATGGAACGAGGTGGGTAGTTAATGCACCGCACCTAAAAGTTTTGGTATTACTATTTGATTTTAAATAGCGTGACTAATGCACCAGTCGGGAGGAGTACAATAGTAGTCTTTGATTGCAATTTTTGTTGGTAGCTTACCAAGCTGGCGCTTCGGTGAGTACAATAGTAGTCGATTGATGAGACTTCAGATTTGAGCCATCTACGGAAGGAATAAAACAATACACCATGTATTTATTTACGAGGATTAGTACATTTTTTGTGACATGCATTACTAGATATTGCTAGTCAAATACTAAATCCAGATGGACGTGGTAGGACTACTAAATCCAGACGGTGGTGCTAGTACTAGTAGTAGTAGTACCAATGTAGTAGTACTGTACTACCCATTGGTCAAAGTATTACGTGCTGCTCCTCATAGTGAAGTGTGAAGACCCTGCGCCGGAGATGACACCTGAGTGTAGGCGTCGTGTTCGGCATACCATAGTCGGCCTCACCGTCTATGTAGGCATGGCGTCTCTTCGTGTACCGTGGCAACCGTCCACTGCCTCTTCGCCTTTCCCTCTTGATTTGGAACTGCTGTCGCGTGCTCTTCCTCCCTCCCCCATTTGCCTTCACCCTTACTTCTGCCATTGTTTGATCGTCTTCTCCATGGAGGGAACAGGCCGGAAACAACCCCGTTATTCTTGCCCCGATTTGAAAGATGATGTGGTGGAGGAACTCATTGATTGGTGCGACGTCATCACCTCGGCTAGCATGGCAGGTTCGTTCAAGGCCATTCTCTACTCAACTAATAACATCATTACAAGGATCCCAAGGGTCCAGGAGCAGTTTGATCTCCCCTATCATCATTGTTGTGACCCTACTGACTGGCGCACGGACGAAGGAAGCATCGCCTTGTGCAGGTTGATGCCGCTTGATAATGATACGTGTGATGTTAAGATGCTATATCTTGAGGGTAAGGCTTGGGCAGGCGCAAATGGAGATTGGGTTGTTTATATTGGGTACAACTGCGAGTGGGAACTTGTGAATGTGTACACTCGTCACCGGGTTCCATTTCCAAAAATCTCATACTATCTAGAGGTTGAGCACACCGGTATTCTACGTACGTTCAAATACGATCATGGTGACTGTCGTCTATGGAAGATAGCAATTTGTTGTGTTCCCAAATGCTCTTGGGATTACACGAACTATGAAGTTGTTGCTATCTTCGACAAGATTGTTGTCGTCCTTACTTCCACGCCTTCATGGGTATTGGTCAAAAAACAATTTCTGTACACGGATGAGTACTGTGATGCAATTCAATACGAGGGTCTTGTGTTTGCTGCCACCACTCGTGGAACTATTTTTGCATGGAATCCTGATGCTTTCGGTACGTTAGTCTTTCACCGTAATTATAATTGTTTCATCCACATGCATGCGGGTTAGCTAGTTTCCCTTTACTAATTAACCTTCGTGTTTTCACAAGGTCCTGTGAACATTCCACCACCTATACTTCAAAAAATTATAACCAAGGGGAAGATGATGATGGTGATGATCATGAGCAGGACCCATATACTCAGTCGCGTCTGGCAACTTATTCTGATGGATCACCTATTCTTGTCTGTATATAGGGCACTGTTGATGTTACTAAGGAAGCAGGTGTTGTCCCGCATTGACGCATGGTCGCACTCTCCGGACCTACTCCAACATCCATTGTAGGGTATTCGGGATGGATACTAGTGTGCTAGCGCCAACACCTTTGCCCTGGTTCAGTATTGATAGTCTTGGAGGAAACTCGCTATTCCTTGGACAAAACTATCCAATGATGGTGAAAGGCAATCCAGCTGCTGTTGACACAATGTTACTACCATTTATGAGAAGAAACTATATCTATACCTCGGACATTGCTATGGTTCCCTATCGTGGCTATCACAATATGCGTCCTGATATAGGACGCTTGAGCCTGGATGACCAGTCCTGCGTTGGTCTCGAGATAGACAATAGCTGGTCCTTCCCAGAGAATCACTTCTCGTTCAAAGCAAGCGTTTCCAATGCCGATGAGTGGTTGAGCTGAAGTTCATTTCATTGCTTGTTATTTGTTGTGTGATGAAAGCGTTAGTATTTATAATGTATCATCGTTGTCATTGTGGGTTGATGACCTGTTGTATGTAATGCTAAATGATATACCTGTGATAAACTTACTAAATTTATGAATGGCTTTCGAGTCGCTTCTCAGAGTGGGTGCTGCGACGAGGCAAACAAATATTTTCCTAATACATAATTGTACATTCATTGCAATAGGGTATCAAATGAGTACTACTATTTGTACTAGCTTCACATGCTTCATGCGTCGGGCGGGTGTTTTTTCTGTAGCAGTGAATCCCATCATCCTAGGTCCGTGGACGAGTCCACTAGAAATTGCATTCTGATGTTTGGGTTCAAACTTTCAAAACTGCTGCACTATCTCTACGTCTACGTATACGTAATACAACAAGTTTTAAACTTGAGACCAGCCATCCACCCTCACAAAGAACACTTTTTAACCTAGCACAGTCTCCAGGAAATTCGGCCACAGTGTGAGGTGGGCCATATGTTAATGTGTTTGTTGTACGTAACCAGCACCTCGAATCATCGATATATAGTAGGGTGGTATGGGCTAGAACAAGCATTCACGTCCAGGAGTACGAGACACGCCACCAACACGACTTCCATCTGACACCATATTTCTTGGAGTCCGAGCTATAGCTATCTCTTGAACCTGCTAGTATCTCTAGCTCAGCCATCGCGCGGCGGGCGAGGTGGGGGTTTGACGATAGTCGGTTTCCTCAACTGTGGTCCCACTTGTAAGGCCAACTCCAATGCACGACCCCAAACGGACGTACGTTTTGCCCAGATTCTGTCCATTTGGGTAGGGCAATGGGGTCATGTCCGGGCCATTTCTCAAATGCGGTGGCCGTGCGCCCAACGCACGAACGCATCCCGGCCGCATACATTTTTGTTTGCAAACACAAGAAAAGCAACACCAAAGAAAACAAGAACCACAAGAATACATTTTAGAAGATATCCAACATTCATAACTGCCCCTGTAAGTTGGATTAGTGCCTTCTCAATGCATTCATTGTTGATCTGTGGAGGCTCGATCTTGCGTTCTTCTTTCTTGTTCGAGTGTAAAGAATTGGACGTTGCTTCCTCGCATCTAGTCTCATGTCTAGCCTCTATTCTGTCAACAAGTGCACTAGTCTCATCTCTAGCCTCTATGCTAGCTAAAAGTGCTAGAACATATACTAAATTGCGCTCTATCAATATATCGATGTACTCTTCTTCCCAATACCAAAAGTTGCATCCATTCTACACAATAAAATATTAAGTTAGCACAACTAGTCAAATCCGAGAGCACAACCGAAGCTAAAGTAGCACATATCCCATCGGTTGAGCACTTGATGAACACCCATCCGGGATGTTCCGTCGTTGTACCTGCAGCGGCAAAGACCTTCTTTGGGCAGTCATCCCACGTAATGAGTGGCAGCAGTGCGCCGCGAGCTTTTGGGCCAGCAAGAGCCGGCCATTGCCATTCATGTATCTGCCAGCGGACCACCGATGGTGTAGATCTGAGCAGCTAGAGGAGGAGTGAGTACCTGCATGCGGCCTTGCGGCCTTGCCGAACCTTCGGCGGTGCCGGCCAGATCCATGGCGGCGGGGCCTCACACTGGCCGGCGACTCAAGCCAACCGGATCCGCTCCAAATACGGCCACCGGGTGCGCAAAGCACGTAGCTATGGTTGGGTAGCTCGGGGGATGGGCTGTCAAGGGAAAGGGGGCTGAAGCGGCCAGCGTCCAAAATGTCTGTATTTGGAGTTGGCCTAAGTGAAGATGCAAGACAACACGTGTTTCCCTAGCGGCGTGGCGGACCAACCATGTGGGGGTGTGAAGTGGCTTCGCTCGTGTGGGGGACAGAGGCCATTTGTCGTGTGATGAAAACTTTAGTATTTACTAGAATGTTTGGTTGGAACTAATCTATAATCCAACATGTATCCTCATTGTCGTTGTGTGTTGATGACTTGTTGTATGTAATGAATGGTACCTTTGCATATGAATCCAAGTCGTGTCATGCAAGAAAATGGAGTGCTAGTTGAAGCCATATGATTTGCATCTTGGGTTAAACTGTAAATAGAATCTTACTCTTGAGTAACTCGAAAAGCGGCCACCGAAGATCTTAATTGGATTTGTTTTTCATCACCAGCACGTCGAGGTGTAATATGTGCATGTTCAGTGGGTCCTCTTGCGTTTTCACTGACATGTGGGACCGTATGTGAGCAAACAGACGATGGGCTCCGTGCATCTGCTGGCTGGCTGAGAAGAGAGAGAGAGAGGAGGGCTGAGCGCAGACTCCATGAAATTTGTTCTATGTAACCAGCACCTCGATATAGGCTCGATATAGTGGGGTGGCATGGGCCATAACTAGCATTCACGTCTAGCAATACAACACACACCACCCACATGAGTCGCATCTGACACTAATTTTCTTGGAGTCCGTGCTACAGCCATCTCTTCTCCCTACTATTTTCTCAGCCATCGCGAGGTGGGCGGAGTAGGGGTTTGCCGATAGTCGGTTTGCTCAACTGCAGTCCCACTTGTAAGTGAAAATGCAACACATCAAGCATTCCCCCTTGAGCGACGTGCTGGACTAACCGTGTGGGGGTGCGACGTGAACACGGCAGGCTTTTCCTTCTAAACTTGCAACTTGTAAAGTTTGGTTCTGCTCTATGGCGCGACCGACAGATAGAAATAATGATTTTCCCTAGAGTAATGAGAAGTTTGGTTCTGGCGTGCTTCATGCATGGAGTACGTACGAAAATTATGAAGTTGATGCAAAAGGTAAGATAATTACTAGTAATCTTGTCGATTGTACAAAAGAAGGCGCACCTTTATACCCCTTTACTGTTTACAGGCGGTGAGGCAGCCACGCAGTCGCACCAAGCAGAACATGGGAGGTGAACCAAGGCAAAACCAAAGCCCAAGACAGCCAGGGCAATGCCAAGACCAAGAACGCGAAGAAGCAGAGGGGCGAAGCAGGGTCTTGTCGGGGACTGCCTCAGCAGTACCGACAAGACTCTTGCCGGGGCAGCGCGCCCAAACACCAACAGGGCGAGCCATCCTTGAGCCCACTTCCCCAACACCATCAGCCACGTGGGGCCAGGGCTCGGGAGGCACCTCCGTGGTGGCATGCAGATCTTTGTGAAGACATATTCAAGATCAGATGAGGATTAGAAGACAACGATCCTCGACAAGATTCTTGCCGAGGAGAGCCACGAGACCCCCGGCAAGGCTCCTGCCGGGGACGACAGGGCGCCACGGCAAGACCCTTGCCGGGCCCCCCAGCAAGGCTCTTGCCAAAGAAGCCAGCAGGACCACTGCCAGACCCGCATCAGCCAAGTCTCCACCGCCGTTCACATGCAGCTGCCAGCCCAAACCAGCTGGGCAGGCACCTACGTGGCAACATGCAGCTTCGAGCCAACTCGGTGAGGCGCTTTGCATGGCAGCATCACGCAGATCTTCGTGAAGACCCTACCACGCGCCACCTCGGCTGCCTGCCTACCTACATGGCGCCCGCGCGCGCGCTGGCCAAGGGCGTGTTGAGCGAGGAGGAGCGGCGGCGGGCGTGATGGGCCTCGCCCGTCCCGATAAAGCTAGGGACACCTCGCAGCGCATTAAATGCAACTTGTCCTGTAATACGAGCGATAAGCTCGCAATACTGGACGCCTTTCCGCCTCCTGCATGCCATTGTGGCAGCCCCTTTCGCCTATAAAAGGAGGCCCATGGCATACTGGCGAAGGATTCGGCTCTTTCGAACCATGCACTCACCATAGCTAGTTTGAGGGCTCAAGAACTCTCTGAAATACACCCACCAAAGCAGGACTAGAGTTTTACGCATCCTCGCGGCCCGAACCTGGGGTAAACGATCCTTGTGCTGACTACTGATGCTGCTCTTCTTGCAACCCTGCGCCCCGGCAACCGTAGTAGGGATTCTTGTGATCCCATAGGTGTCGTTCCACACCGACACCTTTGGCGCGCCAGGTAGAGGGCGCAATTGTGAGAATCTGGTCTAGTAGTTGGCCTAGCAGTCCTCATCACCATGACTCCCAAGAAGGAGATACCCGGGAGAAAAAGGGCGCCGCCTGCCAACACTAAGGACGCCAGGGCGATAGCAGAAAAGCCAAGTCATTCGGAACTTTGAGTTACTTCCTTTTATATATAAGGTTATCGTCCTCGGAGATCTTGCCTATGTATGAAAACTGCATGCATAAAGGGCCCCCAAGAATTGGCAGCGCCCTTGTTACTTTGAGTCTGCTCAACAGCTCAAAGCGGCCGTCGAGTGGCGGGGTAGCCTTCCGCGCAGCAGCTCTCGACTCGACTCGAGTCAAACTCGATAGTTTGGGCGACAGCGCTAAGTGCGGTAAGGTGGTTCGCCTGGCAGCAAGCACACCCCGCAGGCCAATGGGGATCTGTCCCCAAGAGGCCGCCCTGGGTTTACGCGCCGGCAAACCTACCGGGTAACGTAGGGTGGACACACAAAGGAAAATAGAACGGGAAAATAACATGCATGATATTGAAAGTGTTGCAGAGTCAAATTACATCAAATTGTTGCTGCGGTTCTAACTAGAGATAGAATTGTCTTGGTTGTGAACCAACAGCGGCGATGAGAAACGGGGCGCCTAATCCCGGCGCTGGCCCTCCACCCTCAGAATTCCGCTGACACGGTTGATGATGGGCTTCATGCGCTCCCTGAGTGGCGCGAGGTCGATACCTTCCGGCAAGCTCTCCAGCGTGGCGTCGAAGTCGAGGTCGGGGTACCAGTGTGCCACCTTGGTGAGAACCTTGGTCATGGCACCCTGGCAAAGCCTCCAGTCCTTGTCAGCCAGCGAGGCCGCCCGGTTGGCATGAAGCTGCTCCAGGGTCGCGAGAACACACTCGAAGAACAAGGTCAGCTTGGCATTGGAGGTCCCGCTGCGCTCTGGGCGTACCTCACGCTTGGCATCCCCATGGTAGCCAACTGCGTGGTGATCCTGCCGGCAACGTCCTCGAGGCGGCCAATCCAGCGGTTCACGCCCTCCTTGAAATCCTTGTGCTTGGCGGCCTCATTCTTCTGCAGCTGTTTCTCAGTCTCCAGCTCCTTGGCCAGGATCCCCTGCCGGGTTTTTGCCTCCGTGAGCATCCCCTCGAGGCCCTCCAGCTTCAGTGTGAGGTCCTCGATGGACTTGTTAGCCTCGGAGAGCTCCCCAGCCCTGCTGATGGCCACGCCCTGCGCCTCCATCATGGCGATGTTGAGCGTGTACTTCTCCTAGGACAGCTTCAGGGCCTGCTCCTTCAGCCCGTCCCGCTCCGCCTCCAGCTCCTTCACCTAGTCGGCATGAACCTGGGCCTGGGAATCGAGCGCCTCTTTGTGCCTCTGCTCCAGCTCACTGGTCCAATGCAAGACAAGATTCTCCACCTCTTCATCCTTGTCGCGAAGCGTGGCGGCATGCTTCTCCTTGCGCGCGGCAAGGTCCTCTTCCTGAGAGTTCAGCGCGGCCTGGTGCTGGGTTCGGGTGGCCTCGTCTGCCGCGGCCAAGCCCGCCGCCATCTCCCGAGACTTCTCGATGTCGGCCAGCTTCACGGTGAGCTCCACATCATGCTTGGCCGGCTCACCCTGGGCGGCCTTCAGCTCGTCACGAGCCTCGCGGAACCAGTCCTGCATCTCGGCGACGCGCTTCTGGAGGTCTGCCTCCGCCTTCTCCACCACCGCCGTCCTGGACTTAGCCTTGTCCAGGCGGGCGCGGTGGAGCGCCTAGAGCTTCCGGAAGCTGGCGCCGATGGCGTGGAGGAGCCGCTCTTCCTGCAAGCCGTCGCCACGGATGCTCGGCTCGTCGACGACCTCAAGCCCGGCGGCGGCAAGCACTTCGTCGTCGAACACCTCTCCTTCGACGGGTGCCCTGGTGCTCGACGCGCCTGGAAGGTGGACGAACAAGTCGTCACTCACCCTCAGGTACTTGCCAGAGCCGGAAGCAGCAGAGGAGGAAGGCTGGTCATCAGCCATCTCCTCCTCCTCGGTAGCGGCCCTGCCAGCCTCCCTGGCAGGCCCTTTGCCGGTCTCCTCAGCAGTGGCGTTGCCGGCCTCCCTGGTAGGCCCCTTGGCGGCGTCCTCAGCAGCACCCTTGGCTGCCTCCTCAGCAGCGATCCTCCTCAGCAGCCTTGGCGACGTCCTCGATGATGGCGTCCACGTCCTCTGGGTTCCTGGGAGGTGGACACGAAGAAGGGGTAAAGGCAAGAGCCAAGACAAGGTCGACAAGAAAGAAAAAGGAACAGCGGCGAGGCGGCGACTTACCGGCCTTGATGCCGGGCTGGGAAAAAGGAGTCCCCTCCCCGCCAACATTTGGCGTCGAGGCAAAGCTGCCAGCACCCAAGTTCTCCTCCTCCTCCTCCATGTGCGTGGGCTCAGTGCTTGGCGCCCTTTCCGGAGACGCCCCTCGGGGCGGCGTGGTTGATATGGACGGCGTGTTGCGAGTAGCCTTCTGCGGCTCCCCCTGCTGCCGCTCTCCTCCTGCATACCCGGCAAGGTCAGCACCAAAGTATCGTACCCCTGACACATGTCGACGAGGGGAAGGTAATGAACTTACGCTGGGGGATGTGCCGGGGGCTACTGTTCGGTCTGCTCAACACCACCAGTGGCGCCCTTGAAGTACCAACTGGGGCCTGGCCGCCTGCCGAGGTCTTGGCCCTCTTCACCCTTTGGGCCAGCATCTCCGCGTCCCTGCGAAGATGAGAACAAGTCACGACAAGCGACACAGATCGAGGAGATAGATTTGACGAGAAGAGGCCAGATACTCACTCGTCATCCACCTCCTCCTCTGTTGTTTTCCTCTTCCTCCTTCGGCTGAGGGATCCGAAGTCGAAGGTGATCCCCACGTCGGCGTCCACCGGAGGAGGAGAGGAAGGTGGAGTCTGGGCGCGCTTGGGCGAAGAGGAGGCAGATGCTCTCTTCTTTGCCGCTGCGGCCTTCACCACTTTCGTTGCTGCGCGGCCCTCGTCTGGCGCGGGGACTCCTTTGAGGACTTCGGCCGCCGCGCCACCTTGACGGGCCGCACCGGCTCGCCAGAAGTGGCCCGCCACAGGACTCGCCCTCTCCCCGTGTCCGGAGGGTTAACATCCCCGCCCTCCTTCTCCGATGATGACTCGTTGGCCGCATCCTCAATGAGAGGAGCCTCGGTGCCGGCGTTGCTAGCCTCCCCAGCGGCCTTCGCCCACCTGGCGAGCTCCTCCTCCTCCGCGGCCGTCGCGTTGTTGTCCTCCACACCACCGGCGCTGCCGGCCTCCTCGGCAAGCTTCGCCTCCATCGCCCTGGCGGCGATGTAGTCCAGCTCCGCTTGGGTAGTGTCCTGGACAAGTAGCCGCTCGGTGTCGGTGTTGACATATCCCTCGTGCAGGGTGTTGAAGAACTGCTACACCTTGGCGTCCTCCGGCTCAGCCCAGCTCTGGTCAGGGCCATGCGCGTTGCAGTCCGGCATCATGGCGATGATGCCAGTCCGGCGCGAATTGTTGCACAATGGGACCACTCCCTCCGGCAACTTGAACAAGGGCCCCTTGAAGACCTTGTTGGCCTTCACGGCGGCCCTTGCGACCTTGCCGGTCCGCTCGACCTCGCCGTCACGGCCCACATCAAGCTGGAAGATTCGCTGGCAGAAGTGGGCATGCCCCATCACCGTGAAGTTGTGGTCGAGGCCGGGGCGAAGCTGCATGATGTCAGCGGGGTTGGTGAAGAGCCAGGATGGCCTCCCCTTGTTGTGTAGTGGGGCGATCCGGCGACGGATGAAGTCTGCCCCGATCATCTCGAGGGTAAGCCCGGCCTCGGTGAGCCGAAGGATCCTGGTGGCGACGGTGAGCTTCCCGTCGTCGGCGTCGACATCGCTCCAATCACTTCTGCGCACCGGCGGCGCCCGGCAAACTTCGCAGAACGCCGGCGGGTCCTTCTCTTCGATCCAGCACCACCGGCCCCGCCATTCTTCCCACCTCTCCTTCATGGCACCCTCGGGATACACCCCCTTGAACCTTGGGATCCAGGTGATCCAACCGGAGATGGTGCCCCCTGGTTGGATCCGAGGGGAGAAGTAATGGCCAAGGAGCGCCGTGTTGGGGTGCACCCCAGCAAAGCCTTCGTAGAGTTGCGTGAAAAGGGCCATGCACGCCACCACATTCGGGGTAAAATCTAAGAGGCGGAAGCCAAAGGTGTGCATGATGTCGCTGAAGAAATCGGAGAAGGGAGGACAAAGCCTGCATGAAAAATAGTCAACATAGAAGAATTGCGATTTTGGGCAGCCTCGGCGCCAATTGGCAGGGTGGCGGCGTGGCTGGATGCTAACTTCTCCCCGTCTTCACCCCCCGGGGGCTTGAAGGCTTCCGTGGCTTCGAACACGTCAGCTGTCGAGGGAAGAGGCGGATTGCATCCGCTGCACCGCCTGCGGGACTCTCTGGCGACTCTTCGCTCCGGCATCCTTAGCCACCCTTGCCCTTGGCGGATTTGGCGCCATGGCGGCTGGGGGCGGCTTGGGAAGAAGAGAATCTGGCGGAGGCTTCCGAGATTGGGATTGCACGAAGGGTAAAGGAACAGTGCGCTCACGGTTATCCCTTTTTATGGGGAATTCGCGGGCTGCGCTCCCCATTTACTGCGATGTGACGCATGTGTGCAGGAACCGCCCCACGAATGCCGCCCACGTCATGTGCACCCCTCCACACCGTGCCATGCCGCGCGTGGGTAGTGGGAAGCGAAGCGCGTGAAAAGTTTTACCGCGGTAAAAACTGCCCCGCCTGCTCGCGCACCGTTTTGGGCCTGGCCCAACAACGTGTCGCGCTTATGTGTGGCCCAGGCCCGGGGGCTCCTATCGGTGTACAAAAGAAGGGGCGCACCTTTATACCCCTTTACCTACGCACGGGCAGTTGGAACCGCGCCCACGGTCGCACCAAGCAGAACAGGGGAGGTGAACCAAGGCAAAACCTAAGCACAAGACAACCAGGGCAACGCCAAGACCAAACGCCAAAAGCGGAGAGGCGGAGTTTCCCCAGCAAGACCCTTGCGGGGACTGCCTCAACAGACCAGCAAGACTCTTGCCAAGGCAGCCTTAAACACCAGCAGGCGAGCCACCCTTGAGCCCACGTCCCCAACACCATCAGCCACGTGGGGCCAGGGCTCGGGAGGCACCTCCAAGGTGGCATGCAGATCTTTGTGAACACATATTCAAGATCAGATGAGGATTAGAAGACAATGATCCTCGACAAGATGCTTGCCGAGGAGAGCCATGAGACCCCCGGCAAGGCTCTTGCCGGGGACGACAGCGCACCACGGCAAGACCCTTGCCGGGTGAGGGAGTCCTGGATTAGGGGGTCCTCGGACAGCCAGACTATATCCTTTGGCCGGACTTTTGGACTATGAAGATACAAGATTGAAGACTTCGTCCCGTGTCCGGATGGGACTCTCTTTGTCGTGGAAGGCAAGCTTGGCAATTCGGATATGTAGATCTCCTCCCTTGTAACCGACTCTGTGTAACCCTAGCCCCCTCCGGTGTCTATATAAATCGGAGGGTTTAGTCCGTAGGACCAACAACAATCATAATCGTAGGCTAGCTTCTAGGGTTTAGCCTATACGATCTCGTGGTAGATCAACTCTTGTAATACTCATATCATCAAGATCAATCAACCAGGAAGTAGGGTATTACCTCCATCGAGAGGGCTCGAACCTGGGTAAACATTGTGTCCCCCGCCTCCTGTTACCATCTGCCTTAGACGCACAGTTCGGGACCCCCTACCCGACATCCGCCGGTTTTGACACCGACATTGGTGCTTTCATTGAGAGTTCCTTTGTCTTTGTCACCATAAACGATGGCTCCTTTGATCATCGACAGCGATGCGACCAGTGAGTTTTCCCCGACAACTCTTCGTATTCGGCGGCTTGTACTACGGGCCAACTTCAGCAGCCATCTGGAATGAGATCGAGCTCGCCCGACCATCGGTCAGGTTGAGCTTGAACTATACTACCGACATCTGCGGAGACTTGATCTTCGACGGATTCGAACCTATGTCAGGTGCGCCGGACAGTCACGGTTAGCACGACTTAGCTCTGTCGTCGGATAGTGTTCGGGAGATACCACCTGTAGCTACTCCGACTCTCAATGCGGAGCAGATTGCGCCGCCCAAGGACGGGTGGATGGACCCTACCGCGGAGGCCGCACACTCAGCGGAGATAGAGCTGAATACTGACTTCACCACCTATGAGACCCGTGTTGCCGGACATGTGGATTCGTCCCCAGCCACGGGCCCCGAACCGCCTACGTCTGTGCCTATCGAATCTGATTGGGCACCGATCAAGGAGTTTTCCTCCATGGATATCTTTCAGCACTCGCCACTGGGCGACGTGCTAAATTCATTAAGGTCTCTCTCCTTGTCAGGAGACCCTTGGCGAACTATGTCCGGCTTGAGTGGGAAGCGGGCGACGAAGAAAATCGTTCCCCACCACCACCCACTTAATATCCATCCAGCGACTTAACCGACATGCTTGATTTGACTCACGAAGACATCGATGGTATGGGCGATGATGCACGAGAGCGAGCAGGAACCACCGCCCACGAGGCTGGACTACCTCATCATATGATATATACATGGTGGACACCCCAAAATAAGGCGATGGCAATAAGCCAACGGAGGATAATCCTTCCAAGAAGCAATCCAAGCTCCGGCATCAGCGACGCCGCTCTAAGTCCCGCCATAGCAAAAGCAGCGATACCGGCACAAGAGACAATAATGCTCCGGATAGTGCTGAAGACGAAGACAATCCCTTCAAGCTAGGCCTCGAGCGGGAGGATGGGCAAGCTAGCCCTCAAGAACATGCAGCAGACGGAGAATCAGAGGATGACAATTACATGTGAGGGAGTCCTGGACTAGGAGGTGTCCGGATAGCCGAACTATCATCACGGCCGGACTCTAAGACTATGAACATACAAGATTGAAGACTTCGTCCCGTGTCCGGATGGGACTTTCCTTGGCGTGGAAGGCAAGCAGCGTCTGGATATGTAGATATCCTACCATTGTAACGAATCATGTAACCCTAACCTATCCGTGTCTATATAAACCGGAGGGTCTTAGTCCGTGGGGCGAACAACAATCATACCATAGGCTAGCTTCTAGGGTTTAGCCTCCTTGATCTCGTGGTAGATCTACTCTTGTACTACCCATATCATCAATATTAATCAAGTAGGAGTAGTGTATTACCTCCATCGAGAAGGCCCGAACCGGGGTAAAAACATCGTGTCCCTTGTCTCCTATTACCATCCGCCTAGGCGGACAGTTAAGGGACCCCTACCCGAGATCCGCGGTTTTGACACCGACATTGGTGCTTTCATTGAGAGTTCCTGCGTAGCCGTCCTGATAGGCCCGATGGCTCCTTCGATCATGCTGCTAACAGCGGTCGAGGGTGAGACTTTTCTCCCGGACAGATCTTCATATTCGGCGGCTTTACTGCAGGCCAATTAAGCAGCCATCTGGAGCGATCGAAGCTTCGCCTGGCCATCGGGTCAGATTTGGAAGTTTGAACTATCGGCGATGTCGCGGAGACTTGATCTTGGACGGATTCGAGCCGCAGCCGGCGATGCGCCTTTGTCTCGATGGGTATGATCTAGCTCTGCCGCGAGCGGTGCCACAGGCCGCGCACAGCATCCGCTCCGACCCTTAATCCGGGCGGATTCCCCGATCGAGGGCGCAGTGGTTGGGCGCGCCTCGGGGGTCGATCTCTATGGCGATTAGGCGAACTCCATCCCTGTCGCTGCGAAGACCTTGACTCCGGTGCGGACTCCACTCTGGACTCGAACCCTCCGTGCCCCGCTAATCGAATCCGATTGGCGCGATCATGGAGTTCACTGCGCGGACATCTTTCAGCACTTCGCCCTTTGGCGACATCCTGAATTCACTAAAGTCTCTCTCTTAATCCGGAGAGCCATGGCGGACTCACGGTCGGAAGGTTGGGATCGCGGACGGCGAAGAAATTCAACGCCCATCCACCACCCACTTCAGAGCCGCCAAAGCTTACACGGCGTGCTCGATTTCGACTCGAAGACATCGAGGGTATGGGCGGCGATGTAGGAGACAACAATGAACCAGCGCCTATAGGATGCTGGACAACCACCTCATCCCATGATGTATACATGGTGGATACACCAAAAGGAAATGAAGACGAGGAACAACGGGATGCTATGAAGGATAAATTCCTTGAAAAGCAGTCAAAGCGAGGCGTAAACGCCCGAACCAAGTCCGCCTCAACAAAG